>CM038146.1:112797153-114204653 GCA_021437245.1 Aegilops speltoides
GTGTCCATGGGGTGCCCCCTGCCCCCCGTATATAAAGGAGCAAGGGGAGGGGCTGGCCGGCCAAGTCCTTGGCGCGCCAAGAAGTCCTACTCCCTCCGGGAGTAGGATTCCTCCCCCCAATCCTAGTTGGACTAGGACTTGTCAAGGGGAAAGAGGGGGAAGAGGCAGAGAGGGGGCCGGCCACTTCTCCTAGTCCTAATAGGACTAGGGGAGAGGGGAGGCGCGCGGCCAGCCCTAGGGCAGCCCCTTTCTCCTTTTTCCCTAAGGCCCACTATGGCCCATTAAGTTCCCGGGGGGTTCCGGTAACCTCCCGGTACTCCGGTAAATTGCCGATTTCACTCGGAACCATTCCGAACTCCAAATATAGGCTTCCAATATATCAATCTTTATGTCTCGACCATTTCGAGACTCCTCGTCATGTTCGTGATCACATCCGGACTCGAACTTCTTGGTACATCAAAATACATAAACTCATAATATAAGCATCATCGAAACCTTAAGCGTGCGGACCCTACAGTTCGAGAACAATGTAGACATGACCGAGACACGTCTCGGTCAATAACCAATAGCGGGACCTGGATGCCCATATTGGTTCCTACATATTCTACGAAGATCTTTATCGGTCAGACCACATAACAACATACGTTGTTCCTTTGTCATCGGTATGTTACTTGCCCGAGATTCGATCGTCGGTATCCAATACCTAGTTCAATCTAATTCTTGGCAAGTCTCTTTACTCGTTCCGTAATACATCATCTCACAACTAACTCATTAGTTGCAATGCTTGCAAGGCTTAAGTGATGTGTATTACCGAGAGGGCCAGAGATACCTCTCCGACAATCGGAGTGACAAAACCTAATCTCAAATACGCCAACCCAACATCTACCTTTGGAGACACTGTAGTACTCCTTTATAATCACCCGATTACGTTGACGCGTTTGGTAATACCAAAGTGTTCCTCCGCAAACGGAGTTGCATAATCTCATAGTTATAGGAACATGTATAAGTCATGGATAAAAGCAATAGCAACATACTAAACGATCGGGTGCTAAGCTAATGGAATGGGTCATGTCAATCAGATCATTTAACTAATGATGTGACCTTGTTAATCAAATAACAACTCCTTGTTCATGGTTAGGAAACATAACCATCTTTGATTAACAAGCTAGTCAAGTAGAGGCATACTAGTGACACTCTGTTTGTCTATATATTCACACATGTATTATGTTTCCGGTTAATACAATTCTAGCATGAATAATAGACATTTATCATGAAATAAGGAAATAAATAATAACTTTATTATTGCCTCTAGGGCATATTTCCTTCAGTTAGTGCTCTGGCCGTGGGCGGCAGCGACCTGGGGTGGTTTGTCCTCCTGAGTGCGATGGCCTTCTGACGACATGGCGGGTCCGGCTGCGGTGATGGTTGGCCTCTGTTTCGGTGTCAGATTGTTTGCAAGCAACCCGTTTCGGCCTCCTAGAACTGCCATAACTTCTGCAAATGAGCTCCGAATTGAGCAAACTCAAGCTTGTTGGATACAAGACAACGAGTAGCATCAAAACAGCGATAGGGGAGGTAAGAAGAGGCAGGGGAGGTATGCCTAACAAAAAGAGGAGAGAAACCTCCAACAGAGAAGAACCGGCAGAACCCCTAACATTGAAAACATCATAGAAGATGCATGTGAACTCCGTTTTCAATGAACTCGAGCTTGTCATCAAGATGACCATAAGCTCCAAAACTCACAAAGAGAACCAAACAAGAACCAAGAAAGAAGGTTTGAGCTCTCTACTCATACGATAAAGCTACTCATCGAGAGCCCCCCTTGATAGTACAGCAATCGATCCTAAAACCCGGTCTCCCAACTACCACCATGAGACCGGTAAAATAGAAAACCTATCAAGGGCAAACCTTTGCCTTGCACAAGGTCCACTTGAGCTAGATGATGACGAACTTGTCCTCCTCAAGATGGACCACCTTTCTTGATCGCGTTGGGTCCATGAAGACTAGATGATTGCTCCCCCATACTCTACTATGGGTGAGCCACTCTTCGTCACATCTTCACAAGTCCATAGACACCACAATGGACGGCAAGCTTCAAGCACTTGATCTCTTTGTCATGCTCCACTTGAACTTGCACATGGAAATATTGATGAGGATCACCACTTGATGTCATCCTGTCCATGGGTTGAGTGATATCTTCCTCTTGACGCAAGCCCATGATGTTGGGGAACGTAGTAATTTCAAAAAAAATCCTACACACACGTAAGATCATGGTGATGCACAATAACAAGAGGGGAGAGTGTGTCCACGTACCCTCGTAGACCGAAAGCAGAAGCGTTAGCACAACGCGGTCGATGTAGTCGTACGTCTTCACGGCCCGACCGATCAAGCACCGAAAACACGGCACCTCCGAGTTCTTGCACACGTTCAGCTCAATGACGTCCCTCGAACTCTGATCTAGCAAAGCTTCGAGGGAGAGTTCCGTCAGCACGACGGCGTGGTGACGATGATGATGTTCTACCGACACAGGGCTTCGCCTAAGCACCGCTACGATATTATCAAGGAGGACTATGGTAGAGGGGGGCACCGCACACGGCTAAGAGATCAATAATCAATGTTGTGTCTATGGGGTGCCCCCTCCCCAGTATATAAAGGAGTGGAGGAGGGGGCCGGCCAAGGGGAGGAGGCGCGCCCAAGGGGGGAATCCTACTCCCACCAGGAGTAAGACTCCTCCTTTTCCTATTTGGAGAGGGAGAGGGAAGGAAGAGGAAGGAGGAAGGAAGGAAAGGGGGGGCCGACCCCCTTCCCAATTCGGATTGGGCTTGGGGGGCGCCCCCTCCCTTGATCCTTTCCCCTCCTTTCCACTAAAGCCCATTAAGGCCCATATACCTCCCGGGGAGGTTCCGATAACCTCCCGGAGCTCCGGTATTGTCCCAATCTCACCCGGAACCATTCCGGTGTCCAAATATAGTCGTCCAATATATCGATCTTTATGTATCGACCATTTCGAGACTCCTCGTCATGTCCGTGATCACATCCGGGACTCCGAACAACCTTCGGTACATCAAAACACATAAACTCATAATATAACCATCATCTAACTTTAAGCATGCGGACCCTACGGGTTCGAGAACTATGTAGACATGACCAAGGCACGTCTCCGGTCAATAACCAATAGCGGAACCTGGATGCTCATATTGGCTCCTACATATTCTATGAAGATCTTTATCGGTCAAACCGCATAACAACATACGTTGTTCCCTTTGTCATCGGTATGTTACTTGCCCGAGATTCGATCGTCGGTATCTCAATACCTAGTTCAATTTCGTTACCGGCAAGTCTCTTTACTGGTTACGTAATGCATCATCCCGTAACTAACTCATTAGCTACATTGCTTGCAAGGCTTATAGTGATGTGCATTATCGAGAGGGCCCAGAGATACCTCTCCGAGAATCGGAGTGACAAATCCTAATCTCGAAATATGTCAACTCAACAACTACCTTCGGAGACACCTGTAGAGCACCTTTATAATCACCCAGTTACGTTGTGATGTTTGGTAGCACACAAAGTGTTCCTCCGGTAATCGGGAGTTACATAATCTCATAGTCATATGAACATGTATAAGTCATGAAGAAAGCAATAGCAACATACTAAATGATCAAGTGCTAAGCTAACGGAATGGGTCAAGTCAATCACATCATTCTCCTAATGATGTGATCCCGTTAATCAAATGACAACTCATGTCTATGGTTAGGAAACTTAGCCATCTTTGATTCACGAGCTAGTCAAGTAGAGGCATACTAGTGACACTATGTTTGTCAATGTATTCACACATGTATTATATTTCCGGGTAATACAATTCTAGCATGAATAATAAACATTTATCATGATATGAGGAAATAAATAATAACATTATTATTGCCTCTAGGGCATATTTCCTTCAGTCTCCCACTTGCACTAGAGTCAATAATCTAGATTACACATTAATGATTCTAATACCCATGGAGCCTTGGTGCTGATCATGTTTTGCTCGTGGAAGAGGATTAGTCAACGGGTCTGCAACATTCAGATCCGTATGTATCTTGCAAATCTCTATGTCTCCCACCTAGACTTGGTCCCGGATGGAATTGAAGCATCTCTTGATGTGCTTGGTTCTCTTGTGAAATCTAGATTCCTTTGCCAAGGCAATGCACCAGTATTGTCACAAAAGATTTTCATTGGACCCGATGCACTAGGTATGGCACCTAGATCAGATATGAACTCCTTCATCCAGACTCCTTCATTTGTTGCTTCCGAAGCAGGTATGTACTCCGCTTCACATGTAGATCCCACCACGACGCTTTGTTTAGAACTGCACCAATTGACAGCTCCACCGTTCAATATAAACATGTATCCGGTTTGCGAATTAGAATCGTCCGGATCAGTGTCAAAGATTGCATCGACGTAACCATTTACGACTAGCTCTTTGTCACCTCTATAAATGAGAAACATATCCTTAGTCCTTTTCAGGTATTTCAGGATGTTCTTGACTGCTGTCCAGTGATCCACTCCTGGATTACTTTGGTACCTCCCTGCTAAACTAATAGCAAGGCACACATCAGGTCTAGTATACAGCATTGCATACATGATAGAGCCTATGGCTGAAGCATAGGGAACTTCTTTGATTTTCTCTCTATCTTCTGCAGTGGTCGGGCATTGAGTCCGACTCAATTTCACACCTTGTATTACAGGCAAGAACCATTTCTTTGCTTGATCCATTTTGAACTTTTTCAAAACTTTATCAAGGTATGTACTTTGTGAAAGTCCAATTAAGCGTCTTGATCTATCTCTATAGATCTTGATGCCCAATATATAAGCAGCTTCACCGAGGTCTTTCATTGAAAAACTTTTATTCAAGTATCCTTTTATGCTATCCAGAAGTTCTATATCATTTCCAATCAATAATATGTCGTCCACATATAATATTAGAAATGCTATAGAGCTCCCACTCACTTTCTTGTAAATACAGGCTTCTCCAAAAGTCTGTATAAAACCATATGCTTTGATCACACTATCAAAGCGTTTATTCCAACTCCGAGAGGCTTGTACCAATCCATAAATGGATCGCTGGAGCTTGCACACTTTGTTAGCATCCTTTGGATCGACAAAACCTTCTGGTTGCATCATATACAACTCTTCTTCTAGAAATCCATTCAGGAATGCAGTTTTGACATCCATTTGCCAAATTTCATAATCATAAAATGCAGCAATTGCTAACAGGATTTGGACAGACTTAAGCATCGCTACGGGTGAGAAAGTCTCATCGTAGTCAACCCCTTGAACTTGTCAAAAACCTTTTGCAACAAGTCAAGCTTTGTAGACAGTAACATTACCATCAACGTGAGTCTTCTTCTTGAAGATCCATTTATTCTCGATGGCTTGCTGATCACCGGGCAAGTCAACCAAAGTCCACACTTTGTTCTCATACATGGATCCCATCTCAGATTTCATGGCCTCAAGCCATTTTGCGGAATCTGGGCTCATCATCGCTTCCTCATAGTTTGTAGGTTCGCCATGGTCAAGTAACATGACCTCCAAAATAGGATTACCGTACCACTTTGGTGCGGATCTTACTCTGGTTAACCTAAGAGGTTCGGTAGTAACTTGATCTGAAGTTTCATGATCAATATCATCAACTTCCTCACTAATTGGTGTATTCGTCACAGGAACCGGTTTCTGTGATGAACTATTTTCCAATAAGGAAGCAGGTACAGTTACCTCATCAAGTTCTACTTTCCTCCCACTCACTTCTTTCGAGAGAAACTCCTTCTCTAGAAAGGATCCATTCTTTGCAACAACTATCTTGCCTTCGGATCTATGATAGAAGGTGTACCCAACAGTTTCCTTTGGGTATCCTATGAAGACACATTTCTCCTATTTGGGTTCGAGCTTATCAGGTTGAAGCTTTTTTCACATAAGCATTGCAGCCCCAAACTTTAAGAAACGACAACTTTGGTTTCTTGCCAAACCATAGTTCATAAGGCGTCATCTCAACGGATTTTGATGGTGCCCTATTTAACATGAATGTAGCCGTCTCTAAAGCATAACCCCATAATGATAGCGGTAAATCAGTAAGAGACAACATAGATCACACCATGTCTAGTAAAGTACGATTATGACGTTCGGATACACCACTACGCTATGGTGTTCCGGGTGGCGTGAGTTGTGAAACTATTCCGCATTGTTACAAATGTAGACCAAACTCGTAACTCAAATATTCTCCTCCACGATCAGATCGTAGAAACTTTATTTTCTTGTTACGATGATTTTCAACTTCACTCTGAAATTCTTTGAACTTTTCAAATGTTTCAGACTTATGTTTCATTAAGTAGATATACCTATATCTGCTCAAATCATCTGTGAAGGTAAGAAAATAACGATACCCGCCGCGAGCCTCAACATTCATTGGACCACATACATCAGTATGTATGATTTCCAACAAATCAGTTGCTCGCTCCATAGTTCCGGAGAACGGCGTTTTAGTCATCTTGCCCATGAGGCATGGTTCGCAAGTACCAAGTGATTCATAATCAAGTGATTCCAAAAGTCCATCGGTATGGAGTGATACGTCTGAAAGCACATTTGCTCCCTGGGTGGTTTTGGTAATTAATGACAACATACTTTGTGGTTGGACTAATGCTTTTATCAAGTATGTTTCAGGAAATTCAATCACTCTGGCATGGCAAAAGGACTGAATAGGTGGACCCCTAGGATGCTAAGGAAAGCATTGGCAAGAGCTCAAGACTCCATTTTTGGTTTAGTGATCCAAGATCACATTGAGTCCATAGGAAAGCCAATACTATTAAAAGGGGATGAGGTTATGATGATGATCTGGTTGCTCAAAGTGCTTAGTGATTTATCTCTCAAACTATCAGCAATCTTTCATTCCAACATATACTCATAAGTAATCTCGGTCCCACCAATTCCATAAACTCAGTCACACCAAGATGAACCACCTCGACCATATACCCAAACCCTAGTAATTTGGATTTTCCGATTCCAAACTCGGTCTTACGAATTGGTGTTGCCAACCTTCAGAACCTTCAGACTCAAATCGGTGTCACCGAGATGAGAAAGTCGGTCCCACCGAGATTGGCAAACCCTAGACTTTGGAAGAATCGGACTAACCGAGATTGTATTTTCGGTCCCACGAAAATCCCAACGCTCACAAGATTTGAACTTTCGGTCTCACCGAGTTGTCAACTTCGGTCCGACCGAGATTGGTCAAATGTGTGTAACGGTTGGATTTTGTGTGGAGGCTATAAATACCCTCCACCTCCTCTTCATTCGTGGAGAGAGCCATCGAAAGAACTACCACTCCTACCTTACATTTCGAGAAGAAAACTACCTACCCTTGTGTTGAGATCAAGTTGCTCCACTCCCACCATATGAAACTTGATTTCTAGCCTTCCCAAGTTGCTTTCCACTCAATCCTTTCTTCCACCACAGCCAAATCAGTGAGGAGAGTTGAGTGTTGGGGAGATTATCATTTGAAGCACAAGAGCAAGGAGTTCATCATCACCAACACCATCTATTACCTTTTGGAGGTGGTGCCTCCTAGATTGGTTAGGTGTCGCTTGGGAGCCTCCGTCAAGATGTGGAGTTGAACCAAGAAGTTTGTAAGGGCAAGGAGATCGCCTACTTCGTGAAGATCTACCCCGAGTAAGGCTAGTCCTCCGTGGGCGTAAGCCATGATGGCATAGACAAGGTTGCTTCTTCGTGGACCCTTCGTGGGTGGAGCCCTCCGTGGACTCTCGCAGCCGTTACCCTCCGTGGGTTGAAGTCTCCATCAACGTGGATTGACGATAGCACCACCTATCGGAACCACGAGAAAAATCTCCGTGTCTCCAAACTGCGTTTGCTCTTCTCCACCTCTATTTACTACATGTGCAATTTACTTTCGCTGCCACTACTCTAGAATTGCATGTGTAGGGTGATACTTGACTTGGTCATCATTGTGAACTTGCTAAAACTTGTCCTAATCAAAAGGCTAAACTTTTAAATTGTCAAGTAGTCTAATCACCCCCCCTCTAGACATACTTCCGATCCTACAAGTGGTATCAGAGCTTTGGTCTCCATTGGATTGGTTTCCATTGCATTGGACTCCATAAGCTTGGTTTCACAACCTAGGAGAGTATGGCGTCTAGTGAGGGTAATTTTCATAGAGGTCCTTACTTTGATGGTTCAAATTTTGCTAGTTGGAAGCACAAAATGAAAATGCATATTCTTGGACATAACCCTGCCGCATGGGGCATTATTTGTGTTGGCTTGCAAGGTGAGTTCTTCGAGGAAGGAAAAGTTCCGGATCGCGAAGCTACAGCGGATGAGTTGCTGATGTTCTGAACAATGCTCAAGCTTGTGACATTCTCTTCAATGCTTTGTGTCCCGAGGAGTTCAACAAGATCAGCCGTCTTGAGAATGCAAAAGAGATTTGGGATACTTTGGTCGAAATGCACGAAGGTACCGAGTCCGTGAAGGAATCAAAGCTAGATGTTCTTCAAGGTCAGCTTGACAAGTTCAAGATGAAGGAAGGTGAAGGAGTCGCTGAAATGTACTCTAGGCTTGCTCTCATCACAAATGAGATTGCCGGCTTAGGAAGCAAAGAAATGACCGACCGATTCATCATCAAGAAGATTCTCAGAGCTTTGGATCGAAAGTATGACACCGTGTGCACTTTGATCCAAATGATGCCAAACTACAAGAATCTCAAGCCTACCGAAGTCATTGGAAGGATTGTTGCTCATGAGATGACACTTAAAGACAAGGAAGAGCTTCACAACAAGTCAAGTGGTGCTTACAAAGCTGCAGTTGAAGCTCCCACAACCTCAAGTGACAAGCTAGTTTCCAATGAAGAGATAAGCCTAATGGTGAAGAACTTCAACAAATTCTACAAGAGTAGAAGCAAGGAAAGAAGCTCAAAGTCTAGATCATATGATGAAAAGAGATCTTCTAGTCGTGATCGAAACTGCTACAATTGTGGAAGACCCGGACACTACTCAAATGAGTGTTCGACTCCCCACAAGAGAAGAGAAGAATCTCCAAGAAGAAGAAGCTCAAGAGAAGAGTCGCCTCGGAAAGAGAGAAGGAGTAGAGATGATCGTTATGAACGAAGATCCTCTCGGAGAAGCAAGGATTCGGAAAGGAAAGACAAGTAATCAAGGAGCTACACAAGAAGAAAACATCAAGCTCATGTTGGTGAATGGGTCTCCGGCTCCGACTCCGACAATCACTCCGAAAGAAGCTATCACTCCAACTCCGAATACTGATCAAGATGAAGGTGTTGCGGTCTTGCTCTCGTATCCTCCAACTTCAACTCCTATGACATATTTGATTCACCAAATGAGGGAATTGGAAGATGCTTCATGGCAAAAGGCCCCAAGGTATCACACCCTGAATTCATTGACTTTGATAGTGATGAGGATGACTTGCTTGGTGAAGATGAGCTTTTACATGATAAATCTAGTGAGCCTAGTAATGATGAACATGCTAGTAGTCTTTATAGTCGAGAAGAGTCGAATGACAATGCTATGAAGGAGATTGAGCGTCTAACTAAAGAACTAAACACTCTTAAGTTAGCTCATGAAACAACTCAAGAAGATCATAGAGAGCTCCTAAGATCTCATGAGAAGCTACGCTTCGAGAAGCTCAATCTAGAGCAAGAACATGAGTTCCTAAAAGCTATCAATGACGATCTTCGAAAGAAGAGTTCTTCATATCTTGCCAAACGACTTCTCTTGTCTAATTTCTTGCCACCTATTAAAACTAAGCATGACAAGCATAAGAAAAATTCTTCATCTAGTAGTAAAAATAACCATGCTAAATCAAATGTTGTTACTTCTAGTAGTTCTCTTGATTCCACTAACAATGTTTCAAGCCAAGTTTCACTTGAGCAAGAAAATAGTTTATTGAAAGGGATTATAGAGAAAGGTGTCTACAAGAGCCTTGCCGGAAGCAAGAACTTTGAGGAAATTGTTCGCAAGCAAGGAAGGCACCGGAAGAATCAAGGAATTGGTTTTGAGCGAAAGTTCAACGCCGAGGGTGTTGAATGGGAAGAAGGTCAATATCCCACTCCAAAGTTTGTTTCTCAAAAGGAGAAGTATGATCCTACTTCTTCCAATGTGGAACAAGCTCAAGATGACCTTCCACCACAAGACCACAAGCTTAAAGGCAAGGACAAGCTTCAAGAGGAGATTGATGCATTCATTGAAGCACCCAAGGCCATGGTCAAGTGGGTTCCCAAGGAAACTTCAAGTTCTACTTCGACAAGCTCAACTACTACCCCAAGGATTCCCATCAAGATGATGTGGATCCCGAAGAAGAAGAACTAGAGAGTTCTTGAGGGTGACTCCGCCAACATACTTCGCTCATATTCATTTTGGCAAAGAACTTGTGCAATCAACTTCCACATCTTGCACTAGTTCATGGAGTCACAAACCCTCATGTTGGTAAGTCAAGGGACAAGGTAATCATTGCTTTCATGGACATCATCTATTGTGTACTTCAATCTATGTCCATGGATATCCTTGTTTGTTCCTTGTGGGACTAACCCATGTAGGTATTGAAAGTGCCCGAATCCAAAGGATTGCTCCCAACTCTTGATGATCTTCATCAACATTGAGCATCCACATCTTCAACATCTACATGATGTCTTCTACGACAACCCAAGGTTAGTTTGACCCTTTAAAAGGGGTTCTCACATCAAGGGGGAGCTTTGCTCTAAAAGAATTGAGCTAAAGCATCTTCAAATGATGTGAACACATTAATGCTTTATGTAAAAGTGGTAACCCCACTTGTGCTTAAACGATGAGTATGACCTATGATCAAATGTTCTCATTTGACTCCTAAGTCAATATACTCAAACATAGGTGACTTTGTCGCCGACCCCTATCTAGATGAAGTACATATGTTTTGAAGTTTTGCTATTTTCTCTTATGATTCTCTCATTGAGTTTCCAAAAAAAAACTTCATCTAGCAATCTTTTTCACTTCTATTTCCTATGTTCTTGTGAATATCTTTTTGGCTCTGATCAATTCCCTGAAAATCATTTACAAATTTATTGCAAATCTTTTGAAACATTCCTTGCAAAGTGAGCTGAATTATTTCTATATTTCCTTGAATTAAACTCAAGGCCACCGATTCAATTACTTGATTCGACCGAAAAGGATCTGCCCTAAGTCTCTGACTTTCGGACTCACCGATCCATATCAATTTGGTGTCACCGATTTACATTCACCAGGATATCATCTTCTGCAGCTCAACTAAATGATTTATTTTGCAAACTTAATTTGCTCAGTTGTGATTCTTAAGGATCCCACTTCTTTCCTTCCATCCTTCCTTCCCTTCCTAGTTTACTGTCCTTTTCGGCACTTGATGTCAAAGGGGGAGAAGATTTAGGGGGAGCTTAGGGGGAGATTGGAAGTTAAGGGGAGAAGAGAAGATTTAAAGGGAGAAGAAGAACAATCTTACCTTAAGGGGGAGAGGATCACATCAAAGCTTTGCATTTCACCTTGGATATTACTTTTGGCATTATTATCTTGATTTTGCTTCCCTTACTCTTACAATTGATATCTTCTGAAAAGCACAATTGGTATCTTAAGAAAAGCAAAATCCCTCAGAGCTCATTGAAAATCTTTTAGTCTTGGGAGACATGTTTGCTGATTCAAGCTAGTGCTCAACATGAGACACTCTTTATACATGTCATCCCTGGCTTGGTACTCTTGATGTTCTTGCTGTTGGATGAAGAAATACTCTTGTGTTATCTAACCTTGTTTTCCCAAGTTTATTTCTTCAGGTACAATACCAAGGAACTTCAAGGTAAGTATATGCATCTTGCAGAATGTGCATGATGGTGACTTGCTTGTGAATACTTGTTTGCAGAAAATCACCATGCACATATGCATCATCTCTCACTTACCCTCATCTGCTCTCGATGCATATAGCCAAGCTGCATGTAGCACATCTTGTTTTTCTCTCATGTGTGCTTGTGGTAGTCCAAAACCATAATCTAAAATCTTGCACACTTGTAGGGGGAGCCTGTGTACTACATGTTTGTCAAAGCTTTAATGATAATCCTGTCTTTCTTTCAGTAAGCTTTGATATCTTATTTTGAGTGTTGCCATCAATTACCAAAAAGGGGGAGATTGAAAGCACATTTGCTCCCTGGGTGGTTTTGTTAATTAATGACAACATACTTTGTGGTTGGACTAATGCTTTTATCAAGTATGTTTCAGGAAAGTCAATCACTCTGGCATGGCAAAAGGACTGAATAGGTGGACCCCTAGGATGCTAAGGAAAGCATTGGCAAGAGCTCAAGACTCCATTTTTGGTTTAGTGATCCAAGATCACATTGAGTCCATAGGAAAGCCAATACTATTAAAAGGGGATGAGGTTATGATGATGATCTGGTTGCTCAAAGTGCTTAGTGATTTATCTCTCAAACTATCAGCAATCTTTCATTCCAACATATACTCATAAGTAATCTCGGTCCCACCGATTCCATAAACTCACCACACCGAGATGAACCACCTCACCATATACCCAAACCCTAGTAATTTGGATTTTCCGATTCCAAACTCGGTCTTACCGAAATTGGTGTTGCCAACCTTCTGTAACCTTCTGTACTCAAATCGGTGTCACCAAGATGAGAAAGTCGGTCCCACCGAGATTGGCAAACCCTAGACTTTGGAAGAATCGGACTAACCGAGATTGTATTTTCGGTCCCACCAAAAATCCCAACGTTCACAAGATTTGAACTTTCGTTCTCACCGAGTTGTCAACTTCGGTCTGACCGAGATTGGTCAAATGTGTGTAACGGTTGGATTTTGTGTGGAGGCTATAAATACCCCTCCACCTCCTCTTCATTCGTGGAGAGAGCCATCAGAAAGAACTACCACTCCTACCTTACATTTCTGAGAAGAAAACTACCTACCCTTGTGTTGAGATCAAGTTGCTCCACTCCCACCATATGAAACTTGATTTCTAGCCTTCCCAAGTTGCTTTCCACTCAATCCTTTCTTCCACCACAGCCAAATCAGTGAGGAGAGTTGAGTGTTGGGGAGATTATCATTTGAAGCACAAGAGCAAGGAGTTCATCATCACCAACACCATCTATTACCTTTTGGAGGTGGTGCCTCCTAGATTGGTTAGGTGTCGCTTGGGAGCCTCCGTCAAGATGTGGAGTTGAACCAAGAAGTTTGTAAGGGCAAGGAGATCGCCTACTTCGTGAAGATCTACCCGAGTAAGGCTAGTCCTCCGTGGGCGTAAGCCATGATGGCATAGACAAGGTTGCTTCTTCGTGGACCCTTCGTGGGTGGAGCCCTCCGTGGACTCTCGCAGCCGTTACCCTCCGTGGGTTGAAGTCTCCATCAACGTGGATTGACGATAGCACCACCTATCGGAACCACGAGAAAAATCTCCGTGTCTCCAAACTGCGTTTGCTCTTCTCCACCTCTATTTACTACATGTGCAATTTACTTTCCGCTGCCACTACTCTAGAATTGCATGTGTAGGGTGATACTTGACTTGGTCATCATTGTGAACTTGCTAAAAACTTGTCCTAATCAAAAGGCTAAACTTTTAAATTGTCAAGTAGTCTAATCACCCCCCCTCTAGACATACTTCCGATCCTACAAGTGGTATCAGAGCTTTGGTCTCCATTGGATTGGTTTCCATTGCATTGGACTCCATAAGCTTGGTTTCACAACCTAGGAGAGTATGGCGTCTAGTGAGGGTAATTTTCGTAGAGGTCCTTACTTTGATGGTTCAAATTTTGCTAGTTGGAAGCACAAAATGAAAATGCATATTCTTGGACATAACCCTGCCGCATGGGGCATTATTTGTGTTGGCTTGCAAGGTGAGTTCTTGAGGAAGGAAAAGTTCGGATCGCGAAGCTACAGCGGATGAGTTGCGGATGTTCTGAGAACAATGCTCAAGCTTGTGACATTCTCTTCAATGCTTTGTGTCCCGAGGAGTTCAACAAGATCAGCCGTCTTGAGAATGCAAAAGAGATTTGGGATACTTTGGTCGAAATGCACGAAGGTACCGAGTCCGTGAAGGAATCAAAGCTAGATGTTCTTCAAGGTCAACTTGACAAGTTCAAGATGAAGGAAGGTGAAGGAGTCGCTGAAATGTACTCTAGGCTTGCTCTCATCACAAATGAGATTGCCGGCTTAGGAAGCAAAGAAATGACCGACCGATTCATCATCAAGAAGATTCTCAGAGCTTTGGATGGAAAGTATGACACCGTGTGCACTTTGATCCAAATGATGCCAAACTACAAGAATCTCAAGCCTACCAAAGTCATTGGAAGGATTGTTGCTCATGAGATGACACTTAAAGACAAGGAAGAGCTTCACAACAAGTCAAGTGGTGCTTACAAAGCTGCAGTTGAAGCTCCCACAACCTCAAGTGACAAGCTAGTTTCCAATGAAGAGATAAGCCTAATGGTGAAGAACTTCAACAAATTCTACAAGAGTAGAAGCAAGGAAAGAAGCTCAAAGTCTAGATCATATGATGAAAAGAGATCTTCTAGTCGTGATCGAAACTGCTACAATTGTGGAAGACCGGACACTACTCAAATGAGTGTTCGACTCCCACAAGAGAAGAGAAGAATCTCCAAGAAGAAGAAGCTCAAGAGAAGAGTCGCCTCGGAAAGAGAGAAGGAGTAGAGATGATCGTTATGAGCGAAGATCCTCTCGGAGAAGCAAGGATTCGGAAAGGAAAGACAAGTCATCAAGGAGCTACACAAGAAGAAAACATCAAGCTCCTGTTGGTGAATGGGTCTCCGGCTCCGACTCGACAATCACTCGAAAGAAGCTATCACTCCAACTCCGAATCTGATCAAGATGAAGGTGTTGCGGTCTTGCTCTCGTATCCTCCAACTTCAACTCCTATGACATATTTGATTCACCAAATGAGGGAATTGGAAGATGCTTCATGGCAAAAGGCCCCAAGGTATCACACCTGAATTCATTGACTTTGATAGTGATGAGGATGACTTGCTTGGTGAAGATGAGCTTTTACATGATAAATCTAGTGAGCCTAGTAATGATGAACATGCTAGTAGTCTTTATAGTCGAGAAGAGTCGAATGACAATGCTATGAAGGAGATTGAGCGTCTAACTAAAGAACTAAACACTCTTAAGTTAGCTCATGAAACAACTCAAGAAGATCATAGAGAGCTCCTAAGATCTCATGAGAAGCTACGCTTCGAGAAGCTCAATCTAGAGCAAGAACATGAGTTCCTAAAAGCTATCAATGACGATCTTCGAAAGAAGAGTTCTTCATATCTTGCCAAACGACTTCTCTTGTCTAATTTCTTGCCACCTATTAAAACTAAGCATGACAAGCATAAGAAAAATTCTTCATCTAGTAGTAACAATAACCATGCTAAATCAAATGTTGTTACTTCTAGTAGTTCTCTTGATTCCACTAACAATGTTTCAAGCCAAGTTTCACTTGAGCAAGAAAATAGTTTATTGAAAGGGATTATAGAGAAAGGTGTCTACAAGAGCCTTTCCGGAAGCAAGAACTTTGAGGAAATTGTTCGCAAGCAAGGAAGGCACCGGAAGAATCAAGGAATTGGTTTTGAGCGAAAGTTCAACGCCGAGGGTGTTGAATGGGAAGAAGGTCAATATCCCACTCCAAAGTTTGTTTCTCAAAAGGAGAAGTATGATCCTACTTCTTCCAATGTGGAACAAGCTCAAGATGACCTTCCACCACAAGACCACAAGCTTAAAGGCAAGGACAAGCTTCAAGAGGAGATTGATGCATTCATTGAAGCACCCAAGGCCATGGTCAAGTGGGTTCCCAAGGAAACTTCAAGTTCTACTTCGACAAGCTCAACTACTACCCCAAGGATTCCCATCAAGATGATGTGGATCCCGAAGAAGAAGAACTAGAGAGTTCTTGAGGGTGACTCCGCCAACATACTTCACTCATATTCATTTTGGCAAAGAACTTGTGCAATCAACTTCCACATCTTGCACTAGTTCATGGAGTCACAAACCCTCATGTTGGTAAGTCAAGGGACAAGGTAATCATTGCTTTCATGAACATCATCTATTGTGTACTTCAATCTATGTCCATGGATATCCTTGTTTGTTCCTTGTGGGACTAACCCATGTAGGTATTGAAAGTGCTCGAATCCAAAGGATTGCTCCCAACTCTTGATGATCTTCATCAACATTGAGCATCCACATCTTCAACATCTACATGATGTCTTCTCGACAACCCAAGGTTAGTTTGACCCTTTAAAAGGGTTCTCACATCAAGGGGAGCTTTGCTCTAAAAGAATTGAGCTAAAGCATCTTCAAATGATGTGAACACATTAATGCTTTATGTAAAAGTGGTAACCCCACTTGTGCTTAAGCGATGAGTATGACCTATGATCAAATGTTCTCATTTGACTCCTAAGTCAATATACTCAAACATAGGTGACTTTGTCGCCAACCCTATCTAGATGAAGTACATATGTTTTGAAGTTTTGCTATTTTCTCTTATGATTCTCTCATTGAGTTTCCAAAAAAAAACTTCATCTAGCAATCTTTTTCACTTCTATTTCCTATGTTCTTGTGAATATCTTTTTGGCTCTGATCAATTCCCTGAAAATCATTTACAAATTTATTGCAAATCTTTTGAAACATTCCTTGCAAAGTGAGCTGAATTATTTCTATATTTCCTTGGAATTAAACTCGGCGTCACCGATTCAATTACTTCGGTCTGACCGAAAAGGATCTGCCCTAAGTCTCTGACTTTCGGACTCACCGATCCATATCAATTCGGTGTCACCGATTTACATTCACCAGGATATCATCTTCTGCAGCTCAACTAAATGATTTATTTTGCAAACTTAATTTGCTCAGTTGTGATTCTTAAGGATCCCACTTCTTTCCTTCCATCCTTCCTTCCCTTCCTAGTTCTTCGTCCTTTTCGCACTTGATGTCAAAGGGGAGAAGATTTAGGGGGAGCTTAGGGGGAGATTGGAAGTTAAGGGGAGAAGAGAGGATTTAAAGGGAGAAGAAGAACAATCTTACCTTAAGGGGGAGAGGATCACATCAAAGCTTTGCATTTCACCTTGGATATTACTTTTGGCATTATTATCTTGATTTTGCTTCCCTTACTCTTACAATTGATATCTTCTGAAAAGCACAATTGGTATCTTAAGAAAAGCAAAATCCCTCAGAGCTCATTGAAAATCTTTTAGTCTTGGGAGACATGTTTGCTGATTCAAGCTAGTGCTCAACATGAGACACTCTTTATACATGTCATCCCTGGCTTGGTACTCTTGATGTTCTTGCTGTTGGATGAAGAAATACTCTTGTGTTATCTAACCTTGTTTTCCCAAGTTTATTTCTTCAGGTACAATACCAAGGAACTTCAAGGTAAGTATATGCATCTTGCAGAATGTGCATGATGGTGACTTGCTTGTGAATACTTGTTTGCAGAAAATCACCATGCACATATGCATCATCTCTCACTTACCCTCATCTGCTCTGATGCATATAGCCAAGCTGCATGTAGCACATCTTGTTTTTCTCTCATGTGTGCTTGTGGTAGTCCAAAACCATAATCTAAAATCTTGCACACTTGTAGGGGGAGCCTGTGTACTACATGTTTGTCAAAGCTTTAATGATAATCCTGTCTTTCTTTCAGTAAGCTTTGATATCTTATTTTGAGTGTTGCCATCAATTACCAAAAAGGGGGAGATTGAAAGCACATTTGCTCCCTGGGTGGTTTTGGTAATTAATGACAACATACTTTGTGGTTGGACTAATGCTTTTATCAAGTATGTTTCAGGAAAGTCAATCACTCTGGCATGGCAAAAGGACTGAATAGGTGGACCCCTAGGATGCTAAGGAAAGCATTGGCAAGAGCTCAAGACTCCATTTTTGGTTTAGTGATCCAAGATCACATTGAGTCCATAGGAAAGCCAATACTATTAAAAGGGGATGAGGTTATGATGATGATCTGGTTGCTCAAAGTGCTTAGTGATTTATCTCTCAAACTATCAGCAATCTTTCATTCCAACATATACTCATAAGTAATCTCGGTCCCACCGATTCCATAAACTCAGTCACACCGAGATGAACCACCTCAGCCATATACCCAAACCCTAGTAATTTCGGATTTTCCGATTCCAAACTCGGTCTTACCGAAATTGGTGTTGCCAACCTTCTGTAACCTTCTGTACTCAAATCGGTGTCACCGAGATGAGAAAGTCGGTCCCACCGAGATTGGCAAACCCTAGACTTTGGAAGAATCGGACTAACCGAGATTGTATTTTCGGTCCCACCAAAAATCCCAACGTTCACAAGATTTGAACTTTCGGTCTCACCGAGTTGGGTCTGACCGAGATTGGTCAAATGTGTGTAATGGTTGGATTTTGTGTGGAGGCTATAAATACCCCTCCACCTCCTCTTCATTCGTGGAGAGAGCCATCAGAAAGAACTACCACTCCTACCTTACATTTCTGAGAAGAAAACTACCTACCCTTGTGTTGAGATCAAGTTGCTCCACTCCCACCATATGAAACTTGATTTCTAGCCTTCCCAAGTTGCTTTCCACTCAATCCTTTCTTCCACCACAACCAAATCAGTGAGGAGAGTTGAGTGTTGGGGAGATTATCATTTGAAGCACAAGAGCAAGGAGTTCATCATCACCAACACCATCTATTACCTTTTGGAGGGTGGTGCCTCCTAGATTGGTTAGGTGTCGCTTGGGAGCCTCCGTCAAGATGTGGAGTTGAACCAAGAAGTTTGTAAGGGCAAGGAGATCGCCTACTTCGTGAAGATCTACCCCGAGTAAGGCTAGTCCTCCGTGGGCGTAAGCCATGATGGCATAGACAAGGTTGCTTCTTCGTGGACCCTTCGTGGGTGGAGCCCTCCTTGGACTCTCGCAGCCGTTACCCTCCGTGGGTTGAAGTCTCCATCAACGTGGATTGACGATAGCACCACCTATCGGAACCACGAGAAAAATCTCCGTGTCTCCAAACTGCGTTTGCTCTTCTCCACCTCTATTTACTACATGTGCAATTTACTTTCCGCTGCCACTACTCTAGAATTGCATGTGTAGGGTGATACTTGACTTGGTCATCATTGTGAACTTGCTAAAAACTTGTCCTAATCAAAAGGCTAAACTTTTAAATTGTCAAGTAGTCTAATCACCCCCCCTCTAGACATACTTCCGATCCTACAACGTCTCCGTCGTATCTATAATTTTTGATAGTTCCATGCCAATATTCTTCAACTTTCATATACTTTTGGCAAATTTTTATACTATTTTGGGACTAACATATTGATTCAGTGCCCAGTGCCAGTTCCTGTTTGTTGCATGTTTTCGCAGAAACCCAATATCAAACGGAATCCAAACGGGATAAAAACAGACAGAGAATTATTTTCGAATATTTGGGATTTTTCGGAGGAAGAATCAACGCGAAACGGTGTCCGGGGTGGCCACGAGATAGGGGGCGCGCCCTCCCCCCCTGGGCGCGCCCTGGACTCTCGTGGGCCACCCGTAAGGCGGTTGATGCTCTTCTTTTGCCGCAAGAAAGCTAATTTTACAAGAAAAATCTGGGCGAAAGATTCACCCCAATCAGAGTTACGGATCTCCAGATATAAAAGAACGGTGAAGGGGTAGAATCTGAGAACGCAGAAACAGAGAGATAGATCCAATCTCGGAGGGGCTCTCGCCCCTCCCAAACCATGGGAGCCAAGGACCAGAGGGGAAATCCTTCTCCCATCTAGGGAGGAGGTCAAGGAAGAAGAAGAAGAAGGGGGCCTCTCTTCCCCTTGCTTCCGGTGGCACCGGAGCGCTGCCGGGGGCCATCATCATCACCGCGATCTACACCAACACCGCCGTCATCTTCACCAACATCTCCATCACCTTCCCCCTTCTATATTCAGCGGTCCACTCTCCCGTAACCCGTTGTATCCTCTACTTGAACATGGTGCTTTATGCTTCATATTATTTTCCAATGATGTGTTGCCATCCTATGATGTCTGAGTAGATTTTCGTTGTCCTATTGGTGGTTGATGAATTGCTATGATTGATTTAATTTGCTTGTGGTTATGTTGCTGTCCTTTGGTGCCCATCATATGAGCGCGCGCGTAGATCACACCATAGGGTTAGTTGTATGTTGATAGGACTATGTATTGGAGGGCAAGAGTGGCAGAAGCTTCAGCCTAGCATAGAAATTGATACATACGGGATTGAAGGGGGACCAATATATCTTAATGCTATGGTTGGGTTTTACCTTAATGAACGTTAGTAGTTGCGAACTGCTTGCTAATAGTTCCAATCATAAGTGCATGGAATTCCAAGTCAGGGATGACATGCTAGCAGTGGCCTCTCCCACATAAAACTTGCTATCGGTCTAGTAACGTAGTCAATTGCTTAGGGACACTTCCACAACTCCTACCATCACTTTTCCACACTCGCTATATTTACGTTATTGCATCTTTATCTAAACAGCCCCTACTTTTTATTTACGTGTTCTTTATTATCTTGCAAACCTATCCTATCACACCTACAAAGTACTTCTAGTTTCTTACTTGTTCTAGGTAAAGCAAACGACAAGCGTGCGTAGAGTCGTATTAGTGGCTGATAGGACTTGAGAGAGTATTTGTTCTACCTTTAGCTCCTCGTTGGGTTCAACACTCTTACTTATCGAAAGAGGCTACAACTATCCCGTATACTTGCGAGTTATCAAGAACTTTTTCTGGCGCCGTTGCCGGGGAGTCATAGCGTGGGGTGAATATTCTCGTGTGTGCTTGTTTGCTTTATCACTAAGTAATTTTTATTTGTTGTTCTTAGTTGTTTTCTATCTTTATTTATGGGTAGGAAACGCAAAAACCAAAAAAATTAGTTGACCTACTTCCGATGGTTGAAGAACCACTCAAAATCTATCACAGTCCTGAAGCTTTTTACTTGGATCATCTTCGATCCTTTTGTGCTCGTGCTGAAACCCCAACTAGCTTAGTTGAGGGCAAATCTTTAGATGATCATGCTTGTTATGTGCGACACCGTATATCTGAAAAAGGGAAACTATTATGGGATCAAATTAAACATTTGCAATGCTATGCTTGGAATTTATATGAAATTTATGAGTTTACTTGTGTTGGGGAACGTCACAGAAAATAAAAAAATTCTACGCTTCACCAAGATCAATCTATGGAGTCATCTAGCAACGAGAGAGAGAGGAGTGCATCTACATACCCTTGTAGATCGCGTGCGGAAGCGTTCAAGAGAACGGGGTTGAGGGAGTCGTACACGTCGTGATCCAAATCACCGGAGATCCTAGCGCCGAATGGATGGCACCTCCGCGTTCAACACACGTATGGTTGGGAAGACGTCTCCTCCTTCTTGATCGAGCAAGGGGGAAGGAGAGGTTGATGAAGATCCAGCAGCACAACGGCGTGGTGGTGGATGCAGCAGCGATCTCGGCAGGGCTTCGCCAAGCACTTGCGAGAGGGAGAGGTGTTGCAGGGGAGAGTGAGGCGCCAGAGACTTGGGATGCGGCTGCCCTCCCTCCCCCTCTTTATATAGGCCCCCTGGGGGGCGCCGGCCCTAGGAGATGGGATCTCCAAGGAGGGCGGCGGCCAAGGGGGGGCGCCCCCCACCCCTAGGGTTTCCTGCCCTAGGTGCAGGGGGAGGCCCTAGGGGGTGCACCAGCCCACCAAGGGCTGGTTCCCTTCCCCACTTCAGCCCATGGGGCCCTCCGGGATAGGTGGCCCCACCCGGTGGACCCCCGGGACCCTTCCGGTGGTCCCGGTACAATACAGGTGACCCCCGAAACTTTCCCGATAGCCGAAACTTGACTTCCTATATATGAATCTTTACCTCCGGACCATTCCAGAACTCCTCGTGACATCTGGGATCTCATCCGGGACTCCGAACAACTTTCGGGTTACTGCATACTAATATCTCTTCAACCCTAGCGTCACCGAACCTTAAGTGTGTAGACCCTATGGGTTCGGGAGACATGCAGACATGACCGAGACGCCTCTCCGGTCAATAACCAACAGCGGGATCTAGATACCCATGTTGGCTCCCACATGCTCCTCGATGATCTCATCGGATGAACCACGATGTCGAGGATTCAATCAATCCCGTATAAAATTCCCTTTGTCAGTCGATATGTTACTTGCCCGAGATTCGATCGCCGGTATCCCAATACCTCATTTAATCTCGTTACCGGCAAGTCACTTTACTCGTACCGTAATGCATGATCCCGTGACCAGACACTTGGTCACATTGAGCTCATTATGATGATGCATTACTGAGTGGGCCCAGAGATACCTCTCCGTCATACGGAGTGACAAATCCCAGTCTCGATTCGTGCCAACCCAACAGACACTTTCGGAGATACCCGTAGTGCACCTTTATAGTCACCCAGTTATGTTGTGACGTTTGGCACACCCAAAGTACTCCTACGGTATCCGGGAGTTGCACAATCTCATGGTCTAAGGAAATGATACTTGACATTTGGAAAAGCTCTAGCGAAACGAACTACACGATCTTTGTGCTATGCTTAGGATTGGGTCTTGTCCATCACATCATTCTCCTAATGATGTGATCCCGTTATCAATGACATCCGATGTCCATAGTCAGGGAACCATGACTATCTGTTGATCAACAAGCTAGTCAACTATAAGCTCACTAGGGACGTGTTGTGGTCTATATATTCACACATGTATTACGATTTCCGGATAACACAATTATAGCATGAATAATAGACAATTATCATGAGCAAAGAAATATAATAATAACCATTTTATTATTGCCTCTAGGGCATATTTCCAACAGTCTCCCACTTGCACTAGAGTCAATAATCTAGTTACATTGTGATGAATCGAACACCCATAACATTCTGGTGTTGATCATGTTTTGCTCTAGGGAGAGGTTTAGTCAACGGATCTGCTATATTCAGGTCCGTATGTACTTTACAAATATCTATGTCTCCATCTTGAACATTTTCATGAATGGAGTTGAAGCGACGCTTGATGTGCCTGGTCTTCTTGTGAAACCTGGGCTCCTTGGCAAGTGCAATAGCTCCAGTGTTGTCACAGAAGAGTGTGATCGGCCCCGACGCATTGGGTATGACTCCTAGGTCGGTGATGAACTCCTTCACCCAGATAGCTTCATGCGCTGCCTCTGAGGCTGCCATGTACTCCGCTTCACATGTAGATCCCGCCACGGCGCTCTGCTTGCAACTGCACCAGCTTACTTCCCCACCATTCAAAATATACACGTATCCAGTTTGTGACTTAGAGTCATCCAGATCTGTGTCAAAGCTAGCATCGACGTAACCCTTTACGACGAGCTCTTCGTCACCTCCATATATGAGAAACACATCCTTAGTCCTTTTCAGGTACTTAAGGATGTTCTTGATCGCTGTCCAGTGTTCCATGCCGGGATTACTTTGGTACCTTCCTACCAAACTTACGGCAAGGTTTACATCAGGTCTGGTATAGGTCATGGCATACATGATAGACCCTATGGCAGAGGCATAGGGGACGACACTCATCTTTTCTCTATCTTCTGCCGTGGTCGGGCATTGAGCCGAGCTCAATTTCACACCTTGCAACACAGGCAAGAACCCCTTCTTGGACTGATCCATATTGAACTTCTTCAATATCTTATCAAGGTATGTGCTTTGTGAAAGACCTATGAGGCGTCTTGATCTATCTCTATAGATCTTGATGCCTAATATGTAAGCAGCTTCTCCAAGGTCCTTCATTGAAAAATACTTATTCAAGTAGGCCTTAATGCTGTCCAAAAGTTCTATATCATTTCCCATCAAAAGTATGTCATCCACATATAATATGAGAAATGCTCTGAGCTCCCACTCACTTTCTTGTAAACGCAGGCTTCTCCATAAGTCTGCATAAACCCAAACGCTTTGATCATTTCATTAAAGCGAATGTTCCAACTCCGAGATGCTTGCACCAGCCCATAGATGGAGCGCTGGAGCTTGCATACCTTGTTAGCATTCTTAGGATCGACAAAACCTTCCGGCTGCATCATATACAGTTCTTCCTTAAGATGGCCATTAAGGAATACCGTTTTGACGTCCATTTGCCAAATCTCATAATCATAGTATGCAGCAATTGCTAACATTATTCGGACGGACTTCAGCTTCGCTACGGGTGAGAAAGTCTCATCATAGTCAACCTTTTGAACTTGTCGATAACCCTTAGCGACAAGTCGAGCTTTATAGATGGTAACATTACCATCCGCGTCCGTCTTCTTCTTAAAGATCCATTTGTTCTCTATTGCTCGCCGATCATCGAGCAAGTCTGTCAAAGTCCATACTTTGTTTTCATACATGGATCCTATCTCGGATTGCATGGCTTCAAGCCATTTGTTGGAATCTGGGCCCGCCATTGCTTCTTCATAGTTCGAAGGTTCATCGTTGTCTAACAACATGATTTCCAGGACAGGGTTGCCATACCACTCTGGTGTGGAACGTGTCCTCATGGACCTACGAAGTTCAGTAGTAACTTGATCCGAAGTTCCTTGATCATCATCATTAATTTTCTCTCTAGTCGGTGCAGGCACCACAGGAACATCTTCCTGAGCTGCGCTACTTACCGGTTCAAGAGGTAGTACTTCATCAAGTTCCACTTTCCTCCCACTTACTTCTCTCGAGAGAAACTCTTTCTCCAAAAAGGACCCATTCTTGGCAACAAAGATATTGCCCTCGGATCTTAAGTAGAAGGTATACCCAATGGTTTCCTTAGGGTATCCTATGAAGACGCATTTTTCCGACTTGGGTTTGAACTTTTCAGGTTGAAGTTTCTTGACATAAGCATCGCATCCCCAAACTTTTAGAAACGACAGCTTAGGTTTCTTCCCAAACCATAATTCATACGGTGTCGTCTCAACGGATTTAGATGGTTCCCTATTTAAAGTGAATGTAGATGTCTCTAGAGCGTACCCAAAATGATAGTGGTAAATCGGTAGGTGACATCATAGATCGCACTATATCCAATAGAGTGCGATTACAACGTTTGGACACACCGTTACGCTGAGGTGTTCCAGGCGGCGTGAGTAGTGAAACGATTCCACATTTCCTTAAGTGCGTACCAAATTCGTGACTTAAATATTCTCCCCCACGATCTGATCGTAAGAACTTTATCTTTCGGTCACGTTGATTCTCTACCTCATTCTGAAATTCCTTGAACTTTTCAAAGGTCTCAAACTTGTGTTTCATCAAGTAGACATACCCATATCTACTCAAGTCATCAGTGAGAGTGAGAACATAACGATATCCTCCGCGAGCCTCAACGCTCATTGGACCGCACACATTAGTATGTATGATTTCCAATAAGTTGGTTGCTCGCTCCGTTGTTCTGGAGAACGAAGTCTTCGTCATTTTGCCCATGAGGCATGGTTCGCATGTGTCAAACGATTCATAATCTAGAGATTCTAAAAGTCCATCAGCATGGAGCTTCTTCATGCGCTTGACAGCAATGTGACCAAGGCGGCAGTGCCACAAGTATGTGGGACTATCATTATCAACTTTACATCTTTTGGTATTCACGCTATGAATATGTGTAACATCACGTTCAAGATTCATTAAGAATAAACCATTGACCAGTGGGGCATGACCATAAAACATATCTCTCATATAAATAGAACAACCATTATTCTCAGATTTAAATGAGTAGCCATCTCGCATTAAATGAGATCCAGATACAATGTTCATGCTCAAAGCTGGCACTAAATAACAATTGTTAAGGTTTAAAACTAATCCCGTAGGTAAATGTAGAGGTAGTGTGCCGACGGCGATCACATCGACCTTGGAACCATTCCCGACGCGCATCGTCACCTCGTCCTTCGCCAGTCTCCGCTTATTCTGCAGCTCCTGCTTTGAGTTACAAATATGAGCAACTGCACCGGTATCAAATACCCAGGAGCTACTACGACTGCTGGTAAGGTACACATCAATAACATGTATATCATATATACCTTTGGTGTTGCCTGCCTTCTTGTCCGCTAAGTACTTGGGGCAGTTCCGCTTCCAGTGACCACTTCCCTTGCAATAAAAGCACTCAGTTTAGGCTTGGGTCCATTCTTTGACTTCTTCCCGACAACTGGCTTACCGGGCGCGGCAACTCCCTTGCCGTCCTTCTTGAAGTTCTTCTTACCCTTGCCTTTCTTGAACTTAGTGGTTTTATTCGCCATCAACACTTGATGTTCCTTTTTGATCTCTACCTCTGCTGATTTCAGCATTGAATATACCTCAGGAATGGTCTTTTCCATCCCCTGCATATTGAAGTTCATCACAAAGCTCTTGTAGCTCGGTGGAAGCTACTGAAGGATTCTGTCAATGACCGCGTCATCCGGGAGATTAACTCCCGGTGAGTCAAGCGGTTGTGCAACCTGCACATCTTGAGTATGTGCTCCTTGTGAACTATTTTACTCCATCTTACAGCTGAAGAACTTGTCGGAGACTTCATATCTCTCAACTCAGGCATGAGCTTGGAAAACCATTTTCAGCTCTTCGAACATCTCATATGCTCCGTGTTGCTCAAAACGCTTTTGGAGCCCCGGTTCTAAGCTGTAAAGCATGCCGCACTGAACGAGGGAGTAATCATCAGCATGAGGCTGCCAAGCGTTCATAACGTCTTGGTTCTCTGGGATGGGTGCTTCACCTAGCGGTGCTTCTAGGACATAATCTTTCTTTGCAGCTATGAGGATGATCCTCAGGTTCCGGACCCAGTCCGTATAGTTGCTGCCATCATCTTTCAGCTTGGTTTTCTCTCGGAATGCGTTGAAGTTGAGGTTGACATGAGCGTGGGCCATTTGATGGAGGTAAAACCCTACTCCTTCTTGATTAATATTGATGATATGGGTAGTACAAGAGTAGATCTACCACGAGATCAAAGAGGCTAAACCCTAGAAGCTAGCCTATGGTATGATTGTTGTTCGTCCTACGGGCTAAAACCCTCTGGTTTATATAGACACCGGAGAGGGTTAGGGTTACACACAGTCGGTTACAATGGTAGGAGACCTACATATCCGTATCGCCAAGCTTGCCTTCCACGCCAAGGAAAGTCCCATCCGGACACGGGACGGAATCTTCAATCTTGTATCTTCATAGTCTAGGAGTTCGGCCAAAGATGATAGTTCGGCTATCCGGACACCCCCAGTCCAGAACTCCCTCAGTAGCCCCTGAACCAGGCTTCAATGACGACGAGTCCGGCGCACATATTGTCTTCGGCATTGCAAGGCAGGTTCCTCCTCCGGATTCTTCGTAGAAGGTTTTGAACACAAGGATAGTGTCCGGCTCTACAAAACAAGTTCCACATACCACCGTAGAGAGAATAATTTTTACACAGATCTGCTGACGTCGGCGTGACATCACACCATGGCTAGGCCTTTATTCGAATCGTTTTTTGCTGTCCCACCTCAGCGCGTTTAGCGAGGCGGTTTCCTTGGCATGTCTTATCAAAGCGGAGATCGTGCCCCCTTATTCCGGGATCCTCATCAATACGGGCGTGGGTAACCCAACCATGCCCGTTGGCACGCCCCCTCTATCAAAGGCGAGTCCCAAACGGCCACGGGGAGGGCTCTTGGTATTCAACCTCTTTATAACAAGACCAAGGCCTGCTCCTTTCTTTCAATCTCAATCGAGTCCGCCCCTCGCCTCGAGTTCCAACACCCAAAGCTCCAGATTCAGGCGCTTCGGACCTTCGATGATGTCCGGCTCCGACCTGCAAGGCCGGTGGATGCCTTCTTCCGTCACGGAAGAAGACGTGCTAAAGCTGAGAGACACCAGGTATCTAACCGGCGAAATTTCACATAGGCTGCCTGCCCAACGGCAGGTTATTCCTACCCGAGCCTGGTGAGGCGTGGTGTTCGTGTCTCACTTCCTTCGGGTTTAGGATTTCGATGGACCCCTTCGTGAGGGGGCTCATGTTTTATTATGGGCTGGAATTCCACGACTTGGATCCGAGTCCATCCTCCACATCTCATCGTTCATTGTCGTGTCTGAAGCCTTCCCCGCATTACCCTCACTTCGGATTGTGGCTCAAGACCTTCAAAGTGGAGCCAAGATGATCAAGGGCAGCAGTGAGAAAGTCGGAGGGGCTGTTATAAGCAAAGATGCTGACTCTCCATGGCCCGAGGGCTCCTTTCAAGAGGTGCTCGGTTTATGGCAACAGGAGTGGTTTTACATCACTGCTCCCAGGGGCACCAAATGGGTGGCGCCACCTGCCTTCCGCCCGGGTCCTCCACAGCGGCTGGCGTCATGGGTCAACAAAGGGCTCGACTGGGGGCCGTCCAAGGACGTTCCTCTGCTGCAGGGCCGTATTCGAGACCTCCAAGAGAGAGAGAGAGAGAGAGAGAGAGAGAGAGAGAGAGATCAATCTGGTCGTAGTGGCACAGGTCATGTTGATTCGGCGCCTTCTGCCCTGCAAACGTCGCCCCCTCCGCCTGTGGGAATTTAATCCGAAGGGACCACGAGCTCTCCAACACTTCATGGGCGCGACGCCCGTGGAGATGTATAAACTGTTCTTCGGATCACAAGAGGTGTGTCCGGACTTGACCGAGGACGCAGGTCTGAGCTGCAATCGCCCGGATACTCAAGTAAGTAGTCCTGTGCCCAGACAAGCTATCCGTACATTTATCATAAGCTTGCCCTTTAAAGAGATGTCCCTTGAACATGAGTGGATAGCGAAAGCAAAACTAATAAGGTGTCCGGCCCCCCTCCCTGAGACCACGCCGGATCATGTGTTAACCAAGATGCTGGAGGATGCACCTTTGGAAGAGGGCAAAGGGGGGAAGAGGGAAGCTACTGCCTCCACGAAGGAGGCTTTCAAGAAAGGGGGATCGAGAATCCCTCCCTCCAGGGGGAGAAGAGGACCGCTTCTGAAGATCCGGAGGCCAAGGCCTCAAAGCGGGGGAAGAAATCTTCACCAGAGGGTCCTGCGCCAGGAGAAGCCCTGGCCAAACTATTTCCCCAAGGAAATCAGCCCTCTAGCGAGCCGTAAGTAGAAAGAGGAGTTTTGTAATAAGGGACATCCCTATTTTTATTTCTGGAGATAACCAAAGTTTTACCTTGTAGTTCGGATCTCAGCCCTTCTCAGCAGAGCTCATCTTCGGGATCTTAAATGCAGGAGATGATGGAGAGCAACGCCTCCATCTGCCGTGCCGTCATCTTGAGGCGGGCGACCACGAGGTGTCGTCGCGGAGGGTTTCCGAGTCGGCGGGGCCGGAGGTCCGCACCAACCTGGTGTACGGTCGGAGGAGCTGAAGGATCTGCTTGGGCGAGCGTCTATCTCAGAAGATCACCGTGCGTTGATGGGTACAGTGATTGAAAGGATTTCATCTGCTAAGAGCGGATTGCATGAAGCCGTTAGAAGTTTACTGATGGGGTTTGAGGAACGCGAAAATGATATACCTTCTGACAGTTTTGCATATAGAATGCGCCCTGTATAGATAGTAGCCCCTGAGACTCGGTACGTTGTCGAAAGTGACAGCGCGCCGAGGATCATAATCTCAGTTGTAAGATGTCGCCTGTCCTATATAGGTGGCGGAGCGTCCAGTGGCCAGCCGGGCTGAGCAATTTGCCGAACTGAAGCGGCAACTTGACGTGGCGGATGCGGACATCGCGCTTGTCAATAAGCGGCTTGACGAGTCACAAGGTATGCAACTTCTCCGCGGATACCTGGTAAGGGAGCTTGACGCCCATGCCTTACAACATTTATGCTTTATGCAGATGGTGCCGCTGCTATGGAGAACCTTCGTGCGGAGCTAGCCCAAGTCAAGGAGCAAGCCAGAAAAAGTGATGCGGCTGCCTTGAGGGCGGCTGAAGAGCTAAAAGCCGAACAGGCTGCTCATTGCCGAAGCAGGGAGGAAATGACCGAGATGGCCGGGAAGTTGAAGAATGCTACCGACCGCTGCGAGTTTCTTGAAAAAGAACGTCGAGCAGAGCAAGAGGACCTAATGAAGGCTACCGCCGAAGCCAAGGATGCCCGCTCCACGATGAGAGCTATAAAGGAGGAGCTACGTCAAGCCGGGGATATCGCGGCTGGAAAGCCCTTTCTGCTGCGGAGGAAATTTACGGATCCTAAGTATGCTCTGTTGGGCCAGCTGTGGGGTGTGGAGGATGCTTATTTGGATTTGGCGGCGAGTGCCGCAGACGCGGTCGCACACTTCTGAGGCCAAAAGGATCACGGAATGGAAGAGCTTTTTTGGTCGCAGTTCCATAGTCCAAAGCGTTTGCTTCCATTGACCGATCGTTTGGCCGAATGGGCTGAGCTGAATAGGTTGTCCGGACTTGCCATGAAGGATGTCGTGACTCATTTGTGGCCGAGCAGGCCCGAGCCGAAGAGTTATTTTGGCTTGGTGCAGCAGTTCCTTGGTGCGGTGCCGCATATTGATGCAATGAAGCGGTCAGCATGCATAGAGGGTGCGCGGATGGCTCTTGCCCGTGTCAAGTCATGCTGGGTGGAGATGAAGGCCACCGACGTTGCATCCCAAGATTCGGACAGAAGCCGAGTACCTGCCGAGCGCTATTTTGAGGAAGTCCTGCAGGGCGCTCGTTTAATAGAGATGCAGTGCTCGAAGGATATTATGTTCTAATGACATGTATGATTTGTGAAACGATGTTTCAATATAATATAAGGGCTTTTTATACTTGTGCGTTCAAGTATTGAAATACCTCTTGTGCGGCCGTTAATGTATATGTGTATATAACCTGAAAGATGGTAGTCTTCGACTTCAGCCCCCACGCACATAGTGCGGGGGTGTTTGCAAAAAAAGAGCATTTCCACACTTAATCCAACGTCTTGGTCCTGTGAAGGAGGTGATAGCGTAGCAAACTAGGCAACCGGACTATAATGCTTTATCACTTTCACTTAGCCATAGGAGTTCGATGGTGGGGCTACTATATAGCCCCTAGGGGCACCGCGCTCTCCGAATTCGAGGCGCGTATGTGCCTGAACGGGAAACGGTCCTTCGTTAATGCGGAGGAATTCTAAACATTCCGGTGGGTCATTGAGTGGTTGACCAGTCTCACGCTATATCATGACAGTCAGTTTTCGGCTTTCTCTACTGAGGTGCTCACCAGGCCGAACCGGGGCACAATCGCAGTAGTTCTCCTGGTGCCGCGTTAGCCGATAGAGCGGAACGTAAGGCAGCAAAACACAGGAGTCGGGAAAACCCAACATTTGACCAAAGACATGATTCAGAGCTGATGCATATAAGGCCTAACTCTTGACGCCGAACACTCCCTAAGGTATTCGGTCTTTATGAAAATGGGCAGAACAATGCCCTAAGCCCCTAGTGTCCAGGTATGCACAAAAGTTTCTAACGCGGCCGATGCCAAAACGCCAGCCTCCTCCTCGGTTATAGCAAGAAACCGGGGGATGTGTATCAACAAGAGACAGTAAAAAAAGGTTTACGTAGGGTCTTAATCTGAAAAGAATCCTTGCAATGGGTCCCTACTACACGTCTGCGCCTGTGTCTCCGTTGTGCCATATCCTAGACGGGTGTAGCACGGTGTTCATCTGTAAAAGAGAAGAACTTAGTTGGAAAAAAGGATCGTGCAAAAAAATGTATTTTAAAATAAACAAAGTATGATTCAAAAAATGAATAAAATTGAGCTTTATTGTCTCTTGTTGTACATGCGTGGAGCCCCTTGTAAGGGGGTACGCGGCTAGTAAGCCCCTTGTTTATTTATTCCGGACTCGCCTAACCGTGTTCGGGGTCTAAATGACCTGTTTAGGTGCTTTGATCAGCAAAGCCGGATTAGTGTGTGGCTGTCAAAGCAGTCTCACGTTCTATCGTATTCGAGGAACACTCGAAGTTTCCCTTTAATGAGATGATGTCGCGTGGACTGGGCATTTTAAGTGTAAGAGATGCGTAATGTGGTATTGCGTTAAAGCGGGCGAAAGCTTCGCGTCCCAATAGTGCTTGATAGCTACTTTTAAATGGGGCGATGTGGAAGACTAACTTTTCGCGATGGAAGTTGTCGGATGAGCCGAACACAACTTCTAGTGGTAGAGAACCCATACAATGGGCATATGGGCCTGGCATCACTCCTTTAAAGGAAGTGTTTCTATGGCGAATTTTGGTTGGGTTTATCCCCATTCTGCGGATTGTGTCCTGATATAGCAGGTTTAGATCACTGCCGCCGTCCATTAGGACTTGTGTAAATTGTAGTCTGTCGATTATAGGATCTAATATCAAAGCAGTCCATCCTGCATTTCGGATACTTCCGTATTAATCCTGATGGTCGAAGGTGATTGGTTTTGACATCCAGTGTCGGGACTCCACTGGGGTGGACCGTGCGGCGCGTATTTCAATGGGTGCCGCTCTATTTTTCCCTGTTGTCACTTGAAGTGAGTTTACTGTTTTGACCTCTTGTGGGAAATTCTTTTGTTTTCCGGTGCTCTGCTTGTGGGGTTCGTCATCGTCCTCACTTGGTGTGTCGAGCCCCTTGTGTTCGGTGTTAAGTCGGCCGGACTGTTTGAAGACCCAACAATCTCTGTGGGTATGGTTTGCGAGCTTCAGAAGTCTTGTGGATTTGGCATATCTTGTCCAAGATTTTGTTTAGGTTGGACAGCTCGTCGCTGTTGTCCTTAAGAGGCAGTTTTTTGTTGTTCTACCGAGAGCTTTTGAACCCGGCGTTGATTGTCGTGCTCTTCGGACTGTTTCCCTTGGTCCGGCGCTGGTCCTTGCTGCGTCGTGGTTTCCCATTTCCATCCCTGACCTCGGATGTACTTGGGTCGCTGGTGCTGCTTCTTGCGAGCCAGCTATCCTCTCCCGCGCAAAAGCGGGTCATGAGGCTTGTTAGTGCAGCCATTGTTCTCGGCTTTTCTTGGCCAAGGTGTCTAGCGAGCCATTCATCTCGGACGTTGTGTTTGAAAGCTGCTAAGGCTTCGGCGTCCGAACAGTCGACTATTTGGTTCTTTTTGGTGAGGAACCTGTTCTAGAATTTGCGGGCTGACTCTCCGGGCTGTTGAGTTATGTGACTTAAATCGTCTGCATCCGGAGGGCGGACATAAGTCCCCTGAAAATTTGCCCGAAATGCATCCTCGAGCTCTTCCCAACTTCCAATGGTATTTTCCTGGAGGATTTTGAGCCAATGCCGGGCTGGCCCTTTGAGCTTGAGGGGTAAATATTTTATGGCGTGGAGGTCATCTCCTCTGGCCACGTGTATGTGGAGGATGTAATCCTCAATCCAGACTCCAGGGTCTGTCATTCCGTCGTATGCCTCTATGTTTACGGGCTTGAATCCCGCTGGAAATTCATGATCCAGCACCTCATCGGTGAAACATAGGGGGTGCACGGCGCCCCTATATTTGGGTGTGCCGTGATGTTCGGATACTTGATGTGCTGCATTGCTCGCTAGAGCTTGTTTTCTTGGCCCATAGATAGACCTAACTGGGCCATCCTTTTGGGGCGAATCCTTATGCGGATCGCGTGCCGGCTTGTGTGCGGCGCCACTTGCCATTCTATGTTTGTTGTGTGGTTGTCTATCCGACCGGGCGGCCTCTTTGTTTTTTGATTGTGGGGGCTCTACGGCCTCCTCGTCAAATTCGGGCAGTAGTTTGCGCTTTGGGTAGCTCTTTGTTTGGCGACTATCGCCGTATTTATCTGCGGTGTTGAGTACTTTGCTCCATCTCATTCTGAGTGCGTCTTCCGCTGTTTTGAGCTTCCGCTTCTGCTTCTACAGACTACGTGCAGTGCCGACGAGCCTTTTGTGGAGGTTCTTCTGCTCCAACGATGTGTCTGGCATGAGATCGTCCGGACTGTTATCTTCGCCGGGGACGGATTGTTTATCCAAGTTATCCTGTTCGGATGGTTGCCCGAGGGCATGTTCGTCGTCCACCGGTTCGCCCTGCTCTATGGCTGGGTCTGTATGGGTGCTGTCTTTGTCGAGGCGGGACTTTGAATGGCGCTTACGTCGCCGTTTTGACTGCTTTTCGAGGGAATTATCCTTCGCAGCGTCCCGTTGTTCCTTGTTATCACTTCCTTTGGGTGTATCCACCATATATACGTTGTGAGTTGAGGTGGCCTTCGAGTGCCCTATAGGCGCTGGTTCTTGGTCGTCTCTGGCATCGTCGTCCATACCGTCGATGTTTTCGGAGTCAAAGTCGAGCATGTCGGTTAAATCATCGACAGTGGCTACAAAGTGGGTGGTGGGTGGGCGTTGAATTTCTTCGTCGTTCGTATCCCAACCTTCCTGACCATAGTCCGGCCAGGGCTCTCCTGATAAAGAGAGAGACTTTAGCGAGTTCAGGATGTCGCAGAAGGGCGAGTGCTGAAAGATGTCCGCGGTAGTGAACTCCATAACAGGCGCCCAACCGAATTCGATTGGCAGGGGCGCGGAAGGTTCGGGGTCCAGAGAGGAGTCCGGCACCTTGGAGTCACGAGCTTCGCAAAGGACAGGGATGGTGTTCGGCTCGATCGTCGTAGAGATCATAGCCCCCGAGGCGGTGTCCAGCCACTCATCCTCGATCGGCGAAGTCGGCTCCGAGCTAAGGGTCGGAGCGGGCTCTGGTGCGGCCTCCAGGGTACTGTTCGACGGCAGAGCTAGATCATGCCTGTCGAGACAGTGCGGCGCGCTTGGCTGTGGCTCGAATCCGTCGAAGATCAAGTCTTCGCGGACGTTGGCCATGTAATTCAAACTCCCGAATCTGACCTGATGGCCAGGGGCGTAGTTTTCAATATGCTCCAGATGGCCTAGCGAATTGGCCCGCAGTGCAAAGCCGCCGAATACGAAGATCTGTTCGGGGAGAAAAGTCTCACCCTGGACCGCGTCGTTGTTGATGATCGAAGGAGCCATCGGGCCTAAAGGTGACGACACAGAGGAACTCTCAATGAAAGCACCAATGTCGGTGTCAAAACCGGCGGATCTCGGGTTGGGGGTCCCGAACTGTGTGTCGAGGCGGATGGTAACAGGAGACAAGGGACATGATGTTTTTACCCAGGTTCGGGCCCTCTCGATGGAGGTAAAACCCTACTCCTGCTTGATTAATATTGATGATATGGGTAGTACAAGAGTAGATCTACCACGAGATCAAAGAGGCTAAACCCTAGAAGCTAGCCTATGGTATGATTGTTGTTCGTCCTACGGGCTAAAACCCTCCGGTTTTTATAGACATCGGAGAGGGTTAGGGTTACACAGAGTCGGTTACAATGGTAGGAGATCTACATATCCGTATCGCCAAGCTTGCCTTCCACGCCAAGGAAAGTCCCATCCGGACATGGGACGGAATCTTCAATCTTGTATCTTCATAGTCTAGGAGTCCAGCCAAAGATGATAGTTCGGCTATCCGGACACCCCCTAGTCCAGGACTCCCTCAGGAACCTAAAAGCTTTTCAAAAAGGAAAGTGAAAGTGAGAAAGACAAGCATTGTTGAAGTGGGAGCTAGCCTTGAACTTTGTTCATGCTCACGGAAACTTTCTGAATCTTGAATACAGAAACTTTTCAACAAAAATAATTATCCCCTTGTATAATTCCATTGTATAATAAAAATAATGTGCCAAGGTTTGCCTTTAGGATGTTTACAATGCTTGTTGGTTTGTACGGTGCAGGACAGAAACTTTGGCTGTAGTGCGCGATTTTACATTTTTAACTGGAACTTCAATTGGTTCTGATTCTTTTGAACTGTCTCGCTATACAACTTGTTTATTTTTCCTAATTTTGGTAGAATTTTTGGGGTACTAGAAGTATGGTGGATGTTCAGATTGCTACAGACTGTTCTGTTTTTGACAGATTCTGTTTTTGATGCATAGTTTACTTGTTTTGATGAAACTATCAATTTATATCAGTGGATTAAGCCATGGAAAAGCTATATTACAGTAGACACAATGCAAAAACAAGATATGAATTGGTTTGCAATAGTACTTAGAGTGGTGATTTGCTTTATTATACTAACGGATCTTATCGAGTTTTCTGTTGAAGTTTTGTGTGGATGAAGTGTCTAGTCGAGGATGTCTCGATATGAGGAAAAGGAAGAGAGGCAAGAGCTCAAGCTTGGGGATGCCCGAGGCACCACAAGTAAATATTCAAGGAGACTCAAGTGTCTAAGCTTGGGGATGCCCTGGAAGGCATCCCCTCTTTCTTCAACAAGTATCGGTATGTTTTCGGATTCGTCTCGTTCGTGCATTATGTGCAAGTCTTGGAGCGTCTTTTGCATTTAGTTTTCACTTTTCTTTTATGCACCATGCTGGTATGAGATAGTCCTTGGTTGATTTATAGAATGCTCATTGCACTTCACTTATATCTTTTGAGTGTGGCTTTATAGAATGCTTCATGTGCTTCACTTATATCATTTGAAGTTTGGATTGCCTGTTTCTCTTCATATAGACAACCGCCATTTGTAGAATGCCCTTTTGCTTCACTTATATTTGTTAGGGCATGGGCATATCTTTTGTAGAAAGAATTAAACTCTCTTGCTTCACTTATATCTATTTAGAGAGATGACAAGAATTGGTCATTCACATGGTTAGTCATAAAATCCTACATAAACTTGTAGATCGCTGAATATGATATGTTTGATTCCTTGCAATAGTTTTGCGATATAGAGATGGTGATATTAGATTCATGCTAGTGGGTGGTTGTGGATTGTAGAGGCACTTGTGTTGAGGTTTGCAAGTCCCGTAGCATGCACGTATGGTAACCGTTGTGTGACAAATTTGAAGCATGGGGTGTTTCTTTGATTGTCTTCCTTATGAGTGGCGGTCGGGGATGAGCGATGGTCTTTTCCTGCCAATCTACCCCCCTAGGGGCATGCGTAGTAGTACTTTGCTTCGAGGGCTAATAAACTTTTGCAATAAGTATGTGAGTTCTTTATGACTAATGTGAGTCCATGGATTATACGCACTTTTACCCTTCCATCATTGCTAGCCTCTTCGGTACCGTGCATTGCCCTTTCTCACCTCGGGAGTTGGTGCAAACTTCGCCGGTGCATCTAAACCCCGTGATATGATACGCTCTATCACACATAAGCCTCCTTATATCTTCCTCAAAACAGCCACCATACCTACCTATCATGGCATTTCCATAGCCATTCCGAGATATATTGCCATGCAACTTTCATCATCATCATATACATGACTTGAGCATTCATTGTCATATTGCTTTGCATGATCGTAAGATAGCTAGCATGATGTTTTCATGGCTTGTCCTTTTTGATGTCATTGCTACGCTAGATCATTGCACATCCGGTACACCGGAAGCATTCATATAGAGTCATATCTTTGTTCCAGTATCGAGTTGTAATATCGAGTTGTAAGTAAATAAAAGTGTGATGATCATCATTATAGAACATTTCCCCATAAAAAAGAAAAAAGAAAGAAAGGCCAAAGAAGCCTAAATAAAAAAGGGGGCCAAAGAAGCCCACCCAAAAAGAAAAAAAAGAAAAAGAAAAGTGGCAATGTTACTATCCTTTTACCACACTTGTGCTTCAGAGCAGCACCATGTTCTTCATAGAGAGAGTCTCCTATGCTTTAACTTTCATTTACTAGTGGGAATTTTCATTATAGAACTTGGCCGATGATGGGCTTCCTCAAATGCCCGAGGTCTTCATGAGCAAGCAAGTTGGATGCACACCCACTTAGTTTTTAGTTTGAGCTGTCATACACTTATAGCTCTAGTGCATCCGTTGCATGGCAATCCCTACTCACTCACATTGATATCAATTGATGGGCATCTCCATAGTCCATCGATTAGCCGCGTCGATGTGAGACTTTATCCCTTTCTGTCTTCTCCTCATAACCTCCACCATCATATTCTATTCCACCTATAGTGCTATATCCATGGCTCACGCTCATGTATTGCATGAAAATTGAAAAAGTTTGAGATTATTAAAGTATGAAACAATTGCTTGGCTTGTCATCGGGGTTGTGCATGATTAAATACTTTGTGTGATGAAGATAGAGCAACAGCCAGACTATATGATTTTGTAGGGATAACTTTCTTTGTGAAAGTGCGTTATATCAACTAGAGGGGGGTGAATAGGCGATTTTTATGAATTCTTCACTAAGGAATTTGCTGGTGAGGAAATTCCTTAGCGAAGAACTACTAGCAGCGGAATAAGTACTCAAAAGTAAGCATAACAGAAGACATACATAGTCATCATGATGAAATGAAGACAAACACAGAGTACAAAAATCGTAAACACAGGATAGCACAAGATGAAGACAAACAGACTGAAGAAACTGAACTGAGGAAATTGAGAAAGTCTTCAGTCAGAGTCTTCAAACACAGATATGAACAACTACTCAACACAGTAATGAGGAAATGAAAGAGTTGAGGAAATAGAACCAGTAGGGTTGGTGAAGACAATGATTTGGTAGACTAGTTCCAACTGTTGTCTCAGTTGTACGTCTGGTTGGAGCGGCTGAGTATTTAAACTCGAGGACACACAGTCCCGGACACCCAGTCACTGAAGCTCAGGACACCAAGTCCTCACCGTATTCTCCTTGAACTAAGGTCACACAGACCTCGTCCAAACACTCTTGGTAAGTCTTTAGGCAACTTCCAAACCTTCACAGACTTTGGTCACTCGGCGATCCACAATTCCTCTTGGATGCTCTAGACCATGACGCCTAACCGTCTAGAAGAAGCACAATCTTTAGAGGTAACAAGCGTCGGATCCACGCAAGATCAATCTCTTCAGTGATGCTCAATCACTTTGGGTTTGTGGGTGTTTGTGTTTGGATTTTCCTCACTCGATGATTTTCACTCAAAGTCCTCGGAGGATGGGTTGCTCTCAAATGACAAGTGTCAGTTTCTCTCGGAGCAGCCAACCAGCTAGTGGTTGTAGGGGGCGGCTATTTATAGCCTTGGGAGCAGCCCGACATGATAAGACATAAATGCCCTTCAATGATATGATCGTTATGTGGCTAAGATATTTTGGGACAGCTGGCGCGTAGCACAGCAACGGTCGGAAATTTGACTCTCAAATTCCTCAGGGCTATCATGTTCCTCACTATGTAGGCAATCCGCACTGGTGAATTCCTAACTCCTCAGTCAGAAAAAATTCCTCAGTGACCAGAAGAACTTCGTCTCTGTCACTGAAGAAATTGACTGAACTATATGAGATTTCCAATGGCTTCACTCGAATGGAATGGTAGGTGTAGGATTTTGAGTTGAGCATCACATGGAAATTTTTCCTTAGTATTTCCTCGACCCCCTTTAACAGAGAAAGAGAAAAACAAAACTGTGAAAATGAAAGTTTTTAAGCTTCATATTCCTCGCATGAATATCAAGTCTTCACGGACACACCAATTTCTTCACTTTCAAAGTCTTCATGAAAGTCTTCAGGAATACCAAAATCTTCAGCCGAAGATATTCATTTTTAGGGGTCGACTTTCTCTGTAAATATCAAACTCCTCATAGACTTATAGACCTATGTACACTCATAAACACATTAGTCCCTTAACCTATAAGTCTTCAATACACCAAAATCACTAAGGGGCACTAGATGCACTTACAATCTCCCCCTTTTTGGTGATTGATGACAATATAGGTTAAGTTTTCAACAGGGATAAACATATGAAGTGTAAGTACTTATTGAGGAATTTGATTGCAAGATATAGAAGAACTCCCCCTAAAGATGTGCATAGTGAGGAATTTGCTTTTGAAGCAATGCACACTTGAAGAGTTGAATCATGGAGATCTCCCCCTATATCTTGTAATTCATACATGCATTTGCATATAATATGAAGAATTTGAAATGCATGATGAAATATGGTGCCTGAAGAGATTCAGCATGCGAGCAATAATATTAACGAGGAATAAGCATGCAAAATCAGAGCACAGTGCATCAAAAGTATCAGAGCACCATCGGGTTTAAGATTACAACTCGATCCAATAAATGTTTCAGAGGAGCGAGAGTTGTAACTTAACAAAAAAACGCCCATATAATAGACCCGCTTGAAGACTAACTCAGATTTCTCCCCCTTTGTCATCGAATGACCAAAAGGATCGAAACTAAGGACTAACGCCCCTGAAGATTATCAAGTTGATGGAGGACCGCCAGCATTGTTCGGGTTGGTTGTCGTAGTAGGGCCTGCCGCAGTGTCGTCCAAGTCTTCATTTTCATCAGTGGAGCGCGATGAGGAATAGGAGCTGGCTTCCAAGGAAGGAACCTTGACCTTCTTGAATTTCTTCGGTGGAGGTGCAGACCAGTCAAATTCTTTCTTGAGACCCATGCTCTTCAGATCATCAGCGCTGTAGATATGAGATAGAACAGCCCAGGTACGGTTGAAGGTTTCATGGAGGTAGTATTGGTTTTTCTTCACTACATTGTGGGTTGAGGTCATGTTGTGAAGAATTGAACCAAACTAACGCTTGACCCATTTATGATTGCGATCAACTTTCTGATGAAGACTAAGGAGTAACTCACGATCAGTCATCACCCTGGGAGCTGTGGCTTGAGGAATTTGCATGGCAGAAGTGTTGGCGGCAGAATCATGTGTGGCAGACTCATCATTGATGGAGTAAGATGCAGCCTTGAGAAATTGACCATCCAATGGACGAATGCCTTCATCTATCACAGCAGTTGCGTTGCCTTTGTCATCAGCTGAGGAATATGTCCTTTTGAGGACTTCAAGGCAAAAAACTGCCATGGTTCAGAGTATTAGCTTATAGTTGAGTGAAGACCTTGTCCTGATGAATTTCATAATCCATGGTGCATAAGGCTTCAGCTCAAATGGTGACATAGCAATATTGGCCAGAGTCCTCATGAAGAAATCATGGAAGTTAATGGGAACACCATGAATGATATTAAAAAGCATATTCTTCATGATGCCAATGACTTCTTCATCATTTGAGTCGTGGCCTTTGATAGGACTCATTGTCTTCGTCAGAATGCGATAGACAACGATCATCAGACATATCTGATAATTCCTTGACGAGGAATTTGGTTTGTGGGGCCTGCCCTGGCTTCAAAGGCTTCATCAGCACTTGCATGTAATGATTTGTAAGCTCAGGTTCATTGTAGATGCAACGGGCACCATCAAGGGAGGGGCGAGTGGGAGGACACGAAGCAATTCGATTCTTTGGTGCCTTGTAGTGAGTATTTTCAGACATCCAGTCCAGCACCCAAGTGTTCACATCTTCAGAATTTCCTGTGATGTGCAGCGTCGCATAGAATTGAAGAATGAGTTCTTCATTCCAATCACATATGTCAGTGCTAAAATTCGGTAATCCAGCATCGTGAAGAACACTGAGGACAGGTTCGAAGCACGGCAGAGATTCCATGTCCACGTGAGGAATGTGTGCATGCTCGAAGACTTTGTCTTTATCGAATAGCACAGAGGAATAGAAATTTGCTTGACTAGCAGTCCAGAAATGCCTCTTCCTTATGCGAGCAGAATCATATGGATTATAGTCAGTGAGGAACACATGCTCGTTGAAGAAATTAGCAGCCTTGAACTTTTGCTTCTTTGAGAATGGATCCTTTGTCTTGGGCACAGGAGTGTCAGTGAGTTGCATCACAACCTCAGGAATCACAATCTCAGGTTCTTCAGGCTGAGGAATTTCTGGTTCCTCTTCAGTGGCAGTCTGCATGTTCAAGGTATCAGCAGCAGCAGTTTCTTCAGCACTAGTGGCTGGAATTTCTTCATGCACAGATGAGGTGGGATGAGTTTCTTCAGAGCCCATTTGAACAGTTGGTGCAGGGGACTGAGGTATTTGCTGTAGTGGGGTGAAGTGTGGAGAATTGGCATGCTGACTTTCCCAAAAGTCATCATTCATCACAGGCGTGGTGCATCCAATGTCCACGTCTTCATCTTCAAGTTCTTCAACGCCAGCCTCTTCAGCTGTGAACTGAGGCATGGGCGAGGAAGCAACAGGAGTTGAAGGGATCGCATCCACTTCAATTTCTTCATCAATATGCTCTGACGAAGCAGCAGAATGATGTTCTTCATTAGATCCACTGGGGATCACATATTCTTCACCATAAGGAACAAGCTCCTTTGATGGCATGGTGGAAATCGGAACAGCATCAATAGGGTTCTCAAAAGAGCTGGTCATAGTCTTCATTTTCTTTGGAGCTGAAGAATCTGAAGCAGATGATGCTTTCCTTTTCTTCACTACAGCTTTCTCTGCAGCCTTGGTCTTCCTCACATCTAATGCAGATGGAAGGGTAGGAGTTGGTGTAGGTGCAGGAGGAGCTGAGGAATCTGGTTGAATTTTCTCAGGTGCAACTATTGCAGTTGCCCTGACTTCTTCATTTTCTTCAGGCGCACCACTAGTGGATGCCCTGGCAGTTTCTTCAGCAGCTGGAATGGAGTCATCAGCCTGGAACTAGCATTTTCTTCAGCAGGCTGAAAATCATCAGCGGTGCTGGCATGTTCTTCAGTTTGCTGAGCAGAGGCTTCAGCTTGAGGAATTTCTTGTTGCGATGGGGCTGCAACATTGGTGAACTTCTCAGTCAGTTTAACAAACCTGACTTTGGCTCCTTGCCAATCAGCATAATAGGAATTTAAATTATTGCTGAGGGTTTTGATCTCAGGCTGGATCTTGAGGAGTTCATCAGGTGTCATTTTGACAACATTGTTCTTCAGGAACTTCTCTTTCTGAATCGAGCCTTCTTGATCTGCTGGCCTTCTCAAATTTCCATTTTTCTTCATTGATGAATGGGTCAGCACGTGACTTTGGCCAGGTGTCAGATGAAAATCAGGCATAGGAGTGTTTGGGTCCTTGTGCCAGAGATCAATGTAGTCGAGGATCACCTTAGGATCCAAAAGCAGTGGCACATTTGTGCCTTTGGCTCTAGCGGCCCTTTCCTGCCTGTCTCTGATGATATCTGCAAGTTCTTCATCATCAGCTTCATCGTCAGATGGCACATGGAAGGCAACTTGTTTCTTCTTCGGACTAGGCCGAGGACCTCATCTAGCAGTGGCCTTTGTCTTCAGCAGAGTGGGGCCTGATGAAGAATTTGGTGCAGCTGAGGAACTTGCTGAGACACCAGAGGCAATGGAGATGCCTGTAGTCCTTTGGCATGTGGCCAGGTGAACAGGTGTTGAGGACTTTGCCGGAGCAACTGAGGACTTTGGAGGAGCTGGAGCAGTGTGAGGAATTGGCCGTGAGGGCTTTGAAGATTCTGGCCGTGAGTGCATTGCTGAGGAACTTGGCCATGAGGGCACAGTTGTTGAAGCACTTGGCTTGTGAGCGGGCTTCTTTGCCATTGATTTCCTAGGCTTGTCAAAGGCCTTTGTGGCAGCAGCAGCAGCAGAGTCTTCATTAAATTTCCTTACTGCTTCTTTGGCTTGTCTAGCCAACTTGGCTTGATGCCTGGCCCATTCTCCAGGAAAATCCTTACCACGCTTGATGCTGGTGGGATCAGCTTCTTGGCCAGGTGCCAATGGAGCTCTTGGGCATGGAGGATTTAGAGCAAATTTCTTCATATACTTTGGAGTTACATATCTGTACTCCCTCCATTCTCTTGCCCGTCTCCTTTCAATCCTCTGTATGCGCACCTTGCGCTGATTTTTGTTCTCTTTGCCGAACTTGGCCTCGTCAGGTGTGCAATAGTCCTTATAAATGTCATCAGGGATCTCAAAAGCAGTCATGACCTCAGGCTTCTTTCCTCCTTTCTGTGGTTTCTTACCTTCAGCCATATTCTTCAGATGAGGAATTTGAACAATTGAACACTCTGAAGAAGTATGCAACTTTTCTTCAAGGAATGCTGCAAATGAGTTAAGTTGATGAGAACCTAGTGGTTCAGCAGCGGACATGAGTACCTGTGAATAGAGTATAGTTACGAGGAATTTGAAGAGGTCATATGCGTTCTCAGAAGGTTTTCAAAATGAACAAGTTTGAGGAATTTGACCAGATGAGTCTTGAAGAATTTCACTAAGCGTACTTTGTCTTAGGTTCTAGATTTGTATAGATCGACGATCCACACTATTGAGGAATCTTGAAGAAAATGATGCTTAGGGAAACGAATCGAGAACAGATGACTAGTGAGGTGTTTTGTGTGTGAGGATTTAAAGAATAAAAACACCTTTGAAGATTTTGTGGAGAAAAATTGAATCAAAGAGGGCAGTAAAAGTAAATTTTAATTACCCTGATTGAAGAACACGACAAACTGAGAAGAGTAGATTTGAAGCTCGTCAGTTCAGATCTTCCACGCCCTAACTTGGCGGAGGAAGACAGCTACGGCGGCGGCGGAGTGAAGATTTCCGCGGTCGGCGTGAGTACGACAGCGACGAGGTCGAGGCAGTGAAGCTCTTCCTCACCGGCGACGATGGAGTAGCGGCGGTGCTAGGGTTTGAGAAGCTCGAGTGCGGGAGAGAGCGGTCGAGCGTAGTAAAGGAAGTGAGGAAGGGTGAGGGGGTATTTATAGTCGCAGTGAATAACTGTTAGCTTAGAAGATTTAGAGACTAACGTGCCTCGCCCTTCTCATTCGCTTGACATGTGTCACCCACATACTGAATAGTGGAGATCGTGTTATATCGTGGGTGAATAGATAAGTCTATCGTGGGAAACGAGTCGGTTTGAGCGGCAAAAACCGAAAAATTTGGATAAGATTGGTTTTAAAGTTTCGTTCGCAATTTCTTCAGCTGACAAGGACACAGTGAAGATTTTTAACGGGTTTCAAATAGAACGCACATGAAGAATTTGTGAATAGATTGGGTGAGTATAGCATAGAGGGGGAAGGGTCCGATCACATTCACTTAGCAGAAAATGCAACTTGAAGAAATAGCCATAAGTGAATGTTGTAGAGGACATAAACCCATATATATACATATAGACAATGAAGAAAGATGACGGAAACAGTGAAGATTTTGCAAAGTTGAAGAATTTGAAAAACTGAAGAATTTCAAAACTGAGGAATAACGCAAATTGAAGATTTTCAACTTTGGTGGTGGCGTGACCCACCGTATAAGAATGATGATTTCAGACACTGCGTACAATTGTCCTAGGGTTCTGAGAATCAAATTCTTCATTAATTTCTTCACACTTAGAGTGTTATTCTTCATTGATTGAAGAAAAACGTTTCTTCATGTGTTGCACATCTAAGTCATCAATTTTGCATAAGTGTTAGGATGTGTGTCCTTTTCAAAGAACATTCGAAGACTCTAAGATTTTTAGCTCACACCGCAACTTGCTAAATTTCTTCTCATCCAAGGGCTTTGTGAAGATATCGGCTAGCTATTCTTCAGTCTTCACATGCTCAATAGCAATGTCGACCTTCAACACATGATCACGAAGAAAATGATGACGGATCTGAATGTGCTTTGTCTTCGAGTGCTGAACTAGGTTATGAGCAATCTTGATGGCGCTCTCATTGTCACAGTAGAGAGGCACATTCTTCATGTTGATTCCATAGTCCTTGAGAGTTTGCTTCATCCACAGCAATTGAGCACAGCAAGAACCAGCAGCAATATACTCAGCTTCAGCAGTAGACAGTGATACGCAGTTCTATTTCTTCGAGGACCAACAGACCAGAGATCGTCCGAGGAAATGACAAGTACCAGATGTTGACTTGTGGTCCACACGATCACCAGCATAGTCAGAGTCAGAATATCCAATGAGATCAAAGGTAGAGCCCTTGGGGTACCATAGTCCTAGTGTTGGTGTGTGAGCTAGATATCAAAGAATATGCTTCACAGCCTTATGGTGTGATTCCTTCGGTGTTGCTTGAAATCGGGCACACATGCAAACATTAAGCATTATATCTGGCCTAGATGCACATAAGTACAATAAAGAACCAATCATGGAGCGGTATACCTTGTGATCGAAGTCAATACCATTTTCATCAGTGCATAGATGGCCATTTGTGGGCATAGGAATTTTGACTCCTTTGCAATCTTGCATGCCGAATTTCCTCAGTACATCCTTGAGGTATTTCTCCTGAGATATGAATATGCCATTGTGATGTTGACGAATTTGAAGACCTAAGAAGAATTTCAACTCTCCCATCATAGACATTTGATATTCTTCACTCATCATATAGGCAAATTCATCACTATAACGTTGGTCAGTACAGCCAAAAATAATATCATCAACGTATATTTGGCACACAAACAGTTCACCATGATAAGATTTAGTAAAGAGAGTAGGGTCGAGTGAACCGGGTGTGAAGCCATTCTTCACGAAGAATTCCTTCAAAGTATCATACCACGCCCGAGGGGCCTGCTTGAGGACATAGAGGGCCTTGTTGAGTCTGAAGACTTTGTCAGGATTCTTAGGATCTTCAAAACCTGGGGGTTGAGCAACATATACTTCTTCCTCAAGCTTACCATTGAGGAATGCACTTTTCACATCCATTTGATATAAAGTGATATTATGATGATTAGCATAAGCAAGTAATATGCGAATAGCCTCAAGTCTAGCAACAAGTGCAAAAGTTTCATCGAAATCAATTCCTTCAACCTGTGTGTAGCCTTGAGCTACAAGTCGTGCCTTATTCCTCACCACAAGGCCATTTTCATCTTGCTTGTTGCGGTAGATCCACTTTGTGCCGATGATATTATGCTTGCGAGGATCTGGACGACCAGTTCCCAGACATTATTGAGCTCGAACTGATGTAATTCTTCTTGCATAGCTTGAATCCACTCAGGCTCCAGAAATGCTTCATCTACCTTAGTGGGCTCTGTGATAGAGACAAAAGCATAGTGCCCACAAAAGTTAGATAAATGTGAAGCTTTTGAGCGTGTGAGAGGACCTGGTGCTTCAATGTCATCGATGATCTTTTCAACTTGCACTTCTTTTGCAATGCGAGGATGAGCTAGTTGATGTCGAGGAATTTGATCAGCATTTTCTTTAGCGCCATTTTCTTCAGCATTTTCCTCAGGTACATCAGCTGGACGGTCTTCGCATTCGGGAATGAATTCTTCAATAGATTCTTCGGTAGGAATAACATCCTCAGTAGCCTTGAACTTGATAGAATCTTCAGGTGCTGGTTCATCTATCACAGAAGGTAGGTGCTCTCTTTGCGAGCCATTAGTTTCATCGAACCGCACATCTACAGTTTCAACAATCTTGTGAAGAGTGATGTTGAAAACTCTGTAGGTGTGCGAGTCCTTTCCGTAACCAAGCATCAAACCTTGATGTGCTTTCGGTGCAAATTTAGCATTGTGATGAGGATCTCTAATCCAACATTTAGCACCAAAGACTTTGAAATAACTCACATTTGGTTTCTTGTCACTTAGGAGTTCATAGGCCGTCTTCTTGAAGAATTTGTGAAGATATACTCTGTTGATGATGTGGCACGCGGTATCAATTGCATCAATCCAAAACCGATGAGGTGTTTTGTATTCATCAAAATAGTGCGAGCCATCTCAACAAGAGTTCTGTTCTTGCGCTCCACGACGCCATTTTGCTGAGGAGTACAGGAGCAGATAATTCATGAGTAATACCAAGTTCATCAAGATAGCCATCAAGACCGGAATTCTTGAACTCGGTTCCATTGTCACTCCTGATGTGCTTGATCTTCACACCAAAGTTGGTTGAAGCCCTTGAGGAAAATCGTTTGAAGACTTCCTGCACTTCATGTTTGTAAGTAACATTGTGTACCAATGTGTAACGAGAGTAATCATCAACAATAACAAAGCCATATAGAGATGCATCATTAGTCACAGCAGAATAATGATTAGGACCAAAGAGATCCATGTGAAGCAATTCAAATGGTCGAGTGGTGGTCATGATAGTCTTTGCTGGATGCTTGGCCTTGGTCATTTTTCCAGCTTCACAGGCACCACACAGGTGATCCTTGAGGAATTTGACGTTCTCAATGCCAATGACATGCTTCTTCTTCGCGAGCGTGTGCAGATTCCTCATGCCAGCATGACCAAGTCATCGATGCCATAGCCAGCCTTTTGAAGCTTTTGCAAGTAAGCACACGGCGGGTTGTGGTCCTGTAGAGAAATCAACAATGTACAAGTCTCCTCTCCTAAAGCCTTTGAAGACTTTGGAATTGTCACCTTCCATGATCACAACACAACGATACTTGCCAAAGACAACAACCATATCAAGATCACAAAGCATTGAGACAGACATGAGGTTGTATCCTAAGGACTCGACAAGCATGACTTTGTCCATGTGTCGATCCTTAGAGATCGCAACCTTACCTAGACCCAATACCTGACTTTCGCCTTTGTCAGCGAAGATGATATGCTTTAGATGTGACGGTGTTAAGGCAGCATCCATCAGTAGATTCTTGTCACTAGTCATGTGATTTGTACATCCACTATCGAGGACCCACTCGTTTGCTTTGGGTTGATCATCCTGCAGATGAATTAGTGCAGCTTACAAACTCATATACTTCATCAGTGAAGAATATGACATCAGTATCATCAGTTCAATTTCATCAAGCAATAGCACAGATAAGCAGTATTGAGGACGTGTGAAATGAAGGTTCATTTCATCATTATTAGCCTACGTCCTTTCATGCATTTTGTCAGGCCCCCAGCAAATTCTTCAGACGTTAAAGCACGTCTGGAGGCCTGACCCTGCATAAGAGATTAGTTCTTTTTCTTCACCACCCACATCTGGAGGGGTGGCAAAGAGTTCATCACTCTGCGAGTACCATATGAGAAAGGTGGCAAAGATGCCAAACCATTTCGTTTCACATAAGAGGGGTTAGGGTAAGCATATGAATAAGCAGAGAAATTCTTCGAGGAATTATGAACATAATGATTTGAAGAATAATGCTCATATTCACAGCCCTTAGCTCTATCCTACAAAATAGAGTTGTTAGCACGATGATGTTCATATGAGGATTTTGATCCTTTTGAGGAATTTGATCCACGTGAGGAATTTGGTCCGTATGAGGACTTGGATCCATATGAAGAATTTGGTCCATATGAAGAGTTTGATCTGGGGTTCCTGTTCTTCACTGGTGGTGTCATGAGGACATTCACCTGAAGATTTTGAACATAACTTTTGGGAACCCAGATTTTCTTCATAGGAGAACCGTTCCTGCAGTTAGTGCCAACATATCTAGCAAATACTTCACCATTCTGATTTTTGAACAGTTTATAGTTGGAGTCAAATGACTCATCAGAAGAATGAGAAGATTCACATGTAAAGCCGGATAAGTTAGATGGATCAACTGGAGGTCCCTTTGCAGCAACCCATGAGGTTTTGGGGTCTTGCCGGGCTTCAATATGTTCCGTCAGCATTGAGTTTCCTCTCAAAGGCAATACCCTCTTTCCTAGGGTTTCTGTTGAGGATCTGCTTTTTAAGCACATCACAAAGAGTCTGATGCCCTTTGAGGCTTTTGTACATGCCTGTCATGTACAATTCCTTCAGCCCTGCATTGTCAGTGATACTAGCAATGTCCTCAGATTAGGAATTAGTGATAGCGGAGGCAAGTGAAGAATTTGTAACATTTGAAGCATTTGAACATTCAGGTGAAGAATTAGCAGATTCACGTTCAATGCACTTTAAACATGGAGGATCAAATTGTTCCTGAGTGGCGCTGATTTGTTGAGCAAGTAATGAATCACGCTCCTTTTGAAGATCTTCATAACTCACTCTTAGCTTCTCAAGATCTTGCTTTCTTTGAAGAAATTCATAAGAAAGCTTCTCATGATCAGTTAAGAGTGTTTTATGATGACTCTGAAGGTTGTCAAACTTAGACTGAAGTCTCTGAAGATTTTCAGTTAAGTCTTTAGTGCGGTCCATTTCTTCACCCAACATATCATCACTTTTGTCTAGCATGTTTTGAAGTTTTTCAATAGCCTTTTGTTGTTTCACAGCAATCTTAGCAAGTTTAGAGTAGCTAGGCTTAAGATTTTCATCAGATTCATCCTCACTTGATTCAGAGGAGGGGTATTTAGTTACCTTAGTAGCCTTTGCCATGAAGCAGTAGGTGGGGGCATAGTCATCATTGCTTTCATCAGCGTTGTTGGTGTTGACATTTTCTTCAGAGTTGAAGATAGACCTGCTGACAAATGCATTAGCAAGTGCTAGACTCGCCACACCTGACTCAGACTCCTCGGATTCCTCTTCTTCCTCATTATCGTCAGATTCAGCCTCAGAATCCATTTCCTTGCCAATGAATGCCCGAGCCTTCTTGGAGCTGCTCTTCTTGTGGGATGAAGACTTCGAGGATTTTGATGATGAGGACTTTGAAGATTTCTTCTTCTTCTTGGCATCATCAGAACTGTAATCCTTGTATTTCTTCTTCTTTAGTTCCTTGTCCCATCGAGGACAATCTTGAATGTAGTGACCGGGCTTCTTGCATTTGTGGCATAGCCTTCTCTTATAGTCACTTGATGAGGAATCACTGCTCCTTGAAGATTTTCCAGCGACCACGTCTTGAGAATTTCGGAACTTCTTCACGAGCAGCGCTAGCTCTGGCTCAATTCTTGTGGTTACCAAGGATACTACCAGAATCTTCACACTCAGATTCAGACACTGCCTTGGCCTTCAGGGCACGTGGTTTGCCATAGCTTGAACCATAGAGATCTCTCTTTTCAGCAAGCTGGAACTCATGAGTATTTAGCCTCTCGAGGATATCAGCGGGATCTAGCTTGTAATCAGCACGCTCTTGAATCACAAGTGCCAGAGTGTCAAATGACGAATCGAGTGATCTCAGCAATTTCTTCACCACCTCACGATCGGTGATGTCAGTGGCACCGAGCGTTTGAAGCTCATTTGAGATATCAGTGAGGCGATCGAAGGTTTGCTGAACATTTTCATTGTCGAGTCTTTTGAAGCGGTTGAAGAGATTGCAAAGAACGTCAACACGAGAGTCACGTTGAGTTGAGACTCCTTCGTTTACTTTGGAGAGCCTATCCCAGATAAGCTTAGCAGTTTCCAAAGCACTCACTCTACCATACTGCCCTTTACTCAGATGACGACATATGATATTCTTCGCTTGAGAATCGAGTTGCTTGAATCTCTTCACATCAGCAGCATTCAGGGAAGGTGTGACTGAGGGAACACCATTTTCCACAACATACCAGAGATCGTTGTCAATTGCTTCAAGATGCATTCGCATCTTATTCTTCCAGTAGGGGTACTCCGTGCCATCGAAGGTAGGACACCCAGCAGAGACCTTGATCATACCTGCGGTCAACATAACTACAACTCCAGGCGGTTAAACCAAAATCACACAGAACAAGGGAGTACCTTGCTCTGATACCAATTGAAAGTGCGTTATATCGACTAGAGGGGGGTGAATAGGTGATTTTATGAATTCTTCACTGAGGAATTTGCTGGTGAGGAAATTCCTTAGCGAAGAACTACTAGCAGCGGAATAAGTACTCAGAAGTAAGCATAACAGAAGACATACACAGTCATCATGATGAAATGAAGACAAACACAGAGTACAGAAAGCGTAAACACATGATAGCACAAGATGAAGACAAACAGACTGAAGAAATTGAACTGAGGAGATTGAGAAAGTCTTCAGACAGAGTCTTCAAACACAAATATGAACAACTACTCAACACAGTAATGGGGAAATGAAAGAGTTGAGGAAATAGAACCAGTAGGGTTGGTGAAGACAATGATTTGGTAGACCAGTTCCAACTGTTGTCTCAGTTGTACGTCTGGTTGGAGCGGCTGAGTATTTAAACTCGAGGACACAGTCCAGACACCCGATCCCGAGCACGCATCTCGGGACACCAAGTCCTCACTGTATTCTCCTTGAACTAAGGTCACACAGACCTCGTCCAAAAACTCATGGTAAGTCTTCAGGCGACTTCCAAACCTTCACAGACTTTGGTCACTCGGCGATCCACAATTCCTCTTGGATGCTCTAGACCATGATACCTAACCGTTTGGAAGAAGCACAGACTTTAAAGGTAACAAGCGTCAGATCCACGCAGGATCAATCTCTTCAGTGATGCTCAATCACTTTGGGTTTGTGGGTGTTTGGGTTTGGATTTTCCTCACTCGATGATCTTCACTCAAAGTCCTCGGAGGATGGGTTGCTCTCAAATGACAGGTGTCAGTTTCTCTCGGAGCAGCCAACCAGCTAGTGGTTGTAGGGGGCGGCTATTTATAGCCTTGGGAGCAGCCTAACATGATAAGACATAAATGCCTTCAATGATATGACTATTATGTGGCTAAGATATTTTGGGACAGCTGGCGCGTAGCACAGCAACGGTCGGAAATTTGACTCTCAAATTCCTCAGGGCTATCATGTTCCTCACTGTATAGGCAATCCGCACTGGCAAATTCCTAACTCCTTAGTCAGAACAAATTTCTCAATGACCAGAAGAACTTCATCTCTGTCACTGAAGAAATTGACTGAACTTTATGAGATTTCCAATGGCTTCACTCGAATGGAATGGTAGGTGTAGGATTTTGAGTTGAGCATCACATGGAAATTTTTCCTTAGTATTTCCTCGACCCCCTTTAACAGTACGGTGTTTCCTATGACTCAAGAAAGAGAAAAACAAAACTATGAAAACGAAAGTCTTCAAGCTTCATATTCCTCGCATGAATATCAAGTCTTCACGGACGCACCAATTTCTTCACTTTCAAAATCTTCATGAAAGTCTTTAGGAATACCAAATCTTCAGTCAAAGATATTCATTTTTAGGGGTCGACTTTCTCTGTAAATATCAAACTCCTCATAGGCTTATAGACCTATGTACACTCATAAACACATTAGTCCCTTAACCTATAAGTCTTCAATACACCAAAATCACTAAGGGGCACTAGATGCACTTACACTTTGGCCATGTTGTTTTGAAAAGACATGATTGCTTTCTTGGTACGCTCAAAGTATTATTGTTTTTATTTCAAATGACAGAGTATTGCGTTGAATCACTCGTGTCTTAATATTCATGCCATGATTAGACACATGATCAAGATTATGCTAGGTAGCATTCCATATCAAAAATTATCTTTTTTACCATTTACCTACTCGAGGACGAGCAGGAATTAAGCTTGGGGATGCTGGTACATCTCCGTCGTATCTATAATTTTTGATTGTTCCATGCCAATATTCTTTAACTTTCATATACTTTTGGCAACTTTTTATACTATTTTTGGGACTAACATATTGATCCAGTGCCCAGTGCCAGTTCCTGTTTGTTGCATGTTTTATGTTTCGCAGAAATCCAATATCAAACGGGATAAAAACAAACGGAGAATTATTTTGGAATATTTGGTATTTTCCGGAGGAAGAATCAACACGAAATGGTGTCCGGGGTGGCCACGAGACAGGGGGGCACGCCCTCCCCCCTGGGCGCGCCCTGGACTCTTGTGGGCCACCCGTCAGGCAGTTGACGCTCTTATTTTGCCGCAAGAAAGCTAATTTTACGAGAAAAATCTGGGCGAAAGATTCACCCCAATCGGAGTTACGGATCTCCAGATATAAAAGAAACGGTGAAGGGGTAGAATCTGAGAACGCGGAAACAGAGAGATAGATCCAATCTCGGAGGGGCTCTCGCCCCTCCCAAATCATGGGAGCCAAGGACCAGAGGGGAAACCCTTCTCCCATCTAGGGAGGAGGTCAAGGAAGAATAAGAAGAAGGGGGCCTCTCTCCCCCTTGCTTCCGGTGGCGCCGGAGCGCTGCCGGGGGCCATCATCATCACCGCGATCTACACCAACACTGCAGTCATCTTCACCAACATCTCCATCACCTTCTCCCTTATATATTCAGCAGTCCACTCTCCCGCAACCCATTGTACCCTCTACTTGAACATGGTGCTTTGTGCTTCATATTATTTTCCAATGATGTGTTGCCATCCTATGATGTCTGACTAGATTTTCGTTATCCTATTGGTGGTTGATGAATTGCTATGATTGATTTAATTTGCTTGTGGTTATGTTGCTGTCCTTTGGTGCCCATCATATGAGCGAGCGCGTGGATCACACCATAGGGTTAGTTGTATGTTGATAGGACTATGTATTGGAGGGCAAGAGTGACAGAAGCTTCAGCCTAGCATAGAAATTGATACATACGGGATTGAAAGGGGACCAATATATCTTAATGCTATGGTTGGGTTTTACCTTAATGAACGTTAGTAGTTGCGGACTGCTTGCTAATAGTTCCAATCATAAGTGCATGGAATTCCAAGTCAGGGATGACATGCTAGCAGTGGCCTCTCCCACATAAAACTTGCTATCGGTCTAGTAACGTAGTCAATTGCTTAGGGACACTTCCACAACTCCTACCATCACTTTTCCACACTCGCTATATTTACTTTATTGCATCTTTATCTAAACAGCCCCTACTTTTTATTTACGTGTTCTTTATTATCTTGCAAACTGAAAGTGCGTTATATCGACTAGAGGGGGGGTGAATAGGCGAGTTTTATGAATTCTTCACTAAGGAATTTGCTGGTGAGGAAATTCCTTAGCGAAGAACTACTTGCAGTGGAATAAGTACTCAGAAGTAAGTATAACAGAATACAAGCATGGTCATCATGATGAAATGAAGACTAGCACAGAGTACCGAAAGCGTAATCACAGGATAACACACGATGAAGACAAACAGACTGAAGAAATTGAACTGAGGAAATTGAGCAAGTCTTCAGTCAAAGTCTTCAAGCACAGATATGAACAAACACTCAACACAGTAATGAGGAAATGAAAGTGTTGAGGAAATAGAACCAGTTAGTTGGTGAAGACAATGATTTGGTAGACCATTTCCAACTGCTGTCTCAGTTGTATGTTTGGTTGGAGCGGCTGAGTACTTAAACTCGAGGACACGCAGTCCCGGACACCCAGTCGCTGAGCCGCAGCTCAGGACACCCAGTCCTCACTATATTATCCTTGAACTAAGGCCACGCAGACCTCGTCCAATCACTCGTGGTAAGTCTTCAGGCGACTTCCAAACCTTCACAGACTTGGTCACTCGGCGATCCACAATTCCTCTTGGATGCTCTAGACCTTGACGCCTAACCGTCTGGAAGAAGCACAGTCTTCAAAGGTAACAAGCGTCGGATCCACGCAGGATCAATTTCTTCAGTGATGCTCAATCACTTGGGTTTGTGGGGGTTTGGTTTTGGGTTTTCCTCACTTGATGATTTTCGCTCAAAGTCCTCGGAGGATGGGTTGCTCTCAAATGACAAGTGTCAAGTTCTCTCGGAGCAGCCAACCAACTAGTGGTTGTAGGGGGCGGCTATTTATAGCCTAGGGAGCAGTCCGACATGATAAGACATAAATGCCCTTCAATGATATGACCATTAGGTGGATAGGATATTTTGGGACAGCTGGCGCGCAGCACAGCAACGGTCGGAAATTTGGCTCTCAAATTCCTCAGGGCTATCATGTTCCTCACTGTGTAGGCAATTCAAGACTGGCGAATTCCTAACTCCTCGGTCGAGCAAAGTCCTCGGTGACGGTAAGAACTGCGTCTCTGTCACTAAAGAAATTGACTGAACTGTATGAGATTTCCAATGGCTCCACTCGAAGGGATTGGTAGGTGTAGGATTTTGAGTTGAGCATCACATGGAAATTTTTCCTTAGTATTTCCTCGACCCCCTTTAACAGTACGGTGTTTCCTACGACTCAAGAAAGAGAAAATGAAACTACGAAAACAAAAGTCTTCACGCTTCATGTTCCTCAAAGAATACCAAGTCTTCAAGGTCACACCAATTTCTTCACTTTCAAAGTCTTCAGAAAGTCTTCAGTCGAAGAACTTCATTTTTAGGGGTCGACTTTCTCTGTAAATATCAAACTCCTCATAGACTTATAGACCTGTGTACACTCACAAACGCATCAGTCCCTTAACCTATAAGTCTTCAATACACCAAAATCACTAAGGGGCACTAGATGCACTTACAATCTCCCCCTTTTTGGTGATTGATGACAACATAGGTTAAGTTTTCAACGGGGATAAACATATGAAGTGTAAATACTGATATTGAGGAATTTGATTGCAAGATATAGAAGAACTCCCCCTGAAGATGTGCATAGTGAGGAATTTGCGTTTGAGGCAATGCACATTTGAAGAGTTGAATCATGGAGATCTCCCCCTATATCTTGTAATTCATGCACGCATTTGATATATAATATGAAGAATTTGAAATGCATGATGAAATATGGTGCCTGATGAGATTCAGCATGCGTGCAATAATATTAACGAGGAATAAGCATGCAGAATAGCACATCAAAAGTATCAGAGCACAGTGCATCAAAAGTATCAGAGCACCGTCCAAAAGTATCAAGGCACCATCGGGTTTAAGATTACAACTCGATCCAAATAAAAGTTTCAGAAGAACGAGAGTTGTAACTTAAAAAAACACCCTTAATATAGACCCGCTTGAAGACTAACTCAGATTTCTCCCCCTTTGTTATCAAATGACCAAAAGGATTGAAACTAAGGACTAATGCCCCTGAGGAATTTCAAGTTGATGGAGGAGCCCCAGCGTTGTCGGGGTTGTTTGTTGTAGTAGGGCCTGCCGCAGTGTCGTCCAAATCTTCATACTCATCCGTGTCACGCGATGAAGAATAAGAGCTGGCCACCAGATCAGGAACTTTGACCCTCTTGAATTTCTTCGGAGGAGGTGCAGACCAGTCAAATTCTTCCTTGAGACCCATAGTCTTCAGTTCTTCAGCGCTATAGACATGAGTGAGGACAGCCCAGGTGCGGTTGAGGGTTTCATGAAGGTAGTAATGGTTCTTCTTCACTGCATTGTGTGTTGAGGTCATGTTGTGAAGAATTGCACCAAACTGACGCTTTACCCATTTATGATTGCGATCAACCTTCCGATGAAGGCGAGGAGTAACTCACGGTCGTCATCACCACAGGTCTTTGTGGCTTGAGGATTTTGCCTAGCTGAGGTATTTGCGGCAGTGTCATGTGTGGTAGAGTCGTCATTGGTAGAGTAAGAGGTAGCCAGGCGAAATTGACCATCCAATGGACGAACGCCTTCATCGATCACAACAGCTTCCTTGCCTTTATCATCAACTGATGAAACTATCCGTTTGAGGACTTCAATGGGAGGCAAGTAGCTACCGTGGTTCAGAGTGTCAGCTTTGTAATTCAGTGAAGATCTTGCCCTTATAAATCTCATAATCCAAGGTGCATAGGGCTTCAGCTCGAAAGGTGACATAGAAACATTTGCCAGAGTCCTCATGAAGAAATCATGGAAATTGACGGGAACGCCATGAATGATGTTGAAAAGCATGTTCTTCATGATGCCAACGATATCTTCATCATTTGAGTCATGGCCTTTGATAGGACTCATTGTCTTCGTCAGAATGCGATAGACAGTCCGTGGCACATAGAGCAATTCCTTGACGTGGAATTTGGTTCGTGGGGCCTGCCCAGGCTTCAAAGGCTCCATGAGCACTTGCATATAGTGATTTGTCAGTTCAGGGTCATTGTAGATGCAACGTGCACTGTCATGGGGAGGATCAAGAGGAAGGACACAAAGCAATTCAGTTGCGGTGCCTTGTAGTGAGTGTTTTCGGTCATCAATCCAACACCCATGAATTGACATCTTGAGCGTCTCGGTGATATGCGATGTAGCGTAGAAGCGAAGAATGAGTTCTTCATTCCAATCGCAAATATCGGTCAGAAATTGAGTAATCCTGCATCGTGAAGAACACCGAGGACTGGCTCGAAGCATGGCGAGATTCCATATCCACGTGAGGAATATGTTCATGATCGAAGATTTTGTCTTTGTCAAACAAAGACCGAGGAATAGAAGTTGGCTTGACTAGCAGTCCGTAAACGCCTCTTCCTTATCTGAGCGAGTCATAGGCGTTGTAGTCGATGAAGAATACATGCTCGGAAAAGAAGTCTTCAGCCTTGAACTTCATTTTGCTTGAGAACGGATTCTTGGCTTTGGCGAGAGGGTGTCGATGAGTTGAAGTACCACCTCAGGAATCGCGAGCTTAGGTACTTCAGGCCGAGGAATTTCTGGTTCCTCTTCTTGTGCAACTTGATGATCAGCAGCAGCAGGTTCTTCAGCACTAGCGGCTATAATATCTTCATGAACCGAGGGAGTGGGATGAGTTTCTTCAGAGCCCATTTGAACTGTTGTTGCCGGGGACTGAGGAATCTGTTGGATAGGTGTGAATAACGGAGTATTGGGATGCTGACTTTCCCAAAAGTCATCATTCATCACTGGTGTAGTGCATCCAACATCCACATCTTCATCTTCAATTTCCTCATCACCAGCCTCTTCAGCTATGAACTGAGGCATAGGTGAGGAAATGACTGTCATTGAAGGGATTGTATCCACTTCAATTTCTTCATCAATCTGCTCTGACGAAGCAACAGAATGATTTTCTTCATCAAATCCGCTTGGGATCTTATAGTCTTCTCCAAAAGGAACAATTTCCTTTGATGACATGGAGGAAATTGGAACGGCATCAATTGGATGTTCAAGTGAGCTGGTCATTGGCTTCATTTTCTTCGCAGCCGAAGAATTTGGCGCAGTTGATGCCTTCCTTTTCTTCATCTTGCAGCTCGCTCTGCAGCCTTGGTCTTCTTCACTTCATAGGCGAAGGAAGAATTGGAGTTGGTGTAGGCGCGGAGGAGCCGAGGAATCTGGTTGATTTTCTTGAGCACAATTGAAGCAGTTGCCTGATCTCTTGATTTCTTGAGCGCACCACTAGTGGATGCCCGGCAATTTCTTTAGCGGCTGGGATGGAGTCATCAGCCTGGATCTTACATTTTCTTCAAGCGGGCTGAAAATCATCGTGATCTTGGCATGTTCTTCAAAGAGGCTGAGCGAGTCTGCCACTGAGGGTTTTCTTGTTGCGATGGGGCTGCAACAGTTGTCATTTTCTTCATCAGGTTGACGAATCGCACTTTGGCTCCTTGCCAATCGGCATAGTAGGCATCGAAGTCTTTGCTGAGGGCTTGAATTTCAGATTGAGCCTGGAGAAGTTCCTCAGGTGTCATTCGGACAACATTTTTCTTCGGGAGCTTCTCCTTCCTGTATTGCGCTTTCTTGATCTCTCTTGCCTTCTCAAATTTCCATTTCTCTTGAGTGATGAAATGGGTCAGCATGTGACTTTGACCAGGAGTCAGAGGAAGATCGGGCATTGGGGTGTTTGGATCCTTGTGCCAGAGGTCAATGTAGTCGAGGATTTTCCTCGGATCCAAAAGCGATGTACAGATGTGCCTTTGGCTCTAGCGGCCTTCACTTATGCATCTCGATGATTTACGCAAGTTCATCATCAGAAGCTTCATCATCAGGTGGCACATGGAATGCGACCTGTTTCTTCTTTGGACTTGGCCGAGGACCGCGTCCAGCTATTGCTTTAGTCTTCAACAACGTGGGGCCTGATGAGGACATTGGTGCAGCTGAGGAACTTGCTGAGACACCAGAAGCAATTGAAAAACCCGTAGTCCTTTGACATGTAGCCAGATGCACATGAGTTGAGGACTTTGATGGAGCTGCTGAGGACTTTGGTCGAGCAGTAGCAGTCTGAGGAATTTGCCGTGAGGGCGTAGCTGAGGAACTTGGCTGTGAGGGCGCTGTTGGTGAAGCACTTGGCTTACGAGCAGGCTTCTTTGGCATTGATTTCCTCGGTCTGACCGAGGTCTCAGCGGTAGCAGCAGTGGCAAAATCCTCATTAAATTTCTTCACTGCCTCCTTGGCTTGCCTTGCCAATTTGGCTTGGCGCTTAGCCCATTCTTCAGGAAAGTCCTCACCACTTTTGATGCTAGTGGGATCAGCTACTTGGCCAGGTGCCAATGGAGCTCTTGGGCATGGAGGATTGAGGGCAAATTTCTTCATGTACTTTGGAGTAACATATATGTATTCCCTCCATTCTCTTGCCCATATCCGTTCAATCCTCTGAATGCGCACTTTGCGCTGATTTTTGTTCTCTTTGCCGAACTTGGATTCATCAGGTGTGCAATAGTCCTTATATATGTCATCAGGGATCTCGAAAGCAGTCATGACCTCAGGATTCTTTCCTCCTTTTTGCGGTCTCTTTCCTTCAGCCATATTCTTCAGATGAGGAATTTGAACAATTGAACACTCTGAAGAAGTATGTAGTTTTTCTTCGAGGAATGCTGCAAATGAGTTAAGTTGATGAGAACCTAGTGATTCAGTAGCGGACATGAGTACCTGTGAACAGAGTGTAGGTGCGAGGAATTTGAAGAGGTCATATGCGTTCTCAGAAGGTTTTTCGAGAAGACAAGTTTTTGAGGAATTTGACCAGATGAGCCTTGAGGAATTTCACTAAGCGTTCTTTGTCTTAGGTTCCAGAGTTGTACAGATCGAAGATCCACACAATTGAGGAATCTTGAAGAAAATGATGGCTTAGAGAAATGGATCAAGATCATATAATGTGTGAGGTGTTCATATGTGAAGATTTGAAGAATAAAACACCTTTGAAGATTTTCAGGAAAGTTTGAGAATCAAAGTGAGTAATAAAAGTAACTTTTAATTACCCGAAGTGAAGAACACAACGAATTGAGATGAACAGAGGTGAAGTTCGTCAAGTTAGATCTCCCACGCCCTAACTTGGCAGAGGGAAACAGCTACGGCGGCGGCGGAGTGAAGATTTCCGCAACCGGTGCGAGTACGATGGCGACGAGGTCGAGGCAGCGAAGCTCTTCCTCACCGGCGACGATGGAGTAGTGGCGGCGCTAGGGTTTGAGGAGCTCGAGCGAGAGACAGCGGTCGAGCGGAGTAAATGAAGTGAGGAAGGGGAGAGGGGTATTTATAGCCACGGTGAAAAACTGTTCGCCTGAATATTTTGGGACGAACATGCCCCTGCCCTTTCTCCTTTACGCGACATGTGTCACCCACGTACTGTGTAGATGAGATCGAATAAGATCGTGGCTGAATATAATAATGCATCGTGGGATGCGGAACGGTTTGAGCGGCAAAACCGAAAATCTAGATAAGATTTGTTTTAATGTTTCGTTCGCAATTTCTTCAGCTGACAAGGACACAGTGAAGATTTTGAACGAGTTTCAATTAGAACGCACATGAAGAATTTGTGAATAGACTGGGTTGAGTAGAGCATAGAGGGGGAAGGGTCCGATCACATTCACTTAGCATAAATCGCAACTTGAAGAAATAGCCATAAGTGAATGCTGTAGAGGACATAAACCCATATATATGTATATCCAATGAAGAAAAACGACGGAAACAGTGAAGATTTTGCAAAGTTGAAGAAATTGAAGAACTGAAGAATTTCAAAAACTGAGGAAAAACTCAAATTGAAGATTTTCAAATTTTTGTGGTGGTGTGACCCACCGTATAAGAATGATGATTTCAGACACCGCGTACAATTGTCGTAGGGTTCTGAGAATCAAATTCTTCATTAATTTCTTCACACTTAGAGTGTTATTCTTCATTGTTTGAAGAAAAACGTTTCTTCATGTGTTGCACATCTAAGTCATCAATTTTGCATAAGTGTTAGGATGTGTGTCCTTTTCAAAGAACATTTGAGGATTCTACGATATTTAGCTCACACCGCAACTTGCTAAAACTCTTCTCATCCAAGGGCTTAGTGAAGATATCAGCTAGCTATTCTTCAGTCTTCACGTGCTCGATGGAGATATCGCCCTTCAACACATGATCACGAAGAAAATGATGATGAATCTGAATGTGCTTTGTCTTCGAGTGCTGAACTGGGTTGTGAGCAATCTTGATGGCACTCTCATTGTCGCAAAGGAGAGGCACATTCTTCACGTTGACGCCATAGTCCTTGAGGGTTTGCTTCATCCAAAGCAGCTGAGCACAGCAAAGAGCCAGCAGCAATGTATTCAGCTTCAGCAGATGAAGCGGTGATACGTGATTCTGTTTCTTCGAGGACCAATAGACCAAAGATCGTCGAGGAAATGACAAGTGCCGAAGTTGACTTGCGGTCCACACGATCACCGGCATAGTCGAGTCGAGAATATCCAATGAGATCAAAAGCGAGCCCTTGGGGTACCATAATCCTAGTGTTGGTGTGTGAGCTAGATATCGAAGAATATGCTTCACAGCCTTATGGTGTGATTCCTTGGTGCAGCTTGAAATCGGGCACACATGCAAACACTAAGCATTATATCTGGCCTAGATGCACATAAGTACAATAAAGAACCAATCATGGAGCGGTATACCTTGAGATCAAGTCAATACCATTTTCATCGATTGCATAGATGGCCATTTGTGGGCATAGGAATTTTGACGCCTTTGCAATCTTGCATGCGAATTTCCTCGGTACATCTTTGAGGTATTTCTCCGAGATATGAATATGCCATTCTTGCTTGATTTAATTTGAAGACCTAAGAAGAATTTCAACTCTCCCATCATCGACATTTGATATTCTTCACTCATCATATAGGCAAATTCATCACTATAACGTTGGTCAGTACAGCCAAAGATAATATCATCAACATATATTTGGCACACAAACAGTTCACTGTCATAAGATTTAGTAAAGAGAGTAGGGTCAAGTGAACCACGTGTGAAGCCATTCTTCACGAAGAATTCTTTCAATGTATCATACCACGCCCGAGGGGCTTGCTTGAGGCCATAGAGGGCCTTATTAAGTCTGAAGACTTTGTCAGGATTCTTTGGATCTTCAAAACCTGGAGGTTGAGCAACATATACTTCTTCCTCAAGCTTACCATTGAGGAATGCACTTTTCACATCCATTTGATATAAGATGATATCATGATGGTTATCATAGGCAAGTAATATGTGAATATCTTCAAGTCTAGCAACAGGTGCAAAAGTTTCATCGAAATCAATTCCTTCAACCTGTGTGTAGCCTTGAGCTACTAGTCGTGCCTTATTCCTCACCACAAGGCCATTTTCATCTTGCTTGTTGCGGTAGATCCACTTTGTGCCAATGATATTATGCTTGCGAGGATCTGGGCGATTGACCAATTCCCAGACATTGTTAAGCTCGAACTGATGTAATTCTTCTTGCATAGCCTGAATCCACACCGGCTCCAGAAATGCTTCATCTACCTTAGTGCGCTCTGTGATGGAGACAAAAGCATAATGCCCACAAAAGTTAGATAAATGTGAAGCTTTTGAGCGTGTGAGAGGACCTGGTGCGCTAATGCCATCGATGATCTTCTCCACTTGCACTTCTTTTGCAACGCGAGGATGAGCTGGTTGTCGCTGAGGAATTTGATCAGCATTTTCTTCAGCACCATTTTCCTCAGCATTTTCTTCAGGTGCATCAGCTCGACGTTCTTCATGAACTGGAATGAATTCTTCAGCAGATTCTTCAGTAGGAATGACATCCTCTGTTGCCTTGAACTTGATGGAATCCTCATGTGATGGTTCATCTAACACAGAAGGTAGGTGCTCTCTTTGCGAGCCATTAGTTTCATCGAACCGCACATCTACTGTGTCAACAATCTTGTGAAGAACAATGTTGAAGACTCTGTAGGTGTGCGAGTCCTTTTCGTAACCAAGCATAAAACCTTCATGTGCTTTCGGTGCAAATTTAGAGTTGTGGTGAGGATCTCTAATCCAGCATTTAGCACCGAAGACTTTGAAATAACTCACATTGGGTTTCTTGTCACTGAGGAGTTCATAGGCCGTCTTCTTGAAGAATTTGTGAAGATATACTCTGTTGATGATGTGGCACGCAGTATCAATTGCATCAATCCAAAAACGCTGAGGCGTTTTGTATTCATCAAGCATAGTGCGAGCCATCTCAACAAGAGTTCTGTTCTTGCGCTCCACGACGCCATTTTGCTGAGGAGTATAGGGAGCAGATAGCTCATGAGTAATACCAAGTTCATAAAGATAGGCATCAAGACCGGAATTCTTGAACTCAGATCCATTGTCACTTCTGATGTGCTTGATCTTCACACCAAAGTTGGTTGAAGCCCTCGAGGAAAATCGTTTGAAGACTTCCTGCACTTCATGTTTGTAAGTAACAATGTGTACCCATGTATATCGAGAGTAATCATCAACAATGACAAAACCATATAGAGATGCATCATTAGTATTTGCTGAGTAATGATTAGGTCGAAGAGGTCCATGTGAAGCAATTGAATGGACGGGTAGTGGTCATGATAGTCTTATTTGGATGCTTGGCCTTGGTCATTTTCCGCTTCACAGCTCCGCATAAGTGATCCTTGAGGAATTTGACATTCTCAATGCCAATGACATGCTTCTTCTTCCAAGCGTGTGAAAATTCCTCATGCCCACGTGACCAAGTCGTCGATGCCATAGCCAGCCTTACGAAGCTTTTGCAAGTAGACACACGGCTGGTTGTGGTCTGTAGAGAAATCAACAATATACAGATCTCCTCTCCTAAAGCCTTGAAGACTTTGGAATTGTCGACTTCCATAATCACAACACAGCGATACTTGCCAAAGACAACAACCATATCAAGATCACAAAGCATTGAGGCTGACATGAGATTGTATCCTAAGGACTCAACAAGCATGACTTTGTCCATGTGTTTATCCTTAGAGATTGCAACCTTACCAAGACCCAATACGACTTTTGCCTTTGTCAAGAAAGATGATATGCTTCAGAGGTGACGGTGATAAGGAGCATCCATCAATAGATTCTTGTCACTAGTCATGTGATTTGTACATCCACTATCGAGGACCCATTCAAGAGTTTTGGGTTGATCATCCTGCAGATGAATTAGTGTAGCTTACAATCTCATATGCTTCATCGGTGAAGAATATGATATCAAGTTCATCGATGAATTTCATCAAGCGAGAAGCAGATATAGCGGTATGAGGGCGTGTGAAATGAAAGTTCATTTCATCATGATTCGCTGCGTCCTTTCGAGCATGTTAAATCAGGTCCCAAACAAATTCTTGAGACGTTAAAGCACGCCCGAGACCTGACCCTGCAGAAGAGATTAGTTATTTTTCTTCACCACCCACATCTGAAGGGGTGGCAAAGAGTTCATCACTCTGCGAACACCAAATGAGAAAGGTGGCAAAGATGCCAAACCTTTTCGTTTCACATAAGAGGGGTTAGGGTAAGCATATGAATAAGCAGAGAAATTCTTCGAGGACTTATGAACATAATGGTTTGAAGAATAATGCACATATTCATAGCCCTTAGCTCTACCCTGCGAGACAGAGTTGTTAGCACGATGATAATCATATGAGGACTTTGATCCTTTTGAGGAATTTGATCCATGTGAGGAATTTGGTCCGTATGAGGACTTGGATCCATATGAAGATTTTGGTCCATGTGAAGAATTTGATCTGGGGTTCCTGTTTTTCACAGGTGGTGTCATGAGGACATTCACCTGAAGACTTTCAACATAACTTTTGGGAACCTAGATTTTCTTCATAGGGGAACCGTTCCTGCAGCTAGTGCCAACATATCTAGCAAATACTTCACCATTCTGATCTTTGAACAGTTTATAGTTGGAGTCAAATGACTCATCAGAAGAATGAGGAGATTCACATGTAAAGCCAGATAAATTAGATGGATCAACTGGAGGTCCCTTTGCAGCAACCCATGAGGTTTTGGGGTGCCGCTCGGGCTTCAATATGTTCCATCGACATTGAGTTTCCTCTCAAAGGCAATACCCTCTTTCCTAGGGTTTCGTTGAGAATCTGCTTTTAAGCACATCACAAAGAGTCGATGCCCTTTGAGGCTTTTGTACATGCTGTCATGTACAATTCCTTCACCCTGCATTGTCGGTGATACTAGCAATGTCCTCAGATGAGGAATTAGTGATAGCAGAGGCAGATGAAGAATTTGTAACAGTTGAAGCATTTGAACATTCAGGTGAAGAATTAGCAGTTTCACATTCAATGCACTTTAAGCATGGAGGAACAAATACTTCCTGAGAAGCGCTGATTTGTTGAGCTAGTAATGAATCATGCTCCTTCTGAAGATCTTCATAACACACTCTTAGCTTTTCAAGATCTTCCTTTCTTTGAAGAGATTCAGAAGAAAGCTTCTCGTGATCTTGCTTTTCTTGAAGAAATTCATAAGAAAGTTTCTCATGATCAGATAAGAGAGTGTTATGATGACTTTGAAGGTTATCAAACCTAGGCGAAGTCTTTGAAGATTTTCGATCGGGGCTTTAGTGCGATCCATTTCTTCACCCAACATATCATAACTTTTGTCTAGCATGTTTTGAACCTTTTCAAAAGCCCGTTGTTGTTTATAGCAATCTTAGCAAGTTTAGAGTAGCTGGGCTTGAGATCCTCATCGATTCATTTTCACTAGATTCGGAGGAGTTGTATTTGAGTACCTTTGCACCTTTCGCCATGAAGCAATAGGTGGGGCGTAGCCATCATTATCTTCATCGGGCTTGTCGGTGGGTTCAGTTTCTTGATGTTGAAGATGGACTTCTTGACGAAAAGCGAGCGAAAGCCGGACTCGCCACACAGATTCAGATTCTTGAGACGCCTCCTCTTCATCATTTTCCTCAGATTCAGCTTCAGAGTCCATTTCCTTGCCAATGAATGCCCGAGCCTTCTTGGAGCTGCTCTTCTTGTGAGATGAAGACTTCGAGGATTTTGATGACGAAGATTTTGACGATTTCTTCTTCTTCTTCGCATCATCAAAACTGTAATCCTTGTATTTCTTCTTCTTCATTTGCTTTTCCCACTGAGGACAATCCTGAATATAGTGACCAGGTTTCTTGCATTTGTGGCACAGCCTTCTCTTATAGTCACTGGATGAGGAATCACTGCTTCTTAAGGATTTTCCAAAGCAACCACGTCTTGAGAACTTCTGGAATTTCTTCACGAGCAGTGCTAGCGCCTGGCTCAGTTCTTTAGGATAACCAAGGCTACTACCAGAATCCTCACATTTAGAGTCAGACACAGCCTTGGCCTTCAGGGCACGTGGTTTGCCATAGCTTGAACCATAGAGATCTCTCTTTTCAGCAAGCTGGAACTCGTGAGTATTTAGCCTTTCGAGGATATCGGCAGGATCAAGAGACTTGTAGTCAGCACGTTCTTGTATCATCGGTCCCAGAGTATCAAATGAGGAATCAAGCGATCTCAACAGTTTCTTCACCACTTCATGGTCAGTGATGTCAGTGGCACTGAGGGCTTGAAGCTCATTTGAGATGTCAGTGAGGCGATGAAAGGTTTGTTGGACATTTTCATTGTCGAGTCTTTTGAAGCGGTTGAAGAGATTCTGAAGAACATCAACTCGAGAGTCACGCTGGGTTGAGACACCTTCATTCACTTTGGACAGCCTATCCCAGATAAGCTTAGCAGTTTCCTTCCATACTGTCCTTTACTCAGATGGCCACATATGATATTCTTCGCTTGAGAATCGAGTTGCTTGAATCTCTTCACATCGGTAGCGTTCAGTGAGGGTGAGACAGAGGGAACACCATTTTCCACAACATACCAGAGATCGTTATCAATTGCCTCAAGATGCATTCGCATCCTGTTCTTCCAGTAGGGGTAGTCCGTCCCATCAAAGATAGGACACCCAGCCAAGACCTTGATCATACCTGTGGTCGACATAACTAAAACTCCAGGCGGTTAAACCAAAATCACACAGAACAAGGGAGTACCTTGCTCTGATACCAATTGAAAGTGCGTTATATCGACTAGAGGGGGGTGAATAGGCGATTTTTATGAATTCTTCACTGAGGAATTTGCTGGTGAGGAAATTCCTTAGCGAAGAACTACTTGCAGCGGAATAAGTACTCAGAAATAAGTATAACAGAATACAAGCATGGTCATCATGATGAAATGAAGACTAGCACAGAGTATCGAAAGCGTAATCACAGGATAACACACGATGAAGACAAACAGACTGAAGAAATTGAACTGAGGAAATTAAGCAAGTCTTCAGTCAAAGTCTTCAAGCACAGATATGAACAAACACTCAACACAGTAATGAGGAAATGAAAGGGTTGAGGAAATAGAACCAGTTAGTTGGTGAAGACAATGATTTGGTAGACCAGTTCCAACTCTTTGTCTCGGTTATGCGTCTGGTTGGAGCGGTGAGTATTTAAACTCGAGGACACGCAGATCCGGACAACGATCGCTGAGCCGCAGCTCAGGCACCCGATCCTCACCGTATTCTCCTTAAACTAAGGCCACGCAGACCTCGTCCAATCACTCGTGGTAAGTCTTCAGGCGACTTCCAAACCTTCACAGACTTGGTCACTCGGCGATCCACAATTCCTCTTGGATGCTCTAGACCTTGACGCCTAACCGCTGGAAGAAGCACGGTCTTCAAAGGTAACAAGCGTCGGATCCATGCAGGATCAATTTCTTCAGTGATGCTCAATCACTTGGGTTTGTGGGGGTTTGGTTTTGGGTTTTTCCTCACTTGATGATTTTTTCTCAAAGTCCTCGGAGGATGGGTTGCTCTCAAATGACAAGTGTCAAGTTCTCTTGAAGCAGCCAACCAACTAGTGGTTGTAGGGGGGCGGCTATTTATAGCCTAGGGAGCAGCCCGACATGATAAGACATAAATGCCCTTCAATGATATGACCGTTGGGTGGATAGGATATTTTGGGACAGCTGGCGCGCAGCACAGCAACGGTCGGAAATTTGGGTCTCAAATTCCTCGGGCTATCATGTTCCTCTTGTGTAGGCAATTCGACTGGCGAATTCCTAACTCCTCGATCGAGAAAAGTCCTCATTGACGGAAGAACTGCGTCTCATCCTTTGAAGAAATTGACTGAAGCTGTATGAGATTTCCAATGGCTTCACTCGAAGGGATTGGTAGGTGTAGGATTTTTAGTTGAGCATCACATGGAAATTTTTCCTTAGTATTTCCTCGACCCCCTTTAACAGTACGGTGTTTCCTATGACTCAAGAAAGAGAAAATGAAACTACGAAAACAAAAATCTTCACGCTTCATGTTCCTCAAATGAATACCAAGTCTTCAAGGTCACACCAATTTCTTCACTTTCAAAGTCTTCAGAAAGTCTTCAGAATATCAAAGTCTTCAGTCGAAGAACTTCATTTTTAGGGGTCGACTTTCTTTGTAAATATCAAACTCCTCATAGACTTATAGACATGTGTACACTCACAAACGCATCAGTCCCTTAACCTATAAGTCTTCAATACACCAAAATCACTAAGGGGCACTAGATGCACTTACACAAACCTATCCTATCACACCTACAATGTACTTCTACTTTCTTACTTGTTCTAGGTAAAGCAAACATCAAGTGTGCGTAGAGTCGTATCAGTGGCTGATAGGACTTGAGAGAGTATTCGTTCTACCTTTAGCTCCTCGTTGGGTTCAACACTCTTACTTATCGAAAGAGGCTACAACTATCCCGTATACTTGCGGGTTATCATGGAGTTTCTTCATGCGCTTTACACCAATATGACCTAAACGGCAGTGCCACAAATAAGTTGCACTATCATTATCAACTCTGCATCTTTTGGCTTCAACATTATGAATATGTATATCACTACTATCGAGATTCATCAAAAATAGACCACTCTTTAAGGGTGCATGGCCATAAAATATATTACTCATATAAATAGAACAACCATTATTCTCAGCTTTAAATGAATAACCGTCTCGCATCAAACAAGATCCAGATATAATGTTCATGCTCAACGTTGGCACCAAATAACAATTATTTAGGTCTAAAACTAATCCCGAAGGTAGATGTAGAGGTAGCGTGCCGACGGCGATCACATCGACTTTGGAACCATTTCCAACGCGCATCGTCACCTCGTCCTTAGCCAGTGTCTGCTTAATCTGTAGTCCCTGTTTTGAGTTGCAAATATTAGCAACAGAACCAATATCAAATACCCAGGCACTACTGCGAGCTCTGGTAAGGTACACATCAATAACATGTATATCACATATACCTTTGTTCACCTTGCCATCCTTCTTATCCGCCAAATACTTGGGGCAGTTCCACTTCCAGTGACCAGTCTGCTTGAAGTAGAAGCACTCAGTCTCAAGCTTAGGTCCAGACTTGGGTTTCTTCTCTTGAACAGCAACTTGTTTGCTGTTCTTCTTGAAGTTCCCCTTCTTTTTCCATTTTCCCTTTTTCTTGAAACTGGTGGTCTTATTGACCATCAACACTTGATGCTCCTTCTTGATTTCTACCTCCGCAGCCTTTAGCATTACGAAGAGCTCGGGAATTGTCTTATCCATCCCTTGCATATTATAGTTCATCACGAAGCTCTTGTAGCTTGGTGGCAGTGATTGAAGAATTACATCAATGGCGCTATCATCGGAAGATTAACTCCCGGTTGAATCAAGTGATTGTTATACCCGGACATTCTGAGTATATTCTCACTGACAAAACTATTCTCCTCCATCTTGCAGCTGTAGAACTTATTGGAGACTTCATATCTCTCAATCCGGGCATTTGCTTGAAATATTAACTTCAACTCCTGGAACATCTCATATGCTCCATGACATTCAAATCATCGTTGAAGTCCCGGTTCTAAGCCGTAAAGCATGGCACACTGAACTATCGAGTAGTCATCAGCTTTGCTCTGCCAGACGTTCATAACATCTGGTGTTGCTCCTGCAGCAGGTTTGGCACCTAGCAGTGCTTCCAGGACGTAATTCTTCTGTGCAGCAATGAGGATAATCCTCAAGTTACGGACCCAGTCCATGTAATTGCTACCATCATCTTTCAACTTTGCTTTCTCAAGGAACGCGTTAAAATTCAACGGAACAACAGCACGGGCCATCTATCTACAACAAACATAGACAAGCAAAATACTACCAGGTACTAAGTTCATGATAAATTTAAGTTCAATTAATCATATTACTTAAGAACTCCCACTTATATAGACATCCCTCTAATCATCTAAGTGATCACGTGATCCAAATCAACTAAACCATAACCGATCATCACGTGAAATGGAGTAGTTTTCAATGGTGAACATCACTATGTTGATCATATCTACTATATGATTCACGCTCGACCTTTCGGCCTCAGTGTTCCGAGGCCATAACTGCATATTCTAGGCTCGTCAAGTTTAACCTGAGTATTTTGCGTGTGCAAAACTGGCTTGCACCCGTTGTAGATGGACGTAGAGCTTATCACACCCGATCATCACGTGGTGTCTGGGCACGATGAACTTTGGCAATGGTGCATACTCAGTGAGAACACTTTTATCTTGAAATTTAGTGAGATATCATCTTATAATGCTACCGTCAATCAAAGCAAGATAAGATGCATAAAAGATAAACATCACATGCAATCAATATAAGTGATATGATATGGCCATCATCATCTTGTGCTTGTGATCTCCATCTCCGAAGCACCGTCATGATCACCATCGTCACCGGCGCGACACCTTGATCTCCATCGTAGCATCGTTGTCATCTCGCCAACTATTGCTTCTACGACTATCGCTACCGCTTAGTGATAAAGTAAAGCAATTACAGGGCGATTGCATTGCATACGATAAGCGACAACCATATGGCTCTGCCATTGCCGATAACTCGGTTACAAAACATGATCACCTCATACAATAAAATATAGCATCACGTCTTGACCATATCACATCACAACATGCCCTGCAAAAACAAGTTAGACGTCCTCTACTTTGTTGTTGCAAGTTTTACGTGGCTGCTACGGGCTCAGCAAGAATCGTTCTTACCTACGCATCAAAACCACAACGATAGTTCGTCAAGTTAGTGTTGTTTTAACCTTCTCAAGGACCGGGCGTAGACACACTCGGTTCAACTAAAGTTGGAGAAACTGACACCTGCCAGCCACCTGTGTGCAAAGCACGTCGGTAGAACCAGTCTCGCGAAAGCGTACGCGTAATGTCGGTCCGGGCCGCTTCATCCAAAAATACCGCTGAACCAAAGTATGACATGCTGGTATGTAGTATGAATTGTATCGTCCACAACTCACTTGTGTTCTACTCGTGCATATAACATCAACGCATAAAACCTGGCTCTGATACCACTGTTGTGGAACGTAGTAATTTCAAAAAATATTCCTACGCACACGCAAGATCATGGTGATGCACAGCAACGAGAGGGGAGAGTGTGTCCACGTACCCTCGTAGACCGAAAGCGGAAGCGTTAGCACAACGCGGTTGATGTAGTCGTACGTCTTCATGGCCCGACCGATCAAGCACCGAAAACACGGCACCTCCGAGTTCTTGCACACGTTCAGCTCGATGACGTTCCTCGAACTCCGTTCCAGCAAAGCTTCGAGGGAGAGTTCCATCAGCACGACGGCGTGGTGACGATGATGATGTTCTACCGCCCAGGGCTTCGCCTAAGCACCGCTACGATATTATCGAGGAGGACTATGGTAGAGGGGGGCACCGCACATGGCTAAGAGATCAATGATCAATTGTTGTGTCTATGGGGTGCCCCCCTCCCCCGTATATAAAGGAGTGGAGGAGGGGGCCGGCCAAGGGGAGTAGGCGTGCCCAAGGGGAGTCCTACTCCCACCGGGAGTAGGACTCCTCCTTTTCCTATTTGGAGAGGGAGAGGGAAGGAAGAGGAAGGAGGGAGGAAGGAAACGGGGGGGGCCTTCCCAATTTGGATTGGGCTTGGGGGGGCGCCCCCTCCCTTGCTCCTTTCCCCTCCTTTCCACTAAAGCCCATTAAGGCCCATATACCTCCCGGGGGGTTCCGATAACCTCCCGGAGCTCCGGTATTGTCCCAATCTCACCCGGAACCATTCTGGTGTCCAAATATAGTCGAGTATATTGATATTTATGTCTCGACCATTTCGAGACTCCTCGTCATGTCCGTGATCACATCCGGGACTCCGAACAACCTTCGGTACATCAAAACACATAAACTCATAATATAACCGTCATCTAACTTTAAGCGTGCGGACCCTACGGGTTCGAGAACTATGTAGACATGACCAATACACGTCTCCGGTCAATAACCAATAGCGGAACCTGGATGCTCATATTGGCTCCTACATATTCTACGAAGATCTTTATCGGTCAAACCGCATAACAACATACATTGTTCCCTTTGTCATCGGTATGTTACTTGCCCGAGATTCGATCATCGGTATCCAATACCTAGTTCAACCTCGTTACCGGCAAGTCTCTTTACTCGTTACGTAATGCATCATCCCGTAACCAACTCATTGGTCACATTGCTTGCAAGGCTTATAGTGATGTGCATTACCGAGAGGGCCCAGAGATACCTCTCTGACAATCGGAGTGACAAATCCTAATCTCGAAATACGTCAACTCAGCAAGTACCTTCGGAGACACCTGTAGAGCACCTTTATAATCACCAAGTTACATTGTGACGTTTGGTAGCACACAAAGTGTTCCTCCGGTAATCGGGAGTTACATAATCTCATAGTCATAGGAACATGTATAAGTCATGAAGAAAGCAACAATAGCAACATACTAAACGATCAAGTGCTAAGCTAACAGAATGGGTCAAGTCAATCACATCATTCTCCTAATGATCTTATCCCGTTAATCAAATGACAACTCATGTCTATGGTTAGGAAACTTAACCATCTTTGATTCACGAGCTGGTCAAGTAGAGGCATACTAGTGACACTATGTTTGTCTATGTATTCACACATGTATTATGTTTCCGGGTAATACAATTCTAGCATGAATAATAAACATTTATCATGATATGAGGAAATAAATAATAACTTTATTATTGCCTCTAGGGCATATTTCCTTCACATGAACACATACCTAACCCCACATAGAACTCTCACATAGACCATGGGTTAGTACACAAAGCACAATGGACAATGCTTACCATACCATGGGATCACTTGATCCCTCTCGGTACATCTTCTACGCTTTGTGAGTTGATCAACTTGATTCACTCTTGACTTAGTCTTGATCAACCTTGAATCTTTCCAACTCTCTTCATTTGGATGATGTCTTGAAGGTAAACATGAATGATCACACAATCTTCTTCTTCAAGACATGCTTGCAATAAGCACAACACTGACATAACCAATCTTTGGATAATTCCTTAATAGCACCTTGGTCAACACATAAACTCCTTGAAACCAACACATGGACTTCAAGAAGAGCCTATGGACAAATCCTTCAAATATAACTCAATGCAACCATTAGTCCATAGAGAGTGTCATCAATTACCAAAAACACACATGGGGCACCGCATGTCCTTTCACCTACCATGTCGACGGTGGGCGCACCTATGGGTGTCATCTCCTTCCTGAAGGTGCCGGCGTCATTGTGGTCCTCTTCGTCCTCCATGTTGCTCCGGGCGAAAACCCGGTCCCTAGATCGGGCGATGGCAACACTTCGGTGTCCTATCCTTCCTGAAGGCGTTGACTTGGAGCACCTGATTCGTCATGCACGGCTTCTCTTAGTGGTGACTTGATCATGGTGGAGGGCCTCGAAGACTTTTCAAGTGGTGCCCTTTTTTCCTAAGTGTAGATTGCTTGGAGTAGTAGAGGGTCTTATAGTTGTTCTTATTACCTTTGTATCATTCGTTGTTACTTTATCTAAAAAGCGGGGGTGTGAACCTTTTTCGGTAACATCAAAGTGTATGGGCAATTCATATATTTGTATGAAATGCATGTCCATATGCATGCGATGACATATGAAAATGCATGTTTTACAGGGGCCAAGAGAAGTGGTCTTCAGGTGCAATAAACTTGGACAGAGGGAGTACATCATGACCTTTGTCATCCGTCGATCAAGTCCACCTTTCACCCATCTCCTCAAACAAGAGCACGATGCTCTGCCGGTGCGTTGGGATCCTGTGGCAGCATGATAACGAGAAGAGATTTCCAGAAAGGATGAGCGCGAGGGAGGAGGCAAGGCTTTGATTCCACATGCGGGAACGAAAAGAGCAAGGGAACTGTTCCCGAGATCCGAGTGAGGGAAAAGGAAGAAAAGACAGTTGACGAAGCGATGGGGAAGAGATAAGGAAGAAAGTGAGCGTCGCATGATCTAGATCAAACGAAAACTGAGCGTCTGGCCGTTGACAAAAAAAATAATGTTTGGTAAATAGTTTTTCCAAAAAAAAAGAGTATATTACCTCTAGTTTTATTATAGGCAAATATCTAATGTTCATTTGATCCTCATAGTATATTAGTAAATAACACCTGCAGCGGAGTGTTGTGTTATTTTGAAGATAAGCTATATGCAAGTTGCATGAAAATTTATTTTGGTTAAGTCAACTTCTGGCAATTATATTAACAGTTTTGCTAAGTCTCGGTCGACTAAGACTTTGCTATGTCTCAGTCGATATTATCTTTCTTTGATTTTGCCTGTGTTGGCACGGAAAATCGCCGCGCAACACCAAGATAATTGTCATGCTTTCGTGGCGACGAACGATTGCTTTCCAGGCAAAGCAACAAAGATTTCCTCGCTTTCGTGGAGGAGAGATGACTGTTTTACAGCGCAAAACGGCAAAGATCAACCAAACCCTAGGGCTGCTAGGGCTCGGCAAGAAGTAACGACAGAAAATAGACGTACATGAAAATAGAGTTTGTATTGATAGATCGATTGCTTGGGGGGTTTCCAATCAGCCATGGCCTTATATATAAGGCACACTGGACTTTGACGTATATAAGGCATGACTTGGCGTACACGAGTTGAATTCCAAAATCAAACCGATTAGAATCTAATCAGGTCATCCTAATTGGGCTACCATGTATATTACTTGACGTTTTACATTAGACTAACCTGCATGGCGATCCCTTCTGACCGTATACACACCTTGCCTTATCAATTAAATATTCCGGCCACGTCGCTATCACCAGATAATATAGTAGCCCAAGTTCTAAGCATATGCATACAAATACCTTGAGCCTTCAAAGAAAATAATAAAATACTCCGGCAACGTCGCAAATCAACCTGGATAATAGCCATCAGCACTAAGCATACTTCTCCGCACACGTAGATATATATAGACCATGCACTCCATGCCAATAGTTTAGCTTAGCATCCGATCCTTCTCAGAACTTGCATCTTTGTTGTCCATGAAACTTCTTGTTGCAATACTTAAAAATGCATCAACTGATCAGCTTGATAAATCATCGAATTAATTTGGCATAAATCATCGAATTAATTTGGCTCATCATATATTAACTAGCCAAATTATACCATCAACACATGCCCCCCTGTTTTTGGTACAATTGTATTGACCAAAAATACTATAGGAATTGCCATAGGATAAAGTCGATCATTGATCATAACATTACTTAGGGCGATGTCCAACGATACATCGCCAAATTTTCTTAGGGCGATATTTCAAATAATATATCGGCCAAATTTGCTCAGGGCGATACTTGAAATAACATATCGGCCACAACATGTTCAGGCCTCCTGCCACATGCTAGGATAATACTTCTTCAAATATTTTCCATTAAGAGCTTTGGACAACTTCTCTCCCTGCAAAGATTGTACAAAATATGAATTTCCAGGAACAATCTCCGTAACTTTATATGGGCCTTCCCAACTCGGCGACCACTTGCCGAATTTCCTATCTTTAGTTCCAATAGGTAAAATCGTTTTCACACTAAATCTCCTATTTGAAACGATTTCTCCCTCACCCTTTATTATAAGCTTTGGCTACTCTTAGTTTTCCTTCTCAATCTCTCATAAAGCTCTTAATCTCTCTTCTGAAATGTCATCTATCTTATCCATCATTAAATCATTATAATCTACAGCCGACAAATCATTTTGTCCGCCACTCTAAACTTGTAAATTAATCTCACAGTAACACCGCCTCTTGACCATATACCAAGTAAATGCGGTGCCACTTGAGTTGTTCCATGTTTAGATATCCGATGAGCCCACAAAGCTTTCGAAAGTACCTCATGCCATCTTTTCGGATGCTCCTCAATTTTCTTTTTGATAAGCTTAATTAAAGTTTTATTGCTAGATTCGGCATGTCCGTTAGCTTGAGCATAGTAAGGCGACGAATTCAACAATTTAATTCCTAAAGATTCAGCAAATTCACGAAATTGATGAGACATAAAAGAAGCACCTTTATCAGTAGTTAAAGTTTGAGGAATACCGAATCTATGAATAATATGCTCTAAAACAAAACTAATAACCTCTTTGTGAGTCATATTTCTCAAAGGAACTGCTTCAGTCCATTTAGTAAAATAATCTGTGGCAATTACGACGAAGCGATGTTTTTTAGAAGACGAAGGATGTATCTCATCAATAAAATCTAAGCCCCATCCTCTAAATGGCCACGGCCTAATTATAGGATTCAACATAGCTGCGGGTGCTAACTGTATATTCCCAAATTTTTGACATGCCTCACAACCTTTATAGTACCGAAAACAATCCTCTAGCAAAGTCGGCCAATAAAACCCTGATCTTTTTAATAACCATCGCATATTGTGAGCCGACTGATGTGTTCCACATATTCCTTCATGTACTTCACCCATAGCTATTCTAGACTGATCAGAATCCAAGCATTTTAAGAATAACCCATCTATTGTTCGGCGATACAACTCGTCATTAAACAAAGTATATTTTAAAGCTTGCCGCCGAATTTTCCTATCTCTTGTTTGACTCGGATCCTTTAAATGATTAACTAGAGGAACTCTCCAATCACTCAATTCTAATTTATTTGCTAATTCGGTCGTTTGTGACCTATGCACCGAATCTGCAGTACATTGTACAGCTAGTGGTTCAACTGTACTAGGCCTAAGTGCACCCCGTGGCAAAGTATCCATCATTATAGACTCAACATGCATCGGCTTGTCTATTATAAAAAACATTCCTTTACTAATGTAATAACCGGATGCTTGCTGTGCTAAACAATTAGCTCTAGAATTCTCTTCTCTAGGTATATGATGGATGGTGAACGTATCTAGAGACTTAATTATGTCTAAACATCGGTCCAAATAACTATTTAATAATCCATCAAAACACTGAAATTCGCCCTTAATTTGTTGTACTACCAGGAGCGAATCCCCAAAAGCATCTACATCCTTTACACCCATATCAACTAAAGTTTGTAAACCAAACAGTAAAGCTTCATACTCAGCTTGGTTATTAGTGCAAGGATATTCCAAACGGACCGATGTATCGTAAAAGACATTATTAGGCGAAACTAAAACATTACCGACGCCTTGCCCTTCCCTACAAACCGATCCATCAAAATAAAGCTTCCATGGGCATACACTAACATAATTAATGTTCTCATCGTCTTTAATCCTATGATCAACAATGAAATCGGCAATAACTTGACCCTTCATAGCACGCAACGATTCATATGTCAAATCATATTCTATTAGTGCGTAAGCCCACTTTCCAATCCTACCACTAAGAATCGGTCGTTGCAACATATACTTAACAACGTCGGCCTGGCAAGCTACTACACACGTACTAGAAAGAAGATAAGGCCGAAACTTGGTACATGCATAGTATAAAGATAAGCATAATTTTTCAATAAACATGTACCGACTTTCGGCGTCGAGCAAACGACGGCTTAAGTATGCAATGATGTATTCTTTGCCGCTGACCTCTTGCGCCAACACCGCACCGATCACCCTATCTTCTGCAGCAATGTACAACCTGAACGGCGCACCGGACATGGGCGCTCGCAATATTGGAGGATTTGACAAGCATTGCTTTATATTATTGAAAGCATATCGTTGCTCTGCCCCCCAAGTAAATTCGGCTTCATTCTTTAGCCGAAGTAGAGGAACAAACGATTCAATTTTCCCTGCAAGGTTAGATATGAATCGTCTCAAGTAATTAATTTTTCCTAGCAACTTTTGCACATCCCTTTTACACGTGGGTTCCTCCAAATTTCTAATTGCCTCCACTTTCTTAGGGTCAATCTCTATGCCATTTTCATGAATTATGAATCCTAAAAACTTACCAGCCGACACGCCAAAAGCACATTTGAGTGGGTTCATTTTTAATCCATACCGGCGCATCCTTTCAAAAGCTAATCTTAAATCGGCTAAATTATGATCAAACCCATCCGATTTAACAACTATGTCATCAATATATATTTCTAGTACAATGCCTAGAAGATCATGAAAAATTAAGTTCATAGCTCGTTGGTATGTAGCGCCGGCATTTTTCAACCCAAACGTCATAACGACCCACTCAAATAAACCAACAAAACCTGGGCAACGAAAAGCAGTCTTAGACATATCTTGTTCGGCCATAAATATTTGACTAGATCATGGATGGCACGCGTTGCCGTGCCCGTTCATTTTGGTAACAAAATGATAGGAATTTACACAAATATTTGTATAAGTTTGTTTCTTAAGTAATGGAATAGTTGAATATTCATTGGTAATAGCATAGTTGACAAAGCTCATATTCTTTCATTTGATGTCCTTAATTCGAGTTCGCATGTTCCTGAGACACAATTTAGTAATTGATGACCTTTTAACTGAATAATTCAAAAGACATATAACATGGTCAAGATAATTAGTCGATCATGATTGAGCAACACGCTTGATTCTTCAACATCACTTTCCTTGTGACCATCAAAAAATTGCACTAAACATTGGTTCTGGTCATTTCTCAGGAAGCCCTGAACACTGCAATAGAGCAGAGGAGGAAATAAAGGTGATTTCATACAACCATCAGAGCACAAAATATTTTACACGCAAATGTACAACAGTATAACACCAATGCAAAACTTACTCTAAACAACCATTGTAGCATTTCCAAGCTTACTGAAATTGATGGTTGGCTCAGGTAAGCCTACACAAACGAAAACAACTTTGGAATTAATACTTTTGGCATTCAAAACTCGGGATATCTAATATATTTTTCATTTTCCACATGAATATCTTAGTAGGATAAACCTCCCATTAATTGTTGAGGCTGATCTTGAAGCTATCATATAGATCACCTATATAACAACAATCTGAATTCCCTGGCCAACACTGAGATGACAATGTTTTAGACATCTGGCCACACGTAACAAGAGCATGCAGGTACAGAAAATAAAGACGTGTATTGCAGCGGCCATCCATCTTGATGAAAGAATGGTAGAAATATTAGAGGAAAAGTGACACGGGTCCGCGTCTTGCCCATAACAAATAGAACCAGGCAAGAAATCCCGGGATTCAGAACTAAGAAAGCAAATTCTCAACATGGCATGCAACCAATTAATATATAACGCAGTGCATGTTTAGTAGTACTCTCTAATTAACATCTTGGTACACCAGCTAGGATAGGAGGTGTAGGGCTGACAAAAAGAAGTCACACAACATCTTACATATCATATATAAAACTTGCATAAAGTGTTCGAACTGAGTCTAACCAATATCAAACTATCACAAAGAAGGTAGGCACACAATTAGTTAATGGCGTGCGCTGATCCAAAAAAAAGGAACCTCTCCATGGAGCATACACTATCTGCTTTCACCTAGCCAAAATAACATCGATGTTGGAATGGAAGCATTAACGGTAAATTAAATGCACACATGGGTGGGTACCTGAACAATAACGGTAAAAATGTAGATCACTTCAAGCATTAAACTTGCATGATCCCAAGAAATGTAACAACTGTTTATTCTAAAATATAATGTAACGAAAAGAACATTCTAGAAATCAAGGCCCACAAAATATTGAACAACCACTCATCTAAAGATCTTAAGAATCAAGGGGGCCTTCATTCCAAATAGTAATGCATGTTTTGTTACCTTGGCATTAAACTTAATATTGTTTCCTACAAATAGGGAAATAACCATAAAAAGATAGAAATGCTAACACCGTACATATGAGCAAGTAACACTTCGACGTTGTTGTATGTTATGGAATCGTCAAGTGATACAACACCATATTGATATTTCAGAGATAAATAGGCTTACATATAATATAAAATTCTTCCAATTCACTTGAGCAGATGAAGCAAAAAAGAGCATATACAAGGTAATAATTATTTCTGGTGTCTCTTATATGTGCAAGAGAAGGGAAACGTTACGGACAAACTGCAGGGCAGGAGAAGAAAATTTACTACAAAATGATCAACGTGTTAATATATCTTAACCAGTCCTGGGACTTTTACTCTCTGACTGTTCCTTCTATTTATTGATGATGTATTCTGAACACCTTGCAACTTGCACTTCTAGATGCCCTGAATATGATGCGTGTGTAGGCAGCATGAACCTAAGAGGAAAGAGAATGCCGAATATAATGATTCCGGTAAGAAGACAATTTTTATTGGCACTAATTAAAGACAATAATAAATTTTTGACAACTAAGGGCAGCTTTCTCAGCTGGAAAGCTTTCTGGTCTACGTGTTGCCAATATCAATTTGCTCGCTATCATTTGTGATGATACTTCCACAAACTCAACCTTCCATGTCTTACATTTCTTTTAAAAGATACCATGTCTTAATTAAGGAGAGGGTTCCATAGAGAATAAAATAGGGAGCGAACACTGATAAGATGAACATATTTTTTATCCCAATAAGATGTTCTTTGTACCTGGTGAACCCATATCTTTAGGATATAATTGACAGATTAAGCACAGGGTGTATGAGAGGGCATACTCTGCATACCTGAAAGAAGTTGCAGTGTAGTTGACTTTCATTCTTGTTGCACATTTTGATGACATGAACAACCTCTTGATGCTAGCGTTAACAGTGCAACAATGAATTGTATATTTTCTTCTCCCTGATCAGAATCACAACCAGTCAGGACGTCTCTATAGAAGATGAGTTGGTCACAGGAAGTCCGTACAGATTACAATATTATCATTTGGATCAATAAAATTCAGTTACTCAAGTATGAAAACTGCGGTTCAGATTTCTTCTGATGTACAAAATTGGTAGGTGCAGGTGAGCTAACCTGTCCAGAAAAAGCGATGCACAACCTGGCCAAAACTTCCCTGACGTCTGCGAGTACCTACGGAGGGTGCTCGATCTGGCGGTGTGGCGCGCTCGAGGACGATAGATATGGCATGGGATCGGGTGCTCGATCTGGTGATGGCGAGCCCAAGGACTCGTAGAAAACAATCAGAACCAGGATGCAGTGGTGTACTGCCTCCGCCGGTCAGAGAGTGGAGCTCGTCGCCGCCACAAGGCGGAGCCCCTCCCTACTGCATCTTCAGGGGAATACCGGAGGTGGACAACGGTGACATGGTCAAGACGGAGGCTTTGTTCCACCATGGTCAAGACGGAGGCTTTGTTCCACCATGAAGGACGGGAGTGGCCGAGGAACCGCGAGGGGCTGGAAGCAGAACGGAACGCATCGGTGGCGGCGCAAGATGTTTCGCCGGCGAGAGAGAGGAGAGATCTAGGATGCGAATTAAAGGAGAGGTCGGGGTGGGAGTAGGAGGAGCCAGGCGGTGCGTTAGGCGAACGAGAGGGGGCTACAGGCCCATTAGGCCCACTTTAACCTTTGATGCCCAAAAAAGTGACCAGAGCAGCGGCCCAGAACAATTAGCGATCCTTATTAGCTTAACGGAGTCGAGTGCAGGCGATTGAGCTAATCTGACGGTCAAAATGCTCAAAAGTGACGATCGGACGGCCGGGAACGCTGATGGCCTGAGAGGGCTGGAAAAGTGCTCGGTTATAATGTTTCTAAATTATAACCTGCATTACCATCTAAAAAGCTAATTACTTTATGTCCCGATGCATCATTAATAAGCATGTCGGCTATAGGCATAGGATATTCATCTTTCGGAGTAGCTTTATTCAAATCTTTAAAATCAACACAGATTCTAATATTACCAGTATTTTTCTTTTCCACGGGCACAATATTAGAAACCCAATCTGCATATCTACATGGCCGAATAAACTTAGCTTTTAACAACCGATCAACCTCTTCTTTGATGCGGTCATACAAATTAGGATTGAAACTTCTACGAGGTTGTTTATGCGGCCTAAAACCGGATTTAATAGGTAATCTATGTTCTACTAAATCTCTACTCAAACCGGGCATCTCAGTATAATTCCAAGCAAAGCAATCAACGAATTCTTTAAGTAATAAACATACCTTACTTTTCTGATCGGCTTTCAAGCTAGCTTTGATAAATGTAGGCCTCGGGATACTTCCATCACCAATATCAATTTCTTCAAGTGGATCAGCCGATGAGAATCCTTGTCCAAGCTTTTCCATGTCATCAAAATCTTCAATTGTTTCATGCATATCGCTCTTTCCGGAACGATACTCCTCCGTGCGTCTTTGTAGCCACTCAATACTATCGTCTTTATTCATCATTTATATAGATAAATCATTAAGCCGAGCTATGTCAGCCGGCTGTGCATTTATAGGTACAAAACCATCTCTACCGATACTGATATAATCATAATCCGATAAATCCCTACCGGTCAAACATCGCATGTCACCGTGTTGCCAATCAACCGGCGCCTCAGTCAAAGCAATGCAAGAAGAATTGTCCGCCTCAATCACCTCGACATCATCATTAACCCACTGAATTAAGCATTGGTGAAGAGTAGAAGGGATGCAACAATTTGCATGAATCCAGTCGCGTCCGAAAAGAATATTATATCGGCCTTTGACATCGACAACAAAAAATGCAGTCGACAATGTTTTGCTTCCCACTGTGAGCTCCATAGAAATAACACCCTTAGCCTCGGACAATTCTCCTGAGAACCCACAAAGTCCCATGTTGGTCTTCATTAACTCGCTCTCTTTTCGGTTCAGTTTAGAAAATACCGGAAAGGGCATAATATTAACACCTGCACCGCCATCAACGAGCATGCGACTAATAGGCTTACCATCAATGTGCCCCCTGATAAATAATGGTTTTAGGTGCTGTCCATGCTTCTCTGGTTTCTCAAATTTAGCATTCTTTGGGCCAAGAACAAGTTCAGCAATTTCTGCCTCGGGCGCGCGAAATTCAGCAGGCAATGCGAACACCATATTGACATCCATATCAGTTGGTGCATCTTTATTATTCTCTGAATTTTCTGCAATAATAATGTCATCTGCATTTTTATTTTCCTTTGCTGCGATGCTCTTCTCCTTCCAAGTCTTTGTAGGCATCATTGGTTTATCCTGATTGAACCATCTATCGCGCTTCTTCTCAGCTATCTCTTCCTTTATTTCCAATGTCCGTAGTCGCTGTACCCGTCGTTTCTGAGTGTGGGTAAGTCCATTCGGGCACCACTGCGGTGCTGGTTTAGTTCCTGGCGCGACAGACTTAATTTGGCTGCCCCCCGGGTCCTTCGGCCTATACTGACGTACTTCTATTTTTCTGGCAAACATTTCATCTCTGGCCAAAAAACTTCTCTGCTGATCATATATGATACTGGAACTAAGTCCCTGGCCGCGTACATTGACTGAGTCCCAACGTGTAGATGTACTAGTATTAGACTTGAAACCCCTCGGAGGCAAACTCTTGGACGTTCCTGCGCAACAATTGTCTATGATCAAATCAGCTTGTGTGCTAGCCGATTTAGGCTTCTGAATAGTACGTGAGGATATAGCATCCGGCCGTGCATGCGGGTTATGTCCAGAATTAATTTGCTTTTGAAATTGATCAGACTGGCCAGCTTGCCGTAACTTCACATTATTACTTTTCTCCTCTGTACCGAGAGCTTCTTTTGAGACACTGTTTGTTTCTGTACAATTGACAACACCTTCATCTGACTGGTGTTCCGCTATTTTCAGACCATGATCAACATCTAAATCATCTGAACTTTTTGCTGCTTTAGTTTCAGCACGCTTCACCGGCATCCATACGCGCTTATAGTTGCCCTTATAGTTGTTGCGCTCTGCACTGCGTACCGGTGATCGACCTCCTCGAATCTCGATGGCGTTATGTGATCTAGCCTCCTCATTGAAACGAGCCCTTTTCTCATGTACGTTTGGTCTGAACATAGGCCTCGGCGGGATCCATCCTGGCTGAAAATAACCTGCTGGCCCTATAGGATATGGCGCCCAAGGATTAAACCCCCATGGAGGACACTGCGGATATATAGGAGGTGCACAACCCCAATATGTCGGCTCCATTGCAAAATACGGCTGTTGGTCATATGCACTTCCTTGCCATTGCTCATGACTGTGAGGGTCAGAAGGAGATCTAGGACGCTTATTACCTCCGAGCCGATTAAACACATTGTTGGTCTTGCGTGAGGTATATTTTTCCAACAACATGCTAACTGTCGGCTTTGGCCTGGGAGCTTGTCTCCCTCCTCCGTTGACTTTCCACACTCCTATTTCTGGATTTTTTGGTTTGATCATCCTTGGAGGAGCACTGTTATCAACAACATTTTTCTCTCTTGCGGATTCGGTCTGATCCGACCGAATAAGCATTTTTTTACTCTCAAGCTCGACCATATTGACAGGAAAAGGGTCGCTGTCGAGCTTCATCTTAGGACCTTCTGTAAACGTCAATCATCCCTCATTGATAGCCGATTGCACCTGTCGACGAAACACGTTACAATCATTAGTAGCATGAGAAAAAGAATTGTGCCACTTACAATAAGCTCTTCTACCCAATTCTTCTGGAGGTGGAATTACATGACCCTCTCTTACTCTAATTAATTTATTCTGCAATAACATATCAAAAATTCTATCACACTTGCTAACATCAAAAGTGTATTTGATTTCATCTCTTCTAGCAGGTGTAGGTTTCAAAGCAGAACATGCAAAAGGTTTTGACTTTGGCGCTTGAACCCATTCGGCTACACATATATTAACATCATCCTCACTAGCCGAATCACTATCATAATCTAAGGCATTAACCACATGATTATCTTTCTCTTTATTTCTGTTATCTTTAAACCGGCTATATTGTTTAATTTCCTTAGCCCGGTTTTCTTGCGCCAAAGCCTTCTGCAAAACTTGGTTAACATCTAAAAATTCTTGCCCTTCTAGTTTATCCTTAATATGAGCGAGTAAACCCGAAAAGGCAAGATCGGCTAAGTCCTTTTCGGCTATGATCAAGCTGAAACATCGGTTTTTGACATCCCTAAACCTCCTAATATAATCATGAACATGCTCATTATATTTTTGCCTTACCATAGTTAAATCTGAAAGCCGAAGTTCTGTTTCACCGCTATAAAAATACTCATGAAATTTTTGCTCCAGTTGTGCCCATGTTGAAATAGAATTAGGAGCAAGCGATGTAAACCAAGTAAATGCAGTACCAGATAGAGATAAAGGAAATAATTTTAATCTAAAAACATCCGATGTGCCGACCTCGCTGCATTGTGCTAAAAATTGTCCTACATGCTCAAAAGTAGATCTACCATCTTCCCCCGTAAATTTAACAAAATCTGAAATTCTAAAACCACGAGGATATGGTGTCGAGTCAAAATAATCAGGGTATGGTTTTTGATATGCACTTGCTCTACCCTTAGGTTCTAAACCAAATTCTCTAAGTATATTAGCAAGCTGGTCCTTAAAATTATTATTAGGCTGTAGAGAACTGGCTTGTGGAGCAGATGAAATACCAGCACGTGGTGGAAATTCCGGCAAAGAAATTGGAGCATGCGAAGTTTGCAACGAAGATCCACTAAAATATGAATCAGGTACCGGCCCATACGGAACCCCGGTACCGACAGGCAGCAGTGGTGGCGTACTATATGCTACTGTTTGATAACTAGGCTGCTGCAAATTAGAATTAAAACCAAAGCTTCGGCTATTGTTATTGTGATTTTGTGAAACCGAAGTCGAAACAATAGGAGCAGTAGTACTAGGAACTAAATTATTAGCCGAACTACCAACATAGTTCCGGCCATCCAGATTATTGTTTAAAGGAACGTGAGGCTGCATAGCATTAGCCGATGCACTAGGCGTATGTATATTACTTGGAAAATTGTTAAATCTGCTACCGTCTGGTGGCATCGGTCTTTTTCCAGAATACTCATCATTGACTTGCAGCACTAATGAGCGTACATGACCAGGTAGACATCTTTCAAGATCTTTATTAAACTGCTCCTTAAAGTCTTCAAGTCTATTAGCTATTGCTTGAGTAATTGTACGTGTCGTATTTTTCATATCAGAACCATATTTACTAGCTACAGACACATCAATTAGATGAGCAATTTCTTCAGTTGAGTTTTTTACCTGAGCATCGGAAGGGCTTGGAACTACCTTTTTGACGACGCCGTTCCTCGTCTTCGCGTATCCAGCCAACTTGAGCTTCAACCTCTCAACCTTTTCTTTCTCAAGCTCCTCTTCAAGCTCGCGCCGAACATCTTCCGACAGATCGTCGAGTGTGACGGCGATGACGTTCTCCGGGTCGATGTCGCTCCCGTTCTTGGACTCGGTACCCATCGTGTAGCTCTTCTTCTTCTCGTCCCCAGCGGAGTCGCCAATTGTGTTGGCACGGAAAATCGTCGCGCAACACTAAGATAATTGTCGTGCTTTCGTGACGACGAACGATTGCTTTCTAGGCAAAGCAACAAAGATTTCCTCGCTTTCGTGGAGGAGAGACGACCGTTTTACAGCGCAAAACGGCAAAGATCAACCAAACCCTAGGGCTGCTAGGGCTCGGCAAGAAGTAACGACAGAAAATAGACGTACGTGAAAATAGAGTTTGTATTGATAGATCGATTGCTTGGGGGTTTCCAATCGGCCATGGCCTTATATATAAGGCACGCTGGACTTTGACGTATACAAGGCATGACTTGGCGTACACGAGTTGAATTTCAAAATCAAACCGATTAGAATCTAATCAGGTCATCCTAATTGGGCTACCATGTATATTACTTGACGTTTTACATTAGACTAACCTGCATGGCGATCCCTTCTGACCGTATACACACCTTGCCTTATCAATTAAATATTCCGGCCACGTCGCTATCACCAGATAATATAGTAGCCCAAGTTCTAAGCATATACGTACAAATACCTTGAGCCTTCAAAGAAAATAATAAAATACTCCGGCAACGTCGCAAATCAACCTGGATAATAGCCATCAGCACTAAGCATACTTCTCCGCACACGTAGATATATATAGACCATGCACTCCATGCCAATAGTTTAGCTTAGCATCCGATCCTTCTCAGAACTTGCATCTTTGTTGTCCATGAAACTTCTTGTTGCAATACTTAAAAATGCATCAACTGATCAGCTTGATAGATCATCGAATTAATTTGGCTCATCATATATTAACTAGCCAAATTATACCATCAACAGCCTGAAGATTCATGAAAAAAAAATTCTTTTATGTTTTTTATTTTCTTCTTACATACTACTATATCACTTGGCTTAGGCTTGGTTAAGTCTCAGTCGATTGAGATCTAGCCACACACTTATATTAAAGATCCAACGGCTGTTTTGCTTTCTCCTTCCACAAAATTAGCTTACCAAAATTGTAAATTTAGTCAACTTACATGTAATTATTGCAGAAGGAAAAACATATTCTCCATGCATTGGCAGGTGGATAAGATACGTACATTTGTGATCATGGTCGCGCCGCGCATGTCCATCGATGGAGAAATTTCAAGTCCACCACCACTAAACGATGAACAGAAGTGGAGAAGGACACGCACCAAACTCCAAAGTCCACCACCACCTCATTGTCACGTAGCAAATCGTGTGCATGGGCTACGCATCCAGTCGTGGTGAGAAGATCACTCTTCTCGACCACCAGGTACAAATACGACACCAAGGGAGGGTGCTACAAGCAGGCCATGGCGGCTCAAACAGTGCTACCGCTGCTCTTATCTCCCCAAGCACTATTGCTCTGTCTCTTGCTCGTCCCTGTGCTGCTCCTCCTCCGGGCAACAAGCAGGAGACCGGCCGGCGAGCGAGCAGCAGCGGAAAACCATGGGGGCCGTCCCCTCCCTTCGCCTCCAGGCCAGCTCCCTCTCATCGGCCACCTCCACCTGGTCGGCCCCGACCCACACGTGTCCCTCGCCGCCCTCGCCGCCAAGCATGGCGACGGCGGCCTCATGCTCCTCCGCCTCGGCCAGACGCGCGCCCTCGTTGTCTCTTCCCCGCGCGCCGCCGAGGCGGTCTTGCGCACGCAGGACCACGTCTTCGCCTCGCGGCCGCCGAACGCGCTTGTCGACGCCCTCCTGGGCGGCGGCGCCGACGTCGCCTTCGCCCCCTACGGCGAGTTCTGGCGGCAGGCCAGGAGGCTGGTCACCACGCACCTGCTCAGCGCCAGGAAGGTGCACTCGCTCCGCCGCGGCCGCGAGGAGGAGGCGCGCCTGGTGATGGCCAAGATCGAGGGCGCGGCGGCCGCCGGGGCCCCCGTGGACATGACGAGGCTGCTCGGCAGCTTCACCAACGACATAGCGTGCCGCGCCGTGTCCGGGAAGTTCTTCCGGGAGGAAGGCCGGAACGAGCTGTTCAGGGAGGCGATCGACGGGAACGTGGCCGCGTTTGGCGGGTTCAGCCTGCTGGACTACTTCCCGGGCCTGGCCAAGATGGGCATGCTCGCGCGACTGGTTTTCGCTAAGAACAGTCAGTTGAAGAGGAAATGGGACGAGCTGCTCGACAAGATCATCGACGACCATGTCAGCAAAGCACCGCCACAGGAGCAACACCACGAGCACGATCAGCAAGAAGATCAAGAGACAGACTTCGTCGACGTGCTCCTCAGTCTTCAGGAGGAGTACAGTCTCACCAGACAGCATATCAAGGCCATACTGATGGTAAATCTCGTCTCATACGTAGCTAGCTTATTATGGTAATTAAATGTGGTCACATTTTAAGTGTGCTGACGCTTCAGTTTGAACCCATACACAGGACATGTTTGTGGCGGGCACAGATACGTCATACATAGTTCTCGAGTGCGCCATGGCTGAGCTCATCCGAAAGCCGCACCTCATGACCAAACTCCAAGCTGAGGTTAGGGAGAAGACACCCAAGGATCAACAAATGGTGACCGAGGACGACTTGGGCAGCATGGCCTACCTAAAGACCATCGTGAAGGAGACGCTTCGGCTACACCCACCGCTGCCGCTCCTCCTCCCGCACCTCTCCATGACCGAATGCGACATCGACGGTTATAAAGTCCCCGCCGAAACCCGTGTCATCGTAAACGCTTGGGCTCTTGGTAGAGACCCTGGATCGTGGGAGGATGCCGACGAGTTCATGCCGGAGAGGTTTGTGGACGTCGTGTCCCCCGACTTCAAGGGGAGGGATTTTCAGTTTCTGCCGTTTGGAGCTGGGCGAAGGATATGTCCCGGGATAAATTTTGGGATGGCGTCTGTGGAGATCATGCTCGCCAACCTTGTCTATTGTTATGATTGGGAGCTCCCGGATGGCATGCGGCAAGAGGACCTGGATATGACTGATGTGTTTGGCATGACGATGCATCGGAAGGAGAAGTTATTTCTTGTCCCGAGAACACGAGATGTTAATCATGCATAATATCTTTCATGAATTATGTGCACTTGTAAAGCTAGATATTACACTAGTATATATGGTTTTCCTAGTTTTCAAGAGGGTATGTGGGAAACACTCCAGGTACTCACATTCTGCCACACAAAAACTACCAACCTTCATCCCATTTCTAGTCCACGACGATCAAATGGGTTTTATTGATGGTAGAAATATCGTGGAGCATGTTATGTTTGCTGCCTACCTCATCAAGTCTTGCCATGGTAGGAAGGAGCAACCCATGGTCATTAAGCTTGACTTTCAAAAAACATTCGACTCAGTTTCCTGGACCTCACTTATATCCACTCTAAGACTTCGTGGTTTCCAACCATTTTTTGGTAGAAACCGTCCTTTCTACCGGCAAAACGATCGATGGCCATGCTAAATGCAGTACCCGGCCCTTGATTGCCTGCAAACACGATATGAGACAAGGCAAGCCCCTTTCACCTTATCTCTTCATTATTGTTGTTGATATTCTTCAACAACTAATAAATAAAAATTATAGTCACAGTTCTCTCTCCTATCCATTTACAACTACCTGCCACCAATGACACTAGAATACATGGGACGACGCCCTTATCATAGGCAAGTTCTCACCCTAAGACGTTGAAACCCTAAAACGCATCTTGGACGACTTCGCTTGAACCCTGAATTGATCTGACGTGCTTGGCATCAATCTCGCCATCGCAAAAAGATGATGAGAAACCCTAACATCAGCGCCCAAGGAGACGACAGGATATTATGTTGGCACTCTGTTGGTTCCGTCCAGACGGACAAACTCGATGAGGATCGGAGCTCAGAAGACCAACTCAAAGAAGAGGCGTTGTCATCCGCCTGAACACCACCCTGCGTGGACTAAAAACCCTAACCTAAACTACTAGTCGGAGTCGAGGCACCGAAATTCTCCTCCAACCGCCTGCCGCCGGAGCGCAAGCAGAGGGGAGACGGATCCACGGGCTAGCCGGTGTCCAGAGACCTTCTTTGGTTCATAGGATATGAATATCAAGTGAATAGAAAAACCATAAGTGATGACATGTATCTCAAATCATATGAAACAAGAAATGACATCTGGTTCATGTGGTAAGATTTTTTTTCATTATGTCTAGGTTAATGTTTTTTTCTTTGAATGCAAAGAATTGACTCCTATCTTCTATAGGAATAAGGAATAAGATTATATTGCTACAAACTAAAGGCCTCAAAGAACATTTTCCTACGAAATTACTATCCTTTATAGAATTCCTAAAAGATCCTGTGAACTAAAGGGGCCCTAAATTAGTAACAGCTGAAGATCTCTTACTCCTAAATGAGACAATTACTATAAGAAATGCTAAAAGATGGGGTGAAAATGAGAATTTGCTCTAATTTTTAACTTGAAAATAAAGCTCAACTGGGTTGGTTTCGAAGCCCAGTTATAAGCGACGTCTGAGCCCAGTTATAAGCTGGGCTGCTTCTGGACAGATTTGCGCAATCCAGAAAATCCAAGCTCTCGCTCAAAAAAAATCTGGTTCATCCACTCAGTTTTCTGGACCTCACTTATATCCACTCTAAGACTTCATGGTTTCCAACCATTTTTTGGTAGAAACCATCCTTTCTACCGGCAGAACGATATGAGACAAGGCAAGCCCCTTTCACCTTATCTCTTCATTATTGTTGTTGATATTCTTCAACAACTAATAAATAAAAATTATAGTCACAGTTCTCTCTCCTATCCATTTACAACTACCTGCCACCAATGACACTAGAATACATGGGACAATGCCCTTATCATACGCAAGTTCTCACCCTAAGACGTTGAAACCCTAACACGCATCTTGGACGACTTCGCTTGAACCCTGAATTGATCTGACGTGCTTGGCATCAATCTCGCCATCGCAAACAGATGATGAGAAACCCTAACATCAGCGCCCAAGGAGACGACAGGATATTATGTTGGCACTCTGTTGGTTCCGTCCAGACGGACAAACTCGATGAGGATCGGAGCTTAGAAGACCAACTCAAAGAAGAGGCGTTGTCATCTGCCTGAACACCACCCTGCGTGGACTAAAAACCCTAACCTAAACTACTAGTCGGAGTCGAGGCACCGAAATTCTCCTCCAACCTTTGCCGCCGGCGCAAGCGAGAGGAGAGCGGATCCACGGGCTAGCCAGTGTCCAGAGGCCTTCTTTGGTTCATAGGATATGAATATCAAGTGAATAGAAAAACCATAAGTGATGACATGTATCTCAAATCATATGAAACAAGAAATGACATCTGGTTCATGTGGTAAGATTTTTTTTCATTATGTCTAGGTTAATGTTTTTTTCTTTGAATGCAAAGAATTGACTCCTATCTTCTATAGGAATAAGGAATAAGATTATATTGCTACAAACTAAAGGCCTCAAAGAACATTTTCCTACGAAATTACTATCCTTTATTGAATTCCTAAAAGATCCTGTGAACTAAAGGGGCCCTAAATTAGTAACATCTGAAGATCTCTTACTCCTAAATGAGACAGTTACTGTAAGAAATGCTAAAAGATGGGGTGAAAATGAGAATTTGCTCTAATTTTTAACTTGAAAATAAAGCTCAACTGGGCTGGTTTGAAGCCCGATTATAAGCGACGTCTGAGCCAGATTATAAGTTGGCTGCTTCCGGACAGATTTGCGCAATCCGGAAAATCCAAGCCCTCGCTCAAAAAAAAAATCTGGTTCATCCACTCAGTTTTCTGGACCTCACTTATATCCATTCTAAGACTTCGTGGTTTCCAACCATTTTTTGGTAGAAACCATCCTTTCTACCGGCAGAACGATATGAGACAAGGCAAGCCCCTTTCACCTTATCTCTTCATTATTGTTGTTGATATTCTTCAACAACTAATAAATAAAATTATAGTCACAGTTCTCTCCTATCCATTTACAACTACCCGCCACCAATGACACTAGAATCGTGGGACGACGCCCTTATCATAGGCAAGTTCTCACCCTAAGACGTTGAAACCCTAAAGCGCATCTTGGGCGACTTCGCTTGAACCCTGAATTGATCTGACGTGCTTGGCATCAATCTCGCCATCGCAAACAGATGATGAGAAACCCTAACATCAGCGCCCAAGGAGATGACAGGAATTTACGTTGGCACTCTGTTGGTTTCGTCCAGACGGACAAACTCGATGAGGATCGGAGCTCAGAAGACCAACTCAAAGAAGAGGCGTTGTCATCCGCCTGAACACCACCCTGCGTGGACTAAAACCCCTAACCTAAACTACTAGTCGGAGTCGAGGCACCGAAATTCTCCTCCAACCACTTTGCTTGGAGCGCTAAGCGAGGAGGCGGATCCTGAGTTAGCCGGTGTCCAGAGACCTTCTTTGGTCCATAGGATATGAATATCAAGTGAATAGAAAAACCATAAGTGATGACATTGTATCTCAAATCGTATGAAACAAGAAATGACATTGGGTTCATGTGGTAAGATTTTTTTTCATTATGTCTAGGTTAATGTTTTTTTCTTTGAATGCAAAGAATTGACTCCTATCTTCTATAGGAATAAGGAATAAGATTATATTGCTACAAACCAAAAGCCTCAAAGAACATTTTCCTATGAAATTACTGTCCTTTAGAATTCCTAAAAGATCTTGTAAACTAAAGGGGCCCTAAATTAGTACTCCCTCCGCCCGGAACTACTTGTCATCAAAATGAATAAAAGAGGATGTATCTAGATGTATATTGGTTCTAGATACATCTTTTTTTATCCATTTTGATGACAAGTATTTTCGGACGGAGGGAGTAACAGCTAAAGATCTCTTGATAATTACTGTAAGAAATGCTAAAAGATGGGGTGAAAATGAGAATTTGCTCTAATTTTTAACTTGAAAATAAAGCTCAACTGGGCTGGTTTCGGAGCCCAGTTATAAGCGACGTCTGAGCCCAGTTATAAGCTGGGCTGGTTCCGGACAGATTTGGGCAATCCAGAAAATCCAAGCCCTCGCTCAAAAAAAAAAAAAAAAAAAAAATCTAAGCCCAACCTTCGCGACTGGCAAATATTCCCATCGCACTGCTGCGCCGCCGCTGGAGCCTCCTTCTCCCTCGATTCCGGTGCGCGTCGAACATACTCCCAGCCCCTCCCCTCCCCACTTGCTAGCGGATCTTTGCAGCCTGCCGGGGAACATCTTCCCGGCCCCTCCCAGTCACCCGACGAGTTTGGCCGGCCGGAATCGAACAGCAAGCCGCGGAAGCTGGCGAACCGGCGGCTGGCGGCCGGTGTAGCTCATACGATCCGTCGATCTGCGACTCGGAGGTAATTCGCTCAGTTCTCTATTTTATTAGTGTTCTCGTTTAGGAATCGAGGTGGAGGTAACCGCAATTACTAGTAGTATTTGACCTGCAAACTTTGTCAGCGAAGTAGACCTGTGGCTTATACCTGCAGCCATCTTCGTTCAGCTCTTAACAAGTCTGCTAGCTAGAAAAACAAACATCTGAATAATATTATTCAGCAAGCTAGCAATATGCAAATTACCTTTTCCATTGCATATACATAATACAAGACCATATTACAGGTGATGTGGGCTTATCCAAAATATCTGAATAATACTAACTGATCATATAGCACTCCAACCCCAAAGAACACACCAAATGCAATCGCGAAGATGACCTTATCACTGCATTGTTTTGCAGGGATGATGGAGACGGGAGCCGCTTCAACTGAACTGCAACGGTTAATAAGCACAGAGCCGCACAGCTTTGGGTTCCCGTCAAAGCTAGACGTCTGAAAGGTGCTCAGCTGGCCTTTTGCTGGAATAGATCCTTCTAGGTCGTTGTTAGAAACATTGAACTGCGAAAGGAAGTGAAGACTCTCCAATGCCACAGGGATTGCACCCGTGAGATGGTTATTCGACAAATCTAGCCCCTGGAGGTTCCTGAGGTTGCAGATTGATTGTGGGATCTCTCCATAAAAGTTGTTGAAACTCAAGTTTAGGTAAAGGAGTGCTTTCAGATGACCAATCTCTTGTGGGATCACACCTGTGAATTTATTTTTACTGAGATTCAGCACTTTAGGCCAAGAACTGCCCATGCAGTACTGAAGTGATGGATTCATATATATTGGTAGATCAGGGAGGTCTGGGTCCAAATAGATGGCAGGCTTGTCTGATTTTAGCATTGCCATCTCCATCAAGGCGATTGGGATTTCCCTAGAAAGACTGTTGTTGGATACGTCCAGATGGAAGAGGTGGTTTATGGAGTTGTTCCAGCTTGGCATTAGTCCGGTGAGTTGATTATTAGATAACACTAGTATCTTCAGACTTGTGAGCTTTGATAACCAAGTAGGTATCCTTCCAGTAAACGAACACTGGTGCATGGACAGAAACTGAAGATTCTGAAAACCGTCAATGGTTTCATCTTGTGGCATGGCCTCATTCATGAAGTTTGTGCCAATAAGCAGAGTGCTGATGTTCCTGCAGCTCTTAAGGGCGTGCAAAGCTTTTGTGATGTTTGTGAAGGAGTTTCTAACAAGTGATAGGAAGGACAGGTGCTTCAGATTGCCTATTCCCAGTGAGATCTCACCATGGAAATGGTTGGCCGACAGTCGCAGTGCAGCCAAATTGCTGCATGAGTAAATGCTTTCTAGAATTATGCCACTGAAATTATTCCTCATGAGATCTAAACTTCTTAGATTCTGCAGGGTGGAGAAGTTTACCTTGCCTAGATCTCCACTGAAGTTGTTGATCTTCAGATCGATGGTTTTGAGATTTGTACAGTTGCCCAGAGTTGACGGCAGCTCCCCAGACATGTTATTGCTACCTAAATGCAGCTCCTCCAGCCTCTTGAGCAGAGCTATTGACTCCGGAATCTTGCCACTGAAGTGATTCCCTCCAAGGTCAAGAGTAGCTAGATTGCTGACTTTGACAATATGTGCTCCATCAAGTTCTCCTTGTAAACCATTGTTGGGGAAGGAGAGGTACTCCAGCAAGGTAGCGTGGAAGGTTTCAACAGGGAGAATCCCACTTAGGTTGTTGTTGCCAGCCTTGAGCACTTTGAGCTTGGAACAATTACCCAACGTGTTTGGTATGTCACCACTCAACTGGTTGTAACAGAGGTCAAGCAATGCTAAATATGGCGACCCAAGGCAGAGAGAAGATGGCATGTTCCCAGTGAAGTTGTTATTGCTGGCGTTGAGCGCAATCAGACTGTTCATCACCTTCCATGTGGCTGATGGAAATTGTGAGCTGAACTGGTTGCTTGAGATGTTGAGTACTTGCAGAGGCCGGTCGGTGGTAAGAAAAGCCGGAAGCTCGGGCAGCGGTCCGTTGAGCCGGTTGAAGCTGAGATCGAGGACGATGATGCTTCCGGAGAGCATGAGCTCCGCCGGAAGACCATCGGAGAACGAGTTGTGCGAGAGGTTGACGCGCAGCAGGCTGGTGAGGTTGGTGAGGAATGGCGAGATGGGCCCTTCAAGTCCTTTAGACTCCAGGGAGACCCCGGTGACGGCCCCATCTCCATTGCAGGAGATGCCTTCCCACTTGCAGCAGTCCGTGCCATTGTTACGCCACGATGTGGCGAGGCCACCATCACACGACAGCCCGTCAAGGAACCGTAGGAGGTTGCGCTTCTCCTGCTCGGTGCATGCGGTGGCGGGGGAGGCCAAGAAGAGCAGCAGGAACAGCGGCAGCACGACCGGAGGAACAGGGAATGAACACATTGGTTAGTGTTTCTTCCCCCTTCTTGTTTTGCTATTGCTTGAATAGTGCATGCAGTGCTGGATAGTTATCATATAGCGGTGGCTTTAGTTGCATGTCAGAGCTACTGAACACCATTCATAAGATTCTCTATTTCTTGTCATGGGTGCACCTCAGTGCCTGGGGCCATGACCGGTCGGTGCACCAAAAGACAGTGACACTAGCATAGGAAAGCAACATCCATACCTACCCATTATAGCTATAGTAAAACCCTGTAAACTAGTTTATAAAGCTATCACCTAGTTATGGATGGATTAATAGCTACCAATTAGTCCAAAATTTTCAAGTAGCAAGAAATCAATCTATTATCTCACTGCCCCAAGTTTCATGTTTAAGTTTAAATGCCTGAAGAAACTAAGGTTAATTACTAGTTTAGTCATCTTGCCTGACCTATTCATTGCATCGTTGCTCAAGAGTGCATAGATTTGTCCAGGGCCCAGTGGGTGGTGGTCTCCTCTACAGACTTACTACCGCATATTTATGGCATGAGCTAGTGAGGGCCCAGGGGGTACGAACCTAGATTTGTCCCAGGTGGTACCAACCTAAATTTGGAAACGTGATTCATGTCCATGGGAGATATTCTGCTCAATAATTGTTATGGGAGGTCATTTTCCGCCAGCTGTATGAATTAATACCCATCATTTCAGTTTGAAAACTGCTTTATGGTTGTGTTTTTCCTCATGCTTCCTGTTAGTTCCCCAGAAATCTTATTTACTCATTTCCTTGGGAGAGGTCCTGGAACAAAAGCAGAATCAAAGGCACATATGCATCATCCATTAATGGATATATTTCAGATGCACAAAGAGTGCCCATGGATTATTCATCTGTTCTTTTGTGGCAAAGAAGTTTTGAGCTTCAACTCCCTACGCCTGTTTTTCCTCTTGTCATTTTCCTTTTTGGACAAAAAACAGCATGTAGATGTCTGCACATGATATAGACATTCCTGCTTTCACTACTCAGCAGCTCGAGTTCACCTGGTAAACAACTGTTCTTGATTAAATCCTTTCAGGACATTCTAATGACAATTCCTTGTTTTTTAATTTGCTTCATGCACTGCCAACCTCTCTTGCTAGCTAATTATTTTCAGGCGGCTAATTTGGCCTCAGATGCAGTCTGCAGCAATATTGTTGTCATGTTTCTCCATTGTTGTTGTGAACATAGACAAGTTTTGTTGCCGAAGCTGCTCCTCTTCATAGTTATGATCGACTATACATGTGCCTGCCAACACACATTCTTCTGGACAAATGGCACTTTCTCTGTTGTATTCCACATACCGCGATGGTGGGGGTGGGGAGAATCTTTCCCATGGATATGGACTCTCTTCCAAAGCAGCTGAAGTATTTTTCCTGCTTGCTTGGATCACCATTCTGCTGTTTGTGTTCCTTTTCATGTGCAAACTATGTAAACAGTTCATTCTCTTCTAAAACTAGTGTGGGTGTGTAAGGGTCTGTTTGGTTTGTGCCCATATTTACCCTACTGAAAAATTGGCTAGCCAAAATTTCGGTTGAGGTTTTGCTTGCCAACGGATTGGCCAACATTGACTACAAAACACAATAGATTGGTAAAGGAGCATTGCCGCATTGGCATACCAAAGAGTTGGTTCCTATCCAACAAAGACCAACGTTTTGATCATCTAAATTTTTTTGTACTTTTCTCGCAATCCAAACATATCTTAAAACTAGTTAGAATACATAACACCATTTAATTTACCCTTTTTAACCAAAACAGGGTGGTTTTACGATGGTTCACATGCATGTGAACTTGGCTACAAAGCTACATGGGTGTTTGGTTAGGCTTTAGTTATGGCTTTCTGTGCTTATAAGCTTCCACCCGACCAAAACAGTTTACTTATTTTTGCTGATGTTCCTGCATCTCTTAAGGGCATGCAAAGCTTTCATGATATTTGTAAAGGAGTTACTACCAAGTGATCGGAAGGACAGATGCTTCAGATTGCCTATTCTTGGTGATATCTCACCATGGAAATGGTTGCCCGACAGCCACGGTGCAGTCAACATGCTGCATGAGTAAATGTTTCTGGCACTATGCCACCGAGAGGATTCCTCATGAGAGCTAAACTTCTTAGATTCTGCAGGGTTGAGAAGTTCACCTTGCCTAGATCTCCACTGAAGTTGTTGATCTTCAGATCGATGGTTTTGAGATTTGCGCAGTTGCCCATAGTTGATGGCAGCTCCTCAGACATGTTGTTGTTACCCAAATGGAGCTTCTCCAGCCTCCTGAGCTGACTTATCGATTCTGGGATGTTGCCACTGATGTGGTTCTCTCCAAGGTCAAGAGTAGCTAGATTACTGAGTTTGACCATTTGTGCTCCATCAAGTTCTCCTTGCAAACCATTGTTGGGGAAGGAGAGGTACTCCAGCGAGGTAGCGTGGAAGATTTCAACAGGGAGAATCCCACATAGGTGGTTGTTGCCAGCCTTGAGCACTTTGAGCTTGGAGCAATTACCCAGTGTGTTCGGAATGTCGCCACTTAATTGGTTGTGACAGAGGTCAAGCAAAGCCAAAGATGGCGAGCCAAGGCAAAGAGAAGACGGTATGTGCCCAGTGAAGCTGTTTTTGTTGGCATTGAATGCGATTAGATTCTTCGTCATCTTCCATGTGGCTGATGCAAGTTCTAAGCTGAACTGGTTGCTCGAGACGTTGAGTACCTGCAGAGGCCGGTCTGTGGTGATCGAAGACGGCAGCTTGCATCGTTCCATTTAGCCGGTTGAAGCTGACGTCGAGGGCGATGCTGCTGCTGGAGGACACGAGCTCCAGCAGAAGACCACTGGTCAAGGAGTTGTGCGAAAGGTTAACATGCAGCAAGCCTGTGAGGTCGGCGAGAGATGGCGAGATGCGCCCTTCAAGTCCTTTAGATGCCAGGGAGATCTCAGTGACAGCCCCATCTCCATTGCAAATGATGCCTTCCCACTAGCAGCAGTCTATCTCATGGCGCCACGACGCGGTGGGGGTGCCATCTCCCGACGTCCCAGCGAGGAACTGGAGACGTACATGCTTCTCCTGCTCAGTGCATGAGGTGGCGGGAGAGACCAAGGAGAGTAGCAGGAACAGCTGCAGCACGGCCGGAGGAATGGTGAAGGAACGCATTGGTTGGTGTTTTTTCCCTCCCCTTTCTTGTTTTTCTGTTGCTTGCAGAATGCATGTGGGGCTAGTACTATTTATCATCTAGCTGTAGCTTTATTATGCTAGGGTGTGCAGAACACCATTCAGAAAATTCTGCAAGTGATGGATGCAGCCGGCTGCACAAAAGAGAGCGACACTAGCATGGAAATCAATAGTCACGACCCAGTTGACTTTGTAAAATCTTTCATGAGAATAGTCTTCATTTATTAATGGAAGATTACACTACATATAAGTAAGTAATTAAGCTGACCCCGTGGTCTTCTCTTTTAGCTTCATTGAACTAGTAAAAAGGAGTTACAAAAAAGATTGGGTTTGTTATCTACATATTTTTCTTGACGCAGATGTATCTACCCCAGCAGGGAGCTGGCTATATATAAGGCTAGACGCTGTCCAATTCAATCATCAGTTAATAAGAAACCGCCATGTTCTCTCTCTCTGATGGTCTAACCTGTGATAGAATATCGTCTCTGCTGACTTCCTTGCCTTTGGTCCGGCTGTGTTCAGTACACAATAGTTGTCTCATGGGGCCATGATTGACCGGCTGCAAAAAGATAGTGACACTAAATTAGAAAATGCCTAACTCCGTTCCTTGTTTTTTCCCCCCACAATGTTCAATCTGGTTTCCCCCTCTCCGGCAGCCTTTCTGGTGCGGGAAGGCAGGAACAAGACAAATACACATGGACGTTTGAACTGTAGTCTAAAACATTTTCAGCGTTAGTTTTGTGTGTCCTTGTTTTGCTGCTGGAATGCTTGCAGTGCTTGTACATGCTATCTAGCTTCAGAACACCATTGAGATTCTTCATCTCATGATGAAGGCAGCTAAGGAGAGAGGGCATGGGCACTGGGCCATGGTCAAGTTGGCCCCATGGTCTGCCGGCTGCACAAGTTGGCCCCGTGGGCTGGTATAGCAAGCCGCGGAAGCTGGCGAACCGGCGACTGGCGGCCGATGTAGCTCATACGATCCGTCGATCCACGACTTGGAGGTAATTCGCCCAGTTTTCTATTTTCTTTGTATTCTAGCTTGGAAATTTGTTAAGCCGAAAGTTAGAGCTATTGATGCTGCAACTTTGTCAGCGAAGAGGACAATTTGTTATACCAGCAGCCATCTTCATACAGCTCTTAACAGGTTTCCTAGCTAGAAAAGCAAACATCTTGTACCTTTATTATTCAGCAAGCTAACAATATGCAAATTACCTTATCCATTGCATACATCATACTAACCATATTACAGTTGAAGTGGGCTTAGCCAAAATATCTGAATAATACTAACTGATCATATAGCACTCCAACCCCAAAGAATACACCAAATGCAATCGCGAAGATGATCTTTTTGCTGCATTGTTTTGCAGAGATGATGGAGAAGGGAGCTGCTTCAACTGAAATGCAATGGTTAATAAGCACCGAGCCGCACAGCTTTGGGTTCCCGTCAAAACTAGAAGCCTGAAACGTGCTTAGCTGCCCTTCTGCTGGAATAGATCCTTCTAGGTCGTTGTCAGAAACATTGAATCGCGAAAGGAAGTGAAGATTATCCAACGACACAGGGATTGCACCAGTGAGGTGGTTATTAGACAAATCTAGCCCCTGGAGGTTTGTGAGCTTGCAGATTGATTGTGGGATCTCTCCATAAAAGTTGTTGAAACTCAAGTTTAGGTAAGTGAGTGCTTTCAGATGACCAATCTCTTGGGGGATCATACCTGTAAATTTATTCTTACCGAGATTCAGCCCTTTGGGCCAAGCACTGCCCATGTGGCACTGAAGTTTAGCATTGACATCGTCCACATAAATTGGTAGATCAAGGAGGCTTGGGTCCAAATATGTGGCAGGCTTGTCTGATTTTAGCATTGGCATCTCCATCAAGGTCATTGGAATTTTCCCAGTAAGACTGTTGTTTGATACGTCCAGTCCGAAGAGGTGGTTTAGGGAGTTGATCCAGCTTGGTATTGGTCCGGTGAGTTGATTACTAGATAATAATAGTACCTTCAGACTTTTGAACTTTGATAACCAAGTAGGTATCCTTCCAGTCAGCGAACAATGGTGCATGACGAGAAACTGAAGATTCTGAAAACCGTCAATGGTTTCATCTTGTGGCATGGCCTCATTCATGAAGTTTCTGCCAATAAGCAAGGTGCTGATGTTCCTGCAGCTCTTAAGGACATGCAAAGCTTTCATGATATTTGTAAAGGAGTTACTACCAAGTGATAGGAAGGACAGATGCTTCAGATTGCCTATTCTTGGTGAGATCTCACCATGGAAATGGTTGCCCGACAGCCGCAGTGCAGTCAACATGCTGCATGAGTAAATGCTTTCTGGCACTATGCCACCGAGACGATTCATCATGAGATCTATACTTCTTAGATTCTGCAGGGTTGAGAAGTTTACCTTGCTTAGATCTCCACTGAAGTTGTTGATCTTCAGATCAATGGTTTTGAGATTTGTGCAGTTGCCCAGAGTTGATGGCAGCTCGCCAGACATGTTGTTGTTACCCAAATGAAGCTTCTCCAGCCTCCTGAGCTGACCTATCGATTCTGGGATGTTGCCACTGATGTGGTTCCCTCCAAGGTCAAGAGTAGCTAGATTAGTGAGTTTGACCATTTGTTCTCCATCAAGTTCTCCTTGCAAACCATTGTTGGGGAAGGACAGGTACTCCAGCGAGATAGTGTGGAAGATTTCAACAGGGAGAATCCCACTTAGGTGGTTGTTACCGGCCTTGAGCACTTTGAGCTTGGAGCAATTACCTAATGTGTTCGGAATGTCGCCACTCAATTGGTTGTGACAGAGGTCAAGCAAAGCCAAAGATGACGAGCCAAGGCAAAGAGAAGATGGTATGTGCCCAGTGAAGCTGTTATTGCTGGCGTTGAACGCGTTTAGATTCTTCATCATCTTCCATGTGGCTGATGGAAGTTCTAAGCTGAACTGGTTGCTTGAGACGTTGAGTACCTGCAGAGGCCGGTCTGTGGTGATCGAAGATGGCAGCTCGTGCAGCGTTCCATTTAGCCGGTTGAAGCTGACGTCAAGGGCGATGATGCTGCTGGAGGACATGAGCTCCAGCATAAGGCCACTGGAGAAGGAATTGTGCGAAAGGTTGACATGCAGCAAGCCTGTGAGGTCGGCGAGAGATGGCGAGATGCGCCCTTCAAGTCCTTTAGATGCCAGGGAGATCTCAGTGACGGCCCCATCTCCATTGCAAATGATGCCTTCCCACTCGCAGCAGTCTGTCTCATGGCGCCAGGACGTGGCGAGGGTGCCATCTCCCGACGTCCCAGCGAGGAACTGGAGAAGTGCATGCTTCTCCTGCTCGGTGTATGAGGTGGCGGGAGAGACCAAGGAGAGTAGCAGGAACAGCTGCAGCACTGCCGGAGGAATGGTTAAGGAACGCATTGGTTGGTGTTTTTTCCTCCCCCTTCTTGTTTTTCTGTTGCTTGAAGAATGCATGTGGGGCTAGTACTATTTATCATCTAGCTGTAGCTTGCAGAACACCGTTCAGAAAATCCTGGAAGTCATGGATGCAGCCGGCTGCACAAAAGACAGCAACACTAGCATGGAAATCAATAGCCACGACCCAGTTGACTTTGTCAAATCTTTCATGAGAATAATCTTTATTCATTAATGGAAGATTACACTACACATAGTAAGTAATTAAGCTGACCCCGTGATCTTCTCTTTTAGCTTCATTGAACTAGTAAAAAGGAGTTACAAAATGGATTGGGTTTGTTATCTACATATTTTTCTTGACGCAAATGTATCTACCCCAGCGGGAGCTGGCCATATATAAGGCTAGACACGTCCAAGTCAATCATCAGTTAATAAGAAACCGCCATGTTCTCTCTCTCTCTGACCTGATGTAGGGTGGAACCCTAATTCGTCGATCTTTCACGTTTGGAGGGGATCCTACGGAGGGAATACGAAGAACACGCGGAAGCACAAGGGAAAACACGGGGAAAACGAGAGAGAATCACTCAACCAACAAGGGAATCGATCACACAAGTGCTAGATCATCATACACATAAGAGATTCACGAGATCCAAAGTCAACAAAGGTAAGGATACAAAGGAACCGTTCTTCTCCAAGAGGAGGCCTTGATGTTCTTCCCTAGAAGGGTCTTGAATCCGCTTGGGGATCTTCTCCGAAGAGGTCGTGATCTCCAGGAGAAGTATCCAAGTGGATGAGCAAAGGCTCTCACACAAACATGAGCTAATCCGATTGCTAAAACTGTCTAGAAGAAGGTGGAGGAGTATTTATAGTTTATGTCCACGAAGAGGTAAGTGGGAGGGGATACATGGGCCCTAGGCCGCATTCTGTATGAGCGAGGCGGTAGTACCGTCCATCGGCGGTAGTACCGCTTAGCGAGCGGTAGTACCGCTTGGGGTTCTTGATAGTACTGCTGAGGGGAAGCGGTAGTACCGCTTAGCGAGAGCAGTAGTACCGCTTGTGTTGGAGCGGTAGTACCGCTTGCCAGCGATAATACCGCGTCTCGGAAATCTTGAACCGGCGTTTGTCGGGTTGAGCGGAAGTAGATTTGCGGTAGTTCCGCCCCTCGTGATAGTACCGCTTGTGGGGAAGCGGTAGTACCATGAGCTCGTCTTGATAATCCGTAAGCTCGAGGCGGTAATACCGTGGTTAGCGTTCTTCTTCTTCTTCTTCGCGTCCATCTTCTCCTTCCGGTCCTTCTTGCTCCTTAGCTTCTTGAGGTACTGAGCATGCAAAGTGTATCCGTTTGAGGTAGTAACCATGTCTCATGTGAATCGAAAGGGAATTGTGAGAGGAGTGATGTCACCTCGGTTTCAAGAGCTCTTGCGTGCTCGAGTCATAGGTCCTTGTGGGGTTGGATGTGTCGATGTAGAGTCCATGGGGATGATGGAAGGATGCTCGCATCATATCCCTCCTTCGAAAGGATCGACCTCGGATCAAGGTCTTCATCACCATGGAAAGGCGAGAGGTCTTTGACGTTGAAGGTGTCGCTCACGTTGTATTTGTCGCTTGGTATGTCGAGCTTGTAGGCGTTGTTGTTGTAGCGTGCTAGCACCTTGAAGGGTCCATCGGCTCGAGGTAGAAGTTTGGACTTGCGTTCGTTGGGGAAGCGTTCCTTGCGAAGGTGTAGCCACGAGATCGCCTATGTTGAAGATCATGGGTTGCTTGTTGATGTTGAGCTTGGTCGTTAGTCGTTGTACTCGGCGCTCGATGGTGTGTCTTGTATCTTCATGCATCTTCTTGATGTAGCTTGCACGGGCACTTGCGTCGAGGTTGGTACGTTCTTGTAGAGGAAGGGGTAGAATGTCCAATGGGGACAAAGGGTTGAAGCCGTAGACGACCTCGAAGGGAGACTTGCCGGTAGTCGAATGTCTTGCACGGTTGTAGGCGTACTCGGCGATGGGTAGACATGCTTCCCACTCCTTGATGTTCTTCTTGATCAACACGCGAAGTAGAGTGGAGAGCGTCCGGTTCGTCACCTCCGTTTGGCCGTCGGTTTGAGGATGGTATGCGGATGAGAACAAGAGCTTGATTCCGAGCTTGGCGCATAGAGTCTTCCAAAAGTAACTCAAGAACTTGGCGTCGCGGTCGGAGGCGATTGTCTTGATACTCCATGAAGGCGCAAGATTTCCTACAAAAGAGATTTGCAATATGTGAAGCATCGTCTACCTTGTTGCAAGGAATGAAATGTGCCATCTTAGAAAATCGGTCCACAACAACAAACACGGAATCCTTTCCATTTTGAGTTCTAGGCAAACCAAGTACAAAATCCATGCTAATGTCTTCCCAAGGTTGATAAGGAATAGGAAGAGGCATGTAAAGACCATGAGATTGAGCTTTTGACTTAGCTTTGCGGCATGTAGAGCATCGGGTGGTAAAGCGAGAGACATCTCGAAACATCTTTGGCCAAAAGTAGTTCTTGGAGGCGTGGCGAAGGTCTTGTCGCGTCCAAAATGTCCCATGAGTCCACCTCCATGAGCCTCTTGCAAAAGTAGCAAGCGAAGAGAAGACTCGGGAATGCATAGTTTGTTAGCTCTCATAAGATAACCATCCTTGAGGTAATATTGTTCCCAAGATGTATGTGTCAAACATTTAGCATAATGAGGTGCAAAAGATGGATCACTAGCATACAAATCTTTTATGTGCTCAAAGCCAATAACATTCAACTCAAGTTGGGTGACAAGCGTGCATATCGTGAAAGTGCATCGGCAACTACATTTTCCTTGCCCTTAATGTACTTGATCACATATGGAAAAGATTCAATAAATTCACTCCATTTAGCATGGCGCTTGTTCAATTTAGTTTGACCTTTTAAGTACTTAAGCGTTTCATGATCGGTATGGATGACAAACTCATGAGGCCTAAGATAATGTTCCCAAACATGTAGTACACGCACTAAAGCATACAATTCTTTGTCATACGGGATAGTTAAGTTGAGCACGGAGAGTTTTTCACTAAAATAAGCAATGACTCGTTTTTCTTGCATTAAAACTCCGCCAATTCGGTACCACTTGCATCACAATGAACCTCAAAAGTTTTGTCGAAGGGCAAAAGCGAATTGGAGCATGAGTAAGCAAAGACTTGAGCTCATCAAAAGCGTTTGATTGCAAAGGTCCCCAAATAAAAGGAGTATTCTTCTTACTCAAAGCATGCAAAGGGCTGCAATAGTGCTAAAGTTTTTCACAAAGCGGCGATAAAAACCTGCAAGACCAAGGAAACTTCGTACTTGTTGCAAATTGGTGGGTTGGGGCCAAGTTTTAATTGCTTTGATCTTAGTTTCATCAACATGGACACCCTTGGAGGAGACAACGAAACCCAAGAAAACCACTTTGTCAACTCCAAAAGTGCATTTCTTCAAGTTTGCATAAAGACTTTCCTTTCGAAGCGTTTGCAAAACAAGCTTAACGTGATCAAGATGCTCTTTCATGGTTTTGCTAAACACAAGAATGTCATCAAAGTAAACCACAACAAAGATTCCAATATAAGGTCTAAGCACATGATGCATAAGTCGCACAAAAGTTCCGGAGCTTCGAGCAAACCCATGGGCATAACCAACCATTCATATAAGCCAAATTTTGTTTTGAAAGCAGTTTTCCATTCATCACCCTCATGAATGCGGATTTGATAATAGCCACTTTTAAGATCAATTTTTGAGAAAAAGTTGGCTCCACTAAGTTCATCAAGCATATCATCTAAGCGAGGAATGGGATGCCTATAGCGCACGGTGATAGCATTTATGGGTCTACAATCGAGCACTGGCGGAAACTTCCATCGGGCTTGGGCACAAGTATATGAGGAGCGGCACAAGGGCTTAAGCTTTCACGTACATGACCGTTGTCGAGTAGTTGTTGTACTTGCCGTTGAATCTCCTTGGTTTCTTCGGGATTGACACGGTATGGAGCTTTGTTTGGAAGTGGCGCTCCGGGAATGAGGTCGATTCGATGCTCAATGCCTCGTAGAGGAGGTAGACCCGGAGGTAGCTCATCGGGGAAAACATCTTGAAATTCTGTAAAGAGATTGAAACACCAAAGGTAGCTCATGAGTGGTGTTAGTTTGTTGTTCTCCATCCTTGCACACTAGGACAAAGTGCATCACACTCGATGGGTTCTCACACACTTCTCTCATCTCATGTTTGGTGGCGAATAGTATGAGGTTTTTTCTCTAGGCTAAGAGGCGCTCAAATTTGGCTTGTGGCTCTCACTCACTTTTGGTGGCTCACTTTCTCACTCTTCTCTCTTTGGTTGGTGGCTTGTTTGTCGGCTATCACTTGACTAGGAGACATAGGTCGTAGGACATATTCTTTGCCTTTCATCTTGAAGCTATAGTGGTTTGTCGCCCATTGTGGTAGACACCACGGTCGAATTGCCATGGCCGACCAAGGAGGAGGTGGCAAGCGGTCATTGGGACCACATCACACTCCAAAGTGTCCTCGTATGCACCGATTTTGAAGGATACTTGGACCGTATGCTCAACTCGTATAGTCTGGAGTCCTTAGCCATTGAACCTTGTATGGTTGCGGGCGCTTCTTCTTGACCAATTGGAGCTTGGAGCATAGTTCTTCGCTTGCCAAGTTGTGGCAACTACCTCCATCGATGATGACCTTGCGGATCTCCCATTGATGCGGCCTTTGTGTGGAAGATGTGGCATCGTTGGTCTTCTTCTTGGCGATGTTGAAGTGTCAAGACTTTGGAGACAACAAGAGCGGGGCTTGTATCTTCATCACAAAAGACTTGATCATCTTCATCCTCGTTGATGCGCGGTGCATGGCCACTTGCTCAATAGCGTCCATTTCATCTTCACTCATTGAGTCGTAGGTGCCATCGTCGTTGAGGATCATGGTGCGCTTGTTGGTGCATTCATATGACTTGTGGCCTCGGCGCGCAAGTGAAACACTTGAAGGAGCTTGTCTTGCGGTCTCATTGGTTGGAGTAGATGATGAAGCCGCGGCTTGAAGTTGCTTGTAGTAGGAGGAAGACGACTTGAACTTGTGGAAGTTTTCTTGTAACTTGACTTGTCGTCGTTGCTTGGAGAAGGCTTGATTGATGTCGAAGTTGGAGTAGTTGTTGAAGCTTGGTTGTTGGAGAAGCCGTGTATCTTGGAGGAGTACTTGGCGTACTTGAAGTCATCTTGTACTTGACGTTCCGCCTTTGTAGCTTGATGCACGAGCTCAATGAGGTTGGAGTAGGGTTGGAAGTCGGCGATCTTCTTGATGGGATGATTGAGTCCATTCAAGAATCGTGCCATTGTTTGCTCCTCATCTTCCTTGACATTGGCTCGAATCATGGCAATCTCCATTTCTTTGTAGTATTCTTCAACACTCTTTGTTCCTTGCTTGAGTAGTTGTAGCTTCTTGAAGAGATCACGGTTGTAGTAGGTGGGCACGAAAGCGTGCTCGCATGACATCCTTCATTTGAGCCCAAGTGGTGATTGGAGGTTCACCTCTTGCTTGTCGGCGCTCAAGGACTTGTTCCCACCATATGAGCACATAGTCTTGGAACTCAAGTGATGCCATAGCGATCTTCTTCTCTTCCTCATAGTTGTGCAAGCGAAAGATTTTGTCGACCTTCAATGCCCATGAGAGGTACTCTTGGGATCATTGGTTCCATTGAACTTGGGCATTGTGAACTTGAGCTTGCCATAGCGATGTTCTTCATTGTTTTGAGGTCGATGTTGATGATGGCGTTCTTGGCGTGGAGGTAATCATCCTCATGTTGCTCTCGGCGAGGAGGAAGTCCATGATCAACTTGCTCTTGCTGACCTTGAGGTTGAGGATAATCTTGAGGAGCTTGGCGTTGCGCACGCCGATTGTAGTTCCTCTCTTGGATTTCTTCTCGAAGGGCTTCCTCTTGAATCGCCTTTCACGATTGCGGTTGGCGATAGCTCGGCTTGATGCTTGGAGGCGCGTTCGCCTCAAACTTGTGCTTCTCGTTGTTGTTGTTGAAGGCGTTGGGCCTCGGCGTCTTGTTGTTGTTGGTTTAAGCGCTTCGTTCTTGTTCTTGTTGGCGGCGAAGAGCGTTGTCGTTCTTGAGCTTGAGCAACGCTACTTGGTTTGATTGAGGACGAGAACTTGTTCATCCACTTGCTCTTGGGAATTCTTGTCGTGTAGCGGGTTGCGAGATGCATAGCGGTCTTGACGTGCTGCTCGTCGAAGAGTGTTCGATGACGGTGTACTTGTGTCGGAGAAGGAGTCGTCGGAGTGGTGACTTGAGTGGCTCCGTCTTGAGTGTGAAGAGGTAGAAATCGCGGTTCACCAACAAAGCGCGGATCTCGTCCATTCTTGCATCATTCTCTTTCTTGTCTTGCGTCGAGTTTGTTGTCGAAGTAATCTCTTATGCGCTTCTCGGAGAGTCGCAAGTCGGTGGAGAGGTTGTCGATGCGTTCGCTCATTGCTTGTTGCTCTTGATGGAGAGCTCGTTGCGCGCCGAAGAGGTGGCTCTTGGTGACGTAGGATGACATGTCGTCGTCTTGCTCGATGAAGAGTGGGTTTGTAGAAGAACTTGGCCTATCCATCATTTCAAGCAAATTGTGAGTGGTAGAAAGAGAAGAACTAATACCAATGTACCTTTGACGAAGTTGAAGATGAATCAAGTTCACTCAAATGCGGACAATGAAATAGCACTATTGGTACCGATCCTTGTCGATTCTCACACCTACACAAGTAAAAGCTTTTGGTGGAGCTTGGTTAGGATGGTGGCACAAAATTGATTGTAATCGTTAGCTTGACTCAAAAATGTTGAAAAAGATTCGCAAATTCGCAAATGTAACAAGTAGACCAAGCAAGTAGTGGTACACGGAAACACACACATAAATAGATAAATGGGATTGTGCAAACCAAAAGTGAGCCAAAATGTGGAATCCACGAAAATGCTCTTGTTGCACAATACTAGAGAGACGCTAGCACGATTGCACAATAGGCGGATCTGGAACTTGTGCACAACCTACTAGGCAAAAATGCAACGATCTCTATCCCAAGTATGCTATATGTATGGTATTTGATTGCAATGATCCAAGATGATCTTATATGACAATCTTAATGTAGTATGATGCTATGGTTCTTGCTTATAAGCTCTTTGCTTATCTTTCTCTTTTGCTTAAAAGCTTGGGTGGCTCTTTCTCTTTTGAGCTCTTTTCTTATGCAAACTTCTCGAACCAAGATAGCAATTGTGTATCGATGACAACTTTGTGACACACAAGTGGATCTCAAGATATGCACCACTATGCTATGGTATGTATGCTATGGAGTATGATCCCTAATGTGCACAAGTTACGTTGCGGCAATACTCAATGGCTAGTCTCGATGGGTAAGCAGCGCAAAAGATGGGCTATGTTGGTTATCAATGCAATTGCAAGAGAGTATGACACGATACCAAGGTGATATCAAGGCGAAAGTGATACCAAAGTCTTGTGTCCGGTCGTAGTAGTAAATCGACGAGGATGAGCTGTCGTGATGTCGGTGTCGAACCGTGCACTGGATAGCGAAACACAAAAGGACACGGTTCACGACAACTCAATTTCGTAAAGCACAACAGTTCAAATAGTCGGTCGGTGGCGGGCAAAGCTATGGTGGGGGTATGTGGGAATGGTGGTGGTATGCGGAAGTGAAAAAGTGGTTTAGGCGAAAAAATTGGGCGGGCGGAAGTACATGACCGGGTCTTGATAATACCGCGATAGGTTCTTGATAGTACAGCGTGGTAAAGTGAGGAGGCGGTAGTACCGCAGGTCGGGTGATAGTACCCAGCGAGTCGGGGAAATCGCAGATGAGCAGGATTTGGGCGATTTTGAAGGAAATGGGTGATTTGGGGTCAAAATTCGATGGATTTTGTGGATGGAAGAGGGAAACTTGGGGAGATGCTAGATCGACTCGAAACCAAGCAAATCCACGGATCAAAATCAACAAAACATCATCAAACTAACAAATCACAAAAATTTTGGGGCTATTTTTGTGGGGATTTTCGGGTTTTAGGGCGAAAACAACAAAATCAAGCTAGAAAACACGGGTAGGGGCTCCAAAAGCGTGATCAACGTGGCTCATGATACCATATGATGTAGGGTGGAACCCTAATTAAATCGATCTTTCACGTTTGGAGGGATCCTCACGGAGGAATCTGAAGAACAGCGGAAGCACAAGGGAAAACACGGGAAAGCGAGAGAATCACTCAACCAACAAGGGAATCGATCACACAAGTGCTAGATCATCATACACATAAGAGATTCACGAGATCCAAAGTCAACAAAGGTAAGGATACAAAGGAACCGTTCTTCTCCAAGAGGAGGCCTTGATGTTCTTCCCTAGAAGGGTCTTGAATCCGCTTGGGGATCTTCTCCGAAGAGGTCGTGATCTCCGAGGAGAAGTATCCAAGTGGATGAGCAAAGGCTCTCACACAAACATGAGCTAATCCGATTGCTAAAACTGTCTAGAAGAAGGTGGAGGAGTATTTATAGTTTATGTCCACGAAGAGGTAAGTGGGAGGGGATACATGGGCCCTAGGCCCGCATTCTCTGCTACATGAGCGGCGGTAGTACCGTCCATCGGCGGTAGTACCGCTTAGCGGCGGTAGTACCGCTTGGGGTTCTTGATAGTACATGAGGGAAAGCGGTAGTACCGCTTGGCAGGAAGCGGTAGTACCGCTTGTGTTGGAGCGGTAGTACCGCTTGCCTGAGCGGTAATACCGCGTCTCGGAAATCTGAACCGGCGTTTGTCGGGTTGAGCGGAAGTAGATTGCGGTAGTTCCGCCCCTCAGTGATAGTACCGCTTGTGGGGAAGCGGTAGTACCCATGAGCTCGTCTTGATAATACCGTAAGCTCGGGCGGTAATACCGTGGTTAGCGTTCTTCTTCTTCTTCTTCGCGTCCATCTTCTCCTTCCGGTCCTTCTTGCTCCTTAGCTTCTTGAGGTACTGAGCATGCAAAGTGTATCCGTTTGAGGTAGTAACCATGTCTCATGTGAATCGAAAGGGAATTGTGAGAGGAGTGATGTCACCTCGGTTTCAAGAGCTCTTGCACGTGCTCGAGTCATAGGTCCTTGTGGGGTTGGATGTGTCGATGTAGAGTCCATGGGGATGATGGAAGGATGCTCCGCATCATGACCTGTGGTAGAAATTCATCTCACAGCTGACTCCCTTTCCTTTGGTCCGGCTGTGTTCAGTACACAATAGTTGTCTCATGGGGCCATGATTGACCGGCTGCAAAAAAGATAGTGACACTAAATTAGGAAATGCCTTCCTCCGTTCCCTGTTTTTTTTCCCACAATGTTCCATCTGGTTTTCCCTTCTCCGGCAGCCTTTCTGGTGCAGGAAGGCAGGAACAAGAAAAACCCACATGGAGGTTTGAATTGTAGTCTAAAACATTTTTGCCGTTAGTTTTGTGTGTCCTTGTTTTGCTGCTGGAATGCTTGCAGTGCTTGTGCATGCTATCTAGCTTCATAACACCATTGAGATTCTTCATCTCATGATGGATGCAGCTAAGGAGAGAGGGAGCATGGGCACTGGGCCACGGTCAAGTTGGCCCCATGGTCCGCCGACTGCACAAGAGACAGCGGCACTAGCACGGAAAGCAATAACCGTGGCTATCAATTAGCTACAGGTGGCTATCCGATCAACTAGTTATGTGAACTACCATTGGGATCAGATGAACCGAATGTATTTTTCAAATCAGTAGATTTGTCTATCTTTGTTCAGTAATGAAAGATGGTAGTATTAGGCAATAGAACTGACCCGCTGACTGGGGCAATAGACTGTCTTCTCTTATAGCTTTGCCCAGTTAGTCTATCAATTAGTTATGGACGGCATTATGATTTAGACTGTCTTTGCTATCTCTACCCCGCTGGCTATATAAGGCTGGACACTGCGTCCAAATCATTCGAGCAACTAAAAAACCTACCGTTAGCACCACAGGGTTCATCTCTCTCCTATGACTGACTTAAATTCGTCTCCTTTACATGCCGACTCTATCCAGCCTTTGTTCTGGTGCTCTTTACACACCCCATTGTGTACCTTGGTATAGAATGATTGGTGTTAGAGGGAGTACATGGTTCATAAGTTCATAATGCTACAAATTCAGCGTGCTGATAAAGGGTTCCAAGAAACAAGTTCAACCTTGCACGGGAAAAACGATGAGAACTGTATCACATTAAGGTTTTCTCTGAAACCATGACTGATACAGTGGAGGATAAAAGTGCTCTGATACGGCGGCGACAAAAAGCGGTGCACCGGAGGATCAGGGTCGGTGTGGTTATGACCTGCAGCAGCTGTGGAGTCGTCGCCGCGTCTCGGCACCGTCGGCCTCTACCGCAGTTGCTGTGGAGCATGTCCGTGCGAGATGTTGCAGTTCTCGATGATGTTCGGCTTTCCGTGTGGCATGGCAGTCTGTGTACACATGCGTGACGAGGGAGAGATGTCATGGGAAGAAATAAATTCATTACACCGAGATGAGGTGGCAGTATAAGTCAAACAACAAAACCTGGTTAGCGTTCCACGAAGGTGAAACCATCATCAAACCAGCTTTGAAGTCTCTTACTGGGTGTTTTGGCCGGTATTGCAAAATATTGGGGATTAAGTAACTGTTTTTTGAGTTTTTGTGTGTGTGTTGGGGGGGATGTAGAATCATGAGGGTATACACACTTCTTTACTCTTTTGTTAAGGCAAAAGTTAAGAGTGATTAATCTTGCGCACTTTATCAGTGGTTATTTTCAAGAGGGCCATTTCTTATATCAGCAGCCATCTAGGTGGTAGAATCCTGCATTTGTTTTCTTGGTTCTAAAAAAATCCTGCATTTTGAGCACATAGCTGATTTTGTACAGCGCTTAACAAGTCTGCTAGCTAGAGAAACAAACATCATGTACCTGTATTACTCAACAAGCAACAATACACGAATTTAGAAGAGACTCGACGAACATATAAGTAAGCGACCCACTTGCAGGTTGATACAAAGATGTGAATAACTAAGGCATGTTTACCTTATCCATTACATACATCATACTAGACCATATTACAGTTGAAGTGTGCTTAGCCAAAATATCTGAATAATACTAACTGGTCATATAGCACCCCTATCCCAAAGAAAAGACCAAAGGCAACCGAAAAGATGACCTTCATGCTGTATTCTTTTGCAGAGATGATGGAGACGGTAGCGGCTTTAACTGAACGGCAATGATTAGTAAGCACAGAGCCACACAGCTTTGGGTTCCCGTCAAAACTAGAAGCCTGAAACGTGCTCAGCTGGCCTGTTGCTGGAATAGGTCCTTCCAGGTCGTTGTTAGAAATGTTGAATCGTGAAAGGAAGTGAAGATTCTCCAGTGCCACGGGGATTGCACCCGTGAGATGGTTATTAGGCAAGTCGAGCCCCTGCAGGTTTGTGAGGTTGCAGATCGATTGTGGGATCTCTCCATGGAAACCCAAACTCAGGTAAAGTGCTTTCAGATGACCGGTCTCTTGTGGGATTACACCTGTGAATTTATTTTTACCGAGATTCAGCATTTTGGGCCAAGCACTGCCAATAAGGTATTGACGTCGTGATGGATTCGCACCATAAATAAGTAGACCTAGATCAAGGAGGCTTGGTTCTGATTCCGAATACATGCCAATCTTATCTGATTTTAACAATGGCATCTCCATCAAGGTGATTGGGATTTCCCCAGTAAGACTGTTGTTAGATACATTCAGGCAAAAGAGGTGGTCTAGGGAGTTGATCCAGCTTGGTATTGGTCCGGTGAGTTAATTGCTGAATAAGCTTAGTATCTTCAGGTTTGTGAGCTTTGATAACCAATTAGGTATTGTTCCAGTCAATGAGCAGTGGCGCATGGAGAGATATTGAAGGTTCTGGAAGCCGAGAATGGCTTCATCTTGTGGCATGGCCTCATTCATGAAGTTTTCGCCAACAAGCAGGGTGCTGATATTCTTACAGCTCTTAAGAACATGCAAAGCTTTTGTGATGTTTGTGAAGGAGTTTCCTAGATCTCTACTGAAGTTATTGATCTTCAGATCGATGGTTTTGAGATTTGTACAGTTGCCCAGAGTTGATGGCAGCTCCCCAGACATGTTATTGCTACCCAAATGTAGCTCCTCCAGCCTCTTGAGGTGACCTATTGACTGTGGGATGTTGCCACTAATCTGGTTCCCTCCTAGGTCAAGAGTTGCTAGATACTGAGTTTGACCATGTGTCTCCGTCAAGTTCTCCTTGCAAACCATTGTTGGGGAAGGAGAGGTACTCCAGCGAGGTTGCGTGGAAGATTTCAACAGGGAGAATCCCACTTAGGTGGTTGTTGCCAGCCTTGAGTACTTTGAGCTTGGAGCAATTACCCAGTGTATTCGGAATGTCGCCACTCAATTGGTTGTGAGAGAGGTCAAGCAAAGCCAAAGATGGCGAGCCAATGCAAAGAGAAGACGGCATGTGCCCAGTGAAGCTGTTATTTGCTGGGATTGAGCGCGATCAGATTCTTCATCACCTTCCATGTGGCTGATGGAAATTCTGATCTGAACTGGTTGCTTGAGACGTTGAGTACCTGCAGAGGCCGCTCAGTGGTAAACAAATATGGCACCTCGGGCAGCAGTCCGTTGAGACGGTTGAAGCTGACATCGAGGACAATGATGCTTCCGGACGACATGAGCTCCATCGGAAGGCCACTGGAGAAGGAGTTGTGCGAGAGGTTGACACGCCGCATGCTGGTGAGGTCGGCAAGGCACGGCGAGATGCTCCCTTTGAGTCCTCTAGATGCCAGGGAGACCTCGGTGACGACCCCATCCTCATTGCGAATGATGCCTTCCTACTCGCAGCAGCCTGTCTCATGGCGCCGCGACGCGGCGAGGGCGCTGTGTCCTGACATCCCAGTGAGGAACTGGAGAAGTGCATGCTTCTCCTGCTCGGTGCATGAGGTGGCGGGAGAGACCAATGAGAGCAGCAGGTCCAGCTGCAGCATGGCCAGAAGAACGGTGAAGGCACGCATTTTCTGCATTTCTTGTTTTGCTGCTGCTTGAAGAATGCATGCAGTGCTAGAACTAGTTATATCATGCAGCTGGGGGTGTGTGCAGAGCGCCATTCAGAAAATTCTGCATGTCTATAGCCACTACTCTCTCCGTTCCTAAATATAAGTCTTTGTACAGATTTCACTATGGACTACATACGGAGCAAAAGTCTAAAATGCATCTATATACATCTGTATGTACAAAGACTTATACAGTAGTATTTAGGAACGGGGGAAGTAGCATGGAAATCATGCAGCCGGCTGCACAAAAGACAGCGGCACTAGCATGGAAATCAGTAGCCACGACCCAGTAGATTTGGTTAAATCTTTCATAAGAATAGTCTTTATCCATTAATGGAAGATGATGCTACATGTAGTAAGCAAATAGCTGAGTGCGTCTTCTCTTCTAGCTTCACTCAGTTACAGAAAAGATTGGCTTAATTATCTACAAAAACAAATCTTGAAACAAATGCATCTAACATTCTACCCTTGAAGGTTCATGGTTTCCAGTGCTTGCCACAGTTTGTAAATTGAACTTACATGACCTTCGAGATGTTTATCTACATTGAACTTACATGACCCTGGAGAAACTTGTAAATTGAACTTACAGTTTGTAAAAAGGATTGGCTTAGATCTACATTTTTTTCAGTGCCCGCCAGTTTTGAAATTGATTGTACATGGTCTGGAGATGTTCTACTTTGGATTGCGGTCTCACGACCAGTAGCAAAACAGTGACATCATTCCTGTACTTTTACTTGGAAACCATTCCCAGCATGTGGTTGAATTGTCCACGCAACTAATCCATATAAATTCTTATAAAGTTCCCATAGTTTGTTGCAACGCCATATGCACACTTCGAGGTTACATCCTCCTTTGTATTGGAGATCCTCGCAGTCCTCCGCCGCCACCTTCATGCCCACGCTTGTGGGTCGATCCTGGAGCAAATAATAACGAAATGAAAATCGTTCAGAAGATCACCATACATCTGCCCACATCCGTGGGTCGATCCTGGAGCAAATAATAACGAAGAGAAAATCAATCAGAAGATCACCATACATCTGCTACGTGGTTAAGTTTACCATGACTTTATCATATGGAGGAGGTACAAGAACAATTACTCCTACATGGAAAATAATTTGTTTGGAGGAGGAAACGTACCTGAGGATAGAACCACAAGGGCAAGGACCAAGAAGAACATGCTGCAGGTCCTCATAAATCATCATGGTCTCGTTAGAAATTTTGGCTAGTGATCGCCTGGCTAATGGCTCCTGAGCATGATCAGATGTTGGCGTGCGCTCACAAGGAAATTATGTAGGATGGTCGTGCTTATCTTGTCTGCAAATACTGTATTTATTACTCCCTTTGTCTTCGTTTTAGTTTAACTGAACTAAAACCACGATAAGTATTTTGGAACCGGAATAGCTTCAACTCGACGTTCTTTGGACGACATGTGGCGGATCCCACGTTCCTTAGTTATGGAGGACCTTAATCTATCGAATGACTAGCTAGTGCCGTGCATGCATCGGTCTCAAAATCGTCGGCTTCGTAGAACTGCTCTTTTGGAACGGAGGGAGTATGTCATAAATGCAACATTGAAGATAAGTTGCACGAACTAAGAGCAGTAAATGATTTTTACATGGAAAGAGGAACATATCCTGGCAATAGTGATTCCTGTATTTTCTCTGTTTTTCTCTGTTTTCTTATCAGTAACCATGCACGTGCCAACCACGTCTCTATCAATATAAATTATGCACATTTCTTAAACCATGTTCGTCATAGGATAGTTGCAACTAAATTCAACAAAAACCCTTTCCGGATACATTCCAGCTTCAGAAATGGCATTTCCAAAATGAACTATAAGAGAGCATAAAGATATAAATGGTCATGTCAACTTTGCAACGGTCTTAGAAAAAGGAATTTCATAATGTACGGAAATCATCAGCAGTCAAGCAAATCATTAATACTTCATTGTCTAGCATTCTGTCTTCTATGACTTCAACATCACCACTTGCACCAAAATGATATGGATAACCAGATGGCCGTTTTTTAATAGTGCATTACCATAATATCACGCGTGGACATTTTTGCTACACAGTGTTTACTCAGCTATGTCATCACATGATACACAAAATGATCATGGAATTAAACAAATAAATAGGAGTATCTCAAAGAATTGATGGTTTTGAAAACATCAAAATTCTTGCAGTCTAAGATATATTGACCACTGTTTCCCTATTAAAGCTCCGGAATCAGGAGATGTTATTCTTGTGAAACACTCGGCTGTTCGATTTGCAGTTTGGATCAGCATGTTGAACTCCGTATCCTATGTCGACCCAAACAGCGACAAACTAGCTTAAAGGGGGGAAATCACAGAAAAAATGTTTGTAGATGCCAATGCTGAAATCAGAATAAACAATGTTTCAGGTGGTCGACTTTGAAATGAAATGTTAGTCCTGGACCATGCAACAACCTGATCTTCATTGAGACCTAGTCCAGGACTCCCAGGTCTCAATAATGAAGATCAGGCACGATCGTACCTGAATGCATATCTATACTTAAGGAAAAGAGCACACGGCTGCAGATCTAGTAACTTACATAAGTTACCCCATCCATTGGAATGTTTGCCTAGCTAACTTCCTGTTTTTCACGAAACCATGTGCACATTACATGAAGATCACAGCACAAAAAAGGTGCACACATCAGGTCCATAATAGAGCCAGATCAGCGACAAAAGGGAAACCTAGCTATGCATCAAGTACTGAGATAACTATACCAGATGTCAAGGTTATGACTGAATAGAGGCACCCCAAAAGGTTGTTTCTATCTGAATTCTGACTAGTTCATATATATTTCTCTAACAGTTCAAGGCTGTTACAAGCATGCACATAGAAACCAACAGCCATCAGATTAATAAGCTCTTCCATTATCAGAAAAGACCGCCAAACACACATTCTGAAAACCAACTAAAATCTCAATGCTTATCTGTCACCCAGCACTATCTATCAGCCCAGCCATTACTCCCTCTTAGTACTGACGATGTTCCTTTATACTGCACAGAAATTGAGCACATTTATGCAACATATACCCATGATTCTGTCCCTGCCAATACCATATGTCAAATACGCACCTTACTTAGTTTTCCTGCTCAAGTAGTTAACAAAGAAATATAAAACCCTGTAGCACTAAATTAAATCGCAATACAACTCTAATAAGGCAAAATCTACTACGTACTACTCCCTCCGTTCGGAATTACTTGTCACAAAAATGGATGTATCTACAACTAAAATACATCTAGATACATTCATTTCTTGGACTAGTAATTCCGAACGGAGGGAGTAGGTTGGAGCGTTGGGATTCAAATTGCATTAAAATGGGCCCCAATTTATTAGTATCTTCCCATAAAAGTGTTCTTCTCACTTATAAGAAGAAAAAGACATGGTCAATTCTCCTCTCTAGATTCATACGTCCACATCAAGCTAGTAGAAATCATAGTTCTGTTTTAGAGAGATAGCAAGCATAGTTCTGTCTGAACCCTTTTCTTGCACATATGGATGTGCTAACGCTACAACAAACATTAAAGCTGAATATATATCCATGTTCCCTAGCAAACAAAAAACATTGGAGGATACTGATCACCTGTGCAATAGTCCGCCCCAGCAAAATTGTCCCTAATTCGTCGCCGGTTTCCCTTTTTTACGCCCGACCAACAGAAAAACAGAGCACTTGAGGAACTCGTCCACCAGCTGCTAATCCACCACGTCTGCGAAGTCCATGTCGCTGAGGAACTCGTCCACCTGCTGCCGCTCAGCCGGCGTCAGGTCAGCGTCAGTCCTGAGATCGTCGAGCGCCGGGCCTGGGATGATGCTGTCCGAGCGGACGTTGCAGGCCGGCAGCTCCGGGAAGTCGCTGAGGAGGTCCACGAACGACCCATCCCAGCCATCAGTAGCGGCCGCCGTGGGCTGTTGCTCGAAGTCGGTCTTGGCCGTGGCCGCCGTGGGTTTTTGCTCGAAGTTGGTCCTGGCCGCGGCGCCGTACATCCCGACGGCCGCCGCATCGTACGCTCCGGCGGCCTCCTCGGCCGTGTCGAACCTCCCGACCGTCACCACCTTATGCCTCCCCGAGTCCCATAGGCCCGCAAAGTACTTGCCGTTCGGCTGCCGGGACACGCCGACGAACTCGGTCCGGGCGTCAGGCCTGGGCGCCGCCGGCTTCTTCTTCTTCTTTGCCGCCGCCAGGCCGGCCGACCCGGGGACGCCGTCTTGCTCGTAGTTCGTCACGGCCCGCGCGCCGTGCAGCCTGACGGCCGCCTCGTCGTACGCCCTGGCGGCCTCCTCGGCGGTTTCGAAGGTGCCGAGCCACCGCTTCTGCCCCTTGGAGTGCTCGATCCGCGCCCCGTAGTGGCCGGCAAGTGTCCGGGACACGCCGCGGAACTCCGTCCGGGCCTCCGGCCGCGGCGGCGCCTTCTTCTTCGCCGCCCACCCCGGGCCGTACGCTCTGGCGGCCCCCTCGGAGGTGCTCCCCTTCCTCCTCCCACCCGCAGCTCCCGCGGCCCCGTCGCGCGCCACCGCCCCCGCATCCACGCCACCCGGCAGGCCTTGTTCATGGACGCCCTCCGCCGTCGCCACCATCATCACTCTGACTGGACTGAGCCGGGGTGGGCACGCCGCCGCAGCAAGAGGCGGAAATGCGCGAGCTTTTGTGGGGTTTTGAGGGACAGCTGGCGTAGAGGTTCTGTTCGTGATTCGTGCAAGCTGCAAGATTTCGTCTTGCAGTTGCTCTACGCTGTACTGCCGGCCAGCTCAGCTGTCAGGTTAGGTTAGGCTGAAAAGGAAAAGAAAAGCTGTTGTTAATTTTTAGTAGTAGTTCTTTTTTTCGGAATGGTTACCTTGAGAGGGCTTTCTTGAATTGCAAGAATCCGAGGGAAAATGCATGATTAGGATATCGGTGTAATATGAATTTTTTTCACATAATTTAAAAATAAAAAGGCTAAAAATCTGGCGTTGGTTTTTAAATACGGGAAAGTTTTTCATGGCACGAGGATGGCAATGTTTCTAGCAAAAAATGAACTGAAGCGGATCTGCAATACTCACCAATTGAACTTGCCATCCTCGGTGAACACAATTTGGCATAAAAAATGTTCGATTTGCCATGCCTAGAAATCTAGGTTCACCGACTATCAGGCTCCTTGAGAAAATGCAGGAATATGATGAGAGGTTGGTGTCTTTTTATGTTACACATGAATTTTAAGCTCATGTTGATATTACTATAAAATTGAGGGCATATGAATGGATTCCGTAGAAATTTTGGTGGACCTATTCCTTTGATCCAAATGTTTTATTACAAAATATTCTTATGGATTGGAATTCTGCAAAATTCCTATGAAATTCCTTCAATTCAAAGGTGTCCTGAATTGTGGATAGGACGTCTGACCCTGGTTTTGATTCATTGGCGCTATGGTTAGTGTTCCTCTGCTTGATGAACAATGTAGCTGCTTAATAGTTTCTTAATGGTGATGGTCAATGCCACCTCCAGCCAAGGGTGATCATCTAGGTGGAGGTGGTAACGACATGGGCCAACAATGAGGACGACTAAGGCCTTACAAACACGAATAGAGGTGGATAAAAACATAATGATGTGAAGTGGTGGTGATGATGAATCTGAGAGTTTTGAGTTTGCTATGCACAACTTTGGGTTGAGGTGGGGGGTAACGATGCTGGAGAAGAAAACCATTACTGCTACCCCCTCACACACACAAGATTAGATGAATGATTTGGAAGGACAGTGGTGGTGGTTGGGTCAATGTCAATCGGTGAGGCAACACGGTAGTGACATTGGTCGTGGATAGAGCGAGTTAACCAACTATACATAAAATTGCTGGAGAAGAAAGAACATGACAAGTTTTTTTCTTGCAGAGTGAAACGAGCTTGTATTAATTAAGGAGTAATGTTACACTCATTTTCATATGTTTTACATAAATTATTTGCCCAGATCCTAACCAGACCACCGTGTGTTGGGATCAAGGTCTCATCCGAGCCATGAAGTGTGCAACTTCATGAAGGAAATATGCCCTAGAGGCAATAATAAAGTTATTATTTATTTCCTTATATCATGATAAATGTTTATTATTCATGCTAGAATTGTATTAACCGGAAACATAATACATGTGTGAATATATAGACAAACAGAGTGTCACTAGTATGCCTCTACTTGACTAGCTTGTTAATCAAAGATGGTTATGTTTCCTAACCATGGACAAAGAGTTGTTATTTGATTAACGGGATCACATCATTAGTTGAATGATCTTATTGACATTACCCATTCCGTTAGCTTAGCACCCGATCGTTTAGTATGTTGCTATTACTTTCTCCATGACTTATACATGTTCCTGTGACTATGAGATTATGCAACTCCGTTTACGGAGGAACACCTTGTGTGCTACCAAAGCGTCCTGGCGTAATGGGTGATTATAAAGGTGCTCTCAGGTGTCTCCAAAGGTACTTGTTGGGTTGGCGTATTTGAGATTAGGATTTGTCCTCCGAATGTCGGAGAGGTATCTCTGGGCCCTCTCGGTAATGCACATCACTTAAGCCTTGCAAGCATTGCAACTAATGAGTTAGTTGTGAGATGATGTATTACGGAGCGAGTAAAGAGACTTGCCGTAGCGAGATTGAACTAGGTATTGGATACCGACGATCGAATCTCGGGCAAGTAACATACCGATAACAAAGGAACAACGTATGTTGTTATGCGGTCTGACCGATAAAGATCTTAAGTAGAATATGTAGGAACCAATATGGGCATCCAGGTCCGCTATTGGTTATTGGCGGAGGCGTGTCTCGGTCATGTCTACATTGTTCTCGAACCGTAGGGTCCCTGCGCTTAAGGTTTCGATGACAATTATATGATGAGTTTATGAGTTTTGATGTACCGAAGGAGTTCGGAGTCCCGGATGAGATTGGGGACATGACGAGGAGTCTCGAAATGGTCGAGACGTAAAGATCGATATATTGGACGACTATATTCGGAGTTGAAAAGGTTCCGAGTGATTCGGGTATTTTTGAGTCTAGAAGAGTTACGGAATTCGTATTGGGCCTTAATGGGCCATACGGGAAAGGAGAGAAAGGGCCAAAAGGGTGGCGCACCTCCCCATGGACTAGTCCGAATTGGACTAGGGAGGCGCCCCTTCCTTCCTTCTCCTTCTCTCTTCCCTTTCCTTCTCTCCTACTCCTACTACATGGAAGGGCTCCTAGTTGAACTAGGAAAGGGAATCCTACTCCCGGTGGGAGTAGGACTCCCCTAGGCGCGCCATAGAGAGGGCCGCCCTCCCTCCTCCACTCCTTTATATCTGAGGCGGGGGCACCCCATAGACACACAAGTTGATCATCGTGATCGTTCCTTAGCCATGTGCGGTGCCCTCTCCACGATATTACACCTCGGTCATATTGTAGCGGTGCTTAGGCGAAGCCTGCGGCGATTGAACATCAAGATCGTCACCACGCCATCGTCTTGTGGAACTCCTCCCGTACCTCTGCTGGATCGGAGTTCGGGTGCATCATCGAGCTGTCGTGTGTCAAGAACTCGGAGGTGCGAATGCGGTGCTTGGTTCGGTTGGACCGGGAAGGCGTCGACCACTTCCTCTACGTTGCGTCAGCGCTTCGCTTCGGTCACGAGTGCGTGAGACAACACTCTCCCTCTTGTTGCTATGCATCACCATGATCTTGCGTGTGCTTAGGAATTTTTTTGAAATTACTACGTTCCCCAACACTTTATTCACCACTCTTCGGACAACAAAGCAATGTCGTCGGATCCCATGCAGAAGGCTCTTCGTATCCTCCACTATGCCTTGCCAGCCAACAAAGACCTGTCAAAAACATGATGGCGGTTTGATCTAGCATCGACGGTCAAAATCCCGATGTTGAGCTAAAAAAGGCACTTGAGCTATAGGGCAAATATTTAGCTGTGTGAAAACTCATATTTGACTGTGTTGTGGAAACTTATATTAAAAGAAGTGTGTTCTTCTTTTGGATCTAAATAATCTCAACAGTTCATCAACGGCAAATTATAAACCATGTAGTGAGAGACACATTTATTAATTTTTCAGGGAAGGAGAGAGACACATAATCATTTTGCATTCCAAACTAACCCGGGACTTATTTTTTTAGGGTAAAAAGAAGTTTTATTCTAAAATTATAGTGTTACAACCGCCAGGCAAGAAATCATCTAATACAAAGGAGTTTAACAAGGCAAGTAGGGAGCAATGACCCCATACAACTCACACAAGGCCTTATTACTCTCGCAGTGATATATTCAATGCGGCTATAACTTGCCAAACATATTATGGTTCTTATGAAGCTTTTGTGGAATAAACTGCAGCTCAACCATCAAAGCTAGCTGCCCATAAGTAGATCGAACCAAGGACTCGTCAGATAAAATCGATAAAAACGGTCAACGTGTCAGGTCACAACCAAAATCAACCAGGCCGAGCTCTTGAGGCCTGTTTGTATGTTGTATGTTTTGGGCATGTTTTCGTCTACACACACACAAAAAAAAAGTATCATGTTCATATTTAACATCTCAGACGTGGTATTAACATGATACTGTTGTGGACACCTCGAACTTCATGGATTATTTGGGTCCTCATGTGGCAATAATGGCTAATTGCAAACAACTGCGTTGGAGTTCGGAAGCATTTCTTTCAGCATTGCTACCGTGATGCAAATCAAGTGGCGGACGAGTTAGCAAAGTATTCTTTTATTAGTAGATCCTCTAGTTTTTGGAATCTGCGATTCCAGATTTTAGTTTTTTTTTTTAAAGACCAACCCAAGCTAGACTACATGAGCATCAAGAGCTCGAGTCTAGACTCGAACACTGATGTAGTCTAGACTCGAACACTGATGTGCTAGCTGCGAACTCCCGCAGCGCTAACTGAACTACGCTCCTTTCTCCCAGATTTTAGTTCTCATTCTCTTGTAAACGAGAAAAACAATGTTACTTGTTATGGCGGTTTCTGTACCGATGCACATCGAGTAGGTGATTCTACCAAGTGCAGATCATTATTTCTCCGAAAAGGAAGAACAAATGCAGATTGTTGCTGCGCTTTGCGTGCGCGTTATCATTTGTTCCGATCGGATATGGTTCACAGAGGAGCATACATACATGCGGTTGTCTCAGGCCAAGTCTTCACCTGAAACTATCGATTATTTGCACATCATTCAACATAGTACTATCTGCTTACTGATAGTCACCAGAGGACGGTCGTAGATGCTCATTCAGCCATGAACATGTCGCGGAACGCCTGCATCTTCCCAGCGGCAATCGACACGGATGCCTGCACCGAGCCGGCCTCCCTCCCGGCGACGAGAACCATCTCGCCGTCGTTGTTCATAGACGCCAGCTCCACCCTCGCCGGCCTCCCGAACCCGAAGTCCAGCCTGTACGCGGGGAACCACGGCGACCCTACCAGGACGACCGCGCGGCCGGGCGGGATGGCCGTGAACTTGGTCCACCACCGGGCGCGGTCGCGGAGCGGGTCGCGCTTCGCCTCCGCGACGGCCTCCCTGACAGCCACGAGCGCCCGGGCGGGCCCGTCCGGCCCCGCGAGCACCGACCCGCTCAGCGAGGCCGTGCAGAGCGCGACGCAGTTGCCGGCGTAGGCGTCCGGCACCGGGGGCGACACGTAGGCGCGGCAGTCCGCGAGGAAGGCGGCGAACACCGGGGCGTCGTCGGCGAAGCCGCTGGCGCGCGCGATGGACACCCACCCGTGCGCCGCCAGGGCGGCGAAGGTGGACGGCGCCGTGCCGATGTTCGCCGCGGACGCGAGCCTCTGCTTGAGACGCCGCACCGCGGACGCCGCGAAGGTGAAGGTTCGCCGGCTGAGGCGACGCCGGGCGTCGAGCGCGGGATCTTGCTTCGGAGCAATCTGCGTTGGTTCAGTGACATGGATTGGAAGCTTTGGCGAACAAATTGCATAGGACCACTTTGACATCCAGCGCTCACCCTGGGCAAGTTCGGGGCGATTTGCTGCAAGAACAGCCCGGCGAGCTCTTCGTCGCCGTGGAACCGCACCAGCCTCCGGTCATGCAGCGGAGCCGACCCGGCCGGCACCCGGCCACGGGCCGCTGTTGCCGCCCACATCTCCAAGAACAGCCAAATGCCGCGCCCGTCCGCCGCCGTATGGTGCACGGCCACCCCCAGTGCCACGCCACCGCCGCCACCGACGAACTCCGTCACCTGCTTACCCACGCATTCCGCATAAGGAAACAGACAACCCGGATAACTTACACGTGCGAGGTGTGACGCGTACCTGCGCGGCCATGACGGGCGCCGGGAGCTGGTCACGGCGGATGTTCGGGACAAGCTGTCCGAGAGCGTCCTGGTCGTGTTCCGACCCCTCCTCGACCAGCTGCTCGAAATCGAGGTCCGTCTCGGCCTCGACGAACGTGACGCCTCCGCAGGGGCAGCCCTCCCGCTCGTCCGGGAGGACGATCGACAGTGCGCGCGAGTCCGGCGAGTACGTGAGCTCGCCGGCGAAGGGGTGGAAGGCTGGGAGCACTTGCGCGAGGGAGGACCTGAGCGCGCCGACGACGTCCGAGAACGGGACGCGGGGCAGGGAGCGGAAGAGGAAGACGCGGCGGACTGGGGGCAGCGCCACCCAGAACGCGTCGAACGGGGACAGCGGGACGAGCAGGCCGGGGTCCGGGAGCTCCGCGCCGCCAGCGGCGGGGAGGGGGACGGCGGTGGTGCTCCTCGTGCGCACCATGGGCGGCATGTTTCCCGATCTGTTCACTGGCACTCACAACTTCCTCTTGTGGCACAACCGCATAATAAAATCGCTGGAAGCGGCGGCGAAGCTGTCTGCTTGCGCGCTTCCGCGGCGCGCGCTTGGCACATTGGCCGACCCAGCGGCAGTCTACAAGACTCGTGTCCGATTTCAAGGTTTCTTCATCTGATTATTTTCTGAAAAAAAACTGGTTTTTATACATTTTTCATGGTTTTTGTCTTCCATGATCTTTTCTCTTTTCCTTTTTATGTTCGTATATATATCTTTTTTGTTAATTTTGCCTTTTTTTTCTTTTCTTCTTTTCGTAAGGACAATTTTCCTATATAGAAGCATATTTTTGAAAACATGAACATTTTATATATCCACAAACATTTTTCTTTGATCCAATAAAATTGCTTGACATAAAAGAATATTTTTTAAAAATGGATTATAATTTATTTAAATTTTGAAAACATTTTTTAACATGCATGAATACTTTTTAAAATACATACAATTTTATTTCAAGTATAACTATCTTTTTAATGCACAAACATTTTTTCATATGTTGTTTTTTGTAGCACAAGATACTTTTATATATAACAAATAATATATTTGAGAATCATATAAAAGCAAAAAAATGTATTGTGAAACACTAGCCCATATATGATCGTTGCAGGGGAGCATGTCAGTTGCAACAATGAGGTGTACATTCCTTCTGTGCCACGTCGATCAAAACATGTCTTGTTTGGAATCCCACACAAACATATATCGCTTCCTATGGGGGTTACGGGGTCCACCACGCAGGAAAACGCTAAGGCGACAGGTGGCGATTGCATGGCGATCGTCTTCCGCTGCTAGGGTTAGGGTTTGAGCTGCGGGGGTGAGAGTGGATACGGTGGTTCTCGAGGGAGGCGACGGTGCAGCCCTCACGACCGATCGGCGATCCTTCTTTTTCGCTGTTGACGGAGCAGATGGCGGAGAAGGTTGGGGAGAAGGAGACTAGGGTTTCGGGGCACATGGGATCTTCTCCGGCGGCGGCGGCTACCCCGAGGAATCATAACATCGCGAGGGCGACGATCGATGAGGCGAACCAGAAGAAATCCTCTGGCCGATCTTGCAACGCTGCAGGCTTGGGGACGACACACCAGGGGAACGCGAACGGTAGGTAGCCAAGTTTGTGGATCTTGGCTCTAATATCTTTGAGGTTCACTTTGGTAGAGAAGGAGATTGGAAACACGCAATGTTTAACGGACCATTGCAGTATGACTTTAGTGTGTTGATCTTGAAGGAATATGAGGGCTAAACCAGACCGTCGGAGATGGTTTTCGACAAAACTGATGTTTGGGTTCGGGTGGACGATCTACCTCTGGATAGGAGGACAAAATCATTTGGTAGAGCTCTTGGGAATTGGTTGGGAGAGATTGTGCAGGTGGACACTGACAAAGATGGCATTGCAAGGGGACAGTTCCTTAGGGTCAGAGCAAAGATCAATGTCTATGAACCTTTAGTGAGGGGTTTTAACCTCAAAACGTCTAGAGACGATAAGCTGGGTACCTGGTTTGATTTCTACTATGAGAAGGTGCCTCACTTCTGCTTTGAATGTGGTCGGATGGTTCATGCAGGAGGGGTATGTGTCCATCCAGTGGACTCATCCCTACAGTGAGGTGGCTGGCTAAGGGCGTCACCGGGAAGGGCGAGCGGAGCAAAGGGTGGATCCCATGGACCGACAGGGAGCAGCAATAGTTGGAGTAGTAGACGTATGGGCGACAGCGACCCAAGGCGTCAGTGCAACCCTGACAAGGCAGAGGCTCCAACGAAACGTAACCTGCAGGAGGAATTCTCAAGATCTGATGGTGCATGCACTGGCGGGGGCGCCAAAACTGATAAAGGAGAAGTTACGAGCTCTTTAAAGGAGAAAGATAAGTATGCAAGGAGGGAGGGACATGACCTCAGGCAGGAGTTAGAGCAGAGAAGGGAATGGGATCTGCGAAATAAGTTACAGGGGCAACAGCGTTATGCAAGCAGCTTGTGTGAGAGAAAGGAGGATAGGCGAGGCGAACCGGGAGGGAGTCAGATACATCATAATAGGGGTACATTCAGGAGAAATGATGAGACTAATGATAGGGAGTGGTTTGGGGACAGAGAGGGCAGGAACAGATGACATTTTGTCAGAAGGCCCAGGCAGGAGTACAAGCCGGTGCAACATAGGAACCAATCAAGATTTGAACATGAAGGAAGGAAGAGAGGGCCTAGGCAGTACTGGGTAGCAAAGAACAATCCGGATAAGCAAATGTCAAGTGATGATTTTATCAGAGATACTAGAAGGAAGACGTCCAATGTATTTGATCAGCTTTCAGAAAACAATGATTCATCGGCGGACCCCGACGAGGGGGGCCGCCGAACGCAATGAATTTCTTAGCCTGGAACTGTCGAGACTTGGGGTTGGACTCGACAGTTGGCGAACTCTGGGACCTAATACGGTCATACAACCCAGCAGTGGTTTTTCTTTCAGAAACAAAAAAAGAAAGCTAGAGCGATGGAGAAGCTTAAGTGGAGCTTGGGTCTTAGAAGTGGAGTTGCGGTTGATTTCCAAGGCTTGAGTGGAGGGCTGGCTCTTTGGTGGAGAGATAATGTGCAGGTTAACATCAGGCCATGGTGCCAATATTTCATAGATGCGGAAAGGTCTGGGAAAGTAAGACCTATAGATTCGCTGGTTTCTATGAGGAGCCCAAGACGGACTTGCGCAAGAAATCATGGGACGCGATTAGGTTCCTTAAAGCACAAGATGATCTTCCACGTATTTGTGTGGGGGACTACAATGAAGCTCTTTTCCAAGCAGACCAACTTGGGGGTAATCAGTGACCGTTCGCTTAGATGGAGGAATTTAGGGGATTGCTTGGCGGATTGCGGACTAGCAGATTTGGGTTTTTCTGGTTACCCATTCAGATGGGATAATAAGCGAGATGGGATGGAGAACGTCAAGGTTAGACTGGACTGTTGGGGAACGTAGTAATTTCAAAAAAATTCCTACGCACACGCAAGATCATGGTGATAACATAGCAACGAGAGGGGAGAGTGTTGTCCACGTACCCTCGTAGACCGTAAGCGGAAGCGTTATGACAATGCGGTTGATGTAGTTGTACGTCTTCACGATCCGACCGATCCAAGCACCGAACGTACGGCACCTCCGTGTTCAGCACACGTTCAGCACGATGACGTTCCTCGGGCTCCAATCCAGCAAAGCGTCGGGGATGAGTTCCATCAGCACGACGGCATGGTGACGGTGATGATGTTCTACCGGCACAGGGCTTCGCCTAAACTCCGCGACGATATGACCGAGGTGGAATATGGTGGAGGGGGCACCGACTGCAGCTAAGGGCGATCCGTAGATCAACTTGTGTCTAGGGTGCCCCCTGCCCCGTATATAAAGGAGCAAGGGGTGCGGCCGGCCCTAGGAGGAGGCGGCGGAGGAGTCCTACTCCCAGGAGTAGGACTCCCCTTCCTAGTTGGATTAGGACTTGGGGAGGGAAAGAGGAAGCAGGCGCCGCCCCTTCCTTGTCCTATTCGGACTAGGGGGAGGGGCGTGGCCTGCCTGGCCGGCCCTCCTCTACTCCCTCATGGCCCACTAAGGCCCATTAACCCCGGGAGGTTCAGTAACCCCGGTGTTCGGTAAACTCGATTTCACGAAACTATTCCGATGTCCAAACATAGGCTTCCAATATATCAATATTTATGTCTCGACCAGTTCGAGACTCCTCGTCATGTCCGTGATCACATCCGGGACTCAGAAAAAACTTCGGTACATCAAAACTTATAAACTCATAATACAACTGTCATCATAACGTTAAGCGTGCGGACCCTATGGGTTCGAGAACTATGTAGACATGACCTAGAACTATTCTCGGTCAATAACCAATAGCGGAATCTAGATGCCCATATTGGTTCCTACATATTCTACGAAGATCTTTATCGGTCAAACCGCATAACAACATACGTTGTTCCCTTTGTCATCAGTATGTTACTTGCTCGAGATTCGATCGTCGGTATCCAATACCTAGTTCAGTCTCATTACCGGCAAGTCTCTTTACTCGTTATGTAATGCATCATTCCGTAACTAACTCATTAGCTACATTGCTTGCAAGGCTTATAGTGATGTGCATTACCGAGAGGGCCCAGAGATACCTCTCCGACAATCGGAGTGACAAAACCTAATCTCGAAATACGCCAACCCAACATGTACCTTTGGAGACACCTGTAGTACTCCTTTATAATCACCCGATTCGTTGTGACGTTTGGTAGCAACCAAAGTGTTCCTCCGTAAGCGGAGTTGCATAATCTCATAGTTTCAGGAACATGTATAAGTCATGAAGAAAGCAATAGCAACATACTAAACGATCAAGTGCTAAGCTAACGGAATGGGTCAAGTCAATCACATCATTCTCCTAATGATGTGATCCCGTTAATCAAATGACAACTCTTTTGTCCATGGCTAAGAAACATAACCATCTTTGATAAACGAGCTAGTCAAGTAGAGGCATACTAGTGACACTATGTTTGTCTATGTATTCACACATGTATTATGTTTCCGGTTAATACAATTCTAGCATAAACATTTATCATGATATGAGGAAATAAATAATAACTTTATTATTGCCTCTAGGGCATATTTCCTTCAGTCTCCCACTTGCACTAGAGTCAATAATCTAGATTACATAGTAATGATTCTAACACCCATGGAGTCTTGGTGTTGATCATGTTTTGCTTTTGAGAGAGGCTTAGTCAACGGGTCTGCAACATTCAGATCCGTATGTATCTTGCAAATTTCTATGTCTGCCACTTGGACTTGGTCCCGGATGGAATTGAAGCGTCTCTTGATGTGTTTGGTCCTCTTGTGAAATCTGGATTCCTTTGCCAAGGCAATTGCACCAGTATTGTCACAGAAGATCTTCATTGGTCCCGATGCACTAGGTATGACACCTAGATCGGAAATGAACTCCTTCATCCAGACTCCTTCATTTGCTGCTTCCGAAGCAGCTATGTACTCCGCTTCACATGTAGATCCTACCACGATGCTTTGTTTAGAACTGCACCAACTTACAGCTCCACCGTTTAATAAAAATACGTATCCGGTTTGCGATTTAGAATCGTCCGGATCAGTGTCAAATCTTGCATCGACGTAACCATTTACGACTAGCTCTTTGTCACCTCCATATACGAGAAACATATCCTTAGTCCTTTTCAGGTATTTCAGGATGTTCTTGACCGCTGTCCAGTGATCCACTCCCGGATTACTTTGGTACTTTCCTGCCAAGGTTATTGCTAAGCATACATTAGGTCTGGTACACAACATTGCATACATGATAGAGCCTATGGCTGAAGCATAGGGAACATCTTTCATTTTCTCTTTATCTTCTACTGTGGTCGGGCATTGAGTCTGACTCAACTTCACACCTTGTAGCACGGGCAAGAACCCTTTCTTTGCCTGATCCATTTTGAACTTTTTCAAAATTTTATCAAGGTATGTGCTTTGTGAAAGTCCTATTAAGCATCTTGATCTATCTCTATAAATCTTGATGCCCAATATGTAAGCAGCTTCACCGAGGTCTTTCATTGAAAAACTTTTATTCAAGTATCCCTTTATGCTATCCAGAAATTCTATATCATTTCCAATTAATAATATGTCATCTACATATAATATCGGAAATGCTCTGAGCTCCCACTCACTTTCTTGTAAATACAGGCTTCTCCAAAAGTCAGTATAAAACCATATGCTTTGATCACACTATCAAAGCATTTATTCCAACTCGAGATGCTTGCACCAGTCCATAAATGGATCATTTGGAGCTTGCACACTTTGTTAGCACCTTCGGATCAACAAACCCTTACGGTTGCATCATATACAACTCTTCTTCCAGAAATCCATTCAAGAATGCAGTTTTGACATCCATTTGCCAAATTTCATAATCATAAAATGCAGCAATAGCTAACATGATTCGGACAGACTTAAGCATCGCTACGGGTGAGAAAGTCTCATCGTAGTCAACCCCTTGGACTTGTCGAAAACCTTTCGCAACAAGTCGAGCTTTGTAGACAGTTACATTACCGTCAGTGTCAGTCTTCTTCTTAAAGATCCATTTATTCTCAATGGCTTGCCGATCATCGGGCAAGTCAACCAAAGTCCATACTTTGTTCTCATACATGGATCCCATCTCAAGTTTCATGGCTTCTAGCCATTTTGCGGAATCTGGGCTCATCATCGCTTCCTCATAGTTCGTAGGTTCATCATGGTCAAGTAACATGACTTCCAGAATAGGATTACCGTACCACTCTAGTGCGGATCTTACTCTGGTAGACCTACGAGGTTCAGTAGAAACTTGATCTGAAGTTTCATGATCAACATCATTAACTTCCTCACTAATTGGTGTAGGTGTCACAGGAACCGATTTCTGTGATGAACTACTTTCCAATAAGGGAGCTGGTATAGTTACCTCTGAAGGAAATATGCCCTAGAGGCAATAATAAAGTTATTATTTATTTCCTTATTTCATGATAAATGTTTATCATTCATGCTAGAATTGTATTAACCGGAAACATAATACATATGTGTGGATGTATAGACAAACAGAGTGTCACTAGTATGCCTCTACTAGACTAGCTTGTTAATCAAAGATGGTTATGTTTCCTAACCATGAACAAAAGGGTTGTTATTTGATTAACAAGGTCACATCATTAAGAGAATGATCTGATTGACATGTCCCATTCCATTAGCTTAGCACACGATCGTTTAGTATGTTGCTACTGCTTTTATCCATGACATATACATGTTCCTATAACTATGAGATTATGCAACTCCGTTTACGGAGGAACACTTTGGTGCTACCAAAGCGTCACAGCGTAATCGGGTGATTATAAAGGAGTACTACAGGTGTCTCCAAAGGCAGATGTTGAGTTGGCGTATTTCGAGATTAGGTTTTGTCACTCCGATAGTCGGAGAGGTATCTCTGGGCCCTCTCGGTAATACACATCACTTAAGCCTTGCAAGCATTACAACTAATGAGTTAGCTGTGAGATGATGTATTACGGAATGAGTAAAGAGACTTGCCGGTAACGAGATTGAACTAGGTATTGGATACCGACGATCGAATCTAGGGCAAGTAACATACCGATGACAAAGGGAACAACGTATGTTGTTATGCGGTCTGACCGATAAAGATCTTCGTAGAATATGTAGGAACCAATATGGGCATCCAGGTCCCGCTATTGGTTATTGACCGAGACATGTCTCGGTCATGTCTACATTGTTCTCGAACCGTAGGGTCTGCACGCTTAAGGTTTCGATGGCGGTTATATTATGAGTTTGTGTATTTTGATATACCGAAGAAGTTGAGTCCGGATGTGATCACGGACATGACGAGGAGTCTCGAAATGGTCGAGACATAAAGATTGATATATTGGAAGCCTATGTTTGGAGTTTGGAATGGTTCGGGTGAAATCGGGATTTTTCTTCTAACACAGAGGTTACTGGAACCCTCCCGGGGTTAATGGGCCTTAGTGGGCCATGAGGGAGAAGAGGAAGGCCGGCCGGGGCAGGCAGGGCGCCCCCCCCCTAGTCCGAATAGGACAAGGAGAGGGGCGCCCCTTCCCTCTTCCCTCCCTCAAGTCCTAATCCAACTAGGAAGGGGGGAGTCCTACTCGGTGGGAGTAGGACTCCTCCCGCCTCCTCCTAGGGCCGGCCGCCCCCTTGCTCCTTTATATGGGGCAGGGGGCACCCTAGAACACACAAGTTGATCCTTGAGATCGTTCCTTAGCCGTGTGCGGTGCCCCCTCGGTCATATCGTGGCGGTGCTTAGGCGAAGCCTGCGTCGATAGAACATCAAGATCGCCACCACGCCGTCGTCTTGTGAAACTCTCCTCCCAAGCTCTCTTTGGATTGGAGCCGAGGAGCGTCATCGAGCTGTACGTGTGTCAAGAACTCGAGGCGCCGAGTAACGGCGCTGGGATCGGTTGGATCGCGAGGAGAACGTCGACTACTTCCTCTACGTTGTGATCGCTTCGCCGATCTACGAGGGTGCGTAGACAACACTCTTCCCTCTCGTTGCTATGCATCACCATGATCTTGCGTGTGCGTAGGAAATTTTTGAAATTACTCGTTCCCCAACGATGGCATCCGAGCCTAGGTTTTATGCGTTGATGTTATATGCACGAGTAGAACACAAGTGAGTTGTGGGCGATATAAGTCATCGCCTACCAGCATGTCATACTTTGGTTCAGCGGTATTGTGAGATGAAGCGGCCCGGACCGACATTACAGCGCCAGACGCTTACGCGAGACTGGTTTCACCGCCACGAGCACTCGTTGCTTAAAGGTGATTGGCGGGTGTCTGTCTCTCTCACTTTAGTTGAACCGAGTGTGGCTCGCCCGGTCCTTGTGAAGGTTAAACGAGTCTATTTGACAAACTATCGTTGTGGTTTTGATGCGTAGGTAAGAACGGTTCTTGCTAAGCCCGTAGCAGCCACGTAAAATTTGCAACAACAAAGTAGAGGACGTCTAACTTGTTTTTGCAGGGCATGTTGTGATGTGATATGGTCAAGGCGTGATGCTATATTTTGTTGTATGAGATGATCATGTTTTGTAACGAAGTTATCGGCAATCGGTGGAGCCATATGGTTGTCGCTTTATTGTATGAAATGCAACGCATACTGTAATTGCTTTACTTTATCACTAAGCGGTAGCGATAGTCGTAGAAGCAATAGATGGCGTGAGCGACAACGATGCTACGATGAAGATCAAGGTGTCGCGCCGGTGGCGATGGTGATCACGACGGTGCTTCGGAGATGGAGATCACAAGCACAAGATGATGATGGCCATATCATATCACTTATATTGATTGCATGTGATGTTTATCCTTTATGCATCTTATCTTGCTTTGATTGAGGGTAGCATTTTAAGATGATCTCTCACTAAAATTATCAAGAAGTGTTCTCCTGAGTATGCACCATTGCCAAAGTTAAATCGTGCCCGGACACCACGTGATGATCGGGTGTGATAAGCTCTCGTCCATCTACAATGGGTGCAAGCCAGTTTTGCACACGCAGAATACTCAGGTTAAACTTGCGAGCCTAGCATATGCAGATATGGCCTCGGAACACGGAGACCGAAGGTCGAACGTGAATCATATAGTAGATATGATCAACATAGTGATGTTCACCATTGAAAACTACTCCATCTCACGTGATGATCGGTTATGGTTTAGTTGATTTGGATCACGTGATCACTTAGATGACTAGAGAGATGTCTGTCTAAGTGGGAGTTCTTAAGTAATATGATTAATTGAACTTAAATTTATCATGAACTTAGTACCTGATAGTATTTTGCTTGTCTATGTTTGTTGTAGATAGATGGCTCGTGCTGTTGTTCCATTGAATTTTAATGCGTTCCTTGAGAAAGCAAAGTTGAAAGATGATGGTAGCAATTACACGGATCGGGTCCGTAACTCGAGGATTATCCTCATTGCTGCCTGTAAGAGTTACGTCTGGATGCACCGCTAGGTGCAGACTTCTTCTTGATGCTGGCGGCGACGTTAAGAACGTCTGGCGAGCAAAGCGATGACTACTCTATAGTTCGATGTGCCATGCTTTACGGCTTAGAACCGGGACTTCAACGGCGTTTTGAGCGTCATGGAGCATATGAGATGTTCCAGAGTTGAAGTTGATATTCCAACAGAATGCCGGATTGAGAGATATGAAGTCTCCAATAAGTTCTATAGCTGCAAGATGGAGGAGAATAGTTACGTCGGTGAGCACATACTCATAATGTCCGGTATTACAATCACTTGACTCAACTGGGAGTTAATCTTTCGGATGATTGTGTCATTGATGTAATTCTTCAATCACGCCACCAAGCTATAAAGGCTTCGTAATGAACTATAATATGCAAGGGTTAGTAAAGACTATACCGAGCTCTTCGCAATGCTAAAGGCTGCGGAGGTAGAAATCAGAAGGAGCATCAAGTGTTGATGGTCAATAAGACCACTAGTTTCAAGAAGAAAGGCAAAGGGAAGAAGAAGGGAACTTCATAAAGAACAGCAAGCAAGTTGCTTTGCTCGGAGAAGAAACCAGTCTGGCCCTAAACCTGAAGCCGAGTGCTTCTACCGCAAGCGATCGGTCCTTTGAAGCGGAACTGCCCCAAGTATTTGGCGGATAAGAAGGATGGCAAGGTGAACAAAGGTATATGTGATATACATGTTATTGATGTGTACCTTACTAGAGCTCGCATAGCTTTGGGTATTTGATACTGGTTACATTGCTAATATTTGCAACTCGAAACAGGACTACGGATTGCGAACAACGGCAAAGGACGAGGTGACGATGCGTGGGAAATGGTTCCAAAGTCGATGTGATCGCGGTCGGCACGCTACCTCTACATCTACCTTGGGATTAGTTTTAGACCTAAATAATTGTTATTTGGTGCTGCGTTGAGCATGAACATTATATCTGGATCTTGTTTGATGCGAGGCGGTTATTCATTTAAATCGAGAGAATAATGGTTGTTCTATTTATATGAGTAATATCTTTTATGGTCATGCACCCTTGAAGAGTGGTCTATTTTTGATGAATCTCGATAGTAGTGATACACATATTCATAATGTTGAAACCAAAATATGCAGAGTTGATAATGATAGTGCAACTTATTTGTGGCACTGCCGTTTAGGTCATATCGGTATAAAACGCATGAAGAAACTCCATACTGATGGACTTTTGGAGTCACTTGATTATGAATCACTTGTCACTTGCGAACCGTGCCTCATGGGCAAGATGACTAAAACCCCATTCTCCGGCACTATGGAGAGAGCAACAGATTTGTTGGAAATCATACATACAGATGTATGTGGTCCGATGAATGTTGAGGCTCGTGGCGGATATCGTTATTTTCTCACCTTCACAGATGATTTAAGCAGATATGGGTATATCTACTTAATGAAACATAAGTCTGAAACATTTGAAAAGTTCAAAGAATTTCAGAGTGAAGTTGAAAATCATCGTAATAAGAAAATTAAGTTTCTACGATCGATCGTGGAGGTGAATATTTGAGTTCTGAGTTTGGTCTACATTTGAAACAATGTGGAATAGTTTCAACTCACACCACCGGAACACCACAGCGTAATGGTGTGTCCGAGCGTCGTGTCGCACCTTACTAGATATGGTGCGATCTATGATGTCTCTTACAGATTTACCGCTATCGTTTTGGGGTTATGCTCTTGAGGCGGCCGCATTCACCTTGAATAGAACACCGTCAAAATCCGTTGAGGCGACACCTTATGAACTATGGTTTAGCAAGAAACCAAAGTTGTCGTTTCTTAAAGTTTGGGGATGCGATGCTTATGTGAAAAAGCTTCAACCTGATAAGCTCGAACCCAAATCGAGAAATGTGTCTTCATAGGATACCCAAAGGAGACAGTTGGGTACACCTTCTATCACAGATCCGAAGGCAAGACATTTGTTGCTAAGAATGGATCCTTTCTAGAGAAGGAGTTTCTCTCGAAAGAAGTGAGTGGGAGGAAAGTAGAACTTGATGAGGTAATTGTACCTTCTCCCTTACACGAAAGTAGTTTGTCGCAGAAACCGGTTTCGAGACATCTACACCAAATAGTGAGGAAGTTGATGATGTTGATCATGAAACTTCAGATCAAGTTACTCTGAACCTCGTAGATCAACCAGAGTAAGATCCGCACAGAATGGTACGGTAATCCTGTTCGGAAGTCATGCTACTAGATCATGATGAACCTACGAACTATGAAGAAGCGATGGTGAGCCCAGATTCGCAAAATGGCTTGAGGCCATGAAATCGAGATGGGATCCATGTATGAAAACAAAGTATGGACTTTGGTTGACTTGCCCGAGGGTCGGCAAGCAATAGAAAACAAGTGGATCTTCAAGAAGAAGACCGACGCCGACGGTAATGTTATCGTCTACAAAGCTCGACTTGTCGCAAAGGGTTTTCGACAAGTTCAAGGGATTGACTACGATGAGACCTTCTCACCCGTAGCGATGCTTAAGTCTGTCCGAATCATGTTAGCAATTGCCGCATTTTATGATTATGAAATTTGGCAAATGGATGTAAAGACGCATTCTGAATGGATTTACGGAAGAAGAGTTGTATATGATGCAACTAGAAGGTTTTATCGATCCAAAGGGAGCTAACAAAGTGTGCAAGCTCCAGCAATCCATTTATGGACTGGTGCAAGCATCTCGGAGTTGGAATAAATGCTTTGATAGTGTGATCAAAGCATTTGGGTTCATACAGACTTTTGGAGAAGCCTATATTTACAAGAAAGTGAGTGGGAGCTCTGTAGCATTTCTGATATTATATGTAGATGGCATATTACTAATTGGAAATGATATAGAATTTCTGGATAGCATAAAGGGATACTTGAATAAGAGTTTTTCAATGAAAGACCTCGGTGAAGCTGCTTACATATTAGGCATCAAAATCTATAGAGATAGATCAAGACGCTTAATTGGACTTTCACAAAGCACATACCTTGACAAAATTTTGAAGAAGTTCAAAATGGATCAAGCAAAGAAAGGGTTCTTGCCTGTGTTACAAGGTGTGAAGTTGAGTAAGACTCAATGCCCGACCACTGCAGAAGATAGAGAGAAAATGAAAGATGTTCCTATGCTTCAGCCATAGGCTCTATCATGTATGCAATGCTGTGTACAGGACTGATGTATGTCTTGCTATAAGCTTAGCAGGCAGGTACCAAAGTAATCCGAGTGGATCATCGGACAGCGGTCAAGAACATCTGAAATACGAAAAGGACTAAGGATATGTTTCTCGTATATGGAGGTGACAAAGAGCTCATAAATGGCAGTTACGTTGATGCAAGCTTTGACACCGATCCGGACGATTCTAAATCGCAGACCGGATCGTATTTACACTAAGCGGAGGAGCTGTCGGTTGGTGCAGTTCTAAACAAAGCGTCGTGGCGGGATCTACATGTGAAGCGGAGTACATAGCAGCTTCCGGAAGCAGCTAATGAAGAGTGCGGATGAAGGAGTTCATATCCGATCTAGGTGTCATACCTAGTGCATCGGGTCCAATGAAAATCTTCGTGACAATCTTTCGAGCAATTGCATTAGCAAAGGAATCCAGATTTCACAAGAGGACCAAGCACATCAAGAGACGCTTCAATTCCATCCGGGATTTAGTCCAGATGGGAGACATAGAGATTTGCAAGATACATACGGATCTGAATGTAGCAGACCCGTTGACTAAGCCTGTTCCACGAGCAAAACATGATCAACACCAAGACTCCATGGGTGTTAGAATCATTACTATGTAATCTAGATTATTGACTCTAGTGCAAGTGGGAGACTGAAGGAAATATGCCCTAGAGGCAATAATAAAGTTATTATTTATTTCCTTATTTCATGATAAATGTTTATCATTCATGCTAGAATTGTATTAACCGGAGACATAATACATATGTGTGGATGTATAGACAAACAGAGTGTCACTAGTATGCCTCTACTAGACTAGCTTGTTAATCAAAGATGGTTATGTTTCCTAACCATGAACAAAAGGGTTGTTATTTGATTAACAAGGTCACATCATTAAGAGAATGATCTGATTGACATGTCCCATTCCATTAGCTTAGCACACGATCGTTTAGTATGTTGCTACTGCTTTTATCCATGACATATACATGTTCCTATAACTATGAGATTATGCAACTCCCGTTTACCGGAGGAACACTTTGGTGCTACCAAACGTCACAACGTAATCGGGTGATTATAAAGGAGTACTACAGGTGTCTCCAAAGGCGGATGTTGAGTTGGCGTATTTCGAGATTAGGTTTTGTCACTCCGATAGTCGGAGAGGTATCTCTGGGCCCTCTCGGTAATACACATCACTTAAGCCTTGCAAGCATTACAACTAATGAGTTAGCTGTGAGATGATGTATTACGGAACGAGTAAAGAGACTTGCGTAACGAGATTGAACTAGGTATTGGATACCGACGATCGAATCTCGGGCAAGTAACATACCAATGACAAAGGGAACAACGTATGTTGTTATGCGGTCGACCGATAAAGATCTTCGTAGAATATGTAGGAACCAATATGGGCATCCAGGTCCCGCTATTGGTTATTGACGGAGACGTGTCTCGGTCATGTCTACATTGTTCTCGAACCGTAGGGTCCATGCGCTTAAGGTTTCGATGGCGGTTATATTATGAGTTTGTGTATTTTGATGTACCGAAGAAGTTTGAGTCCCGGATGTGATCACGGACATGACGAGGAGTCTCGAAATGGTCAAGACATAAAGATTGATATATTGGAAGCCTATGTTTGGAGTTGGAATGGTTCGGGTGAAATCGGATTTTCTTAGGAACACCGGGTTACCGGAACCCTCCCGGGGTTAATGGGCCTTAGTGGGCCATGAGGGAGAAGAGGAAGGGCGGCCGGGGCAGGCGCGCGCCTCCCCTAGTCCGAATAGGACAAGAAGAGGCGGCGCCCCTTCCCTCTTCCTCCCCCAAGTCCTAATCCAACTAGGAAGGGGGAGTCCTACTCCCGGTGGGAGTAGGACTCCTCCGCGCCTCCTCCTAGGGCGGCCGCACCCCCTTGCTCCTTTATATCTGGGGCAGGGGGCACCCTAGAACACACAAGTTGATCCTTGAGATCGTTCCTTAGCCGTGTGCGGTGCCCCTCCACCATAATCCACCTTGGTCATATCGTGGCGGTGCTTAGGCGAAGCCTGCGTCGAGTAGAACATCAAGATCGCCACCACGCCGTCGTCTTGTGAAACTCTCCCTCCCCGAAGCTCTACTGGATTGGAGCCCGAGGAGCGTCATCGAGCTGTACGTGTGTCAAGAACTCGGAGGCGCCGGAGTAACGGCGCTGGGATCGGTTGGATCGCTAGTACAACGTACGACTACTTCCTCTACGTTGTGATCGCTTCCGCTTCGATCTACGAGGGTACGTAGACAACACTCTTCCCTCTCGTTGCTATGCATCACCATGATCTTGCGTGTACGTAGGAATTTTTTTGAAATTACTACGTTCCCCAACAACCTCATCAAGTTCTACTTTCCTCCCACTCACTTCTTTCGAGAGAAACTCTTTCTCTAGAAAGGATCCATTCTTAGCAACGAATGTCTTGCCTTCGGATCTTTGATAGAAGGTGTACCAACAGTCTCTTTTGGGTATCCTATGAAGACACATTTCTCTGATTTAGGTTCGAGCTTATCTGGTTGAAGTTTCTTCACATAAGCATCACAGCCCCAAACTTTAAGAAACGACAACTTTGGTTTCTTGCCAAACCACAGTTCATAAGGCGTCGTCTCAACGGATTTTGATGGTGCCCTATTCAACGTGAATGCGGCCGTCTCTAAAGCATAACCCCGAGCGATAGCGGTAAATCAGTAAGAGACATCATAGATCGCACCATATCTAGTAAAATCACGATTCGACGTTCGGACACACCATTTCGTTGTGGTGTTCCGGGTGGCGTGAGTTGCGAAACTATTCCACATTGTTTCAAATGTAAACCAAACTCGTAACTCATATATTCTCCTCCACGATCAGATCGTAGAAACTTTATTTTCTTGTTATGATGATTTTCCACTTCACTCTGAAATTCTTTGAACTTTTCAAATGTTTCAGACTTGTGTTTCGTTAAGTAGATATACCCATATCTGCTCAAATCATCTGTGAAGGTGAGAAAATAACGATATCCGCCACGAGCTTCAACATTCATCGGACCACATACATCTGTATGTATGATTTCCAACAAATCTGTTGCTCTCTCCATAGTACCGGAGAACGGTGTTTTAGTCATCTTGCCCATGAGGCACGGTTCGCAAGTACCAAGTGATTCATAATCAAGTGATTCCAAAAGTCCATCGGTATGGAGTTTCTTCATGCGCTTTACACCGATATGACCTAAACGGCAGTGCCACAAATAAGTTGCAGTATCATTATCATCTCTGCATCTTTTGGCTTCGAAATTATGAATATGTGTATCACTACTATCGAGATTCAATAAAAATCGACTACTCTTCAAGGGTGCATGACCATAAAAGATATTACTCATATAAATAGAACAACCATTATTCTCTGATTTAAATGAATAACCGTCTCGCGTCAAACAAGATCCAGATATAATGTTCATGCTCAACGCTGGCACCAAATAAGAATTATTTAGGTCTAAACTAATCCCGAAGGTAGATGTAGAGGTAGCGTGCCGACCGCGATCACATCGACTTTGGAACCGTTTCCCACGCGCATCGTCACCTCGTCCTTGGCCAGTGCTCGCTTATTCCGTAGTCCCTGTTTCGAGTTGCAAATATCAGCAACGGAACCAGTATCAAATACCCAGGTGCAACTGCGAGCTCTAGTAAGGTACACATCAATAACATGTATATCACATATACCTTTGTTCACCTTGCCATCCTTCTTATCCGCCAAATACTTGGGGCAGTTCCGCTTCCAGTGACCAGTTTGCTTGCAATAGAAGCACTCAGATTCAGGCTTAGGTCCAGACTTGGGTTTCTTCTCTTGAGCAGCAACTTGCTTGCTGTTCTTCTTGAAGTTCCCCTTCTTCTTCCCTTTGCCCTTTTTCTTGAAACTAGTGGTCTTGTTGACCATCAACACTTGATGCTCCTTCTTGATTTCTACCGCCGCAGCTTTTAGCATTGCGAAGAGCTCGGGAATTGTCTTGTTCATCCCTTGCATATTATAGTTCATCACGAAGCTCTTGTAGCTTGGTGGCAGTGATTGGAGAATTCTGTCAATGACGCTATCATCCGGAAGATTAACTCCCAGTTGAATCAAGTGATTATTATACCCGACATTTTGAGTATATGCTCACCGTGAACTATTCTCCTCCATCTTGCAGCTGTAGAACTTATTGGAGACTTCATATCTCTCAATCCGGGCATTTGCTTGAAATATTAACTTCAACTCTTGGAACATCTCATATGCTCCATGATGTTCAAAACTTCGTTGAAGACCTGGTTCTAAGCCGTAAAGCATGGCACACTGAACTATAGAGTAGTCATCAGCTTTGCTCTGCCAGACGTTCACAACATCTGGCATTGCTCCTGCAGCAGGCCTGGCACCCAGCGGTGCTTCCAGGACGTAATTCTTCTGTGCAGAAATGAGGATAATCCTCAAGTTACGGACCCAGTCCGTGCAATTGCTACCATCATCTTTCAACTTTGCTTTCTCAAGGAACGCATTAAAATTCAATGGAACAACAGCACGAGCCATCTATCTACAACAAACATAGACAAGCAAAATACTATCAGGTACTAAGTTCATGATAAATTTAAGTTCAATTAATCATATTACTTAAGAACTCCCACTTAGACAGACATCTCTCTAGTCATCTAAGTGATCACGTGATCCAAATCAACTAAACCATAACCGATCATCACGTGAGATGGAGTAGTTTTCAATGGTGAACATCACTATGTTGATCATATCTACTATATGATTCACGTTCGACCTTTCGGTCTCCGTGTTCCGAGGCCATATCTGCATATGCTAGGCTCGTCAAGTTTAACCTGAGTATTCTGCGTGTGCAAAACTGGCTTGCACCCATTGTAGATGGACGTAGAGCTTATCACACCCGATCATCACGTGGTGTCTGGGCACGACGAACTTTGGCAACGGTGCATACTCAGGGAGAACACTTCTTGATAATTTTTAGTGAGAGATCATCTTAAAATGCTACCCTCAATCAAAGTAAGATAAGATGCATAAAGGATAAACATCACATGCAATCAATATAAGTGATATGATATGGCCATCATCATCTTGTGCTTGTGATCTCCATCTCCGAAGCACCGTCGTGATCACCATCGTCACCGGCGCGACACCTTGATCTCCATCGTAGCATCGTTGTTGTTTACGCCATCTACTCCTTCTACGACTGTCGCTTCCGCTTTGTGATAAAGTAAAGCAATTACAGGGCGTTTGCATTTCATATAATAAAGCGACAACCATATGGCTCCTGCCAGTTGCCGATAACTTCGGTTACAAAACATGATCATCTCATACAATAAAATATCACATCTTGACCATATCACATCACAACATGCCCTGCAAAAACAAGTTAGACGTCCTCTACTTTGTTGTTGCAAGTTTTACGTGGCTGCTATGGGCTTAGAAAGAACCGTTCTTACCTACGCATCAAAACCACAACGATAGTTCGTCAAGTTAGTGATGTTTTAACCTTCGCAAGGACCGGGTGTAGCCACACTCGATTCAGCTAAAGTGAGAGAGACAGACACCCGCCAGCCACCTTTAAGCACGAGTGCTCGTAACGGTGAAACCAGTCTCACGTAAGCGTCACGCGTAATGTCGGTCCGGCCGCTTCATCTCACAATACCGCCGAACCAAAGTATGACATCTTTGGTAAGCGGTATGACTTGTATCGCCCACAACTCACTTGTGTTCTACTCGTGCATATGACATCTACGCATAAAACCTGGCTCGGATGCCACTATTGGGGAACGTAGTAATTTCAAAAAATTTCCTACGCACACGCAAGATCATGGTGATGACATAGCAACGAGAGGGGAGAGTGTTGTCCACGTACCCTCGTAGATCGTAAGCGGAATTGTTATGACAATGCGGTTGATGTAGTCGTACGTCTTCACGATCCGACCGATCCAAGCACCGACCGTACGGCACCTCCGTGTTCATCACACGTTCAGCTCGATGACGTTCCCCGGGCTCCGATCCAGCAAAGCGTCGGGGATGAGTTTCGTCAGCACGACGGCGTGGTGATGGTGATGATGTTCTACCGGCACAGGGCTGCGCCTAAACTCCGCGACGATATGACCAAGGTGGAATATGGTGGAGGGGGGCACCGCACACGGATAAGGAACGATCCGTAGATCAACTTGTGTGTCTAGGGTGCCCCCCTGCCCCCGTATATAAAGGAGCAAGGGGGGTGCAGCCGGCCCTTGGAGGAGGCGCGCCGGAGGAGTCCTACTCCCACCGGGAGTAGGACTCCCCCCTTTCCTAGTTGGATTAGGACTTGGGGAGGGAAGAGGAAAGGGGGGCGCCGCCCCCCTTCCTTATCCTATTCGGACTAGGGGGGAGGGGCGCGTGGCCTGCCCTGGCCGGCCCTCCTCTACTCCCTCATGGCCCACTAAGGCCCATTAACCCCCGGGAGGGTTCCGGTAACCCCCCGGTGTTCCGGTAAACTCCCGATTTCACCCGGAACTATTCCAATGTCCAAACATAGGCTTCCAATATATCAATCTTTATGTCTCGACCATTTCGAGACTCCTCGTCATGTCTGTGATCACATCCGGGACTCCGAACAAACTTCGGTACATCAAAACTTATAAACTCATAATAAAACTGTCATCGTAACGTTAAGCGTGCGGACCCTACGGGTTCGAGAACTATATGTAGACATGACCTAGAACTATTCTTGGTCAATAACCAATAGCGGAACCTGGATGCCCATATTGGTTCCTACATATTCTACGAAGATCTTTATCGGTCAAACCGCATAACAACATACGTTGTTCCCTTTGTCATCGGTATGTTACTTGCCCGAGATAAAATTGTCGGTATCCAATACCTAGTTCAATCTCATTACCGGCAAGTCTCTTTACTCGTTATGTAATGAATCATTCCGTAACTAACTCATTAGCTACATTACTTGCAAGGCTTATAGTGATGTGCATTACCGAGAGGGCCCAGAGATACCTCTCTGACAATCGGAGTGACAAAATCTAATCTCGAAATACGCCAACCCAACATGTACCTTTGGATACACCTGTAGTACTCCTTTATAATCACCCGATTCACGTTGTGACGTTTGGTAGCACCAAAGTGTTCCTCCAAACGGAGTTGCATAATCTCATAGTTTCAGGAACATGTATAAGTCATGAAGAAAGCAGTAGCAACATACTAAACGATCAAGTGCTAAGCTAACGGAATGGGTCAAGTCAATCACATCATTCTCCTAATGATGTGATCCCGTTAATCAAATGACAACTCTTTTGTCCATGGCTAGGAAACATAACCATCTTTGATAAACGAGCTAGTCAAGTAGAGGCATACTAGTGACACTATGTTTGTCTATGTATTCACACATGTATTATGTTTCCGGTTAATACAATTCTAGCATAAACATTTATCATGATATGAGGAAATAAATAATAACTTCATTATTGCCTCTAGGGCATATTTCCTTCATGGACAACGCTACGTGCACGGACAAATATCTGGAGCTGTTTCCCGAAACGGATGTGGAACACTTAGTCACAGAGGAATCAGATCACCAAGCCATCCTGGTAAGAGCGCTGGAGACGGCTCCACGCGTGAAAGACAGGGTTCCGAGGCCTTTCCAGTTTGAAGAAGCTTGGACAAGGCACGAGCAGTGTGATGTCATGATTACGCAAGCTTGGTTTGAAGCAGGTACAAATGAAAACTCCGTGGCGGCGGTATGGGAAAAGCTGAGTAGGATGACAGGAAGCATGCAGCGTTGGGCACGTGAGGTGTTTGGGTCCATCCGGCGTCAAATCACAAAGCTCAAGACATAGCTAGCGGATGCACGCAGCAGAGCAGATGTGTCGGATGTTGGGTTCTGGTAGACCCTTAAGGTTCAAACTCTGGGGTGCGCACGAAGATCTCTCCCCTACCGATCTACATCCGATCGCCTCGTGAGATCTAGGCTAGAAATGATGAACAACACAAGGGACACGAGATTTATACTGCTTCGGGCCACCGTCGTGGTGTAATACCCTACTCCAGTGTGTGGTGTGGTGGATTGCCTCAGGGGCTGATGATGAATAGTACAAAGGGAGAACAGCCTCGTGAGAGGTGTTCTTGAGCTGGTGCGATGAACTGCTTGGGTGAGTTCGATCGCTTCTCTCTCTCTCTCTAGGCTTCCCAAAGTCTGGAGGCCCTCTACTATTGTGGCTGCTACGTCTTGAGCTTGCGTTGGTTTTCCTCGAAGAGGAGAGGGTGATGCAGCAATAGTAGCGTAAGTATTTTCCTCGGTTTTTGAGAACCAAGGTATCAATCCAGTAGTAGGCTCCTCAAAAGTCCCACGCACCTACACAAACAAACAAAGAACTCGCAACCAACGGAATAAAGGGGTTGTCAATCCCTTCACGGCCACTTGCGAAAGTGAGATCTAATAAAGATAGTAAGATAAGATAAATATATTTTTGCTATTTTATAATATAGATACAAAAAGTAAAGATGCAAATAGAAGTAAATTGGAAGCAAATATGATAAGAGATAGACCCGGGGGGCATAGGTTTCACTAGTGGCTTCTCTCAAGATAGCATAAGTATTACGGTGGGTGAACAAATTATTGTCGAGCAATTGATAGAAAAGCGAATAATTATGAGATTATCTAGGCATGATCATGTATATAGGCATCACGTCCGCAACAAGTAGACCGACTCCTGCCTGCATCTACTACCATTACTCCACACATCGACCGACTCATGCCTGCATCTAGAGTATTAAGTTCATAAGAACAGAGTAACGCATTAAGCAAGATGACATGATGTAGAGGGATAAACTCAAGCAATATGATATAAACCCCATCTTGTTATCCTCGATGGCAACAATACAATACGTGCCATGCAACCCTTTCTGTCACTGGGTAAGGACACCGCAAGATTGAACCCAAAGCTAAGCACTTCTCCCATTGCAAGAAAGATCGATCTAGTAGGCCAAACCAAACTGATAATTCGAAGAGACTTGCAAAGATAACTCAATCATACATAAAAGAATTCAGAGAAGATTCAAATATTATTCATAGATAAACTTGATCATAAACCCACAATTCATCGGATCTCGACAAACACACCGCAAAAAGAGTTTACATCGAATAGATCTCCACAAGAGAGGGGGAGAACATTGTATTGAGATCCAAAAAGAGAGAAGAAGCCATCTACTCCCTCCGTTCGGAATTACTTGTCGCAGAAATGAATGTATCTAGACGTATTTTAGCTCTAGATATATCCATTTCCGAGACAAGTAATTCCGAAGGAGGGAGTAGCTAATAACTATGTACCCGTAGGTCTGTGGTAAACTACTCACAACTCATCGGAGGGGCAAGGATGTTGATGTAGAAGCCCTCCGTGGTTGATTCCCCCTCCGGCAGAACACCGACGAAGGCTCCAAGATGGGATCTCGCGGATCTACGTAGGTTCTGTTGGTGGAAGTTGTGTTTAAATGCGCTCCTGGATGTTTTTGAGTGCACGAGGCTTATATAGGAGGAAGAGGTACGTCGGTGGACGCCCGAGGGGCCCACGAGACAGGGGGGCGCGGGCACCCTCCTATCTCGTGGGAGCCTTGACTGCTTCTTGACTTGCACTCCAAGTCCTCTAGATCACGTTCGTTCCAAAAGTCACGCTCCTGAAGGTTTCATTCCGTTTGGACTCCATTTGATATTCCTTTTCTTCGAGATACTGAAATAGGCAAAAAAACAGCAATATGGGCTGGGCCTCCGGTTAGTAGGTTAGTCCCAAAAAATGATATAAATGTGTAAAATAAAGCCCATAAACATCCAAAAGGGGTAATATATTAGCATGGAACAATCAAAAATTATAGATACGTTGGAGACGTATCAGTGGCTAGTTCTATTTATAGAGGTCCTGGGCCTCTTCCCAAATATTGAGCGGGAAGGGCGCCAACAACGGCCATTTCAAAGGGGAACATCCAGTACAAGTTATCCTGACTAAAGTTGGTCTTCGGCTGCCAAAAGCACTGGTGATGACGCCGTCTTGGGCTCCACGGTGACCTCCATCCTGCCGCTCCGCTGGTCTTGGTCTTGTTGCACTGAAATGGCAATCTTTGTGTGATGCCTCGGTACTCCACGCCTGTGCTTGCCCCCTTTGCACCAAAGAGGAAACAAGGACACTACACAGGCCGGCGCCCACCTGGCGCCTGCCTGGTCTCGATTGTCATGGCTTTCATCACGAGCACCTCGCGAGGTATCCTTCCTTGATCTCTCCGCCTCCTCGCGAGCTTGCCTGGCGAGGCCGTCCCTGAGGAAGCCTTGCGTCGTTCGTCCCGCAAGGCTTGGCCCATCGCGAGGGTCTTGGGTCTTGTACTGATGAAGACGGGCAGTACTGGGCCACCACTTGAGCCACGCCGCAGGCCGCAGGCAGGCAAGTCTGGGGACCCCTGTTCCCAAAACGCCGACAGTAGCCCCCGGGCTCAAGGCGCGCTCAGACTTGGCTTAGCGGAGAAGCGAAGGGGCAAGTGCGGAGCGCCGCGGGCCCCATCAGCCTGCGGCCTTGGGAGACGCGTGGCAGTTGATTGGACGTGGGCGTCTTCGCTTCCCCACGCTGCCTCGATAACTGCTCGACTTGACAAGTCCCTGCTTGCAAAAATGGGTCATGATTACCTGAGATCATGGCGGCCGACGGTTAGCCTCCTCCGAACTATAAGTACGGACGGGCGAGAGCCCCCGCAGTCCATCCCTTCTTGCTACTCTCTTTCTTCTTCTTCCTTGCCCTTGCTCCACCGTACGCAGATGGCGCCGATCCGCCGGTTTTCCGCGGAAGAGAAGGGAAAGGCCCCTCGAGAGGGTCCTGACCCGCTTCCCCTGAAGAAGCGACCTATCCCCGGCCGCCGCGACGTGGTCGCTTGGCAGGGGTCGTCGCGGCCCTAGTATGAGCGACCGCCGCGTGGGTTTCCACTGCCCTTGTACGCCCGACTCGAGGGCCCTGGAGGAGAAGACGCTGAGCAACACCGATGACGCCGATGGCGACGCCGGTGGGTCACGGCGGTGCGCATCGTCACCCCCGGCGTCCACGCCGAGGGTTCTTCCCGTGAGTTCGTGCTTCACACCGCCATGCCTCCGCGATCTTGGATTCGCCTTCCTCCCTCCTTCGCCTTCGAGATGTCGCCGAGTGGGTCGCTGGAGCTCTGGCTGCAGCACGCTGGCTGCATCACCCTTGCAACCGGAGCGAAGGTTGCGGTCGTCACTCCGGGCAAGGTCTTCATGACCCGGGGCTGGGGCGAGATCGCCCGGGTCTGCCAGACAAGTGGTGCCCTCGTAATTCATCTTGAATACGATGGCGCCTCCTTGATGTTCTTCAAGGTCTTCGACGCGGAAGGCCGCCACCTGGAGTGCTGCCCCGAGAAAGGCGGCCGGTGTACCGGTGTGGCAAGGGCCAGGCCGGCCAACCGCCTCCCCAGCAGCTCCTCAGGCAGCAGCGGAGGAGCCAGAGGGTCCAGCGACTCCGCCGAGCTTCATGCGACTCCGGAGACGAGTGATGACAGCTACGAGCTCCCGAGCTCGCATCGCGCTCGGAGCAGGGCAGCCGCATCAGGCCGTCGACGCCACTGATCTGGATGGGGTTGGCGCCGGCGCCTAATGGCCCACTGTTGATGATGGCGTCTCCAGCGGAGGCGCGCGTAGTTAACGCTCCTTAGGATTAGCACCTTTTGTTCCCTGCGAGGAATGGAAATGACACCCCATGGGGGTATGTAAGGCGCCTGCCATGTCTTTTGTGAATTGTACATCCTTTGTCATGAACCGATGCGAGATGCGTGTTCTGCCCCGGCTCAGTTCCCCCTTTCTTTCCTCACGAGGGCTTGCTACTCTACGCTGACAGGTCTCGGTCCCCAGGCAATCTTCAGCCGTCGCTGGTATGCCAGGTCACGATGCCGTGGTCAAGGCCAGGAGGCGAGCGGCCCAAGGTCCAGTAAGAGTCCCTGAGTCGCGATGCTCAGGAGGTCCCCTTTAGCGCTCAAGCAGCCTCCGCTGGGCGAGAAAGGCAGGCAATGTTGCCATGACAGAGCTACAATAAGCGAGGGTTTGGCATTGAGTCGATTTACCTTTTGCGTGACTTATCTCATAGGTTTGGAGTAGTTCCTCGGCGAGGTGCCGGGCCTGCGTGCCGGCAGCTTGGGTGTTGCTGGGTCAGGCCCTCGTGAGCTTCTCCCCTCTTCCCCGCACTTTCCTTCATGCTCTACATCCTCAGGTCCCGGCCCTCGAGCGAGCTCAGCCGCCGCTGGTATGACAGGTCGCGATGCCGTGGGTCAAAGCCAGGGGGCGAGGGCTGGAGAGCTAGTAAGAGCCCATGAGTCGTGATGCTCAGGCGCCCCCCTTTTAATGCGTGAGCAGATCGTGCGGGAGAGAGGGAGAGAGAGCTCGCGACGCCCCCCACACTATTCCTGAAGCGGATCCTTCACACCAATCATGAGGGAAAACAAGGCATGCTGTTACGGTTGCCAGCCAGCCATTGGTTGCTCCGAGGGAGTGATTGGGGCACTGAGGGTCTGGTGAGGTAGCGCTATGCGGGGCTGCCGCGGCCAGAGCTCGACCACTCAGGTTTGTCGGTGTTGCAGGGACAGACCCATGCGCAAGAGCCGTGCCAGAGCGAGCGGCTCCAAAGGTAGCTGTCAATCGAGCAGGCGATTATCTCAAGCAGGTTAATCATGAAGGAGCAAATCAACTTAGATAGATGCAGGGAAAGCAAACGCCACTGGGTCAGGCCCGAGCGGCTTGGGGATGATGCAGCCCGAGGGGCGCCCCCAACAAGGTAAGAGGAAGACATAAGCAAAACGGATACATGCCGCAGGGACAGACCCACGTGACCTGGGAATGGTGCAGCCCTGAGGGCGCTCCCAGCTGAAACGAAAACTGAAAAGAAGTCACCTGACACTGTTGCAGAACGATAGTTGGTGCAGCTGGTGGTGCGGGGCGAAGAAGCCGACCCTCACGAGCCCTCGGGACTCCGAGCCTCGGGAGGCTCAGGAGGTCCAGGCGGCCCGTTGAGGTCCATCTCCATTTCCTCCAGGAACGCGCGATGCTTGGCCACCTGAGCTTCTAGAATGCTCCTCATCAGGCGCTGGTGGGCTGCAGCTGCATTCGGCAAGCCGAAGGGCATGCGAACGAAGCTGTGCGGTGGACCCGCGCAGCGCCCCGTGCGCATAGGCCAGAAGCACTCATGAGAAGTGCTACGTCTTGAGCTTGCGTTGGTTTTCCTCGAAGAGGAGAGGGTGATGCAGCAAAGTGTAGCATAAGTATTTCCCTCAGTTTTGAGAACCAAGGTATCAACGCAGTAGGAGGCTCCTCAAAAGTCCCACGCACCTACACAAACAAACTGAGAACTCGCAACCAACGAAATAAATTGTCAATCCCTTCACGGCCACTTGCGAAAGTGAGATCTAATAAAGATAGTATGATAAGATAAATATATTTTTGGTATTTTATAATATGGATGCAAAAAGTAAAGATGCAAATAAAAGTAGATTGAAAGCAAATAAGATAAGAGATAGACCCGGGGGCCATAGGTTTCATTAGAGGATTCTCTCAAGATAGCATAAGTATTACGGTGGGTGAACAAATTACTGTCGAGCAATTGATAGAAAAACGAATAATTATGAGATTATCTAGGCATGATCATGAATATAGGCATCACGTCCATAACAAGTAGACCGACTCCTGCCTGCATCTACTACTTTACTCCACACATCGACCACTCCTGCCTGCATCTAGAGTATTAAGTTCATAAGAATAGAGTAACACATTAATTAAGCAGGATGACATGATGTACAGGGATAAACTCATGCAATATGATATAAACCCCATCTTGTTATCCTCGATGGCAACAATACAATACGTGCCTTGCAACCCTTTACATCCTTTGGTAAGGACACCGCAAGATTGAACCCAAAGCTAAGCACTTCTCCCATGGCAAGAAAGACCAATCTAGTAGGCCAAACCAAACTGATAATTCAAGAGACTTGCAAAGATAACTCAATCATACATAAAAGAATTCAGAGAAGATTCAAATATTATTCATAGATAAACTTGATCATAAACCCACAATTCATCGGATCTCGACAAACACACCGCAAAAAGAGTTTACATCAAATAGATCTCCACAAGAGAGGGAGAACATTGTATTGAGATTCAAAAGAGAGAAGAAGCCATCTAGCTAATAACTATGGACCCGTGTAGGTTTGTGGTAAACTACTCACAACTCATCGGAGGGGCAAGGATGTTGATGTAGAGGCCCTCCATGGTTGATTCCTCCTCAGTGAGTGCCGAGAAGGCTCAAGATGGGATCTCGCGGATCTGAAGGTTCTGACGTTGGAAATTGTGTTTCGTGGTGCTCCTGGATGTTTTCGGGGTACGTAGGTATATATAGGAGGAAGAAGTACGTCAGTGGCCGCCCGAGGGGCCCACGAGACAGGGGGCGCGCCCTACAGGGGGGAGGGCGCCCCCCTATCTCATGGGTCCCTCGGAAGCTTCTTGACTTGCACTCCAAGCTCTCGATCATGTTCACTCCAAAAATCACGCTCCCAAAGGTTTCATTCCGTTTGGACTCCGTTTGATATTCCTTTTCTTCGAAATACTGAAATAGGCAAAAGAACAGCAATATGGGCCGGGCCTCTGGTTAGTAGGTTAGTCCCAAAAATGATATAAATGTGTAAAATAAAGCCCATAAACATCCAAAGGGGTAATATAATAGCATGGAACAATCAAAAATTATAGATACGTTGGAGACGTATCAAGCATCCCCAAGCTTAATTCCTGCTCGTCCTCGATTAGGTAAATGATAAAAAAGAAATTTTTTATGTGGAATGCTACCTAGCATAATTCTCAATGTAATTTTCTTTATTGTGGCATGAATGTTCAGATCCAAATGATTCAAAATAAAAGCTTATAAAACATAAAAATAATAATGCTTCAAAGCATACTAATAAATAATCATGTCCTATCAAAATAACATAGCCAAAGAAAGCTTATCCCTACAAAATCATATGGTTAGGCCATGCTTCATTTTCATTACACAAAATACTCCCATCATGCACAACCCAGATGACAAGCCGAGCAATTGTTTCATACTTTTTAACGCGCTTCAGCTTTTTCAACTCTTATGCAATACATGAGCGTAAGCCATGGACATAACACTATGGTGGTATATGGTGGTGGTTGTGAGGACAAAAAGGGAGAAGATAGTCTCACATCAACTAGGCGTATCAACGGGCTATATAGAGGTGTCCATCAATAGATATCAATGTGAGTGAGTAGGGATTGTCATGCAACGGATGCACTAGAGCTATAAATATATGAAAGCTCAACAAAAGAAACTAAGTGGGTGTGCATCCAACTTGCTTGCTCACGAAGACCTCGGGCATTTTAAGGAAGCCCATCATTGGAATATACAAGCCAAGTTCTATAATGAAAAAAATCCCACTAAGTATATGAAAGTGACAACATAGGAGACTCTCTATCATGAAGATCATGGTGCTATTTTGAAGCACAAGTGTGGAAAAAGAGATAGTAGCATTGTCCCTTCTCTCTTTTTCTCTCATTTTTTCTTTTTCTTTTTTTCTACCCTTTTTTCCTTTTTTTCTTTTTGGCCTTTTTTTTCTTTTCCTTTTTTTCTTTTTGTAAAGTCCGAAGTCTCATCCTGACTTGTGGGGGAATCATAGCCTTCATCATCCTTTCCTCACTAGGACAATGCTCTAATAATGAAGATCATCACACTTTTATGGATTTACAACTCAAGAATTACAACTCAAAGCTAGAACAAGATATGACTCTATATGAATGCCTTCGGCGGTGTACCGGGATATGCAATGAATCAAGAGCGACACGTATGAAAATTATGAAGGTGGCCTTGCCACAAATACGATGTCAACTACATGATCATGCAAAGAGCAATATGACAATAATGGAACGTGTCATAATAAATGGAATGGTGGAAAATTGCATGGCAATATATCTCGGAATGGCTACGGAAATGCCATAATAGGTAGGTATGGTGGCTGTTTTGAGGAAGGTAAATAAGGGGTTTATGATACCGGCGAAAGTTGCGCGGTAATAATAAAGGCTAGCAACGTAAAAAGGATGAGTGTTCCTATGTCCATGGACTCACATTAGTCAAAAGAGAACTCATATACTTATTGCAAAAGCCTACTTAGCCCTCGAAGCAAAGTACTACTACGCATGCCCCAAGAGGGATAGATTGGTAGGAAAAGACCATCGCTCGTCCCCGACTGCCACTCATAAGGAAGACACTCAAAAGAGCACCTCATGCAACAAATTTGTCACACAACTTTTACCATACGTGCATGCTACGGGACTTTCCAACTTCAACAAAAGTATTTCTCAATTTCATAATTACCCACTAGCATGACCCTAACATTACTACCTTTATATCTCAAAACCATTATCAAGCATCAAGTTGATCATAGCATCCAATTCTTTTTCTATGATAGTTTTTATTAGGGACAATTGTATTCGTGCCACTAGTTGTGTCCCACTCGGCTGATTTGCCCCTAGTTTTTGAAACTTCTCTGTTTTGCCCAAGTCCGTTTGCTCCTCTTTTGTTTTTGCCCTTCCGTCACGTTTCCGTCCAGTTAGTGTCGTTTGACCATGTGTTGACCATCTTTGGACTTTTCTCTGGACCGTTTTGCCCCTGCTTTCTCACTCTCTCATCAGACACTTCTAGGTGGGACCCATCACAGAGAAAACTATCTCTCTTTGTACTCACTGTCATGTGGGACCCATGTGGGACAAAATATCTCCAATTAACATTGCCATGTGTTGTAAACATCAAATAACTAACAGATCATGCAAACTAATTAAAACAACAGTAATTAACCATTAGTCCATATAGTTACATGGGGCCAAGTGTTCAATTTTTTTTACATCAGGTCAATGGATCCATGCGAGCACGGCCATCACAGCCTAGTCCACAAATGACGGGCGCCGGCCACCTCCGCTGCGGCGCTCATCCCTCTTCCCTCTTCCCTCTTCTTCCTCCCTCGCTCATCCCCGACCTCCATCCCGGCCATGGCGCCCTACACCCCACCGCCGGCCACCAGTCCCTCCCCGACCTCCATCCGGCCGGATTAGTCCAGCCGACGCCTCCCGCAACCAGATCTGCCGTCTCTGTCGCGCCCCCAGGCCCCGCGCCAATCCTGGCCTCCCCTGCATCGCCTTGTCTCCCCCGTAGCCATGTCGTTCCTGGATCCGCCTTGTCTCGGTGGCTCTGGCGGTTTCGGCTACGGGAGGCGCGGGTATTCCGGCCACCTACCTCGGCCACCAAGCTAGACGACGACCTTGGCAGCATTGCGCGATGCAGGGCTCCGCCGTGGCTGCGGGGTAGGGAGGTGAGGTTGGCGGTGCTGTTGGCCACCGATGGGGATGCCGTGGCTGCGGGCACTCCTTGTCCACACGCGGGCGCCGGCCTGGCCACCTATGGGGACGTCCGCGTGGCTGGTTGCCGTGGCCTTGCGCCAAACCATGGCGGCGGAACATCGAGGGTGGGGATTTGAGAGAGAGGAGAGGGGAACTGGGGGTTGACCAACGGGAGAGAAGAAAAGTGGTTGGGATGATTTTCTTTGTAATGGGTCCCACCTGGAAGTGTCTGGTGAGAGAGTGAAAGCAGGGGCAAAACGGTCCAGAGAAAAGTCCAAAGACGGTCAACACATGGTCAAACGGCACTAACTGGACGGAAACGTGATGGAAGGGCAAAAACATAAGAGGAGCAAACGTACTTGGGAAAAACCGAGAATTTTCGAAAACTAGGGGCAAATCAGCCGAGTGGGACACAACTAGTGGCATGAATACAATTATCCCTTTTTATTATGCCCAACTTGGATGCTCATCATTCTAGGACCAACTTTATGACCATAGCAAATACCATGCTGTTCTAAAAGACTCTCAAAAAGATATAAGCGAAGCATGAGAGACTAGCAATTTCTTCAAAATTAAGACACCACCGTGCTCTAAAAGATATAAGTGAAGCACTAGAGCAAAAACTATCAAGCTCAAAAGATATAAGTGAAGCACATAGAGTATTCTAGCAAATTATAATCAAATAGGCTTCTCCCAAAAGGTGTGTACAACAAGAATGATTGTGGTAAACTAAAAAGCAAAGACTAATATAATACACGATGCTCCAAGCAAAACACATATCATGTAGCGAATAAAAATATAGCTCCAAGTAAAGTTACCAATGAACGTAGACGAAAGAGGGGATGCCTTCCCGGGGCATCCCCAAGCTTAGGCTTTTGTCTATTATTGAATATCTTGGGGTGCCATGGGCATCCCCAAGCTTAGGATCTTGCCACCCTTTATTCCATAGTCCATAAAAGCTTTACCCAAAACTTGAAAACTTCACAACACAAAACTCAACAGGAAATATTATAGGCTCCGTTAGTGAAAGAAAAAAAACCACCACATAAGGTACTGCAATGAACTCATTCTTTACTTATTTTGGTGATAAACCTACTGTATTCCAACTTCCTTATGGTTTATAAACTAATTTACTAGCCATAGATGCATTGAAATAAGTAAACAACACACGAAAAACAGAATCTGTCAAAAACAGAACAGTCTGTAGCAATCTGTAACTAACGCAAACTTCTGGAACTCTAAAAATCCTACCAAAATAGGAAGTCCTGGAAAATTTGTTTATTGAACAGCAGAAAAAAGAATCAACACAAAATCACGTTCCTGTGATTTAACAAAATTATATTCATTTGCGCAAATTTTCTGTTTTTCAGCAGAATCAAATCAACTATCATCGTAGGTTATCCTATAGGTTCTACTTGGCACAAACACTAATTAAAAGATAAAAACACATCTAACCAGAAGGTAGATGCAAGATTTATTACTAAATAGGAGAAAAAACGAAAAACATAAAGAAAATTGGGTTGCCTCCCAACTAGCGCTATCGTTTAACGCCCCTAGCTAGGCATAAAAACAAAGATAGATCTAAGTAGTGCCATAATAATAAGATAGATCTTGAAAGCTCATCTCATATTCTCTACGTTCGGAAGCAAGTTTTCTTTGAGGCAAGCAAAATTAATCAAAAGGGATAAATTTAGTGGGACAAAGGTCCCCAAGATCAATCACAGGAGGAACGGGTTCCTCCTTTGGCCCTTCATAGTGCACAACTATTTCATCACTAAAAGCATTCTTTTGGCAAAATCTTGTGAGCCTATACTCAAGAGAGTATCCTAGCTCATTGTTTCGAAGGACAAAATCATTATTAAGCTCATTAATGCAATCAACCAAGACATTGGTAGGAACCTTTTTTCTAAGGTTTTCATTAAAAGCAACATAGTCCGAAAGATTGAAAACGTCTAATTTCCTCTTGATCATAGAGGATCGCTTCTACGGGAGGACGACCGGCGTCCACCCTATAGTGCGCAAAGATTTATTTGGCCTCTCTTATGATAAATCTAAACTCATGAACCAAAAAGATAATAACAGCGCGCTTAACAGAAGAATGCTCAATATTAGAGAATTCTAGGAAAATTCTTTGTATGCAAGGATGCATATGCATAAATTGTCTTTCAAGTTCAACTACAAGCATAGCGATAGCATCCGCAAGACTACTAGTTCTATGAAGAATAGAGCAACCCATGGAAGGTAAAGCACCGGCACAAGTAAAGAAGTCTTGAATAACACCTTTGCCAATGATGTTACCACTACCGATTTGAAACTATTTAGTATGCAAGATAGGGGGTTCATCGACCGGAGCCTCGGGATTTTCTGTGTTATCATTATTGTCCATATCGACGATAATCTCCACAATTTCAGACATAGCGGCAAACAAAAGCAAGGCGGAATAAAGCGAGCGGAAAAAAGGAGGAGATTGGGAAAGAGAGGGCGAATAAAACGGCAAGGGTGAAGTGGGGGAGAGGAAAACAAGAGGCAAATGGCAAATAATGTAAATGCGAGGGAGATGGGTTTGTGATGGGTACTTGGTATGTCTTGACTTGAGCGAAGACCTCCCCAGCAACAGCGCCAGAAATCCTTCTTGCTACGTCTTGAGCTTGCGTTGGTTTTCCTCGAAGAGGAGAGGGTGATGCAACAAAGTGTAGCATAAGTATTTCCCTCAGTTTTGAGAACGAAGGTATCAATCCAGTAGGAGGCTCCTCAAAAGTCCCACGCACCTACACAACAAACTGAGAACTCACAACCAACGCAATAAAGGGGTTGTCAATCCCTTCACGGCCACTTGCGAAAGTGAGATGTAATAAAAATAGTATGATAAGATAAATATTTTTTTGGTATTTTATAATATGGATGCAAAAAGTAAAGATGCAAATAAAAGTAGATTGAAAGCAAATAAGATAAGAGATAGACCCGGGGGCCATAGGTTTCACTAGAGGCTTCTCTCAAGATAGCATAAGTATTATGGTGGGTGAACAAATTACTGTCGAGCAATTGATAGAAAAGCGAATAATTATGAGATTATCTAGGCATGATCATGTATATAGGCATCACGTCCATAACAAGTAGACCGACTCCTGCTTGCATCTACTACTATTACTCCACACATCGACCGACTCCTGCCTGCATCTAGAGTATTAAGTTCATAAGAGCAGAGTAACGCATTAAGCAGGATGACATGATGTAGAGGGATAAACTCATGCAATATGATATAAACCCCATCTTGTTATCCTCGATGGCAACAATACAATATGTGCCTTGCAACCCTTTACATCCTTTGGTAAGAACACCGCAAGATTGAACCCAAAGCTAAGCACTTCTCCCATGGCAAGAAAGACCAATCTAGTAGGCCAAACCAAACTGATAATTCGAAGAGACTTGCAAATATAACTCAATCATACATAAAAGAATCCAGAGAAGATTCAAATATTATTCATAGATAAACTTGATCATAAACCCACAATTCATCGAATCTCGACAAACACACCGCAAAAAGAGTTTACATCGAATAGATCTCCACAAGAGAGGGTGAGAACATTGTATTGAGATCCAAAAAGAGAGAAGAAGCCATCTAGCTAATAACTATGGACCCGTAGGTCTGTGGTAAACTACTCACAACTCATCAGAGGGGCAAAGATGTTGATGTAGAGGCCCTCCATGGTTGATTCCCCCTCCGGCAGAGTGCCGGCGAAGGCTCCAAGATGGGATCTCGTGGATACAGAAGGTCACGGCGGTGGAAATTGTGTTTCGTGGTGCTCCCGGATGTTTTCGGGGTACGTAGGTATATATAGGAGGAAGAAGTACGTTGGTGGCCGCTCGAGGGGCCCATGAGACAGGGGGGCGCGCCCTACAGGGGGGCACGGCCTCCTATCTTGTGGGCCCCTCGGAAACTTCTTGACTTGCACTCCAAGCTCTCCGGATCATGTTTGTTCCAAAAATCACGCTCCCGAAGGTTTCATTCCGTTTGGACTCCGTTTGATATTCCTTTTCTTCGAAATACTGAAATATGCAAAAAACGGCAATATGGGTTGGGCCTCCGGTTAGTAGGTTAGTCCCAAAAATGATATAAATGTGTAAAATAAAGCCCACAAACATCCAAAAGGGGTAATATAATAGCAGGGAACAATAAAAAATTATAGATATGTTGGAGACGTATCAAGAAGCGACTCGATTGAGCCCTGGGTAGTCGATGCAGACGCGCAGTCCGCCATCCTCACCTGGATGGGGAGCTGCGCCGGGCAGACGGCGGTTGCCGCGCATGACTCTCGATTCCTCCACATCCTGAGCAGCCTTGATGATGAACTTCTGAGGGTTGGGTCCTTCTTTCCTTACGCCCTCCCGAGGGAAGCGTGCCGTGAAGCACGCCTCCAATTTGTGCCCAAGCGCCTCCCTCGTGACCTTGGCAAAGTCGGTGGCTCCCCAGGAGAGAGCCCCCGAGCCCTGCCCGAGGAGGGCGCCGGGCGCGCCTTCCTATGCGATGTAGGGTGGCGCCCCTTGGACGGGCGCATGTCCAGATGCGGCGCCTCTGGAGGTGCCTGCCTCCTGAGGCCTTGAGCTAGGTGATGCCTTCGTCTTCTTGGGAGCTGCTCCAGGGAGGGTTCCACTCTTGTTGTCCGGGTCCTCGATCGACGCGGCCTGGAAGGCGCGCTCGAGGGAGCACACCGCATCCTTCTCTTCACAGGGAACCGTGATGACCCCACCGCTTCCTGGCATCTTGAGGACGTTGTAGCCATGGTGAGTCACTGCCATGAACTTGGCCAGGGATGGGTACCCGAGGATGGCATTGTATGGCAGGAGAATGTGAGCAACGTCGAAGTCAATGAGCTCGGTGCGGTAGTTGCTGTGCTGTCCAAAGGTGACAGGAAGGCGGACCTGCCCTATCGGGACAGGGGAACCATCAGTGACTCCTGAGAAGGGCTTGGTTGGCTGAAGCTGATCATATGGCACTTGGAGATTGTTGAACATCTCAACGGACAGAACGTTGAGCCCTGCTCCGCCATCGATGAGGGTCCTGATGACTTGCACGTTGCTGATGACTGGGGAACAAAGCATTGGGAGGACACCGGCCGTTGCCGCGCACTTGAGCTGATCCGCTGAGCTGAACATGATGGCGCACGCAGACCACCTTAGAGGGCGCGTGGCCTCAAGCTTGGGGAGGACTGCATTCACCTCGCGAGCAAACTGCTTGAAGATCTTATTTGTGATCTTTGGGGACCGAGCGCCCAGGATGCAAGCGATTGCACGTGGCTCCTGGAAGCCCCCGGCCCCCTCGTCCTTATGATGGTCTTTGTTCCTTCTTGGTAGTGGTGGCAGAGGAGGAAGGCCTGCGTTGCCATGCGGGCGGTCCTCGCGAGGCTGATCTCTCCAAGCTCCCTCGCGAGGCTAGTCCTGCCAGCGGTCCTCGCGAGGTCGGTCACGCCACCCTTGGCGAGGGCCACGGTCGTCCCATCGTCCTCCACCTCTTGCTCCGCCTCGGCCGTAGCCCCGATCGTTGCACTCGGGACGTCGACCGATACGGCCTTCTTGCACGGCCCTGAGCTCTTGGCACTCGTTGGTGTTGTGGGTGTGGAGATCGTGGTACACACAGTACCAACTACCCTTAGATGACTCCGGCTGGTCCATGCCGCGCTTTGTGTCTGGCTCCGCTACGAGTACAGCTGCTCCCTTACGCTTCACATCCTTGTCCTTGGCTTTCTTCTCTTCTGGGTCCGCTGCTGGGAGCTCGAGAAGGGAGAGGCGCCCTTCCTCAGTCCTTGCGCACTTGGTCGCCAGGTTGAACAACTCCAGAGACGTGCACAGATCTTCATGGATTGCCAGCTCCTCCTTCATCTTGACGTCATGAACGCCAACAGAGAACGCCGAAATGATGGCCTCCTCAGTCACCCTGGGAATCTTGAGGCGAGCGTTGTTGAAGCACTGGATGTACTTCTGCAAGGTCTCCTTAGGCTGCTGCTTGATGCGGCGCAGGTCACCCACGGCCGGCGGACGGTCGCGAGTGCCCTGGAAGTTGGCAATGAAGCGGGTGCGCATCTCGTCCCAGGAGGAGATCGTGCCAGGAGCCAGGTTCAGGAGCCAGGTGCGGGCACCGTCCTTGAGCGCCATGGGAAACCAGTTCGCCATGACCTTTTTAGCCCAGTTGGCGGCTTCGATGCCCAGCTCGCAGAGTTGCAGGAACTCCGCGGGGTCTGCAGTGCTGTCGTAGCGAGGAGGCAGGTCAAGCTTGAACTTGCTTGGCCATGCGACACTGCATAGCTCGGGGGTGAAGGCGCGGCTGCCTGCGGTGGCCACCGGAGCGCTCTGCTGATGCTGGGCTTGCTCTTGGAAATTCCCACGCGCCACTACCTGGGGCAGCGCGGGGCCTTGACGTGGCGGCGCAGGGATGCGGTCATGGCGCACCGGTGCCGGGAGCACGCGAGCACCTTCTTGGGGACGAGGGATTTCTTGGCAGCTCCTTTCTTGTCATGCAGGCGCCGAACGCGGTGGGTCTCGTCCTGGGGCTGCGCGCCTTGGAGCCAGGGCGCCTTCTTGGGGAGGGGGTGGCGGAGGCACCTCCTGATCCACGTCTCCTGCACAGGATGGAGGGCGAGGCAGCGAGAGGGGCGGCATAGGAGAGCCCCCTGCGGCGCTGACGAGCTCGGTGATGCGGGTGAGCCAGTCCTCGTAGAGGTCGTCGACGGGACAGTAGTGCAGGAGCTCATGTGCCAGGAGCAGCGCGGCGTGCGTGTCCGTGGGGGCGTGACGGGCGTGGGACGATGAACCGGCTGGAGTCAGCGACGGGGTGGCGGTGCGGCCCTCCCGCTGCACCAAAGGATGCAGAGACGAGGCCTGGTGCTCGTTCCCCGCCGGGCCGGTGGCGGCATTGGCGGCAGACGACAGGGAACGACGGGGGCACCCGCCGACGGGCGCCGTCTGGGCGAAGCGGGCGGCAAGAGCAGCCCGACGCTCAGCGCGAGCCCAACGAGCGTTAGCCATGGACATGATGGAAGACCGAACGCGAACAGCGGAAGAAAGATTCCTGCTCACCCCTACCTGGCGCGCCAAATGTTGGATGTTGGGTTCCGGCAGACCCTTAAGGTTTGAACTCTGGGGTGCGCACGAAGATCTCTCCCCTACCGATCTACGTCCGATTGCCTCGTGAGATCTAGGATAGAAACGATGAACAACACAAGGGACACGAGATTTATACTGGTTCGGGCCACCGTCGTGGTGTAATACCCTACTCCAGTGTGTGGTGTGGTGGAAGGCCTCAGGGGCTGATGATGAACAATACAAAGGGAGAACAGCCTCGCGAGAAGTGTTCTTGAGCTGGTGCGTTGAACTGCTTGGGTGAGTTCGATCGCTTCTCTCTCTCTCTCTCTAGGCTTCCCAAAGTCTGGATGCCCTCTACTGTGGTGGCTAGTCCTATTTATAGAGGTCCTGGGCCTCTTCCCAAATATTGAGCGGGAAGGGCGCCAACAACGACCGTTTCGAAGGGGAACATCCAGTACAAGTTATCCTGACTAAAGTTGGTCTTTGACTGCCAAAAGCACTAGTGATGACGCCGTCTTGGGCTCCACGGTGACCTCCATCCTGCCGCTCCGCTGGTCTTGGTCTCGTTGCACTGAAATGGCAACCTTTGCCTGATGCCTCGGTACTCCACGCCTGTGCTTGCCCCCTTCGCACCAAAGAGGAAACAAGGACACTGCGCAGGCCGGCACCCGCCTGGCGCCCGCCTGGTCTCGATCGTTATGGCTTGTGTCACGAGCACCTCGCGAGGTATCTTGCCTTGATCTCTCCGCCTCCTCGCGAGCCTGCCTGGCGAGGCCGTCCCTGAGGAAGCCTTGCGTCGTTCGCCCCGCGAGGCTTGGCCCCTCGCGAGGGTCTTGGGTCTTGTAATGATGAAGACGGGCCGTACTGGGCCACCACTTGAGCCACGCCGCAGGCAGGCAAGTCTGGGGACCGTCGTTCCTAGAACGCCGACAAGATGCGTCCGGGAACTCACTGGAGGTCCAGGAGATAGAAAACTAACTGCGTGAGATCTATGCGCGGGAGGAGCTGTTGTATTGACAGCGATCGCGTGTGGACTGGTTGCGGGCGGGTGACCAAAACACAAAATATTTTCATAATAGGGCGACGCACCACAAGAGGAAAAACACCATTTGAGCATTGCAGAGGGAAGATGGTTCGAGATGCATGGTTGATGAGGAGATGAGGGAAATGGCAGCCCGCTTTTATGAAGTTTTGTTCACCTCGGAGGGCTCGGTTGATGCTCATGTGATATTAGACAATATTGATCAGTTGGTCTCGGACGACATGAATTGCAAGCCAATATCCGCTATCTCGGATGAGGAGATAGAAGCCGCTTTGTTTCAGATGGGGCCAACAAAAGCACCAGGCCCAGACGGTTTACCCGCCCTCTTCTACCAAAGACACTGGTCGTCCGTTAGGAGTGATGTATACACGGCGGTTTGAGACTTCCTGAGAGGGGCTTTGACCCTGGCTGAGTTTAATGACACGATTATCATCATGATACCGAAAGCTAACTCACCGGAGTTACTTTTGTAGTTCGGCCCAATCAGCCTATGCAATGTTTTGTACAAGATAGCTACCAAGGTGTTGGCAAACAGGTTGAAGGATATTCTCCCTCTCTTAATTTCTGAAGAACAAAGCGCTATTGTGCCTGGGTGTCTAATCACTGATAATGTATTAGTGGCATACGAGCATGCTACCAGGAACAGGAAAAGGAAGAAGAGTTTATGTGCGATTAAGTTGGATATGATGAAAGTGTATGATCGGGTGGAGTGGATTTTCCTTGAAATGATTATGACACATTTTGGTTTTGATCCGCAGTGGGTCTCCATGATAATGAGCTGCGTCACCTCGGCTAGGTTTTCTGTTAAATTAAATGGTGCACAGTCCAGGAGCTTTATACCCTCTCGGGGTTTAAGACAGGGGGACCCTCTATCACCGTATATATTTCTTTTCTGCGTGGAGGGGTTCTCAGCGCTCCTCAAGAAAGCGCAGAATGATAAAAAACTATCGGGGGTGAAGTTTGGGAGCACTGGCCCCCATGTAACTCACCTTCTGTTTGCAGATGACAGTATAGTTTTCCTTGAGGGGGCAAAGGAGAATATGGAGACTCTAAAACAAATCTTTGAGAAGTATGAAAAAGCGTCTTGGCAAAAGGTAAACTTGTAGAAGTCTTTGATCTTTTTTGGAAAAGGAAGCCAAGATGCGATGAAGAAACAAATGAAGCAAATGGTTGGCAGATCCAAGGATGGCATGTTCAAACATGTTACCGAGTGCGCTAAGGGTAAAGTGTGCGGATGGAAGGGCCAAGGTTTGTCCAAAGCAGCTAGAGAAGTTCTTGTCAATTCTGTGTTGCACGCGACGCCGACCTACACCATGAGTTGTTTTCACCTCTCGAAGAAGATGTGCCGGAACCTGACTTCAATCTTGTCTAAATTCTGGTGGGGTGCAATGAATGGTGAGAGAAAGGTCCATTGGATCGCTTGGTAGAAGATGTGTGCGAGCAAGAGGGATGGAGGCATGGGTTTTCGTTACCCGGAGGCTTTCAATCAAGCGTTGTTAGCGAAACAAGCATGGCGTATTCTGCAAGTCCCAACTTCTCTATGTGCCAGAGTGCTTAAAGCCAGGTATTTTAAAGATGAGTCAATTCTATCCGCATCCTGTCCGGCTTCTGGCTCCTTCACGTTCTGGAGTATATTGCATGGCCGGGATTTGCTAAGGGAGGGCCTGATTTGGAGAGTAGGGCCGGGTACAAGGATCAACATCCATCACGATGCGTGGATCCCTCCCAGTGGGAGCACAAAACCTCTCGGCCAAGTTTCCATGCAGGGCATAACCAAAGTGGCTCACTTGTTGAGCCCCGACGGTGTATCTTGGAATGAGGAGCTGGTGGATCAGATGTTTACTTCGGCAGATGCAATGGATTATGTGAAGCAAATCGCTATTGGTGGACCGAAGGTGGATGATCTTATTGCATGGAATTTTACACGTAATGGCATATTCACAGTGAGGTCGGCATACCACTTAAGGATGTCTCTGAACAGGGCAAGGTCTGGACAGCCGGAGTCTTCCAGTTCAGTGCCTATACACAAAGGTTACTTGTCGCTGTGGGACACAAGTGCGCCAGGTAAGGTCAAGATTCATATGTGGCGCATGATTTGCAACGGTCTCGCGGTGGGTGCTGAACTCCATCGACGTCGGATCAAGCCGGGCGTTTTTTGTGTTGTGTGCACCCTGGAAGAGACAATGATGCATAGATTTTGGGGCTGCCAACATTTGGTCATGTTCTGGGAGAGGTTAAGGGCACATGTGGGGCTGACTTTGGAGGCATCACCAAGACACATTGAGACTCAGCGAGGCCTAGCTTCTTGGTTACTTGACTGGTTTGCTCGGGCGACTGGCAACGAGAAGGAGTTCGTGCTCCAGGCAGCATATAGCCTATGGTTGGCAAGAAATGATGCAAGAGGTGGGAGGAAGATCATTCCGCCACATGAAATAATAGCTACAGAGCAGGTACAAGTTGATGATTGGAAAGCATCTCATGAGACGAGGGCGCCACAACCGGAGCCAAGAACTATCCAGAGATGGGAACCCCCAGCTGCTGGATGGATTAAGATCAACTCCGACGACGCGGTCTCTAGGCACAGGGAGAAAGGAGGAGGTAGGGTGGTTCTTCGCGATCACCAAGGGGTGTTCCGAGCTGGACTCTGCCATTCTTCCCACATAACACTGATCCTGAGATGGTCGAGGTGTTAGCATGCAGGCAAGCTGTTTTAAAGGCAACTGATCTAAACTTACGACGGGTGCATGTTGAGCTCGATTGCTGGGCACTGGTCAAGATGCTCAACTCCCCGCAGAGGAATCTGTCTGCTGCAGGTCCATGGGTGGAGGAGATAAAATTGATGCTTCAGTCTATGGAGGAGTCCAAGGTGTCTTGGGTTCATCGGTTTGGGAATGTAGCCGCTCATAAGCTAGCGAAAGTAGGGGTATGAAGGAAATATACCGTAGAGGCAATAGTAGAGTTATTATTTATTTCCTTATTTCATGATAAATGTTTATTATTCATGCTAGAATTGTATTAACCGGAAACATAATACATGTGTGAATACATAGACAAACATAGTGTCACTAGTATGCCTCTACTTGACTAGCTCATTAATCAAAGATGGTTAAGTTTCCTAACCATAGACATGAGTTGTCATTTGATTAACGGGATCACATCATTAGGAGAATGATGTGATTGACTTGACCCATTCCGTTAGCTTAGCACTTGATCGTTTAGTATGTTGCTATTGCTTTCTTCATGACTTATACATGTTCCTGTAACTATGAGATTATGCAACTCCCGTTTACCGTAGGAACACTTTGTGTGCTACCAAACGTCACAATGTAACTGGGTGATTATAAAGGAGCTCTATAGGTGTCTCCGAAGGTACATGTTGGGTTGGCGTATTTCGAGATTAGGTTTTGTCACTCCGATTGTCGGAGAGGTATCTCTGGGCCCTCTCGGTAATGCACATCACTATAAGCCTTGCAAGCAAAGTAGCTAATGAGTTAGTTACAGAATGATGCATTACATAACGAGTAAAGAGACTTGCCAGTGACGAGATTGATCTAGGTATTAGGATACCGACGATCGAATCTCGGGCAAGTAACATACCGATGACAAAGGGAACAACATATGTTGTTATGCGGTTTGACCGATAAAGATCTTCGTAGAAAATGTGGGAGCCAATATGAGCATCCAGGTTCCGCTATTGGTTATTGACCGGAGACGTGTCTCTGTCATGTCTACATTGTTCTCGAACCCGTAGGGTCCGCACGCTTAAGGTTTCGATGACAGTTATATTATGAGTTTACATGTTTTGATGTACCGAAGGAGTTCGGGGTCCCGGATGAGATCGGGGACATGACGAGGAGTCTCGAAATGGTCGAGACGTAAAGATTCATATATTGGATGATATGGTTAGGCCAAGGGGTCAAGCCCATGAGGCTTTAGGTCGGTGCAAAAGGAGTTTTATGAGGCCGGGGCCAAACGCCGGAGACCTGGCGTCGGCCTGGGCAGACGCCGAGGCCCATGGCGTCTGGCCCTGGGCCAGACACCAAGGATTGTGGCGTTTGGTCCTGGAGTCCGAGTGGGACTCTTGCCTTTCGGGCAAAACCGACTTTGAGGAGGCTTTTGCTCCAAGTTTCGACCCTGGGGCTCAACATATAAATAGAGGGGCAGGGCTAGCACCAAAGACACAACAATTGATCCCTTGGATCTCTTAGCCGTGTGCGGTGGCCCCCTCCACCATAGTCCACCTCGATAATATCGTAGCGGTGCTTAGGCGAAGCCCTGCGACGGTAGAACATCAAGATCGTCACCACACCATCGTGCTGACGGAACTCTCCCTCGACACTCGGCTGGATTAGAGTTCGAGGGACGTCATCGAGCCGAACGTGTGCTAGAACTTGGAGGTGCCGTAGTTTCGGTGCTTGATCGGTCGGGCCGTGAAGACGTACGACTACATGAACCGCGTTGTGCTAACGCTTCCTCTTACGGTCTACAAGGGTATGTAGACAACACTCTCCCCTCTCGTTGCTATGCATCACCATGATCTTGTGTGTGCGTAGGAATTTTTTTGAAATTACTACGTTCCCCAATAGTGGCATCCGAGCCAGGTTTTATGCGTAGATGTCATATGCACGAGTAGAACACAAGTGAGTTGTGGGCGATACAAGTCATACTGCTTACCAGCATGTCATACTTTGGTTCAGCGGTATTGTAAGATGAAGCGGCCCGGACCGACATTACACGTACGCTTACGCGAGACTGGTTTCACCGTTATGAGCACTCGTGCTTAAAGGTGACTGGCGGGTGTCTGTCTCTCTCACTTTAGTTGAACCGAGTGTGGCTACGCCCGGTCCTTGCGAAGGTTAAAACAGCACTAACTTGACGAACTATCGTTGTGGTTTTGATGCATAGGTAAGAACGGTTCTTGCTAAGCCCGTAGCAGCCACGTAAAATTTGCAACAACAAAGTAGAGGACGTCTAACTTGTTTTTGCAGGGCATGTTGTGATGTGATATGGTCAAGACGTGATGCTATATTTTATTGTATGAGATGATCATGTTTTGTAATCGAAGTTATCGGCAACTAGCAGGAGCCATATGGTTGTCGCTTTATTGTATGAAATGCAAACACCCTGCTTTTGCTACTTCACCTATCTGTATTAAAGATAAGGATTATGATTTCTCTGTCGATCCTGAGATAATTACTTTGGTTGAATCTGATACTTTTTATGGCTATGAATCAGAAACTGTTGTGGCACATCTTACTAAATTGAATGATATAGCCACCCTATTCACTCACGAGGAAAAAATTCGTTACTACTACATCCTTAAGCTATTTCCATTCTCATTAAAGGGTGATCCTAAAATATGGTTTAATTCCCTTTATCCTGGTTGTGTGCGTAGTCCCCAGGATATGATTTATTACTTTTCTGCTAAATATTTCCCTGCTCATAGGAAACAAGCTGCTTTAAGGGAAATATATAATTTTGTGCAAATTGAAAAAGAGAATCTCCCACAAGCTTGGGGGAGGCTTCTCCAATTACTTAATGCCTTGCCTGATCATCCTCTCAAGAAAAATGAAATACATGATATTTTTTATAATGGACTAACCGATGCTTCCAGAGACCACCTGGATAGTTGTGCTAGTTGTGTTTTCAGGGAAAGAACTGTTGATCAAGCTGAATTGTTATTGAATAATATGTTGACTAATGAAAACAATTGGACACTTCCTGAACCAACTCCTAAGACAACTCCGAAGAAGAGGGGTATTCTATTTCTCAGTCCTGAAGATATGCAAGAGGCAAAGAAATCTATGAAAGAAAGGGATATTAAAGCTGAAGATGTTAAGAATTGACCGCCTATTGAAGAAATACATGGTCTTGATAACCCGACACAGGTAGTAAAGGTAAATTCTCTCTATAGATTTGATTAAGGTGATATTCCTCGTTATAAGTCTAATAGTCAATGCTTGGATGAGTTTGATAATTTTTTAAACAAGAAAACTTCAATGCTTATGTTGGTAGATAATTGAAATGCAATGCTTATATGATTGAACACTTGAGTGATTATATGTCTAGAGTTAAAGGTGAACTTAAACTTATTAGTAAACATGCTTCCATGGTTACCACTCAAGCAGAACAAGTGCTTAAAGCACAAAATGATTTGCTCAATGAATTAAATAATAAGAAAAATGATAATACTGTTAGAGTTGTGACTAGAGGTGGTAGAATGACTCAGGAACCTTTGTATCCTGAGGGCCACCCTAAGAGAATTGAGCAAGATTCTCAGAGAAATAATGTGGATGCACCTAGTCCTTCTAAAAAGAAGAAGAAGAAAAATGATAGGACTTTGCATGCTTCTAGTGAACCTGTTGTTGACACACCTGAGAATCCCAATGATATTTATATTTCTGATGCTAAAACACAATCTGGTAATGAACATGAACCCAGTGATGATGTTCATGTTGATGCTCAACCTAGCAATAATAATGATGTAGAGGTTGAACCTGTTGTTGATCTTGATAACCCACAATCAAAGAATCAACGTTATGATAAGAGAGACTTCGTTGCTAGGAAGCACGGTAAAGAAAGAGAACCATGGGTTCAGAAACCCGTGCCTTTTCCTCCTAAACCATCCAAGAAAAAGGATGATGAGGATTTTGACCGCTTTACTGAAATGATTAGACCTATCTTTTTGCGTATGCATTTGACTGATATGCTTAAAATGAATCCTTATGCTAAGTACATGAAAGATACTGTTGCAAATAAAAGAAAGACACCGGAAGCTGAAATTTCCACCATGCTTGCTAATTATACTTTTAAGGGTGGAATACCAAAGAAACTAGGAGATCCAAGAATACCAACTATACCATGCTCCATTAAAAGAAATTATGTTAAAACAGCTTTATGTGATCTTGGAGCTGGTGTTAGTGTTATGCCTCCCTCTTTATATTGTAGACTTGATTTGACTAAGTTGACACCTACTGAAATATCTTTGCAAATGGCTGATAAATCAACTGCTATACCTGTCGGTATTTGTGAGGATGTGCATGTAGTGGTTGCAAATGTTACTATTTTAACGGACTTTGTTATTTTTGATATTCCGAAGGACGATAGTATGTCAATTATCCTTGGGAGACCCTTTTTGAATACTGCAGGGGCTGTTATTGATTGCAACAAAGGCAATGCCACTTTTCATGTTAATGGTAATGAGCATACGGTACACTTTCCGAGGAAACAACCTCAAGTCCACAACATCAATTGTATTGGAAAAATTTCAATGATTACTATTGGAGGTTTTGAATTTCCTCTTCCTACTGTCAAGAAGAAATCTGATATTCTTATTGTTGGGGACATGCATATCCCCGTTGAGGTAACTTAGTACTATTCGAAGATTCTCCGGTTTCATGCGATTCAGAATGAGTTTGTTAACAAGACTTGATCAACCTTGTTAGTGGATTCCTTTTGATGAGCATGAGATGGATGAAGTTAGAAAGCACAACCCTCTGTACCCTCCTTTTACTTTCTGTTATTTAGATTAAATAAAGCAAAATTAGTATTTTTCTCTCTGTTTTCTTATTTATCCTTGCAATAAAAAGTACCCCGAAAATAAAAGTTCTCCAAATGTCCTGAAAACGAAATATGATTTTTGTAGAATATTTAAGAATATTTGGCACTAAGAACACGTCAGGGGGACACACCACCTGGCCACAAGGGTCCAGGGCGCGCCCTCACCCCTGGGCGCGCCCCCTGCCTCGTGGGCCCCACGTGGCCCCCCTCCACTTATTCCTGCACCCATACACTTCGTCTTCCTCCAGAAAAAATCACCACACAACTCAAACTCATGTTCTAACTCATTTTGCTGCGATTTTCGATCTCCTTGCTCAAAGCTTCATTCACGAAACTATTTTGGGGGATTGTTCTTCGGTATGTGACTCCTCCAATGGTACAATTAGTTTTTGTTCTAGTGCTTTATTTATTGCAAATTTCTGCTGCTAAGGTGACCCTGTTTGAGCTTGCATGTCAAATTTATATGGTCAAAAGTAGTTCTAATGCATGATATAGCCTCTATGCACTTGTGGGAGTAGTTGCTATCAATCTTGTTGAGTTTGGTTCACTGTTATTTTGAGTCACTAAAAATTTCAGAAATTTTTCAGAGAAAGAAAAATGCATAGGAAAATATACCAAGGTGGTTCCTCAAGGAAGCAAGGACCAAGGCTCGCGATACGTGAGCCAGCCGATGAACCACCGAGGGAAGCTCAAGTGCGGCCTTGTGAATGGCCATTAGAAGATTTTATGGTTCAAGCAGGCATTAAGGAGGAATTTGACGCGTATGTGCGTAATGCTGAACTTGAGGGCTTTGTGTCAGATAAGTGCCCCCAATACTACTACCTAACTGATTCCTTTGTGAGAAGGTTCAAATTCACATCCTCACGCAATTCTCACATTGTTTTGTTTGATCTTTATGATAAATCATATACCATGGACCTAGAAGATTTTAATACTGCTTGTAAACTCCTGCAGTGAGGCAATTTTAGTGAACCTCGCAAATCTGAATATAAAGACTTTCTTGCTAGTATCACTGTGGGGGAATCTAGAGAAATCACACAAGCTACCATAGGGAGCATTCATTTTCATTCCATACACTATTTTGCTCTCTTTATAGGTAGATGCATTAATGGTAAAGATGAAGCTTGTCACATGTGCGTTCCAGATCTTTGTGTTCTCAAAAGTGCGGTACTAGGAGATAAACAATATAACTTGGGGGCGATTGTTGCACGAAGTTCGCATCATAACAATATAAGTGGAGATTTGTTTGGTGGGATTTATGCAACTCGTTTAGCTAACTATCTTGATGTACCCATACATGCAAATGATATAGAGTTGCCTCATGTTTATTTAGATTATAATGCTATGGTTCGCCATCAGTTTATTGAGAGGAATGAACAACCCCTTCAGTATCAACTAATCTTTGACAGACAAAACGCGCTGTCCATATTGCTCTCCCTGCTCCTACTTTATTTGACTTTCAGGGAAAAGGAGATATCTTATAACCAGGGAGGAGGCGAACGAATATGAAAGGAGGACGGAGGCAGCTCGCCTCCAAGCTGCAGCTCGTCAGGCAGTAGGGCTGCATCTTAGTACGACCCCAGTTAAAACTTTGGATATCCGCCAGGCCATCTGTGAGCATATACCAACTTAGGCCAAAAGCCTGAGCTTGGGGGAGTACGTATTTCTCACCGACATTACATTCATGTTCACACACTCATTCTAGTTGTCGGTGCTCATACTTTTTCATTGTACTATCCATGCTAGTTTATTCTCTTTTCTAAGCTTTCTTCTTGTGTGTTAGAAAAACCAAAAAATTAGTTATAGCTTTTAGCTAGTTTACTTTCCATGCCTATAGTAGTAGTAATTAAAAGAAAACTCAAAAAGATTTCTCGTTCTTCTTTTGCTTGTTGGAAGCTTTCCCGTGTAAATAGTTTTATTTCTTTTCTTTTCTTTGGAGGTCGAGAGGAGAAGACCATGATGAAAATGTTGAGTGGCTCTCATTTGCATTATTATTGATTTAACCAAGAGCCCATATTACCTTGTCTTCTCCCTTGAATTGAATGCTTGCAGATTCTAGCTTAGTCCAATGCACGTGCACTATTATTATTATACACACCGTTCGGTCATGCAAGTGAAAGGCAATAATGACGATATATGATGGACTAATTGAGATGAGAGAAGCTGGTATGAACTCGACCTATCTTGTTTTTGTAAATATGATTAGTTCATAATTCCTGATTCAGCATACTATGAATGAAACATGTTCGCAATGACAATTAGATATTATAGTTGCTCATGCCATGCTTAATTAGCTAGGAATTTATAATGGTTTACCTTGCGTGCCAACATGCTATTAAAATGGTTGTGATGTGGTATGATAGGGTGGTATCCTCCTTTGAACGATTCGAGTGGCTTGACTTGGCACATGTTCACGCATGTAGTTGAAGCAAAATCAACATAGCCTCCACGATATTTATGTTCATGGTGATTTATATCCTACTCATGTTTGCACTCGGTGTTGATTAATTTTAATGCATGTTCATGACTGTTGTCGCTCTCTAGTTGGTCGCTTCCCAGTCTTCTAGCCTTCACTTGTACTAAGCGGGAATACTGCTTGTGCATCCACTTCCATAAACCCCAAAGTTATTCCATATAAGTCCACCATACCTTCCTATATGTGGTATTTACCTGCCGTTCCAAGTAAATTTGTATGTGCCAAACTCTAAACCTTCAAATGAAATTCTGTTTTGTATGCTCGAACAGCTCATGTATCAACTAGGGCTGTCTATATCTTCCATGCTAGGTGGGTTATTCTCACGAGGAGTGGACTCCGCTCCTCACCCACGAGAAAATGGCCGGTAACCGGGATGCCCAGTCCCATGCTCAATCAAAATAATTGCAAACAAAACTCCCCCAGGATTGTTGTTAGTTGGAGGCACCCGTTGTTTCGGGCAAGCCATGGATTGATGCTTGCTGGTGGTGGGGGAGTATAAACTTTACATTCTGTTTGGGAACCGCCTATAATGTGTGTAGCATGGAAGATATAGAGATCTCTTGGTTGTTATGTCGACAATGAAAGTATACCACCCAAAATATTATTTATCTCTATTTCAAAATTCGAGCTCTGGCACCTCTACAAATCCCTGCTTCCCTCTGTGAAGGGCCTATCTATTTACTTTTATGTTGAGTCATCATCCTCTTATTAAAAAGCACTAGTTGGAGAGCACCGCTGTCATTTGCATCCATTATTATTAATTTATATTGAGTATAACTATGACTGGATCTCTTTTACCATGAATTACAATGTCCAGTCAGTCCTTGATCTTCAGAGGTGCTCTGCATTTATGTTTTGCAATCTCAGAAAGGGCTAGCGAGATACCATCTTGTTATGTCATATTATGATTGTTTTGAGAAAGTGTTGTCATCCGATATTTATTATTATTGCTCGCTAGTTGATTATGCCATTGGTATAAGTAAATATGAGACCTAGATGTTATTGTGAATGTGGTTAGTTCATAATCTTTGCTTAAAACTTGAATGCTGGCTTTACATATTTGCAACAACAAGAGCAAATAGAGTTTGTAGAAGTTTTTCTTTATGACTTTTAGTTTGTCAACTGAATTGCTTGAGGACAAGCAAAGGTTTAAGCTTGGGGGAGTTGATACGTCTCCATCGTATCTACTTTTTCAAACACTTTTGCCTTATTTTTGACTCTAACTTGCATGATTTGAATGAAACTAACCCAGACTGACGCTATTTTCAACAGAATTGCCATGGTGTTATTTTTGTGCAGAAATAAAAGTTCTCGAAATGACCTGAAACTTCACGGAGAATATTTTTGGAATTAATTAAAAATACTAGCGAAAGAATCAAGACCAGGGGGCCCACACCCTGTCCACGAGGGTGGGGGCGTGCCTGCCCCCTGGGCGCGCCCCCTGTCTTGTGGGCTCCCTGAGGCTCCACCAACCTCAACTGCAACTCCATATATTCACGGTCGGGGAGAAAAAAAAATCAAAGAGAAGGATTCATCGCGTTTTATGATATGGAGCTGCCGCCAAGCCCTAATCTCTCTCGGGAGGGCTGATCCGGAGTCCGTTCGGGGCTCCGAGGAAGGGAATTCGTCGCCGTCGTCATCATCAACCACCCTCCATCACCAATTTCATGATGCTCACCGCCGTGCGTGAGTAATTCCATCATAGGCTTGCTGGACGGTGATGGGTTGGATGGGATTTACCATGTAATTGAGTTAGTTTTGATAGGGTTTTATCCCTAGTATCCATTATGTTCCAAGATTGATGTTGCTATGACTTTGCTATGCTTAATGCTTGTCACTACGGCCCGAGTGCCATGATTTCAGATCTGAACCTATTATTGTTTTCATGAATATATGTGAGTTCTTGATCCTATCTAGCAAGTCAATAGTCACCTACTATGTGTTATGATCCAGCAACCCCGAAGTGACAATAATCGGGACCACTCCCGGTGATGACCGTAGTTTGAGGAGTTCATGTATTCACCAAGTGTTAATGCTTTGGTCCGGTACTCTATTAAAAGGAGGCCTTAATATCCCTTAGTTTCCAATAGGACCCCGCTGCCATGGAAGGGTAGGACAAAAGATGTCATGCAAGTTCTTTTCCATAAGCACGTATGACTATATTCGAAATACATGCCTACATTACATTGATGAACTGGAGCTAGTTCTGTGTCGCCCTATGTTATAACTATTGCATGAGGAATCACATCCGACATAATTATCCATCACTGATCCAATGCCTACGAGCTTTTCACGTATTGATCTTTGCTTAGTTACTTTACCGTTGCCACTATTACAATTACTACAAAACTGCTACTATTACTTTTGCCACTGTTACCGTTACTTCCATATTACTTTGCTACTAAATACTTTGTTGCAGATATTAAGTTTTCCAGGTGTGGTTGAATTGACAACTCAACTGCTAATACTTGAGAATATTCTTTGGCTCCCCTTGTGTCGAATCAATAATTTTGGGTTGAATACTCTACCCTCAAAAACTATTGCGATCCCCTATACTTGTGGGTTATCAATCATCGACTGCTATTCTAGATGGTTGCTTTCATCTAGGGATTTCACTCGTGTTCGGTATGAACACTACCACAGAGAAGCAAATGCTATTGCTGATGAACTAGCTAGACTATGTAAATTTCCCTTCCCCCCAAACTCTTGTTTTGATTACCACTGGATGCCATCATTCCTTTGCTTGTAAGTGTTTTGATTACTAGATAATAAAGGGGGCATTGACATGTTCAAAAAGAAAACAACAACTCTAATAGTCATTGTATCAGTCCGGTCGTCATAATAATCGTTATGGCGCAAAAATTGACACTCTAGCGGAGTCGCTATACCTGACAAGATCATCATAATATATGGAACGCCCTTCATATATGGCCTTCCAACCTTCATATATGGCGACTCACGCATGTCTTTCAAAGCGCACCCCATATGGCTGTTGCATATAAATCACATGTGACCCACATAAAACTTCATATGTCCCACATTTCACGTGGGAGGGCAGGGAGGTTCGAGAAAAAGTGATGTCTCATTAACGAGTAGGTCCCATGATTATGGACACATCAAATATGAAGACTCTGAGTTTGCGCATAATGTCAGTAGACTCTATATCTATATGAAGCATGCTCGATATGGTGGACGGTAATCACAAATATGATGACCCTACTAGAGTGTCTTTAATAATTATTTACGATGATGGCTGTTTGCTTAACAGTAGAGCCATAGAGTGGCTATGAGAGAACTAAAAGTAACTACATCAATCAAACCACATTTTTTATTTGGCTAGCCTCTTTCTTTTCCTTCTCGCAAGGCGACTAGGAAAAGTCTTTCTTCCATCGATCTTTGTTGGTGAGTCCGTGGATCGCCTTCCCTCTGCTTGCCATCCTGATTTGTCGGTGTCAATGAGGGGAATCTAGGTGTCTCAACTCTAGTAGGTAGATAGGTTAGGGGATTAGTGGGGGTGGGGGGAGGGGGGGCTTAAGAAGATGACAACACTTCATCTTTGAGTTGGTCTTCCAGTCTTCTTTCCTCCCCGAGTTCGTCTGTCAGGACGGATTAGACAGATCTCCGGCGTAAATTTGTACTGGCTAATCGAGGCGATGAGGTTAGGGTTTCTCGTTGCGCATGCACGATGACGAGATTTGATGCCAGATTCTTCAGACTGATTCAAGGATTCAACAAACGATGATGATTAGGACTCTGGTCCTTGGGGCCACGTGCACAACGTCATCAAAAAGGTTAGGTCGGCTCCGATATGAAAATGACAATAACAGCGCGTCGACGACTCGTTTTGTTAGTGGCACGGTCATTCGATGGTTAAGAGAGACTTTAATGTATTTTTTATTATGTTTGGGACGTCAGATATCGTGATTTTGCATATTAATTTTCGCTAAGTATTATATTTGTGTTGTTTCCAAAAAAATAAAAATTTATTTATTTATTAGTCTAAATTATAATTATTTATTTTTCTGAGAAACTAATTATAATTTTTTAGAGCCTGTAACTTTATCCATACTCATAATATTACATGTACATTGATTTTGAACTGAAAATACAAAGTAACTCCTATGACTAAGAATTACAATGAAATTTTTTGAAAACACTTTTTCGCGTATCAATCTCTGCTCGAAGAAATACTCCAAAGACTTCGGTAAAGAGACTCCAATTGGACTGGAGCAACGATGTTGTCACCCTTTCAGCCGCACGAACATCGTTGTTCCAGTCCAATTGGAGTGTCTGTAGTAATGATTTTTTGGGCTGGATCGAGCGGCCTCATCCGCAAAGAGACTCCAGTAATGATTTTTTGAAAGCGCCTTGAGCCGCCCATCTAAAAAGATGGGAAGTCTTGATCGATGAACGTACTTGGGACGGGGATGATCCCTATAAGTGCAGGCCGTCGAATCACTATATCCTCATCATGATGTCAATGAAAATTTTACCTCCACAAAGAATCAGACCAACAAAAAAAGCTTGACAATAATATAAACTCATCAGATCCAAATACTCGGATCTGCTAGGAAAAAAAACTCTCTAATCTCATGGCAAGAACGAGAGGAAATTTATTCTCACAAAACTATGATGATCACTAGACATTGACGAATATCATAAAGATCTTGAATGTTGGAAAGCAACTCCGAAGGTTTTTTTTTTTGAGGCAAGCCGGTTCAAATGTGTAGTTTGATTGGGCCTGTTCTTTCTTTTTTGTGTAAAGCTATTGTAGAAGCCCAACACAGAGCCTCCTGCTGGGCTGCTCGGTCTATTCCGTGCTCCATGATTTCCCCGGCGGGCGAAGCCGGGCCGAGGGGAGACGACGCCAGCATCTTCAGCGCGAGGCTTGAGTGGACCCATGTGGTTGCCGTCCAGGGGATTCGACATTGGCGCCGAGTTCACCTCCGCGGTGGCGGGGGCCAAAGGGGCTCGTCGCCGGCGACGATCTGGGCGCCGTCCCCACCCACTGCGGCGCCGGCCTTGGCGGAGTTCGACCCCGCTGCGTCCCATTCCTCGGGAGGCGCCCAAGAGGTGAGGCCGGTTGATCCCATTCCCGTCGATGATTTTCTAGCTATGCCAGAATCCCCGTCTATTGCGGTGTCTGTAGACATGCCGGAGCAGCTCTAGTTCGTCCGCGGTTCCGCGCCGGTGCCGTAGTCTCCGCCGTTCCCACCGGCAGCAAATTAGAACAGAGTGCACCGGCGTGCACCCTTGATTCTATTTCTATGCCGTTGCCTCCCGTACCTTCCACAAATGATGTAGATCTGGTGGCAAAGGATGGTTCTGAGACCTGCTCCCCTTCAGCGAAAATGGCCACAGCATCCATGGCTGCTGTTCATCTGAATGCGGCTGGGTGCGGTGCCTCGTGCCATCAGAATGACATATTTTTCAGGGATCACAGAGGGCTGCAACGACCACGGTGGGAACCGGAAGAAGACTCATATAGTCATATACAGCATCCATGGCCATTTTTCTCTGTGGATTCAGAGCTAGGAAGCGACCTCATTAGGATAGCATGAGTTGACCGGTCGTTACGATTGAAACCCTGGCCAGTAAACTCAGTAGGAATTGGAATCGAGAAAATCAGTTGAGCACCCAAATGCCAAATGTTCCATGATCAATCCCTCAAAAATAGAAACATGTTACATAATTAAAGCATCCGAGCCCTTTTGATGCACAAAGGCATGGGGACAAAGTTCGGCCAGCCTCATCTCATCGTGCTGCAGGACCGGCGGCAACTGTTGACGCCCTGTTAGAGTTAGGCCCCATCCTGGGCGCTGCACTGTTCTGGGCAACATCGGAGGCGGGCCGGTCGTTGGTGGCGTACATACTAGAACTTGAGCTGGGATCATCGCTGGTGCTAGCGGTGTTGACGATGCCGTTCGTGTCGTCACTGACGCTGGTGTAGATGGTGCCGCAGCTCTCCTCGAGTTCAAGGCACTCCAGCAACTGCGCCATCACGCGGGTCATCGTCGGTCGCTTCGCGGGATTTTGCGCCATGCACTCAAGCGCGAGGTCGGCAACCTTCCACACGCCGTTGACATCATAGTCGCCTTGCATGCGTGCATCCACCACGCCCTCGATGTCCCCAGATGAAAGGCGCTGCTGCACCCACTTGACAATATGAATGGGTTGCGCCTGCGGGATTTGCACGAACGGAGGTTTCCCCGTGATCACCTCCAGCAACACGACACCAAAGCTGTACACATCGCTCTTTTCAGTGAGCTCTAGGACTGTCGCGTACCTGCAGTGCATATGTGCACATATGTGATGGATTTGTGTTACAGTCGTCTCAGTCGCATTGCTAGAATTATACTGAATTCTCAACAACTTAAAGCAAGGAGACATACTCGGGGGCAAGGTAGCCTGGTGTGCCAACAACCCTGGCTGTGGATACATGGGTATCACCATCCTGATTGAAAGCCTTCATCAAGCCAAAATCAGCAACCTTAGCTTTTAGATTTGCATCCAGTAGGATGTTTGACGTCTTCACATCCCGGTGTATGAAAGGCGGGCTACATGCCTTGTGCAGATACTCGAGCCCTGCATGCACATCATAGTACCATTTACATTGGCTACACCACATGTGCTAGCGTAGAATTTCCCAGAGATCAAAAGCAACAAATGGTGGGAGAACAAAATCCTAGCCAGAAGAATGTATACCTTGCGCGGACTCCAGTACAATATGGAGTCTCTGTCTCCAGGTTAAACATCCATCATTGGGATCTCTCCCTGCAGAACATGGTCAGTGTTAGCACTGGGGAACTTGAAAATGGAGATTCCAAATGCTCCTAGAGTTGAAATGACCTCTGAGTTTATGTTGGAGGTCTCCTTCGGACATATACTCATATACAAGGGCCATGTACTCCCCGTCCTTGCAATAACCAATCAGGCTGACTAGATTCCTGTGGTGAATCCCTGTTAAGTTTTGTGCCTGAGCCAGAAGAAAACAGATTAATTAGATACTGTCCAAACGAATCTAGGTGACTATTTACATACGCGATCATGCATTACCTCTGTCAAGAACTCTTTTACACCCTGATTGGAAGATCGAGACCGCAGCTTGACCGCAACTTGAGTACCATCCTCTAAGAAGCCATCATAGACAAGGCCAAACCCTCCTTCCCCGAGCACTCGCCGGAAGTTGGATGTTATCACCTTCAGTTCCGTGTATGTGAACCGACGATTGCGCGAGTGCACGTCACTCTCCTCATTATATACATTTGCCGGTTCTTCATATGGCAATTAAGAACAAAATAAGTATTACCCACTGTGGCATCATCACCATTGCTTGCAGTTACAGATGGACGTACAGGTAGAACACCAGTTGTGTTAATGCCAAGTGTTTCTTAGGCTCACCTTGTTTTCTTCTTATTACGAAAAAGAGTAGTAGTACCACTAGTACTACTACAACCACGGATGCCACTACAACAACAGCAATGTAGCCGGTGGGTTTAGAGTTTCGGTTCTCTTGCGTAGGCTGGCAAGAACTGCTGTTGCTGCAAAGGTTTGGACTCTGGTCGTATCTATCAAAAAGAGGAAGCAATTAGTGGTGTCGGAATAAGATAAATGGCGGCTGAGGCATATCTGATTGATTCACCTTAGAGTTAGGTTGCCATCTTGAATTCGTATCAGAAGGCCGAACGGAATCGTTCCACTAACCTTGTTGCCTGTCAAATCTCTGAAGGAACCAAACAGTTTTGACATTGCAAGAAAAGTGTCGTAAGTATCAACAATAGTAACACACTAACAACATTGAAAGGACATGTATATTTTTACTCTTTTGGAGTCGCTTTTTTGGTTAAAAAATTCCTATGGGATTATTTTGGTACAGTCAATTGCAAAAATGGATAGTAGGGTAGTAGCCAGATCAATCTTAATATTCTTCCATAACTAAAAAACTACTACCTCCATTCCAAAATATAAGACGTTTTTGTAGGCTAAACTAGCATACAAAAACGTCTTACATTTCGATACGGAGGTAATAGATACCAAAGTTAACATGATTCAGAAGTACTTACAGTAGCACGAGAGAGGGTAGTTGTGAAAGACCATCAGGAATTGATCCAGACAAGTTATTATGTGACAAATCCCTAACATATATGCCAGCATACGTAATAGTGAGCTGTAGTGCCAAAATTCATCATGAAAATGGATTTTAAAAGAAGGGGTACTTACAGGTACTGGATAGCTTTGAGATTGGCGAAGTATGACGATATATCACCACTCAAGCCGCCAAATGACATGTTTCTGTAGAAATGCACAGTAGTTCAGACAGCACATTTATATGCTTAACTCTCATTGTGTGACAGATTAACCCCTTACGCCTGCCAGAAAAACATATTCAGACTTACACGCTTGTGATTCTCTGAGGTCTGGAGATGGGATAGCTGCAGTTCAGCCCATCCCACACTAGGTTCTTTGGGGCGCATGGGTCACCCACCCAGTTCTTGATCAACTGGTACTTAGCCTTGATTGCAGTGATGGCAGATACTATATTTTCAGTAACACAAGGGGGAAAAAACAGCGCAAGTTAGTCAGTCAATGTGCATCTATGTATATTAAGAAAATTCTAGCGTCAGTATTCACCATCTTGAGCGTCTGTCCCAACCCCGGCGGTGGAAATAGGGGTGAAAAGCTCGGCGGCGTTGATGAACGGCGGCAGTATTGTGGAGTTGATCTCCATGATCGGTCGCAGTGTTGTGGCATTGGCGGCTCCTAGTATGACGAGGTTCTCCTTGGGGCTGACGAACGGGACGGGTCGTCCGGTGGTCCTGGAGACGATGGTGGTGACAAGGTAATCAAAGTCGCCTATGAGCCATGAAGCAGAGGAGTTGGGCCGCTTGAGGCTGATGAGGAACAGGCGCCGCTCCTGCTTGCTGTCCACGGTCTCCAGCTCCGCCAAATAGAAGACAGGCAGGAGCCTGCAGTGGGTGGTACGTGCAATTGATTAGACAAGGAAATATTGTTGATCTGGGTACTAACTACTACTCTCTCTTGTGATTTTCCGGTCTCCAATGCAAGATTTTGGCTAAAAATTGAAGTCACCTTGGTTTCCACTTTCACTTTCACAAATATTTCAGCGTCAGCCGAAATCATGATTATTCGGCGAATTTCGATATTTTGGCTTTCATTTTGGCCAAAAGGCCGAAACATTCACTTGAATTGAACCAAATATTTGAAATTTAAAAAAAAATATGAAAGGATTTTGGCTGGATCATTACGTACCCAGGCATGGAGTAGACGTGGTTGGGCTCAGCGTCCCAGGGGAACCACATGACGTTCCTGGTGGTGTTGGTCGGCCGGACGGCAGTCTGCATCACCACCGAGGGCACGTCGTAGAGCGGCTTGCGATCCTCCACCTCCATGGCCACCTTGGACGACGTCAAGATGGTAGTCCATTGGTCCTCCGGGTTGGTGTACGGGACCCATGCACGGTCGTACGTGTCGTTCGGGTACCTGATCAGATCGGCGGCGCCGAAGTTGTGCCGGCCGATGAGCACCAGTGTCGACACACGAACACGTCACGTGTACCCTCGACGCCGGGGGTGATGCACCGCAGCTCACGTCGAAGGAGACCCGACCGACAGCGCGATACGCAAGACAGTCGGCGGGTGCTTTTGCAGACCCGAAACCCCGCGCACCCGGGAGGGACCCGTCAGGATTGCGGCGACTATGGGCTGCCCTAGGTCGATTCGCTCGCCCCTAGAGCCTCGGGATTCGCAGCTCTCAAACACGAAGAACAGCGAAGAACGAGAGAGAAAAACGGTGGAGAGATAAAAAGTAGACAGGAAAAAGTAGTATATTGATTTGTTCGATTGTGTGTTGTTCAATCGGCCGTCACCCCCAACATATATAAGAGGCGGCTGGACTTCCCGTACAAGTAAAGGATTCATCTAGGCTTTCCTTACAAGAAAAAATTACATCAATTCGCGTCCTAGAGTCCTAGTTCTATTCCAACTCGGATTCAGTCTGAATCTGGCCCAACTTCTGTCTTCTTCCTTGTGCAAGCCGCCGAGCCTCCATATGACCTCCGATCAAGATGGCCCAAACATCAAACTTGTGCGCCTCGACGATACGAACAACTTTCATGTTGATCACTTTTTCAAATAAGGCCATCTTGAATACTTTTCGGGGTCATCTTTACCTTCCAGTCGGACTCGGTCTTGCGGTAGACTGAATTATCCGAGTCTTGTAGTGAATTTGCAGGCCATATACCATCTCTGATGACGATGACTCCAAAAGCAAAGTTTACCGTCTTGACGATACGCACAACTTCTGTATTGAACACTTCTTCATCCGAGATCATCTTGACAAACTTTTGGGCACATGTTCAGCTTCACTCGGATTTGAGCTCATCCACTCGGATATTAGAGTCTTTAACTTCGGATGGTCGATTGGACTTTTCACTCGGATGACTATATTTTCACTCGGAAGACAATCTTTTACTCGATCGGTAGGCTTTCACTCGACCTTTTACTCGATCGGTAGGTTTTCACTCGACCTTGAACTCGATCGGTAGGTTTTCACTCGACCGGTGACTCGATCGGTAAGTTTCCACTCGACCGGTGACTCGATCGGTAGGTTTCCACTCGACCTTGGACTCGATCGGTAGGTTTTCACTCGACCGGTGGTTCGATCTATAGGTTTCCACTCGACCTTGGACTCGATCGGTAGGTTTTCACTCGACCGGTGACTCGATCGGTAGGTTTTCACTCGACCGCTGAGTTTTCACTCGACCAAAAACATAGCCTGATCTTGATTTGCCTCTCCAGGTTGCATACGACCTCGGATTGAGACGAATTTTATATGAAAATCGATCGGCTCGACGAGACGAAACTTTTTCATGTTGAAGGTTTTTCGATTCAAGGACTTCTTGAAGGCCGAATTGCTCACGCATTGCATCAGACACTCATCAACATGTGTCTGGTGTCAAGCGTAATATTTAGGTCTCGGCCTGCCTGACCGTATTGACTATAACTTTTGCATATGAACTCGGATTGAGATGATTTATATATCAAAATCGATTGCCTCGACGAGACGAAGACAATTCCTTTAGAATACTCCCTCATCCGAGGTCGTCTTGAAGGCAAGATTGGCCGAAAACCACTCGGAATGTTTGAATTTTGTCACTCGGAGTACAACTTCGGCCACCGATATAAGGTCGAATGGCAATAAATTAAACATCAAAGTTATTCCACTCATTGACCTGAAACTTTGCATGCTGAAAACTCTTTCACTTGAGGCCATCTTACTTGCCTTTTGTACCTTGCCAAAATCCGATGTCAACACATGCCCCCCTGTTTTTCGGCAAAGCTTGCATGCCGAAAAATAATATGCACGGTGTTTGTTCTAAGGACGATGTCAACACTCCATCGGCCATTTATTTTCTTAGGCGATAATTATGTATCGGCCATGTTTGTGCTAAGGGCGATAATCGTATATCGGCCATTGTCTACTCAGGCTTCCTGCCACACACTCGGGTGGTACTTCTTCAAATATTTTCCGTTGAGAGCTCGAGGTAACAATGCCCCTTGTATTGATTCGACCAAATATGAATTTCCAGGAACAACCCTTGTAATCCTAAAAGGACCTTCCCAACTTGGAGACCATTTCCCGAATTTTCTATCTCTTGAACCAATCGGCAGAATCACTTTCCAAACGAGATCACCAACTTGAAAATTCTTCAACTTGACTTTCTTATTGTAAGCTCTTGCAACCCTCAACTTGTCTCTTTCTATGGACTCCAAAGCAACCAAACGTTTATCGGCAACTTCATCAATATTGTCCATCATCAAGTTATAAAAGTCTACTGCCGATAAATCATTTTGTTTGGCTATTCTCAAAGCATTCAAATTTGCCTCCACTGGTAAAACAGCCTCTTGGCCATATACTAGCTCATATGGAGTTACCTTCGTAGCACCATGCCTTGAAATTCTATGTGCCCATAAAGCTTCAGACAACAGCTCATGCCATCTCCTCGGATTATCCTCAATCTTCTTCTTGATGAGCTTGATTAAAATTTTATTGCTAGACTCGGCTTGTCCATTAGCTTGGGCATAATACGGAGAGGAATTGATCAACTTTATATTATAAGATTCGGCAAACTCTCTGACTTGGTGTGACATAAAAGATGAACCTTGATCTGTAGTTAATGTTTGAGGAATACGAATCTATGAATAATGTGCTCGATTATGAATTGAATCACCTCCGTATGTGTCATGTTCTTGAGAGGTCTTGCTTGAGACCATTTAGTGAAATAATCAGTTGCCACCAACACGAATCGATGCCCTTTGAGGAAGATGGATGAATTTGCCCAATAAAATCTAAACCCCATCCTCCGAAAGGCCACGGCTTGATAATAGGATGCAACATAGCAGCAGGAGCCAATTGAATATCACCAAACTTTTGACAAGCTTCACACCCTTTATAATATCTGAAGCAATCATTAATCATAGTCGCCAATAAAACCCAAAGACGTCATAATAACCATTTCATTTTGAGCCGATCGATGAGTACCACAAATACCCTCATGTACTTCTCCCATAGCAACTCTTGCCTGGTCCTCATCCAAACACTTTAGAAGAACATCATCGACTGTTCGGCGATAAAGACCATCATCTCTCATTGTATACTTGAAAGCCATACGCCGAACAGCCCTGTCCACCCTTTCACTCGGATTGCGCAGGTAATCAACAATGGGCCTCCTCCAGTCGGGATTGTCACCTGCACTAGATTTTTTGTTAATGGCCGAATCAGTGGGTTCAGGTTCGGCCTCTCCCATATTGGCAAGACAAGACATCGGTCTTTGAGAAATATGAAACATGCCATGATCAACATGATATCCAGATGCTTGCTGTGCTAACTCATTTGCTTTCCAATTGTCATGTCTAGATATATGTGCAATGCTAAAACAATCCAAAGTAGAAATTATATCTAGACATTTATCAAGATAAACATTAAGTGATTCGTCCAAACACTGAAAGATTCTAGATATTTGTTGCACCACTAGTAACGAATCACCGTAAGCCTCAATATGTGTAACACCTATAGCAAGTAACATCTCTAGACCGAATAACAATGCTTCATATTCGGCTTGATTATTTGTGCAAAAATATTCTAAGCGGCATGAGGCTTCAAAAACAGCACCATGAGGAGATATATAAACAATACCAACACCTTGGCCATTGCTACAAACTGAACCATCAAAGTACAATCTCCATGGCACCAACGAAACAAGATTCATATCAACATCATGCTTGTCATTAATCCGATGTTCAACAATGAAATTAGCAACAATTTGGCCTTTCATGGATTTTAGAGATTCATAAGCCAAATCATACTCAATCAAAGCATAAGCCCACTTGCCAATTCTACCACTAAGAATTGGCCTATGCAACATGTACTTAATGACATCGGTTTGACAAGCTACCACACAAGCACTCGACACTAGGTAATGTCTCAATTTTGTGCAAGCATAATATAAGCATAGACATAGTTTTTCAATAAATGTATACCTTGTCTCGGCATCCAATAAACGTCTGCTCAAATATGTAATGGCATGCTCTTTTTCTTCGGTATCTTGAGTCAAAACAGCACCAATAACACTTTCCTCTGCTGCGATATAAAGTTTAAAAGGCTCTCTATGTTTGGGTGCTTTCATCACCGGAGGAGTGCACAAATAATTCTTGATCATATCAAAGGCTTCTTGCTGTTTTGCCCCCCAAGTGAAATCAACATCATTCTTTAACCGAAGGATAGGAGTAAATGCATCAACTTTCCCTGACAGATTAGCTATGAACCTTCTCAAATAATTGACCTTGCCAAGGAACTTTTGCATATCTCTTTTGCATGTTGGAGCCTCCACTTTCTGTATGGCCTCTATCTTTTTGGGATCGATTTCGATGCCATCTTCATGAATAATGAAACCCAAAAATTTGCCAGCTGACACACCGAATGCACACTTCAAAGGATTCATCTTCAGTCCATACTTTTTCATCCTTTCAAAAGCTAAACGCAAATCGGCCAAGTGAGATTCAAAAGCATCCGATTTGACAACAATATCATCAATATAAACTTCAAGTATGACACCGAGTAAATCATGAAAAATCAAATTCATAGCCCTTTGATATGTGGCCCAAAGACATTTTCAATCCGAATGTCATCACTTGCCCACTCGAATAAACCAAGGAAACCAGGACATCGGAAAGCTGTTTTGTACATGTCCTCTTCAGCCATAAAATTTGATTGTATCCGCATTACCATCTAGAAAGCTAATAACCTTATGTCCGGAAGCATCATTAATAAGCATATCGGCTATTGGCATGGGATACTCATCTTTGGGTGTAGCCCTATTCACATCTCTCAAGTCAATGCACACCCTCAACTTGCGGATCCTTCTTCTCTCTGGGACAATGTTAGAAATCCACTCGGCATACCCGCAAGGTCGAATGAATTTAGCTTCAAGCAGTCGACCGATCTCTTCCTTGATCCGGTCATATGTTTTCGGATTAAACTTTCTGGCCGACTGTTTATAAGGTCTAAAACCGGCCTTTATAGGCAACCGATGCTCCACTAGCTCTCGGCTCAACCCTGGCATTTCATGATATTCCCATGCAAAGCAACAAACATATTCTTTCAATAGCTCGATTAATTTAGCTTTACAATCGGCTTTCAGATTTTTGTTTATAAATGTCGGTCGACTGACTAATCCGTCTCCAATATTTACCTCTTCTAATGGATCGGCCGATGTAAAACCTTGTCCAAGTTTATCCATGTCATCCAACTCCTCAATAGACTCATACATATCGTTCTCGCTGGACCGATATTTTGCAAGACGTTTTTGTAACCACTCGGAATTAGGATCCATTTAAACATATCATACCTTGGAGCCGATTGCATTCAGTCGGCTTTAAAGACACGGGCACAAAACCATTCTTAGTCGCACTGAGAAAATCAAACTCTGATAAGTCACGTCCCGTCAAGCAAGTAGCATTGGGATGTTGCCAATCCACCGATGCATCGGCCAAAGCAACACAAGCCGAATTATCCGCATGAATGACTTCCACTTCATCATCAACCCACTGAATCAAAAACTGGTGCATAGTGGATGGCACGCACTGGTTTGCATGAACCCAATCACGGCCTAGTATAACGTTGTAGTTACCTTGCACCTCAGCGACAAAGAATGCAGTGGCCAAAGTTTTGCTTCCGACCGTAAGCTCCACATACATTACACCTTTGGCTTCGGTTTTCTCTTTGCCTTCAAACCCGTTGAGCACCATATTGGTCTTGATCAATTCTTCATCAGGCAAACCCAATTTTTTGAAGACCGAATAGGGCATAAGATTTACCACAGCACCTCCATCCGCAAGCATTCGAGTGAGCGGTGACCCATTGATATGACCTCTGAGATATAACGGTTTCAGATGTGTCACTGGTTCTTTTGGCTTCTCGAATATTGCGTTTTTAGGGCCAAAATCCAGCTGAGCCACCTCCCCTTCCTCATCTACAGCACGAAACTCAGCAGGTAAGTAATACACCATATTGATATCCATACCTTCATGAACTGGTGTAGACTCATAGTCCAACATATCAGCCTCTTCTTCAAGTGGATCGACCGATTCTGAAATCTGGTCGAGTGAAGTAGAGGCAAGAAGTGCCACAGACGATGTAATAACTGTCACATCGTCCTCTTTGGGTGGTGTAGGCATTTCTGTGATAGATGTAGAAGCTGATGTATCTTGTATTTGTTTTGGCCTCCACGCTTGTTTTGCTGGAACCATGGGCCGAGTGTCATTGAACAACTTATCCCTTTGCTTCTCGGCCTCCTGCTCCGCCATCTCTTGACTCCTTAACCTCTGTAGTTTCCTCTTCTGTGTCTTCGTTATCCCTGGAGGACACCACTTTGGTCGAGTGTATTTAGCATCTCTCACCTTTACTTGGCTGGTGCTTGCTTCATGATCATTAGCCGAGTGCTTTGGCACGATAGAAAATATCGGCTCAGTCGAGTGGTTATGCACAGTCGGCTGCTGTATGGGGAATGTTTCGGTGCCCAAGATAAGTGAGTCGACATCCATTTTCTCCTTGCCTTTGCCCGACTCAACTGCTGCAACACTTGGTGACTTAACACGCCATTCCTTTCGATTTTCCAGATGCATGAAATTTCCACTCGGGCGCACCTTTTTACTTGGATGGAATCCACTCGGATTGATGTCACTCGGATGGTATCTACTCGGATGGAACTCAGTCGGATGGAATCTACCCATCCACATTTTTTCACTCGGATAGCTTCCACCTGGGTGCATTCTTACACTCGGATAATTTCCATCCGGTCGCATATTTTGACCAGCCGACTGATAGTCACCAATGTTGAGTCGGCCATTATATGAGTAACCAAGTCGATCCCACACAGATTGCCTCTGCTCTTCTGAAAACTGCGCCCTTGGTCCACTCGGTTTTGTATACCGACTGAACATATCAACTGATGGTGACCTTGGTCGTTTCAGATGAGTCGGTCGATTGAAACTAGAACCGGCCGACTGGTTAGCATACTTGGACAACAACATATCAAAAGTTGGTTTGATCCGCTTGTGCTGCACTTTAACTTCATTCTTCTTCCACTTGCCAACTTCTGGACTCTTGGGCTTGACAAATTTAACACGAGTATTTTCTTGCACTTGCGGTTGCCCCCCGAGTGTAGGATTCTTGATGGTGATTTTGATCACTTCCTTGCCATCGGGTTGCTTATCAAGCACAACCTGTCTCCCCAAGACCTTGTTGTCCTCCTTGTCTTTCCTGGGATCACCAACAATGACATTAGCTTTATTAGCAGATTCGGCCACCTCCGGCCGAATGAGTAGCTTCTTCCCCTCCAAATCCATGGTATTCATTGGAAAAGGTTGTTTATCAACTTGCATCTCAGAAAAGTTCAATCGTCCGTCATTAATGGCCGATTGTATCTGTCGTCGAAAAACATTGCAATCATTAGTAGCATGAGAAAAAGAGTTATGATACTTGCAATAAGCACGCCGTTTTAGCTCTTCAAACGGCGGTAAAGTATGAGATATTCTAATAATCTTAGCCTGCAGCAAAGCATCAAATATTTTATCACACTTAGCAATGTTAAAAGTAAACTTCATCTCTTCATCACGATTCTTATGAATCGGTTTCAGATCATTGCAAGTAAAGGGTTTGGCCTTGGATGGCCAAACAAATTCAGTAGCAAAAACATCACCCTCATCGTCCGAGTGATCACTATCATATTCCACCATATTCATCTTTGGTCGATCGGATTTGGATCTATGCACTTCTTTGAGATCTTTGCTTCGGCTTTCCTGAGCCATAGCTCTTTGTAAGACTTGGTTGATATTCAAAAACTCATAGCCTTCTAGCCTTTCTCTAATGGGAGTTCTCAAACCACTCAGCACTAGGTCTGCCAAGTCTCTCTCGGTTATCACCAAACTAAAACACCGGTTTTTTGTTTCTCTGAATCTCTTGACGTAATCGGAGACCGATTCATCATGCTTCTGCTTAACCGATGTTAGATGTGACAACTTGAGTTCATTGTCACCGCTATAAAAGTGATCATGAAATTTCTGCTCTAGCTGCGACCAAACTCGAATGGAACCATGTGGCAAAGAAGAAAACCATGAAAATGCGGTACGATTAATGACAAAGGAAATAAACGCACTTTCAACTCATTCAATGATCCTGCCTCACCCAATTGTGCTAAGTATTGACTAACATGCTCCCATGTGGTTTTGTGCCTTCTCCATTAAACTTAACGAAATCTGGAATTTTATATCACGGAGGGCTTTGGATAGCATCAAAGTACTCGAGTGCGGCTTTTGGTAAATCCGATTCGAGGTAACTCAACTCCAAAATTCTCTCGAAGCATCTTAGCCATCTCCTCTCTAAGATTAGCTAAACCATCATCCATAGTGGATGATGAAGCTTGTGGCAGTGGCATAGGAGGAGTAGGGTTACTAGCTGTAGGTAGGAATTGTGGCAGGTATGTCGACCCATAATTTGGAAGTGGTCGAATGGTTGTAGCTGTAGGTAGGGTTTGGTTCGGCGTCACCACCGAACCTGGCATGCTCATAATAGGATTAATGGGTGCAGCCACAATCTGATTTGTTTGGGTAGGATAATAAGTCATCGGCACGGGAGGCGCCGATGAGATAGGTAAAGCCAGATTAGGGTTTTGCACACTAGCAGCTACACCATCATTACCACTAGTCGATTGAGATGCATTCTTCTGAGCATTAGTATTTTCTATGAAAGTTTGATAGACTAGATTGTTACCATCAGCAATACGACTTTCAATCTCAGCCCACTGCTCAGGAGAAAAGGTAGTACTTACAGAGGGTTTAACCTGCTCGGCTTGAAGAGGAGGGAACTTGATTTCTTCAATCGGAGTGATGTTGCCTTGACGATCTTTCTTGAATTTTGCAAGGAACTCCTGCAGGTCCTTCTCCTCGCGCGCCTTCTTGTACTCCTCATAGACTTGGCGATGGTCGGCCGATATCTCATCAAGACTGGGCTTAATGATGTTATCGGCATCTACCTCAGATGGCTTGGGAAGATCGGACATGGCGGATGATGATGATTGATCTTCGGTCCCCAGCGGAGTCGCCAAAAAGTGTGTCGACACACGAACACGTCACGTGTACCCTCGACGCCGGGGGTGATGCACCGCAGCTCACGTCGAAGGAGACCCGACCGACAATAGCGACACGCAAGGCAGTCGGCGGGTGCTTTGCAGACCGAAACCCACAAGACCGGGAGGGACCCGTCAGGATTGCGGCGGCTATGGGCTGCCCTAGGTCGATTCGCTCGCCCCTAGAGCCTCGGGATTCGCAGCTCTCAAACACGAAGAACAGCGAAGAACGAGAGAGAAAACGGTGGAGAGATAAAAGTAGACAGGAAAAAGTAGTATATTGATTTGTTCGATTGTGTGTTGTTCAATCGGCCGTCACCCCCAACATATATAAGAGGCGGCTGGACTTCCCGTACAAGTAAAGGATTCATCTAGGCTTTCCTTACAAGAAAAAATTACATCAATTCGCGTCCTAGAGTCCTAGTTCTATTCCAACTCGGATTCAGTCTGAATCTGGCCCAACTTCTGTCTTCTTCCTTGTGCAAGCCGCCGAGCCTCCATATGACCTCCGATCAAGATGGCCCAAACATCAAACTTGTGCGCCTCGACGATACGAACAACTTTCATGTTGATCACTTTTTCAAATAAGGCCATCTTGAATACTTTTCGGGGTCATCTTTACCTTCCAGTCGGACTCTGTCTTGCGGTAGACTGAATTATCCGAGTCTTGTAGTGAATTTGCAGGCCATATACCATCTCTGATGACGATGACTCCAAAAGCAAAGTTTACCGTCTTGACGATACGCACAACTTCTGTATTGAACACTTCTTCATCCGAGATCATCTTGACAAACTTTTGGGCACATGTTCAGCTTCACTCGGATTTGAGCTCATCCACTCGGATATTAGAGTCTTTAACTCGGATGGTCGACTGGACTTTTTCACTCGGATGACTATATTTTCACTCGGAAGACAATCTTTTACTCGATCGGTAGGCTTTCACTCGACCTTTTACTCGATCGGTAGGTTTTCATTCGACCTTGAACTCGATCGGTAGGTTTTCACTCGACCGGTGACTCGATCGGTAAGTTTCCACTCGACCGGTGACTCGATCGGTAGGTTTCCACTCGACCTTGGACTCGATCGGTAGGTTTTCACTCGACCGGTGGTTCGATCTATAGGTTTCCACTCGACCTTGGACTCGATCGGTAGGTTTTCACTCGACCGGTGACTCGATCGGTAGGTTTTCACTCGACCGCTGAGTTTTCACTCGACCAAAAACATAGCCTGATCTTGATTTGCCTCTCCAGGTTGCATACGACCTCGGATTGAGACGAATTTTATATGAAAATCGATCGGCTCGACGAGACGAAACTTTTTCATGTTGAAGGTTTTTCGATTCAAGGACTTCTTGAAGGCCGAATTGCTCACGCATTGCATCAGACACTCATCAACATGTGTCTGGTGTCAAGCGTAATATTTAGGTCTCTGGCCTGCCCAGACCGTATTGACTATAACTTTTGCATATGAACTCGGATTGAGATGATTTATATATCAAAATCGATTGCCTCGACGAGACGAAGACAATTCCTTTAGAATACTCCCTCATCCGAGGTCGTCTTGAAGGCAAGATTGGCCGAAAACCACTCGGAATGTTTGAATTTTGTCACTCGGAGTACAACTTCGGCCACCGATATAAGGTCGAATGGCAATAAATTAAACATCAAAGTTATTCCACTCATTGACCTGAAACTTTGCATGCTGAAAACTCTTTCACTTGAGGCCATCTTACTTGCCTTTTGTACCTTGCCAAAATCCGATGTCAACAACCAGCCCCTGCGTGGCGTTCGCCTGCGGGTACAGCGTGTCCTTGAGGGGCCGCAGCTCCAGCGACGAGATGAAGGGCGTCCCGGAGCGAGTGTTCACCAGGCAGACCTGCACGGAGTCGTCCGGGACGACGGCGATGACCTCCGCGACATGCACCGCGTCGGGTTTCGAGATGTTCACCGTCTTCCAGAAGTTGACGCCGAGGTAGAGGTCGAAGATGGGAGGCTTGTTTAGGCCGTCGTAGTCGCCGTACATGAAGGTGGCCCGGACCAGGTACTTGGACGTCCCCGCCACGAAGGACGGGAGCGTGTAGCAGCCGCGCCGCCCCGGCATGCCAGGGAAGCTCCGGAGGCTGAGGGCCCGTCGGTCGCTTCTCGAGTTGGTGTACTCGGCCGAGACGTTGTAGTTGGTGCCGGCGTCTATGAAGCCAACGTCTGAGGTGTAGGTCAGCTCGGTGGCGCCGTCAACATAGCTGCTCTGCTCCGAGAGGCCGCAGTCGATGCTGATGAAACCTGAGAGCATGGACATGATGCTTGAGCCTTTGCCTGCCTGCATGCGAGTTGAATTAGCATAGCATACGATATGTTGGAGCTCAGTACCGGTGCTGTCGGGCGCGCTCTGGCAACGAACATGAGAGACGCCGCCGGCCAGGAAGAGCAGGAACAGCAACCACGTGGCCGCCATTGCCCTCCGCGATGATCGCTCCAGTTCACGACCACAACGTGCAGGTGCAGAGATGCTACAACCTGTGCAGCCAGCGCTTAGAGGGGCTAGCTAACTAGGACAAAAAGTACATGTTCGGCGACATATAAGTAGAGCCTTCACCCATAGTCATGCAATGCAACCAAAGGCGCTTGGGATGAGCGGTTAGCCATCTCAAGATCAAAGAGTCATGCAACCAAGATACTTGCACGTACATGTGATAAACCTTATCATTTGACACGCAATTATATGTCTATTCACCGCAAGTCAAACCACCGCATCCAATAGCTAGCTTCCAGGTACACCTCCAAATGATTGGCGTCAAGGTCAACGTTGCGCAAGAACAGCACAAGTAAGCAGACTGGTCCATGATTAGCGGTGTATAAAGTAGAGAAATGTGTAATGTAATGCTAAGACAAACAGCTTAGGTTGACTCGTTGCTGGGCCAACTAGCCGTTCGTCACACCGTACTACCAGGTAATACTCTATTTCCTCCCAACCAAAGCAACTCATGAAGCACACAAGTCTAAAATAATTATCTCTGTATGTTTCACTCTGGAGGGCGGTGACCAACTGCGGCTGCGGTAGCGGAGATCAACAGCGGCAATCGTGGTGGTGCGGTGGAGGTGGTGAGCGGCGTCAGTTTTGTGACGCGGACTGGTGGCTCGGTTGCCCGGCACCGGCAGTGGATCCGGATTCCTACGGCATGGCGGGTGTACGAGGAGTCCCCTGGCTTTTGATGGCTTGAGCTGGCTATCTTCTGTCAGCACGAGGTGCTTCGGTCATATCTTGTTGTGTGAACTATGCGTGACTTGTGATGTTGCTGCTGTTGAACATCTGCACAACTATCTTAACTGATGTGTTGTTGTTGGCCATATCTTGCTGCTGATCCTGGGCTATTGATCATGTGTGGTTGTTGGTCTTAAATCATGTGGGTTGTTCTTGTGAAGTCCTCTGTGATCAAGTTTTGATCATTTTCTAAATTCATATAAACCTGCCATGTTCTGGTAGTCTTGCAATTTAAATTGTTGTTGTAAGACCCCACTGATGCATTGTCATTTAAGTACCAAAATAAAAAAGTATACAATTAAACAAATCACAAGATCAAACTGATGCTTCTCATTTCCTTTGCAAAATGTGCGCAACATCAAAGGTTCACTACCAAGAACAACTCACAGCAAATTCTACTCAACTTCAGCAACCAAACACATTAAAATCTCGCTGCGTACAGCATCACCTAATATGCATTCTTTGAAGGAAATAAATAGGCCACACAATGCATATGCCAACAATCATCAGAAATGCCCATGTTTCCATCAGCTTGGTTAGATGCGCCACCCTCCTCTCTAAACAATGAGCTTTGAGCCAACTTCGCTCTAGCCCAACAAGTAGTTCCTCGATTGCACGTCCAACATGATCTGGAGGAGGAGGGTCAAACCCAAACAACCAATTCACATTCATCGGGAAGCTGCAACATCAATAATCTCATCAAAATGCAATCTTGGCAACAATGTAAGGAAAAACAGAGAAAATCTATGTGAATTACATCATGTGGACAACCAAGAAAATGTCTCTCCATGCTTGCTCCTCCCCAGGTGACACAACGAGCGGGAATGAGCCCGTGGCCCGGGCACAGGTGTTTGGAACGCATCTCAAGCCTGCAAAAGCTTGGATCCAACATGTACAACTCAGAGGAGAACCGCACTATCCCGACCGCATCGACCTACGATCGAGAAATTCCCCTAATTGAGTTGAAGCCCTAATGAAAAATCCACAAATTAGAGATGCAAAACTTACCTCCCCGGCCGGACGAAGAGCTCGCGGATGACATGCCCGAGTTGCACATCCACGCACCTAACGTGCGGCCTCCCTCCTTGAGCTCCAAATCGATGGCGTTGCCGTCGGTGATTTGCCTCACTCATGTCTGTGCACCTTCATGAGGTAGAAGAAACAAAGTGACGAGATAACAATTGGTGAGGGCCCACATGTAAGAAGCATGGGCAGAAATGTCAAACTGACGCCCAGTTACCAGTCAAAGGCCATTGGCCCAACGGAAATGACCCGGAGGGGGATTTCTGCAAGGGCCATATACGGGAGAGGGGTACTTTTGAGCATACTCGAATTTTAGGGGCCAATCCCAGGTGGGGGGTTCAAGTTAGGGGGAGAAATGGAATTGTCCCTAAAAATACAGTAGAAATTTCACCTAGAAAAACAATTTCTACTATATTATAAAATATGTTTGTCAGAAAAGCATGAAACTTTCCCAGATTGCTCGGTATAGTAGTTTTGATTTTACATATTTTTTTTCAAAATTTCATGACACTCTGATTTTTTGGTCAATTTGGTCAAATACATGCCACGTATGCCAATACCACCTTTAGGCCAAGTGAGGCAGTAATTTAAACGGACATGAGAGTTCAGGGTTGTGTTCTAACTGGTTTAGAGTTTAGGGCTGTAAATAAAACTAAAGCATGAATTCGAGGTTGAAATATGCAGTTCTCTCTTGTTCTTTTGTCATATGTTTTTCAGGTCATGGAATTGTAACTGGGAGTGGCAGTGGCAACCATGATGCAAATGGGACTATGATCTTTCCAAGGTATTAATATGCTTTCTTGTTCATACGATGCAAATGGAACTATGATCTTGATTTGCCCGGTTCAATTAAAGTGATGTTGTTTCTAAATCAGAAATGTAGGGCTTAAAGATAATAACATGTATAATCCATGGAACCATGCACAACCGTATTATGAGGGATTTGATTTATTGTACTGCAGCCAAAGTGATAAAGGTGGAGGCGCAACACGTGCTGCGAAGCACCTTGTGAGTGTGTTACCAAATGTGCAAAGAAATGTGAGAGATGCAATAAGGGAGCATCGGGATGAATTAAAGATGAAGAAAAGAGAAACAAAATTGTAAACTGAGAATTGAAAAAAATATACAATGCAAGCGTTGTATTGATACGTCTCCGTCGTATCTATAATTTTTTATTGTTTCATGCCAATATTATACAACTTTCGCACACTTTTTTCAACATTTTATATGATTTATTGGACTAACATATTAATCCTGTTGTCGGTGTCAAAACCGGCGGATCTCGGGTAGGGGGTCCCGAACTATGCGTCTAAGGCTAATGGTAACAGGAGGCGGGGGACATAATGTTTACCCAGGTTCGGGCCCTCTCGATGGAGGTAATACCCTACTTCCTGCTTGATTGACCTTGATGATATGAGTATTACAAGAGTTGATCTACTACGAGATCGTAGAGGCTAAACCTTAGAAGCTAGCCTATGATTATGATTGTTGTTGTCCTACGGACTAAACCCTCCGGTTTATATAGACACCGGAGGGGGCTAGGGTTATACAGAGTCGGTTACAAAGAAGGAGATCTACATATCCGAATTGCCAAGCTTGCCTTCCACGCAAAGGAGAGTCCCACCCGGACACGGGACGAAGTCTTCAATCTTGTATCTTCATAGTCCAACAGTCCGGCCAAAGTATATAGTCCGGCTGTCCGAGGACCCCCTAATCCAGGACTCCCTTAGTAGCCCCGGAACCAGGCTTCAATGACGATGTGTCCGGCACGCAGATTGTCTTCGGCATTGCAAGGACGGTTCCTTCTTCGAATACTCCATAGAAGATTTTGAACACATGGATTGTGTCCGGCTCTGCAAAACAAATTCCACATACCACCGTAGAGAGTACAATATTCCACAAATCTAATCTGCTGACAACTTTTCATAGCGTGACATCACGTCGCGGCCCGGTCATTACAAACCTTTTTTCCCAGCCTGCCACTGCATGTGTTGCGAGGCGGTTTTATTGGCACGTCTTGTCGAAGCAGAGATCGTGTTCCCCTTATCACGGGATTCTCATCAATACGGGTGTGGGTAACCCAACCGTGCTTGTTAATATGACTCCTTGATTTTAGGCAAGTTCCAAACGGCCACGTGAAGGACGCTTGATATTCACCCTCTTTATAAAGGGGCCAAGGCCTGTCCTTTTCTTCCCACGCTCGATCCTTCCCTTCCCCCACCTCGAGTTCCAACACCCAAGGCTCAAGCTAAGATCTTCGGACCTTGGCCCATGTCCGGATCCAACCTTCAAGGCCGGTGGATGGCCTCCTCTGTCATAGAGGAGGACATCAAGAAGCTTAGGGTGGCCAGGTATCTAACCGCCGAAATCCCGCACATGCTGCCTGCTCAAGGGCAGGTCATCCCACTCCCGGACCCAACGAGAGTGTCGTATTTGTCTCCCACTTCCTCCGAGGGCTACACTTTAGTCTTGATCCCTTTGTTAGAGGGCTCATGTTCTATTACAAGCTAGATTTCCATGATCTGGCCCCAGATTCCATCCTTCACATCTCATCGTTTATCGTCGTATGTGAAGCTTTCCTCCGCATCACCCCACACTTCGGCTTATGGCTCAAGACCTTCAATGTAAAGCCGAAGATGATCGACGGGCGACACGCGGAGTGCGGAGGCGCTATAATAAGCAAAGGCGCCGACGCCCTATGGCCAAAGAGTTCCTTCCCGGAGGTGTCTGACTTATGTCAACGGGAGTGGTTTTACATCACAGCTCCCCGGGGTACAAAGCGGGCGGCCGCCCCCGCCTTCCGCTCGGGCCCTTCGCCTCAACTGGCGTCATGGGTCAACAAGGGGCTGGACTGGGGGCCAATTAATGACGTGCTGACATTGCAAAGCCATATCTGAGATCTCCTCAAGAGGGATGCCAGTCTTGTCAAGGTAATGCAAGTAATGCTAGTTCGTCGGGTCCTGCCATGCCAATGTCGATCTCTCCGTATGTGGGAGTTCAACCTGGAAGGACCACGAACTATTCAACAATTCTTCGGCGTGACGCTCGAAGGGATGTATGGATTGTTCTTCGGATCACGAATAAAGTGTCCGGACACCACCGAGGATGCGGGTCTCAACTGCAACCGTCCAGATACCCAAGTAAGTAATTCCGCGATCGAACATGCCGTCTTTATATTTGTCACAACATCATTCTGAAAAATTGCACTTGGCCAGGACTGGATAAGAAAGGCGGAGAAGATCAGGTGTTTGGCCCCCCTTCATGAAGGCTCGCCGGATCATGTACTAACAAGGATGCTTGAGCGCGCACCCTATCAAGTGACATCAGGAGAAGATGAAGGGAGGAATAGAGAAGCCGAAAGCGGGCTTCATACATTACACATCCAAACCGGGGGAATTAGTGTGTCCGCAAAGGAGGATAATCGGGGAGGAGAATCTAGAATCCCCTCTCCCCACGGGAAGAAAAGGGCCGCCTCTGAAGACTTGGAAACGGAGGTTTTCAAACGAGGGAAGAAACCTTCGCCAGGGGGCCCTGCCTCGGAGGGCGTCCTTACCGTACAGCGCCCGCAAGGGGGCCGGCCATCAACTGAGTTGTAACTGAACAAAAGTACTTTGGTAAATATATCCTGCTTTATCTCTAAGAACAATAACTGAGACATATATTTTGCAGTCCGGCTCGGAGCCCTTCTCGACAAAGTTCGTCTTCGGGGGATCTTCTTCCGGAGATGATGGAGAGCGAAACGCCTCCTCCCGCCTCCCCGCCTCATGGGGCGGACGACCCCGAAGTGTCGTCACGGAGGATTTCTCCTGATCCGCAAGGGCCAGAAGGTAACTCTTCGGCCGACCAAAGTCCAGAGTATTCGGCTCCTAAGGAGAGCAACAGAAAGAGTCCGGGATTGTCCGGTGCACAACCGGACATACTGATGGGTATTCTGGAGCAAGCGGCTATCTCAGAGGCGCATCGTACCTTAATGGGTACGGTGGTTGAGAGGATTTCATCCGCCAAAAGCGGGTTGAATGAAGCTTTTACGAGCCTGCTAAGAGGCTTTGAGGTACGCAAAGTAATATATATGTATTTTTGACGGTACCGCACACGCTAGGTGTGTTCTGTATAGATAGTAGCCCCTGAGACTCTGGTTGCCGTCCAGAGGCGGCAAACAGAGGATCATAGTCCCAGGTAATGATCGCGCTGCTTTCATGTGCAGGCAGCTGAGGGTCCGGCTGGCCGGACTGCTGATTTTGCCGAACTGAGGCGGCAGCTTGATGTGGCAGATGCCGACATCGCGCTTGTGAACAAGTGGCTTGACGAGGCACAGGGTATGTATTTTCGGGTGGTCAGCAAATATTAAGAGGAGCATGATGCTAGTATCTATAATATGATGTGACTGCAGATGGAGCTGCCACCGTGGAGCAAACTAAATTAAATAAAGCATACAGTGGGTAAACAAATTACTGTTGAGCAATAGAGCAAACTAAAAGATAAATAAAAGAGCAAACTAAATTAAATATAAATAAATTGCAGCAAGGTATTTTTGGGTTTTTTGGTTATAGATCTGAAAATATATGATGGAAAATAGACTCGAGGGCATAGGTTTCACTAGAGAGGCTTCTCATTTAAAGAAAGCATACGGTGGGTAAACAAATTACTGTTGAGCAATTGATAGAAAAGCGCAAAGTTATGATGCTAAGGCAATGATCATGAATATAGGCACCACGTCCGTGACAAGTAGACCGAAACGATTCTGCATCAACTACTATTACTCCACACATCGACCGACTTTTGCCTGCATCTAGAGTATTAAGTTCATAAGAACAGAATAACGCTTTAAGCAAGATGACATGATGTAGAAGGATAAACTCAAGCAATATGATATAAACCCCATATTTTTATCCTTAATGGAAACAATACAATACATGCCTCGTTGCATGTTTTATCACTGGGAGAGGACACCGCAAGATTGAACCCATCACAAAGCACTTCTCACATTGCAAGAAAAACCAATCTAGTTGGCCAAACCAAATTGATAGATCAAAGATAATTACTAAGCTATCTCAATCATGCATAAAAGAGTTCAGAAAAGACTCAAATAATATTCATATATAAACTGATCATAAATCCACAATTCATCAGATCTCAACAAACTCACCGCAAAAGAAGATTACATCGAATAGATCTCCAAGAACATCAAGGAGAACATTGTATTGAAGATCAAAGAGAGAGAGAAGAAGCCATCTAGCTACTAGCTATAGAACTATAGGTCAATGGTAAACTACTCACGCATCGTCGGAAGGGCAGCAAGGTTGATGTAGAGTCCCTCCATGATTGAATCCCCCTCCAGTGGTGTCGTGGTGGGAGCACGGCAGATGCCATGGGATGGCTAAAGAGAGGAGGAGGCTCGAGGGCGCTGGTGGGCTCCAGAGGCAAGGTTGGCATGAGCGGGCGCGGGACGCCGGACATACCTAGGTTTAGGGCTCTTCGAAGAGATAACACCCCTAGTCCTGCCGAGTGTAGTTTGATGTTCGATAGTACAATGTTGCTCCTAGAGCTGTATGGAGGAGGAAGGGAAGCTGGCCAAGGCTTAGGCTGCTCCTTCTCTCCCGGTGGATGTTGCTGTTTTGGTGGCTAGTTCATCTCTATGCTCTGTTGCTGCTTACTTTTGCCTTGCCCGTATGCGTGGGCTCCTAGGGGGTTTTATAGACCACCCCCAGGGGTACATTGGTAATGTTACAAGTCGGTGGGTCCGGGTTGACGGTATACGGGGACCCGGGCTGGGACCCGCTGGGGGCCTGTGGTTCGCCCGGTTCCCCTAGGTGCGGGCCCCGCCTGCCTAGGGGGACTGTGCGCCGTCTTGTCGATCGTCAGGGCGTGGCCGAGTCGAGTCGTGTACAATGGCGCTCCGTCAGGTCGTCCCTTGCTGTCATCAGCGGTGAGGGTGGGGGCGTTGTAGCCATGCCATCCCTGGTTAGCGGGTAGGTGAGGGGCACTGTTGCCACGGTCCGGCTGACCAGAGGCATGGGCGGGGCACTGTTGCCTTGGTCATCGGTAGCTGAAGACTCGTCCCATCGTACGACCTAGATGGGACGGGAGCTGACCCGTGGCTGGATTGCGGAGCACGCCACGGGTGGAGCTAGCTTGTTGAGGAAGCTTTGGTTGTGCCGGGTTCGGCTGTCTTGTGCTGGTTGTTGGGGCCGAGTCGACGCGTCTTGCCGGGTCGGAGAGTTTTGCCGGGTTGCAGGGCTTGGCCGGGTCGAGCGACCCGGCCAAGTGCGTGCCGGCTTGAGGGGCGATGCTAGCCCCGTTGTTTTTGAAAATGATCCGGGTTCCGTTGCCTGCCCAGGGTTCATCCCCTCGACCGTAGTCCCCGAAGCTGTGAAGGTCCGCCGTCTTCGGATGAGTGGGCCTTCGCAGTTTCCCCTTTAAGCAAGGCAGATTCTGCGATCACCGGGTCCGGCAACACCCACTGTGTGCCGGTTTTCTCGGAAACCGGATCGCAGCGTTCCGATGGGGGCGGGAACCGAGGAGTTCGCCGAATCTTGGGGCAATCCCTCGGGCTTCGCGCAGGCGCCACGTGGTGCCTGGAAGTCGGACGGGCCTAATAGGCCACGCGTAAGACGGGACTGAGCGACGGGCTGGGGCCCGCCGCCACGCGCCCTTGGCCCACGCGTGCAGATTTATTGTGACATCCGGGGGTCGCTTGCTCTTCCCCGGGCAGTTATTGCGTGTGTACGTGCACACTTATTGCGGGGTAGTGGAAAGGGCGTGTGCAGACGATCCCACTCCCCCACGTTCAAACCGAGGGTTATAAATCGGGGGGCAGGGGGCGACAGACATTATTCTCGCTCGCGCCCTTCTGCCCCTTTGCTCTTGCTCTGCTCCTTGCAACCGACGCACTGCGGCGCCCATTGCCCCGAGCAGAACTTCGTCGTCGTCCATCTTCTTTCTCCTTCTCCTTCTTTCGTCCATGGCACTGCCGTCGGGCTCTTGGATGGGCTCGAACATCACCACCGAAGACATCGCCCATCTTCGGGCGTCACGGCGCTTTCCGCTGGAGATGGATGTCACCGTCCGTCTGCCGCGCGGCGAGCAGAGCCCGCAACCCGAGGAGTCGGAGCGCGTGGTCTTCCTTATGCACTTTGAGCGTGGATTTGGGATGCCGGCGAGCACCTTCTTCCGCACGTTCCTGGAGTTCTTCGGGCTCCAGCCACACCATCTCGGCGCCAGCGCCATCGTCCAGCTTTCTGGCTTCTTCACCCTCTGCGAGGGGTACCTGGGGGTCGAGCCTACGATCGACCTCTGGGCGCGCTTCTTCTCCCTGAAGCAGCAGGGCCCGACAGCAGGAGAGTTCGCCGACTGCGACGCCGCCGTCATCTCGAAGTAGTCAGGGGCGGACTGCCCCAAGATCCCGCTGGAGGATTCTGCCAAGAAATGGCAGAACTCCTTCTTCTACGTCCGCAACTTGGGTGAGGACCGCATCAACCTTCCGGCCTTCGCCATCGCGCTGCCGCGGGCGAAGATGAACTGGGGCTACTCCCCCAGGAGCCCATCGCAGGAGATTATCAATCTCTGCGAGCGGGTGACGGTGATGAGGACGCGGGAGGGCCTCACTGGCAACGACCTCATCACCGTGTTTGTCATGCGCCGGGTTCTCCCGCTGCAGAGGTGCTCCTGCCTCATCAGCGAGATGGTCGGTCTTCAAGATCCCAACCGCATGGGGTCGACGCGCCTGACGGCGGAGCAGGTCGCACGCCGAGTGAACGACATCTCCAAGGCCAACCTTGGGGAGGACCGGCGGTTCGGCAAGGTGCCGTACAACAAGTTGAATCCAGCGCCACAGGTGAGCGTCTGGTCACCTTACTTTGCTGTTGCGCACCTCCTTGTCCGCCCTGACGCGACGCAGGAGGTGCTTCTGAATGCGATCCGGCATCCTTACGTCTGGGCTCCATCGCAGGTGGTGCCGGTGGCGCCGGAGGAGCCCGCAGCCCACGGCGGGGAGGAGGAACCCGAGGCTGGCGCTGGGCGTCGTGCGGGTAAGTCTTGGATTTTTCTTCGTGTATCTCGAGTTGTTGACCGTGGTATGGCACGGGCGATGCCGATGCCAGTTGTTGGTGTAGTGGTGTTGGGTGAGGGAGGCGGCGATGCGGGCGGAGCCGGGTCGTCGTGCGGGGCAGCGTCGAGTCGCCCGCACGGGAAGGACAGCGTCGCGCCGCGGCCTCGGGCCCCGAAGCGCACGGCGGACCCGGCCGGGACCGGGAGGCCAGCCAAGAGGAAGCGCGGTGCTGGGCATGGGAGGCCAACCCCGGTCCTGGTCTTGACAGGGTAAGCTCCATCTCCTACATGCATCCGGGCTATCGAGCTAGCCTTGTTTTTTGCTCATTCTGTCTTCTTCTTCTTCTTCAGGTCGCCAATCGTGTTGGCGAGGGCAGCGGCGGACGCCGCGGCCGTCGAAGGGACCGCATTCCGAAGGAGTCGGTACGACCTCATCGACCAGGTTGAGGAGGAGGGACGGGCCGACTCGGACCTCGGCCTGGACCCAAACGACGCCGAGGGCTTGGCCTGGCGAGACAGGAACAGGGCCGAGGCAGAGCTGGAGGCAGCCTCGGTCCGGGCTTGGACCGACGCGGCGGCAGCATGGGCGCGAGCCGACACGAAGTCGGCCTGGCGCGAGATGCTGGAGGGCTCGGTGGTGGCGGCGACGGTCTTCGAGCCATCGTCGGTGAGGAAGCGCGGGCGTGAGGGCCGGGCTGAGGTGGTGATCCTCGACTAGGTGGTCGTGGAGGTGGAGGATGATACCCCACCGCGGGTCGACTTTGTCGAGCGGGCGGGGGATGATGGAGGTGGTGGCGGAGCTGTCTTGGAGGAGGCGCTGCGAGCGGCGGCGCACGAGGCGCCACCGGTGTTGGAGGAGGCACCGCGGGCGGCGGTGCCGGAGGCCACCCCGACAGCTGGGCCGATGGTGGCGCAGTAGGCCGTCCCGTCGTCCGGACCGGAGGCGGTGACGCAGGGCGTCCCGACGTCCGGGTCGTCTTTGAAGGAAATATGCCCTAGAGGCAATAATAAAGTTATTATTTATTTCCTTATTTCATGATAAATGTTTATCATTCATGCTAGAATTGTATTAACCGGAAACATGATACATGTGTGAATGCATAGACAAACAAGATGTCACTAGTATGCCTCTACTAGACTAGCTTGTTAATCAAAGATGGTTATGTTTCCTGACCATGAACAAAGAGTTGTTATTTAATTAACAAGGTCACATCATTAGTAGAATGATCTGATTGACATGACCCATTCCATTAGCTTAGCACACGATCGTTTAGTATGTTGCTACTGCTTTTATCCATGACTTATACATGTTCCTCGTAACTATGAGATTATGCAACTCCGTTTACGGAGGAACACTTTGGTGCTACCAAGCGTCACAACGTAATCGGGTGATTATAAAGGAGTACTACAGGTGTCTCCAAAGGCAGATGTTGGGTTGGCGTATTTCGAGATTAGGTTTTGTCACTCCGATTGTCGGAGAGGTATCTCTGGGCCCTCTCGGTAATGCACATCACTGAAGCCTTGCAAGCACTACAACTAATGAGTTAGTTGTGAGATGATGTATTACGGAACGAGTAAAGAGACTTGCCGGTAACGAGATTGAACTAGGTATTGGATACCGACGATCGAATCTCGGACAAGTAACATACCGATGACAAAGGGAACAACGTATGTTGTTATGCGGTCTGACCGACAAAGATCTTCGTAGAATATGTAGGAACCAATATGGGCATCCAGGTCCCGCTGTTGGTTATTGACCGTGAATAGTTCTAGGTCATGTCTACATTGTTCTCGAACCGTAGGGTCCGCACGCTTAAGGTTTCGATGACAGTTATTATGAGTTTATGTATTTTGATGTACCGAAGAAGTTCGAGTCCGGATGTGATCACGGACATGACGAGGAGTCTCGGAATGGTCGAGACATAAAGATTGATATATTGGAAGCCTATGTTTGGAGTTCGAATGGTTCCGGAAAGCGGAATTTACTGAGTACCGGAGGTTACGGAACCCCGGGGTAAATGGGCCTCGGTGGGCCTCGAGGGAGAAGAGGAGGGCCGGCCAGGAGGTGGCCGCGCCCTCCCCCCAGTCCGAATAGGACAAGGAGGGGGCGCCCTCTCCTCTTCCCCCCCCCAAACCTAATCCAACTAGGAAGGGGGAGTCCTACTCCGGTGGGAGTAGGACTCCTCCAGCCGCCTATCTAGGCCGGCCGGCCCCCCCTCCCTCCTTAATATACGGGGCAGGGGGCACCCTAGAACACACAAGTTTGATCTTTGGATCGTTCCTTAGCCGTGTGCGGTGCCCCCTCCACCATATTCCACCTCGGTCATACCGTCGCGAAGCTTAGGCGAAGCCCTGCGCCAGTGAAACATCAAGATCGTCACCACGCCGTCGTGCTGACGGAACTCTCCCTCGACACTCGGCTGGATCGGAGTACGAGGGACGTCATCGAGCTGTACGTGTGTCAAGAACTCGGGGCGTCGATGTGGCGCCGGATCGGTCGGATCGCGAGGAGATCGTCGACTACTTCCTCTACGTTGTGATCGCTTCGCTTCGGGTCTACGAGGGTACGAGACAACTCTCTCCTCTCGTTGCTATACATCACCATGATCTTGCGTGTGCGTGGGAAATTTTTGAAATTACTACGTTCCCCAACAAGTGGCATCCGAGCCTAGGTTTTTCTATGGTTTGATGTTTTGCACGAGTAGAACACAAGTGAGTTGTGGGCGATACAAGTCATACTACCTACCAGCATGTCATACTTTGGTTCAGCGGTATTGTGAGATGAAGCGGCCCGGACCGACATTACGCCAGACGCTTACGCGAGACTGGTTTCACCGCTGCGAGCACTCGTTGCTTAAAGGTGACTGGTGGGTGCTGTCTCACTTTAGTTGAACCGAGTGTGGCTACGCCGGTCCTTGAGAAGGTTAAACGGAGTCTATTTGACAAAGTATCGTTGTGGTTTTGATGCGTAGGTGAGACGGTTCTTGCTTAAGCCCGTAGCAGCCACGTAAAATTTGCAACAACAAAGTAGAGGACGTCTAACTTGTTTTTGCAGGGCATGTTGTGATGTGATATGGTCAAGGCGTGATGCTTTATTGTATGAGATGATCATGTTTTGTAACCAAAGTTATCGGCAATGGCAGGAGCCATATGGTTGTCGCTTATTGTATGCAATGCAATCGCTACGTAATGCTTTACTTTATCACTAAGCGGTAGCGATAGTCGTAGAAGCATAAGTTTGGCGAGATGACAACGATGCTACGATGGAGATCAAGGTGTCGCGCGGTGGCGATGGTGATCATGGTGGTGCTGCAAGATGGAGATCGTGAAGCACAAGATGATGATGACCATATCATATCACTTATATTGATTTGCATGTGATGTTTATCCTTTTATGCATCTTATCTTGCTTTGATTGACGGTAGCATTATAAGATGATCTCTCACTAAATTATCAAGAAGTGTTCTCCCGAGTATGCACCGTTGCCAAAGTTAAATCGTGCCCGGACACCACGTGATGATCGGGTGTGATAAGCTCTCGTCCATCTACAACGGGTGCAAGCCAGTTTTGCACACGCAGAATACTCGGGTTATACTTGACGAGCCTAGCATATGCAGATATGGCCTCGGAACACGGAGACCGAAAGGTCGGCGTGAATCATATAGTAGATATGATCAACATAAGATGTTCACCATTGAAAACTACTCCATTTCACGTGATGATCGGTTATTGTTTAGTTGATTTGGATCACGTGATCACTTAAGATGACTAGAGGATGTCTATCTAAGTGGGAGTTCTTAAGTAATATGATTAATTGAACTTAAATTTATCATGAACTTAGTACCGATAGTATCTTGCTTGTTTATGTTTGATTGTAGATAGATGGCTCGTCTTTGTTGTTCCGTTGAATTTTAATGCGTTCCTTGAGAAAGCAAAGTTGAAAGATGATGGTAGCAATTACACGGATTGGGTCCGAATTTGAGGATCATCCTCATTGCTGCCTGAAGAGTTACGTCTGGATGCACCGCTAGGTGCCAGTGCTCTTTGCTAATGCAAGCTGCAGATGTTATGAGCGTCTGGCAGAGCAAAGCGGATGACTACTCTATAGTTCGAGTGTGCCATGCTTTACGGCTTAGAACCGGGACTTCAACGACGTTTTGAGCGTCATGGAGCATATGAGATGTTCCAGAGTTGAAGTTGATATTCCAATGTAATGCCCGGATTGAGAGATATGAAGTCTCTAATAAGTTCTATAGCTGCAAGATGGAGGAGAATAGTTACATTAGTGAGCATATACTCGAATGTCCGGGTACTACAATCACTTGACACAATTGGGAGTTAATCTTCCGGATGATTGTGTCATTGATGAATTCTTCAATCACCGCCACCAAGCTACAAAGGCTTCGTGATGAACTATAATATGCAAGGGTTAGTAAAGACTATACCGAGCTCTTCGCAATGCTAAAGGCATGGAGGTAGAAATCAAGAAGGAGCATCAAGTGTTGATGGTCAATAAGACCACAAGTTTCAAGAAGAAAGGCAAAGGGAAGAAGAAGGGAACTTCAAGAAGAACAGCAAGCAAGTTGCTGCTTAGGAGAAGAAACCCAAGTCTGGACCTAAGCCACAAACCGAGTGCTTCTACCGCAAGCGACTGGTCCTTTGGAAGCGGAACTGCCCCAAGTATTTGGCGGATAAGAAGGATGGCAAGGTGAACAAAGGTATATGTGATATACATGTTATTGATGTGTACCTTACTAGAGCTCGCAGAGCACTGGTATTTGATCTGGTTACATTGCTAATATTTGCAACTCGAAGCAGGGACTACGGATTGCGAACTCGCAAAGGGCGAGGTGACGATGGCGTGGGAAATGGTTCCAAAGTCGATGTGATCGTGGTCGGCACGCTACCTCTACATCTACCTTCGGATTAGTTTTAGACCTAAATAATTGTTATTTGGTGCTGCGTTGAGCATGAACATTATATCTGGATCTTGTTTGATGCGAGGCGGTTATTCATTTAAATCGAGAGAATAATGGTTGTTCTATTTATTTGAGTAATATCTTTTATGGTCATGCACCCTTGAGGAGTGGTCTATTTTGATGAATCTCGATAGTAGTGATACACATATTCATAATGTTGAAACCAAAAGATGCAGAGTTGATAATGATAGTGCAACTTATTTGTGGCACTTGCCGTTTAGGTCATATCGGTGTAAAGCGCATGAAGAAACTCCATCTTGATGGACTTTTGGAGTCACTTGATTATGAATCACTTGGCACTTGCGAACCGTGCCTCATGGGCAAGATGACTAAAACCCGTTCTCGGTACTATGAGAGAGCAACAGATTTGTTGGAAATCATACATACTGAGATGTATGTGGTCCGATGAATGTTGAGGCTCGTGGCGGATATCGTTATTTTCTCACCTTCACAGATGACTTAAGCAGATATGAGTATATCTACTTAATGAAACATAAGTCTGAAACATTTGAAAAGTTCAAAGAATTTCAGAGTGAAGTTGAAAATCATCGTAATAAGAAAATTAAATTTCTACGATCCGATCGTGGAGGTGAATATTTGAGTTACGAGTTTGGTCTACATTTGAAACAATGCGGAATAGTTTCGCAACTCACGCCACCGGAACACCACAGCGTAATGGTGTGTCCAAGCGTCGTGAATCGTACTTTACTAGATATGGTGCGATCTATGATGTCTCTTACAGATTTACCGCTATCGTTTTGGGGTTATGCTCTAGAGGCGGCCGCATTCACCTGAATAGAACACCGTCGAAATCCGTTGAGGCGACACCTTATGAACTGTGGTTTGGCAAGAAACCAAAGTTGTCGTTTCTTAAAGTTTGGGGATGCGATGCTTATGTGAAAAAGCTTCAACCCGATAAGCTCGAACCCAAATCGAGAAATGTGTCTTCATAGGATACCCAAAGGAGACAGTTTGGTACACCTTCTATCTCAGATCCGAAGGCAAGACATTCGTTGCTAAGAATGGATCCTTTCTAGAGAAGGAGTTTCTCTCGAAAGAAGTGAGTGGGAGGAAAGTAGAACTTGATGAGGTAATTGTACCTTCTCCCTTACTTGAAAGTAGTTAAATCACGTAAACCGGTTTCGAGACACCTACACCAAGTAGTGAGGAAGTTGATGATGTTGATCATGAAACTTCAGATCAAGTTGCTCTGAGAACCTCGTAGATCAACAGAGTAAGATCCGCACTGTGAGTGGTACGGTAATCCTGTTCTGGAAATCATGCTACTAGATCATGATGAACCTACGAACTATGAAGAAGCGATGGTGAGCCCAGATTCCGCAAAATGGCTTGAGGCCATGAAATCTGAGATGGGATCCATGTATGAAAACAAAGTGTGGACTTTGGTTGACTTGCCCGAGGGTAGGCAAGCAATAGAAAACAAGTGGATCTTCAAGAAGAAGACTGACGCTGACGGTAATGTTATCGTCTACAAAGCTCGACTTTGTCGCAAAGGGTTTTCGACAAGTTCAAGGGATTGACTACGATGAGACTTTCTCACCCGTAGCGATGCTTAAGTCCGTCCGAATCATGTTAGCAATTGCCGCATTTTATGATTATGAAATTTGGCAAATGGATGTAAAGACTGCATTCTGAATGGATTTACGGAAGAAGAGTTGTATATGATGCAACAGAAGGTTTTATCGATCCAAAGGAGCTAACAAAGTGTGCAAGCTCCAGCGATCCATCTATGGACTGGTGCAAGCATCTCGGAGTTGGAATAAGCGCTTTGATAGTGTGATCAAAGCATTTGGGTTTGTACAGACTTTTGGAGAAGCCTGTATTTACAAGAAAGTGAGTGGGAGCTCAGTAGCATTTACGATATTATATGTAGATGACATATTGCTGATCGGAAATGATATAGAATTCTGGATAGCATAAAGGGATACTTGAATAAGAGTTTTTCAATGAAAGACCTCGGTGAAGCTGCTTACATATTGGGCATCAAGATCTATAGAGATAGATCAAGACGCTTAATTGGACTTTCACAAAGCACATACCTTGACAAAATTTTGAAGAAGTTCAAAATGGATCAAGCAAAGAAAGGGTTCTTGCCTGTGTTACAAGGTGTGAAGTTGAGTAAGACTCAATGCCCGACCACTGCAGAAGATAGAGAGAAAATGAAAGATGTTCCCTATGCTTCAGCCATAGGCTCTATCATGTATGCAATGCTGTGTACCAGACATGATGTGTGCCTTGCTATAAGTTTAGCAGGGAGGTACCAAAGTAATCCAGGAGTGGATCACTGGACAGCGGTCAAGAACATCCTGAAATACCTGAAAAGTGAAGGAAATATGCCCTAGAGGCAATAATAAAGTTATTATTTATTTCCTTATATCATGATAAATGTTTATTATTCATGCTAGAATTCTATTAACCGGAAACATAATACATGTGTGAATACATAGACAAACAGAGTGTCACTAGTATGCCTCTACTTGACTAGCTTGTTAATCAAAGATGGTTATGTTTCCTGACCATGAACAAGGAGTTGTTATTTGATTAACAAGGTCACATCATTAGTTGAATGATCTGATTGACATGACCCATTCCGTTAGCTTAGCACACGATCGTTTAGTATGTTGCTATTGCTTTCTTCATGACTTATACATGTTCCTATAACTATGAGATTATGCAACTCCGTTTACGGAGGAACACTTTGGTACTACCAAGCGTCACAACGAATCGGGTGATTATAAAGGAGTACTACAGGTGTCTCCAAAGGCAGATGTTGGGTTGGCGTATTTGAGATTAGGATTTGTCACTCGATTGTCGGAGAGGTATCTCGGGCCCTCTCGGTAATGCACATCACTTAAGCCTTGCAAGCATTGCAACTAATGAGTTAGTTGTGAGATGATGTATTACTGAGCGAGTAAAGAGACTTGCCGGTACGAGATTGAACTAGGTATTGGATACCGACGATCGAATCTCGGGCAAGTAACATACCGATGACAAAGGGAACAACGTATGTTGTTATGCGGTCGACCGATAAAGATCTTCGTAGAATATGTAGGAACCAATATGGGCATCCAGGTCCCGCTATTGGTTATTGACCGGAGACGATGTCTCGGTCATGTCTACATTGTTCTCGAACCGTAGGGTCCGCACGCTTAAGGTTTCGATGGCGGTTATATTATGAGTTTATGAGTTTTGATGTACCGAAGGAGTTGAGTCCCGGATGAGATCGGGGACATGACGAGGAGTCTCGAAATGGTCGAGACATAAAGATCGATATATTGGACGACTATATTTGGAGTTCGAAAGGTTCCGAGTCATTCGGTATATTTTTGAGTACTGGAGAGTTACGGAATTCGTATTGGGCCTTAATGGGCCATACAGGGAAAGGAGAAAAGGGCCAAAAGGGTGGCAACCGCCTCCCTTGGTCTAGTCCGAATTGGACTAGGGAGGCGCACCCTTCCTTCCTTTTCCTTCTCTTTTCCCTTTCCTTCTCTCCTACTCCTAATACATGGAAGGACTACTAGTTGGACTAGGAAAGGGGGAATCCTACTCCCGGTGGGAGTAGGACTCCCCATGGCGCGCCATAGAGAGGGTCGGCCTCCTCCTCCCTCCCTCCTTTATATACGGGGGCAGGGGCCACCCCATGAACACACAAGTTTGATCTACGGATCGTTCCTTAGCCGTGTGCGGTGCCCCCCTCCACCATATTCCACCTCGGTTATACCGTCGCGAAGCTTAGGCGAAGCCCTGCGCCGGTGAAACATCAAGATCGTCACCACGCCGTCGTCTTGTGGAACTCTCCTCGACACTCGGCTGGATCGAGTCTGAGGGGCGTCATCGAGCTGTACGTGTGTCAAGAACTCGGGGCGCCGAGTAACGGCGCCGGGATCGGTCGGATCGCGAGGAGAACGTCGACTACTTCCTCTACATTGTGATCGCTTCGCCGGGTCTCGAGGGTGCGAGACAACACTCTCCCCTCTCGTTGCTATGCATCACCATGATCTTGCGTGTGCGTAGGAAATTTTTGAAATTACTCGTTCCCCAACAGTGGTATCGAGCCTAGGTTTTATGGTTTGATGTTTTGCACGAGTAGAACACAAGTGAGTTGTGGGCGATACAAGTCATACTACCTACCAGCATGTCATACTTTGGTTCAGCGGTATTGTGAGATGAAGCGGCCCGGACCGACATTACGCAGACGCTTACGCGAGACTGGTTTCACCGCCACGAGCACTCGTTGCTTAAAGGTGACTGGTGGGTGCCTGTCTCTCTCACTTTAGTTGAACCGAGTGTGGCTCGCCCGGTCCTTGAGAAGGTTAAACGAGTCTATTTGACGAAATATCGTTGTGGTTTTGATGCGAGGTGAGACTAGTTCTTGCTTAAGCCCGTAGCAGCCACGTAAAATTTGCAACAACAAAGTAGAGGACGTCTAACTTGTTTTTGCAGGGCATGTTGTGATGTGATATGGTCAAGACGTGATGCTATATTTTATTGTATGAGATGATCATGTTTTGTAACGAAGTTATCGGCAATCGGTGGAGCCATATGGTTGTCGCTTTATTGTATGCAATGCAATCATACTGTAATGCTTTACTTTATCACTAAGCGGTAGCGATAGTCGTAGAAGCATAAGATTGGCGAGGCGACAACGATGCTACGATGGAGATCAAGGTGTCGCGCCGGTGGCGATGGTGATCATGGTGGTCTTTGCAAGATGGAGATCATGAAGCACAAGATGATGATGACCATATCATATCACTTATATTGATTTGCATGTGATGTTTATCCTTTTATGCATCTTATCTTGCTTTGATTGACGGTAGCATTATAAGATGATCTCTCACTAAATTATCAAGAAGTGTTCTCCCGAGTATGCACCATTGCCAAAGTTCGTCGTGCCCGGACACCACGTGATGATCGGGTGTGATAAGCTCTCGTCCATCTACAACGGGTGCAAGCCAGTTTTGCACACGCAGAATACTCGGGTTATACTTGACGAGCCTAGCATATGCAGATATGGCCTCGGAACACGGAGACCGAAAGGTCGGCGTGAATCATATAGTAGATATGATCAACATAAGATGTTCACCATTGAAAACTACTCCATTTCACGTGATGATCGGTTATGGTTTAGTTGATTTGGATCACGTGATCACTTAGATGACTAGAGATGTCTTTCTAAGTGGGAGTTCTTAAGTAATATGATTAATTGAACTTAAATTTATCATGAACTTAGTCTGGTAGTATTTTGCAAATTATGTTGTAAGATCAATAGCTTGCGTTGTTGCTTTCATATGTTTGTTTTGATATGTTCCTAGAAAATTATGTTGAAAAATGTTAGTAGCAATGATGCGGATTCGATCCGTGATCGGAGGTTTATCCTCATTGCTGCACGTAAGAATTATGTCCTTAATGCACCGCTAGGTGACAGACCTAATGCAGGAGCGGATGCGGGCGTTATGAGCGTTTGGCTAGCTCAATATGATGACTACTTGATAGTTTTGTGCACCATGCTTTATGGCTTAGAATCGGGACTTCAAAGATGTTTTGAACATCATGGACCATATGAGATGTTCCAGAATTGAAGTTAATATTTCAAGGAAATATCCGAGTTGAGAGATATGAAGTCTCCAACAAGTTCTATAGCTAAAAGATGGAGGAGAATCGCTCAACTAGTGAGCATGTGCTCAGATTGTGCAGGTACTTCAATCGCTTGAATCAAGTGGGAGTTAATCTTCCGAGATAAGATAGTGATTGACAGAATTCTCTAGTCATCATCACCAAGTTAGTAGAACTTCGTGATGAACTATAGTATGCAAGGATGACGAAAATGATTCCCGAGCTCTTCGTGATGTTGAAATCGACGAAGGTAGAAATCAAGAAAGAGCATCAAGTGTTGATGGTTGACAAGATCACTAGTTTCAAGAAAGGGCAAAGGAAAGAAAGGGAACTTCAAGTAGATTGACAAGCAAGTTGTCACTCCCACGAAGAAGCCCAAAGCTGAACCAAAGCACTGAAACCGAGTGCTTACTTTGCAAAGGAAATGGTCCTTTGGAAGCGGAACTGCCCTAAATATTTGGTGGATAAGAAGGATGGCAAAGTGAAAAAGGGTATATTTGATATACTGGTGTTTGATGTGTGCTTTACTAGTGTTTATAGCAACCCCTCGGTATTTGGTACTGGTTAGGTTGCTAAGAGTAGTAACTCAAAGCGGAGTTGCGAATAAAAGAAACTAGTTAAGGGTGAAGTGATGATGTGTGTTGAAAATAGTTTCAAGATTGATATGATCATCATCGCACACTCCCTATACTTTCGGGATTAGTGTTGAACCTAAATAAATGTTATTTGGTGTTTGCGTTGAGCATGAATATGATTTGATCGTGTTTATTGCAAAACGGTTATTCATTTAAGTAAGAGAATAAACTGTTGTTACATTTACATGAATAAAACCTTATATGGTTACACACCCAATGAAAATGGTTCATTAGATCTCGATCGTAGTGATACACATATTCATAATATTGAAACCAAAAGATGCAAAGTTAATAATGATAGTGCAACTTATTTGTGGCACTTGCCGTTTAGGTCATATTGGTGTAAAGCGCATGAAGAAACTCCATCTTGATGGGATTTTGGAATCACTTGATTATGAATCACTTGATGCTTGCGAACCATGCCTCATGGGCAAGATGACTAAGACTCCGTTCTCGGAACAATGGAGCGAGCAAGCGACTTATTGGAAATAATACATACCGATGTATGCGATCCAATGAGTGTTAAGGCTCACGGTGGATATCGTTATTTTCGACCTTCACAGATGATTTGAGCAGATATGGGTATATCTACTTGATGAAACATAAGTCTGAAATAGTTGAAAGGTTCAAAGAATTTCAGAGTGAAGTGGAAAAATCATCGTGACAAGAAAATAAGGTTTCTACGATCTGATCGCGGAGACAAATATTTGAGTTCTGAGTTTGGTCTTCAATTAAAACAATGTGGAATAGTTTCACAAATTCATGCCACCGAACACCACATCATAATGGTGTGTCCGAACGTCATAACCGTACTTTATTGGATATAGTACAATCTATGATGTTTCTTACCGATTTACCAATATCGTTTTGGGATCATGCATTAGAGACAGCTGCATTCACGTTAAATAGGGCACCATCTAAATCCGTTGAGGCGACACTATATGAACTGTGGTTTAGCAAGAAACCAAAGTTGTCGTTTCTTAAAGTTTGGGGCTGCGATGCTTATGTGAAAAAGTTTCATCTGATAAGCTCAAACCCAAATCGGAGAATGCGTCTTCATAGAATACCCAAAGGAAATTGTTGGGTACACCTTCTATCACAGATCCGAAGGCAAAACATTCGTTGCTAATAAATGGATCCTTTCTAGAGAAGGAGTTTCTCTCGAAAGAAGTGAGTGGGAGGAAAGTAGAACTTGATGAGGTAATTGTACCTTCTCCCTTATTGGAAAGTAGTTCATCACAGAAATCTGTTCCTGTGACTACTACACCAATTAGTGAGGAAGCTAATGATGATGATCATGTAACTTCAAATCAAGTTACTACCGAATCTCGTAGGTAAACCAGAGTGAGATCCGCACTGAGTGGTACGATAATCCTGTTCGGAAGTCATGTAACTAGAACATGATGAACCTACGAACTATGAGGAAGCGATGATGAGCCCAGATTCATGAAATGGCTTGAGGCCATGAAATCTGAGATGAGATCCATGTATGAGAACAAAGTGTGGACTTTGGTGGCGTTGCCGATGATCGGCAAGCCATAGAAAATAAATGGATCTTCAAGAGGAAGGCGGACGCTGATAGTAGTGTTACTATCTACAAAGCTCGACTTATGCAAAAAGGTTTTGACAAGTTCAAGTTGTTGACTACAATGAGATTTTCTCAAGCTGTAGCGATGCTTAAGTCTGTCGAATCATGTTAGCAATTGCCACAATTTATGAAATTTGGCAAATGGATGTAAAACTGCATTCTGAATGGGTTTCGGGAGGAAGAGTTGTATATGATGCAACGAGAAGGTTTTATCGATCCAAAGGGAGCTAACAAAGTGTGCAAGCTCCAATGATCCATCTATGGACTGGTGCAAGCATCTCGGAGTTGGAATATACGCTTTGATGAGTTGATCAAAGCATATAGTTTTATCAGACTTATGGTGAAGCCTGTATTTACTAGAAAGTGAGTGGGAGCACTACAGCATTTCGATAAGTATATGTGAATGACATATTATAGATCGGAAATAATGTAGAATTATTCGCAAAGCATAAAGGAGTGTTTGAAAGAAGTTTTTCAAAGAAAGACCTCGGTGAAGCTGCTTACATATTGAGCATCAAGATCTATAGAGATAGATCAAGATGCTTGATAAGTTTTTTTTAATGAGTACATACCTTGACAAGATTTTGAAGTAGTTCAAAATGGAACAGTCAAAGAAAGAGTTCTTGCCTGTGTTACAAGGTGTGAAAAAGTGAGTAAGACTCAAAACCCGACCACGGCAGAAGATAGAAAGAGAATGAAAGTCATTCACTATGCCTTGGCCATAGGTTCTATAAAGTATGCCATCTTGTGTACCAGATCTATTGTATACCCTGCACTTGAGTTTGGCAAGGAGTACAATAGTGATCTAGGAGTAGATCATTTGGACAGCGGTCAAAATTATCCTTAGTGGAATAAGGATATGTTTCTCGATTATGGAAGTGACAAAAGGTTAGGTAAGTAAAGGGTTACGTCGATGCAAGTTTTGACACTGATCTGGATGACTCTAAGTCTCGATCTAGATACATATTGAAAGTGGGAGCAATTAGCTAGAGTAGCTTCGTGCAGAGCATTGTAGACATAGAATAATTGCAAAATACATAACGGATCTAAATGTGAAAGACCCGTTGACTAAGAGTCTCTCACAAGCAAAACATGATCACACCTTAGTACTCTTTGGGTGTTAATCACATAGCGATGTGAACTAGATTACTGAATCTAGTAAACCCTTTGGGTGTTGGTCACATGGCGATGTGAACTATGGGTGTTAATCACATGATGATGTGAACTGTGAATGTTAATCACATGGTGATGTGATCTAGATTATTGACTCTAGTGCAAGTGGGAGGCTGAAGGAAATATGCCTAGAGGCAATAATAAAGTTATTATTTATTTCCTTATATCATGATAAATGTTTATTATTCATGCTAGAATTGTATTAACCGGAAACATAATACATGTGTGAATACATAGACAAACAGTGTCACTAGTATGCCTCTACTTGACTAGCTTGTTAATCAAAGATGGTTATGTTTCCTAACCATGAACAAGGAGTTGTTATTTGATTAACAAGGTCACATCATTAGTTGAATGATCTGATTGACATGACCCATTCCGTTAGCTTAGCACACGATCGTTTAGTATGTTGCTATTGCTTTCTTCATGACTTATACATGTTCCTATAACTATGAGATTATGCAACTCCGTTTACGGAGGAACACTTTGGTACTACCAAGCGTCACAACGTAAGCGGGTGATTATAAAGGAGTACTACAGGTGTCTCCAAAGGCAGATGTTGGGTTGGCGTATTTGAGATTAGGATTTGTCACTCCGATTGTCGGAGAGGTATCTCTGGGCCCTCTCGGTAATGCACATCACTTAAGCCTTGCAAGCATTGCAACTAATGAGTTAGTTGTGAGATGATGTATTCTGAGAATGAGTAAAGAGACTTGCGATAGCGAGATTGAACTAGGTATTGGATACCGACGATCGAATCTCGGGCAAGTAACATACCGATGACAAAGGAACAACGTATGTTGTTATGCGGTCGACCGATAAAGATCTTCGTAGAATATGTAGGAACCAATATGGGCATCCAGGTCCCGCTATTGGTTATTGACCGGAGGCGTGTCTCGGTCATGTCTACATTGTTCTCGAACCGTAGGGTCCGCACGCTTAAGGTTTCGATGGCAGTTATATTATGAGTTTATGAGTTTTGATGTACCGAAGGAGTTCGAGTCCCGGATGAGATCGGGGACATGACGAGGAGTCTCGAAATGGTCGAGACGTAAAGATCGATATATTGGACGACTATATTTGGAGTTCGAAAGGTTCGAGTCATTCGGGTATTTTTGAATCTGGGAGAGTTACGGAATTCGTATTGGGCCTTAATGGGCCATACGGGAAAGGAGAAAAAGGGCCAAAAGGGTGGCAACCGCCCTCCCCTTGGTCTAGTCCGAATTGGACTAGGGAGGGGGGGCGCACCCTTCCTTCCTTTTCCTTCTCTTTTCCCTTTCCTTCTCTCCTACTCCTAATACATGGAAGGACTACTAGTTGGACTAGGAAGGGGAATCCTACTCGGTGGGAGTAGGACTCCCCATGGGCGCCATAGAGAGGTCGGCCTCCTCCTCCCTCCCTCCTTTATATACTGAGGCAGGGCCACCCCATGAACACACAAGTTTGATCTACGGATCGTTCCTTAGCCGTGTGCGGTGCCCCCTCCACCATATTCCACCTCGGTTATACCGTCATGAAGCTTAAGCGAAGCCCTGCGCCGTGAAACATCAAGATCGTCCTGCGCCGTCGTCTTGTGGAACTCTCCCTCGACACTCGGCTGGATCGGATCGAGGGCGTCATCGAGCTGTCGTGTGTCAAGAACTCGGGGCGCCGAATGCGGCGGGATCGGTCGGATCGCGAGGAGAGCGTCGACTACTTCCTCTACATTGTGATCGCTTCCGCTTCGGGTCTACGAGGGTACGTAGACAACACTCTCCCCTCTCGTTGCTATGCATCACCATGATCTTGCGTGTGCGTAGGAAATTTTTTGAAATTACTACGTTCCCCAACAAAAAGGACTAAGGATATGTTTCTCGTATATGGAGGTGACAAAGAGCTCATCGTAAACGGTTACGTTGATGCAAGTTTTGACACTGATCCGGACGATTCTAAATCGCAGACCGGATACGTATTTACACTAAACGGAGGAGCTGTCAGTTGGTGCAGTTCTAAACAAAGCGTCGTAGCGGGATCTACATGTGAAGCGGAATACATAGCAGCCGGAAGCAGCTAATGAAGGAGTGCGGATGAAGGAGTTCATATCCGATCTAGGTGTCATACCTAGTGCATCGGGTCCAATGAAAATCTTCTGTGACAATTTGGAGCAATTGCCTTAGCGAAGGAATCCAGATTTCACAAGAGGACCAAGCACATCAAGAGGCGCTTCAATTCCATCCGGGACTTAGTCCGGTGGGAGACATAGAGATTTGCAAGATACATACGGATCTGAATGTTTGGACCGTTGACTAAGCCTCTTCCACGAGCAAAACATGATCAGCACCAAGACTCCATGGGTGTTAGAATCATTACTATGTAATCTAGATTATTGACTCTAGTGCAAGTGGGAGGCTGAAGGAAATATGCCCTAGAGGCAATAATAAAGTTATTATTTATTTCCTTATTTCATGATAAATGTTTATCATTCATGCTAGAATTGTATTAACAGGAAACATGATACATGTGTGAATGCATAGACAAACAAGATGTCACTAGTATGCCTCTACTAGACTAGCTTGTTAATCAAAGATGGTTATGTTTCTGACCATGAACAAAGAGTTGTTATTTGATTAACAAGGTCACATCATTAGTAGAATGATCGATTGACATGACCCATTCCATTAGCTTAGCACACGATCGTTTAGTATGTTGCTACTGCTTTTATCCATGACTTATACATGTTCCTGTAACTATGAGATTATGCAACTCCGTTTACGGAGGAACACTTTGGGTGCTACCAAAGCGTCACAGCGTAAGCTGGGTGATTATAAAGGAGTACTACAGGTGTCTCCAAAGGCAGATGTTGGGTTGGCGTATTTGAGATTAGGTTTTGTCACTCCGATTGTCGGAGAGGTATCTCTGGGCCCTCTCGGTAATGCACATCACTGAAGCCTTGCAAGCACTACAACTAATGAGTTAGTTGTGAGATGATGTATTCGGAGCGAGTAAAGAGACTTGCGTAGCGAGATTGAACTAGGTATTGGATACCGACGATCGAATCTCGGACAAGTAACATACCGATGACAAAGGAACAACGTATGTTGTTATGCGGTCCGACCGACAAAGATCTTCGTAGAATATGTAGGAACCAATATGGGCATCAGGTCCCGCTGTTGGTTATTGACCGTGAATAGTTCTAGGTCATGTCTACATTGTTCTCGAACCGTAGGGTCCGCACGCTTAAGGTTTCGATGGCGGTTGTTATGAGTTTATGTATTTTGATGTACGAAGAAGTTGAGTCCCGGATGTGATCACGGACATGGCGAGGAGTCTCGGAATGGTCGAGACATAAAGATTGATATATTGGAAGCCTATGTTTGGAGTTCGGAATGGTTCGGTAAAGCGGAATTTACCAGAGTGCCGGAGGTTACGGAACCCCGAGGGGTAAATGGGCCTCGGTGGGCCTCGAGGGAGAAGAGGAGGGCCGGCCAGGAGGTGGCCATGCGCCCTCACCCCCAGATCCGAATAGGACAGGAGGAGGGGGCCCTCTCCTCTTCCCCTCCCCCAAACCTAATCCAACTAGGAGGGGGAGTCCTACTCGGTGGGAGTAGGACTCTCCCGCAGCCTATCTAGGCGGCCGGCCTCCCCCTCCCTCCCTAATATACGGGGCAGGGGGCACCCTAGAACACACAAGTTTGATCTTTGGATCGTTCCTTAGCCGTGTGCGGTGCCCCCTCCACCATATTCCACCTCGGTCATACCGTCATGAAGCTTAAGCGAAGCCCTGCGCGTGAAACATCAAGATCGTCACCACGCCGTCGTCTTGTGGAACTCTCCCTCGACACTCGGCTGGATCGAGTCTGAGGGGCGTCATCGAGCTGTCGTGTGTCAAGAACTCGGGGCGTCGAATGCGGCGCTGGGATCGGTCGGATCGCGAGGAGAACGTCGACTACTTCCTCTACGTTGTGATCGCTTCCGCTTTGGGTCTACGAGGGTACGTAGACAACACTCTCCCCTCTCGTTGCTATACATCACCATGATCTTGCGTGTGCGTAGGAAATTTTTTGAAATTACTACGTTCCCCAACAGTCTTCGGCGCCGGAGAGGGCGTTGGAGGAGGTGCCGGCCGCGTCGGGAGCGGTCAGCGGGGATCACGCCTTGGTGCCCCGGCAGGGAGGGCGCCGGGCCGCCGCGCCGCAGCCGGCGTGGAGCGGGGGCGCCGTGGTCTTCGGACCTCAGACCCAGGAGGAGGTGGCGATGGACGCCGTCAGCCGCCGTGTGCGCGGCCGGACGGACCGGCTCGAGGCCTTCGCCCAGGCCGAGGTGGAGAGGACGTGTGACCTGGAGCGCACCGTTTTGGTAAGCTTCTTCTTTTTCGCAACTTCTTCTTTGTGGGTGCGCCAGCGCACCCACTGGGTGTAGCCCCCGAGGTTCGGGCCAACTACGTAGTAGTTGGGTCAAATCTTTAGAATGTTGTCCTTGTTTTGATCGCTGCCTTCTTCAGCAACTTGATGCCTACCGGGTCGGCGCCTTCAACCGTCTCCTGGGCAAGTACCGGGAGTTCAAGGAGCAGCTCGCCGCCAAGGAGGAGGAGCTTCGTGTCGCCGCAGGTATCTTCATGCTTTTTTCTAGTGGGGGCATGCTAGCGCACCCACTGGGTGTAGCCCCTGAGATTCGGGCCAACCGTGTAATAGTTGGGCCAAATCTTAAGCCTTGCTTTCTCCTTTGCTGAATCTTTCTTTTTCGTAGCCGAGGTGCTGTCTCGGCAGACTCTTCTCCTCCGGGTTGGTCATCACTATGACCGGCTCATTGTTGACATCGGTCGTCTTGGCGCCGAGGCAGCGCAGGCGAGAGCGGAGGCGGTCGTAGACCGGCGGTCGCTCGACGAGGCCAACCAGCTATAGGAGCAACTGGCGGGTCATAAGAGCCACCTTGAGGCCGAGGTGGAGCTTCTTAAGGCGGAAGCCGCCAAGGTGGTGAGGCACAGCAGGCCCTGGTCGAGGCGGACTAGCAGCGCGGCAGGCTGGCCGACGACAAGGGCTGGCTCCAGGACGAGGTGTATCGCCTGCGGGGGCAGGTTGCCACGGCTGAGGGGGCCCGCCAGGATGAGGTCCGTTGTCGTGAGGCGGCCAAGAAGGCGGTCAACGACAAGGATGCCGAGTTGAAGGCAGCCCTTGCCAAGGCGGCCGATCTGGAGAAGACGCTCCAGGAGCGCGACCGCACCATTGACCGGGAGCGGCGTGGTACATTGCTCGAAGCTCAGCACCTGGAAGAGTCCTTCTCCAGTAAGTGCTTTTCTTGTGTTTTGCCGGGTCGGGATCCGGCCTTTCGTCCTTGTTGTCCTTTTTCTGATATGCTTTGCTTTTTCTGTAGGAGCCTTTTCGGAGATGCATCGGCTAGCGAAGGAAGCCGTCCGCTTTCAGCGCGACCCGACCAGAGTCATTGGATCCGGGACGGACCCGCGGGTGGCGTGGAGCTTCCCAGAAATCATCGCCGCCGCTGAGGCCCACCTGCGGGTCTTGGGGGAGCAGATGGGGCGGCAGTCCCAGGCCGGCACCGCGATGACGGCGGCCCTTTGGCTGAACTCCGTCGAGCCGAGCAACTTTACGCGCTTGGCGCGGTGGCTGGAGATGGGGCCGGACCGGCTTCATGAGTGGTGCGTCTCCGCCGCTCGTGCCGGCGCTAAGATGACGCTTCGGTTCACGCTGTCCTCGCATCCGGACCTGCAGCTGGACGCACTGATGGGCGAGCGGGCCGGCTCGGAGCAGCTGCTGCAGGAGCAAGCCGGCTGGATTGCCTCTCGGGCCAGCTACATCGCCGAGTCTGCCTTCCATGATGAGTTCCACCCTGAGCGGGCGGAGGACGGCGGGGACATGGTTGGTGATGATTACGGCCTACTTCTCCATGATCCGGAGGGGAGCTCCAAGGAGACGGGCGTCTACCACGACGGGGGTGCCGAGGAGGACACCGGTGCCTCGCTGGACCAGGAGGCCGCCAGGGAGAGCCGTCGACGTCGCGACGCGGCGCTGGAGATGCCTGAGACACCTTAGTAGAATTTGTTAGGTAGCAGGTCCACCCACCCACTGGGGGTTTAGGGTGCAATGAACTCGGGCCGTGGGCCTTTTAAATATTTATGTGTATGTGTCGTGAATGTTTCTGCTTTTGCTTTTCATTTTGCGGACCAATTTCTTGCGCTTTTCCTTTCTCAAACCTCCCCCGCGCGAGTCAGACGGCCGAGGCTCTGGTCCGTGACAAGGAGTTCGGTTCTTCGAGAGGAGCGCACAGGACTTGGGCTCTTCAAAACGTTGAGCGTGGGCAAAACACCCACTAAGCCGGTTGGCGGCAACCCGGCGGAGCCGGTTGGCGAGCAGCCGGTCGTGCGGCTGTTTATTTTCTGAGTGGCGGGCCGGGTTTATCGACCCGGCAGCCTTTGACTTGGCGTTTGAAGTGTGAAGGAGCTCTGGCCCGTTGTGCTTGCTAGCCGTCAGCCGAAGCCGGGTCTGTGGCCTAGGGCGAAGTGGGGGACCGCGGCATCCTTAGTACATCAGGAATCACCAAGTAAGGCGGCGGGGTGGCAATCAAGTCGGCCAACCCCCGAGCCCCCGGGTCGAGCGGGTCGAACCGGTGGCCGGGTTCAGTTGCATAGTGATGCAAAAAAGGTAGGGACACAACAAGTTGGTCAACAAAAGGCAGCCCCCGAGTCTCATTCGGGAACCCCATAGTTTCATGCATTTACAAAAAGGCGACGATACATACACTCGTGTGGCTAACTGTAAAACGGGCGGAGGAGTTTACGTTCCACGGCCGGGTCCTTTCTTCACCGGCGGTGTCCCTCTTGCGCTTGTTTGACTTGCACGCGTCGATGAGGTAGTAGGCATTGCGATCGCGCAAGGCCCTGCTCACGATGAATGGGCCTTCCCATGGAGGGGACAACTTGTGCTGGCCTGCTTGCTCTTGGACGAGTCGGAGGACGAGGTCGCCCTCGCGGAACGCGAGGGGCTTGATGTTCTTGCTGTTTTAGTGCCTCAGGCCTTGCTGGTAGATGGCCAAACGACTGAGCGCCAGGAGGCGGGCTTCTTCGAGTAGGTTGATGCCGTCTTCATGGGCTTCTCTGGCTTCGGCTTCGGTGTACATCGCGATGCGCGGCGAGTCAAACTCTACGTCGGTCGGGATGACGGCTTCGGCTCCATAGACAAGGAAGAACGGGGGGAACCTGGTCGACCAATTCGGCATGGTGCAGAGACTCTAGAGAACGGCCGGCAACTCATCAAGCCAGCTGCCGGGTGAGCGGATGAGTGGATCAACGAGTCGCGGCTTGATGCCGGACAGGATGAGTCTGTTGGCCCGCTCGACCTGCCCGTTGGACTGCGGGTGTGCAACGGAGGTCGGCGGATCGAGGGATGCAAGCGATGTGCTCAGCAGCGCCCTTGGCGAAGTTGGTGCTGTTGTCCGTGATGATGCTGTTTGGCATGCCGTAGTGAACTGCTATGTCCTTGATGAACCGGGCGGCTGTTGGCCCGTCCAGTTTGTTGATTGGCCGTGCTTCGATCTACTTCGTGAACTTGTCCGCTGCCACCAGCAGGTGCATCATGCCGCCCCGAGTGGTTTTGAAGGGTCCCACCATGTCGAGTCCCCAGACCACAAAGGGCCAGGTGATCGGCATGGTGCGGAGTGCTGACGCCGGCTGGTGGCTGCGTTTGCTGAAGCGCTGGCACCCCTCACACTTGAGAACAAGTGACTCGGCATCTTGGAGGGCCGTGGGCCAGTAGAAGTCGTGGAGCAATGCCTTGGCCACCAGGGACCGCGACGCGGCATGGTGCCCGCATTCGCCCTGGTGTATGTCGAGGAGGATGTCGATGCCCCGTTCCTGCTCGACACTGCGCTGGAACACATCGGTGGAGCTGCGCTTGATGAGCTCGTTGTTGATGATGCTGTAGGCGGACGCCCGGCGCTGCACTTGCCGGGCTTCGGTCTCGTCCATGGGAAGAACGCCGCTCTCCAGGAATTCTGATATTGGGAGGGCCCAAGATGGAGCCATAACCATGACGAAGACGGCCACCAGGGCGAGTTCCGAATCGGCAGCCCCCGAGCCGGGTTGAGCAGCCCCCGGGTCAGGGATGATGACGGCCGGGTCCAGGGCGATGGTGGCCGGGTCGAGCTGAGCAGCCCCCGAGCCAGGTTCCGCAGCCCTCGGGCCGGGTTCGGCAGCCCCCGGGCCGGGTTCAGCAGCCCCCGGACCGGGTTGAGATGCGGCCGGGTCGTCTGGAACGTGGATGGACTCGGAGTCCGGCGACGGCTTGATGGGCTTGCGCAGGTGCTCGACGGAGATGCCGGACGGGATGGACTGTCGGGATGAGGCGATCTTGGCGAGCGTGTCGGCCGCTTCGTTCTCCGCGCGCGGGACGTGGAGGAACTCGCAGCCCTCGAAGGACCCGGACAGCTTGTGGACGAGGAAGCGGTAGCTTGCCATGTTGGAGTCATGGGCGTCCCACTCGCCGGAGCACTGCAGCACCACCAGGTCCGAGTTGCCGTAGCACAGGATGCGCCGGATGCCGAGTTCCTTGGCAAGCCGGAGGCCGTGCACAAGGGCTTCGTACTCGGCGATGTTGTTGGAGGCAGCGAAGTGGATCTGGAGCGTGTAGCAGAGTCGGTCGCCCTTTCGAGATGACAGTACGATGCCGGCCCCCAGGCCGAGTCGCATTTTTGACCCGTCGAAATGCATTCGCCAATGCGTCGAGTCGGGGGGCGGCAGTTAGTACTGGGTCTCGGTCCAGTCGACGAGGAAGTCGGCCAGGGCCTGAGACTTGATTGTGGTGCAGGGCTCGTAGAGGATGGTGTGGCCGGCTAGCTGGAGCGCCCACTTGGCGACTCGGCCAGAGGCCTCCCGGCACCCCGATGATTTCTCCGATAGGAGCAGTGCTGACCACGGTGATGACGTGCTCTTTGAAGTACTGCTTCAGCTTCTTGGCGGTAAAGTACACGCCGTAACACATCTTCTGGTAGTGCGGGTAGTTCTGCTTGGAGATGGAGAGCACCTCGCTCAGGTAGTATATCGGGCGCTTGATGGCCTGGATCTTGCTCTTCTCTGGTCGCTCGACCACCAGCACCGTGCTGACCGCCTGCGAGGTCGCGGCTATGTAGAGCAATAGCGGCTCCTTGTCGGTCGGCGTGGCCAGGACTGGTGCGGTGGAGAGAATGCGCTTGAGGTCTTGAAAGGCCTCGTCTGCCTAGTCGTTCCACTCGAACGACTTCGTCTTCTTCATCAGCTGGTACAGGGGTAGCGCCCTCTCGCCCAGCCGGCTTAGAAACTGGCTGACCGAGGCCAAGCACCCGGTGAACTTCTGGACATCGCGCAGCCGAGCCGGCTTGCGCATGCGCTCGATGGCCTTGATCTTCTCCAGGTTCGCCTCAATGCCGCGTTCCGAGATGAGGAAGCCGAGTAGCTTTCTGGCCGGGACGCCGACAACGCACTTTTCCGGGTTAAGCTTGACCTTGTATTCATGGAGGTTGGCGAATGTTTCCTTCAAGTCGTCGAGGAGCGTAAGGTGCTTCTTGGTCTTCACCACGATGTCGTCCACGTAAACATGGATATTGCGGCTGAGTTGCGGTAGCAGGCATTTTTGCATGCAGCGTTGGAAGGTGGCGCCGGTGTTCTTCAAGCCGAACAACATTGTGATGTAGCAATACGCCCCAAAGGGCGTGATGAAGGACGTCTTCATGGCATCGGCCGGGTCCAGCTTGATCTGGTGGTAGCCGGAGTAAGCGTCCAGGAAGGACAAGAGCTCGCACCCAGCGGTCCAGTCGATGACTTGGTCAATACGTGGGAGGGCGAACGGATCATTGGGACAGGCCTTGTTGAGGCTAGTGTAGTCGATACACATGCGCCAGGTCTTGTTCTTCTTCAGGACGAGGACTGGATTGGCCAGCCACTCGGGGTGAAACACTTCCATGCTGAAGCCGGCTGCCAAAAGCTTGGTGACCTGGTTCTTGTCTTCTCTTTGGAAAAATGTCGTAGGGATTGACGGACAGGCTTGGCGTCCTTGCAGACGTGAAATTTGTGCTCGGAGTACTCCCTCGGGATACCCGACATGTCCTTGGAGGTACTTGCGAAGATATCCCGATTCTCACGGAGGAAGTCGACGAGCTCGCCTTCCTATTTGCTATCGAGGCGGGTGCCTACGACAATGTACTTGCTGCAGCTGGGGTCTTCCGGGTTTAGCTTCACTTTCTTGGTCTCCTTGGAGGGCTTAAAGGCGGCCTCGTCGGCCGGGTCCTTGGTCGGGATCGACGCGGCCGAGGCCTCGCCTGACGATCCGGTCGAGCTAGCGCCGCTCCTCGGCAATGACCAGCGACTCGGTCAGCTTGGCGCCGTCTCAGGCGCACTCAAGGGACTTGCGGTAGTCGCCGGTAATGGTGATGAGGCACTTGGGACCCGGCATCTTCATCTTCAGATACACATAATGGGGGACCACCATGAACTTGGCGAGCGTGGGTTGGCCCAGCAGTGCGTGGTATGCGCTGGACAGGTCCACCACCTCGAACCAGATCGGTTTGTGTCGGAAGTGGCTGCTGTCACCGAACAAGACGTCGAGTCGGACCCGGCCAATGGGAGAGCAGGAGAGCCCGGGCACGATGCCGTGGAAGATCGTCCGGGTTGGTTCCAGGTCCTCGGCCTTGAGGCCGAGCTTGGTCATTGTGTCGCGGTAGAGGATGTTGATGCTGCTGCCGCCGTCGATGAGGACTCGGGAGAACTTGCACGTGCGCTGCGTGACGATGGTGGGGTTGAGGACGAGGGCGTAACCACCCGGACTCGGCATGACCGCCGAGTGATCCTCCCGGGTCCAGGTGACCGGGCGATCCGACCAGTGCATGAACTCTGGTTTGGCCGGGACGACGGTGTTCACCTCCTGCCGAAGGACGCTTGTCATCACTGAGGCTGGTGAAGACAATGTAGGCCGCGTTCTGGTCCGGGTAGGCGTCATTGTGCATCGCGCCGCCAGCTGGAGGCGGCGGTGGAGGCGGAGGTGGCTGCCCCGCTCCTGGGGCCGGTGCCGGAGGAGGCGGGACATCGCCCCTCATGATGCGCTTGGTGATGGCGCACTGCTGAAGCGTGTGCATGGACGGCCTTGCACCGCTGTGGTGCTTGCAGGGAGCGTCGAGCATTTCTTCGAAGCTCATGGCGGGTTTCCACGTCGTTTTGCCGGTGCTTCGCCGCCGGGTCCACCGCAGGATCGGTGGCCGCGACGAGCCGGTTGTCATGGCGGTGCACTGGCTGGTCGGCCTTGCGCTTGTTGTTCTGGTGATGCTGCTGCCGGCTGCTTTCGCCGGCCGGCTTCGGAGGGGGAACTAGCTTTGCTTTGCCGGCTTCATCCAGGGCCACCTGGATCTTCATGGCGGAGTCAGCGTTGGTATATTTATCCGCCATCACCATGAGCGCGGCCATGGTGGCCGGCTCGGAGCGCAAGAGCTTGTGCTTGAGGAGGGTGCCGTCGCGGCACCCATTGACGAAGTACTGGATCGCCTGGACTTCATGGACGCCCTCGCAGCTATTTGTAGGATCGGAAGTATGTCTAGAGGGGGGGTGATTAGACTACTTGACAACTTAAAAGTTTAGCCTTTTGATTAGGACAAGTTTTTAGCAAGTTCACAATGATAACCAAGTCAAGTATCACCCTACACATGCAATTCTAGAGTAATGGCAGCGGAAAGTAAATTGTGTTGGGGAACGTAGTAATTTCAAAAAATTTCCTACGCACACGCAAGATCATGGTGATGCATAGCAACGAGAGGGGAGAGTGTTGTCTCACGCCCTCGTAGACCCGGCGAAGCGATCTGGCGTAGAGGAAGTAGTCGTCGTTCTCCTCGCGATCCGACCGATCCGGCGCCGTTACTCCGGCGCCCAGTTCTTGACACACGTACAGCTCGATGATGTCCCTCGTACTCGATCCAGCCGAGTGTCGAGGGAGAGTTCGTCGACCTGACGGCGTGGTGGCGATCTTGATGTTTCACGGCGCGAGGCTTCGCCTAAGCAGCGACAGTATAACCGAGGTGGAATATGGTGGAGGGGCACCACACACGGCTAAGGAGCGATCCGTAGATCAATACTTGTGTGTCCTAGGGTGCCCCCTGCCCCGTATATAAAGGAGGGGGGGGGAGCCGGCCGGCCTAGAGGAGGCGCGGGAGGAGTCCTACTCCCACGGGAGTAGGACTCCCCTTCCTAGTTGGAATAGGATTGGGGGGAGGGAAGAAGAAGAGGCGCCGCCCCCTCCTTGTCCTATTCGGACTGGGGGAGAGGGGGCGCGCCACCCTTGGCGGCCCTCCTCTTCTCCCTCGAGGCCCACCGAGGCCCATTTACCCCGGGGGTTCAGTAACCTCCGGTACTCAGTAAATTCTGTTTTACCGGAACCATTCGAACTCCAAACATAGGCTTCCAATATATCAATCTTTATGTCTCGACCATTTGAGACTCCTCGTCTTGTCCGTGATCACATCCGGGACTCGAACTTCTTGGTACATCAAAATACATAAACTCATAATAAGCATCATCGAAACCTTAAGCGTGCGGACCCTACGGTTCGAGAACAATGTAGACATGACCTAGAACTATTCTCGGTCAATAACCAATAGCGGGACCTGGATGCCCATATTGGTTCCTACATATTCTCTGAAGATCTTTGTCGGTCAGACCGCATAACAACATCGTTGTTCCCTTTGTCATCGGTATGTTACTTGCCCGAGATTCGATCGTCGGTATCAATACCTAGTTCAATCTCGTTACGGCAAGTCTCTTTACTCGTTCCGTAATACATCATCTCACGACTAACTCATTAGTTGTAATGCTTGCAAGGCTTGATGATGTGTATTACCGAGAGGGCCCAGAGATACCTCTCCGACAATCGGAGTGACAAAACCTAATCTCGAAATCGCCAACCCAACATCGCCTTTGGAGACACTGTAGTACTCCTTTATAATCACCCGATTCGTTGTGACGTTTGGTAGCACCCAAGTGTTCCTCCGGTAAACGGGAGTTGCATAATCTCATAGTTACAGGAACATGTATAAGTCATGGATAAAAGCAGTAGCAACATACTAAACGATCGTGTGCTAAGCTAATGGAATGGGTCATGTCAATCAGATCATTCTACTAATGATGTGACCTCGTTAATCAAATAACAACTCTTTGTTCATGGTCAGGAAACATAACCATCTTTGATTAACAAGCTAGTCTAGTAGAGGCATACTAGTGACATGTTGTTTGTTTATGCATTCACACATGTATCATGTTTCGGTTAATACAATTCTAGCATGAATGATAAACATTTATCATGATATAAGGAAATAAATAATAACTTTATTATTGCCTCTAGGGCATATTTCCTTGATCTCCCACTTGCACTAGAGTCAATAATCTAGATTACATAGTAATGATTCTAACACCCATGGAGTCTTGGTGCTGATCATGTTTTGCTCGTGGAAGAGGCTTAGTCAGCGGTGCGCAACATTCAGATCCGTATGTATCTTGCAAATCTCTATGTCTCCCACGGACTAAGTCCGGATGGAATTGAAGCGTCTCTTGATGTGCTTGGTCCTCTTGTGAAATCTGGATTCCTTCGCTAAGGCAATTGCTCGATATTGTCACGAGAAGATTTTCATTGGACCCGATGCACTAGGTATGACACCTAGATCGGATATGAACTCCTTCATCAGACTCCTTCATTAGCTGCTTACGAAGCTGCTATGTACTCCGCTTCACATGTAGATCCCTTCTGACGCTTTGTTTAGAACTGCACCAACCGACAGCTCCTCCGTTTAGTGTAAATCGTATCCGGTCTGCGATTTAGAATCGTCCGGATCGGTGTCAAAGCTTGCATCAGCGTAACCGTTCACGATGAGCTCTTTGTCACCTCCATATCTGAGAAACATATCCTTAGTCCTTTTCGGTATTTGGGATGTTTTTGACGCTGTCGATGATCCACTCTGGATTACTTTGGTACCTCCTGCTAAGCTTATAGCAAGGCACACATCAGTCTGGTACACAGCATTGCATACATGATAGAGCCTATGGCTGAAGCATAGGAACATCTTTCATTTTCTCTCTATCTTCTGCGGTGGTGGGCATTGAGTCTTACTCAACTTCACACCTTGTAACACGAGCAAGAACCCTTTCTTTGCTTGATCCATCTTGAACTTTTTCAAAATTTTGTCAAGGTATGTGCTTTGTGAAAGTCAATTAAGCGTCTTGATCTATCTCTATAGATCTTAATGCCCAATATGTAAGCAGCTTCACGAGGTCTTTCATTGAAAAACTCTTATTCAAGTATCCCTTTATGCTATCCAGAAATTCTATATCATTTCCGATCAGCAATATGTCATCTACATATAATATCGAAATGCTACTGAGCTCCACTCACTTTCTTGTAAATCTGAGCTTCTCCAAAAGTGCTGTACAAACCCAAATGCTTTGATCACACTATCAAAGCGTTTATTCCAACTCGAGATGCTTGCACCAGTCCATAGATGGATCATTTGGAGCTTGCATACTTTGTTAGCTCCTTTGGATCGATAAAACCTTCGGTTGCATCATATACAACTCTTCTTCCGGATATCCATTCAGAATGCAGTCTTTACATCCATTTGCCAAATTTCATAATCATAAAATCGGCAATTGCTAACATGATTCGAGACGGACTTAAGCATCGCTACGGGTGAGAAGGTCTCATCGTAGTCAATCCCTTGAACTTGTCGAAAACCTTTTGCGACAAGTCGAGCTTTATAAACGATAACATTACCGTCGGCGTCGGTCTTCTTCTTGAAGATCCACTTGTTTTCTATTGCTTGCCTACCCTCGGGAAAGTCAACCAAAGTCCATACTTTGTTTTCATACATGGATCCCATCTCAGATTTCATGGCCTCAAGCCATTTTGCGAATCTGGGCTCACCATCGCTTCTTCATAGTTCGTAGGTTCATCATGATCTAGTAGCATGATTTCGAACAGGATTACCGTACCACTCAGTGCGGATCTTACTCTGGTTGATCTACGAGGTTACGTAGTAACTTGATCTGAAGTTTCATGATCAACATCATCAACTTCCTCACTACTTGGTGTAGGTGTCTCGAAACCGGTTTCTGCGACGAACTACTTTCAAGTAAGGGAGAAGGTACTATTACCTCATCAAGTTCTACTTTCCTCCCACTCACTTCTTTGAGAGAAACTCCTTCTCTAGAAAGGATCCATTCTTAACAACGAATGTCTTGCCTTGGATCTGTGATAGAAGGTGTACCCAACTGTCTCCTTTGGGTATCCTATGAAGACACATTTCTCGATTTGGGTTCGAGCTTATCAGGTTGAAGCTTTTCACATAAGCATCGCATCCCCAAACTTTAAGAAAGCGACAACTTTGGTTTCTTGCCAAACCATAGTTCATAAGGTGTCGTCTCAGCGGTTTGACGGTGTTCTATTCAGTGTGAATGCGGCCGTCTCTAGAGCATAACCCCAAAAGCGATAGCGGTAAATCTGTAAGAGACATCATAGATCGCACCATATCTAGTAAAGTGCGATTCTGACGTTCGGACACACCATTACGTTGTGGTGTTCGGGTGGCGTGAGTTCTTGAAACTATTCGCATTGTTTCAAATGTAGACCAAACTTCGTAACTCAAATATTCACCTCCACGATCGGATCGTAGAAATTTAATTTTCTTGTTACGATGATTTTCAACTTCACTCTGAAATTCTTTGAACTTTTCAAATGTTTCAGACTTATGTTTCATTAAGTAGAAATACCCATATCTGCTTAAGTCATCTGTGAAGGTGAGAAAATAACGATATCGCCACGAGCCTCAACATTCATCGGACCACATACATACGTATGTATGATTTCCAACAAATCTGTTGCTCTCTCCATAGTACCGAGAAGCGGGGTTCTAGTCATCTTGCCCATGAGGCACGGTTCATAAGTGCCAAGTGATTCATAATCAAGTGACTCCAAAAGTCCATCGATATGGAGTTTCTTCATCGCTTTACACCGATATGACCTAAGCGGCGATTGCCACAAATAAGTTGCACTATCATTATCAACTCTGCATCTTTTGGTTTCAACATTATGAATATGTGTATCACTACTATCGAGATTCATCAAAATAGACCACTCCTCAAGGGTGCATGACCATAAAAGATATTACTCATATAAATAGAACAACCATTATTCTCGATTTAAATGAATAACCGTCTCGCATCAAACAAGATCCAGATATAATGTTCATGCTCAACGCAGCACCAAATAACAATTATTTAGGTCTAAAACTAATCCGAAGGTAGATGTAGAGGTAGCGTGCCGACCGCGATCACATCGACTTTGGAACCATTTCCCACGCGCATCGTCACCTCGTCCTTTGCGAGTTAAGCAATCCGTAGTCCTGTTTGAGTTGCAAATATTAGCAGCAGAACCAGTATCAAATACCAGTGCTCTGCGAGCTCTAGTAAGGTACACATCAATAACATGTATATCACATATACCTTTGTTCACCTTGCCATCCTTCTTATCCGCCAAATACTTGGGGCAGTTCCGCTTCGATGACGATCGCTTGCGGTAGAAGCACTCGATTTCAGGCTTAGGTCCGGACTTGGGTTTCTTCTCTGGAGCAACAACTTGCTTGCTGTTCTTCTTGAAGTTCCTTCTTCTTCCCTTTGCCTTTCTTCTTGAAACTAGTGGTCTTATTGACCATCAACACTTGATGCTCCTTCTTGATTTCTACCTCCGCAGCCTTTAGCATTGCGAAGAGCTCGGTATAGTCTTTACTAACCCTTGCATATTATAGTTCATCACGAAGCCTTTGTAGCTTGGTGGCGGTGATTGAAGAATTACATCAATGACACAATCATCCGGAAGATTAACTCCCAATTGTGTCAAGTGATTGTAGTTCCCGGACATTACGAGTATGTGCTCACTAACGAACTATTCTCCTCCATCTTGCAGCTATAGAACTTATTGGAGACTTCATATCTCTCAATCCGGGCATTACATTTGGAATATCAACTTCAACTCTGGAACATCTCATATGCTCCATGACGTTCAAAACGTCGTTGAAGTCCCGGTTCTAAGCCGTAAAGCATGGCACCTTGAACTATAGAGTAGTCATCAGCTTTGCTCGCCAGACGTTCACAACATCTGGTGTTGCTCCGGCAGCGAGTTCTGGCACCTAGCGGTGCATCCGGGGCGTAACTCTTACGTGCAGCAATGAGGATAATCCTCGATTACGGACCCGATCCGTGTAATTGCTACCATCATCTTTCAACTTTGCTTTCTCAAGGAACGCATTAAAATTCAACGGAACAACAACCACGAGCCATCTATCTACAATCAAACATAAACAAGCAAGATACTATCGGTACTAAGTTCATGATAAATTTAAGTTCAATTAATCATATTACTTAAGAACTCCCACTTAGAAAAACATCCTCTAGTTATCTAAGTGATCACGTGATCCAAATCAACTAAACCATAACCGATCATCACGTGAAATGGAGTAGTTTTCAATGGTGAACATCTTATGTTGATCATATCTACTATATGATTCACGCTCGACCTTTCGGTCTCCGTGTTCGAGGCCATATCTGCATATGCTAGGCTCGTCAAGTATAACCCGAGTATTCTGCGTGTGCAAAACTGGCTTGCACCCATTGTAGATGGACGAGAGCTTATCACACCCGATCATCACGTGGTGTGCAGGCACGACGAACTTTGGCAGCGGTGCATACTCGGGAGAACACTTCTTGATAATTTAGTGAGAGATCATCTTATAATGCTACCGTCAATCAAAGCAAGATAAGATGCATAAAGGATAAACATCACATGCAAATCAATATAAGTGATATGATATGGTCATCATCATCTTGTGCTTCGTGATCTTCATCTCCGCAGCACCACCATGATCACCATCGTCACCGGCGCGACACCTTGATCTCCATCGTAGCATCGTTGTCGTTTCGCCAATCTTATGCTTCTACGACTATCGCTACCGCTTAGTGATAAAGTAAAGCATTACGAAGCGATTGCATTGCATACAATAAGCGACAACCATATGGCTCCAGCCGATTGCCGATAACCGGTTACAAAACATGATCATCTCATACAATAAAATATAGCATCACGTCTTGACCATATCACATCACAACATGCCCTGCAAAAACAAGTTAGGCGTCCTCTACTTTGTTGTTGCAAATTTTACGTGGCTGCTACGGGCTTAAGCAAGAACCGGTCTCACCTCGCATCAAAACCACAGCGATACTTTGTCAAATAGACTCCGTTTTAACCTTCTCAAGGACCGGGCGTAGCACTTTCAGTTCAACTAAAGTGAGAGAGGCACCCACCGGTCACCTTTAAGCAGCGAGTGCTCGTGGCGGTGAAACCAGTCTCGCGTAAGCGTCTGGCGTAATGTCGGTCAGGCGCTTCATCTCACAATACCGCTGAACCAAAGTATGACATCTGGTAGGTAGTATTACTTGTATCGCCCACAACTCACTTGTGTTCTACTCGTGCATAACATCAAACCATAAAAACCTAGGCTCGGATGCCCTTTGTTGGGGAGCGTAGTAATTTCAAAAATTTCCTACGCACACGCAAGATCATGGTGATGCATAGCAACGAGAGGGGAGAGTGTTGTCTCGTACCCTCGTAGACCCGAGCGGAAGCGATCTGGCGTAGAGGAAGTAGTCGACGTTCTCCTCGCGATCCGACCGATCCGGCGCCGTTACTCCGGCGCCCCGAGTTCTTGACACACGTACAGCTCGATGATGTCCCTCGTACTCGATCCAGCCGAGTGTCGAGGAGAGTTCCGTCAACCTGACGGCATGGTGGCGATCTTGATGTTTCACGGCGCGAGGCTTCGCCTAAGCAGCGACGGTATAACCGAGGTGGAATATGGTGGAGGGGGCACCGACACGGCTAAGGCGATCCGTAGATCAATACTTGTGTGTCCTAGGGTGCCCCCTGCCCCGTATATAAAGGAGGGAGGGGGAGGCCGGCCGGCCTAGAGGAGGCGCTGGGAGGAGTCCTACTCCCACGGGAGTAGGACTCCCCCTTCCTAGTTGGAATAGGATTGGGGGAGGGGAAGAGGAAGGCGCCCCCCTCCTTGTCCTATTCGGACTGGGGGGAGAGGGCGGCCACCCTTGGCCGGCCAGTCCTCTTCTCCTCGAGGCCCACCGAGGCCCATTTACCCCGGGGTTCGGTAACCTCCGGTACTCGGTAAATTCTGTTTTACCGGAACCATTCGAACTCCAAACATAGGCTTCCAATATATCAATCTTTATGTCTCGACCATTTGAGACTCCTCGTCATGTCCGTGATCACATCCGGGACTCGAACTTCTTGGTACATCAAAATACATAAACTCATAATAAGCATCGCCATGAAACCTTAAGCGTGCGGACCCTACGGTTCGAGAACAATGTAGACATGACCTAGAACTATTCTCGGTCAATAACCAATAGCGGGACCTGGATGCCCATATTGGTTCCTACATATTCTCTGAAGATCTTTGTCGGTCAGACCGCATAACAACATCGTTGTTCCCTTTGTCATCGGTATGTTACTTGCCCGAGATTCGATCGTCGGTATCAATACCTAGTTCAATCTCGTTACGCAAGTCTCTTTACTCGTTCCGTAATACATCATCTCACGACTAACTCATTAGTTGTAGTGCTTGCAAGGCTTGATGATGTGTATTACCGAGAGGGCCCAGAGATACCTCTCCGACAATCGGAGTGACAAAACCTAATCTCGAAATCGCCAACCCAACATCGCCTTTGGAGACACTGTAGTACTCCTTTATAATCACCCGATTACGTTGTGACATTTGGTAGCACCCAAAGTGTTCCTCCGTAAGCAGGAGTTGCATAATCTCATAGTTACAGGAACATGTATAAGTCATGGATAAAAGCGGTAGCAACATACTAAACGATCGTGTGCTAAGCTAATGGAATGGGTCATGTCAATCAGATCATTCTACTAATGATGTGACCTCGTTAATCAAATAACAACTCTTTGTTCATGGTCAGGAAACATAACCATCTTTGATTAACAAGCTAGTCTAGTAGAGGCATACTAGTGACATGTTGTTTGTTTATGCATTCACACATGTATCATGTTTCCGGTTAATACAATTCTAGCATGAATGATAAACATTTATCATGATATAAGGAAATAAATAATAACTTTATTATTGCCTCTAGGGCATATTTCCTTCAAATTGCACATGTAGTAACTAAGAGGTGGAGAAGAGCAGACGCAATTTGGAGACACGGAGATTTTTCTCGTGGTTCCGATAGGTGGTGCTATCGTCAATCCACGTTGATGGAGACTTCAACCCACGGAGGGTAACGGCTGCGAGAGTCCACGGAGGGCTCCACCCACGAAGGGTCCACGAAGAAGCAACCTTGTCTATGCCATCATGGCCTACGTCCACGGAGGACTAGCCTTACTCGGGGTAGATCTTCACGAAATAGGCGATCTCCTTGCCCTTACAAACTTCTTGGTTCAACTCCACATCTTGACGGAGGCTCCCAAGCGACACCTAACCAATCTAGGAGGCACCACCCTCCAAAAGGTAATAGATGGTGTTGGTGATGATGAACTCCTTGCTCTTGTGCTTCAAATGATAATCTCCCCAACACTCAACTCTCCTCACTGATTTGGCTGTGGTGGAGGAAGGGATTGAGTGGAAAGCAACTTGGGAAGGCTAGAAATCAAGTTTCATATGGTGGGAGTGGAGCAACTTGATCTCAACACAAGGGTAGGTAATTTTCTTCTCAGAAATGTAAGGTAGGAGTGGTAGTTCTTTCTGATGGCTCTCTCCACGAATGAAGAGGAGGTGGAGGGTATTTATAGCCTCCACACAAAATCCAACCGTTACACATTTGACCAATCTCGGTCAGACCGAAGTTGACAACTCGGTGAGACCGAAAGTTCAAATCTTGTGAACGTTGGGATTTTCGGTGGGACCGAAAATACAATCTCGGTTAGTCCGATTCTTCCAAAGACTAGGGTTTGCCATTCTCGGTGGGACCGACTTTCTCATCTCGGTGACACCGATTTGAGTACAGAAGGTTACAGAAGGTTGGCAACACCAATTTCGGTAAGACCGAGTTTGGAATCGGAAAATCCGAAATTCTAGGGTTTGGGTATATGGCTGAGGTGGTTCATCTCGGTGTGACTGAGTTTATGGAATCGGTGGGACCGAGATTACTTATGAGTATATGTTGGAATGAAAGATTGCTGATAGTTTGAGAGATAAATCACTAAGCACTTTGAGCAACCAGATCATCATCATAACCTCATCCCCTTTTAATAGTATTGGCTTTCCTATGGACTCAATGTGATCTTGGATCACTAAACCAAAAATAGAGTCTTGAGCTTTTGCCAATGTTTTCCTTAGCATTTTGAGGGGTCCACATCATCAGTCATTGCCATACCCATATCACTGAACTTTCTGAAACATTCTCAAGAAATAATTAGTTCAATGATATATATGTTGTTATTAATTACCAAAACCACCCGGGGATTAGTTGCACTTTCACTATTCCAGAGCTCGGTCCAGTGTGCGAGGTACTCGTGACCAGTCTCCGCAGGCCCTTGCATGCACATGGCGGGCTGGCTAGGGCGACCGGGTCGCTTGTAGGTCCCCGTGAAGTTGCGGATGAAGGCTTGATTGAAATCAACCCACGTGTTAATGCTGCCCATCGGCAGACTGTTCAACCATGTGCGGGCCGACCACTGAAGCATGAGCGGTGCGTAGTGCACGGCGAGACGGCGATTGGCACCGGTGATGCCAATGGCGGTGGTGTAGTCGGTGAGCTAGTCTTGTGACTTCACGGTCCCGTTGTACTTGGGGGTGTCACGGGGGAGCATGAACCCTTTGGGAAAGGGCTCTTCCCGGATGCGTGGGCCGAAGCACGCCGGCCCGATAGCGCCGCTCTCCTCCACCTCCAGGGAGCGAGCGACCTGATCGAGGCGGTGGCGAGCGTCGGCGTCGACGATGGCGCGCGGGCCGAGTCGACTGGCAACCAGGCCACGGGGGCCGGGTCAGCTGGGGCCGGACGCCGCCATGCTGGTCGGGTCCGTGCTGGATCTCCGGGACGGGCTCGTCGCCCAAACCGCCGGCGGCTGTGGCAGCCGGGTCGCGTCGAGTCCGGGCTCGGCCGGAGTGCGCCTGACTGGGCGGCGAGGAAGCTGTCTGATGAAATTCGCTGGGTCCGCCAAGGCGGGCGGAGCCGGATCCCGCCGGCTTGGCGAGCTGGTTGAGGTGGTCCTGCTAGGTGTTGGCCGTGTTAAGGAGTTCGCGCATCCGCTCGGTGCGCTCCTTCAGCTCCTCACCCGTGAGCTGGTCCAGGTCGACTGCGGCTGCCTGGGCAGTGCGCATGTTCTTCGCTGGGGTCTCGTAGACGGTCGGGACGGTGCCGAGGACCCGACCGATCGCTCCTCCCCGGGCACGCACATCGGCGACCTAGCTTGGCTCGGCCACAATGGGCGTGAATCTGTAGGCGGCATTGCGCTCCAGCTGAGCGGCGTCCAGGCGACGCTGGGTGGCGGCGAGCGTCTCGGACAGGTCCAGCATCTGCTGGCGCCTTTCCTCGAGCTGGGTTCGGGCCTCAGCGACGTTGGTGGCGTCGATGTCGGTGCCGATGGGGATCCGGAGGCTCTGCATCGCGGCGCGCAATGGATCGGGCGGCTCGGTCCGTTCTGCTGCAGCCCTGGATTCGGCGGCCTTCCTCGTCTTGCTCGATGAGGAGGAGGCGCCAACGGCAGTGACGAAGACCTCCACGTGGACGTCCATTGCCCTAGCGGAAATGCCACCACCGAGGGAGAGGGGGAGTCGGAGTAGTTGAGCACCTCGCTGGGGTACTCGTTGGCCATGGACGCATCGGAGATGCGCAACACGATGAAGGAGGCGGCGAGCGCGCCGACGACATCGTCCGCCAGCACGACGGACTCGTCGAAGTAGGAGAAGGGCCCCGTCTGAAGCATGCTCCCGGCCAGCTCCTCGAGCTGCCCCACGGTGGGCGCCAACTGTCATGGTGGGCGCACGGCAGATGCCATGGGATGGCTAAAGAGAGTAGGAGGCTCGAGGGAGCTGGTGGGCTCCAGAGGCGAGCTTGGCATGCGCGGGTGCGGGACGCCGGACGTTCGGGGCTCTCCGGAGAGATAACACCCCTAGTCTTGCCGAGTGTAGTTTGATGTTCGATAGTACAATGTTGCTCCTAGAGTTGTATGGAGGAGGAAGGGAAGCTAGCCAAGGCTTAGGCTGCTCCTTCTCTCCGGGTGGATGTTGCTGTTTCGGTGGCTAGTTCCTCTCTATGCTCTGTTGCTGCTTACTTCTGCCTTGCCCGTATGCGTGGGCTCCTGGGAGTTTTATAGACCAACTCCCCAGGGGTAAAATATTAATATTACAAGTAGGTGGCTCCGGGTTGTCGGTGTCCGGGGACCCGGGCTGGGACCCGTTGGGGGCCTGTGGTTCACCGGGTTCCCCTAGGTGCGGGCCCCGCCTGCCTAGGGGGACTGTGCGCCGTCTTGTCGATCGTCAGGGCGTGGCCGAGTCGAATCGTGTACAGTGGCGCTCCGTCAGGTCGCCGCTTGCTGTCGTCAGCGGTGAGTGTGGGGGCACTGTAGCCACACCAGCCCTGGTCAGCGGGTAGGTGAATGGCACTGTTGCCATGCTCCGGTGACCAGAGGCATGGGCGGGGCACTGTTGCCTTGGTCATCGGTAGCTGAAGACTCGTCCCATCATACGGCCTGGATGGAATGGGAGCTGACCCGTGGCTGGATTGCGGAGCACGCCATGGGTGGAGCTGGCTTGTTGAGGAAGCTTTGGTTGTGCCGGGTTTGGCTGTCTTGTGCTGGTTGTTGGGGCCGAGTCGACACGTCTTGCCGGGTAGGAGAGTTTTGCCGGGTTGCGGGTCTTGGCTGGGTCGAGCGACCCGGCCAAGCGCGTGCCGGCTTGAGGGGCGATGCTGGCCCCGTTGTTTTTGAAAAGGATCCGGGTTCCGTTGCCTGCCCGGGGTTCATCCCCCCGACAAGTGGAGTGCCAGCAAAGGCCCCAAGATGGGATCTCATGGGAATAGACGCTTGCGGTGGTGGAAAAGTATTTTTGGTGTGCCCTATGGTATAGGGGGAATATTTGGGTATTTATGGAGCAAGAATTAGGGCTAGAGGGTCTATGAGGGGCCCACAAGCCTGGGGGCGCCCCCTGGGCGTGCCCCCATGACTTGTGGCCGCCTCGTAGGTCCTCTGGCCTCCTCTCCAATTCTCGTGGGTTTCTACTTGTCCAAGAAAAGTCACCATAAATACCCAAAAAAATTTGGTGTGCCCTCTGGTATAAGGGGAATATTTGGGTATTTATGGAGCTAGAATTAGGGCTGGAGGGTCTATGAGGGGCCCACAAGCCTGGGGGCGCCCCCTGGGCGTGCCCCCATGACTTGTGGCCGCCTCGTAGGTCCTCTGGCCTCCTCTCCAAGTCTCGTGGGTTTCTACTTGTCCAAGAAAAGTCACCATAAAGTTTTATTCCATTTGGACTCCATTTGATACACCTTTTCTGTAGAAGTCAAAAACAAGGAAAAAACAGAAACTGGCACTGGGCTCTAGGTTAATAAGTTAGTACCAAAAATAATATAAAAGAGCATATTAATGCATACAGAACATCCGAAACAGATAACATAATACTCCCTTCGTTCTTTTATGCTTTGACGTGAGAGCGATGCTTTCTTGTTTGGATTTCTACTTGTGCTTCTTCTTCGATCAAGGGATAGGTTTCGGGTCAGGAGCCTGGGATTAGTAGCGTGGATGTCGTTCTTCTTTTTCGTTTGGTTTCAATCATCGTTGGATCCTGCTCTTCTGTATGATGATTGCTATGTCTTGATGCATTGATGTATTCTTGTTGTAGCTTGTGGCGAGTGTAAGACTTCATCTGGTATTCTCATCTATTCAGTACATGGTATGTTGCAATGATATCCACCTTGCCATGTGCTCGAAATGCGGTTGTACCCCAATCATGAATTCATGATTGGGATGGAATCGCATCTTGGGCTCTACACTTGTGTGCTCCTCTTTGACCACAACGAGCACCGCACTAGCCGAGTAGGGTGTGGCGGCCAAGAAGAGCACCATGGGCTCAAGACGGCGAGGCGCCACCATCACTAGTGGGCTCGTGAGGTACATCTTGAGGTCTTGAAAAGCCGCCTCGGCCTCTGGAGTCCACTCGAAGGGCCCCTTCCTCTTCATCAAGTTGAAGAACAGGAGGGTGCGCTCGCCAATCTTGGAGATGAAGTGCCCCACAGAGGTCACACTACCCGTGAGCTTCTGCATCTCCTTGAGCGTCTGCGGCAGGCTCATCTTTTCTATTGCCTTGATCTTCTTGGATTGGCTTCGATCCCTTTGTGCGACACCAGGAAGCCCAACAACTTGCCGAATGGAACACTGAACATGCATTTCTTTGGGTTTAGCCTCAGGTTCACCTTACGCAGGTTGGTGAACTGTAGGACCTTGAGAAGAGGTGTCCAGAGGGGGGTGATTAGACACTAAGTACCAAAGTTGCAGTTTTTAAGTTTCCTTAAGTTTAAGTGGAGTTTAGGCACAATTTCAACATTCACAATACATATCAAGCAAGCATGCAAGAGTATATGGGCAGCGGAAAGTAAAGCATGCAACTTGCAAGAAAGTAAAGGGAAGGGTTTGGAGGATTCAAGCGCAATTGGAACACGGATGTTTTTGGCGTGGTTCCGATAGGTGGTGCTATCGTACATCACGTTGATGGAGACTTCAACCCACGAAGGGTAGCAGTTCTTGTGAGTCCACGGAGGGCTCCACCCATGAAGGGTCCACGAAGAAGCAACCTTGTCTATCCCACCATGGCCGTCGCCCACGAAGGACTTGCCTCACTAACGGTAGATCTTCACGAAGTAGGCGATCTCATTGCCCTTACAAACTCCTTGGTTCAACTCCACAATCCTGTCGGAGGCTCCCAAGTGACACCTAGCCAATCTAGGAGACACCACTCTCCAAGAAGTAACAAATGGTGCATTGATGATGAACTCCTTGCTCTTGTGCTTCAAATGATAGTCTCCCCAACACTCAACTCTCTCTCATAGGTTTTGGATCTGGTGGAAAGAAGATTTGAGTGGAAAGAAACTTGGGGAAGGCTAGAGATCAAGATTCATATGATAGGAATGGAATATCTTGGCCTCAACACATGAGGAGGTAGTTCTCTCTCAGAAAATGTATGCTGGAAGTGTAGGTTCAGTCTGATGGCTCTCTCCACGAATTAAGAGGAGGTGGAGGGGTATATATAGCCTCCACACAAAATCTAACCGTTACACACAATCTACCAAACTTGGTGGGACCGAATCGTTAAACTCGGTCAGACCGATTTAGCAAATAATGTGACCGTTAGGATTTTCGGTGGGACCGAAATGCAACTCGGTAAGACCGATTTAGTTAGGGTTAGGGCATAACGTAATCTCGGTAAGACCGATTACACAAACTCGGTGAGACCGATTTTGGTAATAAGCTTTCTAGAGAGTTGGTCAGGTAAACTCGGTGGGACCGATTACTCAAACTCGGTGGGACCGATTTTGGTAATAAGTTATCCAGAGAGTTTGCATTGTAATCTCGGTAGTACCGATTGCTCAAACTCGGTGAGACCAATTTTGGTAATGGACATACACAGAGAGATTACAATCCCATCTCGGTGAGACTGAGATCCCTATCGGTAGAACCGATTTGCTTAGGGTTTGTGGCAGTGGCTTTGACCTTTGGAATCGGTGGTGCCGGATAGGAAGAATCGGTGTGACCGATTTTGGCTTTAGGTTTAGGTCATTTGTGGAAGTGGGAAAGTATTTGAGGGTTTTGGAGCATATCACTAAGCACATGAAGCAATAGGCTCATTAAGCAACACCTCATCCCTCCTTGATAGTATTGGCTTTTCCTATAGACTCAATGTGATCTTGGATCACTAAAATGTAAAGTGGAGAGTCTTGATAGTATTGGCTTTTCCTATAGACTCAAGGTGATCTTGAAGCTTGAGCCAATCCTTTGTCCTGAGCATCTAGAAGGAGTTCCCACATCCTTTAGTCCATGCCACTCCATTGTTGAACTTATCTGAAACATACTAGATAAAAGTGTTAGTCCAACAAGAGATATGTTGACATTAATTACCAAAACAACCTAGGGAGCACTTGTGCTTTCAATCTCCCCCTTTTTGGTAATTGATGACAACATACATCAAAGCTTTAGATAAAGATATAAGGAATAGCAAGTAAAGCTTTGGAAAGACATGTAACAAACATAGGCTCCCCCTGCATGTATGCAATCATGTAAATATGGAATATAGAAGCATGTGAGAGCATAATCATGATAGAGCAGGCAATGTGTTACATGTATCTTGGCCATATGCATCAGAGCAAAGAATATTAGAGAAAATACCTTAATGCTCATGAGTCCTTCTTGCAAACAGTACATCAGCAAGAATTCCTCGTACACATGAGTGTGATGCATATACTTACCTTGTGGTCTTGAGTTGGCTTGGGATGGGATGAAGATGCGTAAACAAGGTTAGATAACACAGATACATCTACTAGCCAGAGCAAACAGAAGAAACCACAAGAATACCAAGACTGGGATGACATGTAGAGAGTGAGTACTAAGTACCACATTGGATTAGACATGTCCCCAAGAGTAAAAATATGCAATGAATTTAAATGATTTCTTTCCCTTAGATGTCTTGCTCCCCCTGAATCTAGCATGGGATACTGGGAGAAGATAGGGAATAGAAAATTAGAGCTGGAAGATATGAAAATAGATCATATGAACATGTCTCTCCCCTCAAGAAGACATGTGAGCATCTCTCCTCTTGAACACCAAGCATCTGGGATCCTTGAGAAATACTTTCTACTTAAGTATTCTCTCCCCCTGGAGATCTCTCTCTCCCCTTGAAGATCTCTCTCCCCCTTAAGGATCTCTTTCCCCCTTAAGGATCTCTTTCTAAATGATAAGCTTTGATGTTCTCTCTCTCCCCCTTTGACATCAATTTCCAAGAAGGTTTTTCTAGAATCCGTCGAATGGGTTTGGTCCTGGAGACACAGCACAAAGCAATGATAAAAATGTGATGCTTGTAGAGGACAAGATTCATTGAGTGGAGCTGGATCAGATGAAACATAGAATTCGTGACAAACTGTTTTTCCTATTGTGAAATCGGTGGCACCGAGTAGTTTGCTTCGGTCGTACCAAAAGGATTCGGTTGGACTGAAAATAGCAAAGCGGTGAAACCGAGTTCATCGCAGAGAAAACACTTGTCACCTCAGCTCACTAGACTAGTAAGATCTCACGAAGATTTGCAAGGAATTTACTAAAGGATGTGCAATGAATTGGAATGCAGAAAATGCAGAACAAACAGAAAGAAAGCTAGATGAAGTTTTTTTTGAAAGGGAAAACAAATATGCATGAGACAAATGCAAAAACACAGAAAAGAACACAATAGAACTTCATCTAGAGATGGTCGGCGACAAAGTCACCTATGTTAGAGTATATTGACTTAGGAGTCAAGTGAGATCACTTGATCATAGGTCATACTCATCGTTTAAGCTCAAAATGGGGTTGCCATTTTTCGTTTAAGCATCTTGATGTATTCACATCTTGTCGAGTTGCTTTAGCTCATGTCTTGGAGTAAAGCTTCTCAAAGATGGAATAACATACCTTGGTTGGTGGTGTTGTCCATGTAGTTGAACTTGTGTGGGTTGCTCAAGGTTGATGTAGCTCGTCAAGAATTTGGAGCACCACTATGGAATTTGAGTCCATCTACCTACATGGGTTAGTTCTTGCAAGGAAGAGCACTTGTGTATCCAAAAATGATAGTCATGAAGCTCAATACAGAATTTGTCAAAGGATATGTTTGAGTGGTTCCGTGCTTCCTTGTCTTCAACCACCATAGTGTAGAGACTTGGTGATGTAGAGATTGCTCAAGATGTGAGTAGATTACAATCTCATGGAATTTGATTCCACCAAGTACCTACATGGGTTAGATAACATGCAAGATACAAATATATCCAAGACATAAGATTTTCATCATAAGAGAAATATCAAGGATTAGTCATAAGCTCATGTCTTGCATGTATCGAATGGAGTTTCTACTCCAAGTTTGAAGCATCAATGATGTTCAATTCTCCTCTTAACCTGCAAAACACTTTCTCATCAAGAGGTTTAGTGAATATATCCGCTAATTGCTTTTCGGTGCAAACATGCTTAAGGTCAATGTCACCCTTAGCAACATGATCTCGAATGAAATGATGACGAACTTCAATATGCTTAGTTTGAGAATGTTGCACAGGATTATGACCAATTTTGATAGCACTTTCATTGTCACAAAGCAATGGAACATGTCTCACATATATCCCATAATCTTTAAGAGTTTGGGTCATCCAAAGTAATTGAGCACAACATGAACCTGCGGCAATATATTCCGCTTCGGCAGTGGATAATGATACCGAGTTTTGTTTCTTGGAGGACCAAGATACAAGAGATCTACCAAGAAATTGACAAGTACCCGAAGTGGACTTTCTGTCAACCTTGTCTCCGGCATAGTCCGAGTCAGAATAGCCAACAAGATCGAAAGAGGCCCTCTTAGGATACCAAATGCTAAAATTTGGTGTATGGATTAAGTATCTCACTATCCTTTTCAAGATGACATTCTTTAGGAGCAACTTGATATCGTGCACATATGCACACACTTAGCATGATATCGGGACGTGAAGCACATAGATATAACAATGAACCAATCATAGAGCGATAAACCTTTTGATCAACCGGTTCACTATCTTCGGTCAAATCAAGATGTACACTAGTAGGCATGGGTGTAGACATACCTTTGCATTCTTGCATATTGAACTTCTTGAATAAGTCCTTGGTGTCCTTCGTTTGAGAAACAAAGGTACCTTCCTTAGTTTGCTTGATTTGCAACCCAAGAAAGAATTTGAGTTCACTCATCATAGACATCTCAAACTTCTCCGACATTAGCTTCCCAAACTTTTCACTAAAATGAGGGTTGGTCGAACCAAATATAATATCATCAACATAGATTTGGCACACAAATAGTTCTCCATTAACCCTTTTAGTAAAAAGAGTAGAATCAATTTTCCCAATTTCAAAGCCTTTTTCAATAAGGAACTTGGTCAAGCATTTATACCACGCTCTGGGAGCTTGTTTAAGACCATAAAGAGCTTTGTGAAGTTTGTAAACATGATTGGGTTTCTTAGGATTGACAAAGCCGGGAGGTTGCTTAACATAAACTTCCTCCTCTATTTCACCATTTAGAAAAGCACTTTTAATGTCCATTTGGTACAAGGTGATATCATGATGATTAGCATAGGCAAGTAAGATGCGAATGGACTCAAGTCTAGCAACGGGAGCATAAGTCTCACCATAGTCCATACCTTCGACTTGTGTGTAGCCTTGGGCGATTTAGGCGTGCTTTGTTGCGAACTACTTGTCCATCTTCATCTTGCTTGTTGCGAAACACCCATTTGGTACCGATGACGTTGTGGTTGTTGTCGGGCTTCTCGACCAATGTCCAAACTTGGTTCCTTTCAAAGTTATGTAGCTCTTCATGCATAGCATTTATCCAATCCGGATCTTCCAATGCTTCTTCAACCTTCATAGGTTCAATGCTAGAGATGAAAGAATAGTTTTCACAAAAGTTAGCTAAACGAGTTTTAGAGCGAGTGATTCTCCCGGTTTGAATATCATTGTAGATTTGCTCGACGGGATGATCTTTAGCAATTCTTGCTCGAACTCGTGAAAGCTTTTGCTTGGGTCTTCGTTGAACATCTTATTCATCTTGTTCTTCTTCTTGGCCTTCTTCATTGTTGGTGTTGTCGTTCTCTTGTCATGGTGGAGAAGGAGGTTGTTGACGTTCATCTTGATGCACTTCTTCGTTTTCTTCATCTTGGTGTGTCCCACTTGTGGATGCTTCCGTGTCAACTCTTGGTTCACCTTGTCGTGAAGTAGAAGCTTCCACTTGGACGGACGAGGAACTCTCCTTCACCTCCGTTGGACGAACCTTGCCAATAGACAAGTCTTGGATTGCTTCCGAAGGATCTTTGTCACCTACATCAACTGGCAATTGCTCTACTTGCGAGCCGTTAGATTCATCAAACCACATCTACCGTCTCTTCAACCTTTCGGGTGAAATTGTTGTAGACACGGTAAGTGTGAGAGTTTGAGCCATAACCTAGTAGGAAACCTTCATGAGACTTAGGAGCAAATTTAGAACGACGATGCTTATCAAGAATGTAGCACTTTGAGCCGAATACTCGAAAGTATCCAACTTGGGGTTTGTTACCGGTGAGGAGCTCGTATGCCGTCTTGCCAAGTAGCTTGTGAAGATACAAGAGATTTGTTGCATGACAAGCTGTCTCAACCGCTTCTGCCCAAAAGTGCTTCGGCGTCTTGTACTCATCAAGCATCGTTCTCGCCATTTCGATAAGAGTCTGGTTCTTCCTCTCAACAACTCCGTTTTGTTGAGGTGTGTACGTAGCCGAGAACTCGTGTGAAATCCCTTCTTCGTCAAGAAAGGTGTCCACATTTGGGTTCTTGAACTCCGTTCCATTGTCGCTGCGAACCTTCTTGATCTTCACTTCAAATTGATTTTGGGCCTTCCTAGCGAAATTTTTGAAGATCTTTTGGACCTGCGATTTATCATCGAGAAAGAACACCCACGTAAATCTTGAAAAATCATCAACTATAACTAGACCAAAAGAATTTCCACCGAGACTCTTCTAAGAGTTGGGACCAAAAAGATCCATGTGAAGTAGCTCGAGTGGCCTCCTTGTGGTCATGATGTCCTTCACGGGATGCCTTCCTCCAACCAGTTTACCTGCCTGACAAGCACTGCAAAGTCTATCCTTATCAAATATGACATTGTTAACTCCAAGAATATGATTTCCTTTAATAAGCTTGTCAAGGTTTCGCATACCAACATGACCTAGTTGTCTATGCCATAACCAACCTTTTGAGGATTTAGCAATGAAGCAAGTTTTAGGTTGAGCCTTTTTAGTGAAATTAACAATGTATAGATCACCTCTACGCACACCGGTAAAGACCATTTTATGATTGTCTCGACGAAACACTTGGCAATCTACTTCAGTAAATAGAACATTGAAACCGAAATCAGCAAGTCTAGATACTGAAAGTAAGTTGTACCCAAGAGATTCAACGAGCATAACATTGGCCGGGAATCAACAACGTTGTCAAGATACCGGGGAGCAATGGCATCATCACTGAGGGAGTCCTGGATTAGGGGGTTTCCGGATGGCCGGACTATCACCGTTGGCCGGAATCCTAGACTATGAAGATACAAGATTGAAGACTCCGTCCCGTGTCCGGATGGGACTTTCCTTGGCGTGGAAGGCAATCTTGGAAATACGGATATGTAGATCGCCTACCATTGTAACCGGCTCTGTGTAACCCTAGCCCTCTCCTGTGTCTATATAAACCGGAGGGTTTTAGTCCGTAGGACGAACAATAATCATACCATAGGCTAGCTTCTAGGGTTTAGCCTCTTTGATCTCGTGGTAGATCTACTCTTGTACTACCCATATCATCAATATTAATCAAGCAGGAGTAGGGTTTTACCTCCATCGAGAGGGCCCGAACCTGGGTAAAAACATCGTGTCCCTTGTCTCCTGTTACCATCCGCCTAGACGCATAGTTCGGGACCCCCTACCCGAGATCCGCCGGTTTTGACACCGACATTGGTGCTTTCATGGAGAGTTCCTCTGTGCCGTCACGTTTAGGCCCGATGGCTCCTTCGATCATCAACAACGACGCGGTCCAGGGTGAGACTTTTCTCCCCAGACAGATCTTCGTATTCGGCGGCTTTGCACTACGAGCCAATTCACTTGGCCATCTGGAGCAGATCGAAAGCTACACCCCTGGCCATCAGGTCAGATTTGGGAGTTTGAACTACACGGCTGACATCCGCGGAGACTTGATCTTCGACGGATTCGAGCCACAGCCAAGCGTGCCGCACTGTCTTGATGGGTATGATCTAGCTCTGCCACCGGACAGTACCCTGGAGGCCGCACCAGCGTCCGCTCCGACCCCTAGCTCGGAGCCGACTTCACCGGTCGAGGACGAGTGGCTGGACACCGGCTCGGGGGCTACGATCTCTACGGCGATTGAGCCGAACACCATCCCTGTCCTTCGCAAAGATCGTGACTCCGAGGTGCCGGACTCCTCTCCGGACTCCGAACCTCCCGCGCCCCCGCCAATCAAATCCGATTGGGCACCGGTTTTGGAGTTCACTACCGCGGACATCTTTCAGCACTCGCCCTTTGGCGACATCCTGAATTCACTAAAGTCTCTCTCTTTATCAGGAGAGCCCTGGCCGGACTATGGTTGGGATGCGGACAATGAAGAAATTCAATGCCCACCCACCACCCACTTTGTAGCCACTGTCGATGATTTAACCGACATGCTCGACTTCGACTCCGAAGACATCGACGGTATGGACGATGATGCAGGAGACAACCAAGAACCAGCGCCTACAGGGCACTGGAAGGCCACCTCTTCATACGACATATACATGGTGGACATCCCAAAAGATGGGAATGGCAATGGAACAGCGGAGGATGACCCCTCCAAGAAACAGCCCAAGCGCCGGCGTCAGCGGCGCTGCTCTAAATCCCGCCAGAGCAAAAACGGTGATTCCGGCACGAGAGATAATAACACCCCAGACAGTGCCGAAGACAACCCCCTCCAGCAGGATTCAGCACAGGAGGAGGGAGAAGCCAACCCTCATGATAGAGAGGCAGACACAGAGGTAGAGGACGATAATTATATGCCTCCCTCCGAAGATGAAGCAAGCCTCGACGACGACGAATTTGTCGTGCCTGAGGATCCTGTCGAACAAGAGCGTTTCAAGTGCAGGCTTATGGCCACGGCAAGCAGCCTCAAGAAAAAGCAGCAACAGCTTAGGGCTGGCCAAGACTTGCTAGCTGACAGATGGACCGAAGTCCTTGCAGCCGAAGAGTACAAACTCGATCGCCCCTCCAAGAGCTACCCAAAACGCAGGCTACTATCCCAATTAGAGGAGGAAGCACCCAAACCTACATCACCAGCACATGACGCGGCCGACCGGCCACCTCGTGGCCGCGACAGAGAGGCGTCTAGGCCCTCCGCTAAAGCCGCACCCCGGCGTCGCTCGAAAAGTACAAAGCCATGGGGGAATGTAGCGGACTTGCGAGACATATTGGAGGACAAGGCAAGACAAATAAGATTGATCTATGGATCGCGTGGGCGCCCCACGATACGTGATGACAACCGTCATGCCGGATACAACAATTTCGGCCGGGCCGAACACAGTAGACAAAGCTCATTTGAGCTGCGTCGTGATATAGCCCAATACAGAGGCGCCGCACACCCACTATGCTTCACAGACGAAGTAATGGATCATCAAATCCCCAAGGGTTTCAAACCCGTAAACATTGAATCATACGACGGCACAACAGATCCTGCGGTTTGGATCGAGGACTATCTCCTTCACATCCATATGGCCCGCGGTGATGATCTACACGCCATCAAATACCTCCCACTCAAGCTTAAAGGACCAGCTCGGCATTGGCTCAACAGCTTGCGGCGAGAATCAATTGGTTCTTTGGGAAGACACGGAAGCCGCATTCCTTGATAACTTCCAGGGCACATATGTGCGACCACCAGATGTTGATGACCTAAGCCACATAATTCAGCAGCCAGATGAATCGGCCAGAAAATTCTGGACACGGTTCTTAACCAAGAAAAATCAAATCGTCGACTGTCCGGATGCAGAGGCCCTTGCAGCCTTCAAACATAACATCCGCGACGAGTGGCTTGCCCGGCACCTAGGACAGGAAAAGCCGAAATCCATGGCAGCCCTCACATCACTCATGACCCGCTTCTGCGCGGGAGAGGACCGCTGGCTAGCTCGCAGTAACAACCTGACCAAAAACCCTGGTGGTTCGGATACCAAGGACAGCAATGACAGGTCGCGTCGCAATAAGCACAAGCGCCGCACTAACGGCGATAATACTGAAGATACGGCAGTCAATGCCGGATTCAGAGGCTCTAAACCCGGTCAGCGGAAAAAGCCATTCAAAATAAATACTCAGGGCCCGTCCAATTTGGACAGAATACTCGATCGCTCGTGCCAGATACATGGCACCCCCGAAAAGCCAGCCAACGACACCTACAGGGACTGTTGGGTGTTCAAGTAGGCAGGCAAGATAAATGCCGAAAACAACGACAAGGGGCTGCATAGCGATGACGAGGAGGAGCCCCGGCCGCCGACAATAGAGGACAGAAGGGCTTTCCCCCACAAGTGCGAACGGTGAACATGATATACGCAACCCACATACCCAAAAGGGAGCGGAAGCGTGCACTGAGGGACGTATACACGATGGAGCCAGTCGCCCCAAAGTTCAACCCATGGTCCTCCTGCCCGTTCACTTTTGATCGAAGGGAGCACCCCACTAGCATCCGCCACGGCGGATTCACCGCATTGGTTCTTGACCCAATCATTGACGGATTTCACCTCACTAGAGTCCTGATGGACGGCGGCAGCAGCCTGAACCTGCTTTACCAGGATACAGTGTGCAAAATGGGCACAGACCCCTCAAGGATCAAACCTACAAAAACAACCTTTAAAGGCGTCATACCAGGTGTAGAGGCCAACTACATAGGCTCAGTTACACTCGAAGTGGTCTTCGGATCCCCGGATAACTTCCAAAGCGAGGAATTAATCTTTGACATAGTCCCGTTCCGCTGCGGCTATCATGCACTGCTCGGACGAACCGCATTTGCAAAGTTCAATGCGGTGCCGCACTACGCATACCTCAAGCTCAAAATGCCAGGCCCCCAAGGAGTAATCACGGTCAATGGAAACAACGAACGCTCTCTCTGAACGGAGGAGCATACGGCGGCCCTCGCGGCGGAAGTACAAAGCAGCCTCTTAAGGCAATTCTCGAGTCCGACTACTAAACGTCCGGACACAGTCAAGCGCGCCCGGAGTAACCTACAACAAGACCACCTGGCACTTTCCGAGCACGCGTAGCAATGCGGCCCCAACCCCAGCCCTCGCGAAATCGCGAGACCAGTACCACACATACATAACTACGCTCTGGAGATACCATGGGCAAAGGGGTAGGGGCACGACCACGGCATGCCCGGAGAGCGGCTCAACCGCACCAGGGGCTCCCAATTGTGTCATTCTTTTTTCTTATTCTCAGGACTCCGTTTTCCAGAAGCCCTGTCCGGCAGTAGAATTGCCGAACTCACGATGCAACAGCCAGGGAAGCAGAAAAGCTACGTCGAGTGTCCAGGTGGTCTCTATTACGAGCAGTATACCTGTTTTACATACCATCCCGCAGCCTACCCCTGGAGGGGGACATGTTAAATAGTCCCATCCCTTGCTTATCGCACTATTTGTATCGTTCTGCTTTCATTTCAGTATTTTTTGAATAAACAATGCATCGCTTTTTGCCTATTATTGCATTCCTTTTTCTATCTATATATGTTGAGTTATGACATGTTGCATCTGTACGCTTTGGTACGGCCAAATACACCAGGGGCTTCAGTACCCCAAAATATGGTGTGATAAGTCCGAACACTTTAACAAGTGCGGCACCCTGAACTTATAGCATTATATGCATCGGCTCCGAATCATGTCTTGTGTCAATAGTTGGGTTTGCCCGGCTCCCATGTTTTGGTACCTTACGTTCCGTTATATCGGCTAAGGTAGCGCTGGGAGAACCACTGCGATTGTGCGCCGGTTGAGCTGGGTTGAGCACCTCAGTGGAGAAAGCTAAAACTGACCGTCATGATAGGGCGAGAGCCGGTCGCTGCTCGAGAGGTTTTTTGGGTCCCTAAAGACTTATGCCGCTTAGAGCGAGTCGGCTTTGTCCGGCCCAGGCATGGATAGCGCCCCGAATTCGGTCTTCCGAACACCAGGGGCTTCGCCGAAATTTAAAATTATAGAATTCTATGGCTAAGTGGGAGTGTTCAAGCATTATAGTCCGGTTGCCTTGTTCGTTGTGTTGAGCGCCTCCCTCGAAGGACCCAAGAATGGGAACAAGAGCGCTCAAGTTTATCCCGAACACCCCAACACTCGTGGCATGGGGGCTGAAGCCAATGACTTGCCATCTCTCAAATTTGATAAACGGCCACACAGAAGGTAATATTTTAAATTAACAAGCGTTGCTTAGCGCATATGAACAAAGTTTTCAGCGTACAGGATAACAAATGCGAGTCTACTAAAAAATTACATCTTTGGAGCACTCACCCGCTATAAGGCGGGAACCCTCCAGGACACCCTTATAGTACATCTCGGGCATGCGATACTCCTTGCCCGGCGGTGGCGCGTCCGTCACAAGCTTCTCGGCGTCCATCTTGCCCCAGTGCACTTTAGCGCGGGCAAGGGCCCGACGGGCACCTTCAATGCAGACGGAACGCTTGATGACTTCAATCCATGGACAGGCATCCACCATCCACCGCACCAGACCGAAGTAGCTCCCTGGCATGATTTCTTTAGGCCACAGCCGAACTATGAGGCCCTTCATGGCCTGTTCGGCCACCTTGTGGAGCTCGACCAGCTGCTTCAGCTGGTCGCTCAGGGGCACCGGATGTCCGGCCTCAGCATATTGAGACCAGAACACCTTTTCCGTCGAGCTCCCCTCCTCGGCTCGGTAGAACGCGGCAGCATCGGAAACACTACGGGGCAGATCTGTGAACGCTCCTGGAGAGCTCCGAATTCGGGTAAGTAACAGAGAATTCACTTTTACATGCTTGCTTTGCATGAAGAATGCCTTACCCGCCGCTATCTTTTTTATCGCCTCAATCTCCTGGAGGGCCTTCTGGGCTTCGGCCTTAGCGCTTTGGCACTCTCAAGAGCCAAGGTGAACTCGGACTCTCGAGTCTTCGAGTCACGCTCCAAACTCTCGTGTTTTTGCACGAAAGCCTGGAGCTCTTGCCGCACCTCCGCCACCCGCGCCTCCTGCTTCTCTCGCTCGGTGCGCTCCGCGGCCGCACTTTTCTCGGCCTTGGACACCGCCTCCTTCAGGGTCGCCACCTCGTTCGTGGCCCCTGCAATACTCACATTATTCCTGTCTTTTTTTGCAACCAAATCCTTTCTATAAGATATTACTTTAATAAGGTATTACTTACCTTCCTTGTCCTTGAGCTGCTTCTTGGCACGGCCGAGCTCGTTCTCGGACCGCCGAGGCTCTGCTTCAATACATTGACCTCCTTGATCGGTCAAGGCGGGCAGAGGTCAGCAAGCAGCCTGCATTCCCATATTGACATGCTTATGTTAGACTCCTGCGTATATCTTTGTAGATCCTCGTTCGGCTTTTCTTTCCAACACCAAACCGAGCATCGAGGCTACCGTCTATGCGGTACTATTTTACATATCTTAATTACATACCTCAAAGCTTTGTTAGAAGGCTGATGCAGCCATCAGCCCGCTCTTGGCGGATGAACTTCTGGATCACCGCACTCATAGCGATGTGGTGCTCCTCGTCGATGGAGGCGCCATTGAGCGCCTCCAGCAAATTATCCGGTGCCTCCGGCTGGACGAAGGTCACCGGTGTCGTAGTCTGGCCCTCCTTACGAAGGGGCCGCCCGCCGGACTCCGGAACCACTAAAGGTTCCGGTGTGGAGTCCGGCCCAGGGCCGAACTTAGAACCCTTTGGGGGTTGATCCCCCTCGTGCCCAAAGTCCGGGAGGTTGCCTTGCGGCACCTCTGGGACATCCTCCTCCTCCTGGCCAGGCCCCTTTTGGGACCCCACCTCGGCATCATCATCAGCGCGAGGAGAGGATGCGGCCGGAAGTGAAGTACTATTCACATCCGACGGAGCCAGGGAGCCGCTCGTTGAAATATCGAGCCCGTCCTTGGGCGGGCTGCAGGGTTGTATTGGGCGTTAGGAGATTCTATGCGACAAACAAAGTGCCATGAATTATTCTGGTATCCGGACACTTACGATGCCGCCAGGGGCTTAGCCATCGATGGCCACTCCTCTTCGCCGTTGTTGGCGTTGGTAGAGTAGTCCGGAGGAAGGGTCCTTCCCTTCTTGGACCCTCTAGCCTCCCTAGTTCGGGAGGCCTTCCTTTTCTTCTCTCCCCCCGCTGGGGGAGAAGCCTCTTTTTCCTCCTCCCCGACTTCGCGGGAGGAGTCTGCCTCGGAGTCGTCGGACGATGAGTCCGACAACACTGGCGCGCGGGAACTCCTTGAGTTCCGTGGCCTTCTTCTTGGCCTTCTTCTCGGCACCACGAAGGCGCCGGAGCTAGCAGCCCGTTAATTGGGCGCCCGCTGGGTCTTCGGCAAGGAGCAAGGCAGTTAACCTGCCGGACGTCTTTTGCCGAGCTGTCAAAGGTAAAGGGAGTTTAGATCCCGCATAGAGTCAAACTATGGAAAATAAGCGTCCTGTAAAGGGTAAAATAGCTTACCTCGCCGGCTTGACGCTGCGAGCTGAATCCGCGATCTTCGGTAGCGGATGCGGGAGCCTCGGCGCCCTTGAACAGCACCTTCTAGGCGTCTTCGTACATAGTGTCGAAGAGCCTGCTCAAGGTCTGGTGTTGTGCCGGATCAAACTCCCACAAGTTGAAAGCCCGTTGTTGGCACGGGAGGATCCGGCGGATGAGCATGACCTGGACTGCGTTGACAAGCTTGATCTTCTTGTTCACAAGGTTTTGGACGCAGGTTTGGAGTCCGGTCAGCTCTTCCAAATCACCCCATGTCAAGCCCTTCTCTTTCCAGGAGGTGAGCCGTGTGGGGATGCCAGATCTGAATTCGGGGGCCGCTGCCCATTCAGGGTCACGCGGCTCGATGATGTAGAACCACCCCGATTGCCACCCTTTGATGGTTTCCATGAAGGCACCCTCGATCCATATGACATTGGGCATCTTGCCCACCATGGCACCTCCGCACTCCGCCTGCTGGCTGCCCACTACCTTCGGCTTGACATTGAAGGTCTTCAGCCATAAGCCGAAGTGGGGTTTGATGCGGAGGAAGGCCTCGCACACAACGATAAACGCTGAGATGTTGAGGATGAAATTCGGGGCCAGCTCATGGAAATCCAGGCCGTAGTAGAACATGAGCCCCCGGACAAATGGGTGGAGTGGGAAACCCGGTCCACGGAGGAAATGGGGAAGGAACACCACCCTCTCATGGGGCCTGGGGGTGGGGACGAGCTGCCCCTCGTCTGGAAGCCGGTACGCAATGTCGTTGTGCAGGTATCCGGCTTTCCTCAACTTTTTGATGTGCCCCTCCGTGATGGAGGAGGCCATCCACTTGCCTCCCGCTCTGGACATGGCTGGGGAAGGTTGAGGCGAGATGTGCGGACTTGGGCGCTGGAGCTCGAGTACGCAGAAATGGATAAGTAAAGGAGGAAGAAGGCGTAGGTAAAAAGGTGGATCCTTATCCCCTTATATGGACGGACGAAACTATGCGTCCCCACCAGCATGGTAAAACTCGCTTATCACCCAAGCGCCGTAATCAATGGCGTGGTTGGGCTACCCACGCCCGTATTGATGAGAATCCCGGAATAAGGGGACATGATCTCTGCTTTGACAAGACGTGCCAAGGAAACCGCTTCGCTAAACGCGCTAAGGTGGAATAGTAAAAACGATTTGAATAAAGGCCTGGCCGTGGTGTGATGTCACGCCACGGAATACGTCAGCAGATTGAACTTGTGTAAATGTTATTCTCTCTACGGTGGTATGTGGAACTTATTTTGCAGAGCCGGACACTATCCTTATGTTCAAAATCTTCTATGAAGTATTCGGAGGAGGAACCCGCCTTGCAATGCCGAAGACAATATGCGCGCCGGACTCGTCGTCATTGAATCCTGGTTCAAGGGCTACTAAGGGAGTCCTGGATTAGGGGGTGTCCGGATGGCCGGACTATCACCGTTGGCCGGACTCCTAGACTATGAAGATACAAGATTGAAGACTCCGTCCCGTGTCCGGATGGGACTTTTCTTGGCGTGGAAGGCAAGCTTGGCAATACGGATATGTAGATCTCCTACCATTGTAACCGACTCTGTGTAACCCTAACCCTCTCCGATGTCTATATAAACCGGAGGGTTTTAGTCCGTAGAACGAACAACAATCATACCATAGGCTAGCTTCTAGGGTTTTGCCTCTTTGATCTCGTGGTAGATCTACTCTTGTACTACCCATATCATCAATATTAATCAAGCAGGAGTAGGGTTTTACCTCCATCGAGAGGGCCCGAACCTAGGTAAAAACATTGTGTCCCTTGTATCCTGTTACCATCCGCCTAAACGCACAGTTCGGGACCCCCTACCTGAGATCCGCCAGTTTTAACACCAACAGTCGTCTTCCCAAATTGTAGGTGGGAAGGGATCCCAAAGTGGCCAATTTGAAAGGGGACAACTAGTACATCTTATCCTGATGAAAGGTGGTCTTTGCGTGCAAAGCTTCTGGCCGTGCGGCAGCGGTGGGCTTGACGATGACATCTGTCTTGCCGTCCTAGCGGTCTTGGTCTTGTAGCATGGGAATGGAAACCTTTGCTAGATTCCTCGGGAACCCACGCGTGCGCTTGCCTCCTTAGCACCAAAGAGGAAACTACTTCCTCTGCGCCCGATGGCGCCCGCCTGGTCTCTTGGTCGTCATGGCTTGCGTGATGGTAACCTCATTGTAAGGGCATATTTATCCCTTAGGTGTTTTGGTGATTGATGACAATGCTTTTGCGGACTAATCGTGTGCCTTGAGTTTCTCAGATGCTTCATCACTAGGCACAAGACGATTCGGTGCCCCTCGGAGACTATTGAAGATGGTATTGTTCTACGTTTCTCTTTGGTGGATTTGAGTCGTAGGATAGCCGTACTATTAAGAGGTGGTCCGTGTCGGAAAAGTCTGGGTGGAACCAACACGTACACATGTCCTACCTTCCCTTGCACTTTGGAGCGTCTTTCCGTTATCCTAGTTGTGCATAAACCGACGGCTACTGTTGTACTTGCGGTAGTACTGCTCTATGGAGCGGTAGTACCGCAAGCACCTGCGGTAGTACCGCTGGGGTCACGGTAGTACCACTCCTCTGGAGCCTTAGTACCGTAACTCTCAGGCCTAGTGCTGCTCCGGTACGGTAGTAGGAGCGGATGTAATTTTTTACATCCGCGCCCACACGGTAGTACCGCACGTCATCCACGGTAGTACCGCGTGAGACCACGGTAGTACCTCTCCCCTGGAGCCGTAGTACCGTGGCCCTCATACCTAGTACCGTTGCGCTACGGTAGTAGGAGCGGATGTAACTTTTTACATCCGCGCCTCAACGGTAGTACCGCACCTCGTGCGAGGTAGTACCGCGTAGGTTTTTTTTGCACTGTTTCTTTTTCAGCGGAAGTAGGCACGGATGTATTTTATTTCATCCGCGTTGTTCGTAGGCTGTGGCTTATCGGCCTTGCGGTAGTACCGCAAGGGGGAGCGGTAGTACCGCGCGAGCGGTAGTACTGCGCTCAGTCGGGCTAGTCCCGGCCTCTGCTACTGCCTCGGAAGTACCGTGGTCCTCCACGGTAGTACCGCGTGGCCTTGCGGTAGTACCGCGCTCCTGGAGCGGTAGTACCGCGTGTCGCGGGCTGAACTTGAGGATAATGGTTGGATCTCTTCCACAAGTATAAAAGGGGCGTCTCCTACCTCTAGTTGACTACCTCTTCCACCTCTAAGCTCCATTGTTGCTCTAAGCTCCATTTTCGCCCAATCTCTCTCCCTAGCCAATCAAACTTGTTGATTTGCTCGGGATTGGGTGACAAGGGCCCGATCTATACTTCCACCAAGAGATATTCGATTCCCCCTCTTATCCCTAGCGGATCTTGTTCTCTTGGGTGTTTGAGCACCCTAGACGGTTGAGGTCACCTCGAAGCCATACTCCATTGTGGTGAAGCTTCGTGGTGTTGTTGGGAGCCTCCAATTGTTGTGGAGATTGCCCCAACCTTGTTTGTAAAGGTTCGGTCGCCGCCTTCAAGGGCACCAATAGTGGAATCACGGCATATCGCATTGTGTGAGGGCGCGAGGAGAAAACGGTGGCCCTAGTGGCTTCTTGGGGAGCATTGTGCCTCCACACCGCTCTAACGGAGACGTACTTCCCCTTAAAAGGAAGGAACTTCGGTAACACATCCTCGTCTCCACCGGCTCCACTCTTGGTTATTTCGTGCCTTTACTTTTGCAAGCCTACTTGTGTTGTATCCCTTGCTTGCTTTTGTGCTAATTGTTATTGCATCATATAGGTTGCTCACTTAGTTGCACATCTAGACAACCTATTTTGTTGCAAAGTTTAATTTGGTAAAGAAAAGCTTAAAAATTGTTAGTTGCCTATTCACCCCCCTCTAGTCAACCATATCAATCCTTTCAATTGGTATCAGAGCCTCGTCTCTTTTAAGGACTTTACCGTCTGAATAGAATGGTTGACGTCGTAGATGATGTGGGAGAGCACTCCGGTGCGAATCCGATATCATCTACGGGAGATGGGGGTAACTCAATCTCACGTGAGGAATTCAATGTGGCGTTGGACACATTGAAAACCTCCATGACGACCGAGGTCAAGGACATGTTTAAGGAATTCTTAGAAGGGCTTGAACTTTCCACCGCGCCCGTGAAAGTGGTAAAAGGGCAAATTCTTAGAAGGGCTTGAATTCAATGTGGCGTTGGACACATTGAAAACCTCCATGACGACCGAGGTCAATGATGCTAACCCCGAAAAGGGGGAAGCTACTAGTGAGAAAGCTCCTATGTCTAGTGGTAAAAATGACACTGGCATCTTTGCTCATGTGGAACCTCCAATTTATGGAGGGCCGATTCCCTCTACTCATTTAAATCATGCCGGTCCTCCTCCTAAGTAGGAGAAACATGAAGATTTTGATTCTTGGGTTTATTGCTTCAAGTGTCATTTAAAACATGTGAATACTAGCCTTTGGAGAATCATTGAAGAAGGTTTCTATCCTCATGACCCAAGCAACTTCACCCCTCGAGAAGCCGTGGATAATCAATTCAATGAGAGTGCTATCTTCATCATCCAAGATGCAATTCTTCCCAAAGATCTCCCTCATCTTCGACCTCATGCCATGGCTAAGGACGCATGGAAATGTGTTGTGTCTCTCTATCGAGGAAGTGCTAGCATTCAACGCTCCAACTATGAAGTGGTGCAAGTTGAAGCCGATGAGTTTGCAATGAAAGAAGATGAAGAACCTCGTGAGCTCTTTTGAAGAGTGACCAAACTCGCGGTCTCACTCCGAGTTCATGGAAGCAAGGACACGGATGACAATTGGATCAAGCGCAAATTCCTCAAGGCTATGATGCCCTACAACAAGGCCATGTCCTCCGTCATTCGTCAAAGACCGGACTTCCACTCCATGACCTCAAGTGAAGTGTTGGATGAGTTCGTTGCAATGAGCATCTTGGACAAGACCGCCGACAATGCGGTGCTCCGTTCTCAAAGGGAAAAGAAGCCCAACCTTGCTTTGAAGGCCAAGGTTATCATGGAAGAAGAGGACTTCAAGACAATTTTGGAGCAAGAAGAATACAAGACCCAACTTCAACAAGAACAACTCAAGTGGCGTCAAGGGCAAGCAACGAGTTAGAACTTGCTTCAACTGTGGCAATTGAAGGAAATATGCCCTAGAGGCAATAGTAAAGTTATTATTTATTTTCTTATATCATGATAAATGTTTATTATTCAGGCTAGAATTGTATTAACCAGAAACATAATACATGTGTGAATACATAGACAAACATAGTGTCACTAGTATGCCTCTACTTGACTAGCTCGTTATCAAAGATGGTTATATTTCCTAGCCATGGACAAAAGAGTTGTCATTTGATTAACGGGATCACATCATTAGGAGAATGATGTGATTGACATGACCCATTCTGTTAGCCTAGCACTTGATCATTTAGTATATTGCTATTGCTTTCTTCATGACTTATACATGTTCCTGTAACTATGAGATTATGCAACTCCGTTCTTGGAGGAACACTTTGGTGCTACCAAGCGTCACAACGTAACTAGGTGATTATAAAGGAGTACTACAGGTGTCTCCAAAGGTACATGTTGGGTTGGCGTATTTCGAGATTAGGTTTTGTCACTCCGATTGTTGGAGAGGTATCTCTGGGCCCTCTCGGTAATGCACATCACTATAAGCCTTGCAAGAAATGTGACTAATGAGTTAGTTGCGGGATGATGCATTATGTAACGAGTAAAGAGACTTGCCGGTAACGAGATTGAACTAGGTATTGGATACCAACGATCGAATCTCGGGCAAGTAACATACCGATGACAAAGGGAACAACGTATGTTGTTATGCGGTTTGACCGATAAAGATCTTCGTATAATATGTAGGAGCCAATATGAGCATCCAGGTTCCGCTATTGGTTATTGACCGAGAATAGTTCTAGGTCATGTCTACATAGTTCTCGAACCCGTAGGGTCCGCACGCTTAACGTTACGATGACAGTTTTATTATGAGTTTATAAGTTTTGATGTACCGAAGGAGTTCGGAGTCCCGGATGAGATCGGAGACATGACGAGGAGTCTCGAAATGGTCGAGACGTAAAGATCGATATATTGGACGACTATATTCGGACTTCGGAAAGGTTCCGAGTGATTCGGATATTTATCGGAGTACCGGAGAGTTACGGGAATTCGCCGGGGAGAAGTATTGGGCCTTATTGGGCCATACGGGGAAGAGAGAGGGGCTGGCTAGGGCAGGCCGCGCGCCCCCCAAGGCCTAGTCCGAATTGGACTAGGGGAGGGGCTGCACCCCCTCCTTCCTTCCCTTCTCTCTTCCCTTTCCTTCTCTCCTACTCCTACTACATGGAAGGTCTCCTAGTTGGACTAGGAAAGGAGGGAATCCTACTCCCGGTGGGAGTAGGACTCCTCCCTGGCGCGCCCTCCCTTGGCCGGCCGCCTCCTCCCCCTTGCTCCTTTATATACGGGGGCAGGGGGGCACCCCATGACACACAAGTTGATCTACGGATCGTTCCTTAGCCGTGTGCGGTGCCCCCCTCCACCATATTCCACCTCGGTCGTATCGTCGCGGAGTTTAGGCGAAGCCCTGCGCCGGTAGAACATCATCACCGTCACCACGCCGTCGTGCTGACGGAACTCATCTCCGGAGCTTTGCTGGATCGGAGCCCGAAGATCGTCATCGAGATGAATGTGTGCTAAACTCAGAGGTGCCGTACATTCGGTGCTTGGATCGGTCGGATCGTGAAGACGTACGACTACATCAACCGTGTTGTCATAACGCTTCCGCTAACGGTCTACGAGGGTACGTGGACGAACACTCTCCCCACTCGTTGCTATGCCATCACCATGATCTTGCGTGTGCGTAGGAATTTTTTTGAAATTACTACGTTCCCCAACAGCAATGTGAGCCATTTCGTTGTGGATTGTCCTTACGAGAAGCGGGAAGACAATGGTGGCAAATTCATCCGAAAAGACAAAGCCAAGTCCTTCCCCAACAAGAACAACTTCGCCAAGAAGACTCCAACTTGTGGGTTGGTGGTTCAAGAAGAATACCAAGAGGATGACGATGATGATGAAAGTGGAGAAGCAATGGCCATGGCATCCGTTGCCATTGCTACTACTCCCCCGGTCTCTCTTTGATTCACCCAACGAAAACATCACTGCCAAGTGCCTCACGGCTAAAGCTTCAAACAAGGTAACCCCCAACATCACAACCACCATCATTAGTAATCCCTCCTTGGAGGATTGCATTGATGAACATGTTGGGTCTAATGAGGAAGTGAATGAATTTGAGTCTTTTATGAGTAAGCTCAAGGGCAAGTCCAAGAAGCACTTTGTTGCTCTCTTGGAACAACTTGGTGAGGCCAATGACATGATCGAGGCTCACGAAGAAACCATTTCCAAGATGGAAGGTCATAGTCGTGACTATGCCGATGAGATATCGGATCTCTCTAATGCTCTTGAGGAAGAGCGTGTTCATCGTTTGACTTTTGAGGAGTCACACAACGATGACCATGCTAAGTTAAAGAAAGATCTTGATCATGCTCTTGTCATGTCTCGTGTGCTAACTTCCGAGAAGGCTAAACTTGGCGTTGATCATGCTAGACTCAAAGAGGAGTTTGAGATACTTGACAAGGCCCACATGGTCTTGAAGGGTGCTCACGCTAACCTCAAGGAGTCTCATGCTCAACTCCAAGTTGAGCTAACCAAAGAAAAGGCCACCTTCCCTCATATGGTATTAGTTGATAATGCATGTGCTACTAACCCATGTTGTGAGCATGTGCATCTTGTGGAGGAGAATGCCAAATTGAAGGATCAACTTGAGAAAGGCCTTGTGACATGCATTCAAGGTGAGAGGAACCTCAACGACCTTTTGAGCAATCAAAAGGAAGTTGTGGCCAAGGAAGGAATTGGGTTCGCACCCAAATCCAAGAGCAAGAAGAAGAAGAACGACAAGACCAAGCGTCCTCCTCCTCTCAAGCAAACTTTTGTGAAAGAGGGAGAGGGTGCTCCTAAGGAGAAGAAGGAAAAAGTGAAGGGAGTTGACATCCAAAAGGGCAAAAGCATTTCCTCCAACAAAGCCGGCGACTTTAACCCGTCATATGTGTTGTGCCGTGCGAGTGATGGACATGTTTATGCTAACTTTGTTGGTTTTCCTTATGAGTACATTGAGTGGTCTATTTGGGTTCCTAAGACCCTTGTTACTAACATCAAAGGACCCATTACCAAATTGGTACCTAAAACCAAGCATTGATCTCTTGTAGGTGTTTGCTTCCGGTGGGGGATCATGGTTGCTTGATAGTGGAGCAACAAATCATATGACCGGAAGCAAGGACTTGGTGGTGGACGTGCAAAAGATTCCATCTATGCCCACCAATGTTGAGTAGGGTGATGCTTCACATTCTAAGGTATTGGGTCTTGGCAAGGTTGTCATTTCTCATGATCTAACGATCGAGAAAGTCATGCTTGTTGAGTCCCTTGCATACATTTTGCTTTCCGGTCGTCAACTTGCACTCATGGGTTTTGCTACTTTCTTTGATATTGATACCGTGGCCCTCTTGTGGAGCAAGACTCTTAAAGTAGCCTTTGTTGGGCATGTCGAGAACGGTCTCTATGTGATTAACTTTTCGGAGCGACCCACTAAGACCGCGACATGCCTAATGGCTAAAGTTGACGTGGGATGGCTTTGGCATCGCCGTTTGGCCCACGTCAATATGAGATCTTTGCAAAGTCTTCTCAAGGGGGACCATGTCCGTGGACTAACAAATGTTAGTTTTGCCAAAGATCGTGCTTGCAGTGCTTGTATTGTAGGAAAGCTTCATGAGAAGGCTCACCCTCCCTCAACCATCATCTGCTCAAAGAGACCCTTGGAGCTCCTTCACATGGATCTCTTTGGGCCTCCATCTTTTGATAGTCTTGGAGGTAGAAAGTATTGCTTGGTAATTGTGGATGACTATTCAAGATACACTTGGGTATACTTTTTCAAGAGGAAGAGTGAGACTCAACAAACCGTCATCCATTTTGCAAATGAAGCTCAACGTCAACATAATGCAAAGATCTTGACAATCAGAAGTGACAACGGCACCGAGTTCAAGAACTACACCTTGGATGAGTTTCTTAGTGATAAGGGGATCAAGGACCAATATGCTGCTCCATATACCCCTCAACAAAATGGTGTTGCGGAGAGGAAGAACCGGACGTTGATGGATGCGGCTAGGACCATGATGGCGGAGTTCAAGTCTCCATACAACTTTTGGGCCGAAGCCATCAACACCGCATGTCATGCATCCAATCGGCTCTATCTCCGCAAAGGCTTGAACAGACTCCTTATGAGATACTCACCGGCAACAAGCCCAACCTCAAGTACTTCCGGGTGTTCAGTTGTAAGTGTTTCATTCTCAAGAAAGGTGTTCGTTTGTCTAAATTTGAGGCTAGAGCTCATGAGGGCATATTTGTTGGTTATGCTACAAACTCTCATGCTTACCGTGTTCTCAACAAGTCCACCGGACTCATTGAGGAGACGTGTAACATGGAGTTTGACGAAAATAATGGCTCCCAAGTGGAGCAAAGTGGTACTTGTGATGTAGGTGATGAAATTCCTCCCCAAGCCATAAGAAGAATGGGTATTGGTCAAATTAAGGACAATGCTCCACTCAAATGGAGCCATCACCTCCCCAAGACCCACACGCTTCCGAAGAACAAAGTGAAGGCCCTCATCCTTGTGAACAAGACCAAGGGCAAGATCAACCTCAAGATGGTGGTGAACCTCCAAATGATGCCCAAGGTCAAGTTCTCCCCCTCGAGCAAGCTCAAGATCAAGAACAAGCTCAAGACGACACTCAAGATGATCAAGTTAAACCTCCTCCTTCCACACCCGAGGAGGAATTAGAGCGTCGTGCCGCGAAGATTGCTTCCAAGCTCACCACCCAAGGCCATCTCATGGAAAACGTGGTTGGAAACCTAAGAAAGGGGGTAAGCACTCATAGACAATTAGCAAACTATTGTGAACATCACGCGTTTGTCTCTTGTGTTGAACCCCAAAAGGTCTATGAGGCGCTCGAAGACTCGGATTGGCTCAATGCCATGCATGAAGAACTCAACAACTTCGAGTACAACAAAGTGTGGAGATTGGTGCCAAGGCCATCGGGGAACCACAACGTCATTGGAACCAAGTGGATTTTCAAGAACAAGCAAGATGCTCATGGGAACATTGTTCGCAACAAGGCAAGATTGGTAGCTCAAGGCTACTCCCAAGTCGAGGGTATCGACTACGGTGAAACCTTTGCTCCCATTGCTCGCCTTGAATCCATTCATTTGTCGATTGCTTATGCTTCTCATCACAACTTTAAGTTGCAACAAATGGATGTGAAAAGTGCTTTTCTTAATGGTCCTATTAATGAGTTGGTCTATGTCAAGCAACCACCCGAGTTTGAGGACCCCTACTTCCCGGATCATGTGTATCAACTCGATAAGGCACTCTATGGCCTTAAACAAGCCCCACGTGCGTGGTATGACCACCTTACCGAGTTGTTACAAGATCGAGGATTTGAGGTAGGGCAAATCGATCCCACTCTTTTTACTAAGAAGGTCAACGGGGAGTTGTTTGTATGCCAACTATAGGTTGATGATATTATCTTTGGTTTCCCTAACAAAGCTTTCAATGAGGAATTTGCCGCTCTCATGACCTCCAAGTTCAAGATGTCTTCAATGGGAGAGTTGAAGTTCTTTCTTGGTTTTGACATCAAACAAAGAAGAGAAGGAACCTTCATCAACCAAGCCAAATACACTCAAGACATGCTTAAAAGATTCAAGCTAAGTGATGTCAAGCCGGCTACTACACCAATGCCTACCAAGTGCCAACTTGACATTGATCCCAATGGTAAAGCGGTGGATCAAAAGGTATATCGCTCCATGATTGGCTCCTTGCTTTACCTTTGTGCATCTAGACCGGATATCATGTTGAGTGTGGGGATGTGTGCACGGTTTCAAGCCGCACCAATGGAAAGTCACTATGTGGCGGTCAAGCGAATCTTTCGATATTTGGCTCATACCCCAAACTTTGGCTTATGGTACCCAAGAGGAGCAAACTTCAAGCTTGATGGATTTATGGATTTCGATTGGGCGGGAGACAAAGTGGATAGGAAGTCCACTTCCGGAGGGTGCCAATTTCTTGGTTGCTCTTTAGTAAGTTGGTCTTCCAAGAAGCAGAGTTGTGTGTCTCTCTCATCCACCAAAGCGGAATATGTGGCGGCCGGTAGTTGTTGTGCTCAACTCCTATGGATCAGGCAAACTTTAAAGGAGTACGGTGTCATTTGTGACAAAGTGCCTCTGTGGTGTGATAATGAAAGTGCCATCAAGATTTCTCTCAACCCGGTGCAACACTTCAAGACGAAGCACATTGAGATTCGATATCACTTCATCCGGGATCACATTAGGCGAGGGGAGATCGAGCTCAAGTATGTCAACACTCATGATAACCTTGCAGATATTTTCACAAAGCACTTGGATGAAGCAAGATTTCACGAGTTAAGGCATGAGCTAAATATCATTGATTTGAGCAATGTGACTTGAACCCGTGCACCCCCCACCACACTCAACTTGTTGCCTAGTTTAGGTGTAGGCATGGACATAGGGGGACTGTTGTTCTCTCAATGAACTCTCCCTCCCCCCATCATGCATAAATAGATCAACTCTTTCACATTAGCCATTTTTATGGTACTTGTGCTTCAAAGACGAGTTTTGGTCATGGGCCCAAGGATAATTCTTCGCGGTGCCATACCATCTAACTCAAACGCTTCGGCCACCGCCCTCTCTTTTTGAGAGGTTTTGTCGCTTGGTGGTTTCTTGTTGTCTTTCTGCCTCTGGTTTGTGCGTGCTCTTGTGGTTTCCTGTGTGTGAAAAGTTTCCGTGCAAAGGCCTTCTTCTCGTGTTGAAACCTGTTGTGTCTTGAGTTCACGGTACTACCGCGGCCAGCTACGGTACTACCGCAGCCAGCCATGGTACTACCGCGTGTGGGAGCACGGTACTATCGTCCCCACACGGCAGTAATTTTTTACTGCCGCCTGGGTGAACGGTACTACTGCCTCGGTGCGGTACTTCCGCCCGAGCGGTACTACCGCGATGATACACAGTACTACCGCGCCGGCTTGGGCACGTGGGGATAAGGACGGGCAGGGGGAGTTCTAACTCCCCCATACCCATTCGTAGTTCCTCCCCCACGTCGTCTCTCTCTCTCCCTCGCTCAAGAACGGAGCCGGCGTTCGTCGCCGGATCTCCTCCTCCGGCTGCCCTCCCGTGATTCCGTCCGGTGGGATCTTTCCCCACCACGTGCTCTTGCTATGGACCCAGGTTTTTCCCCAACCTATTCTCGTTTTGTGGAGTTCTTTGCCTCTAGGTTGTTGGGGGAGACTTGTGTGTTCTAGAGATTCTTAGGCTTTTTCTTTGCAAGAGTTGGATGAAGGAGAGTAGCTTTGCGTAGGGCTTATACTTGTATTTTTGTCTTGCGATAGATTTGATCACCGTAGCACCACCGTTGTTTCGCGGTTCTTTTCATATTCGAACCGCCGTTTGGATCTGACGCGACGCGGTACTACCGCCTGTCAGGCGCGGTACTACCGCTAGTACGGTACTATCGCCCGTCTGGAACGGTACTACCGCGCTCACTGCGGCACTAAAATTTTACTTTCGCTCCAACCACGGTACTACCGTGACCTCGCACGGTACTACTGTGTTTTGGAGCGGTACTAATATTTTAGTACCGCAGGCACTGGCAGTCCTACCGTGGCTCACATCTATCGCATAGCAACTTTCTCGTATACTTTCTATGTGTTTCTTGTGCTTTGCCGTGGCCTTTGCATTGATCTTCTTCGCGTTCATTGGTGTTTTGCGTATGTGTCTTAGGTGGTGGCTCTCGCCGGTCCAATCCCAGTCGTGACACTGGCTCCAAGCGTCTGCGCAACCCAGGTGAAGCACCAGAGGGCTCCTCTGCCCCCAAGCGCCATGTCAAGACATCAGCTAGCAAGTACAAGGAGTCCACTCAGGGCATGGACGAGATACCCCAATCTGAGTACGTCTGTCTCAGGCAGCTTCACCCGTATGTGAACCCTCGTTCCTCTGTCAGAGGTTGTGAGCTGTTCTGGAACAAGCAACAGACCAACATCTATCTGGATGTCATCAAAAACAAGCAGAATACCTACGTGGATGTGAAATGGATTGACATGCATCACATGAGGAAGGACAAGTTCCGTGATTACTTTGGAGAGGCTCTGGACTTGGTGGAGCAGTTTGGTATTGAGCATGTGATATCCTTTCACCTTGACTATGACCCTGAGCTTATCTGTCAGTTCTTTGCCTCAGTATACTTTCACTCTGATGAGGCGCGGAGGATGACCTGGATGTCCAATGGCCGTAAGCTGACTGCTACCTGGAAGGAGTTCATGGAGTTGCTCCAGGTTCCTGATGATGGGCTCGACACTCCAGTGGGTGTTCGCCCCCATGCCAATGCTGAGTCTGCCTACAAGGACAAGCTTGCACCATACTTTGTTGAGAAGGCGCTCGCCAATGGAAAGACAGGGTTAGTGCTCAACTCTTTTCTGGATATCATGTATCACATCTTCCGCAACTCCTTGTTCCCTCGCATTGGTGACAAGGACAAGGTTCATGCCTATATGGTGGATATGATGCTCATTTGCGAGGAGGCTCGTTTGTCTCAGTCTCAGCCACTTGATGTCTCACACATCATGTGGTGTGAACTTCGGTTTGGAGTGTTCAACCGCAAGGTGCCTATCTATGGGCCCTATCTGTTTTTGCTAATCTCGAAGACTTGGGAGAAGATGTTTCCTGGTGAGGAGTTCCTTGCTCCAGAATGGATTCACCATGATCCCATCTGTCTACGTGTCAAACCCAACTGGGCCAACACCACTACTCGTGCCGAGGCGTCTGCTGCTAGGGCTGCTGTTGATGAGGAGGATGCTAGCACCGAGGATGTTGCTGAGGGCCGTGCTGCTAGTCCTTCCCAGAGTTCCTCTATGCCATCGTGGGCTAAGAAGCTGAAAGACAAGATGAAGACCCTTTTCTGCATGCAAGCCAAGGGGCAGTACAGGACTCACGTGGCATCCAACGAGAGTCGTCGCAGGGACAAGAAGATCTTGCAGCTCTATGGTGAGGATGTGTCTGGCGGGTCTGAGGAGCGCATCACTCCAGAGGCCGAGTGGATGGAGAAGCAAGGCTTCAGGTGGACTGGTTCTGAGGAGGACATTGAGGAGACCATCCCTGCTGCCGAGAAGTCCGACGGAGAGGGTTGGGACGAGTTCCCTGCTTGAGCCACCTCTTGTGTGTAGGTGTCCTCTCTTCCTTTTTGGCGTCTTGATGCCAAAGGGGGAGAGAGTGTAGGGATTTGCGAGTCGTGTGTGTCGTCTTTCGTGTGTCGGTGTGTTTGCTGCTTTCTCGTTTGAACTATTTGTTGCTTTCTCGTTTGAATCCGGTCGCTTTACTTCATGGTGTAGGACCTATGCACTCTATCTATCTTAGCGAGCTTGTGATATATTGTGCTACCTTTGTGCTATGCTCTGCTTAGATGTTATTTATCATGCCTTTTTCTCTAAAATATAGGGGGAGTGTTGATCCTAGTTTGTGTGCTATGCTATCCAAAGCATCCATCTAGATTGCACACATCTAGGGGGAGCCCGTCTATATTTTAGAGAGGTGGGGTTTGCCCTTGCTCTAAATTATCTTATCTATGTGCAAATCCCGCATTGTCATCAATCCACCAAAAAGGGGGAGATTGTAAGGGCATATTTATCCCTTAGGTGTTTTGGTGATTGATGACAATGCTTTTGCGGACTAATCGTGTGCCTTGAGTTTCTCAGATGCTTCATCACTAGGCACGAGACGATTCGGTGCCCCTCGGAGACTATTGAATATGGTATTGTTCTACGTTTCTCTTTGGTGGATTTGAGTTGTAGGAGAGCCGTACTATTAAGAGGGGGTCCGCGTCGGAAAGGTTTGGGTGGAATCAACACGTACACATGTCCTACCTTTCCTTGCACTTTGGAGCGTCTTTCCGTTATCCTAGTTGTGCATAAACCGACGGCTACTGCTGTACTTGCGGTAGTACTGCTCTATGGAGCAATAGTACCGCAAGCACCTGCGGTAGTACCGCTGGGGGTCACGGTAGTACCGCTCCTCTGGAGCCTTAGTACCGTAACTCTCAGGCCTAGTGCTGCTCCGGTACGGTAGTAGGAGCGGATGTAATTTTTTACATCCGCGCCCACACGCTAGTACCGCACGTCATCCGCGGTAGTACCGCGTGAGGCCACGGTAGTACCTCTCCCCTGGAGCCGTAGTACCGCGGCCCTCACACCTAGTACCGCTAACGCGCCATGGTAGTAGGAGCGGATGTAACTTTACATCCACGCTCAACGGTAGTACAAGACTCGTCTTGTGGTAGTACCGCGTCGGTTTTTTTTGCACTGTTTCTTTTTCAGCGGAAGTAGGCACGGATGTATTTTATTTCATCCGCGCTGTTTGTAGGCTGCGGCTTACCTGCCTTGCGGTAGTACCGCAAGGGGGAGCGGTAGTACCGCGCTAGCGGTAGTACTGCGCTCAGTCGGGCTAGTCCCGGCCTCTGCTGCTGCCGCGGAAGTACCGTTGTCCTCCACGGTAGTACCGCGTGGCCTTGAGGTAGTACCACGCTCCTGGAGCGGTAGTACCACGTGTCGCAGGCTGAACTTGAGGATAATGGTTGGATCTCTTCCACAAGTATAAAAGGGGCGTCTTCTACCTCTAGTTGACTACCTCTTCCACCTCTAAGCTCCATTTTCGCCCGATCTCTCTCCCTAGCCAATCAAACTTGTTGATTTGCTCGGGATTGGGTGACAAGGACCCGATCTATACTTCCACCAAGAGATATTCGATTCCCCCACTTATCCCTAGCGGATCTTGTTACTCTTGGGTGTTTGAGCACCCTAGACGGTTGAGGTCACCTCAAAGCCATACTCCATTGTGGTGAAGCTTCGTGGTGTTGTTGGGAGCCTCCAATTGTTGTGGAGATTGCCCGAACCTTGTTTGTAAAGGTTCGGTCGCCGCCTTCAAGGGCACCAATAGTGGAATCACGGCATATCGCATTGTGTGAGGGCGTGAGGAGAATACGGTGGCCCTAGTGGCTTCTTGGGGAGCATTGTGCCTCCACACCGCTCTAACGGAGACGTACTTCCCCTTAAAAGGAAGGAACTTCGGTAACACATCCTCGTCTCCACCAGCTCCACTCTTGGTTATTTCGTGCCTTTACCTTTGCAAGCCTACTTGTGTTGTATCCCTTGCTTGCTTTTGTGCTAATTGTTATTGCATCATATAGGTTGCTCACTTAGTTGCACATCTAGACAACCTATTTTGTTGCAAAGTTTAATTTGGTAAAGAAAAGCTTAAAAATTGTTAGTTGCATATTCACCCCCGTCTAGTCAACCATATCGATCCTTTCACTCATGAGGTTCGGTACCTGCATAGAAATCTCTGCTCCTCAGGAGGCAACCTGGGGCGGCCACCCCCTCAGGAGGTCTTGGTGTTGTCCGCCTTGCGAGGCTTGGCCCCTCGCGAGGGTCTTGTCCTGATGGTCTTGTAGATGGGTCGTACCAGGCCGGTGATGGTGCCACACACCCACGCTGTGCGCCGCAGGCAGGCAAGTCTGGGTAACCTGGTTCCCAGAACGACGACAGTTATCATGCATGTTCTTGTGGTTATGCATGAACCTACATATTGTCTTGGCCATTTTGACTATCACACAAACCTCAGGAAATTTATCTATATCTTTTAACATAAGATTGAAACTGTATGCAACAAATAGTTGCCAAACAATATGAGAGTAATGTGGTTCTCAAGGGTTTTGCAAGCTTTCTTAATATTCGACCCATTATAAGTTACAATTTGAAATATATGCTCATGGTCTATATCTTCTACAACCTTTGCAATCTCTATGTGGATAAATTTTGCCAAATTATGTAAAATACTTATTCCTAATAAGAACATAAGCAAGTATTGTAAGAACATATGTAAAATGCGTATACCTAATAAGAACAAAGCATGTATTGTAAGAACATAAGACAATTATAGACAAGATCCAAGTATTTCAAGAAGCAAGAACTATAAGAGTACAAGATAGTAAAATGTGAAGAAGAGGAGGAAGAAGTAAGCTGTTATGTGTCAATGGTTTTGAGAAACAACATTCTTATATTACAATGCACCATGAAGTTTATGATGCTCGTTCCTGTAGGTCCAGTCCAAGAGTTGCACATAAGAGTCACGCCATAGTTGTTCAAACCTTGTTTGAAATTTTGAAGAAACAAAGTAGCTTCATTATAGTTGTCCTCAAAATATTTCCCATCAATCTCCTTTGTAGTTGGTATAGGAGTAGTTCCTAATTATTGAGTGATCTTGCATCAAAAAAATATAGGAAATCAACTTTAAGTCTAGTAGTTTCATTGGCTTGAAAAACTTTTACCAAGCTAGGCCAAGTACATCTCTCATATTTGGATCCAAAATAGTATTGATCTTGGGATACATTGATACTTTGTTTCTGGATAATTCTTTGTCAAAATAGGTGGTGATACTCTTTTAGCGAACATAAATCCGCCCGTCACCCACACCCCACTCCCAACCCTACTTTCTACTTTGCGAGAGACATTCGGGTCATGTAATGCATTTCTAATTGACATTTGTATTTATTCTTCATCATCATCTGTTATGTTAACCAACCCCCCTCTTTGATACAATCCTTCCATGATATTTCTTTTCATTCTCGGTTTACGATTTTGTTCGTATCTTTTCTTCCTCTTGATTCATTATCGTACTCCATTATTGCATCTCTCACATTTCTTGGCACATTAGGGCACACCCTCACATTACCTAAAATAGCACCAAGGTGCTCAGTGGCACGGGTTGCACCCCGACCTTTGTTCTTTCGGTTATAGTACATACAATCAAATCCCTCATAATACGGCTGTGCCTGGTTCCAAGGATCATATGTGTTATTGTCTTTAAGTCCCGCATTGCTAATTTACAAACAACATCATTTTAATTGAACCAGGCAAATCCAGATCTTCCATTTTCATCTTGTGAACAAGAAAGCATATTAATACCTTTCCAAGATCTTTGGAATCTACTTGTACTTGCATTGTGGTTTCCATTGCCACTCCGAGTTACAGTTCCATGACCTGAAAAGCATATGACAAAAGAACCTTAGTTAGTTATGAAGAGTGAGTAAATAAGAAATCAACCCTTTGTTGCTTACAAGGGTATCCTCATATGAATGATAAACAAAAGGAGAATAGCAACTCTGAAATAATAATATAATTCACTACTTTCAAAGATACTTTGAAGCTTAATTCTTGAACCATGCTACTTCTTCAGCTTGTGTTGATTTTTTTCCCTTGAAGAGGAAAGGGTGATGCAGCAAAGTAGAGATAAGTATTTCCCTTAGTTAAGAACCAAGGTATCAATCCAGTAGGAGGCACAAGCAAGTCCCCAATATTTGCACCTGCACAAACTAACAAACACTTGCACACGACGTGGAAAAGGGGTTGTCAATCCCTTCATGATCACGAACAAGAGTGAGATCTAATAGAGATAGGTATAAAAGATAAATAAAAGAGCAAACTAAAATAAATATAAATAAATTGCAGCAAGGTATTTTGGGTTTTTTGGTTATAGATCTGAAAATATATGTTGGAAAATAGACCCGGGGGCATAGGTTTCACTAGAGAGGCTTCTCATTTAAAGAAAACATACAGTGGGTAAACAAATTACTGTTGAGCAATTGATAGAAAAGCGCAAAGTTATGACGCTAAGGCAATGATCATGAATATAGGCATCACGTTTGTGACAAGTAGACCGAAACGATTCAGCATAACTACTATTACTCCACACATCGGCCGACTCCTGCCTGCATCTAGAGTATTAAGTTCGTAAGAACAGAGTAACGCTTTAAGCAAGATGACATGATGTAGAGGGATAAACTCAAGCAATATGATATAAACCCCATCTTTTTATCCTTAATGGCAACAATACAAAACATGCCTCTGTAAGTGCATCTAGTGCCCCTTAGTGACTTTGGTGTATTGAAGACTTATAGGTTAAGGGACTAATGCGTTTGTGAGTGTACATAGGTCTATAAGTCTATGATGAGTTTGATATTTACAGAGAAAGTCGACCTCTAAAAATGAATGTCTTCGACTGAAGACTTTGGCTTTCTGAAGACTTTGAAAGTGAAGAGATTGGTGTGACCATGAAGACTTAATATTCATGCGAGGAATATGAAGCATGAAGACTTTTGTTTTCGTAGTTTCATTTTCTCTTTCTTGAGTCATAGGAAACACCGTACTGTTAAAAGGGGTCAAGGAAAAACTAAGGAAAAGTTTCCAAGTGTTGCTCATCTCAAAATCCTACACCTACCAATCCTTTTGAGTGAAGCCATTGGAAATCTCATGCAGTTCAGTCAATTTCTTTAGTGACAGAGTTGAAGTTCTTCTGGTCTCTGATGAATTAGTTCTGACTGAGGAGTTAAGAATTCGCCAGTGCGGATTTCCTACAAGTGAGGAACATGCTATCCCTGAGGAATTTGATAGATCAAATATCCGACCGTTGCTGTGCTATGTGCCAGCTGTCCTAAAATATCTACCCACCTAACGGTCATATCATTCAAGGGCATTTATGTCTTATCATGCCGGGCTGCTCCCTAGGCTATAAATAGCCGCCCCGTACAACCACTAGCTGGTTGGATGCTTCGGGAGAAACTGACACTTGTCATTGAGAGCATCCCATCCTCCGAGGACTTTGAGCGAAAATCATCAAGTGAGGAAAAACCAAACCCAAAGTGATTGAGCATCACTGAAGAGATTGTTCCGGTGTGGATTCGATGCTTGTTACCTTTGAAGATTGTGCATCTTCCAGACGGTTAGGCGTCATGGACTAGAGCATCCAAGAGGAAATTGTGGATTGCCGAGTGATCGAGTTTGTGAAGGTTTGGAAGTCACATGAAGACTTACCACGAGTGATTGGGCGAGGTCTGTGTGATCTTAGCTCAAGGAGAATACGATGAGGACTATGTGTCCGGGACTGTATGTCCTCAGGTTTAAATACCTAGCCGCTCCAACCAGACGTACAACTGTCACAGTAGTTGGAACTGGTCTACCAAATCTATGTCTTCACCGAGCTAACTGGTTCTATTTCTTCAACCCTTCCATTTCCTCATTCTGTGTTGCGCACTTGATCGTTACTGTTTGAAGACTTTGACTGAAGACTTTCTCAATTTCCTCAGTTCAATTTCTTTAGTCAGTTTGTCTTCAGCCTGCTTATCCCGTGTTTACGCTTTCTGTAATCTATGCTTGTTTTCATTTCATCATGATGACTGTGCTTCTGTTATGTTATGCTTGCATCTGAGTACTTATTCCGCTGCTAGTAGTTCTCTGCTTAGGAATTTCCTCATCCTGAAATTCCTTAGTGAAGAATTCATAAAAATCACCTATTCACCTCCCTCTAGTTGACTTAATGCACTTTCAATTGGTATCAGAGCAAGGTACTCCCTTGTTCTGTGTGATTTCGGTTTAACCGCCTGGAGTTTTAGTTATGTCGACCGCAGGAATGAAGACTGTCTCATGCCCCATCTTTGACGGTCATGATTATCCCAAGTGGAAGGCCATGATGAAGAAGCGCCTCATGGCGATGAACAACAAGCTGTGGACCGTCATTGAGATTTGTCTTACCGATCTATGCAAGATGCCTGAGGCTAATGACATTCGCAAGTACACTCTTCTTAACCTCACGGCGAAGGACATCATCTGATCCTGTCTGTCTCAAAATCAGTTCTGGAACATTATGCATCTCAGCCATGCGAAGCTGATCTAGGACCGGATCTCTGAGGTCTATGAAGGCCATCGAACTCGTCACGATCCATGGTTTGAGGATTTCAAGGAATCACTCAAGGCGATGACTTTCAATTCAGTATCATCATCTTCTGCACCATGCGTTATGGCAAAGGGTGCCAAGGTAACTGACTGCTACCTATATGATTCTAGTGATGATGAGTAGGGTGATGAATTTGGACCCAGATATACCAAACTTGCTTCCCTTGCCACTAAATAACAAAGAGCTTTGGAAAAAGTCCAAAATATACTGAATGAGAGCGATGATATGTTGGGTGAAGAAATGGATCGTACAAAAACTTTGACTGAAAATCTTCAGAGACTTCAGTCCTAGTTTGATAACCTTCAGAGTCATCATAACACTCTCTTATCTGATCATGAGAAGCTTTCTTATAAATTTCTTCAAAGAAATCATGATCTTGACGCTAAGGGTGAGTTATGAAGATCTTCAGAAGGCGCGAGATTCATTACTTGCTCAACAGATCAGCGCTTCTCAGGAAGAATTCATTCCACCATGTTTGAAGTGCATTGAACGTGAATCTGCTAATTCTTCACGTGAATGTTCAAATGCTTCTATTGTTGCAAATTCTTCACCTGTCTCTGCTATCACTAATTCCTCATCTGAGGATGTTGCTAGTATCACTGACAATGCAGGGCTGAAGGAATTGTATATGACAGGCATGTACAAAAGCCTCAAAGGGCATCAGGCTCTGTGTGATGTGCTTAAAAAGAAGATCCTCAACAGAAACACTAGGAAAGAGGGTATTGCCTTTGAGAGGAAACTCAATGCTAATGGAACATACTGGAAGCTTGAGCAGTATCCCAAAACCTCATGGGTTGCTGCAAAGGGACCTTCAGTAGATCCATCTACTTTATCTGGCTTTACATGTGAATCTTCTCATTCTTCTGATGAGTCAGTTGGCTCCAACTATAAGTTGTTCAAAAATCAGAATGGTGAAGTATTTGCTAGATATGTTGGCACTAACTGCAGGAACAGTCCCCCTATGAAGAAAATCTGGGTTCCCAAAAGATGCCTTGAAAGTCTTTAGGTGAATGTCGTCATGACACCACCTATGAAGAATAGGAACCCCAGATCAAATTCTTCATATGGACCAAGGTTTTCATATGGATCCAAGTCCTCATATGGACCACATTCTTCACGTGGATCAAATTCCTCACATGGATCAAAGTCCTCATATGAACATCATGATGCTAACACTTCTGTTTTGTAGGGAAGATCTGAGGGTTGTGAATATGTGCATTATTCTTCAAATCATTATGTTCATAAGTCCTCGAAGAATTTCTCTGCTTATTCCTATGCTTACCCTAACTCCTCTTATATGAAACAAAGTGGACGGGCTTCTATGCCACCCTTCTCTTATGGAGCTCGCAGAATGATGAACTCTTTGCCACCCCTCTAGATGTGGGTGGTGAAGAAAAAGAACAAATGTCTTATGCAGGGTCAGGTCTCCAAACGAACCTAAACATCTGAAGAATTTGTTCGAGGCCTGAAAAGTGCTTGAAAGGATGCAAGCTAATCATGAAGAAATGAATTCTCATTTCTCACGTCCTCATACTGCTTTATCTGTTCTTTTGCTGGATGAAATTGATGTCATATTCTTCACTAATGAAGTATATGAGTTTGTAAGTTGCACTAATTCATCTATAGGATGATCAACCCAAAGCCACTGAGTGGGTCCTCGATAGTGGATGTACAAATCACATGACTGGTGACAAGAACTTATTGATGGACGATCCCCTATCTCCATCGCATCTGAAGCATATCACCTACGCTGACAAAGGCAAAAGCAAGGTATTGGGTCTAGGTAAGGTTGCGATCTCAAAGGACCGACACATGGACAAAGTCATGCTTGTCGAGTCCTTAGGATTCAACCTCATGCCAGTCTCAATGCTTTGTGATCTTGATATGGTTGTTATCTTTGTCAAGTATCGTTGTGTTGTGATCATGGAAGCTGACAATTCCAAAGTATTCGAAGGCTTTAGGAGAGGAGATTTATATATTGTTGATTTCTCTATAGGACCACAACCGGCTATATGTCAACTTGCAAAAGCTTCAAAAGGCTGGCTATGGCAATGATGACTTGGTCATGCTGGCATGAGAAACTTGCACATGCTTGCGAAGAATCATGTCATTGGCATTGAAAATGTCAAATTCCTCAAGGATCACCTATGCGGAGCTTGTGAAGCTGGAAAGATGACCAAGGCCAAGCATCCTGCGAAGATTATCATGACTACTACTCGTCCATTTGAATTGCTTCACATGGATCTCTTTGGTCCTAACCAGTATTCTGCATTCACCAATGAAGCATCTTTATATGGCTTTGTTATTGTTGATGACTATTCTTGTTATACATGGGTGCATATCGTCACTTACAAACGTGAAGTGCAGTTAGTCTTCAAATGATTTTCCTCAAGGGATTCAACCAACTTTGGTGTGAAGATCAAGCACATCAGAAGTGACAATGGGACTGAGTTCAAGAATACTGGTCTTGATGACTATCTTGATGAACTTGGTATTACTCATGAGTTATCTGCTCCTTATACTCCTCAGCAGAATGGCATCGTGAAGCACAAGAACATGACTCTTATTGAGATGGCTCGCACTATGCTTGATGAATACAAGATGCCTCATCACTTCTGGATTGAGGCAATTGATACTGCGTGCCACATCATCAACAGGGTATATCTTCACAAATTCTTCAAGAAGACCGCATATGAACTCCTCACTCACAAGAAACCCAATGTGAGTTATTTCAAAGTCTTCGGTGCTAAATGTTGGATTGGAGATCCTCATCACAATTCTAAATTTGCACCAAAAGCACATGAAGGTTTTATGCTTGGTTACGGAAAGGACTCGCACACTTACAAAGTCTTCAACAATGTTCACCACAAGGTTGTTGAAACTATAGATGTGCGGTTCGATGAAACTAATGGCTCGGAAAGAGAGCACCTACCTCATCTGCCAGATGAAAAATCACCTGAGGAAAACATCAAGTTCAAGGCTACTGAGGATGTCATTCCTACTGAAGAATCTGCTAAAGAAGTCATTCCAGATCGTGAAGATCATCATGCTGGTGCACCTGAAGAAAATGGCTCTGAAGAAAATGCTGAGCAAATTCCTCGTCGTCAACCAGCTCATCCTCGCGTCACAAATGAAGTGCAGATTGAGAAAATCATCAGCGACATCGACGCACCAGGTCCTCTCACACGCTCAAAAGCTTCACATTTGTCTAAATTTTGTGGGTACTTTTCTTTTGTCTCTATGATAGAGCCCACTAAGGTAGATGAAGCATTTCTGGAGCCTGAGTGGATTCAAGCTATGCAAGAGGAATTATATCAGTTCAAGCTCAACAATGTCTGTGAACTTGTCAAGCGACCAGACCCTCGCAAGCACAATATCATCGGCACCAAATGGATCTACCGCTACAAGAAAGATGAAAATGGCCTTGTGGTGAGTAATAAGGCACGGCCTGTAGCTCAAGGCTACACACAGGTTGAAGGAATTGACTTCGATGAAACTTTTGCACCTGTTGCTAGACTTGAAGTTATTCGCATATTGCTTGCTTATGCTAACATCATAATATCATCTTATATCAAATGGATGTGAAAAGTGCATTCCTCAATGGTAAGCTTGAGGAAGAAGTATATGTTGCTCAACCCCTAGGTTTTGAAGATCCAAAGCATCCTGACAAAGTCTTCAGACTCAATAAGGCCCTCTATGGCCTCAAGCAGGCCCCTTGGGCATGGTATGATACTTTGAAGGAATTCCTCACGAAGAAAGGCTTCAAACCCGGTTCACTTGACCCAACTCTTTTCACCAAAACTTATGATGATGAATTATTCATGTGCCAAATATATGTTGATGATATCATCTTTGGCTGTACTGATCAAAGTTACAATGATTAATTTGCCTATATGATGAGTGAAGAATATCAAATGTCTATGATGGGAGAATTGAAATTCTTCTTAGGTCTTCAAATACAACAACAGTGCAACGACATCTTCGTATCTCAAGAGAAATACCTTAAGGACGTACTGAGGAAATTCGGCATGCAAGATTGCAAAGGAGTCAAAATCCCTATGCCCACAAATGGCCATCTATGCAATGATGAAAATGGTATTGACTTTGATCAAAAGGTATACCGCTCCATGATTGGCTCTTTATCGTATTTATGTGCATCTAGGCCAGATATTATGCTTAGTGTTTGCATGTGTGCCCGATTTCAAGCTACACCGAAGGAATCACACCATAAGGTTGTGAAGCATATTCTTCGATATCTAGCTCACACTTCAACACCTGGATTATGGTATCCCAAGGTCTCGGCTTTTGATCTCATTGGATATTCACACTCCCGACTATGCTGGTGATCATGTGGACCGCAAGTCAACATCGGCCACATGCCATTTCCCCGAACGATCTTTGGTCTGTTGGTCCTCGAAAAAACAGAAATGTGTATCACTTTCTACTGCTTTAGCTGAGAACATTGCTGCTGGTTCATGATGTGCTCAATTGCTATGGATGAAGCAAACCCTCAAGGACTACATCATCAATGTGAAGAATGTGCCTCTCTACTGTAACAATGACAGTGCCATCAAGATTGCTCATAACCCAGTTCAGCACTCGACGACAAAGCACATTCAGATTCCTCATCATTTTCTTCGTGATCATGTGTTGAAGGGCAACATCTCTATCGAGCACGTGAAAACTGAAGAACAACTAGCCGATATCTTCACAAAGCCCTTGGATTAGAAGAGATTTAGCAAGTTGCGGTGTGAGCTAAATATCTTAGAATCTTTGAATGTTCCTTGAAAAGGACACACATCCTAACCCTTATGCAAAATTGATGACTTAGATGTGCAACACACGAAGTAACATTTTTCTTCAATCAATGAACACTAACCCTCTAAGTGTGAAGAAATTAACGAAGAATTTGATTCTCAGAGCCCTACGACAATTGTACGCGGTGTCTGAAATCATCATCCTTATACGGTGGGTCACGCCACCAACAAAAGTTGAAAATCTTCAATTTGAGTTTTTCTTCAGTTGTTCAAATTCTTCAACTTTGCATTGTCTTCACTCTTTTCGTCATTGTTCTTCATTGACTATATATATATATATATTAGTCCTCTACAGCATTCACTTATTGCTATTTCTTCAAGTTGTTTTTTTCTGCTAAGTGAATGTGATCGGACCCTTCCCCCTCTATGCTAAACTCAACCCAGTCTGTTCACAAATTCTTCATGTGTGTTCTATTTGAAACCAAATCAAAATCTTCACTGTTTCCTTGTCAACTGAAGAATTTGCGAACGAAACGTTAAAAACTTTCTTATCTCAATTTTTGGCTTTTGCCGCTCAAACCGTTCCACATCCCACGATAAGATTTATCTATTCACCCACGATCTTACACGATCTCCACCTCTTAGTACATGGGTGACACATGTCGCTAGGATGAGAAGGGTCAGGGGCACGTTCGTCCAATTTCCTCGGGCGAGCGGGTTTTTTTCACCTCGGCTATATATACCCCTCACCCTCCTCAGACTGCATTTACCCCGCTCGACCTCACTTCCCTCGCTTGAGCTCTCAAGACCTAGTGTCGCCGCTACTTTCATCTTCGCCGGTGAGGAAGAGCTTCAGTGCCTCGACCTCGTCGCCGTTGTACTCACGTCGGCCACGGATTTCTTCTCTCCGCCGCGGCCGTAGCTGTCTTCCTCTGCCAAGTTAGGGCGTGGAAGATCTGGACTGACGAACTTCCAATCTAACACTCCCAGTTCATCATGTTCTTCGTCATGGGTAATTAAAAGTTACTTTTACTGCCCTTGTTGATTCTGATCATTTCTACAAAATCTTCAAAAGGTGTTTATTCTTCAACTTCCACACTCTAAACACCTTACACAAGCATCTGTTCTTGATCTGTTTCTCTAAGCTATAGGCCTTGTGTGGTTCAGCTTTTACCGTCGAACAGATCTTTGATGATATCCAAACTGGGAGAATTACTCGCTCTAAAACTCATTTGGCTAACTTTTGTGACCATTATTGATTCATTTCTAGTATTGAACCTATGAAGGTTGAAGAAGCTCTTGATGATCCGGATTGGGTGAACACCATGCATGAAGAGCTACATAATTTCGAGATGAACGAAGTGTGGACATTGGTAGAAAAGCCGGACAATAACCAAAATGTCATTGGAACCAAGTGGGTGTTTTGGAATAAGCAAGATGTAGATGGAAAAATTGTATGCAACAAGGCCTGTCTCATCGCCTAAGGCTACACTCAAGTCGAAGGTATGGACTATGGTGAGACATATGCCCCCGTTGCTAGACTTAAGTCCATACGCATCTTACTTGCTTATGCCAATCACCATGATATTACTCTATATCAAATGGACATTAAAGGTGCTTTTCTATATGGTGAAATTGAGGAGGAAGTTTATGTTAAACAACCTCCCGACTTTGTTCATCCCAAGAAACCTGATCATGTTTACAAACTTCACAAAGCTCTTTATGGTCTTAAACAAGCTCCTAGAGCATGGTATAAATGCTTGACCAAGTTCCTCATTGAAGAAGGCTTTGAGATTAGAAAATTTTGATTCTACACTTTTTACTAAAAGGGTTAATGGTGAATTATTTGTGTGCCAAATTTACGTGGATGATATCATATTTGGTTCGACTAACCCTCATTTTAGTGAAAAGTTTAGAAGGCTAATGTCGGAGAAGTTTGAGATGTCTATGATGAGTGAACTCAAGTTCTTAGTTTGCAAATCAAGCAAACTAAGGAGGGTACCTTTGTTTCCCAAACAAAGTATGCCAAGGACTCATTCAAGAAGTTCTACATGCAAGAAAGCAAAGGTATGAAAACACCCATGCCTACTAGTGGACATCTTGCTTGACAAAGGATGGCAAACCAGTTGGCCAAAAGGTTTATCGCTCTATGATTGGTTCATTGTTATATCTATGTGCCTCTCGTCCTGATATTATGCTAAGTGTGTGCATGTGTGCACGATATCAAGCGGCCCCTAAGGAATGTCATCTTAAGGCTGTGAAAAGGATAGTGAGATACTTATTTCATACACCAAACTATGGCATTTGGTATCATAAGAAGTCTTCTTTTGATCTTGTTGGCTACATCGATTAGGACTATGTCGGTGACAAGGTTGATAGAAAGTCCACTTCGGGTACTTGTCAATTTCTTGGTAGATCTCTTGTGTCTTGGTCCTCCAAGAAACAAAACTTGGTATCCTTATCCACCACCGAAGCGGAATACATTGTCGCCAGTTCATGTTGTGCTCAATTACTTTGGATGACCCAAACTCTTAAAGATTATGGGATATATGTGAAACATGTTCCATTGATTTGTGATAATGATAGTGCCATTAAGATTGCTCACAATCCCATGCAACATTCTCGAACTAAGCATATTGGACTTCATCATCATTTCATTCAAGATCATGTTGCTAAAGGGGACATCGATCTTAAGCATGTTCATACTGATAAGCAATTGGCGGATATATTCACCAAACTGCTTGATGAGAAAGTATTTTGCCGTTTGAGACATGAATTGAACATCATTGATGCCTAAAACTTGGATTAGAAACTCCATTTGGATACATGCAAGGCATGAACCTTTGACTAATCCTTGATATTTCTCTTATGATGATGATCATATGTCTTGGACCCATACTTGTACCCTTGCATGTTATCTAACCCTGGTACTTGGATGAGCCCAAATCTATGAGATTGCAACCCGCTCACATCTTGAGCAATCTCTACATCTCCAAGTCTCTACAATATGGTGGTTGAAGACAAGGAAGCATGAATCCTCTCAACATATCCTTTGAAAAATTCTATATATCAAATCACATTTGATATCAAGTTTCATGATTGTCATTTTGGATACAAAAGTGCTCTTCCTTGCAAAACTAACCCATGTAGGTAGATGAACACAAACTACAAGCGGTGCTCCCAACTCTTGATGAACCACATCATCCTTGAGCATCCAACACAAGTTCAACTACATGATCAAGATCATAACCACCACCCAAGGTATGTTATTCCATCTTAGAGAAACTTTACCCCCAAGTCATGGGTCAAAGAAGCTCAACAAGATGTGAATACATCAAAATGCTTAAAAAAATAGTGACCCCATTTATGAGCTCAAACGATGAGTGTGACCTACGATCAAGTGTTATTACTTGACTCCCCAGTCAATATACTCTAACATAGGTGACTTTGTCGCTGACCGATTCTAGATGAAGTTCTCTAGTGTTTCTTTGTGTTCTTGCATTTGTTTCTTGCTTGTTTGTTCCCCTTTCAAAAAAAACTTCATCTATATAACATTTCTCTTTGTCTGTTATTCTCTGCATCTAATTCATTGCAAATCCTTTAGTTAATTCCTTGCAAATCATTGCAAAATATTTCCTCTATATTGAACTCGGCCTCACCAATTTCTGCCTATTGGCTAGACCGAACTGCAATAATACATTGCAGACGGTTCATCGGTAAAACCGACAAGGGCGAACCCGGTCTCACCGATATGCATCATCTATGACACTGCCAACTCGGTGTTACCGATGACAAAGAACCAACGTTACCGATTTCACTACTGAGGAAACATTTTTCCATTGCAACTGCCATTTCTTCTCCAGCTCCACTCGATGATTCTTATCCTCTACTCGCCTCTTAAATTACATGCTGCCTTGTCATGTGACTCAAGGAATAAACCTGTTTGACTCATGCTCCAGAAGATCCCTTCTTTGAAATTGATGTCAAAGGGGGAGAGAGAGCACATCAAAGCTTATCACATGGGATAGAAAGCACATCTTAGCTTCTCCAGATGCTTATTAACCATATAGGAGAGAAGTCACATGTCTTTAAGAGGGGAAAGACATGTTAGTGTATGTTATGATTTCTTGCTCTGATTTTTCTTTGTTCTGATTTTCTCCTACCCTCCTTCTCCCATTATCCAATATCATATTCAGGGGGAGAAAGAGTTCATATCTAAGGGAAGAAAATCTTTCGAATTCATTGCATACCTTTAATCCTTGGGGACATGCCTATATCCAAATAGAGTACTAAGTACTCACTCTCTACATGTCATCCTAGTCCTCTCTACATGTCATCCTAGTCTTGGTACTGTTCTGGTTTTGTCAACTTGCTCTGATTAGTAGGTGTTCTTGTGCTATCTAACAATGTTTTCTCAAGTTCATCTCTTCCAAAGTCAGCTCAAGACCACAAGGTAAGTATATGCATCACACTCATGTGCATGATGATCTCTTGTTGATGTACATATTGTTTGCAAGAAGAACTCATGAACATGAATGTACAATTAATTTATCTACATCATTTACACTGATGCATATAGCTAAGATACATGTAGCTCATTCCCAGCTCTGACATGCTTATGCGTTCACATGCTTTCATAGTCTACCTTCACATGATTGCATACATGTAATGGGAGCCAATGCATGTTACATGTCTTTCCAAAGCTTTACTTATTACTCTTCATACCCTTATCTAAAACTTTTATGTATGTTGTCATCAGTTACCAAAAAGGGGGGGATTGAAAGCACAAGTGCTCCCTAGGTGATTTTGGTAATTAATGTCAATGTACCACTTTCTCAAACCCAAATATGTCCTAAACCTAAAGTTAAATTCGACCCCATCGATTTGATCCATCTGGCGCCACTGAGTTCACTTGACATAGCCACTGCCAGAAACCCTAATCAATTCGGTCTCACCAATAGGATCTCAGTCTCACCGAGATGGTATTGCAAACTCTCTGTTTCCCTTTGTAATGTTTTGCTCTTACCGAAAGGAGCGATCGGTCCCACCGAGTTTGCCTGGCCAACTCTCTATTTGCTTATTGTTGAAATCGGTCTCACTGAGTTCATGCAATCGGTCACACTGAGATGAGGTTTTGCCCTAACCCTAGCGCATCGATCCCACTGAGTTGATCATGTCGGCCCATCGAGAATCCTAACGTTCACATTTGAACTGAATCGGTCTCACCGAGTTCACCTATTCGGTCTGACCGAGTTGGGTCGAATATGTGTAATGATTAGATTTTGTGTGGAGGCTATATATACCCCTCCACCCCCTTCTCTATTCAAGAAAGAGCCATCAGAACGTGGCTACACTTCCACTACTCATTTTATGAGAGAGAACCACCTACTCATGTGTTGAGACCAAGACATTCCAATCCAACCACAAGAATCTTGATCTCTAGCCTTCCCCAAGTTGCTTTCCACTCAAATCATCATTCCACCATAGCCAAATCTGTGAGAGAGAGTTGAGTGATGGAGAGACTATCATTTGAAGCACAAGAGCAAGGAGTTCATCATCAACACACCATCTATTACCTTTTGGAGAGTGGTGTCTCCTAGATTGGTTAGGTGTCACTTGGGAGCCTCCGTCAAGATTGTGGAGTTGAACCAAGGAGTTTGTAAGGGCAAGGAGATCGCCTACTTCGTGAAGATCTACCCAAGTGAGGCAAGTCCTTCGTGGGCGATGGCCATGGTGGGATAGACAAGGTTGCTTCTTCATGGATCCTTCGTGGGTGGAGCCCTCCGTGGACTCATTCAACCATTACCCTTCATGGGTTGAAGTCTCCACCAACGTGGATGTACGATAGCACCACCTATCGGAACCACACCAAAAATCTCCGTGTCTCCAATTGCGTTTGCACACTTCAATCCCATCCCTTTGCTTTCTTGTAATTTGCATGATTTAATTTCCACTGCTCATATACTCTTGACATGCTTGCTTGAAATGTGTTGTGAATGCTTAAACTTGTGCTAAAACTCCAACTCAACTTGAAGAACTTAAAAACTGTTACTTTTGCTTGTTGAGGGTCTAATCACCCCCCTCTAGACGCCTCTTCTCGATCCTTTCAGAACCTATAAAGGATGTAAGTTTATCCAGAATCCTCACTCTCATGAAAGTTATTCTAGCAATAAAACATGTTTTCATCTAAAATTGCTTTTACCCAACTACTTTATTTGTCAAAGAAAATTAGCTTTTATGCAAATGATCCATACAGCCTTTATTTGATGCCACATGTGGCTATCGGGTCCTTCCCTGAGGGAGGCATGTTGAGTACTTTTGTTGAACAATAGAGATCTATGAAAACAATGTCATCGACTACGACTATTACGATGATCTCGAGAAGTCAGGTCATGTTGACTACGTCGACTGCCTGTGGCTGAGATGGAGTCGCTACGTATTTTTATATTCCGCTGTGTTTCTGATTGTAATAAATGTCATGAGACATTCCACTATGTATGCCTTGTGGCAAGAGTTATTTAACTTATACTTGTTTTAAATGTTCTGCAATGATATCATTTCGTTGTGTTGTCAAGTTGATTCTGTATTAAAAAATATACACAGAAGGTTTCGAAATAATTTCCGAGTTCTCATAGAAGTGGTATCAAAGCCAATATTGACCAAGTGACATGTTCATAGTTAGAAATGGAAAGCCTTAGGACTTATTTTGCAAAATATTGTTTTATATTTTTTAGTATTTCGGTCCTATATTCTATTGTTAAAATTGTTTACCGATTCTCTTCTTATTCAAATATGTAGATGGTAATATCATCCTCACGCTAGATTGAACAGTTTGGCAACCTCGGTCGTCAGTTTCGGGACATGCTCACATGCTCGGGCTTCAACAAGGATCTAGTGGTTTCCACACACTCCTGCCGCATGATCGGGGGCGAGGAACGCTTCAAAATAAAGTTGGTGTTGTATCCGAGGATGGAACAAACCAGCACTAACCAATTCACAGATGATGGAGAAGACTTCCTAGATGATGTCATTCAAGTTGTTCATCAGGCAATGCATCAGATAGCCGTACTTCATCAGGACAAGCTGAAGCACACCCTGTTCCGGTACTACACTTTTCGTATCAGGAACAGAGCGGGTCAGCAGAGCTTGGAGTACATGGAGGAGGTTGATCCCCATAATCATTTTTATGGCTTCACTTATCTATGGACTTGTGCAAAACCTTGTTATTACTACGACTATGCGGAAGAGAATCATCAACGCTTAGAGTTTTTCCAGGAGCATGTGGAGACACTTTATGAGAGGTTTGTGGAGGCGAACACTTCCTTAGCTACTGCCCATGAAGCACAGGAGGCCGCTCAGGCAATTGCTGAGCAGGGTATCATCACGAAAAATGCTAGCTTGCCATGGAGAAGGTGACCAACATGAGATGCCAACAAGGACCGTACACCTCCTCCACGACAGAGGCTTCATCCATGCATCAAGGTTACGTGAACGAAAAAGAGCGCCCTAGCAAAGAAGTGTCGCCTGACACATCGCGCCATTGCACCTTCAGCATCTCCCACACTTCTAGCGCCACCGACTTGTGAGCAACAGCTCGACGACACCGAGGAGGAGGAGATTGAGCCTGAGGAGAGAGTTCCTGCTATGCTAGAGGTGACATCATCACCACCGTTTGATCTTCTCTTTGCACTAGTACCTACCCATCCATATGATGGATCAGAGCAGCATGGATATCTTAGCAAGTAGATGGTTTATAGGAACCATGAGTGATATCTATGATGATGCTAGTGAATGCTAGTTTTTTTCAAGTTTTTTATGTCCATGGTAGACTATAGGAAACAAACAACTAAACTCCAAATAAAAAATACAATTAAAACACTCGATCACACAAGTAATGGATAACGTTCACTTGTGGCATCATAAATATCACGCATGGTTCCTATAGAGCATCCACTCGCTAAGATATCCATGCTGCTCTGGTCCATCGTACGGTGGGTAGGTGCTAGTGTAAAGCAAAGCTCGAATGGTGGTGATGATGTCCCCTCTGGCGTAGCAGGAACTCTCTCTGTAAGCTCAGACTCCTCCTCAGTGTCGTCGAGCTGCTCCTCATGAATCGCTGGCGCTAGAAGTCCGGGCAATGCTGAAGGTGCAATGGCGCGACGTGTCAGGCGACGCTTCTTTGCTGGGGCGCTCCTCTTCGTTCGCGTAACCTTGATGCGTGGATGAAACCTCTGTCGTGGAGGAGGTGTATGTTCCTCTGGTGGCATCTCCTGCTGGTCACCTTCTCCATGGCAAGCATAGCGTTCGTCGTGATGATACCCTGCTTTGCAACTGCCTCAGCGGCCTCCTGTGCTTCATGGACAGTAGCTAAGGAAGTGCTCGCCTCCACAAATCTCTCCTCAAGTCTCTCCACATGCTCCTAGTAAAAATCTAAGCGCTGACGATTCTCTTCCATCATAGTTGTAGTAATAACAAGGTTTTGCACAAGTCCAAAGATGAGTGAAGCCATACGAATGATTGTCGGATCAACCTTCTCCATTTACTCCAAGCTCTACTGAATCGCTCTGTCCCTGATATGAAAAGTGTAGTACCAGAACGTGATGTGCCTCAGCTCGTCCTAATGAAGTCGGGCTATCTGATGCATCACCTGATGAACAGCTCGAATGACAGCATCCAGGAAGTCTTCTCCATCGTTTGTGAATTGATAATCACTGGTTTGTTCAATCATTGGATACAACACCAACTTGAATTTGAAATTTTCCTCGCCACAGATCATGCGGTAGGAGTGTACGAAAACCACTGGATCCTTGTTGAAGCCCAAGGATGTAAGCATGTCCCGAGACTAACGACCGAGGTTGCCAAACTGCTCAATCCGGCGTGTGGATGATATCACCATCTCCATATTTGAATAAGAAGAGAATGGGTAAACAATTTTAACAAGAGAATATAGGAGCGAAATACTAAAAAATATAAAACAATATTTTGTAAAATAAGTCCTAAGGCTTTCCATTTATAACTATGACCACGTTACTAGGTTGACGTCGGCTCTGATGCCACTTCTATGAGAACTCGTAAATTATTTTCAAATCCTCATGTGTATATTTGTCAATCTAGTATCAACTTGACAACACAACGAAATTATATCAATGCAGAACATTTAAAACAAGTATAAGTTTAATAACTCTTGCCACAAGGCATACAATCAGAAACACGGCGGAATATTAAAATACATAGCAACTCCATCTCAGCACAGCCAGTCGACGTAGTCAACGTGACCTGGCTCCTCAAGATCATCACAATAGTCATAGTCGATGCCCTCATTTTCATAGATCTCAACATGCCTCCCTCGAGGAAGGACCCAATAGCTACATGTGGCATCAAATGAAGGTTGTATGGCTCACTTGCATAAAAGCTAATTTTCTTTGACAAATAAAGTAGTTGGATAAAAGCAATTTTAGATGAAAACATGTTTTATCACCAGAATAACTTTCATCAAAGTGAGGGTCCTCAATCAACTCACGTCCTTAATAGGTTCAAGAATAGGGGCAAAGAGGGAGTTACAAAGACAGGTCTTGTATGTCAAGAAAGATTAATGTGTCGACCATGACCGTGGACACGGTTATTCGAATAGTTTTACCCTCAGCAAAGATCGTACACTTTACCCACACAACACAATCTCATCTTGATGCCACCAGTGGCTGCTAGTATAGAACACAATTTGGTGTACCGGCAGGGAGATTGTGATGAGGTCTTGGGACTAGATCCCCCAAAGATGTGATATGCCCACCGAGTCTGGCGCACGAAACTGAGAGTATGTCCCCAAACCGGTCCCCCATGTGTGCCGAGGATACTGCCCGCATGGCAGCTACACCATTTGCAATACAGCATCATCGACACCTAAGGCTGACTAGCTTACTTGACCAAGCTAGTGCCCATATAGCATGTGGTTGTACTATTATCACAATCTTCAAATCTAAGACTCATTAGGCTTCATGCGGCACGGACGACTGATTGCCCCCTTCAACTTGTGAATTACAGCCAATCGCTCCTTCAATCCTTGATTCAGCTGTCACCCATATGAGTATTCAGATGATAAGTTTCACACAGAGTAGAAGAAGATAGAGAAGGTCAACAAGGTCCAACTGGCCTAGCTGAGCGATAATTTTCAATTGTCAATGACTCAAAGGTCATTCAACAAAGCACCTATAGGGTGGTAAGCATGGCTAAGCATTTCTACTCTATCGGAATACTATATATTTCTACTCAGGTGTCATGTAAATAGGCGACAATCAGATCAAGCTAATGTGTCAATCAACACGCTAGCTACGAGAATTAAAATAGCATGCATATAATAACCATAAAACACAATGCAATTTTGTAAAACATAGGATAAGTCTGATCAAAGGAGGCATGCCTTCGTTGTCGAGTCCCCCGTTTACGTCTTCCTCGTAGTGCTCCTCTCCCGTACCGTCACATCCTACTTGGAGTAACGGCGAAGCAAAATAAATAATAAGCAATAAATCCAAATGTCATCCAAATAAAAGAACAATATATTAAGGATGTGTAGCAATATCCGGATGGATATGGAGATTTCAGAGGTAGCACGATTGAAGATGAGTAGAGGGAATTGAACAGATTGGTCGGGTTTAGGTTTATCGTGACTAAGCAAAATTTGTCCACCACAACTAACGTTCTAAATCGACTTAGCTAACTAAACTCTAACAGTGCCCATTATATTTACATCGGGCTAAGTAAAAATTAATGACAAGACATAACACAAAATAATAAACTATTCTATGCATTCGAACAACATGATTCATCATGTCATGAGAATTACAATATTTAACCACAATTAAATATTTTGATGAAATCTAAATATTCATAATGGTTAAGAGCATCTAAACAAAACAACAAATATTGCATTCGACGACAAGCATCATAAATGCCAACCAAGCTATATAACTTCATAACTAAACTAGATAAACTACATCACATCAAACGACAACATGACCCTAAAATAGTACCAAAACATTATAGGCACAAATTGTGTGGCATCTAAAAGAAAATAATCTAAATACATACATAACCAAAAGGATCGACAATAATTTAGTAATGGCATGATCAAAACATGTAACAAAATAATAAAGGGCAACATCGTTCATATATTATGCATCACAACATATCCTAGACAAAATAAAAATAATCAAACAACAAATATAATCTGCATCAAATAATTAAACTAAGCTTAGATTAAAAAGAAATTCCTAGGCTTAGAAATACTAGTTGAAATATATACGCATGCATATTTTACGTCTATGCACAATACAAAAATATCAAACCATGTGATCATGCATCATTATTTTAATAGAGGGACTAATCCTACTACATTCTAAAACAATTCTAGAATCACACAATAATTAGAACATACCCTAAGCATGCTACGAACATGACAAAAAACATAACTATTTTTTGCATGATTTTCGTTGCACCAACATCATATGCACTTGCTATAAAAAAATTAACACCAACACTAGTAGAAAACCACCCATTAGTCCCGGTTCGTAATGGCCTTTAGTCCCGGTTCATGAACCGGGACTAACGGGTCGTTACTAATACCTCCACCCATTAGTCCCGGTTCAAACACGAACTGGGACCAATGTGCCTCCACGTGGCCCTGTGCGCCGAGCCCAGTCAGGGGGCCTTTGGTCCCGGTTGGTGGCTCTAACCGGGACCAAAAGTCAATTTTTTTTACAAAAGTGGTTGCTTTAGGGGTTTTGGAGGTTATTTTTAGGTTGTTATTATAGCTAGCTAATAGAGAGAAGTGTCCTCTCTTATATCTTCGTCCTTGGTTTATCAACGCTGCTGCTATGCTCATTGCACCCGCAGATATAACATGCTCATGCTTGCTTGCATCATACATCATCATATATATATATAATAACAAGTCCTACTAATCATGCATCATCTTACAACTTCTACTCGTTATTAATAATAAGTCATACGATCATCATCCTCATAGTCGTTGAACCCAACCCTATATAATTGTTCTTAGCACATGATCATCAGTATCAGGTAGGACCTAAACATCCTTAAGGTAAAATAGCATAAAACAACATAGACTCTGACTCTCCGTTATGAAGAATGGCGATCATCCTGTCTCCAATTCTTGCCCTTCGCTGCTTATTGCTTCCAAGAAGCTCCTTACGACTGTCCATACATTTTTTCCATTCTTTGATTGTTATGTCTCCACTTCTTTTAGAAACCCGGTATGGACAGTTGAGATTCGTAGGACGACCTGGTTGTATGTTCAAAACATAAAGGCTACCATGCGTATACATCGGATGAGGCACACAATCATTCGGGATTATCTGTTGAAAAACATAGTAATAACCGTAGTTAGCAATGATGTACTAGTTTTAGAAGTGTGCAAAAGATGCACGGATGTTGTAATAGTAAAAATAATCTTACCAGGTATCTTCATGGTAGTTACCGTAGTTCAACACGTGCACTAGTGGCACGTATTGACCATAATGTTGAGGAGTTTGATTGTAGATATTGTAATTCTCAAGATCAGTACAAAATCTGACCAGATGATTTTTCTCCTGATAAGTTAATTCGGAGCCATCGGTGTAGTACGTTCTGTCTACTATCTTCCGCACATTCTTTGAAGAATGAAAATAAGCTGTCAATGGAGATAAGTTGTCAACTATATATTTTGAAATAAACATTATAAATTACTTAATAACTATGTTAAGCTCACATGGGGGAAGAATTGGAGGTGTATCCACAATGACCCAAATCGAAGGTCTCTCTTGCTCGATTGTAGGATCACCAAGATCCATGGTGACAAGCATACCCTCATCAAGACCATACATCTTGCAAAGTGCTTCCCAATTTTTGCAACCAAAATGGGTTACACTCTGAGCATTGTACAACTTTACTTGAAAATCCACACCATGATGGGTACTCAGGATAACTTTTTTGGTTTCGAAACTTTCATGGTCTTCAAAACCCATCCTCTCCAAGACATAGCGTCTTGCAAAGCATGGGATAAGCTAGTCGAATTGGAAAAGATGAAAAATACACGTTAAAATAGTTTAAGTCGTGCTTAATTACAAAAAAAACTATTGTCGTCGTTGCGTACCGTATAAACATCGCAGGTCTCCTCGAGCTTAATTCTGAAGCGCCGATCTTCGTCCAACTCAATAAATCTGTCGCAGATACCTCGGTCGTCGTGGCACCAGTCGCACTCCCCCAGACGGTTTTCGTCGTCCGATGAGTACGACATTTCCGGCCTACGTTCATAATTCAAATATTAAACTAGATCATTATTATTAATCACGGGTTGACTATCGATGATCGATGTACGTACGTAGCTCCTCTTTCATTCCCGAATGCATTATTATACCAAATTGTCTAGCGTACGTAGCCCTGTGAGTCTGCTGGCCCTACTGGCATGTATTTGCACACCCAAGGTCTGGCAGGCCCACAGGACAGCGCCCCAACAATTTTTTTCTTCTATTTATTTCTGAGTAGTTTTTTTGCCGTATTTAGTTTCTTTGTGAATATTTTTGCTTTATATAATTGTTTTTCTTTTCTGCATTATTTATTTTCTTCTATTTATTTTTGAGTAATTTTTTATATAGTTATTTCTTTTCTGCTTTATTTTTTCGTCAGAAACCTGAATACTTCGAAAGAGATTGTCCAGTTTGTAAACAAAATGCATCCAGTTTTTGCCGTAACCCTCTCTACTTTTTTGAACAATCTATGTGGGTGAAATGACGATACCATGCCAAGCTTCAACTTTTTCAAAGTTCATTTGTAGTGCTTTTCAATTTCCAGGTCATTTAGTTCTCAAAACATTCGGGAATGAAAGACAGTTTTTGCCGTACGCTAGACAATTTTGTATAATAATGCATTCGGGAATGAAAGAGGAGCTACGTACGTACATCGATCATCGATAGTCAACCCGTGATTAATAATAATGATCTAGTTTAATATTTGAATTATGAACGTAGGGCGGAAATGTCATACTCATCGGACGGCGAAAACCGCCTGGGAGTGCGATCGGTGCCACGACGACCGAGGTATCTGCGACAGTTCATTGAGCTGGGCGAAGATCGGCGCTTCAGCATTAAGCTCGAGGAGACCTGCGATGTTCATACGATGCATAGCAGCGACAATAGTTTTTTTCGTAATGAAGCACGACTTCAACTATTTTAACGTGTATTTTTCATCTTTTCCAATTCGACTAGCTTATCCCATGCTTTGCAAGACGCTATGTCTTGGAGAGGATGGGTTTTGAAGACCATGAAAATTTCAAAACCAAAAAAATTATCCTAATTACCCATCATGGTGTGGATTTTCAAGTAAAGTTGTACAATGCTCAGAGTGTAACCCATTTTGGTTGCAAAAATTGGGATGCATTTTGCAAGATGTATGGTCTTGATGAGGGTATGCTTGTCACCATGGATCTTGGTGATCCTACAATCGAGCAAGAGACACCTTCGATTTCGGTCCTTGTGGATACACCTCCAGTTCTTCCCTCATGTGAGCTAAACATAGTTATTAAGTAATTTATATTATCTATTTCAAAATATATAGTTGACAACTTATCTCCATTGACAGCTTATTTTCATTCTTCAAAGAATGTGCGGAAGATGGTAGATGTAAGAGCATTACTACGAAGGCTCGAATTAACTTATCGGGAGAAAATCATCCGGTCGGATTTTGTACTGATCTTGAGAATTACAATATCTACAATCAAACTCCTCAACATTATGGTCAATACGTGCCACTAGTGCACGTGTTGAACTCTGGTAACTACCATGGAGATACCCTGGTAAGATTATTTTTACTATTACAACATCCGTGCATCTTTTTGCACACTTCTAAAACTAGTACATCATTGCTAACTACGAAGTTATTACTATGTTTTTCAACAGATAATCCCGAATGATTGTGTGCCTCATCTGATGTATACGCATGATAGCCTTCATGTTTTGAACATACGACCAGGTCGTCCTACGAATCTCAACTGTCCATAACGGGTTTCTAAAAGAAGTGGAGACATAACAATCAAAGAATGGAAAAAATGTATGGACAGTCGTAAGGAGCTTCTTGGAAGCAATAAGCAGCGAAGGGCAAGAATTGGAGACATGATGATCGTCATTCTTCATAATGGAGAGTCAGGGTCTATATTGTTTTATGCTATTTTACCAGAGAGAGAGTAGTAGCAGGAGTGATTCAGCTAGTTCTTCATGCTGCTCTTAATTAGTACTTGTCCTTTCATGTCTTTGTTCTTCGTTCTGAACTTAAGTGATTTGCTTTTGTGGTGTTATATATGAACGCTTATAATATCATGACAATCATGTTAAACTCGATGATTGGTTCTACTAGAAATTCTATATATATATATATATATATATATATATATATATATATATATATATATATATATATATATATATATATATATATATATGCATAACGTGTACAATATGTAGTATCGTAAAATACCTGCAAACGAAAAAGAATTAAAATGGAAACACAAAATTAAATGAAAAGAAATCATAAAACTAAAACCCACTAAACCTTATAGTACCGGTTGGTGTTACCAACCGGTACTAAAGGGCTCTGAGCCCCGGAGCTGGCTCGTGCCACGTGGTTGCCCTTTAGCACCGGTTCGTGCTGAACTGGTACTAAAGGGGGGGGCCTTTAGTGACCACAATTTAGTGCCGGTTATGTAACCGGCACTAAAGGGCCTTACGAACCGGTGCTATTGCCCGGTTCTGCACTAGTGTAGCTTAGCTACTAAGTATGTTGAATGCACCTACATGCATGGCGCCCTGGGTTACGGCGTCATGCTAAAGCATAGCGCCTTCCTAGGGGCGTCATGCTATTTTGTTCGGACCGACGTGGCACGGTGAGCGTTAATTCATGACGCCCTTGACCAGGACGTCATGTTGTTTAGCATGACGTCCTCGGCCCGAATGTCATGCAAAAGAACCATTTTGTGAAATATTTTTAAAAGAGATCCATTTTGTGCTGAACTTTATAAAAAGGGTCAGTTCTATCGTTTTTCACCACCGCATGCATCGCCCTATGTCCTCCGTGACCTCCTGCCAGACCTACCACGGTAACATCCGTGACCTCCTGCATGCATGCTATTCCCTGCTACAGCCTAGGAGCTGCTCTGTTTGTCTCCATAAATTACCCTGCTTAATTAACCTAACACTGTATTCTTCTGCTGGCTAGGATACTACATGAATCTTCAAATCGCTTAACAGATTCAATAAGGGGGTGTCGGAGCACCCGGATGTTATTTTAACTTTTGGATACGGCTAAATCTCAGTCGACTGAGGCTTAACCAAGCCTCAGTTAAGTAACATAACATATAAAAAAGAAGAAAGAAGTTTCTTTAAAAAATATATATAGATCTTCATGTAGGATCTCACGAATATAGCGTTGACTAAGACTTTCTTAATTCTGAGTCAACTGGTATTTAGCAATCCCGTTTCATTTCAGAATGAAAACTACAAGCCCATGAAACAGGTGAGTCCCGTCAATGTTGGTTTATAGTGCTTGATCAAGAGCAGCGGTAGCGCACGTACATCAAAACTAGCAAAGAAGCACACATGCAGGCAGCTTAATAATTCCGGGCGTACGTGAGCTATTTGCGCTAGCTTGGGCTAGATCAATCTGAACAGCTCTCGCTACCCACGGAACGTCTCGTAACTTGCGATCTAGAAAATGGAACGTCTACTTTCAAAAAAAATAAAATGGAACGTCTCCTAAGAGTATGTACCTTCCAATCAAGAGGTCGCTCTCCATGCTGCTGTCGATGCTCCGTGCTCCTGCCTCCGTTTAACTGGTCCGCTCGTGCACCGTAGCTCCTTTGCCGCAGCCGTCGAGCGCCATGCCGTGACCATGGAGAAGCAACAGATAGGAGATGGATGGGGTGGAGGAAGCTAGTGGACCCTGGATGTGGAGCGCCTTGGCCGGAGAACGAGAGGTTCACCGTGTGCAGCGGTGGCGTCGCACACAAGAGGAGAACGAGAGGAAATGAGGTTTCTAGGGTTAGGACGCTCGGTCTCCTGGTTTTGTTTCAGATCCACGGTAGAAATTCTCTGGAAGTTGGGTTGGCCCCAAAACACTTAATTCGGCCCGAAATTATTTGGTCGAAAGGGACATATGACGGGCCAAGGCAAGATGACCCAAATTCGGCCGAATTTTTTTCCGGCCGAAAATCAAAATTTTATTGTGGCTCCATGGATGGCTTTTGTCTTGGATGGATTGACAGCGTGGGCGGGCATATGATTATTAGTCGTGTGGCAATGTCCATGTTAGAGTCATGCACGTCAGCATCGTCTTCGTTGGGTCACCAAGTGGTTACGGTAGAACATTTGACATCATTTTGGTGTTGTTTTCTCGGCTATCGGATCTCATCTTTCAGGTGAAAACACTAGGTCTGGCCTTAATTCGTCTGTATCAGGCCATGCCGTTTCGTGTTATTCCTTTGTTGAAAGCATTGCTTTGTGTTTGTTGGGAGTTGAGCCTCTTGTAATATGATTGTAAATGGTTGGATTCTGCAACCATGAGACTTTCACGTCGTTCTCTTCTTAAAAGCGTTGATTTTGGAAGACCCCTCTCGTGGTCTACCAGATCACACCAAATCAACAAAACTAACTCGCCTGATCTAAAAAATAGGCAAACGAAATTAACAGGGAAGGGGATGCGCAAAAAAATAGGGAAGGGAGAAGGGAGAGAATAATAGCAACAACAACCTAGGCGACCAACTCGAACCACCACCAGCAAACGAGAGCATATTAATCTTCAAAAAGGACATGGGGGAAGCATCGAGAGGGAATCAAATTGGAGTCGCCCTAGGCCCCCCCCCCCCACCCCTCATCTGTCTCTCTCTCTCTGTGTCTCTCTCTCTCTCTCAGCTCTCGAACTGTCGCTTTGAACACAATGAATGGGTAGCAAAGAATCCAGTGTAAAGAAAATATTTTTTTAAAAGCAAGCAAACAAGACAGGAACACAGATTTATGGGGGCCTAATAAGGTGCGAACGCAGAAATAGACACAACCTGTTACGAACATGAATTTCGGCACACATGTCGGTTAGCTAAAACTCTTCTTTCCAACAAGATGAAAATTAGCAAATATATGTTTTAGCATGTTCATGACTTTAAAAAATATTTGGAAAATTGTTTACTGTTCCTAGAAAGTGATCATGAATTAGAAAAAGGTAAAAGAAAATAAAAAATAACAAAAAAGAAATGGAAAAGGAAACCAGGAGGAAAAAGTAAAACAAGGAACAAAGAAAACGCGAAGAACAATCAAAGAAAACCAGGAAAAAACAATAACAAAAGAACAAATTGAAGGAGCATTAACACCTCCTATCTCGGCCTAGGAAACTGCTCGGCTTGGTTTAGTGGACTAAGCATCAAATAAGAACTAGTACCTCTGGGCTTACTAGTTCCCCTAATATTTATAGTCATATTTTGATCATGAATAAAATATAAGTTATATGTAACAAAAGTAATATCTTGAAACTACATTCAAATATGAATCCAACGATATAATTCTTTGGCGACTTGCATTAACATTTTGCTAGTCAAATGTGTGGTCAAACTTTGACACAAAATACGACGGACACTAATAAGCCGGACGCGGGTAATATTTAGCAAGAGCTCCTATTTGATGTGAGAGTCATGTCTCTCTTATTGCGATACCGAGTACCGTCTTGCCTGTAGGATTGCTAGAATGGGCCGGCACAATATTAAGTTGGTTCAGAGGGAAGGTTCTATATATACACATCACCAACTGGTTTTGGGAACCTTTCACCCGGTTTTGGAAAGGTTCCTATAGGATTTTACTTTTTCTTATCTTGGGAAAAATTTTTACCACTCTAGATTTTTCTCATTTTCCTTATGCTACTCTTAGTTTTTGACAATGTATCACAAAATGCTATGTCCTGCAAAACTATGGAGTGCAAAAAGTTGAGTAGCAAAACTACAAAACCGAGGACAGTGTGGTCTTTTCCCTGTTGTTTTTGGTCAAAACGTACATTGACCTGACAGAATGACATTTGTGATACATTGTTCAAAGCTAAGAGTGACAAGAGTGACATGTAAAATTTTAGAGGGCATAAAGAAATGGACAAAAGCTAGGGTGAAAAAAAATCCCTTTTCTTGTGCATTTTTTATTGGTTTCTTTTGGGGATTTTTTGGCTATTTTTTCCTTTTCCTTTTTATTTTAAAATACGTCTCAACCGTTTTAAATAGGCATTAAGCATTTTTTTATCCATGGTGAACATTTTCAGATTATGTTAACATTTATATAAATCCAAGTTGAAACATTCGTAATGTACACTGAACATTTTTTGTACATATGTTGATTGTTTTCCTGATACAAGATGAACATATTCCAAATACATGTTGAAAACTTGTCAAGAGCCTATTTTAGATTTTTATCCACTCTATTTTCCTCAATGGAAACCTTCTCCCCCTTGGTTTTTATCCACTCCCTCTCAACTTCCACCTTCTCGAATTGTATCTCCATGAACCCAGTACCTTTCTTCCTTCTTTTTCCTCCTTCATTTCATGCCTCTTTGCACTTAAAGCCTCTTTCTTGGAGATTATCTACATGAATGAGGCCAACAATGAGATCACCGCTGCAACATACTTTGCCCTATATGCTTCCACTTCCTCCCACTTGGCTCGGCATCTTCATGGACTTACACAGAATGGGTCTTGAGTAGCCATCATTGGTCTCTATCTTCTTGCTTGCAACATTGGGGGTACTTGAGTGCTCCAATGAGACCCATCCACGTCTTTGCCTTGTCCAACTTAATCCAAAAATGATTCATAATAAATGCCTTGCCCTCATTATTCTGGTATAATGTCACCACCAAGTTCAACTAGCAAGTGAAATTCATGTCAACATCTTGCTTACTGATGTGCGCCTAGGTGTGTGGTTGGTTTGCGGGTCCTAGTGTCCACTTGCTGGTGTGGTTATCCGCCAGAAGCCCTACCTCTTCCCAAGGTGTAGGGGGGTGGCTGGTAGGGTGTACATTATGGTAGGTTTAGGGGTGTTCCTTGGAGCCTTCTTTGGCTTTATTTGTTTCCGACAAGTATGGAGAAATAGGGGGGGGGGGGCTTGGAAGATGCCCTCAGAGCCGAGTCGCCGAGTCAGTATAAAGTACTAGAAACACAATATCAATTCATATTGATGGGGGGAATGGGGAGGGGAGGGGGGCAGTGCGGACGAGTAGGGATGTTTAGAGGTCCTCTTTAGAATCACCTTTCGTCAGTTCTTCCGATTTCAAGCATGTAGGGGCATGCTAAAGACCACTCTTGAGATGTCAATCGCGTTCGAGTATGACAAAGTACAAGAAAGAACGCATTATCAATTTATCAACCTTAAGATGGTTTGGTTGATACTCAAAATCAGCTCCGATTTATCACTTTGTACTAATAATAAGAGCAACTTCAATGGGGCGACCCATTTCGTCTGCCGCTGTCTGTTTGGGTCGGCACGTTTGTCCGCATCGACCCAAACCCAAATTGTGTGTGCTTCGCATCCGCGTCAGCGCATTCGTGGCCCAAATTTGCGCCTCAAATGCGTCGGTGCGGATGCGGAACGGACGCCGCACGCACCTTCTCGGTGTCCATCGCGTCCCCATCTGGCGGTCGTCCAACAGCCCGCGGCCAACCTGGTCAGCTTAATTTACGACCTCAGGCCCACGCGTCAGCGATGGCGGTCATCCTTTTTTAAGCTGACCGTGCGGTGGGGCCGTCCTCATCCAAATCCCCGTCCACATCTAGCACGCTCTGCTCCCCCGTTGCCGGCAAACCCTAGCCACCACCACCACAGCGAGATGGGGCTCTTCTCCGGCGCCAGCAGCAGCAAGGCCAAGGCCAAGGCTCCCGCCATCCCTTTCCCCTCGGAGTTCCTCCCGTCCGCCAGCACCGACTCGCCGGCAGAGGCAGCGCATGAACGTGCCAGTGCACCAGGCGGAGTGGCACTGGTAGCACCGCATGCCTCTCCTGCACCCGACGCCACCCGCCAGACGCGCACTGGATCCGGAGAGGATCCCGCATCGGGCGGCGCTGATCGGCTAGGGCGCACGCGAGGAGGTGCGGCGCCGGTGGCGCTGGCTTGTTGTCGTGGTTCTAAGTCCGACAGAGAGTGGGGGTAGGTATGGAGAGGCAAGGTCCTAGCTATGGAGAGGTTGTAAACACAAGCGATGTACGAGTTCAGCCCTTCTCGGAGGAAGTAAAAGCCCCACGTCTCGGAGCCCCGAGGCGGTCGAGTGGATTATGTGTATATGTGTTACAGGGGTGCGAACCCTTCTGCCTGTGGAGGGGGGTGGCTTATATAGAGTGCGCCAGGACCCCTGCCAGCCCACATAATGAAGGGTTTAAAGTACATTAAGTATGGGGCGTTACTGGTAACGCCCCACATAAAGTGTCTTAACTACCATAAAGTCTATTTAATTACAGGCCGTTGCAGTACAGAGTGCCTCTTGACTTTCTGGTGGTCGAGTGAGTCTTCATGGTCGAGTCCTTCGAGTCAGTCGAGTGGGTCCCTCGTAGGTCGACTGGAAGGTGATCTCTTCTAAGGGTGTCCTTGGGTAGGGTACTTAGATTAGGTCTATGACCCTACCCTAGGTACATGAATCCATCATTAGCCCCCGAATGGATTGAGGCTTGAGTGAGGAAGGAGTTGATGCTGTTTCCGATTGACTTCTGCATACTGGTCATGCGTTGTTTTGAATCAAGACCCTCTTTGTTGATAATGAGCAACTTTTCTTCAGTCGACTCGATCCATTCTTGTCCTTCGTCGAGTGATCTTTTGGACTTTGCCGATTCCCGAGCGACGGATCGCAGGAAATCCCGCGTCTGACAGACCGATCTGCTGTTCGCGGATTCTACGGGATACGAAATTTGGGGAAGCGCGCGAAGCGGGGCGGACCGCGGCGCTCGGATGGGATAGGGCATAGATGCCTCAATCTCCGCGCCACTTTTTCCGCCACGTATCGCGTCAATGCAACTGTTTTGGGATATGATTAGACCGACCGGGCCCACCTGTCATCCACTCGGAAGGGATCTTATAAATGCGCCCGGTGAGGGTTTTTTGAACAGTGCCTCATCATTCCCTCTCTGTTCTCCTCGTCTTCGCCCAACGCGTCCGCTCTCGCCTCCGCACAACTCCTCGCGCATCTCGCCGGCAGCGATGGTCAAGGAGAAGACGGCGACGCTGGAACGCGCGAAGAAGGCGTCGGCGACGGAGAAGGCGAAGGGGAGATCCACCGGTCGCAGCGGGTCTTCGTCTAGATCCCGCCTGCCGAAAGGCTGGGTCCAGGGAGATTGGATCCGGTCGACCATCACGGAGACGGATCTCCTCGACATGGCCAATGACGGGCTGATCCCCCACGAAGCCGCAAGGCTTCCGGGGAAAGAGTGGCAACCCCAGCTGGAAGAGGGTGAGTGCGTGCTTCTGGCCACCCATGTCGACCGCGGATTTTCTTTGCCACCGAGTGTTTTCTTCCGTAGTTTTTTGAACTTCTTTGGAGCCCAACTTCACCACTTCACCCCGAACTCTATCGCCTATCTTGCTGCGTTTGTATCCATGTGTGAGAATTTTCTGGGTTGTCGACCGCACTGGGGCTTGTTTAAGCACATATTCACGTGTCGCTCTCAGACCGTGAAGAAGGCGAGCCCAGGCGATGTGAAAACCCAAGTTGTCCAAATGTGTGGAGGCCTGGGGATCCAGGTGAGGAACAAGAGCACTTTCCTAGCCATGACGTTTCTCGAGTCGGTCAGAGGCTGGCAGTCGACCTGGTTCTACTGCCGGAATGAGCCGACGCCGGGGCAGTCGAGTGGACTCCCTCAATTCACCATGGACCGAGTGAACAAGCCCTCCTCTCTGAAGGTGATTCCGGAGGAGAAAGCCGACGTGAAGATGCTGATGGAGCGCGTAGTTCAGTTGGTCCGTGACGGAGTAACTGGCATGGACCTTTTGGAGGTTTTTCTTAGGCGGCGTATCCAGCCTCTTCAGTTCCGGATCCATTGCATGTGGTTGTACTGCGGAACTGAAGACGAGACTCGGATCCACCCGGAAGCAGTCAAACGACGCCACGGTGGAAAGGTGGATGGCCGCGGTCACTGGGAACAAGGATAATCCCCGTGGGTCCAGAAGAATTCCTCCACTCGACCATCACAGCGTCCTGGACAAGGTATGTTTGCTCTACCTTCCATTGTATTCTTGTCATGTTTATTTCTGTTTGCTCTGTAAATCGGTCGATTGATCTTTGTCTTGATGTCTATCAGGCCCTCACTGAGCTGTACTTGATGCCCAATGGAGCACAGGCTCCGACTGAAGAGGGAGAAGCGAGCGGGGGCGAGAGCCAGGAGGAGTGGGACTCGGACGCCGCCGAAGATGACGATGACGATGATGACGATGAGGAGGACGAGGAAGAGGAGGAGGAGGAGGTCGCACCACCGCGCTCGGAAAGGCGGTCGAAACTTGTCCATGATCCTGCGACTGAACGTGGCAAGGGGGTTGCGACTGTCGCGCAGCCAATCAAACGCCCTCGGACCACTTCTCCGGCGCCGACTGAAAGGCGCCGAAGCAATCCAAGGTGGCCCCATCAAAGCCGACCAAGCTCCTACCAAAGATGAAGGTGTCCATCCCCACCATATCAGGGTAAACATGCTGCTTAAGTCTTCTTGTTTTGTGCAACCTTTATTTCTGACTGACACTTGAGTTAACCGACTGATTTTTTGGAATTGCAGTGCTGCTACTTCTGAGACTTCAGCCAGGGCTGACGACCATGAGATGGAGGACGCAGCAACTTCAAACCCTGGTACCATACTCTTAATTCCATTTTTAGTCGATTGACTGCTTGTCCCTAATTCCGATTCTTTTTTGTAGTCTCATCCAATGTCATTATCACTCTTCCTGATGATGATGACGACGAGGAACCGCTGAAGCATAGGAGGAGCAGGAAAGCGTCTGCCGGCAGGATGGCCCAGGATGTGACGGCGCCGGAGACTCTTATCATGGAGGGGGAGAACACCACTCGATACACCGTGTCTTTCGCGGTGCCATTGACGAGTGCTCATCCCACTTCGTCGAGTGCCGCACAACCTTCTCTCTTCACGACACACCACGTCCCAGAGGACCAAGCCAGCGCTGCTAAGGAAGCGATACGCCAAGCAGGGGTCATGATGGAGCAGGTGAAGGCCATCCGGGACGCAAGTCAAGCAGCTTACGACGCCAGCTCCGCCCTTCAAAGCAATGTTCAGGTCAGTCGACGATCGCTTGTTCTGTTAGGATATGCTATCAAAATTTCTCTTTCCGGAATCTATAGCAGTCACCCAGTGGGTGTGTTGATTAAAACTCCGTCTTAGCGGGGGCACGCTGAGTGCACCCGCTGGGTGTAGTCCCCAAGGCTAAGGTCGACTGCTGGCAGTCGGCCTTAGGCTTTGTAAGTAAAGCCTTTCCATCATTCGACTAAGGCGAATGGATTTCCCAAACCGGTGGGGGCACGCTGAGTGCACCCACTGGGTGTAGTCCCCGAGACTGTGGTCGACTGCAGGCAGTCGATTACAGTCTAAAGAATACGTCTGTGTTTTTTTCTTTCTTTTTTTTTGGGTCGACTGGTCGACTATGTCTTCAATAGAACTAGTGGGGGCACGCTGAGTGCACCCACTGGGTGTAGTCCCCGAGACTACGGTCGAATGTTTGTATTCGGCTGTAGTCTTAGAAACGCATGATTTTCTCTTATCCACTCGGAAGTGAATTATCTTTGATATTTTGTCGATTGGTTCTTCGCAGAAATCATGTGACCTTGCGGCTCGCTATACCGAGCTGGAGCAGAAGCACATTCAGCTTGAGATGTATCTGAAGCTGGTTCAGGAGAATCTGACGAAGGCGAAGGAGGAGACCAAAGGTATGTTCGGTGAGACCTCGACGACTCCTTTTTTCCTTCATTTGTTTCAAAATCTGACCTTGCTGTAACTTGCAGGCAAGGTGAAGGAGGCCCAAAAGAAAAAAGACCTTGAGCTAGCTGAGAAGATCAAGCTTGCTGACGAGAAGCTAGCTTCAGTCACCAAGCTCGAAGAAGAGAATACTAATCTGAAAGCTGCTCTTGGGATCGCCAACAAGGAAGTCAGTCGACTAAAGACTGACAAAACTGCCCTGACCGACAAGATCAATCAGTTGACTGGGAAGAAAAATGACCTGGAGGCCTTCCTGAGTGGACTTGCTAAGAAGTTGTTCCTTATGCTCGAAGGTAACCCTTTATACTCGATAATCATTTTCAACTGTGATCTTTCCATTCGACCACTGTCTTGACTCGATGATTGTCCTTGCAGAATTTTGCCGAAACTTCGAAGAAGAGACTAGCCATTTGGAACCAAACCTTGACCCCATCAATTCCCCAGTGAATGATGAAGTTGACATGAATGTCTTCCGACTGGAGTCCCGTGTTGCAGCTGTCGTGGACTATCTTGCAAGGCTGAAGGTCGCCACTTCTCGCATCGACTCGACGCCTCGCCTGTAGGCGACACTCCGAAACGACCTCGAAGTCACTGATGGCTCGACCGAACGCGGTTCCCGATCGAGTGCAGGAGTGGAAAAAGTCCTCGGCTCGGTGCGGTGCGAGATGTTGCGTGTGTCCGCCCGAGTCCACTGCAAAGACGCGCGAGAAGACAAGCTGGCGGCTCTCCGGGTGGCCAACACCAAGAAACACGACTTCAGGTCCTTCATGGAAACCTTCATCGCTGCTGCCACTCGGATCGCAGACGGAATCGACCTTGATGAGTTCGTTGCACCTTCCAGCCCTCCACAGGAGGGGTAAAAAACTTCTTTTAAGCTCGACACTTTAAATTTGCCTCGGTATGCCGAGTGGAGTTGTAACCGATAAACCTTAACAGGCTTAGCGCCTGAGCACTTTCGGTTCCTTTAGGTATCGATCTGAACTTGGATTTGATGCTTGAATATGATTGCTTTTGGCTCGAAATGTCTTTTGCAGGTTCAAAGCATGACGTTCACTGCAGTCGACTTATTCCTTAATCCACTTTGGCGAGCGCTGGGCTACAGCTAAGCCCCCGAGTGTGAGGTTTGCTCTTCACTCGGTAGGATTTTTATACCTTAGGCGAGCACTGGGCTGCAGCTAAGCCCCCGTGTGAGAGGTTTGCTCTTCACTCGGTAGGATTTTTATATCTTAGGCGAGCACTGGCTGCAGCTAAGCCCCAGTGAGAGGTTTGCTCTTCACTCGGTAGGATTTTTATATCTTAGGCGAGCACTGGGCTGCAGCTAAGCCCCCGAGTGAGAGGTTTGCTCTTCACTCGGTAGGATTTTTATATCTTAGGCGAGCACTGGGCTGCAGCTAAGCCCCCGAGTGAGAGGTTTGCTCTTCACTCGGTAGGATTTTTATATCTTAGGCGAGCACTGGGCTCCAGCTAAGCCCCCGAGTGAGAGGTTTGCTCTTCACTCGGTAGGATTTTCACATTGTACTTGTGGCGAAACTCAGAGGAGAGGGTCTCAGTTGACCTGCACCTCGTCCTCCTCACGAGCGCACATTGTACTTATGGCGTAGCTCAGAGGAGAGGGTCGCGATCGACCTGCACCTCGTCCTCCCTTGAGCGACGTTGTACTTATGGCGAGCTCGAGGAGAGGGTCGAGTCGACCTGCACCTCGTCCTCCTTGAGAGCGACGTTGTACTTATGGCGAGCTCGAGAGGAGATGGTCGCATCGACCTGCACCTCGTCCTCCTTGCGAGCGTACGTTGTACTTATGGCATAGCTCAGAGGAGAGGGTCGCAGTCGACCTGCACCTCGTCCTCCTTGCGAGCGTACGTTGTACTTAGGCGAGTATTTAAACTGCAGCTAAGCCCCCCGAGTGGGAGTCTGGCTCACCGCTCGGTAGGATTTTTATAACTTAGGCGAGTACTTGGACTGCAGCTAAGCCCCCGAGTGGATGTCTGGCTTACCACTCGGTAGGATTTTTATAACTTAGGCGAGTACTTGGACTGCAGCTAAGCCCCCGAGTGGAAGTCTGGCTTACCACTCGGTAGGATTTTTATTTAAACTTAGGCGAAACGGATTCGCAGCTAAGCCTTCGACTGGGAGTCTGGCTCACCACTCGGTAAGGATTTTTACAAACTTAGGCGAAACGGATTCGCGGCTAAGCCTTCGAGTGGGAGTCTGGCTCACCACTCGGTAAGGATTTTTACAAACTTAGGTAAACAGATTCATGCTAAGTCACCCAATCGAGGGAAAATTTTATTGACAAAATAAAAGTGACAAAAATTATGGAGGAATTATGACACTATTATTTCGAAATCCATGAACTACAGAAGTACTTTATTACAACTCATCCGAGTGAAAACTTTAAGTGTAAAATGAGCGGAGTAGATCCGCGTTCCAAGCTCGGGGCTCTTCGATATTGTGTTCGACGTTATAAAGAAGGTATGCCCCGTTGTGGAGAACCTTGGTGACGATGAAGGGTCCTTCCCAAGAAGGAGCGAGCTTGTGTTGTTTCTGCTGATCCACTCGGAAAACTAGATCTCCTTCCTGGAAGGCTCGACCTCTCACATTTCTGGCGTGAAAGCGACACAAGTCTTGTTGGTAGATGGTCGATCGGATCAGAGCCATCTCCCTTTCTTCCTCTAGAAGGTCGACTGCGTCCTGACGCGCTTGCTCAGCTTCTGCTTCGTTGTAGAGTTCAACTCGAGGAGCATTGTGAAGAAGATCACTCGGCAAGACTGCTTCAGCTCCATAGACCAAAAAGAACGGAGTTCTTCCGGTCGACCGATTAGGTGTGGTTCGCAGTCCCCAAAGCACCGAGGGAAGTTCGTCGACCCACGCTCCAGCCGCATGCTTGAGATCACGCATCAGTCGGGATTTTAATCCTTTGAGGATCAGGCCATTGGCTCGTTCTGCTTGTCCATTCGACTGCGGATGGGCGACTGAAGCGTAGTCGACTCGTGTGCCTTGAGAGTTGCAGAAATCCCTGAATTCTTCCGAGTCAAAGTTCGACCCATTATCCGTAATGATGCTGTGCAGGACTCCATATCTGAACGTCAGTTCCTTGATGAAGCTAACAGCGGTACCGGCGTCAACGTTCTTGATTGGCTTAGCCTCAATCCACTTGGTGAACTTGTCGACTGCTACCAGTACATGCGTGAAGCCACTTCGACCTGTTCTCAAGGGACCGACCATGTCCAGCCCCCATACTGCGAAAGGCCAAACGAGTGGAATGGTCTTCAGAGCCGACGCAGGCTTGTGTGACATATTTGAATAGAACTGACATCCTTCACACTTGTCCACTATTTCCTTCGCCATCTCATTCGCCCTTGGCTAGTAAAATCCGGCTCGGTATGCTTTGGCCACGATGGTCCGAGAGGACGCATGGTGACCACAGGTCCCCGAGTGGATATCATTGAGAATGATTCGACCTTCTTCTGGCGTTATGCACTTTTGACCAACTCCAGTCGCGCTCTCTCTATACAACTGTCCTTTGATAACGGTAAAGGCTTTGGATCGACGGACGATCTGCCGAGCCTCTTCCTCATCCTCTGGTGGCTCTTTTCTCAGGATATACGCGATATAGGGAATTGTCCAGTCGGGTGTGACCACTAAGACCTCCATGACCAAGTCGACCACTGCTGGGACCTCAACCTCAGTCGGATCTGTGGCACTCTTGGGCTGTGGAGCTTCTTCGGTGAAAGGGTCTTCTTTGACTGACGGATCGTGTATATGCTCCAAGAACACACCACTCGGAATGGCTTCTCTCTTGGAACCTATCTTTGCGAGATCATCAGCTGCTTGATTTTTCAATCGGGGTATACGATGGAGCTCCAACCCCTCAAACTTCTTTTCCAACTTTCTCACTGCATTGCAGTATCTAGTCATGGCTGGGCTTCTCACGTCCCACTCCTTCATCACTTGGTTGACCACTAAATCTGAATCGCCATAGACCATCAGGCGACGGACGCCGAGTGAGATGGCCATGCGCAATCCGTATAAGAGGGCCTCATACTCTGCCTCATTGTTGGAGGAATCAAAGTGAATCTGGAGCACATATCCGAGCTTATCTCCTCCGGGGAAACCAGACAACCCAAAGACCGGAACCATTCAACATCTTAGAGCCGTTAAAGAACATGGTCCAATGCTCGAGTGAACTTCATTCGGCTTGCTGTTCAATCCACTCGGCAAGGAAATCTGCTATTGCACAGGACTTAATGGCTTTCTTTGCCTCAAACTTGATATCAAGGGAAGAAGCTCAATCGCCCATTTCGCCACTCGACCGATTGCATCTCTGTTGTGTGAGAATCTCGATAGTGGGCGTCACGACGATCGTGATGGAATGATCAGAGAAATAATGAGCAACCTTCTTCGTGGTCATGTATATTCCATACACAAGCTTCTGATAATGAGGATATCTCTACTTGGATGGTGTCAAGACTTCGGATAAATAATACACTGGGCGCTGAACTTTGAAGGCTTTTCCTTCTTCTTCCCGCTCGACCGTAAGCACTGTACTAACGACTTGTCCTGTGGCTGTGATATAAAGCAACAGAGGCTCTTTGCTGATTGGAGCAGTAAGCACCGGCTGGGTGGAGAGCAGAGCTTTTAGCTCGGCAAACACTGCATCAATCACTTCGAGTCCACTCAACATGCGCCTTCTTCATCATCGGTAAAGAGGCAATGCCTTTTCACCAAGTCGTGAGATGAATTGACTTAATGCGCCAAGCATCCAAAGAAGCTTCGGACATCGTGCACTCGCACGTATGCGTTTCATTCGGAGAATAGTGCCAATCTTCTCTGGATTAGCGTCGATCCCTCGCTCGGAAACGAGAAAACCGAGTAACTTTCCACCAGGAACTCCGAATGTGCACTTTGATGGATTGAGCTTGATATCATACCTTCTGAGGCTGGTCTCCCCAAAATGGCGTGGTACGCACTCTGAAAATCCACGACCTCGAACGTCAACTTTTCCTTGCGAAAATGTTTTGAATCACCAAACACCACGTCCAGAGCTATTTGGCCGAGTGACTCGGCTTTCTTTCCGGGTATAACTCCATGAAAACTCATGTTCTTGGTGCTCGGTCGGGACATCGAATGCCCATTCCTTTCGGTGTATCACGCATACAACAAGTTCAGCCCACTACCACCGTCCATCAGCACCTTTGTCGATCGAGTGCCTTCGACAACCGGATCGACCACCAAAGCTTGCCTCCTGGGGTGGCAATATGAGTCGGGTGATCAGATTGGTCGAATGTGATGGGTGTTTGGGACCATCTCGGATAACTTGCTTTTTTTGCCGGGCAACCATGTTCACCTCACGATTAATGACTTTAGTCGACTCTTGCTTTCCACATCCGCGAAGATCATCGAGTGGAGTTGACATGCGGATATCCTTCCTCACCGCCCTCCTTGTCTTGGCCTTGTCCGACTCCTTCTCCTTGTCCTTAGACTGTTTTCCCTGGCAAACCTTTGGATCAGAGTCGACATCTTGGCGAGTGGTATGCTTTGGGTAAATGATATTGCCCTCTTCATCTTTCTTCGTGTGGATGTGACACGGCATATCCATCACGTCGTTTCCTTCTTTATCCTTCACCTTCTTAGGGTTCCAGGATCCTTTTGGTTTCCCTTTGAACTTTCCCTGAGTCACGGCCAGAGCCTCTCCAGGAGCTGCGTTCAGCCTTCCACTTCTGTTTCCGACTGGTGTTTCCCTTCTCCGACTGACTCGGCTTGTACTTGCCGCTTCGGAGTCGGTCTTCTTCTTCGCCGTTGGCATACTTGGTAGCAATCTCCATCATTCGACTCAGGGTCATGTCTCCGGTTCGACCAAATTTCAAACTCAATTCTCTGTTCTTGACGCCATCCTTGAAGGCGCAGACTGCCTGATGATCAAACACATTTTCCACAGTATGGTGCAAAGTGATCCATCTCTGAATATACTCTCTGAGAGTCTCATTGGTCTTCTGCACACAGACTTGCATCTCCGTCAATCCAGCTGGTCGCTTGCAAGTTCCTTCAAACGTTCTGACGAACACTCGGGACAGATCTTCCCAAGTGTAAATGCTGCTAGGAGGTAACTGATTCAACCATGCTCTGGCAGAACCTTCCAACATGAGGGGCAAATATTTCATGGCCACCTCGTCATTCCCACCACCAATCTGAACCGCCACTCGGTAGTCTTCAAGCCAAGTTTCAGGCTTAGACTCACCAGTGAACTTGCTGACTCCTGTTGCCAACCTGAAATTGGGGATCATCTGCGGCTCGATAGCCTCTTTGAGACATTCTGGACCAGAAACATGCACTCGACTGCTCGTGGGCGCATCTCTCTCGGGTCCGCCTCGATGGGCTCTGTTCCGGTCGACCAAGCCTTGCACGATAATGGATCGCGCGTCGAAGCCTGGTTCCCTGGGGTCGACTGGAGCTCTTCGCCCCACACTGAGCTGACGCCTGTCATCTTGCTGCCGAGGAGCGTAAGACACACCCCTCGGAGGGGAAGCGGGCACTCGACGCCTGTCATCTCGGTCGTGTCGGTCTCCATACTGGTCTCGCCGATTCTCGCGCCCTTCCCGCCGCGGAGGCGATCTGGGACTGTGAGCCGACTGAACCGTATTCGCAGCGACGGATCGACTGTGAATTCTGTTGCGCGACTGCGACACGGCTGAATTCTGGTCCCCTGCCCGGAGCAAATCCTCGATCTGATCAATCCTCCGCCCGACTTCCGACTGAGAGGGTTGGATGGACTCTGCTATACGGGTTGCAGCTGCTAAATTCTGGATTGGGGTTCGATATACCTGAGTCGGCGGGAAGAGTTGACGTCGATTGGCGTCGGGAACTCGTTGCCGCGCGCGCTCGTCGAGTGCTCGCTGAAGGTTCTCCAGACGAGCGCGTTCAGCCAGATTGGCCAAACGTGCCTCCTCCAAGGCGCGAGCCTCGGGGGTTTCTCCCGCGATGGGAGTATGCAGGGCATCCATGTTCCTGCGGCGAAGTTCCTCCCTTTGCAGAGAGTCGAGTGGCTCGGGCTGGTACTCTTCGTGGTCGCGTGCGGGGTCGTCTCCGCCACCTGCCCCGCCCTCGTGGGCGAAGCTGGGGACTGCGAGGTCCATTGACCATCAAGATTTCCACCGCCGGATCACTGCTATCGCATTCGATGCGTCTCTACGAGCGGTCGACGATCGAACAGCGTAGAGATTCGTCGGGCTCAATTGCCGCAACTTGGGCGATGGCCGTCTGGCGAGCCACCGCGTGCTTCACCCACCGCTGGAGCCTCGACCGACCAGAGCGCTTGCACTGGTGGGAGACCGGAAGGGTGACCGATAGGGGAGTCGACTAATACGGGGTCGATGGTTGTCGCAGCAGAACGCCGCGGACACATGCGCGAAAATGCGTCGCACCGCGGACGGGGAGCGCATCAACATCGAGTGGAGCCTCCTGGAGCCAGGCGGAGTCGTCGGCGACGAAGGTGAGAGCGCCGAGACGGATTTCGCGACCCTCAACCAAAACTCCAGCAGTCATCATGATGAAAGTACTCGGAAGAATCGCAACTTCTCCACAAAATCGCTAAAACACCGGCCCCACGGTGGGCGCCAACTGTCGTGGTTCTAAGTCTGACGGTAGAGTGGAGGGTAGGTATGGAGAGGCAAGGTCCTAGCTATGGAGAGGTTGTAAACACAAGCGATGTACGAGTTCAGGCCCTTCTCGGAGGAAGTAAAAGCCCTACGTCTCGGAGCCCTGAGGCGGTCGAGTGGATTATGTGTATATGTGTTACAGGGGTGCGAACCCTTCTGCCTGTGGAGGGGGGTGGCTTATATAGAGTGCGCCAGGACCCCTGCCAGCCCACATAATGAAGGGTTTAACGCCCCACATAAAGTGTCTTAACTACCATAAAGTCTATTTAATTACAGGCCGTTGCAGTACAGAGTGCCTCTTGACTTTCTGGTGGTCGAGTGAGTCTTCATGGTCGAGTCCTTCGAGTCAGTCGAGTGGGTCCCTCGTAGGTCGACTGGAAGGTGATCTCTTCTAAGGGTGTCCTTGGGTAGGGTACTTAGATCAGGTCTATGACCCTACCCTAGGTACATGAATCCATCACTGACGCCGGAGCAACGCCGTGACCCCGCCTACGCAACCGACTCACCCAACTGGGCGAGATGGTTCGCCTTCGAGCACGAAGAGGCGAGGCGACACGGCGTGCGCGAGGTCGATCGCAGCGTGCCGCGGCCCCCGCTCGTCGTCCGCGAGGAGGACCAGACGACGGAGGACGCCTACCAGGCGGCCCTTGCGGCTGTCTACTGGGAGAGCGAGAAGGACGAGCGGTGCAGGGCGGAGGCGGTGGATGAAGAGGAGGCTCGGTACGAGGCGGCCATGGCGCAGGCCATGGCGCAGGCCATTGCTCTCTCCACGGCGGGCGACTGGGTGCTGCCGCCGGTGGCCCCGCCGCCGCGTCAAAGCCGAGCCGGAGCCGCAACCGAAGCCGGAGCCCATCGAGCGCTACTCCTGGACGGGAGTAGTGCGCTAGTGGGTCCGCGCGCCACCGGTCTGGATGGAGCCGACGCCGGCGCTGGAGGCGGCGTACCTCGAGATGTGGCGCTAGAGACGGCTAGCCGGGGAGCGTCGTCGTGGCGAGTACGAGGAGATGCTCTAGCGCGATCTTGAGGAGGAGCAGCGCGAGGCCGAGGAGGAGGCACGCCAGGCCGCGGCGGCACAGGCGGCCGCAGAGCCCCCCACGTCGGCACTGCCCGCGGCCGACATCGCCGCCGCCTGGAACATGGCGTTCCCCTGGGCCGGCCCTGCGCCGACGCTCATCGACCTCACCGACCCCGAGGACGACGACGACGACGCCTAGGGCAGCGCACCGCCTCATAGTTTAGTTTGTTTTTAGTTTTATTTAATGCTAATGTGGATGCGTGGACTCTGGCCGGCCTTTCTGGCCGGCTTTAATATTTAATTAAGTTATTTTTATTTTAAATATGCATGTATTGCTTTTTTTTGTCGACGTCGAAAAAATGGGTCGGACCAGCGTTGGGCGCATACGCCGACCGAAACGCGAAAGCGGACGTCTTTATTCACTTGACCGATCCAAACGGATTAAAAGCGAACAAAATCACCGTTTGTGTCCGTCCATTGAAGTTGCTCTAACTAGAAAAACACTTCAAAACAACCGACCGATAGTTCTCTCTCTCTCTCTCTCTCTCTCTCTCTCTCTCTATATATATATATATATATATATATATATATATATATATATATATATATATCCGACTGATCGTTGGCTCGTGGCGGCCGTGTTTGCTATCGTCAGATTCGATTTTGACCTCATGACGTACAGCGCGCCCACGCACGCATGGTAGACACAGGGACTTGCAACACCACCCAAGCTACAACCTGCAGCAGCAACCCGACTCACACATGGCAGACACATGAACTTGCAGTACGGCTCAAGTTGCCATGGCAACACGGCTCGCGTTAATAATCATGAGAAATTCCTGCCAAAACCGCATCTCGCACAAGTGACTATACGGGGCCGAAGTCTACGTCGTCGTGCGCGGTTGCGCTCACGCGTGCCGCGGGCCACAGCGAGGCATGCGGGGCCGCAGGAGGCGGCGTCACGAGGAGCTCCCTCCCTGCCACTTTCACCAACCCGGCCAAAAGCACCCGACACCAAAGCAATTCCGCTGCCTCCGAAAGACGGAGTCCCACCGTATCAGCGAACTCTGGCGCCTGAAAGGCTGCAGCAGTGCTCCAGCACCTCACCGGCACCTGTTTTGTCTTCAAAGGCGACCCCAAACCTTTCCTCCGTGCAACGATCGAGCAAGCGTTCGCCTCTCTCTGTCCACCACCACAACAAACCTCTCCCGTAATAGCACCAGGGAATTTCACGCATGTACTAGTACTACATTGTTTTTAGCTAGTTTTATAAAAGGATGCCACCGTGATTGTGTTCTTCTATATCTGAAAAGTTTGCCATTCTGCACCTTGACGTCCTCTCTAAGTCGAGCCATGCAAAAGACATCGCCGTGTGTATTTCGGAATGAAATTGCTGCTTTTTCTTAATTAATAGAAGCCCAGTAATCCGCTCATATGTGAGTATTACTTACGGATTACGCGACCAATGGTAGTCAAATAGCCTTGACTATGTCACCCGCAAAAAATAGTCTTGACAATATATCAACGGTTGGGGATGGAAAAATGTTTAAACAAAGCACATGTGCCTGCAAAAAAAGGACAATAAAATGCTTATGATTGACCCCAAAAATGTATTGTCTTTGTGATTGGTGGTACAGCATAAATTTTCCATTATACAACAACCATTGATCAATCTATCTCTTTCAAAAATGATTAAAAGCCACCGATTTACGCTCTAACTCAAGCTTTTGTTCTTTTGACTTCCAATCTATTCAATGTTGTTCTCATGTATCCTTGCGATTGATTTGAGAGAAGTTTCCTCTCCTCTCCGATCCTTTAGAGAAGATTTTTCTTGTCGCACCGCGCCACCGCCCCTCCTCTATCAGTAGGTGGTCGCCCTCCTCCTCCACTGGCTCATCGGGTCTAGGGTGGATGCCCCGACCTATCGATGGAGCTCTAGTTTTCCCACTTTGTGGCTTTTAGTAGGGTTACGTGGTAGCGACAACGTTGATGTGGCAAACATTTTCTCCTATAGTCTCCCTATCTCGACGGTGTCTGCTTCGGCGTCATCAATGGCTCATTGGTGTAGATTCTTTTCTATTCTCTACACCGAAAATTCGGACTAGTTGGGCTTAATTCTCCTTTTTCATTCAACGATACAAACCCAAAACCTTGCACAACTTTGACAAGGCCTAGCTTAACCAAATTGGAGTTTGGCATGTAAATTACATTAACGCCGGCATCTCCCTTCGCGTGCGCTGGTTATGATTGCAGACCACCGACCCCTCCCGTCCTTGGAGCCACCTCTCTATCCCCTTCGAGCCCGAGGCCCAGTCAATTTTCCGCGCCTCCACCTGCTGGGACCTTGGGCACAGTCGCACATGCAGATTCTGGTTAGACCATTGGATCCAGTGCCAGTCGGTGGCGGCTGCTGTTCTTGCAATGGTGTCGCGCAGACGCCGCAAATCTCGGCTCATCGCAAAGCGCCTCGACGACCGTTCCTGGGTTCAAGATATATCCGGCGCCCTGGGCGTGATCGCCACGGTCCAGTACATCCACCTATGGCGCTGTGTTCAACCCACCACTCTGTCTGACCAGCCGAATCGACTACGCTGGCGCTGCACCCCTGATGGGAAGTACTCAGCACACTCCTGCTGTAATGCCATGTTCCAAGGATCGATTCCCTCTCTCCCAGCGACCCTCACTTGATATACTTGGGCTCCCTCAGCACAAAAATCTTCATCTGGCTGGCTCTACTTGACCGTTGCTGGACCAACGAGCGCCTCGCCCCGCCACGGCCTATCGCACAACCAAATGTGCGCGTTCTGCGACCAGGAAACGGAGTCCATGCAGCACATCCTCATCGGTTGCTCCTTCTCCCGCACGGTATGGCACGACGTCTATGCATCCCCACGTTCGACCGGTGCCATGCCGCACGACGATGAGCCATTCTACGACTGATGGCATCGCACCACTACCGGCGCGCCTTCCTCCCTTCGCAAAGGGGTTGCTTCGCTCGGGATCCTGATCGCGTGGTCGCTCTGGAAGCACAGAAACGCGTGCACCTTCGACAGGATCCAACCGTCTACCTCCGCCCTGACGCAAAATATCCTTGACGAGGCTAGGCTGTCGGCTTCAGCTGGTGCCAAAGGGCTGGCCAAATTCACGTTTGACCCACCTTGAATATTGTATTTTCCTTATACTTGCTAGCATAACCACCCTCAGTTTGTGGTTAGCCCTAGCCATTGTAACTCTATTCTACCTATCAATGCAATGATACACATTTTGCGTATTCGAAAAAAAATGTTAGTGTTTTCAAATAAAATTGCTCTACTCACCGGTACAAAAATAAAGGAGCGTCCAACTTTTAGATTCCTTGAAATATTTGTATACCCCGATCTATTTTGAAGCCTTTGTTTAATATGTACTCCCTCCGTCCGAAAAATCTTGTCCCAAACTTGTTCCTCAAATGGATGTATCTAGCACTAACTTGGTGTTAGATACATCCATTTGAGGGACAAACTTTTTCGGGCGGAGGGAGTAGCTATGGATACCTCAATTTAAATTCCTATACATAACCTATGTACAAAACTTGCATTGAAGTTTCATGATTTGGAAAGTATAAGTTTCGGTTAACCTAGGTGCAATTTTAGGTGTATGAGATTTACGAAAATTTCATGCAACTGGAAGTTAGCAAGAACCATTATCCTTTCTAGTAGACCTGATAATAACACAATACAAATCCAGTCACATGCATGCGCCCAGTGGCAAGCATCCATTTTGACAGAATTTTGTTCTTGCATATATAGGGATGTGCAATCACTCGGTATGTGGAAATATGACAGGACGGCCTGAACCAGGAAAACAAACATAAAAAGATGAAGATGAATTTGGTCGCCCAGCTATAGTCAGCCACTCAAACCCGACAAAATTGGCCCTAATTTTTGGCTTTTAATCGCTTTTACGCCAGACAAACCAAAATTACTTCACCTGTTAATTCACCATATGTCCGTGAAGTCTATGTCCTTGATGAACTCGTCCACCAGCTGCCGCTCCGCCGGCGGCAAGTCGGTCCGGAGATCGTCGAGCAGCGGGCCTGGGATCAGGCTGTACGGGAAATCGAGCGGCGGCAGCTCCGGGAAGTCGTCGAGGGGGGCAAAGTCCTTGGAGTCCCATGTCTGCGCACTGTACCCGCCGTCCATTTGCCTGTGCGCGCCTTGGAGCTCGGTCGGCGCGTCCACCCTAGTCCCCGCCGCCTGGCCGGACGACTCGGAGACGCCGCCGCCGCCTTGCTTGAAGTTGGTAACAGCCCTCGCGCCGTGCAGCTCGACGGCCGCGGCGTCGTACGCTCTGGCGGCGTCCTCCGCGGTGTCAAACGTGCCGAGCCACCGCATGGTCTTGGAATGCCCTATCTGCGCCCCGTACCTGCCGCTTGACACCTCCCTCACGCCGCGGGGATGCCTAACCGCCTTCTTGTTCTTCTTCTTCTTCTTCATCTTCTTCTTCTTCTTCTTCTTCTTCTTCTTCCTCACCGGTGAGGACGGCTCCTCAGCTGTGGCGCCCTTGACCTCGCACTCGCAGGGGAGGTGCTGCGCGACGCCGCCATCATCAGCGGCGGCCACAGGTGGTTGCTTGAAGTTGGGCCTGGCCGCCGCGCCGAGCAGCTCGACGGCCGCGGCGTCGTACGCTCTGGCGGCCTCCTCGGCGGTGTCGAAAGTGCCGAGCCACACCTGAACTTTGTCCTTGGGGTCCTTCAACTGCGCCACGTACCTGCCGTTCGGTCTCCGGGACACGCCGCGGAACTCGGTGCGGGCCTCCGGCCGAGCCGCCTTCCTCCTCCTCCCCACAGCTTCCGCCGGCGCCGCGCGCAGAGCTGGATCCTGGGCTCTCACGGGCTCGTCGTGCTGCTCATCCGTCGCCATCGCCTGCACGGCGGCCGCGGGAAGACCGCTCTCCGCCGCCGCCACCACCACCATCACGCTCGCACTGGACCGGGCGGCGCTGCCACGAGGAGGAGCATGTGCAGGCCCTGGTTCGGCATCATGATCGTGCATAAGCCTTGCAGCGTGGAAGAGATCGTGTTGCAGTAACTGGCCGGTAAAGATGTCAGGTCACTCCCTTTCTTTTCTGACTTTGTGGGTTCTGGAGCGATATGTATGGGCACGTCTTCGTGCGCTTTTCACCGTGAGGAGCAAGTGTTGTCTTTTCTACATGCAAGTGTTGTCAAGCTTACATGCAAACCTATTTCAAATCAAAATTTCAAAAAAAGTTTTAGTTTCAATCCTAGTGTTCAAATTAAAGCCCATTTTCATGGTTGTGTTCCTCGTGACAAGATCTTTGAAATTAGATCTTGCATGAGCATATTCCGACAAATTTATTGAAAACACAATTTTGAGTCACGGAAAGTATATAAATATTCGCGGTGCAAACATGCTTTTCTAGCTTGAACCAATAAGTGGAGAAATATATTCTAATGAAAAACAAACTTACATTATAAATATACTTTTCTGGCATTAACATACAAGTTGAACATCTTTTGTGAAATTGTTCTCGTAAAACTGTTTATACTATATAGTTGCTTGCATACTACAATAGTGTCGAAAAGTGATTTATATTTTCATGATGGATTATCAAAATGGGCAAAAAAAAAGTCTTTGTGCAATTTTGAGATCACACACTACTATTTTTTTTTAAAGGCAATTGTGTGTCATGAAAGAACAAGTTCGTAGCACAAATCACAAACCGATATGACGATCGTCTATTATGGATGTTTGGAATTGAAGCAAGTCCCGAATAGCATTATTGCTTGCAAATAATTAATATGAGAAAGGAGCACTGGTACTTTGGAAATGCAAATTGGTGACATGAAAGCAAATTCATAGCACAAACATGTTTTTCTGCCACAAACCGTGCGTTATGAATTGTTTGGATAGGAAGAAAGTTTCCAATAGCATTGTTGGGTGCACATTATTAGAAACGAGCAACTAAAATTTTGTACACACATTTGGAGCGGTATTTTGGAAACGAAAGCATGTAGTGCAGACTTGCTTTCATGACCTTTTTTTCCAAACGTGCAAGTTAGTGGCATCCAAGAAATGCGTTTAGATTGTCATTTTAATGAAAGCACTAGTGCCATATTAACATGGCATGCAAAAGAGACCCTGCGTCGACAAGTTCATATAACTCGACAAGCAAGGTGATTTACTTTCTTGCAATCTAATAAGCCCCGTGCAAGTAGAAGACCTAGATGTGGTTAGAGCCACAAAGCAACGTCATAGTGATACGGGAGAGCTGATGATGGTGGAGTCGAGTGACTGGCCTCGCTAGACTCAAAGAATATGGTTAACGGTGTTCCCTAGAGGCGTTGAGAGGGCGGTATCTTGATGCTCGTTCAACAATGCTACCAATTAGGGGTTAGCTTGGATCAAGGATATGGCGACGACACCCCGCAAAAAAAGGGGAAATGGCGGCGCCGGTAATACAAATATAAAGAAGAACAAGCATAACCGAGGAAAAAAAACATTGAATTTCGACTGAATGAACAATTTATTTGATCATAGCGCCCATACGTGAATCGAGGCAAAAGATTAGCGGGACATATATAATTGTTATTGTGAACGTTTATATTGTTTGTGGCTTCGGGCTACCGAAATGATGAATTTACCGCGCAGAGTACGCTAAAACCCTGTATCTTGTTTTCACAGGAAAGAAAAATATGAATCTTGTAGAAGCCTACCAGAGGCCAAAACTTCAGGCGCACCGGTGTGGCACCTAGGCGGGCAACCGCATGAACCGCATGAAACACCTGTGGGGGTCCAGCCACACGCGCAGGGACAGCAGGACGGAACGGCAGAAGGAGCTCTGCCACTGCCAGCCATTTTCGCCAACCCGGCCAAGGCCAAAGTACTGGGCGACGCCCTCTGGCGTCTGAAAAGCCTGCAGCACAGCAGCGCTACTCCTCCAACGGATCGTCTTTTCTCCGTGCAATGGATGAGCAAGAGTTCTGTACTGTGCTTTTTTTGTCACCTCTCTATTGCTTTATGCGTCCGTTACGAGGACGCCATAGCCATTGTCACAGTCAATTTGTGATTGTACTCCCTCCCGTTCCTAAATAATTGTTTTTCTAGGCATTTCAACAAGTGACTACATACGGAGCAAAATGAGTGAATCTACACTCTAAAATATGTTTACATACATCCATATGTAGTAGTTATTTGAAATGTCTAGAAAGACAATTATTTAGGAACGGAGGGAGTATATCATTATTGTGTTTGTTTCGTCTACACCAGTGAAATTCTAGTACATATGTAACCCCCGCCCAAGGAAATCCACATTTACAAGAGACTGTGAGTTGGTTAAGAAAATTAAGGAATTTTGTTATCTGTAGCGGGACAGAAATCTTTTCTTTCTTTGAACATTTTTTTGGGTTCACAATCGCATAATGTTGCACAATTTTGTGGTCTACATGTTCCTGTAACTTTTACATGGAGCTTTTCTTAAGAATCATTCATATGCACCAAAAAAAAAAGATATTGTTACTAGATGATGGTTGGGGATGGAGTGTGGATTTTGAGGGTGTTTGGTTGCCATCCTGAGACAAAGATGCCTGGCGTGTAGTGTGCCTGAAATCTGTCTCGACCCCGTTTGATTGGTGGCCTGATGAATCTGCTGGTAGCCTGGCCTGGAACACATACGAGGATGATTAGCCTGGCCAGCTGTCCAGGCACATGGTTAGCCTGAACCAGGCCACCCAGATTGGACGCCTGAAGGCGCAATTGTACTTGCCTGGCATAGAAAGTCGAGCAAACAGTGCTGATTAAAGAGATCATAAGCTGGCCCACTTGTCTACTAGTAGTCCAGGCTCGGGCAACAAACCAAACAGCACCTACCGCATGCAGCCTAGCCAGGCAAAATTTCTTCAATCTTCAGGCACACACCAGACATAAAAATTTCTCAGGCACATCTCCCAGGGCAGCAACCAAACACCCTCTTTGTGCTCTCGGCGGCACATGCTGCCCTCACTCAACCAAAGTTTCAAAAATAATAATCAAAATAACGAAATGCTCCCCAGCGCACTTGGTGATTTTCGTTGGGGGTGGCAAATATTTCAACAAAACTTACAACACAGTGCCCACGAACAAATAAACACAGCATATTGTTTATAATCAACCATAATAGGAAATTAAATAAGTTGAATTGCCAAAAGTAAGTTGAATTGTCAAAAGTAAGTTGAATTGTTTTTTATGTTAGTGTTATATGTGTCAAAATTATATTAGCAGGTAACAAAGCATTTCTGATTTCCAATATAATTAAAATATATTTAGATAAAGAGAAACATATGGATACAAATTGACTGAACATCGTATTATTTTACTATTTTATTTTCATCTAGACCGAAATTGGGCTTACTCGGGCTTAATTCTTATGTTTAATTCTATCGTACAAACCTAAAACCTTTTTTGTGTGTGCAAATGACCCGGATTTATTATAAATTTTAACCAGAAATGCAAAGCATCCCACACATAAATGGTACTCCCTCCGTTCCTTTATATAAGGTGTATTTGTTTTTTTATAAAATTCCACAATATAAGGTGCATTTCTTCTAAATCCTCCTAATTCCCTTTTTAGCCCTCCAGCAAAAGGAAAGTATCTTTCTCCTGATTGCATGTACCTCTCTTTGTTGCAAAATAAGGAAAGAATCTCTCTCGATTGCATGTATCTCTTACTTTCCTGCACTCACTAATTCACTTGCCACTAATCAATAAATTTGCCAAGGGTAACTCTGTCCTAACACCTCTATATTTATGCGTCTTGGTCACCGTGCCAAAAATAATACACCTTACATAAAGAAACGGAGGGAGTAAAACCTTTTTTGTGTGTCGATCACTACTGTAGTCAGAATGAGTAGCCGACGCGTCGGTGTCACCGCTCCCCTACTGGAGTCTGCCTAGAGACTTGTACTAGCAATTAATCGACAATATAACTCCAACAAGGCTATACCGAGTTGATGTTTGGAATACAGATTACATTGACTTGGAGCTAATTTGCTAGCATTTTCAAATTAAATTATTATACCCGAGCATTGCTTTTACCTTGTTTGAAATATTTGGGTACCATTGGATCAACATCCAACGAGTCACAAACTAATAACTTCATATATGAACTTACACATAAGTTGCATGATTTTTGAGGTGCAAGTTTAGGCTGGCCATTGCCAATGTGCAAATTTAGCTTTCTCAGATTTACGAAAAATTCGGGCAACACAGAATTAGCAAATTTTGAGAATAAACGTCGCAATCAATTCTCCTTCCCTAGAGCTGATAATAGCAAGACACACTCCAGTTAGATTTATGCATCCTCAAACCATGAAAATATGCAAGACAAACTTCAGAAGAACAAGCATAGCTTTGACTGAACTTTGTCTTGCATATATTCATGTTTTCCTGTAACCAGAACCACAAACATAAGATGATTTTGGTAGTCAGCCACTCAAACCCAGACAAAATTGGCCCCGGCTCGTCAAAAATTCCCACGCCTGTTAATTCACGACGTCGGTGAAGTCCATGTCCTTGATGAACACGTCCACCAGCTGCTGCTCCGCCGGCGGCAGGTCGGTCCGGAGACCGGCGAGCAGCGGGCCTGGGATCAGGCTGTCCGAGAAGTCGAGCGCCGGCAGCTCCAGAAAGTCGTCGAGGAGGTCAAAGTCCTTGAAGTCCCATGTCTGCGCACTGCAATCGCCGCCCAGTTGCCCGTGCACGCCATGGAGCTCGGTCCGCGCATCCGGCCAAGCCGCTGCCGGCTCCTCCACCTTGACCTTCACGCTCCCCGCCGCTTTGCCGGATGACTCGGAGAGGCCGCCGCATGCCTTGAAGTTGGTAACAGCCCTCGCGCCGTGCAGCTCGACGGCCGCGGCGTCGTACGCTCTGGCGGCGCCCTCCGCGGTGTCGAAGGTGCCGAGCTGCCGCAGAATCTTGCGGTGTTTGATCTCTGCCCCGTACCTGCCCCCTAGTGTCCGGAACACGCCGCGGAACTGCCTAGCACTCTTCCTCTTCTTCTTCTTCACCGGTGAGTAGGACGGCTCGGCTGCGGCGCAGGAGAGGTGCGGTGCGACGCCGTCGTCAGCGGCGGCGGCCATGGGCGGCTGCTTGAAGTTGGGCTTGGCCGCCGAGCCGTGCAGCCTGACGGCCGCGGCGTCGTAGGCTCTGGCGGCCTCCTCGGCGGTGCAGAAGGTGCCGAGCCACATCTGTGCTTTCGCCTTCGGGTCCGTGATCTGCGCCCGGTACGCGCCCTTGCCTGTCCGGGTCACGCCGCGGAACTCGGTTCGGGCCTCCGGCCGCTTCCTCCTCCTCCGAACCACGGCTTTCACCGGCGTCGCGTCCACGGCCGCACGCAGACCCGGTTCTTGGACTCCCACGGACACCTCGTGCTCCACGGCCATCGCCTCCGCCGCCGCGCGCAGACCACTCTCCGCCGTCACCACCATCACGGTCGCGCTGGACCGGCCGGCCGCCGCCGCCGCAAGGAGAAGCAGAGACGCGCCAAGTTTTGGTCCTCGCTTCTGGTTCTGCCACCGGGTGACGGGGTGCGTAGACCTTGCTAGTAAGCCAGAGACAGCGGTCCTCACTTCTCCTTGGTGCGGAGCTTCTCTCTCGCCGTCCACCGGCATCATGATGGTGTGCGTAAGCCTCGCAACGTGGGAGAGGTCGTGTTGCAGTTGCAGTATAGCTTTTTTTTCAGGTCACTTTTCTGAGTCGGTTCATTGTGCCAACAATTCAGTTGCAATAAAATCCATTTCCTTGGATGAAAATGTGGGCAGTGTGGCCCCTTTAATTATATAAAAAAATTGATTGAGTTGCAGTTCAGTTGTTTTTGACAAAATTGGCTTTAAAAAATATCTACTAGTACATCCGCAAAAAAATAATCTACTAGTAAATAAACCTCTATTTTTGACTAAATCTAACCATTTCGCAAACCTCTTCGACACTGAAAATTTCGCTATGCTATGAAAATAATTTGCATTAGTGTCACATTACTAGAAGGGCGACAAGTTCATATAACTCGATAAGCCCAATCATTTTCCTTCTTGCGGCATAATAAATGGTTGGTCCAAGCAAAATACCTCGTCCAAGTGGTTAGAGCCATAAGGCAAAGTCGACAGTGATACGGGCGAGACAATAACAAGTTGGCAATGGAGTCGAGTGAGGAGAGCCCGCTATAGTAGTAGATTATGGTTAACATTGTTCACTAGAGCTGCCTCTAGGCTAATATCTTGACGTTTGTTCGACAGTGATGCCATGAGAGATGAGCTTGAATGGGGATATTGCGGCAAGGAGGGCAGTAGGAGGAAGAAGAAGAACAATGGTAAACCAATGAATTCAGATCTAGCTATCATGGTTAGAAACTGCCCAACTATGAGCCCAGACAAAATTATATATTTAGGCTACCAAACTACTGATGATTTATATATTTATACAAAGTGACGTGACCTAAGGGGTTAGTCTACCAAGTATGTTGGGGCGATGGCCCCACATGTTTGACGCAATGTGCATGGTCTACAAGCTGTCATCTTATGTAGCAAGGGCTATAAAGCGTGTGGTTCCTGCGTCGTTGTGGCTCGGGTGCAAGTGGAAGTAGTCGGAGCGGTGACTCCAGATCTAGGGGTATCTGTTGGTGCAGTTGTAGCCTTCTGTCGTATAGACAACAATTATTGTGCTGTTTGTGCGGGTTTTAGTTTAGTTTTTCTTATAAACCAGACTGTTATGTTTGATTTTTGATACGGTTTTCCTTTTAAACAAAATACATTTCTTTTGAATATAATCAGGTGGAGAGTTATTTCCCATGACCATTAAAAAAACTGCTAATGAGTAACGTTAAAAAACACTATAAATGTATTTACCATACTGTATACTAGCATAGTAGTCGACTAGTCTAGATCAAGATGGGCAATTGAGGGAACTTCGGACGCTTGGTCATCTTCTGCTTTTCCGCCTCTAGGAAAATATCGTGATGCTTGCTCGACAGCGATGCCATGAGTGGTGAGCTTGGATGGGCATACAATGGCGACGAGAATAGGAGGAGGAGGAAGAACAAGCGTAAACAATAGGAAGATACGTTGTGAACCTGGACAAAAGTTAGGGCTTCTTTGATTCAAATGATTTTCATACAAATGTTGGAGGATTAGAATCCTTAGAAGTTTTTCTTATTTCGGTTGTTATTGAATCCTATAGGAACTTTTTGTAATGATTTTTGTGCACTGCATTTCATATAAATTTTAGCATCTACTCAAACCTTTTTGAAATAATTCTTTGTTTTTCCCTGCAATGCAAACTAAAGTCCCGTAGGATTGAGATAGACCATGACATTCCAATTCCACGTTCTTTTTATTTCCGTGTATTTTTACAATCCTGTGAATGAAGGAGGCTCTTATATATTTAGGCCTCCGAACTACTCCCTCCATCCCAAAATGATTAAAGTTCTAGGATTTGTCGCAAGTCAAACATTTTGAAATTTGACCAAGTATATAGAATATTCTATAAAGATCTGCAATATCAAATATATATAAACTTCAGAAGGCAAAAACTTCAATTATTCTGAGACCAAGGAAGTAGTAACGATTTAGGTTCAGAAAAATGAATTTACCACACCGTGTAGGAGTAGCAGCATAGCAGTCCGGTCGAGATCAAGACTGGCAGTTGCGGGAACTTGCGATGCTCGGTCACCTTGTGGGTGCACATGCACTCAGGGCACGAGCACATGCGGGCAACGGCGGGCGGGCGGGCGGGAGGAGCACCGGCCGTTTGTTGCACGAGACGGGCAATTGCATCAACCCGTACGCCTGAGGCTTGACACGGCATGGGGACGGACAATTTTTTTTTCGGACCTTTGTGGCAAATTTAAGCACGATCTGACCTGGTTTCTGAAATTTTTTCAAATATAACCTTTTTTGGTCACGCCAACAGCCATGGCATCTCGGTTGCACAAGAGACGCCACGGTGCCTGGCGTTTGGCCCTGCGCTACGGTTGTAGACAGGGTGCTGACATGGCAAGGAGGAAACGCCATAGATCATGGCGTTTGGTCACCATCTATATGCATGCGTGCACACGAATGCTTCCTGGCTTGGTTGTTCATCTGTGCTTCTTTTTCCTTCTCTCTCATAACGCCTAAGGGCATTTTTAATGGAAACCCGTAAATTTTCTTTTGCATCCCTCCGGGGACAGACGCGGGAATCAGTTCATTGACTCGAATGTGTGAGGACGACATCCAACCATAGCCGTGTACATCCGGCCAACAATTCGAACCAACCTCACGAAATTTGATCTAATCGGATGGATTTGATTCGTGTTCGGATATAATTTACATAAAAAGGTCAATATTTCGACCGTTTAACTAAAACGTTAGAAAAAATCTAATACCTATACCGGACGACCACCTCGTACGCGTGACTGCACTGCCCTGCCGCACCGTCGATGTTGTTGTCATCATCGTGGTCCCTCCAGCGATGGTAGACGCCGGAGGGCCGCGACAACCTTGTCCGGTGGTTGCCTTGCGCCAGTCATACCGCTCATGCTGTCGAGCCACGCGCTCCGCCTCAGACATGACGGCTCTCGAGGCCGAGGGACTGTCGCGGGCGGCAGCTCCTACTTGACGGCGAGGCGGTGGCGGCGCGGAGGAGAGAATGTCGCGTCGATGCGGCCGTACCGGGGGCGTGGCAGGGACGCATGTTCCTCCTTTACGTGGCGTCTGATCTGGATGCCGCAGCGGCGCGGGGGCGAGGTCGGCGCCTCTTTCACGCGACATCCGATCTGGACGCCGTTGCTGTGCCAGGGCGAGGCCCGCTCCTCCTTCGCCGGCAAGAGCATGGATGTCAGCTCGGGCTTGATGCGGTGGTGCAGCAGGGATAAAGGCTCCTCCTTCATGCGCGCTGGCGATGGCGGCGACGACCCCATGATATCTCCGTCCGTCAAAGCGACCACCTTGAGGAGTCGGGGCAGCTGGTACGATGGCCCCTACAGCTGCTGCTGCGGCGCCTGGTCCTCCTCGTCACCGGAGGAGATGACAATCTCCTCCTTGGCGAAGAGTCAGCTGCCATGAACGCTGACGGGCTAAGATAGCATCTATGGCGGCGCCAAGAACCTCCGGTGGAGGAGATTTCGCCTACTCCGCCTGCCAGCGCAGACCACGATGACTTCGACATCGCCGGAGCTTGGGTCTAAGAGGGGGAGGGAGGAGCTAGGGCATGTAGACGAGGGAGGGAAGGGGGGCGGTGCTTGGGAAGTGGGGGGGTGCGACTCTGTGCATTGCCGGCTAACAATTTAAATAACCGCGGCAAGGCCGAGGCGAAGGGGCGATCCGCTTCAATGCGGCGCAGCGTCCAGAGTTGGTTCCTTTGGAACCTGCGTTAGCATTGAAGCGGCGGCTGCCGAGAGGTCGCGTCGATCAACACGATGCTCTCTCCCTCTGATCACATCGTGGAATCAATGCCGACCGCTGCATGCTCCGCGGCGGCATGAATGCGACGCGGTTAGCCGCGTGTGCGTCGGAAGGAAAGCACGGGAGGGGCGGGTTGGGATCTTTGGTGGGCTGGGGCGTTAGAAATGGGTTTGGGAGCAGTCCGGACTCCCGCAAAGGCTCAACGTTTATCTCCGGTTTGCGAGATAAATCGTGGCCGGACGGCCCTGCGGACCGGTACAAGACTGCCCCGCGGACCGACTGAGGACCGTGTTGAATGGCTTCCGCGGTCCGAACAGCGCGGTCCAGATGATTACGGGAGGTTTGCGGGTCTGCATTGAAGATGCCCGAATAAAAGAGAAAATTATCAAAAAGCTAAGCTATGTTTTTTTTTGAGAACCAAAGCATACATTCATGCATTGGTGGTGTTACATTCGGACAACATTGTTTGTCTAACATTGTCATGCACTTCAGCTAGGAAGAAGTGGTTTCCATATTCTCTCGCCGTCGCTGCAATCTCATGTGCTAGCTTGTTATGATCCCTCTTAACAATGCTAATCTGCACACTGGCAAAGTGTCTCATCCGTTCCTTTATGTCTGTTATTACTCCACACCAGGGCGTTCTGCTCCTTTCTTCTCTTTGTAGTTCGTTCCCTACAGTAGCACAGTCTGTCTCTAATATTAGATGCCCATCAAAATACTTGCTCATTTCATCTAGACCCAGTAGCACAGCCGAGGCTTCTGCTTCCTCCACCGTCCTACACTGATCTAGCTGGCAACCCACAGATAGGAATGGGGTTCCTTTGTGATCCCTGGCGACTGCTCCACCCCAAGCTCTTGCAAACTCTGGTAAAAATGTTGCATCAGAGTTCAGCTTTGCTGACTGCCTTGGTGGGGGTGTCCATTGGTTTGTTCCAGACACGCCTGGTTTGCATATCCTCTCTGCATACACTGACAGACTTCCCTTGCCTCCTGTCTTCTCATCTCCATTTGCGACTATAACCAGGTCTTCCTCCAGCTTTACCAGCTGTCTTATGGCCCCTGTCACAGTATCCTTTCCATCTCCATGTATAACATTATTCCTAAGTTGCCAAGCTTTCCATAGAATCATTAACGTTCTATTCCTGACATGATCTGGAAGTGGAATGAGCAGACATTGCAGCCAGTCTTCCCCTGTTTTACTAAAGTCTTGCTCTTTTGGCAGATCCAGGCTGACCTCATGGCATTCCGCAAAGCCTTGCTGCGAGTGCATGAGATAACAGCGTGGAACTCGTCTTCTGATTCAGTTCCACATATGTCGCATATATCCTCCGGCACCATTGTTCTTCTGTGTGTGTTGTGTTTGGTTGCAAGAGACTGGGTAGCAACCCTCCACCCAAATATCTTGATTCTTTCCGGGATCTTCGCTTTCCAGATCACATCCCAAACACTTCTATCTCCTGGTTCACTGGTTGAGCTTGATGGACCCTCTGTACCATTTCTTTTCAGCATGTCTGCAAGTTTGTAAGCGCTTTTAACAGTGAACTCCCCTGTCTTTTCATAGTGCCAGGCGATACAATCTTCCACTTCTCTCTTCGGGATCCGAATCTTACAAATTTCGTCTGCATCGAAGGAGTGAAAGATTTGTCTGATGAGGTCTGTATTCCACTCTCTGGAATCTGGTAGTATAAGTTGGTTGACCCATCTTAGCCTTGATCTCCGAATGTAGCTAGCAGTTTTGAGTCCAGAGCTCCTTGGGATCCACTGGTCTCTTACAATTTGTATTTTCCTTCCGTTTCCAACGCGCCAAATCAGTCCCTTTTTTTAAAGCTCCAAGCCAAATTCAATCCCACGCCAGGCAGGGGATGCATCTGAGGCAAAGACCGTATCCACAAGTTCTCCGTTGGGATAGTACTTAGACTTCAGTACTCTGGCGCATAGGCTGTCCGGGTTTTGCAGTAGTCTCCATCCCTGTCTTGCTAAAAGTGCTTGGTTAAAAAGATGCATATCTCTGAAACCTATGCCCCCATCTCTTTTTGGTTTTGTCATGTTCTCCCACGCCATCCAGTGCACTTTCCGGTGATCATCTTTATCCCCCCACCAGAAATCCCTTATGATTTTCTCATAGCTATCACAGAAGCTTTGATTTAGTTTAAACACCCCCATAACAAAAGTTGGCAGTCCTTGAGCAACCGACTTAACATGAACTTCCTTTGCTGCCTTGGACATAAATCTCTCGTTCCAGTCATTGCATCTCTTCCCAAATCTATCCGTTATCGGCTGGAACATCTCATCTTTCATCTTTCCTTCCGGTGTGGGTAGCCCTAGGTATTTGCTCTCAAACGTAGCTGACTCCACACCTAGTCTCCTCTTGATCGCCTCCCTTTCATGCTCACTGGACACTTCACTGAACAGTAGGGAACATTTGCTCTCGCTTAAGAGTTGTCCTGTACATTTTTGGAACAGAATCAACGTCTCTTTGACCCGTACTGCTTGTTCATCGGTAGCCTTGAAGAATAGGAGGCTATCATCAGCAAAAAGTAAGTTCGATATACCCGGGCTTCCTCGTGCTACCTTCAGAGGTGAGATTTCCCCGCTGTCCACCTTCTTTTTTAGAAGTGTGGCAAGTCCATCTGCCACAAATAAGAACAGATAAGGGCTTAAGGGATCTCCCTGTCGTAGTCCTCTGGTCGGTAAGAAGGCTTCCAATAAAGACCCGTTGCATCTGACTGAGAAGGTAACCGATCTAACACATGTCATTACCCACTTGATCCACTTCTGGTTGAAGCCTAACTTCCCCAGAACCCCTTCCAGGAAGTTCCAATCAACTCTATCATATGCTTTTGCCAGATCCAGTTTATACGCGCAGTGGTTGTCTCTTTGATTTTTACTATGCTGAATTTTGTGGAAGCATTCGAAGGCAATGAGGGCGTTATCCGTGATCATCCTCCCCGGGATGAAAGCACTCTGTGTTTCTGATATGAGAACATCAAGGAAAGGGCGTAGACGGTTGACTAGGACTTTGGAGATCACTTTATAAAGGACATTACAGAGGCTGATTGGTCTGTAGTCCTTGATGCTTGTCGGATTCTTTCCTTTCGGAATCAGCACAATAACAGTCTTGTTTACACCTTCAGGCATTACTCCATCTTCAAAAAACAGTTTAACTCCTCTCGCGACATCTTCCTTCAGAATCAGCCAGTTTCGTTGGTAGAACCGCGCTGGAAATCCATCCGGCCCGGGGGCTTTGAGTGGGCCGATTTGGAATAGTGCATCTCCTATCTCCTCATCCGTAACTTCTTTTGTGAGGCTTGCATTCATCCGTTCATCCACTCTTTGGGGAATCAAATCCAACAGCTCGGTGGGTTCAACCTGCTCATCTTTTTTGTACAGTTCCTTAAAGAAGCTAATTATTTCCTGATGTATCTCCTCTTCCCTCTCCGCCCAGCTACCGTCTCCTTTGCGAAGTTTTGTAATCTTATTCTTTTTCCTTCTCCAGGTGGCCCTTCTATGAAAAAACTCAGTGTTCCTATCTCCTTCCCTCAACCAGGATATTCGAGAGCGTTGTCTCCACATCATTTCTTCTCTATAGAGCCATTCATCCATCTCATGTTCTGTTCTTTTTATTTTATCTTCGACCTCTGGTGTAAGCTGCAGTGAGTACAACCCCTTCAATCTATCACGGAGAGCCCTTACGTTACTCTGAACAGAACTGAATTCTCTGCTCGCCCATTTGCTCAACACATCCTGCATGTTTCTCAGTTTCTTTGTGATATCAGCTAGTGAACATCCCTTTCCACCCCCAGTCCAAGCTTCGTTGATCACCACCGGCAGGTCTCTTGCTCTTTCCCACATACACTCATACCTGAAGTTTCTTTTGATTGGTCTCCACTCTTTTCTTACCCCAAAGCGGAGCAGTAGGGGTACGTGATCAGATCTTGATGTGACTAGATGCTCTATCGTAGCTTGTTTAAATAAACTGCTCCAATCTGGGCTCGCTACTCCTCTATCTAGACGAACCTTCACATTCTTCTGGCCACGTTGTTTGTTATCATAGGTCCATATTGTACCTTTGAAACCCATATCATGCAGATTCTGATCGTGAAGTTTATCTGAACTCAGCCATACCTTTCTCTGATCTCCTAGCTCTGGAAAGATGCTCGCTTTGCCACATAGCCTCGTTAAAATCCCCTATCGTTAACCACGGTTCAGCTGCATTATTTCGGATTCTTCTCAGAGTTCCCACATATGGTGCCTCTCGTGTGTTTCGGCTCTCCGTACACAAAAGTACCTCTCCATTGAACCCCATTTGGACACAAAGGATCAACACATCGATGTACCTCGGCCAACGCTAAGTTCTTTTATTTCAACACTCTCATCATAGAAGAGTGCAATGCCGGCCCCCTTACCGGCGCCCGGCTGCATAATACAATGCTTGAGGCCAAGCCTCCACCTCAAATTATTCACTCTATCATTGCTTTGCCTTGTCTCCGAGATAAAAACTAATTTGGGCTTATGCGTGTGCACTAGTTGCACTAGTTCATGAACCGTGCGGGGTTGCCCTAGGCCCCGACAGTTCCAACTTAGGAGTGTCATGGCTCCTGGTGGACGCCCTCCTTGGCATCCACCAGTTGACCGAGAGCCCCAAGCTCGGTTGCTTCCTTTCCACCTGGCTTACCCTTGTCATCCTTTCCATTGTTCTTACTGGCCCACTTCTTCTTCTTGTTCTGGGTAGTGCCCTTTGCAACATCCCCAGCAGCATCAGTTAAGTTTGCTCCTATCGCACGTTCACCTCTTTTTCCCAGAACTGAAACTGTATCCCCCACTGCCATCTTCAGGTTCCTGTCCTGAAACTGCCCCTGGGTCTTCACTCTTCCCTGCACCGGATTCACACTATTCTCTTCTGTTCCTTCTCCATCCTTCTGCACCATCTCTTTGCCTCCATCTCGCATAAGTGTGTCCCGTTAGCTCCATTCGCATCCGTTCTCCCAAGGCACACCTGCGACCCTGGTTCAAATCCCGGGGGGTACATAGGGCTTTGAGTGATTTGTTCCGTGTTCTCTGCTACCTTGGGTTTGACAGCCTTCCCATCTCCAATTGTTCCCCCAGCGACCTGGTGTGGAGGCGGTGGACCTTGGGAAAGGCACATCTGTTCTTTTTTGGCCTGATCTGCTGCTGGATCATGTATTGGGGTGATGGGTATAGAGCTCGTCCCGTCTTCATCTGTCGACTTCGTGCTAGCAACAGCTGCTTTCGCACCATCCAGACCTGCATAATGTAATACCAGCCCTTGCTCTGCTTGCCTGTTCCTTTCAAGATCCAGCTGAAAGGCCGACCACTGCAATAGCCTCTTGCACTAGCGGGTCGGCTAGCACATCCTCTGGCACAGATTTGTATTTCTCTGTTGCTATCCTTGCTGGTGTTGTCTTTGCCGATCCAGTGTCTTCTGTCCCAAAGTGCAGAAATCGACGGGCACTACTAGCCTCTGGCACTACAAACCCACCCCTGTGATTGCTCCTTTTGAACGGGGACGAGCGCATTGCTGCCGGGAACCTCATCTCTTGGAGGTCCTCCGGCAACTTACAGTCGCGCTGCCCATGTCCAAGGTGACCACAATAACAACAAAACCTAGGCAGCCTCTCATACTTGACATTCAGTACATACACTTTGCCCTTGGCCAGATCATGTGATTCTAGTTCGCTACGGAGGGGTTCATCGACATCATGGTTTATGCGAACCCTCATGTAGTCCCCCCAAATCCTACCTTCCCTATCCGCATCAACCTCCAGAACCTTACCAAGTTTTGCTCCAAGCTCCCGAGCGACGTGTTCAAAGAGCATGATTGGGGGGGCGTCGAAGATGCGCACCCAGATCGGCATGTATGCGACCTCGACGTCACCCGGTCGGGCGCTGCCATCCACCTCCACCATGAGGAAGGCATCGCCCTTGTGCGTCCATTGTCCATTGTTGAGGATGAACCGGAGATCGCCCTCCCGCTCGAACTCAAGCAGGAAACGATTGTTCTTCAGTGGGGTGTAGCTGAGGCGGCCCCTCAGCCCCCACTTGCCTCTGAGCTCGCCGAAAAGTCCCCCGATGCTGAAGAGCTGCACCGAGAAGAACAGCCCGACTGCGATCCACCTGGAGCGCATGGCCTCTCTCTCCCTAGAGAGGTCCAGTTCCACCACGCTTGGTGCTGTCGCCCCCATGTTCACTGGGAAGCTAGGGACCATCACCTGGTTCGCCTCTCGAAGGCCAGCGGGGGTGCGGTACATGTCGTCCCGGCCCCTTGATGAGCCGCCTCGAAGCATCGTCCGTGAGCCCAGCGCTGCCTTGCCGCTGGAGTCAACCTCCTCACCGGAACTCATCGGCGCCTTATTTTTACCCGGATACCGATCCGCCATTGCACACCCGCTCTTTGTGTATATGTCTTTGTGTGGACTGGAGGTAAGGTGAGGTCGATTCTCTTCCACAGCCAGACTCTTTATACACCTAGATTGATCCTCGGTACTTGGCACAGATCTTCTTGTTGCAGGCATTTGTTGCACATCCTCGGTACTAAGCTATGTTTTGCAGGTACTCCTTTTTATCTTTGTGTGTGTTTGTGCTCTCCTGCCTAGCAGCGGCGTACATGATGTTGGCAAAGTAAAAAAACGCAGTGGCGATGCTCGTGCTCTCTTGTCGAGTGACGAGGGATTTGCTCGCATCAAGAGTACATATCATGCGTAGTCTTCTCTTCGCAATCTCAAAGTCTTGTCTAGCAAACCATGCATGTGGGCTGAGAAATACAAAGGACCAAACGCCAAGTACTATGGCGTTTCGACTAGACGCCAAGATCAGTGGCGTTTCCTGTTTGCCATGTCAGCGCCGAATGGACGAGTGTGGGTCAGGGCCAAACGCCATGCACCGTGGCGTCTCCCGTGCAACCGAGACGCCACGGATGTTGGCGTGACCAGAAAAGGTCAGATTCGAAAAAAATTCAGAAACAGGGTTAATTTGTGCTTAAGTTAGTCACAAAGGTCATAACAGAAAATTTGTCCCATGGGGACACCAGGAGCTCCCTGTCCCTGCCTTCCATTTTCGCCAACCCAGCCAGCAAAAAGCACTGGACACGTACCGCAACAGCCTTTGCTTGCCTCCTCGAGACCCTCTGGACCCTGCAAAGGCTGCAATGGATCATCAGCAGTGCTCCGGCATCTGCGCCCATTTCTTGTTCTCAAAGGGATCATCTTTCCTCCGTGCAAAACAAGACCTCAGCCCTTTTTCTTTCATTCAGGTGTATACCACTATTGCTTTATACTCCCTCCGTAATGAAATATAAAAGCATTTAGATAACTAAAATGGTAATCAAAACGCTCGTATATTTGTTTACAGAGGGAGTATCTGGTTATTGCGAGAATGCCATTTGCCATTGTCGACATTGCGTAGTGTATGTTTCGTCTGCGCACCAGTGTATTTTTGTGTGTGTGTGTGTGTGCAGGTATCACCAGTGAAATTCGATAAGCGTGTTTCCAAATCCAATTAAAGACACGCAAAAAAAAATTCTTTATGTGTGGATAAAAGTCAGCCTTGTATTAATTTTGCTCGCAAAATCTTTGAAACTATTGGAGTTACGGGAATCATATGCATGTGCCTGCCTGTATTGGATATCAATTTTGTATCCACGCAAAAAAAAGATATCAATTTTGTAATCATATGCGTTTGTTGTATTTTATGTAAATTCTACTCTCTCAGTTCCTAAGTACAGTATAAACCTTTTTAGCTACTCGAATACAAACTACTCCATCCCAAAATAAATGTCACAACCTTGGTACTCCCTCCATCCGAAAATACTTGTCATCAAAATGGATAAAAGGGGTGTATCTAGATGTATTTTAGTTCGAGATACATCTCTTTTTATCCATTTTGATGACAAGTAATTTCGGATGGAGAGACTACAACTTTGTACTGAAGTTAGTACAAAGCTGAGACACTTATTTTAGAACGGAGGGAGTACACACGAAGCAAAATGAGTGAATCTACACTATAAAGTACATCTATATACATTCATATGTAAATCTAAAAAAAACTTATACTTAGAAATGGAGGGAGTATGATATCAATTAATGAACAGGAACCACGTCAATGTTTCAAACCTCGGCTTCCATTCCATAGAACGCCAGCAGCACAATTACTATCACAAGACGACGTGCACGATCGATGTCAATGTTAGAAACTTTTGCACGCACTGCATGCAGATGGACTGTCTGTCTCGACTCTCTCCTCTCTCCGGAAACAAAGAGACAAGCATCCTGCTGCTGTGCGGTGCTGCTGTACAAGAGATAGTACTTATCATGCTGCTGCAAATGCTGCAGCCTTTGCAGCAGATCGGCGATCGGCTCGCAGGCAACTTTTTCAGGAGAGAAGTTTGGGCTTTTCACGCAAGAAAGGCTTTTGCTTGCCCTTTGCAATGCCTATCCATTATGTCGATCTTCTCTCTACATAGTTTAATTTTTCTCGTATTATTCGTCCATATTTTTTCCTCTAGAAATGGGTAAATGTCAGAAATTTTGTAACGGAAGCATCTCGGGTAAAAATGGCCTTGCTTTTCAGAGAGAGGGAGTCAAAAAGAAGCTGACGACGGGTGGCGGCAACAGTGCTACGTGACAAACAAGTTTGAGAACGCAGGTCCATGTCCCAGTCCACGAGGGGTCTCCGCCGTCTCATCCACAGCCCAAACCCTCTCCTGTCCTCCTCTACGGCCTCTGCCAGTGCCTCCCGGAAAAACCCCAAGAACCTCACGCGCTCTCCCCTCGACGCTGCGATGGCGGCGGAGCACGACGGGACGGCCGGCGGCAGGAGGAAGAAGACGGTTCGGTCGGAGGTCCTCGGCGTGTACCGGCTGCAGCGCGGCAAGTACCGGGCGCGGATCTGGGACCCGTCGCGGCGCGCCATGAAGAACCTCGGCGCCTTCGCCACCGCCCAGGAGGCCGCCAGGGCGTACGACGCCGCCGCCGTCGGCCTGCACGGCGCGGCCACGGCGCTCACCTACTTCCGGCAGCACACGGCTGCCGACGGCGACGGCGACGCGCCGCTCCTGCACGTCGACGCGGACGCCAAGGCCGATGGCGGGGGCGCGCCGGTCCTGCGCGTCTCGTGCGTGGGCGAGGACGTCGGGGCCGTGGAGTCGCGCTCAGGCCGGGATGCGGCGGAGAGCGCCGAGGAGAGGAAGGCGCCGCTCAGGCCGGTCGCCCGGGCCGTGTTCCGCCGCGTGCGCCGGAGGCCGAGCGGCAAGTGTGTGGCCAGGATCAGATGCCCAAAAGGGGGGGCTCGGGGGTACCTCGGCGGCTTCAACACCGCGGAGGAGGCCGCCAGAGCCTACGTCGCGTCGGCGGTCAAGCTGCGCGGCGCGATCGGCCTGAAGAAGGCGCGCGCGGCGGGGGAGGTAAACTTCAAAGGTCAGGCCGGAAGGAAGGCGCAGGCGGCGGCGGCGGCTAAGTCGAAGTCGAGGTCGAGGTCGAGCTCTCTGCCGGTGTTCCGCGGCGTGCGCCAGACAGGGGGCGGCAAGAAGTACTCTGCGCGCATCTGGGACCCGGCGCGGCGAGCCAAGCTGTTTCTCGGCGCCTTCGACACGGCCGAGGAGGCCGCCGGAGCCTACGACGCAGAGGCCGTCAGGCTGCGCGGCGCCAAGGCCAAAACCAACCTGAAGCAGCAGCCCATGGCGAGGAAGAAGGCGGCGGGAAGGACGGACACCGGGACCAAGTTCCGCGGCGTGCACCGGAAGCCCAGCGGCAAGTACGCGGCGCAGATCAGACACGCCGGGGAGAATTCTCCGTGGCTCAGCCTCTTCGGCACCGCCGAGGACGCCGCCAGAGCGTACGACGCCGCGGCCATCAAGCTGCATGGCGTGAAGGCCGTAACCAATTTCAAGCAACCACCCATGGCCGCCGCCGCCGTCGCCGTTGATGACGGCGTGGAGCCGCCCATGGAACTCAACGACGTCCCGGAGCTGCGTGGCGTGAGCGCTAAAGCCAACCTCAACCAGCCACCCGTGGTCGCCGGCTCTGCTGATGACGGCGGGGAGTCGCGCATGGACCTCGCCGACAACGACTTCCCGGAGCAGCCGGCGCTCGACCTCTTCTCGGGCACCATCACCGCAGAAGCACAGCTCGACGATGTGTTCGCCGACTTGCCGCCGTTGGATTTGCAGCAGGTGGACGAGCTCCTCAAGGACATGGACTTCGCCAATATGATGGCCTGACTTGCGTGTGTTCGTCCGGCGTGAAACAGAACAGAGACGAAATGCGGCCAATTTTGTCAGGGGCATAGAATTGCACAGCTGATAAAATTCTCTTTTTGTTTGAATATGAGGAAACATGAGTACTTCATTCAGCTATAATGTTGGTTCTAGGTGATGTTATGCTTCCCCATGACGAGTGACCGAACATTCATTCACAACTTGGATTCTATGTTAATGCAAACAATTTGATCTCCACTTGGTAACTGGATCTTACAGATTTGTATCGTCAGTTACTTTACTATTACAAGGTTTTGGACTGTTTAATTGAGCAGGAAAAAATTGATGAGATGTGTGGAAATTGATGAGATTAGTTTCACAAACATTTCATATCCGGGCCCTTCATTCGACACGCCCTACTGACTAAATTAGATGTGTAACCAACCAATTGCTAAATTAAACAACATTGACTGGAAAAATAAACTAGAGTTGGCAATAAACCATTGGCTTGCAAAAAAAAAATGATATCAATCCAAACAAAAACCAAATTATTAGCCATTGCCATCCAATTGCTAAGTATAGTTTGGCCAGAACCAAAACAACCCCTACAATGAAAAAGCAAAGTCAAAACCTAAAGTTTCTTTGAGGTAAGAGGCATATGGGTAAAGTTTCCATAATGCACTATCATCCATTGACCTACCTTTTCCAAACATGCTTAAAAATTGGTGTTCTAAATGTATATCGCCGGAAAGACTATTTTTTTTCGGGTATGCAAAATTGCGTACCATAGCTTTATAGAAGGAGAGAAAATTAGTACATGACATCTACCACTCGCTGCGAACAACGAGCGTAGCACAACACCACATCCGACTATCTCAGGACAGCCACCCACGATAACACAACTACAACACGGAAAAACCTGCCCAAAACCGAAACATCTCGCCGCGTCTTGATCAACACCGAACACCTCCGAAGAACAGCAACTCCAGCTTCCTTTGGATTCATCCGCGATGACCATACATAGCGCCGAAGGAGAGCGATCAGGGCCACGATGACGACGAGCACCGGAGGAGCGCCGATAGGAAACTCAGTCTCCTCGCACGATGCTCCCAGCAGAGAAACGACGTCGCAGACGCCGCCATCATGCCGCTCCAGAGGACCAAGGCTTTCACCCGGAGACAACTGCCAACACCTGAAGGAACTATGCCCTAGAGGCAATAATAAAGTTATTATTTATTTCTTTATTTCATGATAAATGTTTATTACTCATGCTAGAATTATATTAACCAGAAACTTAGTACATGTGTGAATACATAGTCAAAACATATTGTCCCTAGTATGCCTCTACTTGACTAGCTCGTTAATCAAAGATGGTTATGTTTCCTAACCATAGACATGTGTTGTCATTTGATGAACGGGATCACATCATTAGGAGAATGATGTGATGGACATGACCCATCTGTTAGCTTAGCATTATGATTGTTATAGTTTTATTGCTACTGCTTTCTTCATGACTTATACATGTTCCTCAAACTATGAGATTATGCAACTCCCGAATACCGGAGGAACACTTTGTGTGCTACCAAACGTCACAACGTAAATGGGTGATTATAAAGGAGCTCTACAGGTGTCTCCGAAGGTGTTTGTTGGGTTGGCATAGATCGAGATTAGGATTTGTCACTCCATGTTTCGGAGAGGTATCTCTGGGCCCTCTTGGTAATACTCATCACTATAAGCCTTGCAAGCATTATGACTAATGAGTTAGTTGCGGGATGAAGTATTACTGAATGAGTAAAGAGACTTGCCAGTAATGAGATTGAACTAGGTATGATGATACCGACGATCGAATCTCGAGCAAGTAACGTACCGATGACAAAGGGAACAACGTATGTTGTTATGCGGTTTGACCGATAAAGATCTTCATAGAATATGTAGGAGCCAATATGAGCATCCAGGTTCCGCTATTGGTTATTGACCGAAGATGTGTCTTGGTCATGTCTACATAGTTCTCGAACACGTAGGGTCCGCACGCTTAACGTTCAGTGACGAATTGTGTTATGAGTTATGTGTTTTTGATGAACGAAGTTTGTTTGGAGTCCCGGATGAGATGACGGACATGACGAGGAGTCTCGAAATGGTCGAGACATAAAGATTCATATACTGGAAGGCTACATTCGGACACCGGAATTGTTCGGGTCGTTTCAGATATGTTTCGGAGTACCGGGTGTTACCGGAACCCCCTGCGGGAAGTTATTGGGCCTCATGGGCCTTAGTGGAGAAGAGAGAGGGCCAGCCAGGAGGTGGCGTGTACCCCCTTGCCCCTGTTAGGGAACGTAGTAATAATTCAAAAATAACTACGTGTCACCAAGATCAATCTAGGAGATGCTAGCAACGAGAGAGAGGGAGTGCATCTTCATACCCTTGAAGATCGCTAAGCGGAAGCGTTACAAGAACGCGGTTGATGGAGTCGTACTCGTGGCGTTCAAATCGCGGAAGATCCGATCTAGCGCCGAACGGACGGCGCCTCCGCGTTCAACACACGTACAACCCGGGGACGTCTCCTCCTTCTTGATCCAGCAAGGGAAGAGGAGAAGTTGAGGGAGAGCTCCGGCAGCATGACGGCGTGGTGGTGGAGCTTGTGGTATTTCTAAAGGGCTTAACCAAGCTCTACGATGAGGAGGAGGTGTTGGAGGAGGGAGGGGCTGCGCTAGCGAAGGGGTGCGGCTGCCCTCTTTCTCCCTCACTATATATAGGGGGAAGGGGGAGGAGGAGGCGCCATAGGGTTTCCCTAGGGGAGGGGCGGCGGCCACAGGGGAAACCCTAGATGGGTTTGAGCGCCCCCACCCTTAGGGAACTTGCCCCCCAAGCCGGGAGGGGCGGCTGCCCTAGGGGAGGCGCCCCCACCTCTCCAAGTTACATGAGATGGGGTGGGAGGGGCGCACAACCCCTTAGTGGGCTGGTGTGCCCCTCCCCTTGGCCCATAAGCCCCCCCCCCCCTAACGCTTGTCGGGGCCTCCGAAACCCCTTTTGGACACGCTGGTCGTCACCGGGTACCCCCGGAACAATTCCGGACTCCAATACCCTTCGTCCAATATATCGATCTTCACCTCCGGACTATTCCGGAGTTCCTCGTCTCGTCCGGATCTCATCCGGGACTCCGAACAACCTTCGGTAACCACATACTCTTTCCCATAACAACTCTAGCGTCACCGAACTTTAAGTGTGTAGACCCTACGGGTTCGGGAACCATGCAGACATGACCGAGACACCTCTCGACCAATAACCAATAGCGGGATCTGGATACCCATATTGGCTCCCACATGTTCCACGATGATCTCATCGGATGAACCACGATGACGGGGATTCAATCAATCCCGTATACAATTCCCTATGTCTATCCGTATGTTACTTGCCCGAGATTCGATCGTCGGTATCCCCATATCTCGTTCAATCTCGTTACCGGCAAGTCTCTTTTCTCGTTCCGTAACGCATGATCCCGTGACTAACTCCTTAGTCACATTGAGCTCATTATGATGATGCATTACTGAGTGGGCCCAGAGATACCTCTCCGTCATACGGAGTGACAAATCCCAGTCTCGATTCGTGCCAACCCAACAGACACTTTTGGAGATATCTATAGTGCATCTTTATAGCCACCCAGTTACGTTGTGATGTTTGGTACACCCAAAGCATTCCTACGGTATCCGGGAGTTGCACAATCTCATGGTCTAAAGAAATGATACTTTACATTAGAAAAGCTCTTAGCAAATGAACTACACGATCTTGTGCTATGCTTAGGATTGTTCTTGTCCATCACATCATTCTCCTAATGATGTGATCCCGTTATCAATGACATCCAATGTCCATGGTCAGGAAACCATAACCATCTATTGATCAACAAACTAGTCAACTAGAGGCTCACTAGGGACATGTTGTGGTCTATGCATTCACACATGTATTACGGTTTCCAGTTAATACAATTATAACATGAACAATAGACTATTATCATGAACAAGGAAATATAATAATAACCATTTTATTATTGCCTCTAGGGCATATTTCCAACAGTCTCCCACTTGCACTAGAGTCAATAATCTAGTTCACATCACTATGTGATTGTAATGAATCCCACACCCATGGGGTTTGATCATATCTCGCTTGTGAGAGAGGTTATTAGTCAACGGGTCTGAATCTTTCAGATCCGTGTGTGCTTTACAAATCTCTATGTCATTTTCTAGATGCAGCTACCACGCGCTATTTGGAACTATTCCAAATAACTGCTCAACTATAGGAATCCCGGTTTACTACGCAGAGTCATCTGATTTAGTGTCAAAGTTTGCATCCACATAATCCTTTACGACGAACTTTTTTACCACCTCCATAATCGAGAAAATCCATTAGTCCACTAGTTACTAAGGATAACTTTGACTATTGTCCTGTGATCCATTCCTGGATCACTCTTGTACCCCTTGACTGACTCATGGCAAAGCACACTTCAGGTGCGATAACAGCATAGCATACTGCAGAGCCTACGTTCAAAGCATAGGGGACGACCTTCCTCCTTTCTCTCTCTTCTGTCGTGGTCAGAACTTGAGTCTTACTCAATACTCACACCTTATAACACAGCCAAGAACTCCTTCTTTGCTGATCTGTTTTGAACTCCTTCAAAATCTTGTCACGGTATGTATTCATTTGAAAGTACTATTAAGCGTTTTTGATCTATCCTTATAGATCTTGATGCTCAATGTTCAAGTAGCTTAATACAGGTTTTCCATTGAGAAACACTTTTCAAACAACCCTATATGCTTTCCAGAAATTCTGCATCATTTCCGATCAACAATATGTCAACAACATATACTCGTCAGAAATTCTATAGTGCTCCCACTCACTTCTTTGGAAATACAAGTTTCTCATAAACTTTGTACAAACCCAAAATCTTTGATCATCTCATCAAAGCGTATATTCCAACTTCGAGATGCTTACTCCAGTCCTTAGAAAGATTGCTGGAGCTTTGCATGCTTGTTAGCATCTTTTAGGATTGACAAAACCTTCTGGTTGTATCACATACAACCTTTCCTCAAGAAAATTGTCGAGGAAACAATGTTTTGACATCCTATCTACAAGATTTCATAAATAATGCAGTAACTGCTAATATAACTCCAACAGACTCTTAGCATCGCAACGAGTGAGAAAGTCTCATCGTAGTCAACTCCTTGAACTTGTTGGAAAACATCTTAGCGACAAGTCGAGCTTTCTTAATGGTGACACATACCATCATTGTCTGTCTTCCCTTTTAAAATCCATCTATACCCAACAGCTTTACGACCATCAAGTATTTCTTCCAAAGTCTACACTTTGTTTTCATACATGGATCCTCTCTCGGATTTTATGGCCTTGAGCCATTTGTCGGAATTCGGGCCCACCATCGCTTCTCCCTAGCTTGTAGGTTCATTGTTGTCTAGCAACATGACCTCCAAGACAGGATTACGTACCACTCTAAAGTAGTACGTATCCTTGTTGACCTATGAGTTTTGGTAGTGACTTGATCCAAAGTTTCATGATCAATATCATCACCTTCCACTTCAATTGGTGTAGGCGCCACAAGAACAATTTCTTGTGCCATGCTACGCACTAGTTGAAGTGACGGTTAAATAACCTCATCAAGTCTCCACCATCCTCCCACTCAATTCTTTCGAGAGAAACTTTTCCTTGAGAAAGGACCCGTTTCTAGAAACAATCCCTTTTGCTTCCGGATCTGAAATAGGATGTATACCCAACTGTTTTGGGTGTCCTATGAATATGCATTTATCCATTTTGGGTTTGATCTTATCAGGCTAAAACTTTTCCACATAAGCGTCACAGTCCCAAACTTTTAAGAAACGACAGCTTAGGTTTCTCTAAACCATAGTTCATACGTTGTCATCTCAACGGAATTAGGTGGTGCCCTAATTAAAGTGAATGCGGTTGTCTCTAATGCCTAACCCATAAACGATAGTGGTAATTCGATAAGAGACATCATGGTATGCACCATATCCAATAGGGTGCATTTATGATGTTCAAACACACCATCACCCTATGGTGTTCCAGGCGGTATTAGTTGTGAAACAATTTCCACAATGTCTTAATTTTGTGCCAAACTCGTAACTCAGATATTCATCTCTATGATCATATCATAGACATTTCATCCTCTTGTCACGAGGATCTTCAACTTCACTATGAAATTACTTGAACCTTTCAATAATTCAGACTTGTGTTTCATCAAGTAAATATACTTAGCATCTACTCAAATCATCTGTGAAGTAAGAACATAACGATATCCACTGCGTGCCTCAGCACTCATTGGACTGCACACATCAAAATGTATTACTTCCGACAAGTTGCTTTCTTGTTCCATCTCACTGAAAACGAGGCCTTTCAGTCATCTTGCCCATGTGGTATGATTTGCATGTCTCAAGTGATTCAAAATCAAATGAGTCCAAATGATCCATTTGCATGGAGTTTCTTCATGCATATATAGACATGGTTCACATGTCTCAAACTTTTCAAAAATGAGTGAGTCCAAAGATCCATCAACATGGAGCTTCTTCATGCGTTTTGTACCAATATGACTCAAATGGTAGTGCCAAGTAGGTGGTACTATCATTACTATCTTATAACTTTTGGCATGAACATGTGTATCACTACGATCGAGATTCAATAAACCATTCATTTTAGGTGCAAGACCATTTGAAGGTATTATTCAAATAAACAGAGTAACCATTATTCTCCTTAAATGAATAACTGTATTGTGATAAACATAATCCAATTATGTCTATGTTGAACGCAAATACCAAATAACAATTATTTAGGTTTAACACCAATCCTGATGGTAGAGGGAGCGTACGATGTTTGATCACATCAACCTTGGAAACACTTCCAACACATATCGTCATCTCACCTTTGGCTAGTCTCTGTTTATTCCGTTGCCTTTTATTTCGAGTTACTAACACTTAGCAACCGAACCGGTATCTAATACCCTGGTGCTACTAGGAGTACTAGTAAAGTACACATTAATATAATGTATATCCAATATACTTCTGTCGACCTTGCCAGCCTTCTCATCTACCAAGTATCTAGGGTAGTTCTGCTTCAGTGACCATTCCCCTTATTACAGAAGCACTTAGTCTCGGGTTTAGGTTCAACCTTGGGCTTCTTCACTAGAGCAGCAACTGAATTGCCGTTTCATGAAGTATCCCTTCTTGCCCTTGCCCTTCTTGAAACTAGTGGTTTTACTAACCATCAACAATTGATGCTCCTACTTGATTTCTACTTTCGCGGTGTCAAACATCACAAATAGCTCAAGGATCATCATATCTATCCCTGATATGTTCTAGTTCATCATGAAGCTCTAGTAGCTTGGTGGCAGTGACTTTGGAGAACCATCACTATCTCATCTGGAAGATTAACTCCCACTCTATTCAAGCGATTGTAGTGCTCAGACAATCTGAGCACATGCTCAACGATTGAGCTTTTCTCCCTTAGTTTGTAGGTTAAGAAACTTGTCGGAGGTGTCATACCTCTTGACGTGGGCACGAGCCTGAAATCCCAATTTCAGTCCTTAACATCTGATATGTTCTGCGACGTTTCAAAAACGTCTTTGGCGCCTCAATTCTAAACCATTTAGCATTACGCACTGAACTATCATGTAGTCATCAAAACGTGTATGTCAGATGTTTGCAACATCCACAGACGACGCTCGAGGTTCAGCACACCGAGCGGTGCATTAAGGACATAATCCTTCGGCGCAACAATGAGGACAATCCTCAGTATACAGACCCAGTCCGCACAATTGCTACTGTCAACTTTCAACTAAAATTTTCTCTAGGAACATATCTAAAATAGTAGAACTAAAGCGCAAGCCACGACATAATTTGCAAAGACCTTTTGACTATGTTCATGATAATTAAGTTCATCTATCAACTATTTAGTGAACTCCCACTCAGATAGACATCCCTCTAGTCGTCTAAGTGTTACATGATCCGAGTCAACTAGGCCGTGTCCGATCATCACGTGAGACGGGCTAGTCATCATTGGTGAACATCTCCATGTTGATCGTACCTACCATACGACTCATGTTCGACCTTTCGGTCTCTCATGTTCCGAGGCCAGGTCTGTACATGCTAGGCTCGTCAAGTCAACCTAAGTGTTTCACGTGTGTAAACCTGGCTTACACCCATTGTATGCGAACGTTAGAACGAACTTTCGCAACGGTGCACAGTTAGGGGGAACACTTTCTTGAAATTTTAGTGAGGGATCATCTTATTTATGCTACCGTCATTCTAAGCAAATAAGATGTAAACATGACAATCATCACATGCAAATCATAAAGTGACATGATATGGCCAATACCATCTTGCGCCTTCGATCTTCATCTTCGAGGCGCGGCATAATCACCATCATCACCGACATGACACCATGATCTCCATCATCGTGTCTTCGTGAAGTTGTCTCGCCAACTATTACTTCTACTACTATGGCTAACGGTTAGCAATAAAGTAAAGTAATTACATGGCATATTCATTGACACACAGGTCATACAATAAATTAAGAAAACTCCTATGGCTCCTGCCGGTTGTCATACTCATCGACATGCAAGTCGTGATTCCTATTACAAGAACGTGAGCAATCTCGTACATCACACATATCATTCATCGCATCCTTTTGGCCATATCATATCACATAGCATACCCTGCAAAAAACAAGTTAGACGTCCTCTAATTGTTGTTGCATGTTTTACGTGGCTGCTATGGGTTTCTAGCAAGAACGTTTCTTACCTACACAAAAGCCACATTGGTGATATGACAATTGCTATTTACCCTTCATAAGGACCCTTTTCATCGAATCTGATCCGACTAAAATGGGAAAGACAGACACCCGCTAGCCACCTTATGCAACAAGTGCATGTCAGTCGATGGAACCTGTCTCAGATAAGCATACGTGCAAGGTCGGTCTAGGCAGCTTCATCCCACAATGCCCCTGAACCAAGATAGGACTAGTAACGGTAAGCAAATTGAACAAACCATCGCCCACAACTACTTGTGTTCTACTCGTGCATAGAATCTACGCATAGACCTAGCTCATGATGCCACTATTAGAGAACGTAGTAATAATTCAAAAATTCCTACATGTCACCAAGATCAATCTAGGAGATGCTAGCAACGAGAGAGAGGGAGTGCATCTTCGTACCCTTGAAGATCGCTAAGCGGAAGCGTCACAAGAACGCGGTTGATCGAGTCGTACTCGCGGCGATTCAAATCATGGAAGATCCGATCTAGCGCCAAACGGATGGCGCCTCCGCGTTCAACACACGTACAGCCCGGGGACATCTCCTCCTTCTTGATCCATTAAGGGGAGAGGAGAAGTTGAGGGAGAGCTCCGGAAGCACGATGGCGTGGTGGTGGAGCTTGTGGTATTTCTACAGGGCTTCGCCAAGCTCTACAGATGAGGAGGAGGTGTTGGAGGAGGGAGGGGCTGCGCCAGCAAAGGGGTGTGCTACGTCTTGAGCTTGCGTTGGTTTTCCTCGAAGAGGAGAGGGTGATGCAACAATAGTAGCGTAAGTATTTCCCTCAGTTTTTGAGAACCAAGGTATCAATCCAGTAGGAGGCTCCTCAAAAGTCCCACGCACCTACACAAACAAACAAAGAACTCGCAACCAATGCAATAAAGGGGTTGTCAATCCCTTCACGAGCACTTGCGAAAGTGAGATCTAATAAAGATAGTATGATAAGATAAATATATTATTGGTATTTTATAATATAGATGCAAAAAGTAAAGATGCAAATAAAAGTAGATTGGAAGCAAATTTGATAAGAGATAGACCCGGGGGCCATAGGTTTCACTAGTGGCTTCTCTCAAGATAGCATAAGTATTACGGTGGGTGGACAAATTACTGTCGAGCAATTGACAGAAAAACGAATAATTATGAGATTATCTAGGCATGATCATGTATATAGGCATCACGTCCGCAACAAGTAGACCGACTCCTGCCTGCATCTACTACTATTACTCCACACATCGACCGACTCTCACCTGCATCTAGAGTATTAAGTTCATAAGAACGAGTAACACATTAAGCAAGATGACATGATGTAGAGGGATAAACTCAAGCAATATGATATAAACCCCATCTTGTTATCCTCGATGGCAACAATACTGAGACGTGCCTTGCAACCCTTTACATCCTTTGGGTAAGGACACCGCAGGATTGAAGCCAAAGCTAAGCACTTCTCCCATGGCAAGAAAGATCAATCTAGTAGGCCAAACCAAAATGATAATTCGAAGAGACTTGCAAAGATAACTCAATCATACATAAAAGAATTCAGAGAAGATTCAAATATTATTCATAGATAAACTTGATCATAAACCCACAATTCATCGGATCTCGACAAACACACCGCAAAAAGAGTTTACATCGAATAGATCTCCACAAGAGAGGGGGAGAACATTGTATTGAGATCCAAAAAGAGAGAAGAAGCCATCTAGCTAATAACTGTGGACCCGTAGGTCTGTGGTAAACTAATCACAACTCATTTGAGGGGCAAGGATGTTGATGTAGAAGCCCTCCATGGTCGATTTTCCCTCTGGCAGAGTGCCAGCGAAGGCTCCAAGATGAGATCCCATGGATACAAAAGGTTATGGTGGTGGAAATTGTGTTTCGTCTGCCCCCCGGATGTTCTTGGGGTACGTAGGCTTATATAGGAGGAAGAAGTACGTCGGTGGATGCCCGAGGGCCCACAAGACAGGGGGCGCGCCCTATAGGGGGGGGCGCCCTCCTATCTCGTGGGAGCCTTGGCTGCTTCTTGACTTGCACTCCAAGTCCTCTGGATCACGTTCGTTCCAAAAATCACGCTCCCGGAGGTTTCATTCCGTTTGTACTCCGTTTGATATTCCTTTTGTTCGAAATACTGAAATAGGCAAAAAAACGGCAATATGGGTTGGGCCTCCGGTTAGTAGGTTAGTCCCAAAAATTATATAAATGTGTAAAATAAAGCCCATAAACATCCAAAAGGGGTAATATAATAGCATGGAACTATAAAAAATTATAGACACGTTGGAGACGTATCAAGCATCCCCAAGCTTAATTCCTGCTCGTCCTCGAGTAGGTAAATGATAAAAAAGAGAATTTTTGATGTGAAATGCTACCTAGCATAATTCTCAATGTAATTTTCTTTATTGTGGCATGAATGTTCAGATCCAAATGATTCAAAATAAAAGTTCATATTGATAAAAGAAATAGTAACACTTCAAGCATACTAATCAAAGTAATCATGTCTTCTCAAAATAGCATGGCAAAAGAAAGTTCATCCCTACAAATCATATAGTTAGGCTATGCTTCATTTTCGTCACACAAAGATGTTCCCAACTTCTATACCCCCGATGACAAGCCAAGCAATTGTTTCATACTTAAATAATCTCAAACTTTTTCAACCTTCACGCAATACATGAGTGTGAGCCATGGATATAGCACTATGGGTGGAATAGAATATGATGATGGGGATTGTGTGGAGAAGACAAAAAAGGAGAAAGTCTCACATTGACGAGGATAATCAACGGGCTATGGAGATGCCCATCAATTGATGTTAACATGAGAAGTAGGGATTGCCATGCAACGGATGCACTAGAGCTATAAATTATTAGACCTATCTTTTTGCATATGCGTTTGACTGATATGCTTAAAATGAATCCTTATGCTAAGTACATGAAAGATATTGTTACAAATAAAAGAAAGATACCGAAGCTGAAATTTCCATCATGCTTGCCAATTATACTTTTAAGGGTGGAATACCAAAGAAACTTGGTGACCCAGTAGTACCAACTATACCATGCTTCATTAAAAGAAACTATGTTAAAACTGCTTTATGTGATCTTGGAGCCGGTGTTAGTGTTATGCCTCTCTCTTTATATCGTAGACTTGATTTGAATAAGTTGACACCAACTAAAATATCTTTGCAAATGGCCGATAAATCAACTGCAATACCTGTCAGTATTTGTGAGGATGTGCCTGTTTTGGTTGGAAACGTTACTATCTTAACGGACTTTGTTATTCTTGATATTCTCAAGGACGATAGTATGTCGATTATCCTTGGTAGACCATTTTTTAATACTGCAGGGGCTGTTATTGATTGCAACAAAGGCAATGTCACTTTTCATGTTAATGGTAATGAGCATACGGTACATTTTCCGAGGAAACAACCTCAAGTTCACTGTATAAATTCTATTGGAAGAATTCCAACTATTATTATTGGAGGTTTTGAATTCCCTCTTCCTACTGTCAAGAAGAAATATGGTAGTCTTATTATTGGGGATGTACATTTCCCCTTTGGGGTAACCTAGTGTTATTTGAAATTTCTCCAGTTCCATGTTATTCGGAATGAGTTTGTTAACAAGACTTGACCAACCTTGTTAGTGGATTCGTTTTGATGAGCATGAGATCGATGAAGTTAGAAAGCACAACTCTCTGTACCCTCCTTTTACCTTCTGTTATTTAGATTAAATAAAGCAAAAATAGTATTTTTTCTGTCTGTTTTCTGATTTATCCATGCAATAAAAATACTCCAAAAATAAAAGTTCTACAAATGCCCTGAAAATGAAATATGATTTTTTCTGGAATATTTGAGAATATCTGGCACCGAGAACACACCAGAGGGGGCAAGCACCTGGCCACGAGGGTCCAGGGCGCGCCCCCTGCCTCGTGGGCCCCTGGTGGCCCCCCTCCACTTATTCCTGCACCCATACCCTTCTTCTTCCTCCAAAAAAATCATCAACCAGCTCAAGCACGAATTCTAGCTCATCTTGCTACCATTTTCGATCACCTTGCTCAATGCTCCATTCACAAAACTGCTTTGGGGGATTGTTCTTTGGTATGTGTCGGTGGAAACGACACCTATAGGATCACAAGAATCCCTACTACGGTTGCGGGGCGCGGGGTCCTGAGGAGAGCGGGATCAACAGTCAGTACAAGCACGCGGGTCGTTTACCCAAGTTCGGTCCGCGAGGATGCGTAATACCCTAGTCCTGCTTTGATGTGTATATCTGTGCTCTTGGAGTTCTTGAGCTAGCTACAATGGGTGTAACTTGTCCAAGGGTCCGAATCCTTCTCCTGGATGCCTTGGGCCTCCTTTTATAGTCAAGGAGATCGCCACAGTGGCACATAGGAGGTGGCAACGGGGTACTGTGGCTAAGCCTATCGCTTGCCATTACGGAAAAGACGCATTTAATGCGCCTCTGACGTGTCCCCTTCACTTTACCGCCGCTTTGCCCTGCTTCGACACGCGCCTGGGCCAGCGAGGCGGTCAGCGCCATGTAAGCTGGCAGGCTGCTGAGGTGGCGCGGTGGTAGGGTCTTCACGAAGGTTTGCATGCCACCACGTAGGCATGCGCTGAGTTGGCGAAGAAGCTTCATGTCGACACGTAGGCGCTTTCCAAGCTGGTGGGCTGGCAGCTGCATGGGAGTGGTGATAGAAACTTGGCGGGTGCGGGACTGGCTGTGGCCACGTGGATGTCCTCGGCAAGGGCCTTGCCGGGGCCCCGGCAAGGGTCTTGCCGTGGTGTTGCGATCGTCCCCGGCAAGGATCTTGCCGGGGGTCTTGTGGGTTTCCCCGGCAAGGATCTCGCTGAGGTTTGTCGTCTTCTAATGTTCTTCTGATTTGGAGTGTTTCTTGTCTTCACAAAAATCTGCATGCCATCAAAGAGGCGCCTCCCGAGCCTTGGCCTCAACGTGGTCGGTGGCGTTGGAAAACCTGGGGCTCAAGGGTGGCACGCCCTACTGGTGTTGGGTAAGCTGCCCCGGCAAGGTCCTTGCCGGGGCCGTGGGGGTCGCACCGGCAAGGGTCTTGCTGGGGGAAACCACCTTGCCTTCTTGCTCTTTATGCCTCCGTCTTGGCGTTGCTTTGGCCATCTTGCGGCTTTGATTTCCTGTCCCTGCTCTGCTCAAGCGTGGCCGTAGGTGCGGCTCTGACTGCCCGTGCACAAGTAAGGGGTACAAAGGAGCGCCCCTACTTTAGTACACCGACAGGAGCCCCCGGGCCTGGGCCACACATAAGCGCAACGCGTTGTTGGGCTAGGCCCAAAAGCGGTGTGCGGGCAGGTGGGGTCATTTTAATTAAGGAGATTTTTCCGCCCACTGCGCTCTCCCATGATCCACGTTGCACGCGTGACGTGGGGGTCGCGCGCGCGGGTGATCGAAGCATGCTTGCGTCATCCTGCGGTGAACAGTAAAGAGGAGGCTTGCGTGTCCCTTCGAGACCGCAGGGCCGCTGCTCATTTACTCTCCTTACCTGGGAACCGTCGCTTCACGCATCCCACTATGCCCGTCCCTTGCGCCATGTGCGCCGCATGCATGACACAGGGCGAATGACAGGTGCGTGGAATATGAGATGACGTGCGTGCGTGGGTTGATTCCCACGCGCCTTCAATTGGGCGGGGTGAGCGGTCGACGGTCTCGCCTACTGTCACCTTAATGAGCCGGATTGGCTGAGAGGGGCGGCCGAGCCCCGACCTCGTCCCTTTATAAGGAGGGGAGCGGGAGGATGGCGCCTCTCAGTCCTTCGCCATCCGCCTCTCCCCATCTCTGCTCCTTCCTCCCTTCTGTCATGGCGAGAGGGTGCGCTGATGCTTCATCGGTGGCGGCGAGGGTCTCTGCTCGACAACGCGTCGCTCCTCCCCAAGAGCCCGTGGCAGCGGAGCCGGCCACGAGGGGAAGAGGGAGGGAGCGAGGCCGAGGCCGCCGTGGTGCTCGGGGAAGAGGAGGATGGGGCGGCGCATCGGCCTCGCCTCCGCTAGCGGTCCTTCCCCCAATGGAGGGCCACGTCGGGGACAACCCTCGCGAGTTCTTCATCAGGCTGCACCGGCTGGCGCGCCGTCTTTTTCGTCCCCCGACCCCATTCACTCGGGAGATGGAGCTTGACCCGCTGCAAGTGGTGAGGCTGCACACGAGGGGCTGCGGGAATAGTGGTACATGGGCCGATGTTGATTTCCCAGCCCCTCACGTCATTTATCTTCGCCACGGATGGAAGACCTTCGCTCGTATCCACAGCCTGACGGCGGGGCTCATTCTCTACTTCAAGTTAATGGAGAACGGCCTCCTCTCCGTCAAGGTCTTCGGCGATTTCGGAACTCGCCTGAAATGTTGTGTGGAGAGCTCCTCGGATGACGAAGACTCGTCCTCAAGCGAGAGAGACGAGGAGGACAGCGGCAGCGACGACGAGGGTAGCAGGAAAGAGGATGACGGGTTCGACTAGGTGTTGGACCCGCCGCTCCAGGGCAGTGCCGGCAGCAGCAGCATCTGGACCGGGCTCCTTCTCCCGGTGGAGCTAACTCCTTGAACTTCTCGGGGTCGCCTCCCTGGGCGGCAGGCATGGCAAGGCCGGAGGGTCCGCACGCTTAACGTTCGATGACGATTTGTATTATGAGTTATGTGTTTTTGATGACCGGAGTTTGTTCGGAGTCCCGGATGAGATCACAGGCATGACAGGAGTCTCGAAATGGTTGAGACATAAAGATTCACATATTATAAGGCTACATTCGGACACTGGAATGGTTCGGGTCGTTTCGGATATGTTTTGGAGTATCGTGGGTTAGCGGAACCCCCTCCGGGAAGTTATTCGGCCTCATGGGCCTTAGTGGAGAAGAGAGAGAGACGGCCAGAGGTGGCATGCGCCCCCTTGCCCCAATACGAATTGGACAAGGGGAGGGGGCGGCGCCCCCTCCTTCCTTCTCGCCTCCTCTTCCTTCCCCCTCTCCCACTTGGAATAGGAAAGGGAGGGCCGAATCCTACTTGGTTTGGAGTCCTAGTAGGACTCTCCCCCATGGCACGCCTCCCCTCTTGGCCGGCCTCCTCCTCCCCCTCCTTTATATACGTGGCCAAGGGGCACCCCATAGACACACAAGTTGATCTTTTAGCCGTGTGCGGTGCCTCCCTCCACAGTTACACACCTCGGTCATATCATCGTAGTGCTTAGGCGAAGCCATGCGCCGATAACTTCATCATCACCGTCGCCATGCCGTCGTGCTGACGAAACTCTCCCTCGGCCTCAACTGGATCAAGAGTACGAGGGACGTCATCGAGCTAAACGTGCGCTGAATGCGGAGGTGCCATACGTTCGGTGCTTGGATTGCGAAGACGTTCGATTACATCAACCGCGTTAAATAACATTTCCGCTTTCGGTCTACGAGGGTACGTGGACACACTCTCCCATTTCGTTGCTACGCATCTCCTAGATAGATCTTGCATGATCGTACGATTTTTTTTGAAATTACCACGTTCCCCAACAACACAAAGCACGAGGGAGATGACGACACACTCGACGTGGCCTCCAAAGAGGGGAATGACACCCGCGGGTGCCATCGACGCCGGCCGGCCAAAACCAAACATGATTTTCATCCGTAATATTGCACATCTCCACTCCGACGAGGTACCGGGCAGCACCGTTCCTGAAGCCTTGCACCGCCGTCACTGCAGCATTTCAGCCGAAGCCGCGTAGCCGTGGTCCAACACCACCCGCCCTGCTAAGAGAGCGCGAACCAGACCTCCACCAACATCGCCATCGATAAGCAACCGCCACCTCCAAGCAGAGCAAAAGCTAGATCCGCTCCATCGGCCTTCATCGACAATGAGAGACTGCCGCCGGATTGGATCTGGCCCGCCCCTCCAACCTCACTCCGGCGCCATCTCCACCGGGGCATCGCCGCGATCCCCTCACATGGAGGGGGCCGGAAGCCCGCTGCGTGCCAGGACACCTTCCAGGCAGGGCCATCTCGGCGCCGGCGCCCCCATGGCTGATCCAACGCCGCCGCCACTGCTGTTGCTGGTGCTCCACTTGCAGCCACCTACCAGAAGTGCTCCTCGCCAGGATCCGGCGAACGCCCTCGCCCCTCCCCCCCGTTGTGCCTCCAACCACACCGCGAGTTCCCGCACCGCCCGCGGGAAGGAAGTCGTGGTCTTTCCACTGCCGCGCGATGGAACCAACCCCACAGGCCCAGATCGAAACGGATTTGGATCTGACCGCACCTCCATCCACTGCTCCGGCGCCAGCGCTTTCGGGGGCATCACCGCACGCCCACCGCATGGAGACGGCTGAGCGCCCGCTGCCCGCCAGGATCTCCTTCCTGGCAGGGCCTCCTCGGCCCCGCCACCTCCATGGCAGAGCGCTCGCGCCGCCACCGCCCACCAGCGCCAACGCACCGCCTTCTTCCTCCTCCTCCGCTCTGCAGCCTCCTGACCCAGTTCCTCCGCACCACCACGCTCTCCGTCGTGCTCCGGCGACCAGCAACGAGATCATGCCACTGGCCACCCCACCTCCAAGGCTGCCCCGGGGAAGACCCGCTCCGCACGAAGGGCCTGTTGTGGGGGCGTCGCCAGGACCCGCCGCCTTTGACGGCCAGTGGCGGCTGCAGCGGCCTTGGGAGGAAATCCGGCGACTTCTGGTTTAGGGATTTGGGGGTGTCACACCCTAGCTAGTTCATGCATTAGAGTGTTGCATCATGTCTATTTTTTTCAACAGAAACTTGAAATGGGATTGCCAGAACCCCCAGCCCCCTCTGAAACAACTAGGGTTTACTAAAATATTTTGATGAACTGAAATGCCCTTCTAAAATGTCCATCATTTTTGTCTTGGTCGAAGCTTTGCCAAAAGTGATGCACAATTTCCTAGGTCATCCCAGGGTCTTTGATTTAAATCATAGCTATTTGAATTTGGGCATTTAAAATTTATAAAATATTTCGAATGTCCAAATATCTCCAAACTAAAATGTTTCATGTTGGAAATATTCCAACAATGGACCATGAGCAGTTTGGTGAATTTTAAAACCTTTCTGGTATTTTAAAAAACTCAACCAAGTTGCAGAGAAATAGAAAAAGAAAAACAGGAAGCAGAAAAGAAACTAACCTGGCGCCTCGGCCATTGGCCAGCCCACTGGCCGCCCAGCCAAAGACCGCGCCGGCCACTGCTTGCCCGGCCAGCAGCAGCAGTGCTCGATGGCGAGCACCGCATGGGTGCCACGCACCTGCTCGCCGTCTCGCCGTTTCCCTCGCCTTGCCACGTCGGGGATCGGTCTCCCTCGCTCTCCCGCACCCCCCAGACACCCCCTCTCCTCCCTGGTTCGTCTCCCTCGCTCCCCCACGCCATGGCCGACGCCACCGCCGCCGCACCACCGTCGTAGCTGCGTTCTCCGTCAACCCCACGCCGCGCCACCGTGTCCAGGAGCTCCGCCGCCGTCGACTCCTTCGAGCTAGCCGAGCCCCGAAGCTTCGCGTGCCTCAAGACGCCGCACCAGCCTCGCCGAGTCCGCCGCGCCCGAGATCCCCTTCAACGCCGTCGCCGCTGCAGCTCGTCCCCGACCACGCCGTCTGCACCGTCGCGTCCGCTGTGAGCTTAGCCACCTCCCGACCCTCTCTCTCGCTCCGTGCATCACAGCAAGCGCCACGAGGATCGCGCCGCGACGCACCGCCGCGGACCTCGTCGCCGGCGTGCCCCGCCATCTTCGGTCACTTCACCGTGTCCAACACGTTCACCACATCGCCTGGTGCTAACCAAGCACTCCACGCACCTCACCGCACACCACAAGACGAGTTCGTTTTCACCCGAGCCCGGTGGCGCCAAAGTCGCCGCTGGCGGCTACTCCGCCACCCCGAGCCCAACGGACTCCGCCAAGAGCTGCGGCTCGTCCTCGGCTTCACTCGGTGGTCGCCGCGCCCTTTTGGTGGCGGGCGGCTAAAACACTATCGCCGCCGCCGGGCTCGCCGGCGGTTAAACGCCGGTGGGTTTGACCCTGGCTTTGACCACGGGTGGGCCCGGTTTGACCCCCTGGGTCTATGACATGTGGGCCCAGCCCCACTAATTAATCTAGTTTAGTTTAATTAAATTCTAATTAAACTAACCCCACTGACACGCGGGACCCACTGGTCAGTTTGACCTGACCAGCCCGTTGACCCCCTGACGTCATCATGACGCAAGGTCTTGTGTGAGATTTAATTCTTGGAATTATTTTTACACAGGAAATTCCAGAAAATGTTTCAAACTTCAAAAATTCATATAAAATCAACCATAGCTCCAAATGAGACAAATTATATATGAAAAATGATCAGAAAAATCCAATCTTTCCATCTGTACAGGTTTCATGCATGTTTACAGAAGCTAACCCACTGTTTATCACAGAACAAGTTTAAGCACTTAAAATGATCATATGTGAGTTTGAATTTTGAATCTTTGGTTCAAATTAATTCAAACCCATCCGATCTTAGTTGCATTAGCCCAAAGCACTCATTTTGCCATGTCTCATTGCATGCATCATATTGTTGCATCCTGTTTGGTAATGTTGTGTATCGGTGTTCCTGCGGCAGGTTCTGGCCCCGAGGAGTACCGTGATAACCCCGACGAAGAACAATACCCGTGTAACGACCCGTCAGGCAAGCAACCAACCATTTGATCATATCGATAAAATCCCATGTTCTTGCTCCTGCTCTCGTTTACTGCATTAAGACAACGCGATTCAAACTGCTGTGTGCTGCGGTAGTTGAACCCATTTCCTCTGCATGACTGTCATTGCCCACGATAACTAGATGAAACCCACTAGCATGTGTAGGAGTTTGATTGAGCCATGTGATTGTGTTGTTCCTACCTTGCCATGCCTGCTATGCTTAGAGTCGTGTCGTCCGGTTCATCGGGGTGATGGCTAGAGTGAAATGATCGAGTCGACGAGAGTAAGGTGTTGAACACGATTTGGTAAAGGTATCGATGAAAGGCCATGTAGGAGTACATGGTGGGTTGTTTCATTGAGGCCGTCCTTAAGCCTCGAGATCTGTATGTGTGATTTAAGATTCAGCTACTACCATACATTGGGCCTGAAATATGACCCTTTCGACTTCTTATTCACACTAGTCCTCTGTCCGGGAGTTGCGGTAGTTTCGGTGTTTGTAGCCTACTGGAGGCCGTGGACAGCGCTGACCGTAGGGGTGGGCTGTGATGCCGGTAGGTACGTGGCCGGGTGTACCGGATGCCCGTTTGGTATCTCGGGAACCTTGTTCACATCGTTTGGGGCTGTGAGCGAGACTTCGGCCGGAACTCCTCATAGATGGAACCCAAATAGGCGATAAACCTGGACTAGGGACTCGAGTGTCTAGGTAGGTCGTGGTCTACACCCACGTTGGCTTTCGCTTGAAGTCTGCCGAGCACATGTCGTGTGCAGACGCTAAGTGGTGGAAACATGTATGAAGAAGTACACCCCTGCAGGGTTAACATCATCTATTCGAATAGCCGCGTCCGTGGTAAAGGACTACTTGGTTGCCTATACAGTTCATAGACAAGTAAATGGATACTACTAAAAGCCTCAAGATAAGCGTGAGTGCCGAGGATGGCTTCTCCGTAGGAAGACGGGGTTGGATCCTCGGTGGTGTATTGAAGTGATGAGTAGTGGACTCGAGTCATAAAACTATTTCAAGTTGGTGTCTCGTGGGATAGCTTAGCCATGAGTCAAAGCTGGCTTGCTGCAATAACCCCACCAACCCTTCTTGATAATATGCATGTATGTAGGGTCGATGTAAGTCTTCTTTGAGTACCTTTGTACTCATGTTGCTTTAATTTACATTCTTCAGAAGATGCCACAAACCCTCCCGACGGGTTCTTTGTAGACGTTGACATCGACGAGTAGACTAAGGCCCAGGTGGTGATCCTGTGCAAGAGAAGGACCATGTAGTATAGCTAGGCTTACCCTAGCCTCTTTTATTTTACTAGTTGTCTGTACTCAGACAAGACACTTCCGCTGTTGGCTTGTATGCTTGTATGACTTGTATGTGGGTCGTGTGACCCGTACTTGTGTGTATGTTATGAATGGCTCTCTGAGCCTTTAAATAAAGTACTTGTGTCGTAGAGTCATGTTGTGATGCCTTGTTGTATTTGCACATATCGAGCATATTGTGTGTATGATTGAAATGCTTGGTATGTGTGGGATCTGACTATCTAGTTGTTTATCTTTAGTAGCCTCTCTTACCGGGAAATGTCTCCTAGTGTCTCCATCGAGCCATGGTAGCTTGCTACTGCTCCGGAACACTTAGGCTGGCGGCATGTGTCCTTCTTCGTTCTCGTGTCCATCCCTTCGGGAAATGTCACGCATTGAGTACCGAGTCTGTTAGCCGCTACAGCCGGTTTATCGAGTCCTGCTAGCCCAGCGCTACAGCCCGGAACTTACTTGCTGTTGACCGACACGTTCGATGTTGGGTCATGGATGCTGTCCTGTAAGTCTGTGCCACTTTGGGTTTACGACTAGTCATGTCAGCCCGGGCTCCTTTTCATATGGATGCTAGCGACACTATCATATCGTGTGCCAAAAGGCATAAACGGTCCCGGGCCAAGGTAAGGTGGCACCCGTTGGGATACCGTGCGTGAGGCCGCAAAGTGATATGATGTGTTGCAGAGCTAGATCGATGTGACATTGAGTCGGGTCTGACAGCGTTAGCATCGAGCCGGACTGCTGTAGGTTCTCCAAGCCAAACTGGTCGATGTTGAGTCTAGAAATGCTTTAGTTATATGTAGGGGAATTGATTGTGGGATGGTACGTAAGGCTCTTTTTACTCCTTTATCTCATAATATTCTGATCTGAGTCAGTCCATTCTTCCACCGGGGGTTAAGGATTAGGACCTCTTCTCTCTGTTAGGCTCACGTGTTACTAATCAGTAGTACCTTGTAGGTTTGATGGTTACAAGCCTGTTTTCATCTTATTATTCTGTTGTGTTACTATTTGCACCCAGAATCTTGATATGAAATTGTTGAGTGGTTATGCAATTCCTTGTGAAATGTCTCAAACCCTTTTGAGCATTTACAGTCATTATGCTGTCCAAATTCCGCTAGAAATACTAATGCCTTTGCATTGTGGTTATGCTTCCAGATGGCCACTCGTGATCAAAATCAAGTGGTTAAATCGACCAGATGCATTGGGGTGACGGTCATACAACCATGCTAGTTCGGGTTATGATCGAGCGGGATACCGTTGGTACCCAGTACAGATTGAAGAACGATATCGAGACTTTAATCAAAGTCAGTATCTTTGCACCGTCAGGGTGTTCCCCTCTTATCCTGGTTGCACCGAGGCCCTTCACAGCTCCTATGGGCTTGGTGTTACTATTGATATGGCGGTTCAAGATGCTGCATATTCTATGATGACCATTATACGAGCCAGATGGGCTGCTCGCAACACCGACTTCGGTATATGCCGAGTTCACTTCTGGGCGTTTGGTTATCTTCGAGCCATCTATGCTGATTCGATCCAGAGGACTCCTAACCCGTACTACCGCCGAGCTGCTCGAGGACAAGGACCGAGAGAGTCGGGCCTTGAGGATGGAGCTCTTCAATGCCCGTCTTGATCACCGGGCTACCTTGACTCGTTTTGCACCGGCTGTTCAAGCTGGTTATATGGATATGAGAGATTTGTATCCTGTCGGGGCTGATCTGCGGACATGATGGATGGCGTGATGTGGGGGCATCACCCCACCTCGTGGTCCTCGCTTGCCACCGTTCGAGGTCAAGACCTCACCCATGCCCTTATGGTCCACAGGCTCCCCGGGACCGCCTGTTCCGGACGATCACGTTGAACTCCCGTGCTACGGAGGAGACTTCTATGAGAACTACTACGGAGGCGTCGAGTTAGTAGTAGTCCCACTAGTATTGTAATAGTTGTGTTTCCACCGTCTGCGTGACTCGTGGAATATGACTTAGTGTGTACTAATCCGGAGGTGTAACAAAAATAATGTATAGGAGCTTGGTGTGCCTCCGATGAGATGTAATCTTCCTTTCACCGTAGTAGTACTTTGTTTGGTCTTGTACTAAACCTTGTATGGTGTGTATGACGATGGAATAAAGAAGCAGTTTCAGTATCTACCATGTCATACGGATGATCATCTCGCATTCGAGTTATCCATTACATTCTACACTTCTATGTCGGAATCTTGCCATCTGGACTAAATCCTTGTCTTGTTTTCCTAGGATGGTTAACACCAAGAACAACCCTGCTCCGCCAGAGCAGGTCAAGGCGATGGAGTTGGAGAAGCAAACCTGCCTCACCCTCCTTCTCGGCGAAGTTATGCTAGAGGCCGAGAGAAACAAACGGAGACCAACCGTTTGCGGGCGTATCGAGCGTAACACAGCCCATCATCCGAGAAACAACTTGGTGTCGCTCGGTGACTTCATCAAGTTACACCTCCTACCTTCCACCACTCCGTCGAGCCTCTCGACGCCCGATGGCAACCCAAAGCATTACTCACAAGCTGCGTTCGCACTAGTAGCTGAGGCTGATAAGGTCACCTTTGCTGCATATCATCTTGAAGGCCCCTTGATCTCGGTGGGAGAATTATATGGCTATGCGCCCGATTGGCCATGTCACTACTTGGGCAGAATTCAGCGAGGCTTTCCGTGAACATCACATTCGGAGGGTCTCATGGATCGCAAGCGTGAGGAGTTCTGCAGTTTCACCCAAGGTCGTCTCTCCGTGGGCGCCTATAGTAGAGAGTTCGTAATCTCGCACGCTATGCAATCAAGAGGTCTCCACCGACGCCAAGAAACAGGCAAGGTTCCGCAAGGGACTTAGCCCGAACCGCCGAGATCTCCGCTCGCATGAGTGCACCTCTTTCCGAAGCTTGTTAACAAAGCCATCAGCGCTGAAACCGGTCGACTGATTTGAAGCAACACGCAAGCATGGCGTGACATGGGTTCCTCATCCGGTCTTTGGACCACGAAGCGCCGTGTGTGGGTGCCTAATCTCGCCCGCCACCCAGATTCACACCGAGGCCATCCTTTCAGCGCCTCGCCCGGTTCAGCGAATATGCACCAGCTAGGCCCTATGGTGGACCAACCAACAACGCTCCTCGCGCCAGCCCGTGGCGTGCTTCAAATGTGGTGAATCAGGCCACTACATGCGCGATTGTCCTCAGACCAACCCCAACCAGCACTGCAAAAGCTGTTGGCCGTGGCAAGCCAGCCAGGAAGGTGTTCTATGCCTGCCGCCACCACCGCACGTGGCCATGTTAATTGTGTCTCAGCTGAAGAGGCCCAAGAAGATCCCAACGTCGTGCTCGGTACGCTTCTTGTTAATTGCCACCCGGCATCCGTTCTTTTTGATACTGGAGCATCTCATTCATTTATATCCGAAAACTATGCTCGTTTGCATAACACCGCATTCTGTGACATGCCTTCCACCATGGAAATTTCTACCCCGGGTTCTAGATGGCAAACCTCTAGAGTAAGCCATGGAAATGAAATTCAGGTCGACAGACTTGTCTTCCTTGCATCGTTGATAGCTCTCAAATCTTCGGATATAAATATCATCTTGGGTATGGACTGGATGTCGGCCCATCATGCCAAGATTGATTGTTTCTCTAGGACTGTTCAACTTACGCACCCCTCGGGAAAGATAGTCAATGTCTTGACCCAAATATCCAAGCGCCAACTTTATTCTCTTAATGCCAGTCCATTGCCAGACCTCGAAGACGTTCCGGTAGTCCGTGACTTTCCGGATGTCTTTCCAGAAGAATTGCCAGGTGTTCCACCGCGGAGATGTTGAATTCGTGATAGACCTCATTCCAGGAACTGTCCCAATTTCTAGAAGACCCTATAAGATGGCACCCCTAGAACTAGCCGAACTTAAGAAACAACTCGATGAGGCCTTGCAAAAGGGTTTCATCCGTCCTAGTTCATCTCCTTGGGCTTGCCCCGTCCTCTTCGTCAAGAAGAAGGATGGTACGGATCGGATGGTTGTAGATTATCGACCCGTCAACCTGGTCACAATTAAGAACAAGTATCCGCTTCCCAGGATCAACGATCTGTATGATCAGCTCGCAGGATCCTCAGTCTTCTCTAAGATGGATTTGAGGTTAGGTTACCATCAAATCAAAATCCGAAACGGGGACATTCCTAAAACGGCTTTTGTTACTCGTTATGGCCAATACGAGTACACCGTCATGTCCTTCGGTCTAACCAACGCCCCAGCCACTTTCTCCCGGTTAATGAACTCAATCTTCATGGAATATTTGGATAAATTCGTCGTGGTTTACCTCGATGACATACTCATCTATTCCAAGAATGAGGAAGAACATGCCGAACATCTAAGGCTAGTGTTGATGAAACTTCGAGAGCATCGCCTTTATGCCAAGTTTTCCAAATGCGAATTTTGGCTGCCAGAAGTGACCTATCTAGGACATGTAATTTCTGGTAAAGGTATTGCAGTCAACCCCGAGCGAGTTCAAGCCGTCCTTAATTGGACTCCACCTGAATCGGTCAAGCAAGTTCGGAGTTTCCTTGGCTTAGCGAGCTATTGTCGCCGCTTTGTCGAGAACTTCTCCAAAGTTGCTAAACCTCTAACTGAACTCCTCAAGAAAGATAAAAAGTTCGAGTGGACTCCACAATGTGAGCACAGTTTCCAGGAACCGAAAAGACGTTTAACCTCTGCTCCCGTGCTGGTACCACCAGATTTCTCTAAGGACTTTGTTATCTATTGCGACGCCTCGCGACAAGGACTAGGCTGTATTCTCATGCAAGATCGACACGTAATTGCTTATGGTTCACGGCAATTACACCCACATGAGGAAAACTACCCTACCCATGATCTAGAGCTTGCAGCTGTAGTCTATGCACTCAAAACCTGGCGACATTATCTTCTTGGTAATCGTTGCGAAATCTACACCGATCACCAAAGTCTGAAATACATATTCACCCAACCAGACCTGAATCTCAGGCAAAGACGTTGGGTTGAGTTGATCTCAGATTTCGATTTAGGGATAACCTATACCCCAGGAAAAGCCAACGTCATGGCTGATGCACTAAGTCGTAAATCTTATTGCAACAACTTGATGTTGCAACAAAGTCAACCACTTCTCCACGAGGAATTTCGGAAGCTTAACCTTCACATTGTTCCTCGAGGGTTCCTTTCCACTTTGGTGGCGAAACCTACTCTTATGGATCAAGTCACTGCTGCCCAAAAACGAGATAGAGGAATATCCCGGATTAAGGAGAACATTGCTAGCGGAGATGCTAAATGTTTCTCTAAAATGATCATGGTGTTGTATATTTTGAGAACCGCTTAGTGGTTCCCAAAATCAACACATACGGCAGCTGATCCTAAAGGAAGCTCATGAATCTCCTCTCACCATTCATCCGGTAGCACTAAAATGTATCGGGACCTCGCCGGAGGTTCGGTGGACTAGGATGAAGAGAGACATTGCTCAATATGTTGCTAAGCTGCGGCGTCGTCGTCGTGTAAAAGCAGAGCATCAACGGCCTGCTGGCACCCTTCAACCCTTAGCTATTCCTGAATGGAAATGGGATAAAATCAGTATGGATTTCATCACTGGTTTTCCCAGGACCAAGAGGGGGAATAATGCTATCTTTGTTGTTATCGACCGCCTTTCCAAAGTGGCCCATTTCTTACCCGTTCGTGAGAGTATAACCGCTAGTCAGCTAGCAGACTTGTACATCTCCCGAATAGTATCACTTCATGGTGTTCCATTGGAAATAAACTCGGATCGAGGAAGTCTCTTCACCTCTCGATTCTGGGAAAGTTTCCAAAATGCTATGGGAACCCATCTTTCCTTTAGCACTGCTTTTCACCCTCAATCAAGTGGTCAAGTAGAACGTGTCAACCAAATCCTAGAAGACATGCTTCGAGCTTCTGTTATCTCGTTCGGAATGGATTGGGAGAAATGCCTTCCATTTGCCGAATTTGCCTACAACAACAGCTATCAATCTAGCTTGGGCAAAGCACCTTTTGAAGTTCTCTATGGACGAAGGTGTCGAACACCTCTTAACTGGTCAGAAACCGGGGAAAGACAATTCTTTGGCCCGGATATGATTCAGGAGGCAGAAGAGCAAGTTCGCATCGTTCGTGAAAAGTTGAAAACAGCCCAATCCCGTCAAAAGAGTCAATATGACCGAAAACATAAGGCTATGACCTACGAGGTTGACGAGAAGGCTTACCTTCGGGTTACTCCTCTGAAGGGAACCCATCGTTTCGGTATCAAAGGCAAATTGGCTCCTCGCTACATTGGACCCTTTCGTATTCTTGCCAAACGAGGGGAAGTTGCCTACCAGTTGGAACTACCTCCGCATCTCTCCAAAGTCCACGACGTCTTCCACGTTTCTCAACTCAGGCGTTGCTTCTCGGATCCTATCCGTGGAGTGGACCACGAAACGCTTGATCTTCAAGATAACCTCACATATCGAGAATACCCCGTTCGTATCCTCGATCAAGCTGAGCGTACTACTCGACGGCATAATATCAAGTTTCTCAAGGTTCAATGGTCGCACCATTCTGAGAAGGAAGCTACTTGGGAAAGGGAGGATCGTCTTCGACTTGAGTACCCCGCCCTCTTTCCGGAGGAACCTAAATCTCGGGACGAGATTCTTTTGAGTGGGGGTGAGTTGTCACACCCTAGCTAGTTCATGCATTAGAGTGTTGCATCATGTCTATTTTTTCAATGTAAACTTGAAATGGGATTGCGTAACCCTGAGCCCCTCTGAAACAACTAGGGTTTACTAAAAATATTTTCGATGAACCTGAAATGCCCTTCTAAAATGTCCATCATTTTTGTCTTGGTCCAGAAGCTTTGCCAAAAGTGATGCACAATTTCCTAGGTCATCCCAGGGTCTTTGATTTAAATCATAGCTATTTGAATTTGGGCATTTAAAATTTATAAAATATTTCGAATGTCCAAATATCTCCAAACTAAAATGTTTCATGTTGGAAATATTCCAACAATGGACCATGAGCAGTTTGGTGAATTTTAAAACCTTTCTGGTATTTTAAAAAACTCAACCAAGTTGCAGAGAAATAGAAAAAGAAAAACAGAAAGCAGAAAAGAAACTAACTGGCGCCGCCCATTTGGCCAGCCCACTGCCGGCCCAGCACACCGCGCCCGCCAATGAAGCTGCTTGTCGCCAGCAGCAGCAGTGCTCGACGGCGAGCACCGCATGGGTGCCACGCACCTGCTCGCTCGCCGTCTCGCCGTTTCCCTCGCCTTGCCACGCCGGGATCGGTCTCCCTCGCTCTCCCGCACCCCCTGACACCCCTCTCCTCCCGGTTCGCTCCCTCGCTCCCCACGCCATGGCCGACGCCACCGCCGCCGCACCACCGTCGTAGCCGCGTTCTCCGTCAACCCCACGCCGCGCCACCGTGTCCAGGAGCTCCGCCACCGTCGACTCCTTCGAGCTAGCCGAGCCCCGAGCGCTCGCGTGCCCTGAAGACGCCGCACCAGCCTCGCCCGAGTCCGCCGCCGCCGGAGATCCCCTTCAACGCCGTCGCCGCTGCAGCTCGTCCCCGACCACGCCGTCTGCACCGTCGCGTCCGCTGTGAGCTTAGCCACCTCCCCGACCCTCTCTCTCTCGCTCCCGTGCATCACAGCGAGCGCACGAGGATCGCACGCACGCACCGCCGCGGACCTCGTCGCCGACGTGCCCCCGGCCATCTTCCGGTCACTTCACCGTGTCCAACACGTTCACCACATCGCACTGGTGCTAACCAAGCACTCCACGCACCTCACCGCACACCACAAGACGAGTTCGTTTCACCCGAGCCCGGTGGCCGCCAAAGTCGCCGCCGGCGCTACTCCGCCACCCGAGCCCAACGGACTCCGCCAAGAGCTGCGGCTCGTCCTCGGCTTCACTCCGGTGGTCGCGCGCCCTTTTGGTGGCGGAACGGCAAAAACACTATCGCCGCTGTTGGCTCGCTTCGCCGGCGGTTAAGCGCCGTGGGTTTGACCACGGCTTTGACCACGGTGGGCGGTTTGACCCCCGGTCTATGACATGTGGGCCCAGCCCGCTAATTAATCTAGTTTAGTTTAATTAAATTCTAATTAAACTAACCCCATCGACATCGCTGGGACCCACTGGTCAGTTTGACCTGACCAGCCCGTTGACCCCTGACATCATCATGGACTTGATCTCGACGCAAAGATTTAATTACTGGAATTATTTTTACACAGGAAATTCCAGAAAATGTTTCAAACTTCAAAAATTCATATAAAATCAACCATAGCTCCAAATGAGACAAATTATATATGAAAAATGATCAGAAAAATCCAATCTTTCCATCTGTACAGGTTTCATGCATGTTTACAGAAGCTAACCCACTGTTTATCACAGAACAAGTTTAAGCACTTAAAATGATCATATATGAGTTTGAATTTTGAATCTTTGGTTCAAATTAATTCAAACCCATCCGATCTTAGTTGCATTAGCCCAAAGCACTCATTTTGCCATGTCTCATTGCATGCATCATATTGTTGCATCCTGTTTGGTAATGTTGTGTATCGGTGTTCTGCGGCAGGTTCTGGCCCCGAGGAGTACCGTGATAACCCCGACGAAGAACAATACCGTGTAACGACCCGTCGAGCAAGCAACCAACCATTTGATCATATCGATAAAATCCCATGTTCTTGCTCCTTTCGTACATCGCATTAAGACAACGCGATTCAAACTGCTGTGTGTCTGCGGTAGTTGAACCCATTTCCTCTGCATGACTGTCATTGCCACGGTAACTAGATGAAACCCACTAGCATGTGTAGGAGTTGATTGAGCCATGTGATTGTGTTGTTCCTACCTTGCTATGCCTGCTATGCTTAGAGTCGTGTCAGGTCTGGTTCATCGGGGTGATGGCTAGAGTGAAATGATCGAGTCGGTACGAGAGTAAGGTGTTGAACACGATTTGGTAAAGGTATCGATGAAAGGCCATGTAGGAGTACATGGTGGGTTGTTTCATTGAGGCCGTCCTTAAGCACTGAGATCTGTATGTGTGATTTAAGATTCAGCTACTACCATACATTGGGCCCTGAAATATGACCCCGCTCGACTTCTTATTCACACTAGTCCTCTGTCCAGGAGTTGCAAGTAGTTTCTGGTGTTTGTAGCCTACTGGAGGCCGTGGACAGCGCTGACCGTAGGGGTGGGCTGTGATGCGGTAGGTACGTGGCCGGGTGTACCGGATGCCCGTTTGGTATCTCGGGAACCTTGTTCACATCGTTTGGGGCTGTGAGCGAGACTTCGGCCGGAACTCCTCATAGATGGAACCCAAATAGGCGATAAACCTGGACTAGGGACTCGAGTGTCTAGGTAGGTCGTGGTCTACACCCACGTTGGCTTTCGCTTGAAGTCTGCCGAGCACATGTCGTGTGCAGACGCTAAGTGGTGGAAACATGTATGAAGAAGTACACCCCTGCAGGGTTAACATCATCTATTCGAATAGTCGCGTCCGCGGTAAAGGACTACTTGGTTGCCTATACAGTTCATAGACAAGTAAATGGATACTACTAAAAGCCTCAAGATAAGCGTGAGTGCCGAGGATGGCTTCTCCGTAGGAAGACGGGGTTGGATCCTCGGTGGTGTATTGAAGTGATGAGTAGTGGACTCGAGTGCGCAAAACTATTTCAAGTTGGTGTCTCGTAGGATAGCTTAGCCATGAGTCAAAGCTGGCTTGCTGCAATAACCCCACCAACCCTTCTTGATAATATGCATGTATGTAGGGTCTGATGTAAGTCTTGCTGAGTACCTTTGTACTCATGTTGCTTTAATTTACATTCTTCAGAAGATGCCACAAATCCTCCCGACGGGTTCTTTGTAGACGTTGACATCGACGAGTAGACTAAGGCCCAGGTGGTGATCCTGTGCAAGAGAAGGACCATGTAGTATAGCTAGGCTTACCCTAGCCTCTTTTATTTTACTAGTTATGCGTACTCGGACAAGACACTTCGCTGCTGGCTTGTATGCTTGTATGACTTGTATGTGGGTCGTGTGACCCGTACTTGTGTGTATGTTATGAATGGCTCTCTCGAGCCTTTAAATAAAGTACTTGTGTCGAGAGTCATGTTGTGATGCCTTGTTGTATTTGCACATATCGAGCATATTGTGTGTATGATTGAAATGCTTGGTATGTGTGGGATCCGACTATCTAGTTGTTTATCTTTAGTAGCCTCTCTTACGGAAATGTCTCCTAGTGTCTCCACCGAGCCATGGTAGCTTGCTACCGCTCCGGAACACTTAGGCTGGCCGGCATGTGTCCTTCTTCGTTCGTATACATCTTCGGGAAATGTCACGCATTGAGTACCGAGTCTGTTAGCCCGCTACAGCCGGTTTACGAGTCCTGCTAGCCCAGCGCTACAGCCCGGAACTTACTTGCTGTTGACCGACACGCTCGATCTTTGGGTCATGGATGCTGTCCTCGTAAGTCTGTGCCACTTTGGGTTTACGACTAGTCATGTCAGCCCGGCTCCTTTTCATATGGATGCTAGCGACACTATCATATACGTGTGCCAAAAGGCGCAAACGGTCCCGGGCCAAGGTAAGGTGGCACCCGTTGGGATACCGTGCGTGAGGCCGCAAAGTGATATGATGTGTTACAGGCTAGATCGATGTGACATTGAGTCGGGGTCCTGACAGGGGGCCTCCGGAGCCGCACACGCGTACGACCCGGGAGGCAGGTCCGGCGGAAAGACTATTTTGACTGCCACCATTTTTTAGATTATGAAACCCGTGTACAAAAATTGCCTAAAATGAAATTTCACATTATGTACTAGTTTTGTGGTGTCATTGAAAATAGCGTTTGAATTCGTGTTGCGGGGTTATGTCAATGGATCATTGTTGTAAACCACACTTGTCACCTGAGCACGTTATAGAAACAACATGCAAATACATCTATGAGCCCAAGTTCAGATACTTCCAGTGAACAGTAGAATCATTAAAAAAAAAGCAAAACCAAATAAAACAATCCCGTTTCTCCTGGTGCAAGATGCTTGAGTGCATGATTCCCGTGCCTAATTTCGTGAAGGTTGAACGTTCAATGAGCCAGTGGTAAAAAAGACAAAATGACCTCCGTACAGTGCGTAATTTCAAAGTTTCTCACAGGCCCGGATTATTTTGCTAAGAGCTCCTCAAATGTCCAAACTTCAGCAAATTTGGCACACGCATCACGCACTTAAGTATCTTTCACCACAAAAATTGGAATCTTTTGATTTTTAATATTTGTAACAAATTTACTGTTCACTATGAGGCACGACTGAGCCCGGGAGCCAAAATGCCCCTCCCCATGCAGTGCGCACATATAGACCATAATAGACTGCAGATCTCTAAAAGAAGACTGCAAAATATAGGGACCTCCTCTTTTTTTGTTGATTCAAAATTGTTTGCAAGTTTCAAACTCTTATCGATTTCACTTCTATGATTGTTTAATGGGCGCTAGAAATTTATGCGGCGTTGAAGAAGTGATTAAAGGCAAAACCTTGGTGCTTTTAAGCGACCGCTAAAGCATGCTAATTCAAGCCCACCAGTACGGAACGCATTATCAGTGGATGGCTCCTTCCTTCAGAAAGATGCCACTGTTTTGAACCGACATGATCCTTCGTGACGACATTGCAGGTGTGATATTTTTTGCTTACTGGTGAGTATACCATCTAATGACATGCTTGAATCAGAGATACATGCTGTCATGGAAGGGATCCGTGTCCGCGGACGAATTCGCGAGGAAATTTGCGGGTTGCTGTTGGAGATGCCCTCGGCCGTCCTGGTCTTGATCAAAGGCGGACGGCGTGAAGGGCCCTCGGCCGTCCTGGCTTTGTCTCTCATCGGGATCGTAGGCGGCCCCGGTGGCACCGCCAGCGGCCGCCGCACCACCCTCGAAGATGATGTGATGCATGTAGTCGTCGTCGCCGGAGGCCGACATACCGTTGAACAGGTTGCGTGCGCCGGGGCAGCATGTCGGCTGGCACGCGCTGCGTGCGTTTCCTAGCACCTCCGGATGACGAGCCACCGGCCACCGGTGTGGCGTTGAGGTGGATGAGCGCGGGTGTGGAAGGCGCCACCACGCTCACCTCGGGGGAGCGTTCCCCGGAGAGTCGGGAGACTTGCGGGTAGACGTGGAAGCCGGGCACCGGTTGCGTCTCCAACGCGCGAGGCGAGTCGGGCAGCATCATCCGAGGAAACGCAGATGAGCCGGTGCTGGCCGCGGCCACGGCGGCGTTGACGAAGCTGTGCTGGCCAGGGTTTAACCCTAGGTACATTAGCACCTCCCTTGTTGCCACTGCGACGCGGGCGTTGATGGTCTCCTGCTGCGCGGCGGCGGCGAGGGCGGCCGCCACGATGGCTTCCTCCGTTGCGTCCACCGCGTGCCTCCAGCCCTTTCTCTTCGCTGACTCCCTTGCCCGCTCCTCGGGCGTCAGCTTCTTCTTCGGCTTGGGCGCGGCGGTCTCGCAGGGGGCGCGAGGCTTGCCTTTGCCAGTGGGGGTGATCGTGATACCAGACGAGGCGAGGGAGGCGAGGCCGGCGGCGGCATCGAGGTCGTCGTCCATGGCGAGCGGCGGGAGCGCGTGCGGGCGTGAGGGTTTTGGGGAGGAGTAGGCGCGCGCGGGTCCGCCTCGTGTCCGCACCGACGTAAATGAGGCTAAAAAATGGGTCGACAGACAGACGAAAAGTGACGCGCGTCCGTTTGGATCAACGCGTTGGCTGATTTTTCTGTCCGCGCTGATCCAAACGGACGTGCGCGGATAAAATGGTCGCCGCATTGGAGTTGCTCTAATAGTGTTTTTGACACTAGGTCGAATTGAACAAAACATGTTATGAATATTGAATTACTGGGAATAACTGCCGTGGTCAATGACAAGCGAGAGACTACTTCTTTTATGAATGTTTATGAATCTGAATTTGCTTTTTGACTTGCGAACTTCAAAATGGAGGCTGCTCCTACGACCACTCCTCTTCAGTTGCTCTTTTCGGACGGTAAACAGACCCTCTTCCTCTCCTCTGCAGAGCCTGCCTCTAAAACCCCAGGAACCCGGCGACGTGCTCCCTCCCTCTCGAACCGGTGCTCTGATGGCGGTGGAGCACGATGAGGCCGTGGCTTCGCCTTCGGTCACGGCCAGCAGGAAGAAGCGGGCGGCGTCCAGGCCGGCCTCCAACGGAGGGGAGGGCTCCTCGTCGCGATGCAGCGGCGTGCACCGGATGCGCCCCGGGAAGCACACGGTGCAGATCAGGGTCCCGGGGCAGCAGCAATCCGCCGGGGAGGCTGCCGGAGCGCACGGCGCGGCGGCCATCAGGCTGCACGCCGCGGCCGCGAAGACCAACTCCAAGCATCCTGCGGCTGCTGTGACGAAGTCCCGCTCGGGGCTCTTCGGCGCGCACGGGACCCCGAGCGGAGAGCACGGGGCGCAGATCTGGCCCTGCGCAGCCGCCGAGGAGGCCGCCAGAGCGGACGAGGTGATGGCCATCAGGCTGCACGGCGCGGCGGCGGCCTTCACCGACGCCATCCAGCACGGCGACGACGGGGATGCGCCGCTCCTACGCGTCTCCTGCGAGGGCGAGGCGCCGGGGGACGCCGAGAAAAATAAGAAGAAGCGGGCTGCGCCCAGGTCGGGATTCCGCGGCGTGTACCGGCATCCCCGGAGCGGCAGGTACGCCGCGCAGATCCGGGACCCGGAGAGGCGAGCCAAGCTGCTCTGGCTCGGCAGCTTCGCCACGGGCGAGGAGGCCGCGAGAGCCTACGACGTGGCGGCTGTCACGCTGTACGGCGCCAAGGCCGTAACCAACTACGAGCAACCACCCACGGCCGCCATCGACGGCGAGGAGTCGCCCATGGACCTCTTCCCGGAGCTGCGCTCGAACATTCAGGCCTGGAGGAAGGCATTGGGCGCTCGGCCGAGGCACGCCGGCGTGCAACCGTATCGCGGGGAGTACTCGGCGCAGATCTGGGACCCGGTGCGGCGAGCTGACCAGCGGCTCGACACCTTCGGCACCGCCGAGGAGACCGCCGGAGCATTCGACGCAGCGGCTGTCAGGATGCACGTCGCGGCGGCCGAAACCGGCTTCAAGCAACCACCGCGCTCGGCCGCTGCTGCGGATGACGGTGAGGTGTCGGCCATGGACCTCAACGACTTCCTGGAGGTGGAGCTGCCGGCGCTCGACTTCTTCCCTGACAGCATCACCCCAGATGCACAGCTCGACGATCTCTCGACTGGCTTGCCCCTGGTGGAGTTGCAGCAGGTGGATGAGCTCCTCGAGGACATGGGCTTCACCGATATGGTGGCCAGGGCTCAACGTACAGGTGCTCCTAGTCCTACATAGTGAGTTTGATAGAGGCTTCACCATATATGCATGACAAAGTTCAGGCAACATTATGCATGCTTATGCTTGGTATTTGTTTGTGATCTTAGTTTGGTAGTGGACGTATGTGTCTGACCTGATTGTGCTCTGTTATTATGAAGTCTTGGATAGAGAATTGACAGTAGATGCAAAGCTCCAACATGGTAATTAGGTCTTACTAAATTTGCAATTTCAATTTAGGTTGGTCTTACAAGGTTTTAGGTTTGTACTGTTGAATTCAGCAAGAAAATTTAGTGAGATGTGTAGCCGACACCACAGGCCGACAGCAACAGATCATGGCTAAGCACATGTTGCATAAACGTGCCTAATTTTTCCCATGTTGGTACAGTAAACATACTGAGATGGTCTAGATGAAGAGATAATAATTGAAAATACATCATCATTATTACTCAGATGGGATTAATGGTTGGGCTCACAGATATGAGATACAGAGCTGGGTGATAAACAAACGTTGTGATTTTAGCTGGTTTAGAATGCTGGTTTCTAAATACATGCTCATAATTCTCTAGAACTTTTAGAAGAAAGTGAAACAAAATTAGTAATTTCAGGTAGAAACTACCTTTTGGCCTTGTTCAGTGCCCTGTATCTAATCAGAACCTTGACATCTAACATAGTTATCTCCAATTCTTCATGCATGACTTGTAACTTTTATTTATTTATTCAAAAAGAGGGGAAACCCTTGGCCTCTGCATCGAGTGATGCACACTGTCCTTGATTTCCTTTTTATGGCTGATGATCTGGCTTTATTACAACCTGATTTGTGCACCATTTTGGAACTCTGATATCCATGTTATTGTGAAGAACAAGAAGCTAGATGCCAGCGGTTGGTTTCACTAAACCTTACTTCAACTATGTAAGTTACTAGATCAGCAGCTGCATGTTCATTGCCTATAGTATTGTTGTGTTTTTCTGTTATGTGAAACCTTTGATGGTAAAGGCTGGCCGTAGGCAGACTAAAAGGATTAACTTTGCGTTTTTCTTAGTTTTTCCGAATTATTGTGTTTCCAAGTGTGAAACCTTTGATGGAGAAAAGCAAGCAATAGGCAGAGTCAGGATTAACTTTGTGTTTTCCTTTCCAGTACTTCATCTTGACTACGATGTGATCCTGGAAACTGTGTCTGTCTTTCTGGTAGTACAGGCCTTTGAGTGTAGCTATGTAATTAAGCTATGCTAATTGTTCCAGCAGAAGCTATTGCCACTCCTTGTATTTTATCCATCCAAATGACTGTAAATTTTGCACAAGGGGCAATACAAATTGTTTGTATTATCTCTCTGTTAGTAGGTTAGTTTAATCCTGTTGATTCTTGTAGTTTGGAACATGACATGATTTAGGAGTCGAACAGGAAATTGTATAATGCCTAGTAGGAAGAAGCTAAATCATTACGTACCCCTACAGTAATTTGAAACCTCAACTCAAAGTAAAAATGGAAGGCATACATCTCTTCCCGATCATGTAACTTCGTCCCAAAATAAAGCGTGCCTACCAAACAAGCCTGTAAATCATCACTGGTCTAAAAGTACCCCTACTCCAAAGAACACAAGAGATGCAACCACAAACATGACCCCGTATACTTGTCCTGTGGAGCCTTGAGTCCCTTCTATTGAGTCACAACTCTGATTGCGGTGGTGATCTGGGGCACATTGTTTTGGGTTTCCAGCAAAGCTCGAGCCCGAGAACGTGGCGAACTGGCCTTCGACTGGAACAAACCCAGGTAAGTAATCGTTGGGAATGCTGAATTTAGAAAGGTAGTGAAGATTATTCAATGCATCTTGAACCATATCGGGGATATGGTTGTTGGAAAGGTCTACCACCAGGTTTGTGAGGTTAGAGTGTAATTGCGAAATCTCTCCAGACAAAATTTTTGAAGCCCAACATCAACATGAGTGACGAGTGCCTCCAACTTATCTCTGAAGGTACATAACCCGTTAAGTTGTTTTTGTCGCTGCGAGTTCGCCGAGAGACGGTGTAGTACAGGAGGGATGGACAGTTGTAAACAGGCAGCTCAAAGCCCTTTGGGTCTAAAAGGATGTGCTTTCATCTGATTCCAGTCAGCATTGCCATGTCCAACAAGACTCTGGGATTTCCCCTATGAGGTTGTTGTTTGATAAGTTCTACATAGAATAGCAAGTTGAAGGTGCTGATCCAAATTGGAATTGATCCTCTTAGCTCATTTTTAAATATATTAACATCTCTAGATTCCTAAGCATTGATGTCCAAAGAGGTTTTTTCGGGAACAATTGGCAATCTTCGCAAGAACCCTTAGATTGTCAACACCATTTATTTTGCTGTGAATCAAGCTAACAGAAGATTAATTTGTTGTGAAAAATCTTTGTACTGTAGCTTATCCGGCAATAGGTTCTTGTGATCCTAACAAATATATCGATCGGTATCTGAGTAATATGTGGTGATGTCAGGACACTATATCTCCGTGGCTGCTGTTTCATCCCCTGTCATCCAATCTGACTGTTTCATCCCCTGCTATTTCCTCATTTCTGAATGCTCCTGATAAGCAAAGGTGGCGAGTTTCCAATTCCTACACCATTGTGAGCATTTCTTAAGTGCATTCATACTATCTGTAGAATTGTTTTGGGCAAATTATAGGATTGCTAGGGACTTCAGATAATGCAGTCTCGGCCTTTCTAGCGGCCAGCAAGACGTCAACACAAGATTATAGATGTTCATCGATCATATCAAATTATCAAGTAAACGGCCCAGTTAGAGAAGGACGACACATGGAAACAATGAATATTCAGAAGAATGTTAAACAGTTGCGTTGGGAAAATTGGAGCCTATCATAGATGAAGCACGTGTAGATTGTAATGACAAACATCATAATAAAGTCTGCAAGATCTGCGGCAGTGTGCATCCGGGAAACTGTGACCAAATATTGTGCTATAATAGTACACTATAATAACACGCCGAAAACTCGTTCTCAAAGAAAGAAAAAAGAACACTGAAAACCGGAGCGTTTATACATCTCACCTCCACCGCCGAAACTTATTTCAGATGCTTTGTTCTGATGCTACAATAACACGCTGAAAACTCTGTTGCCGAAAACAGAAAAGCACCACAAACTCGATCCTTTATACAAATCTCTTTATGGTTTTCCTTACCTGAAAAGGAGAAAATTGGTCCGGGATGAGCACTAGCAGTATAAATTGCTTTGTGGCTACGCGGTATCCTGTAGCCTGATGTTGGTGGTTTTGGTGCCACTGTCACTGTTTTCGCCTTATCCATATAGCGGTCGCGTGGCCGCCTGGGAAAGAAACGCCCAGCTGATGCCTGCCGAGAGAGATTGAGTACGTCTGGTCAGCTAGCCGTGGCCACCAAACCGGCACCACACAAGAGGCTGGTCCTCCAACTTTGGATTTCCCTGCATGCGTTGCTTCCCACTGTCGAATCAGATCTCGCCTCACACTAATCTCGTGGACGGACGGCATGCAATGCATGATTTCACAGGATGACAGCATGCACAGTTTCAGTCCATGAATTTGGAACAGAATTTTGCAGCATGCATGCATTGTATCGTGAGTACGCTCCTCAAAAAAATTGTAACGTGAGTAGGCTCCTCAAAAAAAATTGTATCGTGAGTTGAGGGACACCCTGTTGGATTTGAAGGACGAACCACAAAATACATGAGCCCCTCGATTGTTTTCTCGTGATTATTTTGCAAGCAGAGGCGACGAATTAATGTTCTACTCCGTAGACGACTAACAAGATTAGCGGGAACACCAACCAAGAAACCAAGAAGAACGATGAACATCACATGGAGAAAACAAGAACGATGAACATCACATCAACGGGAGACGAGGTGGATCGATAGGGCTAGTTGTCGTCCTCGGCCGCCAGCGGCGTGGTCGGAGGGCGATTCTTTTCCTGGCCCATCTCGTTCTCCTCCTGGCCGCCGGCGGCGGCCCGGAGATCCTTGTCCACCGCGCGCACGGCACGGCACAGCGCGTCGTGGCGGGCGGCGGCGGGGCCGAGGCCGGCGGCGGCCGCCTGGACGAGGCCCTCGGCTCGGTCGCAGGAGTCGCTGAAGGCGTCGAGGCAGCGGTGGAGGTCCGTGAGCGCCGCCGACCGGCCGGGCTCGCGGACGGCGGCGGCCGCGGCGTCGACCAGCGCGTCGTAGGCGGCCGCCATTGCGTCGACGGTGCTGTCCATGGCCCGCGGCCGGCGGTTAGTGGTTTCTGGTGGCGGGGCGCGCGGGGCTGGCGGTTACTTGCGTCGATCGAGATCGGGTGGCTTGTGTTGAGTCCTCTTTGCTTTTGCACTCTGTTGCCCCGAGTATGTACCTACTCTTTTTTTTCCTTTGCAGAATTATAATTTGCGCTAGGTCATTGCTTATAACGAGGGCAATAGTAGACGACGACGCCTCGTGTGGCATGAAGAAAAACCCGCCCGCACGACCGCGTCCGGGCGCGTGCAGCCACAACCCGCACGTTCGGTGGGTGGCAAAACCGCCCACGCGTCCGGGCTAGGCGACCGCGCTGCCCGCACGACCCAGCCGTCCCGGCCTCCTTTCGATCCCCAGTCCGAACTGCCGCCATCGTCTCCCACCTCTCGATCCCTTACCTCCATCGCCGTCCTTCTCTGCTTGCCATGGCAATCAGAGCAGATCCGTAGGGCCTTCCCACCGCTAACCACACCCCCCCACTCCAACACCGCCCTCTCAAGACGACCAGCTAAAAGCAGGTGAATCTCCGATCTCCTATTGTTTTTTGTCCTTCTTCCGGCCAGAAATTAGAAATTGCAAATTTACCAACGAAGATGGCGACTGGATCCACGGTATCGGGGCAAAACACCACACGGTTTTGTGTGTATTCGCATTTGCCAACCAGCATACACCAGATCTGCCATGTACTACGCTAGAGTTGAGCTTATGTTCTCGGTTGTCTTGGTGCAAGTAGTTGGTAATGAAGGATGCGTAGGAATCCCTAAAAAAAAGGAGAGAAATAAGAAATTTGGCATAGGGGGTAGGAAAAATAGTTGCCACTTGTGTCTAACATCAGTTGCCACCTATCGTTGCTGTTAACTGCCACCATGTTAACCTGTTGCTTGCCATCCTATTGTAATGGTTGTTGCTATCGCTTCAAAAAGATACCTGGCACCCAGATTCAGAAAAGAGAGTGGATGTGCATGTCCTACTTGCCATGATGTGTTGGTTGCCTACGCAGGAAAATGTGAAAAGATTGCCGTGTTATCTTCTACGTGCAAACAACAAAAAATGTATTTTTTGCGGATTGTTGATTTGTTCTTGTTCATGCAGTGATTGAGAACACATTGACAGAAACAAAATGCGGAAAGAATGAATCACGAAGATGGCACTGATCCTTGGATTTCTCAAAGACCAGAAACGCCCCCTTGAGATGCAGCAGAGTACAGTCAACTCATTTCTGCAGGGCCGTTGCTGCCACTACTAGAGCAGTACGCATGCATTGATATGATGCATGATAACAAGAAAAGAACATTTGCCATGTTCGCGACGATGAAGATGACATTCTACTTATGTCCTACAATGTCATTTTTCACAGGTTCTTATGACCAAAACACATTAGGGGGGCACGATGGCAAGTTCAGTCACAGGGCGCTAGCACTGACAAATGTACGGGCAACCAACTTCAACTAGCTAATGTGGCAAATCAAGGTAACACATACGAAAAAGAAACATACTGGTGTGAACATGAAAATTAAACTTGCAAAGGATGGCAAAAGACTCACGAGTTATATCGGGAAAAATGTAGGACCTTCATGCAGCACGTGGCATCAGGCGGCAACCATGTACCTGCCATCAACGTCATACACAGGTGAGTCCATAAAAGTGAAGTTGCGGACGGTGAATTAGCAGAAGGAACATAGCTGACAACTGCAGTTGCCATGCCTGGACAACTGCCCCATGCCTGGACAACTGCAGTTGCCATGCCTGGACAACTACAGTTGCCATGCCTGGACAACTGCAGTTGCCATGTATGATCAAATGTGATTGCAATGTATAAACAACCGTGGATGGCAAGTGTGAACAAATCTGTGTGGCATGGTTGGACCACTAGTGTGCCATGTTGAAGAAACTACAGTTGCCATGCAGTGACCAACTACTACCATGATCACAGGTTGTTACCGGGGGACTACATCGACAAATGTCTCATGGCAAGCTTCACAGTTGCAGGACAGTGCTATTGCAGATAGAGCACATCAAATTGAAATGACATACCACACAAGATGGGCACATGCGGCACAACAAGATAAGAAAATTTGAACCACAAAACAATATTGCATTTGTTTTTGTGGGAATAACATGTGAGGAAAAGAAGATTTGTAACGGTGGTGGTGGAAAAAACAAACAGAAAACGCTAACAAGTGGTCGTGTGCAAAGAGTCATATATTGTCTTCGGGATTTGCCAACTGCTAAAAGAGTGTGTGCAACACTAATGATTGATCGCATTTGCCTAGTGAGCTCAAGCCTAGAATACAAAGTTTTGATGCTAGAATATACTGGTTGCCATGTATTGGCAATAATAGTTGCCATGTATGTTGGTCTGCAGCTACCATGGATATAGAATCCAAGTTTTGGTACTGAAAGAAGCTGGTTGCCATGCATTGGCAACAGTAGTTGCCATGTTTGTTGGACTGTAGCTGCCATGACTGGAGAACTACAGTTGCCATGCATGTCCATATGCAGACTCACGGCTTGCTGTGTGAATGATGTCATGCCAAATCACATGCAGTTGATGTACTCCATTACGATAAACATGACATTCAAGCAAAATTCTACGCTCGTACCTGTTTTTTTATTATAGGACTTTCAACTACAATCAACAGCGGCGTGGGGACATCTACTACGGGGAGCTCTGAGCGCACGGAAGACGCGTTCCACCAGCCAGCCAACAATCATGCCACAAACAATGCCGAGTCAGTGTCGGAAATGGCAATCATTCCAGCAATGCCGACAAGCACACCTTTGAACACCAGCACTAGCAACACTCAAGTAGATGAAACTACCGCCGATACTGAAGTGAATGATGAAACTGATGATGAAGCACAAGGGGATGAAGATGGTGGGCAATCAGAAATCATGGTACCTCAGCCACCGTACGTTGGGCAGAGATTTGATTCGTTCGCGGAAGCAAAGGAATTCTACCAGACATATGCAAAGTTCCATGGGTTTGCGGTCAACACCGAATACCATAGGAAAATTAAAAAAACTAATGAGTACAGCAGAGGTGAGATGAGGTGCTACAAGGCACGAAGGAACAAGGAGGGTAAAGGTGTTGCGCCTGTCGTTCCGGAACGAAAGAGAGGTATCATTCTCAAGACGGAATGCCCTGTCCGGTGTAAGCTGAACGTAGATGGAGCACGGTAGGTGGTCACTGAATATTTTGATGAGCACAACCATGAATTCATAAAGAAGTTCGACCTGGTAAAATTTCTGACCGCCCATAGAGGATTCACCCCCCTCAAGAAGAAATTCATAAAGCTGCTACATGATTGTAACGTCGGTCCATCAAGAATGGTCCAGATACTATCACTCATCCACAGCAAAAATGGGACTCTGAGTAGCATGCCCTACATACCAGCTGACGTCACAAACCTAAAGGCAAAGTACCATAGAGAGAGCAAGCTGGCTGACATAGAGGCCACGATGGCCTACTTCGATGAGAAAGCGAAGGAAGATCCAGATTTCTTCTACATGATAAGATTGTACGATGAGGACCGTGTCAGGAACATGTATTGGGTGGATGGTGCTGCAAGAAGAGCCTACAAACATTTCCGATATTGCATTTCATTCGACGCGACATATCTCCCTAATATGTACAAGATGCCATGTGCTCCATTCATAGGAATAAATAACCACAATCAGTCATTGCAGTTCGTATGCGGGCTCGTTCGGAACAAAGACACGGATGGGTACACTTGGCTGTTCAAGACCTTCTTGGAGTGCATGGATGGACCTTCTCCGATGAACATAATAACATACCAGGATTTTAGCATGCGTGCAGGCATAGAGGAGGTCTTTCTATTGGCAGTGCACATGCACTGCAGGTGGCACATTATAAAGAAGGCTGAGGAGACGCTAGGACCGTTCTTTGCTGACCGTCCAGAGCTACACAAGGCATTCGAGCTGTGCGTGAACCACAGCTTGATGGTGGAGGAGTTTGAAAGGAGCTGGATGGCCATGATTGAAACATATCAAGTCCAAGACAACGAGACGCTTGCTAGCCTGTGGGAGAAGCGAATGTACTGGGTGCCGGCCTACTTCATGCAGTGCTTCTTCCCGTTTCTACAGACTATGCAGCGCAGCAAGGGGTTCAATGCTGTTTTGAAGCGGTACGTGAGCCCTGGCAACTCATTGCTATAGTTTGCCAAGCAATACATAGCTTTGCAACAAAAAATACTGGGATCTGAGCTACAGCAAGAAGCGAACACCGCGCTAAAGCAGCCAAAATTGCTAATGTATTTACCGATGGAGAGGCAGATGAGCAAGATATACACCAACAAAATCTTTAGCAAGTAAGTCAGTTGTGTTACAATCTTATTTGCACAAGCATGAAGGTAGTAGGTGCCATCTAGAATGCAATGCAGTTGTAAAGCTTATTTGAAAATGATGATTTCTTGAAAAGTAGTCATTGAGTTCAGAGTAACCATGATATGTAGTTGCCATGTTTAATGAACTACATTGTGCCATGTTTAATGAAGTACAGTTGCCATGTTTACTCAACTGCAGTTGCCATGTTTAATAAAATGCAGTTGCCATGTTTAATGCACTGTACTTCCATTGGGCATGTTGGTATGGAAATGCCAATGCCAATTAAAGATGTTATGCAAGTTTCCATGTTTAATGAACTGTAGTTGCCATGTTTAATGAACTAAAGTTGCCATGTTTAATGAACTGCAGTTGCCATGTTTAATGAACTGAAGTTGCCATGTTTAATGAACTACAGTTGCCATGTTTAATGTACTGTATTTGCCATGTTCAAACGAAATGTACTTCCATTGGCCACGACAACATAAGGTGCTACAAAAAACATCACACAAGAGTTTAACAAAAACACACAAAACTTGCAGATTCCAGGAAGAAATAAAGCGTGCCAGCATGTTCACAGCTTTCCAGGTGGACGAACATACGTTCAAGGTGTGTTATATTTTGGGCATGTCGGATTCAGAACCTGAAGACCCGGACAAGGAAAGGAACTACTTCGTGAAAGCCTCGATAAGCCAAGGTGAATACTACTGCCAATGCTGCAAATTCGAACTGGACGGCATTGTGTGCTGTCACACACTAAAATTAATGGACATGAACGCGGTGACACGAATGCCCCGCCATTTCATAAGTCGGTGATGGACTTGGGACGCTGACGATGCATTGGCGCCGCAAACATCAAACGCAGTTTTGGCTGTGCATGACGAGAGACCGGAGTCAACCATGGAAGCCGTGAGGCACGTTGTGTTGACAAAGAACTATGCTGAACTAATTGATGAAGCGTGCAAGAGTGATGAGACAGCGAGGGTCGCAGAAAAACACAGGAAGGCCCTGAAAAGAGAGCTTGATGAGATCAAGAAGAGGAAAGTTGAGGAAGCCTTACACATGTTCCCCCGCACATCAAGTGTGCCTTCGTCCACGGGGCCATCATGTGAAAACTCGGAGGTAGGATCTGGAACAGTAAGCACACAGACCCAGGTCAGGAACCCGCCCCGTTCCATCACAAAGGGGCATCCAAAAGAGATAAGATACAAATCGGGATTGGAGATTCAAGCAAAACACAACAAAACAAAGAAAGGGACAGGCAATCCGTAAGCAACATTGGAGCACTGTGACATGGTCCTTGGTGACATTTTTTTGTAATCTAGATGTTTTAAATTTTTTTAAAATGGGAGAATGACTCTTGAGGGGCATCAGAATTTGAAGGAAAATGCCATGAATGGATAACTACAGTTGCCACGTGTATGGTACTTAATTTGCCATGTTATGTATCTTGAATCGCCATGTTATTTATCTTGAATCGCCATGTTATGTATCTTGAATCGCCATGCTATTTTATCTTGAATCGCCATGTTATATATACTGAATCTGCCATGCTATTTTATACTGAATCTTCCATGTTATGTATACTGAATCTGCCATGTTAAGTATACTGAATCTGCCATGTTATTTATACCGAATCTGCCGTGTTGTTTATACTGAATCTGCCATGTTAGTTCTACTGAAATATGCCATGTTATTTGTAATGACTCTGCATCGCATAGATTTCCGTGTTCAATCAACGCATTTTAGTCACACGTAGTGTATTGTGTGCAAACTATGGGAAACAAGTTGAAAAGGGTCACGTGCAGCAACATCAAAAAGGTTACGGCTACATGATCACTACAAGAAAGATGTCAATGCATGACGGATTTCTGATGACGTTCCCGAAAACTGTCATGGATGGACTGCTACAGCCCCGCAGGCCCGCTCAAGCCCGACTAACAGTCCCGCGTATAAAATGCTAACCCTAAACCTGCTAGGCCACTCCTCCCTCCCTCCTGCGCAGCCAGTCCCCAATCTCTCTCCTACGCAACTCCTCGCGACTCCACGCTGCCGCCGCCGCCCGATTCAGGCGACTTCTGTCAGCTATGGCCGGCGCCCAGCACACCCCATCTTCCCCTCGCTCCGCTCTTTCCTCCCCTCCGATTAGATTCACTACCCCCGATCACCAACGCTCGCTCTCAACCCATCTTCATAGCTAGGGTTTCGTCACCGGCGTGGCTCCGGTGGATTCTCTCCATCCCCTGCCATCTGCTGGATGGTGCTCCTGGAACTGGGCCACGCGGAGGCCCTCCTCCTGTAGGATGTGCTGACGCGGCGCACCCTGCAGTGGCTGTTCGGGATGAGCGCGGGCACGATGATGGCGGCGGCAAACGTCGGTCCTCCTTCTCGTCCTCTACCTCCAAGGATGCGACCGGTACAGCTCAGGCACCCCCGTCCCCAAATACCGTACACCCATCCAGTGTTGTGCAGCTCACGCTCGTGCATTCTCCTCCTCCTATACGCGACACTTGAAACGTGGATGTGGTGAGCTTCCCCTCTCTCTACCCCCAAATCTGGATGGCACTAGCATCTGTTACATACATACATATGGATAAGCACCTTGGTTTGGTACTTTTGTTCAGTTTGTATTCAGTCTGTATGCGTCTGGATGTGAATGGCACTTGCAGTATATGGCCGCTCCTTGGTTGTCCATTTGTATGCATCCATGTATGTAAACGACCGCTCCTTGATTGTTATTTTGAACAAAACTCCCCCTTAATTCTTCCTGTGCAGAAATGAATCCTTGGAAGCTAGCACTACATGTCTATTATTGCTGTAGTCTTGTATTACATGGCTTTTTCCAATTTAATTTCAGTCAAGTTTATGTGAATATAATCTCCTTTGATCTGATGTTTTGGTCTGAATATTTACATTTTAATTATCATGTACGTACTAATGCATTCTCGGATATTTGGCCGGTGTTATCTTCTACAATATAGTAAATGCAATCCTTAAATAGAAGTAGAAGAAGCATGTCCGCAAACAGAATTGTACATTTTCATTCCTTTGTAGAAGTGTAATAGATTATTTCATGAAAACATAAAGATTTCAAGTATAGCGTCAGAACAAAGATACAAACTGTAATTTCAACATCCGGTAAATGACATATAAAATGAGTTGGGCGTGTCAAATGTTGATGTACAAACAGAATACATTGGATTAACCATCTACTTTTTAGAATAGTTCGGAACATAGATCAGTTGCTCACATTAACAAAGGCAAATATTAAAACTGGTAATGTTTGCGGTGCCAATTGAAGCTGCCATAGACACGAATGAACTGGACAATTGTACTCTTGCATTATATTTAAGGCATAATGTTAAATCCAAATAACAGACCTGAATAAATTTTATGATTATCATTTTTCATAGTTGAGAGGCATCCCTTTATCACATGGGGACATATCTCAATAGATTTTTGAATGCTCTAGGAACTATAAATTGATGTTACATTCAGACCTCTTAACACGACACATATGATTGTCGAACTAATTTCTTTGATCTGGACATTGTAGTCGGCACATCTCCTGCCTGATCGACGTCGATGCCATTATCCTCGAGAAGAACAGGATGAGATTGAGACCCTTCCATTCTTCTACTTGTTCTATTCTTGATGTGAATTAGCTAGGATGTAGAGTTTTGTCTATTAAAGGTCTGGACCATTGCGTGGGTTCAGTAAAATTATAATTGCATGTATATTTCTCTATGCATAACATCTGAACTGGATCATGTCCTTGATATCATGCATCGCACTGTTACACAACTAGAGTTGCCATATCTTGGTGGATCGCACTGTACCGGCTAGCATGGTAGTTTGAAGTTGCCACATAGTTTGTACGGGGATGCAAATCGAAAGTCAGTTTACGTGGCAGCTATTGCCACATGAAACAGCTGTCACATAAACAGGGTGTAGCCCACATGTGAAAGCATAGCTACTGGCAAAAAACATACCATGGGAGGAAAAAATGTGCAAAAAAGGAAGGAGTACTCACACATTTCTTCATTGTGAGGTTGAATTCACCATGCACAGCAAAATGCTTCCTCAGGATTTTGTGGTGGAAGTCACCATCCCATATTTTGCACGTCACACTGTAATGCATGATTGTTTTGTCGGGAGACATATCCATATGCCTGTTGATGAAGTAAATCCCACATGCAACTACATTCGTCGACATTTTATCGAGTGGCCTCACAGACTCGGCAAGATCACCCAGGTCGACGTACGTCACTTTGCATTGTATGACCTTGGTTCTGTCCAGGACATCCTCTGCAATGTTGCCTCCTCAATCCCGCGGTAAGCTTTATCAAGTGACAGCGAAATCTCCTCAGGGGTGCCTGCAAGGATAAAAAAAGTGGGTTAGGATACCTGGAAAACAAAACAAATGTAGTGTGAAAAGAAAGGGTGCATGATATGAGCTGTAGGTACAAAAAGTAGGGAGTTGCCATGTGGAGGCAAATCCAGCCGCCATGTGTAGTGCACTGTAGTTGCCATGTGACAGTAACTATAGTTGCCATGTTGTGTCAACTCCAATTGCCATGTGGTTGCCGAATGGAAAATGCAGCATGGCAACAAAATTGTAGGTGACATGGTGTAGCAAATCCAGTTTCCATGTGTAGTGCACTGAGTTGCCATGTGACAACAACTACAGTTGCCATGTTGTATCAACTTCAGTTGCCATGTGGTTGCCGAATGGAAAATGCGGCATGGCAACAAAAATGTAGGTGACATGGTGCAGCAAATCCAGTTGCCATGTCATCACATAACAGTTGCCATCACAAGTGAGAACCCCCCAAAAAAATGCTTGGGACAAAAGTCAGACTACACAGATGTATACAAGAGAATGATAAGCATAAAAGATATGTACCTTGCACGATCGGCTCTGCGACTTGACAGCCTTCCTGCCCTCGACCATTGGCTGCGCCATCATTGCGGCCATGCTTGCCGGGAAAGCAAAGGCAACTGGCGTAGGATCTTGCACCACTGGTTGATCTTGACTGATGCCAAGGCTAAAGCTCGGTGGGGTGAAGGCCATTGGGTGCCTCTCATGCCTACTGGCCGGACCGCGAACAACTTGTGGGGCAGAATCCAAGGGTGAAAGATCAAAAAACATTTTTGAATCGGCCGCTGCAGAATCATCGAGCTTATTCATAGGGCGGGGCGTGTTGTCAGCAGTATCAGTCGCAACTTTCTTGACAATATTCTTATTTGGGCTGTAGGGGACACCAACATTGACTGGGAGCTTGGAAGTGCACAGATTTTGTAGCGACCCGACCTCAGACGGTCAAGTCTCTGTGCTCAGGTGTCATCCCTGGATCAGTAATGCTGACACCACACAGTACTTTGAAGGATTTATAACAGAGTAGCAATCACAAACTTATTGCATCGAATGTCTCAAAAGAGAACTTATTACAATAATATGGCTTAAGGCCATCTAATGCGATAACAGCGGAAGGCTTGGAAGATAAAGTGAGTCCATCAACTCCAATGGCATAGCTGAGCTGCACGACAACGACCTACGAACCTTACTCCTCGTCTGAAAAGTCTGCAACATAATACGTTGCAGCCCGAGAACGGGTCGACACATGGAATATGCTGGCAATGTAACACAAAAGAGCAATAACAGAATAATACTACTACTACATGCATATTTGGCTGGTGGAAAGCTCTATGGTTACAGTTTTGCGAAAAGCCAATTTTTCCCTACTTCCAAGGAATCAATTTTAATTTAATATCATGGTAGTTGAAACATCATCTGAGAAGGTAAACCCCAACTCAATGATCCCAATTAGAAGTAATTAACAACCCAAGCAAAATTAATTATTAAGAGTGTTGAGATACATGCGAATACTCAAGTTGTAGATACTCAGAATTGTCCATAACTGGGGACACGGCTAACCATGATTAGATTGTACACTCTGCAGAGGTTTGCGCACTTTTCCCCGCAAGACTCGATCGCCTCCGTTGATTCTCGCACTGCATGGTGTTTGAGAGACGGATGACCGAGACACAGTCTTTCAGAAGCATTAACTCTCTACTCCGGGCAGACCATACCAAACCTACAAACCCACTACCTGCTGATCCACCTCTTCAAGAGCTTCACGCAACTTACTCAAACTATGCTAGAGCCCATAATAGCTTGCGGCTGCACACGGAAGTTTCCAGCATGAATAGACTCAGTTCCCTTTGAGCCTGGGTGGCGGTCCATAGGAGAATCACACGGTAACCCCGGGATTTCCAAAAATAAAACAGGCAATCACTGGTAACCCCAGATGCCTCAATCCACCCAGATGTGTATTAAAGTTGCCACCTTAAGTAAACCATTAATTATCAATCTCACATCTGTCATGGATATCACTCAAACCCAATCCACGTCTACGAGCATAGCATGGCAATATAAGCATAACGTAGAAGTAACTCCCAAGGGTTTGATAATGAATAGGGCAATAGGTTCTACCTCATCAACTACTTCCCAATACCCACATGTTAAAGCATCCCAATCATGCAGTGTCTGAGGATTGAAACTAATGCATAAAAATTGGGTATGAAAAGAGTATGATCAACGTGTTACTTGCCTTGCTGACGATCCGGGTATCCTAGAGACTCGTAGTAACACGCCTCGCACTCCGGGAATTCTAGCGCAAGCAAATAGTAGCATACATAAGCAACAATCAAGATGCATAAGTAGAACTCCAGATAAAAGAGGTTGACCGGAGAGTTCAACTTAAGAACTCCGGTTTGCAAGAAGAATCAAATCAAACGAAGCAACGAAGCTCAAACAGCAAAAGAACAACTTAGTTTTGCTAATCTGGATCTAGGTCAAATTTTACAGAAGAAAAATCTTGTTTGAGTTGATTATTCGGAAAGAGGGTTTCGCGATGAAACTCCAGGCGCTTGAATCGCCTGATTCCGATAAACGAGCGAAAAGAAAAACATGTTTGAAAATCAGATCAGAAATCACGATCAGAATAATCGCAGAATAAAAGAAAAAATGACGAACTGCTAAACGGGCGAACGTTCGTTAGCAGAAACTAAACAGAGAATGCGTTCGTTAGAACGAACGGACGAACGGACGTTCGTTAAATAAATAAACCGAAAAAAATAAAATAAACCGATCTAAAAAAACGATCTAGGGTTTTAAAAAAAACCGAGGGTTTATTTAAGAAAACCGGTGGCGGGGATCGGGTACCTCCGGCGACTCGTCCGGCGGGGCGGCGGGCTCTTGGGCTGCGGCGGGAGGCGGCGGCGGCGACGAGGCTGCGGCGGCGACTCGGTGGCGAGGCTGCGGCTGCTGGCAGCGGAGCTCATGCTGCTGAGCTGGTGGTGGTGGTGGCGTTCTGGTGGGCGGCGGGCTTTATCTGGGCGGGCGGGCTGGCTTGGCGAGGGGCGCCGGGGTGGAGTCCGGCTCGGACCCGCCCTCGGCGTCCGTCTGGCACTGTGGTGGCGAGGAAAGCGGCGGCGCGGGCTGGGCGGCACCTGCTCGGTGGGCCTTGACCTAGTCAAGGCCAAGTTTTTTTAAAACATTCCGACGAAGAAAAATTCCTAGAAAAATAAATAAAAATCTAAAAATTCCAAAACAAGTTTTCTCCATCTAAATAAAATATTTAGAACAAGATGAACTTTTCTTGGCCCCTAAAATGCAATTTTAAAATATGCAACATTTTTCTAGGAGCAATAAAATCCCAAAATAAATTCAAATAAAATCCCAAAACAGATTTTAACATTTTTCTCCGATATTTCAATTATTTTGGAGAAGTCATATTATCTCCCCTCTTTTATTATTTTAAAATGAAATATTTTCCGGAGAGAAAATAATTAAAATCAAATCCTCGTCTTCAACATTTGATAAATATTTCAAATATGAAAATTAGAAAATCCCCAACTCTCTCCGAAGGTCGTTGAGTTGCATAGGATCTCGAGGATTGCAAACGAAAAGCAATAAAATATGATATGCATGGATGATCTATGTATAACATGCCAAATTGGAAATTTGGGATGTTACAGATTTAAGCTGGGGTTCTCCACTGCGGGTAAAGATGCAGTCTGCTCCGGACGTTCACCTCCGTCACTCTTGCCCGGCTTGCCACCTGGATCAGTTGTACTCTGGTCTTCCGGTTTCTCCATAACATTGCTTTTGGCAGGTAGTGGGAATAGTGTGGATGCAGGAACATAACCAGAATCACCTCTGCTACTCCTAGCTATAGCCGGTGCGTTGGGTATGTCTATTGATTGCTTGCGGGGGCTATGATGCCAAGGTGGAAGACCAGCTCGCCAAACGGTCCCCTTAGCAATCTATGCACCACCAAGAGTTGGAGCTGTTGTGCCAAGACTCTCACCTATAGATGGCATATCATTATGTCACCTCAGCCACTTCTGTCATGGACACAGGAGTGCCACCACACATGCGCTTGGAATCCGTGTCAGATGAGCTGGAATCTGATGTACGGTGCCTATTATTGTAGCCTGCACATCTGCAACCGGCGGAGATGGTCGGCGGCTTGCGTCAGAGCTAGTGGGAACTGTTGACGGTGCAACATCAGTTTTGTTGACCGGCGCCTCATGAACATCTGAGTTGCCACCTGTCGACAACTTTGAATGAAGGCGTTCGAGTGGGTCCCTAATGATATGCTTGGTCGCACGTGTAGTAGTCTTCTTCACCCTACAAAAGGAAAAGCACATGAAAAGTACTAAAAAATGAACAAAAAATATTTGCCATGGTAGCCATCTTAAAAAATGAAAAAAAAGTGTGATGTGCGAGGGCTGCCATTTCAAAACTAGGTATGGGTGAGAACACAAGCCAATGGAAAGCTGGTAGTTGCCACGTAGGTGGAATAAGAGTTGCCATGCAGAACAAGCAAGAGTTGCCATGGTAGCCATCTTGAAACAGCTGTCACATAAACAGGGTATAGCCCACATGTGAAAGCATAGCTACTGGCAAAAAACATACCATGGGAGGAAAAAAAATGTGCAAAAAAGGAAGGAGTACTCACATATTTCTTCATTGTGAGCTTGGATTCACCATGCGCAGCAAAATGCTTCCTCAGGATTTTGTGGTGGAAGTCACCATCCCATATTTTGCAGGTCACACTGTAATGCATGATTGTTTTGTCGGGAGACATATCCATATGCCTGTTGATGAAGTCAATCCCACATGCAACTACATTCGTCGACATTTTACCGAGTGGCCTCATAGACTCGGCAAGATCACCCAGGTCGACGTACGTCACTTTGCATTGTATGACCTTGGTTCTGTCCAAACATGAGTTGTATGAAAATGATATCACATGAAAGAATCATGTCTACTAAGCAAAAAAAGTAATAAAACGTAAACGGATCATATCTAGAAATAGCAAAAAGATGAATGGTAAAGAGAGCAAAGCAAAATGAGAGGTTATGTGGTGTGGTCATTATGCTTTCAGCTCCTTCATGTGCTTGCTGCTGGCCCTCGCGTTTCCAAAGCGCTTGACAATATTGTACAGCTAGCTCCTTTGTGGCCTTGACTTCAGACTCGTAGTCATCCGCAGGAGGTGGGTGAACTACCCTATGCTGCCTCACAGAACCAGGGGTGGCACTTCTAATGGTATCCTTAGATACCGTCTCAGCAGGCACGTTGGAACTTGATTGCCCCTGACCTCGTGAGGACCTCCTCTGCAATGTTGCCTCCTCAATCCTGCGGTAAGCTTCATCAAGTGACGGCGAAATCTCCTCAGGGGTGCCTGCAAGGATCAAAAAAGTGGGTTAGGATACCTGGAAAACAAAACAAATGTAGTGTGAAAAGAAAGGGTGCATGATATGAAATGTAGGTACAAAAAGTAGGGAGTTGCCATGTGGAGGCAAATCCAGTCGCCATGTGTAGTGCACTGTAGTTGCCATGTGACAGCAACTACAGTTGCCATGTTGTGTCAACTCCAATTGCCATGTGGTTGCCGAATGGAAAATGCAGCATGGCAACAAAATTGTAGGTGACATGGTGTAGCAAATCCAGTTGCCATGTGTAGTGCACTGTAGTTGCCATGTGACAACAACTACAGTTGCCATGTTGTATCAACTTCAGTTGCCATGTGGTTGCCGAATGGAAAATGTAGCATGGCAACAAAAATGTAGGTGACATGGTGCAGCAAATCCAATTGCCATGTCATCACATAACAGTTGCCATCACAAGTGAGAACCCCCAAAAAAATGCTTGGGACAAAAGTCAGACTACACAGATGTATACAAGAAAATGATAAGCGTAGAAGAAATGTACCTTGCACGATCGGCTCTGTGAACTTGACAGCCTTCCTGTCCTCGACCATTGGCTGCGCCATCATTGCGGCCATGCTTGCCGGGAAAGCAAAGGCAACTGGCATAGGATCTTGCACCACTGGTTGATCTTGACTGATGCCAAGGCTAAAGCTCGGTGGGGTGAAGGCCATTGGGTGCCTCTCATGCCTACACATGACATCGGAGCCAAAAGATTGAAGGAAATAAAGGAGTAGAGATAGATCATTCACCAGGATGGGGAAGCATTTGTTGCTTGGGTGAAGAGAAGTGGTCGACGCAAAAACAGCTGAGATGAGGTACGTGAGTAGCTTCATCTTAAAAACCTCGCCATGGGTTGTCATGGTCTGCAGCGAATCTGCCAGGAAAGTCGTGTTCGACATGGATGCCAACCCAGGAAACAAACGGGGATACAACGTTTCCTCATTCTTATTATTGACCTCATACGGGACTTTGATTTCTCCACGGGGCACACCCAAAGTGCAAAACACGGATTCCTCGTCCAACGGCAGTCTTCCACGTCCCGGAATCACAGATTCCCTGGAGGCGGGGTCATAAATCTCACCAAGTCAGTCGCATACAGGGTTCACTAGATTCTTGCATCGGACATCCATCAGAGCCTGCATACCCATCTCAGCAGCAGCTCCCTTCTGATCGTCAGTAAATTTCTCGGTCAATGAAGTCAGGCGTTCCTGTGAAGCCCTATTGCGATTATGTTTCTTCTTCTGCAAAGCAGACAAATGATCATTTGTTGCCATGTTTTCACTGTCATGAAAATTTAGTTCCTAACAAATGATTGCAAACTCAATGTGACATTCAAAAACATATGGAGGGGGGAGGAGGGGTGGACAGTTACCTCATCGCTGTCTTTTATCCGTCCAGTTGCCCGATTTTGCTGCGGTACATCCATGAAATAATCATCATCATCTTGATGATCGCCGCGAGCAATTCTGCTGAGGTAAGAACAAACCAAAATGTCAGGGTGGAAATCAAAAGTATGAAGTAAGCAGTTGCCACCTAACAAAATGTACTTGCCAATGGGCTCAATTGAAAGTGGCAAAATAGTGAAGGCAAATATCATATGAACACACACGAACCCTATAATTGCCAAAACATAAATGTGGCAACTAAACACATTGGCTTCATTTGAAAAATGTATAGATCGTAATGCACTTAAAACAAAATGTTGAAGTTGCCATGTTAGCACAAGATATTACGAAAGAAAGGCACAAATCTTCCACTGCACAAACATATAATGTGGCAACTCACACCCTATCCTGATACAAAAATGAGTTGCCATGTGTTCAAAGGCAAAATGTGCTAGGTTGAAATTGCCATGTTAAAATGCAAAACAATTCAAAAAAGAGTTGAAAACATCTACTGAACAACCTGTAATGGCAATTCACACACTAACCTCATATTAAAAATGAGTTTCCATTTAATACGGCCAAATATGTTCAAATATCACAAGTCAGCGTGGCAAAACACAATATTGGTCTGTAGTATAGTGAATTTGCCACATTATCCTGCCTACAACATGGCAACAGCCATAGTGTGTTCACAGAAATACTTGCCACATGGAAAGCATATTTGTGGCAACTGACACAGTTGATGTGGAAATTAGTTGCCATCTAGTGCACATAGTTGCTGAAACTGCGATGACTACCTAATTACTACACTTTACCATGCCTACAGCGTGGCAACAGCCATAGCATGTGCATGAAATTAGTTGCCACATGGAAAACATATTTGTGGCAACTATCACAGTCGATCAGGAAATTAGTTGCCATATAGTGCAGGTAGTTACTGAATTTACCATGTCTGCCTTCATACTGCACTTTGAAAAACAACTACCTAGATCTAGGGTTCATTGGCAACTATCATAACGTTAAATTCATCAACAAAAATATCCCTGCACTGATTGCAAATAGCATTTCGAGGCAATGCACAACTATCAGACAGAAAAACGATGGCCCAATCCCAAGACACAACCAGGTTGTGGTTGCAGACAGGCCAAACCACACCAGCGTGACCGCCACCGCAGCAGCGACGAAACTGATCAATGCCATGAAAAACGGCAAGCACAAGTCTCCGCCGCCGGCGGGAATGCCGGCGCATCGCGAACCCGCCTGAATCCCGATGAATCTCGAGCGAAGCATCAACCACGGAGGAGAGGGGAGAAATGCAGGCAAGGATTTTGAGCGTGGGAAGGAGCATTACCTTCAATCTGTAGGCGCTCCGGCGAAGACGCTCCGGTCCGGCGAGTCTCATCGACGACCGCAAATGCCGTCGACTCTTCCGCCTCTGCCATCGCCTTCTCCTCTCGCTTCTCTTCCAATCGACTGAACTGCGGGGTGGGTTGTGCGAGTAATGAAGTGGGGAGTAAATGGCACCATGAGGGGAGGGGGGGGGGGTGAAGTGAGCGACGTGGTTGATGGCAACCACAGTCGGGCATGGCATGCGGGTGCAAAGCAGTTCCACCGCACGCCCCCGAGTGGCAATCGTTGACCGCGGGGAGGCAACCGGCGTGTAGGCAAACTCTCTCACACACCACACACGCGCCTTGTCCTACGCGGCACACAAAATTAGCCAAAACGTGCCAAGATTCGTGCAGAAACTGCTGGACGGCGATGGAGGCGTGTGGTTGAGTTGGCTAACGCCCACACGTGTGGGTTTTAGTGTTTTCGTAAATTTTGGCCAGTGACACAAATCAACCGGCTAATGCCAGGAAGATTTAAGCCACCTTGCTGGCCGTTTGATCAGCCCCACCACACCACCATAGCATCGGACGCCGCCGGCGATGCTCTGTTGAAACATAGGCCGCTCTGATGATGCTTCAATGCAACCATGATGGCCACCGGCAAAGCTCATAGCAACACCCCGACGGCCGTCGCATGGTTCATTTCGCCAATCTTCTCTTTGTGTTTCTTATAAACCATGCTGCGTTGTTTCTTTTTGTTCTGGTTATTACGTAAATAAGAACTATGTACGCGCCCCCTGATGAAGTCATGTACCTAGGGTAGGGTCACAGACCTGTCCAAAGTACCCTCCCCAAGGACATCTTCAGAAGAAGCCGCCTTCCAGTCGACCAAGAGGGACCCCACTCGACGGACTCGAAGACACTCGACCATGAAGACTCACTCGACCACCAGGAGATCAGGAGCCACTCTGTACCCAAACGGTCTGTAATTAAGTAGTCTTTATGGTCATGATGACACTTTAAGTAGGACGTTATCAGTAACGCCAATCCTTTATGTACTTTAAACCCTGCATAACTGAGGGCCGGAGGGGTCTGGCAGACACTATATAAGCCACCCCCCTCCTTAGTGTAAAGGGTTTGCACCCCTATAACTTATACACACATAATCCAGTCGACCGCCTCCGGGCTCCGAGACGTAGGGCTGTTACTTCCTCCGAGAAGGGCCTGAACTCGTAAACCCCTTGTCTGTACAACTGCTCCATAGCTAGGATCTTGCCTCTCCATATCTACCCCCATTATACTGTTAGTCTTAGAACCACGACAGTTGGCGCCCACCATGGGGCAGGTGTCTTAGCGATTTTTGGAGAAGTTGCAATTATTCCGATTGCCTTCATCATGGTTTCTGGTGGAGTTCTGGTCGAGGGCCGCGAGATCCGTCTTGGCGCGCTCACCTTCATCGCCGACGACTTCGCTTGGCTCCAGGAGACTCCACTCGACATCGACGCGCTCCCCATCCGCGGTGCAACGCATTTTCGGGCGTGTGTCCGCGGCGTTCTACTGCGACAATCGTCGACTCCGTATCGGTCGACTCCTGTGTTGTCCTTCCTCCCTGTCTCCCGCCAGCGCAAGCGCTCTAGTCGGTCGAGGCTTCAGAGGTGGGTGAGACATGCAGTGGCTCGCTGATCGGCCACCACCCAAGTCGCGGCAATCAAGCTCGACGAATCTTTCTACGGCCTGTTCGATCTGTCGACTGGCTCCATAGAGACTGCATCCGAGTGCGACAACAGTGATCCGGCGGCGGAGGTTCTGATGGTCAATGGGCCTCGTAGTCCTCCTGGCTTCCCTCGCACCGACGGGTTAGACGGCGAAGGCGACCCCGCTCAGGCCCACGAGGAATATCAACCCGAGCCGCTCACTTCCCTGCAGAGGGAAGATCTTCATCGCCGGAACATGGATGCCCTGCATACTCCCATCACAGGAGAAACTCCCGAGGCTCGCGCCTTGGAGGAGGCACGTTTGGCCAACTTGGCTGAACGTACTCGACTGGAGAACCTCCAGCGAGCACTCGACAAATGTGCGCGGCAACGGATACCCGACTCCAGTCGGCGTCAACTCTTTCCGCAACCGACTTAGGTATATCGAACCCCGATTCAGAATTTAGCAGCTGCAACCCGTATAGCAGAGTCAATTCAGCCCTCTCAGTCGGAGGCTGGCAGAGGCTTGATGCAGATCAGGGATTTGCTCCGAGCAGCAGGAGATCAGAATTCAGCTGTGTCACAGTCGCGCAATAGGATTCACAGTCGATCAGTCGCTACGAATATAGTTCAGTCGGCTCATAGCCCAAGATCGCCTCCGCGGCGTGAGGGACGCGAAGGTCGACGTGACCAATATGGTGATCGATTCGATCGTGATGATAGGTGTTGAGTGCCCACTCCTCCCCCAAGAGGTGGGTCTTACGCTCATCGGCAGCAAGATGACAGGCGCCAGCTCAGTGTTGGGCGAAGAGCTCCGGTCGACCCAGGGAACCAGGCTTTGACGCGCGATCCATCATCGTGCAAGGTCTGGTTGATCGGAACAGAGCTCATCGAGGTGGCCATGATAGAGATGCGCCCACTAGCAGCCGAGTCCATGTTTCAGTCCGAATGTTTCAAGCGGAGGCTATCGAGTCAAGAAGTGATACCCCCAACTTCAGGTTGGCGACTGGGGTAAGTAAGTTCACCAGTGAGTCCAAGCCTATAACTTGGCTTGAAGACTACCGAGTGGCGGTACAGATTGGCGGCGGAAATGTTGAGGTGGCTATGAAGCATTTACCACTCATGTTGGAAGGTTCGGCCAGGGCGTGGTTGAATCAGTTAGCTCCTAGTAGCATTTACACTTGGGAAGATCTTTCCCGAGTGTTCGTCAGGACATTCGAGGGGACTTGCAAACGACCAGCCGGATTGACAGAACTGCAAGTCTGGGTGCAAAAGTCGAATGAAACCCTGAGAGATTACATCCAGAGATGGATCACTTTGCATCATACCGCGGAGAACGTGTCTGATCATCAGGCGGTCTGTGCCTTCAAGGACGGTGTCAAGAACAGAGAGTTAAGTCTGAAGTTTGGTCGAACCGGAGATATGACCCTGAGTCGAATGATGGAAATCGCCACCAAGTACGCCAATGGTGAAGAAGGGGATCGACTCCGGAGTGGCAAGTACAAGCTGAGTCAGTCGAAGAAAGGAAACTCCAGTCAGAAGCAGAAGCGGAAAGCCGAGCCAGCGGCTCCTGGAGAGGCTCTGGCCGTGACTCAGGGCAAATTCAAGGGGAAGCCCAAAGGATCCTGGAACCCCAAGAAGGTGAAGGATAAGGAAGGAAATGACGTGATGGATCTGCTGTGTCACATCCACTCGAAGAAAGACGAAGAGGGTAACTTCATCTACCCGAAACATACCACTCGCCTGTGCCGACTCTTGATCCAGCAGTTTCAAGGAAAACAGCCCAAGGACAAGGAAAGGAGTCGGACAAGGCTGAGGACAAGGAGGACAGTGATGGAGGATACCCTCATGTTAATTCAACCCTGATGATTTTTGCTGATGTGGAGAGCAAAAGTCGATTGAAGGTTATCAACCGTGAGGTAAATATGGTCGCCCCGGCGACACCAGGCTAGCTGAGATGGTCTCAAACTCCCATTACATTCGACCAGTCCGATCATCCGACTCATATAGCCACCCCTGGGAGGCAAGCTTTGGTGGTCGACCCGGTCGTTGAAGGCACTCGACTGACGAAGGTGCTGATGGATGGTGGTAGTGGACTGAACATATTGTATGCGGAGGCGCTAAAAGGAATGGGCATTCCGATGTCGAGACTCAGCGCCAGCAACATGAGTTTTCATGGAGTTATACCTGGAAAGAAGGCTGAGTCACTCGGCCAAATAGCTCTAGACGTGGTGTTCGACGACTCGAAGCATTTTCGCAAAGAGAGGCTGACATTTGAAGTTGTGGATTTTCAGAGCACTTACCACGCTATTTTGGGGAGACCAGCTTACGCACGGTTCATGGCTCGACCATGTTACGTGTACCTCAAACTGAAGATGCCCGGCCCTAAAGGCGTGATCACTATCACTGGCAATCGGAAGAAGGCAGAAGAGTGTTTTCAGAAAGGCTCAAAGATTGCCGATTCCCAGATAACAGTGGTAGAGCTAGAGGAGTACAAGAAAAATGCAGATCCGAGTGATTTGTTGCGGGCGAAGAAGCCTGCCACAGAATCAGCATTTCAGTCGTCTGGTGAGACGAAGCCCGTTCACATTCACCCGACCGACCCCAGTGCAGCTCCGACTCATATTTCCACAACACTCGACTCTAAATAGGAAGAAGCGCTCATCCAGTTCCTCCGTGAGAACTGGGACATCTTTGCATGGAAGCCTGTTGACATGCCGGGTGTTCCCAGGGGGCTGGCTGAGCATCGCCTTAGATTCGACTCAAAAGCAAAACCTGTCAAAGAACATCTTTGACGGTCCGCCGTCCAGAATAGAAAAGCCATTGGCGAGGAGGTGGCTCGACTCCTAGCAGTAGAGTTTATCTGAGAGATATACCACTCCGAGTGGCTCGCCAATGTCGTCATGGTCCCCAAGAAGGACAAGTCACTTCGCATGTGCATTGATTTCAAACATATCAATCGGGCCGTCCCGAAAGACCATTTTCCTCTCCCTCGCATCGACCAAATTGTCAACTCGACTGCGGGATGTGAGAGATTGTCTTTTCTAGACGCCTATTCCGGGTACCATCGGATCCGTCTGTATGGACCCGATGAGACTAAAATAGCTTTCATCACTCCATTCGGGTGCTTCTGATATGTCACCATGCCATTCGGTCTCAAGAATGCCGGAGCCACGTTCATGAGGATGATTCAAAAGTGTTTACTCACTCAAATCAGTCGGAATGTGGAAGCGTACATGGATGATATTGTAGTCAAGTCACGAAAAGGTTCCGACCTGTTGACTGACCTTGCTGAAACATTTGCCAACCTCCAGAGGTATGATATCAAGCTTAATCCATCGAAGTGCACATTCGAGTTCCGGTGGAAAGTTACTCGGTTTTTCGTTTGAGCGAGGAATCGACGCTAACCCAGAAAAAGTTGGCACCATACTCCGAATGAAACGCATACTGCGTGTGCATGATGTCCGAAGCTTCTTGGATGCTTGGCGCGTTAAGTCGATTCATCTCTTGCCTCGGTGAAAAGGCATTGCCTCTTTACCGATCGATGAAGAAAGCGGACAAGTTCGAGTGGACTCGAAGTCGATGCAGCGTTTGCCGAGCTAAAAGCTCTGCTCTCCACCCAGCCGGTGCTTGCTACTTCAATCAGCAAAGAGCCTTTGTTGCTTTACATTGCAGCCACAGGACAAGTCGTCAGTACAGTGCTTACAGTCGAGCGGGAAGAAGGGAAAACCTTCAAAGTTCAGCGCCCAGTGTATTATCTTTCTGAAGTTTTGACTGCATCGAAGCAAAGATATCCTCATTATCAGAAGCTTGTGTATGGAATCTTCATGACCACGAAGAAGGTTGCTCATTATTTCTCTGATCATTCCATTACAGTCGTCAGCGACGCCCCACTTTCAGAGATTCTGCACAACAGAGATGCAACTGGTCGAGTGGCAAAATGGACGATTGAACTCCTTCCCCTTGATATCAAGTTTGAGGCAAAGAAAGCCATTAAGTCCCAAGCTATAGCAGATTTCCTTGCCGAGTGGATTGAACAACAGCAGCCGACTCAAGTTCACTCGGAGCATTGGACCATGTTCTTTGATGGCTCTAAGATGTTAAATGGTTCCGGTGCTGGGGTAGTTTTGGTTTCCCCCCGAGGAGATAAGCTCAGATATGTGCTCCAGATCCACTTTGATTCCTCCAATAATGAAGCAGAATATGAAGCACTTTTATATGGGTTGCGCATGGCCATTTCACTCGGCGTCTGTTGCCTTATGGTTTATGGCGACTCAGATTTGGTGGTCAATCAGGTGATGAAGGAGTGGGACGTTAGAAGCCCAGCCATGACTGGATACTGCAATGCAGTGAGGAAGCTTGAAAAGAAATTCGAAGGGTTAGAGCTCCACCATATACCCCGACTGAAGAATCAAGCGGCTGATGATTTGGCGAAGATAGGTTCCAAGAGGGAAGCCATTCCCAGTGATGTGTTCTTGGAACATATCCATGCTCCATCAGTCAAAGAAGATCCTTTTACCGAAGAAGCTCCGCAGTCCAAGAGTATCATAGATCCGATTGAGGTTGAAGTTCCAGCAGTGGTCGACCTGATCATGGAAGCTTTAGTGATCACTCCCAATTGGACAGTACCGTATATCGCGTATATCTTAAGGAAAGAGCTCCCGGAGGACGAAGAAGAGGCTCGACAGATCGTCCGTCGATCTAAAGCCTTTACCGTGATAAGGGGGCAGCTGTACAGAGAAAGCGCGACTAGAGTTGGTCAGAAATGCATAACGCCAGAAGAAGGTCGAATAATACTTGACAACATCCACTCGGGAACATGTGGCCATCATGCGTCCTCTCGGACCATCGTGGCCAAAGCATACCGAGCCAGATTTTACTGGCCGAGAGCGAATGAAATGGCAAAGGAGATAGTCGACAAGTGTGAGGGATGTCAATTTCACTCCAATATGTCACACAAGCCCGCCTCAGCTTTAAAGACCATACCACTCGTTTGGCCCTTCGCAGTATGGGGGTTGGATATGGTTGGCCCCTTGAGAACAGGCAGAAGCGGTTTCACCCATGTGCTGGTAGTCGTCGACAAGTTCACCAAGTGGATTGAGGCTAAACCCATCAAGAACCTTGATGCTGGTACTGCTGTTAGCTTCATCAGAGAATTGATATTCAGATATGGAGTCCCACACAGCATCATCACTGACAACGGGTCAAACTTCGATTCGGAGGAATTCAGGGTGTTCTGCACATCTCAGGGCACACGAGTCGACTATGCTTCAGTCGCTCATCCTCGGTCGAATGGACAAGCGAGCAGGCCAATGGCTTGATTCTCAAAGGGTTGAAACCCCGACTGATGCGTGATCTCAAGCATGCGGCTGGAGCATGGGTCGACGAACTTCCCTTGGTGCTTTGGGGATTAAGAACCACGCCTAACCGGTCGACTGGGAGAACTCCGTTCTTCTTGGTCTACGGAGCTGAAGCGGTCTTGCCGAGTGACCTGCTTCACAACGCTCCTCGAGTCGAGCTCTACACCGAAGCTGAAGCAGAACAAGCACGGCAGGATGCAGTCGACCTTCTAGAGGAAGAAAGGGAGATGGCTCTGATCCGGTCGACCATTTACCGGCAAGACTTGCGTCACTTCCATGCCAAAAACGTGAAGAGTCGAGCCTTCCAGGAAGGAGACTTGGTTCTCCGAGTGGATCACCAGAAACCACACAAGCTCGCTCCTTCTTGGGAGGGTCCCTTCATCGTCACCAAAGTTCTCCACAACGGAGCGTACCGTCTTTACAACGTGGAGCACAAGATCGACGAGCCCCGAGCTTGGAACGCGGAGCTGCTCCGCCCCTTTTACACTTCAGTAGTCGCTCGGAAATGTAATAAAAGCACTTCTGTAGTTCATTTTTCAAAAGAAAATAGATATAATTTTCCCAGTGATTGTTGTCACTTTTATTTGCTTAAAATTTCCCCTCAGTGGGTGGCTTAGCTGCGAATCCGTTTTGCCTAAGTTTGTAAAAAAAATCCTTGCCGAGTGGTGAGTCAGCCTCCCACTCGGGGGCTTAGCTGCGGATCCGTTTCGCCTAAGTTTCAATGAAATCCTACCGAATGGTGAGCCAGCCTCCCACTCGGAGGCTTAGCTACGAATCCGTTTCGCCTAAGTTTCAATAAAATCCTACCGAGTGGTGAGCCAGCCTCCCACTCGAGGGCTTAGCTGCAGTCCAAGTACTCGCCTAAGTTTCAATAAAATCCTACCGAGTGGTGAGCCAGCCTCCCACTCGGGGGCTTAGCTGCAGTCCAACTACTCGCCTAAGTTAAACAAAATCCTACCAAGTGGTAAGCCAGCCTTCCACTCGGAGGCTTAGCTGCAGTCCAAGCACTCGCCTAAGTTCAAGTACAACGTGCGCTCCGCAAGGAGGACGAGGTGTAGGTCGACTGCTACCCTCTCCTTCCGAGCTACGCCACAAGTACAACGTGCGCTCCGCAAGGAGGACGAGGTGCAGGTCGACTGCTACCCTCTCCTTCCGAGCTACGCCACAAGTACAACATGCGCTCCGCAAGGAGGACGAGGTGCAGGTCGACTGCTACCCTCTCCTTCCGAGCTACGCCACAAGTACAACGTGCGCTCCGCAAGGAGGACGAGGTGCAGGTCGACTGCTACCCTCTCCTTCGGAGCTATGCCACAAGTACAACGTGCACTCTGCAAGGAAGACGAGGTGCAGGTCGACTGCTACTCTCTTCTTCCGAGCTACGCCACAAGTACAACGTGCGCTCCGCAAAGAGGACGAGGTGCAGGTCGACTGCTACCCTCTCCTTCCAAGCTACCCACAAGTATAATGTGCTCTCCATAAGGAAGTCGAGGTCGATTGATGCCTTATCCCTCAGAGAGACGCCGCAAAAAATCCTACCGAGTGGAGAGCAGACCTCCCACTCGGGGGCTTAGCTGCAGCCCCGTGCTCACCTAAGTTTTTGGAAATCCTACCGAGTGGAGAGCAGACCTCCCCCTCGGGGGCTTAGCTGCAGCCCTGTGCTCGCCTAAGTTTTCGAAAATCCTACCGAGTGGAGAGCATACCTCCCACTCGGGGGCTTAGGTGCAGCCCCGTGCACGCCTAAGTTTTTGAAAATCCTACCAAGTGGAGAGCAGACCTCCCACTCGGGGGCTTAGCTGCAGCCCCGTGCTCGCCTAAGTTTTTGAAATCCTACCGAGTGGAGATCAGACCTCTCACTCGGGGGGCTTAGATGCAGCCCAGCGCTCGCCTAAGTTTTTGAAAATCCTACCGAGTGGAGAGCAGACCTCTCACTCGGGGGCTTAGCTGCAGTCCAGCGCTCGCCTAAGTGTGTTGAGGAGCAAGTCGATTGCAGTAAATGCTTCGCCCTAGCTTGCAAAAGACACCTCAAACCAAATGCAAACATATTCAACATCGAATCCAAGTTCGGATAACATATAACGGAACCGAAAGTGCTCAGGTGCTAAGCCTGTTAAGTTTTATCGGCTACAAAAATCACTCGGCATACCGAGGCAAATTTAAGGTATCAAGCACAGAAGTTTTTTACCCCTCCTGCGGAGGGCTGGAAGGTGCAACAAATTCATCCAGGTCGATTCCATCTGCAATCTGAGTGGCAGCGGCGATGAAGGTCTCCATGAAAGATCGGAAATCATGCTTCTTGGTATTAGCCACCTTAAGGGCCGCCAGCTTGTCCTCTCGCGCGTCCTTGCAAGTGAGCGGGCCGAGAGCGAGCAACATCCGCGCCCTTTGGCGAAGACTTCTTCCACTCTTGCACTCGACTTGGGACCTCGTTCAGTCGAGTCATCAGAGACTCGAGGTCGTTCTGAAGCGTCTCTCTTGGCCAAAGTGTTGTGTCAATGCGGGAAGTTGCGACCTTCAGCCTTGCGAGATAGTCGACAATAGCAGCAACGCGAGATTCGAGCCGGAGCACATTCATGGCGACTTCATCTTTCACAGGAGAGTTGATGGGATCCAGGTTTATTTCCAGTCGACCAGTCTCCTCTTCAAAGTTCTGGCAAAACTCTGCAAGCACACCCCCAGAGTCAAGACAATAGTCGGATGAAGAGATCACAGTTAAGATGTCTGTTTGATACAAAAGATTACCTTCAAGCATGAGGAATAGCTTCTTGGCGAGTCCTCCCAGATAAGCCTCCAGATCGTTCTTCTTTCCCACCAACTCACTGGCCTTGTCACTCAGAGCAATCTTGTCACTCTTCAGTCGACTGACCTCCTTGTTGGCCGCATCAAGAGCAGTTTTCAGACAGGTGTTTTCTTCTTCAAGCTTGGTGACCGAAGCCAGCTTCTCATCTGCGAGCTTGGTCTTCTCTAAAGCCGTTTTCTGCATCTCAGCCAAGTCAAGGTCTTTCTTATTCAGAGCATCCCTCAGTTTGTCTGCAAAGTTAAAGTGAGATCAGACTCTGAAACGGACGAGAGGCAAAGGCAGTCGTCGAGGGTCTCACCAAACATACCTTTTGCTTCCTCCTTCGCCTTCGTTAAGTTCTCCTGGACCAGTTTCAGATCAAGCTCGAGCTAGATGTGCTTGTTCTCCAACTCAGTGTAACGAGCCGCAAGCTCGCAGGATTTCTGCGAAGAACCAATCGACAGATGTCAAAGACAATTCACTTTCGAGTGACTAAGGAAAAATCATAGCATTTCTAAGACTACGGCCGAATATAAACATTCGACAATAGTCTCGGGGACTACACCCAGTGGGTGCACTCAGCGTGCCCCCACTAGTTTTATCAGTTAGAGTCGACCAATCGACCAACAAAAAAAAGGGAGATGTTCTTGGATGTAGTTGATCGCCCGTGATCGACCACGATCTCGAGGATTACACCGGTGGGTGCACTCAGCGTGCCCCCACCGGTCTATGAATCCATTCGACCCGATCGAGTAACGAAAAAGCTTAAGACATAAAGGCTATGGTCGACTGCCAGCAGTCCACCATAGCCTTGGGGACTACACCCAGTGGGTGCACTCAGCGTGCCCCCACTAATCCGGAATTTCAATCGACACACCCAGTGGGTGTACGAAAGATACTAGGATTTTCAGAAAAAAGGATTTTCAGATATCATATCCTAACAGAACAGGCGGTGACCGACTGACCTGAACATTACTCTAAAGAGCTGAACTGGCGTCATAAACTGCCTGGCTGGCGTCTCGGATTGCCTTCACTTGCTCCATCTTGACCCCTGCCTGGCGTATTGCTTCTTTAGCAGCACTGGCTTGGTCCTCTGGGACGTGGTGGGTCGAGAAAAGTGAAGGCGGAGCAGCACTTGACGATGAAGGGCGAGCAAGTCAACGACACCACAAAGGATACGGTATATAACGCCCTCGATGCGGCTATATCTCCCACGTGTCGAAGCACGACTTAGAGGCATAACCGCATTGAAAGCAATGTTGCAAGTGAGGTAATCTTCACACAACCCATGTAATACATAAGGGAAAATAGATACATAGTTGGCTTACAATCGCCACTTCACACAATTACATGAATAAAGCATTACATCATCCAGATACAATCAAGGTCCGACTACAGACCAAAATAAAAGAAGAACCCCAAATGCGACAAAAGGTCCCCGATCGGCCCCAACTGGGCTCCACTACTGATCAACTAGAACGAAACAGCACAAAGGGCAAGATCTTCATCGAGCTCCTCCTTGAGCTTGGATGTGTCACCTGCTCGGTAACATAGGCAACTGCAAACTGGTTTTGGAAGTATCTGGTGAGCCACGAGGACTCAGCAATCCCATTACCATGGGTATCAAGACTAGCAAAGCTTAAAGGGAAAGGAATGGGTAAAGTGGTGAGGTTGCAGCAGCGACTAAGCATATATGGTGGCTAACATACGCAAATGAGAGCGAGGAGAGAACAAGCGGAACGGTCGTGAAGCTAGCAATGATCAAGAGGTGATCCTGAACACCTACTTACGCCAAACATATCACAGAAACCGTGTTCACTTCCCGGACTCCACCGAGAAGAGACCATCACGGCTACACACTCGGTTGATGCATTTTAATTCGGATCAAGTGTCAAGTTATCTACAACCGGACATTAACAAATTCCCATCTGCCACATAACCGCGGGCACGGCTCTTGATAGTTTAAACCCTGCAGGGGTGTCCCAACTTAGCCCATGACAAGCTCTCGCGATCATTGAAGGAATAGACCTTCACCCAAGACACTCCGATCAGACTCGGTATCCCGGTACATCAAGACATTTCGACAATGGTAAAACAAGACCAGCAAAGCCGCCCGATGCGCCGACAATCCCGATAGGAGCTGCACATATCTCGTTCTCAGGGCAACACCGGATGAGACATCCTACGAGTAAAACCAGACCTCGAGTTGCCCCGAGGGGGCCCCGCAGTCTACTCGGTTCGAACCAGCACTTAGACAAGCACTGGCCCGGGGGGGCTAAAATAAAGATGACCCTCGAGAGAGCGACTCCCAAGGGAAAAGATAGGTGGTGGTGAGGCAAATGGTAAAAGTCAATGTTGGGCCTTGCTGGACAAGTTTTATTCAAAGCGAACTGTCAGGGGGGTCCCATAAATCACCCGACCGCGTAAGGGACGCAAAATCCGGGAACATAACACCGGTATGACGGAAACTAGGGCGGCAAGAGTGGAACAAAACACCAGGCATAAGGCCGAGCCTTCCACCCTTTACCTAGTATATAGATGCATTAATAATATAAGAGATATTGTGATATCCCAACATAAACCCTGTCCACCATGGAGAAATCTTCAACTTCACCTGCAACTAGCAACGCTATGAGAGGGGCTGAGCAAAGCGAGAACATAGCCAAACAATGGTTTGCTAGGAATGGTGTCAAAGGTTAGAGGTTCATGGCAATATGGGATGGCTTGACAAACAGGTAATAGGTAGCGCAGCATAGCGAAAGAACGAGGCAACTAGCATAGCAATGATAGTAGTGAGATCCAGGGTAACGGTCATCTTGCCTGAAATCCCGCAAGGAAGAAGAACGAGTCCATGAAGAAGACAAACGGACGAAGTCGAACGAATCCTCACAACTCCGGAACGGAACCGAAGCTAACGAGAGAAGCAAACCGGAAAGAAGCAAACAACATGGTAAACAACCATCACATAAGCATGGCATGATGCACAATCAAGTATGATGCATGTCCGGTTTAATGAGGCATGGCATGGCATGGCAAAGTGCACAAGCAATCCTACAAATTAAGTGGAGCTCAATATGCAACGGTGCATATTGATGAAACACCACGACAAGTTATTTAGTTCAATCTCGTTTATGCTACTCAACAATATTAAATGTTGATTAACATGGCAAGGGGTGAAGCATAACAAAACTACCTACCTAGGCAAGTTTAAATGAGGCCGGAAACAACGAACAACAAGTCCGGAAAATCCCCATGTGCATATTTTAAGGTTTGGTACTGTTCTGCCCTAAACACAATTTTAATGTTGTTAAACAGCAAAATAAAGTGAACCATGTTAATCTAGGCATTTTTCCACCCCATTTACATATAAAGAACATTTAAAACCGAGCTACGGTTAAATAGTTATGAAATAAATCATTTTAGCATGGCATTTAAGCAAATTTAATCAAACAACATTTTTAACATTTTAAACATGGATGAAAGTGGCATTTCCTGTAAATATGCATGCACTGGTAAATGCTAAAATCACAGAGCAGAAAAAAAAACATACGCGGGTCAGAAGCAATACAGTGCAGCGGCCCGAGAGTGAATGAGGCCCAAGAGGATTTGGGGTCCAGCGGCTGACTGTGGGAGCAAAAATAAAAGGAAACAAGGGCCCTCCTGCAACTCGAACCCAGATCCCCTGGAAGGGTGCACGCTGAGACGACCACTGGGGTGTCTGTAACTTTGAGTTGACATAGGGGATCAACTTTAGATGAAGAAGAACAAGGGCTTGATCTTGGGGAGGCAAAAACTGGGGCAAAAGCTGCTGCCGTGGGGATTTGATCCCTGGTTGCCTGGGTGCAAACCTGCTAGTCTAACCACTAGTACCAAGAGTGCACCTGAGATAATTAGCAGCAAACAAGAATGGCGAACCAACAGTTCCAATGAACTGTGAAACAAAATAGAAAAAGAAACAGGGCAAAAATCGGGGGCACCCTGGGATTTGATCCCAGGACCTCCTGGATCTGTGCACGAGGGAGAAACCACTGGGCTAGCTTAGTGTTCGTGATACAAAGTGCGCCCAGGCTCTTTTGAGCAACTCAACAACGGTCGAGCTTGGTCATGGCTGCGCGGCGACGACCGACGGCGAGGGCAAGCACAAGCGATGCCCGTTGGGGTTATGAACCTGCGGCGGGCGTGCGGATTTGGGACGCGAGCCGCTTGCGTTGCGGATGTGTGGATGCTGTGCAGAAGAGGCAAGGCACGAGCTTGAACTCGTTCCCCTGGTCGGCAATGGCGGACGGCTTCGGGGTTGCGCGGATCGACGGACATGCGGACAACGAAACCAGAGAGAGATGGGGAGGAGCGGAGGCTTCACCGTGGGAGTGTTGCTGGAGTCGATCGGGGTCGGGGACGAGTGGAAGCGACGAGGGAAGGCGCTGTCCATGAAGCAGGGGAGGAAGAGGACGACGGGGAGGAAGAGGACGACGGGGAGGTAGCCGGAATTGGTGATGCTGAGGAGGCCGGTGCCTCGCGGGCTGTGCGGGGACGAGCCGTCGGGGAGGCGAGGTAGCAGGCTGGCGTGGAAGAACTCAGGCGGCCATGGCGTTTTCCTGTGCAGAGAGAGACGAGAGGGAGTTGAGAACGGACGCAGAGAAGAAAACGAAGGAAGGGGGAGAAGGGGCGACACTCATCTGGTTGGTGGCTTCGATTGCCGGCGGGAGAAGTGGCTTGGGGTCGAGGACGAGCTCCTCGCTCGAGGCAGGGAAGGATGGGGGTGCCTGGCGCTGCAGGATCGGGGCTCCCCTGCTCGAGCTCCTCGGGCGCGTGCTCGCGCACGAGAGCGAGAGAAGGCTGGGCCTCGGGAACAGAGGAGGCCGAGGCGTGCGAGGCCGTGGCCTCGATCCATCCTGGATCGGGCGTCGGCTGGCTGCGGGAGAGATCGAGCGACGGCGGCTCGGTCCTTCTGCCGACGGCGGCCAAGGGAAGTAGAGGAGGCTGCGCTCTGCTGGGGTTTGGGGACGAGGCCGACGCTCGCGGGCGAGGGGCTCTGTGAGCTCTGTTGAGGAGTGGATCGAGGGAAGGAGGAGGTGGTTGGCTGAGGGGATTTGGATGGGATGGATCCCGAGGTGGGAGATGAGTGCGGCGGCGGCAGGGACAAATCTCCTAGAATTTAGGGTTAGTCTACTTTATATAGCAAGTGAATTTTGGTTAGGTGCATCTGGTCCCTCCGATCTTAAACAGACGGTCGGGAATAAACATGTTATGGAGTCCAAAAACGAAAACGGAGATGTTTTGTAGACGTTAGGGGATGATCCGGACCCAACGGTAATGAAAGCCCGGGTCGGGTTCGGGGAAGTTTTCGGACGCACGCAAGAGGGGTTTGACGAAACGTCATGGAGACAAAGGGTTTTGTTGGTCTCGGAGAAAGAGAGAAGAGAGGGGTCCAAATAGTCTGCGAGAAGGTCAACAAAGGCGAAGGGGAACGCGGCAACTACGAGCGGATGCAAGTTTTTAAAACATGACAGCAACGGAGTGCCGATGCAATGCGGATGATGCTATGAGATGAGATGCATAACAAAAACAAAATGCAAACAACAGACAAAAACCCAACCACGAAGGAAAAATCATATCGCATCTCCGGAAAAGGCAAGAGTTGGAGTTACAGATGTGGAAAGCTACATCCGGGGCGTTACAACACTCCACCAGTACGAGAGGATCTCGTCCCGAGATCTAGGATGGCACCGGAGGGAAAAGGAAGAGGAAGATAAGAGGTAAAAGTAAGTTGCTTCTTTGACCAATGAGTGAAACCAAAGAACCTTGAGAGGTTGAGCAAAATGAAATGAAGAAAATAACGGAGATGAGCAAAGTTGAAACACTCCGTTAGAAAAGAGGAGCAAGGGATACAACGAGAACCAAGAGGTTTAGTGATAAGATAGATATTGAAACCACTCCGGTTAAAACTAGATAGAGAAGGGGTAAGATTGATATAACTTGGGCAGCACTCCGACTGAAAGAAGAAGGAAAACTTGATAAGATGAAAAGCACTTGAAGAGATGACACAACACTCCGGTTAAATGGATAAGAATGAAAAGAACACGATGCTCACAATTCGAGATGATGAGTGAAAAGAGCAACATCACAATGCCTCCGGAAGAAAGAATAGAAGATAGATCATAGGAATAACAGAATGTAGGAGAAAATGCCAACTTCTGCCACAAATGAGCTTGGAAATCATCCTTGCAAAGAAGAGTTGAACGGAGTTGTTGGAAAATCAACAACAAGAAGCACAAGCTTGTTGTGGGCTTATGGAACACTTCTCAAAATTTGAGGTGAAATTCTGCCACTACCGAAAAAAAAGCTTGCTTGAGATCAACAAAGAGATGCCAAGAGGATAGGTGAAAACTTGGATCATTGATAAGCACCACAATAGCAACATTCCTTAGAGAAGGCTTTAGGTGAAATCTTTACCAAGATAACTCCAACGAAGAGATTGATGGATTTAATATACCTCGTTCTTGACAACATGTGAATCGTGAAACATGAAGGAAATTCCCAAGAATGATATAACGCCATCTCGAGGATAAGGTAGAAGGAATTGCACTTCGAAATGCAAGAAGAAGAATACTTGAACGCCTCAAAACAAAACATGTGTTGAGCACCATGTTTATTTTGAAGTATGGCTTGACGGATCATAACTCTGAGAGAAATCTTGAAGAACAATTCAAGAATGAAAAGAATCCTTGATGAACCATCATGTAGAACCTGCATGAAGAACTCCGGTAAACAAAAGGAATGAAAAGAAAGAGAAATTGAAAACACAAGGTGAATCCTTGCAATGATTTAGATGGAGCTTCGCGATTATGAGAGCTTGGAACTCCGGGAAAAAGAGAAGATGAAACAAATGAAACCGAGAATTTTAAGGGCCTCCGGGGTAAAGAATTAATCACTTGGATGAACAAGAATAGGAATTATGTTATGCTTATCCCTCACCAATTAAATTGATGACAATCAACGGATTTGGCATACTACTTATTCTCGTAGAAAGGATTAAAAGAGATATATCAGAACTTGAGAAGGTCTTCAACAATCCACCGGGAAGAATTGGAAAACGAATGAAGATACTTGAGGGGATTTAAAATATGAGAACGAAGAGAACATGAACTGATTAGAGGATATTTAAACGATGCACCGGTAAGATTTGGAGAACGATAGCTACACGTGAGAATGATGAATTATGACATGATGGCCTTCGGAGGAAAGAAATGGAAACAACTCATGAAATGCTCCGGATGGGTGAAAAAGATTCTCACAATCGAAAACAATTATGAGAGGATGGCAACAAGCTAGTACCATGAATCTTGAAGAGAATAGAGCAAGATTAAAGAGAATCTCTTCTTCGGTCTTCAAATGATGAGAATGACAACGAGAAACACCACCAAGAATTGTATGAGATACTCCGGGAGAATGAAAAAAAACAAGGTTGTTGAACCAACAATGAAAAATAATTTGAAAGATCTTGGAGAAGGCATGTGACTAAGAAAATTCATTCTTACGTCACACTTGGAGAAGAATTAGAGAATAGCTCCGGGAGAATTAGAAGAGTCAGGTAAGATCCTGGGAAAAAAAACCTGTGGGTTAGGGCCCACTGAAAAGGAACACCGTTGAAAAGATTTAAAAGAGATGTTGAACCGGTTGAATTAAATGACTTGAATGAGGTACCAATCTCGAAAGAGCTTGAACGAATGCAGAGTGGAAACACGAATCTTCGAGATAGCTTGAGCACTCTGGAATAACAAATAGCGAGAAGTGAATGATAATGAGGTGCACCGGTATGAGAAGACATTTGAAATGAGGAAAAGATATGATCGATAAAACTTGAATTGAAACCAACGGAGAAGAAAAGAATGACGAATAATGAACTAGTAGAACATCTTCTTGAGAACCACCGGGTAAGAACATTGACGGAAAAGAATGGAGAAACTTCACATGAATAAATGGATACTTGATTAAGAAATCTGTGTCCTTGAAGAAAAAGGGTGGGAGGGTGGGAAAAACAAAGACAACTTGGGACGGATGAAACAAACACCGTTGAGAAAACTTAGAATTTATCTTGCGGATGGAGAGAATGATGGGATCACTTGAAGAGAAGCACACCGGTTGGAAAGGATTGACATGACAATCTCAATGATCAAGAAGGATTAGTATTCACATAGCAATATGAGAACACCATTTAGAAAAAGGTATGGATTCAACATTTGACTTCGAAGCAACTCGAATACCACAAATAACACAAAACAAAGGATTTGGCTTGCAGAATAAGCCGGAACAAAAATATGATAGAGATTTCGTCTGAAGTTTTCGTGGTGGGGCCTACACGGGCTCAATCGTACATCACCATCATGTACAAGGCAGTGCACATGACATACGAAGCGTCCCCGAGTCGGCATAGCCAAGGACTCTTTAAGACACAACGAGACCACTGTAAAACCAACCGTGAATAGGCGGACCACTAGACGTCGAACCCCAATTTCATATCATACATCCGTCGGAAAGATATCCTAAGAGCTACTTGAATTCCCACCTATGAAACTCCGAAATTTTCGGTTATGCAATCTGGTGTTGGGGATACAGGGGAGCAATATATCTCACCCAAACTAACAATCCCTACATCCAGCTGTATCCATCCGTCAACACATAACCAAGAAACCTTCGGAAATCGTCTACCTCAACCTTCGAAAAGCATCCGTTATACAAGTCATGGCAATACTCCCGTACTCACCTCAGTACTGGGTTAGCGGGGTTATCTCACCAACAACTGCATAAAAGAGATTTTCGATGTCGGCGTACTAAACTCAGGTATTCCAGAACTGCAACGATAAAATTATGACGACAACACCTCGGAGCTCAACTCCCCGGGACACTGCCACAACCCCTAAATGTCAGGAGGCAACCAAGACAATGTTGTCATCATAAAACCATCGGAACGATTCTAAGATACCCGCGTGATCCTAAAATTTTTTTAGTGAAATTTGAGAAGAGAAGAGTCAAAACTCTACGTCAGGATACCTCACCAGAAGGTCGAAGGGACTGGGGAGTAAAAAGAATCCTACTCTCCGATATATAATTCCTAAATGACTCAAAACATTTTTCTAGACACAACTCGGCCGCTAAAAACGATCAAGCAGTGGGGCTCCTAAGGTCGGGGAAGGCTCTGATTACCAACTTATAACGCCCTCGATGCGGCTATATCTCCCACGTGTCGAAGCACGACTTAGAGGCATAACCGCATTGAAAGCAATGTTGCAAGTGAGGTAATCTTCACACAACCCATGTAATACATAAGGGAAAATAGATACATAGTTGGCTTACAATCGCCACTTCACACAATTACATGAATAAAGCATTACATCATCCAGATACAATCAAGGTCCGACTACGGAACCAAAATAAAAGAAGAACCCCAAATGCGACAAAAGGTCCCCGATCGGCCCCAACTGGGCTCCACTACTGATCAACTAGAACGAAATAGCACAAAGGGCAAGATCTTCATCGAGCTCCTCCTTGAGCTTGGATGTGTCACCTGCTCGGTAACATAGGCACCTGCAAACTGGTTTTGGAAGTATCTGGTGAGCCATGAGGACTCAGCAATCCCATTACCATGGGTATCAAGACTAGCAAAGCTTAAAGGGAAAGGAATGGGTAAAGTGGTGAGGTTGCAGCAGCGACTAAGCATATATGGTGGCTAACATACGCAAATGAGAGCGAGAAGAGAACAAGCGGAACGGTCGTGAAGCTAGCAATGATCAAGAGGTGATCCTGAACACCTACTTACGCCAAACATATCACAGAAACCGTGTTCACTTCCCGGACTCCGCCGAGAAGAGACCATCACGGCTACACACTCGGTTGATGCATTTTAATTCGGATCAAGTGTCAAGTTATCTACAACCGGACATTAACAAATTCCCATCTGCCACATAACCGCGGGCACGACTCTCGAAAGTTTAAACCATGCAGGGGTGTCCCAACTTAGCCCATGACAAGCTCTCGCGATCATCGAAGGAATAGACCTTCACCCAAGACACTCCGATCGACTCGGTATCCGGTACATCAAGACATTTCGACAATGGTAAAACAAGACCAGCAAAGCCGCCCGATCTACCGACAATCCCGATAGGAGCTGCACATATCTCGTTCTCGAGGCAACACCGGATGAGACATCCCACGAGTAAAACCAGACCTCGAGTTGCCCGAGGGGCCCCCGATCTACTCGGTTCGAACCAGCACTTAGACAAGCGGCCGGGGGCTAAAATAAAGATGACCCTCGAGAGAGCGACTCCCAAGGGAAAAGATAGGTGGTGGTGAGGCAAATGGTAAAAGTCAATGTTGGGCCTTCTTTGGACAAGTTTTCTTCAAAGCGAACTGTCGGGGGTCCCATAAATCACCCGACAGCGTAAGGGACGCAAAATCCGGGAACATAACACCGGTATGACGGAAACTAGGCGGCAAGAGTGGAACAAAACACCAGGCATAAGGCCGAGCCTTCCACCCTTTACCAAGTATATAGATGCATTAATAATATAAGAGATATTGTGATATCCCAACATAAACCCTGTCCACCATGGAGAAATCTTCAACTTCACCTGCAACTAGCAACGCTATGAGAGGGGCTGAGCAAAGCGAGAACATAGCCAAACAATGGTTTGCTAGGAATGGTGTCAAAGGTTAGAGGTTCATGGCAATATGGGATGGCTTGACAAACAGGTAATAGGTAGCGCAGCATAGCGAAAGAACGAGGCAACTAGCATAGCAATGATAGTAGTGAGATCCAGGGTAACGGTCATCTTGCCTGAAATCCCGCAAGGAAGAAGAACGAGTCCATGAAGAAGACAAACGGACGAAGTCGAATGAATCCTCACAACTCCGGAACGGAACCGAAGCTAACGAGAGAAGCAAACCGGAAAGAAGCAAACAACATGGTAAACAACCATCACATAAGCATGGCATGATGCACAATCAAGTATGATGCATGTCCGGTTTAATGAGGCATGGCATGGCATGGCAAAGTGCACAAACAATCCTACAAATTAAGTGGAGCTCAATATGCAACGGTGCATATTGATGAAACACCACGACAAGTTATTTAGTTCGATCTCGTTTATGCTACTCAACAATATTAAATGTTGATTAACATGGCAAGGGGTGAAGCATAACAAAACTACCTACCTAGGCAAGTTTAAATGAGGCCGGAAACAACGAACAACAAGTCCGGAAAATCCCCATGTGCATATTTTAAGGTTTGGCACTGTTCTGCCCTAAACACAATTTTAATGTTGTTAAACAGCAAAATAAAGTGAACCATGTTAATCTAGGCATTTTTCCACCCCATTTACATATAAAGAACATTTAAAACCGAGCTACGGTTAAATAGTTATGAAATAAATCATTTTAGCATGGCATTTAAGCAAATTTAATCAAACAACATTTTTAACATTTTAAACATGGATGAAAGTGGCATTTCCTGTAAATATGCATGCACTGGTAAATGCTAAAATCACAAAGCAGAAAAAAAAACATACGCGGCTCAGAAGCAATACAGTGCAGCGGCCCGAGAGTGAATGAGGCCCAAGAGGATTTGGGGTCCAGCGGCTGACTGTGGGAGCAAAAATAAAAGGAAACAAGGGCCCTCCTGCAACTCGAACCCAGATCCCCTGGAAGGGTGCACGCTGAGACGACCACTGGGGTGTCTGTAACTTTGTGTTGACATAGGGGATCAACTTTAGATGAAGAAGAACAAGGGCTTGATCTTGGGGAGGCAAAAACTGGGGCAAAAGCTGCTGCCGTGGGGATTTGATCCCTGGTTGCCTGGGTGCAAACCTGCTAGTCTAACCACTAGTACCAAGAGTGCACCTGAGATAATTAGCAGGCAAACAGTAACTGAACCAACAGTTCCAGCGAACCTGACAGAAACAAAATAGAAAAAGAAACAGGGCAAAAATCGGGGGCACCCTGGGATTTGATCCCAGGACCTCCTGGATGTGTGCACGAGGGAGAAACCACTGGGCTAGCTTAGTGTTCGTGATACAAAGTGCGCCCAGGCTCTTTTGAGCAACTCAACAACGGTCGAGCTTGGTCATGGCTGCGCGGCGACGACCGACGGCGAGGGCAAGCACAAGCGATGCCCGTTGGGGTTATGAACCTGCGGCGGGCGTGCGGATTTGGGACGCGAGCCGCTTGCGTTGCGGATGTGTGGATGCTGTGCAGAAGAGGCAAGGCACGAGCTTGAACTCGTTCCCTGGTCGGCAATGGCGGGACGGCCCGGAGTTCTTGCGGATCGGCGGACATGCGGACAACGAAACCGAGAGAGATGGGGAGGGCGGAGGCTTCACCGTGGGAGTGTTCTTTGGAGTCGATCGGGGTCGGGGACGAGCGGAAGTGACGAGGGGAGGCGCTGTCCATGAAGCAGGGGAGAAGAGGACGACGGGGAGGAAGAGGACGACGGGGAGGTAGCCGGAATTGGTGATGCTAAGGAGGCCGGTGCCTCGCGGGCTGTGCGGGGACGAGCCGTCGGGGAGGCGAGGTAGCAGGCTGGCGTGGAAGAACTCAGGCGGCCATGGCGTTTTCCTGTGCAGAGAGAGACGAGAGGGAGTTGAGAACGGACGCAGAGAAGAAAACGAAGGAAGGGGGAGAAGGGGCGACACTCATCTGGTTGGTGGCTTCGATTGCCGGCGGGAGAAGTGGCTTGGGGTCGAGGACGAGCTCCTCGCTCGAGGCAGGGAAGGATGGGGGTGCCTGGCGCTGCGGGATCGGGGCTCCCCTGCTCGAGCTCCTCGGGCGCGTGCTCGCGCACGAGAGCGAGAGAAGGCTGGGCCTCGGGAACAGAGGAGGCCGAGGCGTGCGAGGCCGTGGCCTCGATCCATCCTGGATCGGGCGTCGGCTGGCTGCGGGAGAGATCGAGCGACGGCGGCTCGGTCCTGGCCGGCCCGGCTTGTGAGGAAGTAGAGGAGGCTGCGCTCTGCTGGGGTTTGGGGACGAGGCCGGCCTTCATGGGCGAGGGGCTCTGTGAGCTCTGTTGAGGAGTGGATCGAGGGAAGGAGGAGGTGGTTGGCTGAGGGGATTTGGATGGGATGGATCCCGAGGTGGGAGATGAGTGCGGCGGCGGCAGGGACAAATCTCCTAGAATTTAGGGTTAGTCTACTTTATATAGCAAGTGAATTTTGGTTAGGTGCATCTGGTCCCTCCGATCTTAAACAGACGGTCGGGAATAAACATGTTATGGAGTCCAAAAACGAAAACGGAGATGTTTTGTAGACGTTAGGGGATGATCCGGACCCAACGGTAATGAAAGCCCGGGTCGGGTTCGGGGAAGTTTTCGGACGCACGCAAGAGGGGTTTGACGAAACGTCATGGAGACAAAGGGTTTTGTTGGTCTCGGAGAAAGATAGAAGAGAGGGGTCCAAATAGTCTGCGAGAAGGTCAACAAAGGCGAAGGGGAACGCGGAAACTACGAGCGGATGCAAGTTTTTAAAACATGACAGCAACGGAGTGCCGATGCAATGCGGATGATGCTATGAGATGAGATGCATAACAAAAACAAAATGCAAACAACAGACAAAAACCCAACCACGAAGGAAAAATCATATCGCATCTCCGGAAAAGGCAAGAGTTGGAGTTACAGATGTGGAAAGCTACATCCGGGGCGTTACACGGTAGGCCGAGTGACGTTGTCTCCCTCCACGACCAACGTCTCGGGTGCTGGCATGTCCTGAGTCGCCTTGCCAGCAGACGCTTTCCTTTTCCTCCTCTGCCTCAGTGGTTCCTCCTCGTCGTCGTCGGGAAGGTCAATAAAGACGTTAGATGGAGCTGCAGAAAAGAATCAAAATTAGAGACAAGGAGCCAATCGACTGAAGACGGAACTATAAAAGTCATACCAGGTTTTGAAATGACAGCATCTTCCATCTCATGATCTTCAGCCCTGTCCGAGGTACCAGAAGTAGCAGCACTGCAGTTCCAGAAGTCAGTCGATTGACTCATGAGTCGACCAAGAATAAGTTCATGTGAAACGGGAAAGCTCAAGTTACACCATTACCCTGAGATAGTGGGGATCACCATCTTCATCTTCGGCAAGACCTTCGTCGGCTTCGACGGCGCCACTCGAGATTGCTTCGGAGCTTTCTCAATCGGCGCTGGAGAAGTCGTCCGAGGACGCTTGGTCGATTGCGCGATGGGTGCAACTTCCTTACCACGCTCGGCTGCGGGATCATGGACAAGCTTCGAGCGTCTTTCCGAGCGAGGAGGTGCAACTTCCTCCTCCTCCTCCTCCTCCTCCTCCTCCTCCTCCTCTTCCTCCCCGCCAGAGTCATCATCCTCGTCATCGTCATCAGCATCCGAATCCCACTCCTCCGAGCTTTCGCCCCCACTTCCTTCCTCCTCCTCAGTCGACGCTTGCGCTCCATTGGGCATCGAGTACAACTCAGTGGTGGCCTGACAAGACAACAAAACAAGATGAATGAAGAGAAATCACAACCGGGGATAAGTGGTCATACCTTGTCCAGTGTGTAAGAATGGTCGAGTGGTGGGATCCTCCTAGCCCCTCGAGGGTTATCTTTATTCCCTATGATGGCAGCCATCCACCTCTCCAGTGTGGCGTCACTGACCGCCTCTGGATGGACCCGAGTGGTATCTTCGGTGCCGCAGTACAGCCACATCGGGTGACCTCCGTATTGAAGTGGTTGAATACGCCGTCGAAGGAAGACCTCCAGAAGGTCCATACCCGTCACTCCGTCCCGAACGAGCTGGACCACGCGCTCCATCAACATTTTTACCTGAGCTTTCTCCTCAGGGAGCACCTTCAGAGAGGAGGGTTTGTTCACTCGGTCCATGGAGAATGGAGGTAGACCAGTCGACTGCCCCGGCGTCGACTCGTCTTGGCAGTAGAACCAGGTCGACTGTCATCCTCTAACCGACTCAGCAAGGGTCATGGCTGGGAAAGTACTCTTACTCATCATCTCTGGATCCCAAGACCCCCGCACATCTGGATAACCTTAGTCCTCTCATCATCCGAATTCGCCTTTTTCACCGTCTAAGAGCGACAGGTGAATATGTGCTTAAAGAGACCCCAGTGCGGTCGACAACCCAGGAAGTTCTCGCACATGGACATGAAAGCAGCAAGATAGGCAATGGAATTGGGAGTGAAATGGTGGAGTTGCGCCCCAAAGAAGTTCAGAAACCCTCGGAAGAAAAGACTCGATGGCAGAGAGAATCCGCGATCTACATGAGTGGCCAGGACAACGCACTCACCCTCCTGCGGCTGCGGATGCCACTCGGTCCCCGGAAGCCTTGCTGACCCATGAGAGATCATCCCTCATTGGCCAGCTCGTTGAGATCCACCTCGGTGATGGTCGAGTGGATCCAATCCCCTTGGACCCAACCTTGCGGCAGGCGGGACCTCGACGAAGATCCGCCCCGACTGGTGGCTCTTCCCTTCGCTTTCGCCGTCGCCGTCGCCTTCTTCGCGCGCTCCAAGGCCGCCGTCTTCTCCTTAACCATCGTCGCCGGCGAAGCACGCGAGGAGTGGATGGGCGGAGGCAAAAGCAGGCACAACGGGCGGAGACGAAGAGGGCAGAGAGGAGAATGGGGAGGCACTGTTCAAAAACCCTCGCCCGACGCCTTATATAGGGACACTTCCGAGTGGCTGACAAGTAGGCCCGGGCGGTCCTGTCACATCCCAAAACAGTCACGCACGCGTGATACGTGGCGAAAAAGGCAGCGCGGAAATTGAGGCATCTACGCCTTATCCCATCCGAGTACCACGGTCTGCCCCGCTTCGCGCGCTTCCCAAAATTCGGATCCCACAAAATCCGCTAACAGCAGATCAACCTGTCAGACGGTAGATTTCCCGCGATCCATCGCTCGGAAGTTCACCAAGTTCAAAAGTTCACTCGACAGAAGAAAAGAATGGATCAAGGCGACTGAAAGAAAGGTTGCTGCCATCATTAAAAAAGATCGTTGATCCAGGATGAGACATGCTCAGAACACAAAAACAAGTCGGAAGATTGTCAACTCCTTCCTCATTCAAACCTCGATCCATTCAGGGGCTAATGATGAAGTCATGTACCTAGGGTAGGGTCACAGACCTGTCCAAAGTACCCTCCCCAAGGACATCTTCAGAAGAAGCTGCCTTCCAGTCGACCAAGAGGGACCCCACTCGACGGACTCGAAGACACTCGACCATGAAGACTCACTCGACCACCAGGAGATCAGGAGCCACTCTGTACCCAAACGGTCTGTAATTAAGTAGTCTTTATGGTCATGATGACACTTTATGTAGGACGTTATCGATGCGCCAATCCTTTATGTACTTTAAACCCTGCATAACTGAGGGCCGGAGGGGTCTGGCAGACACTATATAAGCCACCCCCCTTCTTAGTGTAAAGGGTTTGCACCCCTGTAACTTATACACACATAATCCAGTCGACCGCCTCCGGGCTCCGAGACGTAGGGCTGTTACTTCCTCCGAGAAGGGCCTGAACTCGTAAACCCCTTGTCTGTACAACTGCTCCATAGCTAGGATCTTGCCTCTCCATATCTACCCCCCATTATACTGTCAGTCTTAGAACCACGACACCCCCCTCATCCGAACTATGTGTATGTTAATGGAAACTTGTTTTCTATGTGTGGATTTTTCTATTGCTCTTTTATCTTTTCTGTTTGTCTTGCACAATGTAGTAGTATGGCACAGCGTAGGAAAGGAAATTGGAAGAGTCAAGCAAAAAATGAAAAATGTTATTTTCCTTTTTGTGGGGTCATTTTGTGTGCCGCCATGGACCTGTTTGTTTTTGTCTGTGTCTGTTAGTTGTTATATGGGCCCTATGTTTGTGAGGGCTCTTGGGTTATTCCGTTTTCATTTATATTTCAATTCTCCGTTTTATATTTTACTTTTATTCATTAAATTTCATGAAACTTTTCTATATCGATTTATCCTCCTTTTTATCCCCCCCCCCTTTTCCATTTTCCAACTCATGACATTTTTTGTACGCTAACAATTTTTGAAGTGTGCAGACACTTATTAAAATTCATGAATTTTTAATTTGTAAACATTTTTTGGACATTTAAAAAATATTTGAACACTTCAGCAGTGTCTCATCTAAGTTGTGTTTCGTACAATCTATTTGTCGTAATGCTCATGCAATTTTGATCCCGGTTCATATTTGCCGCGCGTGTCCAGTGGTCTTGCGTCCTACTTCATAGCGTTGGCCCTTTCTTATTCAGTCTCTCTTTTGTTTTTTCTGACAATTTTTATTTGTTTTTTAGTCATTTGTTATTGGCTTGCCGTAGAAGCAGAAGAGACATTTTATCACATCCTTTTTCCGATTGCTTTGCTTTTACCCATTCCTCCTCCCTACATTTCTCCTTTGTCTTTCATTAGAGCTGACGTCTTTTCTGTATGACTTTTTGCCCCAATTGCATCTCCACCCTAAACTTGCAACTGTGATCAATCATTTTTTCGCCTCAGTTGTAAGTCCACTATTAACTTGCAACTTGAACCAATATTTTTGTCCCTAGTTGCAAGTCCACCATTATCTTGCAACTCGGCTAGATGTTTATTTTGTATCCAACTGGGCCTGACTCTTTTCTTTTGCATTAGTTGCAAGTCCACCCTTCACTTGCAACCAGGCTAGAATCTTTTCTGTTCCAGTTGCAAATCCACCATTAACTCGCAACTAGGGGTTGACATTTTTGTCTCGGTTGCAAGTCAACCAAAGAATCGCAACTAGGGCCGCCCCTTTTATTATCCCGGTTGTAAGACAACCATCAACTCACAACTGGGCTCTTGTTTTTGTTGCAGTTGCAAGTCAACCAACGAGTCGCAACTAGGTCAGACCCTTTTTTCTCAAATGCAAGTCTATCATTGACATGCAACTGGGCCCTTAATCTGTTTGTTTCCCTAGATGCAATTCTACCTTTAAATCAAAACTACAGACTGACTTTATTTATCCCATTTGCAATTCAATCATCGACCCATAGTTAGGCCCATCCTTTTACTATCCTAGTTGGAAGATAACCATCAACTCACAACTAAGCTCTTGGTTTTTCTTTGCCATAGTCGCAGGTCAACCAACGAATCGCAAGTAGGCCTGATTTTTTTGTCCCAATTGCAAGTCCATCATTTACCTGCAACTGGGTCCTTGGCCATTTTTATGACCCAATTGCAAGTCCATCCTTAACTCGCAATTGCATCAGAGATTTGTTGTCTCCAGTTGCGAGTCCACCCTCGACTCGCAATTGGGCTCGATGTTTCTTTTATATCGCAATTGGGCACAACTTCTTTTTCACATTAGTTGCAAGTCCATACTCAACTCGTACAAATTACTAGTACAATATAGACAATAAATAGTGCATATGTAGATAAATTGAACAATTGACCCAACAAATAGTGCAGTTGTGACCGGGCGGCAGGTCCGGACACCAATTTCAAACCTTGATATTGATATATTAAAATCATGCAGCTGCGAATCTTTCTCAACACATGAAGCAAATCTCACCTATCTGAATAATTGTTTTCCACGAATATCTCAAAATAAGATTACCTAAAAAATGCCCTAAAAGAAGCACATACAAGAAGCATGCATCACTTAATCTCTTCTTCTCGAGTTAGTTGCACAAAACCACTACATTGGGTTGGCGGTTGGACTTCGCTAGAAGCAGCTGTTGCAGAGATAGTGAGCGGCGCTAAGGACAGGGATGACGAAGAGTGTGAGCAAGCTCTGGAGGACCTGTGGTAGGCCTTGGGACTCATGCGATGGTAGATGGAGATGGATACCATAGAGGAATGCGAGGCCGAGCACCGAGTGTGCGAGGAGGAGTAGCACGCCGCCATGGTCGCGCTCAACGAGGAACAACTCGTGCTCGTGCTTCACTGGAGAGAGCACAAGGATGCGTGGAGGGCGTGCGCCAAGGACGTGAGCTACGCGTCCAGGGAGGCAGCGCGAGGTGGGGTACTACTTCCGGGAGAGCGATGTGGATGTAAATGTCACCATCATGGGGCACAGTCTCGAAGGTGCGCTTGCCCCATTGAACCCTCGGTCGACTACTTAGCGAGCCCGCCGTAGAGCCACACGTCATCATCGTCGTGATAGTGGCTGAAGCTCATTGGTGAAGAACTCGTCTGCCTCCCCCTTCAGCTCCTCACTCACATCTAGGGGAACACTGTTGGAAATATGCCCTAGAGGCAATAATAAAAGTATTATTATATTTCCTTGTTCATGATAATTGTCTTTTATTCATGCTATAACTGTATTATCCGGAAATCGTAATACATGTGTGAATACATAGACCACAATATGTCCCTAGTGAGCCTCTAGTTGACTAGCTCGTTGTGATCAACAGATAGTCATGGTTTCTGCTATGGACATTGGATGTCATTGATAACGGATCACATCATTAGGAGAATGATGTGATGGACAAGACAATCCTAAGCATAGCACAAAGATCGTGTAGTTCGTTTGCTAGAGCTTTTCCAATGTCAAGTGTTCTTCCTTAGACCATGAGATCGTGTAACTCCGGATACCGTAGGAGTGCTTTGGGTGTATCAAAGCGTCACAACGAATCGGGTGACTATAAAGGTGCACTATAGGTATCTCCGAAAGTGTCATTGGGTTGACACGGATCGAGGCTGGGATTTGTCACTCCGTAAACGGAGAGGTATCTCTGGGCCCACTCAAGAGGACATCATCATAATGTGCACAATGTGACCAAGGGGTTGATCACGGGATGATGTATTACGGAACGAGTAAAGAGACTTGCCGGTAACGAGATTGAACAAGGTATCGGTATACCGACGATCGAATCTCGGGCAAGTACAATACCGTTAGACAAAGGGAATTGTATACGGGATCGATTGAGTCCTTGACATCGTGGTTCATCCGATGATATCATCGTGGAACATGTGGGAGCCAACATGGGTATCCATATCCCGCTGTTGGTTATTGACCGGAGAACGTCTCGGTCATGTCTACATGTCTCTCGAACCCGTAGGGTCTACACACTTAAGGTTCGATGATGCTAGGGTTATAAAGGAAGCTTGTATGTGGTTACCGAATGTTGTGCGGAGTCCCGGATGAGATCCCGGACGTCACGAGGAGTTCCGGAATGGTTCGAAGGTAAAGACTTATATATGGGAAGTCCTATTTTGGCCACCGGAAAATGTTCGGGATTTTTCGGTATTGTACCGGGAAGGTTCTAGAAGGTTCCGGAGTGGGGCCCACCTGCATGGGGGACCCACATGAACGTGGGTAGTGGGGTCAAGGCCCCACACCCCTGGTCAAGGCACACCAAGATCCCCCTTAGAAGGAATAAGATCATATCCCGAAGGGATAAGATCGAGATCCCTAAAAAAGGGGGATAACAAACGGTGGGGAAGGAAATGATGGGATTTGTTTCCTCCCACCTTGGCCAACGCCCCAATGGACTTGGAGGGCAAGAAACCAGCCCCTCCACCCCTATATATAGTGGGGAGGCGCATGGGAGCTACACACGAAGTTCTGGCGCAGCCCTCCCCCTCTCCCAAGTACTCCTCTCTTGCGGTGCTTGGCGAAGCCCTGCAGGATTGCCACGCTCCTCCACCACCACCACGCCGTTGTGCTGCTGCTGGATGGAGTGTTCCTCAACCTCTCCCTCTCTCCTTGCTGGATCAAGGCATGGGAGACATCACCGGGCTGTACGTGTGTTGAACGCGGAGGTGCCGTCCGTTCGGCACTAGGATCTCCGGTGATTTGGATCACGACGAGTACGACTCCTTCAACCCCGTTCTCTTGAAAGCTTCCGCTTAGCGATCTACAAGGGTATGTAGATGCAGTCTCCTTCCCCTCGTTGCTGGTTTCTCCATAGATAGATCTTGGTGACACGTAGGAAAATTTTGAATTTCTGCTACGTTCCCCAACAGTGGCATCAAGAGCTAGGTCTATTGCGTAGATTCTTTGCACGAGTAGAACACAAAGTAGTTGTGGGCGTTGATTTTGTTCAATGTGCTTACCGTTACTAGTCCAATCTTGTTTCGACGGTATTGTGGGATGAAGCGGCCCAGACCGACCTTACACGTACACTTACGTGAGACAGTTCCACCGATTGACATGCACTTGGTGCATAAGGTGGCTAGCGGTGCGATCTCTCCCACTTTAGTCGGAACGGATTCGATGAAAAGGGTCCTTATGAAGGGTAAATAGCAATTGGCATATCACGTTGTGGTGTTGCGTAGGTAAGAAACGTTCTTGCTAGAAACCCATAGCAGCCACGTAAAACATGCAAACAACAATTAGAGGATGTCTAACTTGTTTTTGCAGGGTATGCTATGTGATGTGATATGGCCAAGAAGAATGTGATGAATGATATGTGATGTATGAGATTGATCATGTTCTTGTAATAGGAATCACGACTTGCATGTCGATGAGTATGACAACCGGCAGGAGCCATAGGAGTTGTCTTTATTTATTGTATGACCTGCGTGTCATTGAACAACGCCATGTAATTACTTTACTTTATTGCTAACTGGTAGCCATACTAGTAGAAGTAATTAGTTGGCGAGACAACTTCATGGAGACACGATGATGGAGATCATGGTGTCATGCCGGTGACGATGATGATCATGGAGCCCCGAAGATGGAGATCAAAAGGAGCAAAATGATATTGGCCATATCATGTCACTATTTGATTGCATGTGATGTTTATCATGTTTATGCATCTTGTTTACTTAGAACGACGGTAGTAAATAAGCTGATCCCTTACAACAATTTCAAGAAGTGTTCTCCCCTAACTGTGCACCGTTGCTAAAGTTTATCGTTTCAAAGCACCACGTGATGATCGGGTGTGATAGATCCTTACGTTCACATACAACGGGTGTAAGACAGTTTTACACATGCAAAACACTTAGGGTTAACTTGACGAGCCTAGCATGTACAGACATGGCCTCGGAACACAGAGACCGAAAGGTCGAGCATGAGTCGTATGGAGGATACGATCAACATGAAGATGTTCACCGATGATGACTAGTCCGTCTCACGTGATGATCGGACACGGCCTAGTTGACTCGGATCATGTAATCACTTAGATGACTAGAGGATGTCTATCTGAGTGGGAGTTCATAAGATGAACTTAATTATCCTGAACATAGTCAAAAGATCTTTGCAAATTATGTCGTAAGCTCGCGCTTTAGTTCCACTGTTTAGATATGTTCCTAGAGAAAATATAGTTGAAAGTTGACAATAGCAATTATGCGGACAGTAGAAAGCTTATGTCGTTAATGCACCACTCAGTGTGCTGAACCCCAAACGTCGTTTGTGGATGTTGCGAACATCAGACATACACGTTTTGATAACTACGTGATAGTTCAGTTAAACGGTTTAGAGTTGAGGAACCAAAGGCGTTTTCGAAACGTCGTAGAACATATGAGATGTTTCGAGGGCTGAAATTGAGATTTCAGGCTCGTGCCCACGTCAAGAGGTATGAGACCTCCGACGATTTTCTTAGCCTGCAAACTAAGGGAGAAAAGCTCAATCGTTGAGCTTGTGCTCAGATTGTCTGAGTGCAACAATCACTTGAATCGAGTGGGAGTTGATCTTCCGATGAGAGATAGTGATGTTTCTCCAAAGTCATTGCCACCAAGCTGCTAGAGCTTCGTGATGAGCTATAACATATCGAGGATAGATATGATGATCCTTGAGGTATTCACGATGTTTGACACAAAAGTAGAAATCAAGAAGGAGCATCAATTGTTGATGGTTGGTGAAACCACTAGTTTCAAGAAGGGCAAGGGCAAGAAGGGATACTTCATGAAACGGCAAATCAGTCTGCTGCTCTAGTGAAGAAACCCAAGGTTGAACCCAAACCCGAGACTAAGTGCTTACGTAATAAGGGGAACAACCTTTGAGCGGAATTACCCTAGATACTTGGTAGATGAGAAGGATGGCAAGGTCGATAGAAGTATATTGGATATACATTATGTTAATGTGTACTTTACTAGTACTCCTAGTAGCACCGTGGTATTAGATACGGTTCGGTTGCTAAATGTTAGTAACTCGAAATAAAAGCTACGGAATAAGCGGAGACTAGCTAAAGGTGAGATGACGATATGTGTTGGAAGTGTTTCCAAGGTTGATGTGATCAAGCATCGCACGCTCCCTCTACCATCGAGATTTGGTGTTTGCGTTGAGCATAGACATGATTGGATTATGTCTATCGCAATCTGGTTATTCATTTAAGGAGAATAATGGTTACTCTATTTATTTGAATAATACCTTCAATGGTCCTACACCTAAAGGAATGGTTTATTGAATCTCGATCGTAGTGATACACATTTTCATGCCAAAAAGATATAAGATAGTAATGATAGTACCACTTACTTGTGGCATTGCCATGTAAGTCATATTGGTGTAAAAGCATGAAGAAGCTCCATGTTGATGGATCTTTGGACTCACTCGTTTTGAAAAGTTTGAGACATCTGAACCATGTCTATTGGTGTATACGCATGAAGAAACTCCATGCAGATGGATCGTTTGGACTCACTTGATTTTGAATCACTTGAGATATGCAAATCATACCACATGGGCAAGATGACTAAAAAGCCTCGTTTTTCGGTAAAATGGAACAAGATAGCAACTTGTTGGAAGTAACACATTTTGATGTGTGCAGTCCAATGAGTCTTTGAGGCATCTGATGAATATCGTTATGTTCTTACTTCACGATGATTCGAGTAGATGTAGAGTATATTTACTTGATGAAACACAAGTCTGAATTATTGAATGGTTCAAGTAATTTCAGAGTGAAGTTGAAGATCATCGTGACAAGAGGATGAAATGTCTATGATATGATCATAGAGATGAGTATCTGAGTTACGAGCTTTGGCACGCAATTAAGACATTGTGGAAATTGTTTCACAATTAATACCGCCTGGAACACCATAGTTTGATGGTGTGTCCGAACATCATAGTTGCACCCTATTGGATATGGTGCGTACCATGATGTCTCTTATCGAATTACCACTATCGTTTATGGGTTAGGGATTAAAGATAACCACATTCACTTTAAATAGGGCACCATGTAATTCCGTTGAGATGACACCTTTTGAACTATGGTTTAGAGAAACCTAAGCTGTCATTTCTTAAAGGTTTGGGGCTGCGACGCTTATGTGAAAAGTTTCTGGTTGATAAGCTCGAACCCAAAGCGGATAAAATGCATCTTCATAGGACACCCAAAACAGTTGGGTATACCTCCTAATTAAGATCCGAAAGCAATAGGGATTGTTTCTTGAATCGGGTCCTTTCTCGAGGAAAAGTTTGTCTCGAAAAGTTGAGTGGGAGGATGGTGGAGACTTGATATGGTTATTGAACCGTCACTACAACTAGTGTGTAGCAGGGCACAGGAAGTTGTTCCTGTGGCACCTACACCAATTGAAGTAGAAGCTTATGATAGTGATCATGAAACTTCGGATCAAGTCACTACCGTACCTCGTAGGGTGACAAGGATGCGTACTGCTTCAGATTGGTACAGTAATCTTGTCTTGAAGGTCATGTTGCTAGACAACAATGAACCTACGAGCTATGGAGAAGCAATGGTGGGCCCAAATTCCGACAAATGGTTAGAAGCCATGAAATCCGAGATAGGATCCATGTATCAGAACAAAGCATGGACTTTGGTGGACTTGCCCGATGATCGGCAAGCCATTGAGATAAATGGATCTTTAAGAAGAAGACGGACGTGGACGGTGATGTCACCGTCTATGAAGCTCGACTTGCGGCGAAGAGTTTTTCACAAGTTCAAGGAGTTGACTACGATGAGATTTTCTCATCCGTAGCGATGCTTAAGTCCGTTAGAATCATGTTAGCATTAGCTACATTTATGAAATCTGGCAGATGGATGTCAAAAACGAGTTTCCTTACCAATTTTCATAAGGAAAGGTTGTATGTGATACAATCATAAAGGTTTTGTCGATCCTAAGGATGCTAAAAGGTATGCTAGCTCCAGCGATCCTTCCATGGACTGGAGTAAGCATCTCGGAGTTGGAATATGCACTTTGATAGGATGATCAAAGATTTTTGTTTATACAAAGTTTATGAGAAACTTGTATTTCCAAAGGAGTGAGTGGGAGCACTATAGAATTTCTGATGAGTATATGTTGTTGACATATTGTTGATCAGAAATGATGTAGAGTTTTTGGAAAGCATATAGGGTTATTTGAAAAGTGTTTTTCAATGGAAAACCTGGATTAGGCTACTTGAATAATAAGCATCAAGATCTATAAGATAGATCAAAATGCTTAATAGTACTTTCAAAATGAGCACATACCTTGACATGATCTTGAAGGTGTTCAAGATGGATCAGTCAAAGAAGGAGTTCTTGCCTGAGTTGTAAGGTATGAAGTTAAGACTTAAAGCTCGACCACGACAGAAAAGAGAGAAAGGACGAAGGTCGCCCCTATGTTTCAGACATAGGCTCTATAGTATGCTATGTTGTGTACCGCACCGGAAGTGTGCCTTGCCATGAGTCAGTCAAGGGGTACAAGAATGATCCAGGAATGGATCATTGGACAGCGGTTGAAATTGTCCTTGGAGAAAATAAGGACATGTTTCTCGATTATGGAGGTGATAAAGAGTTCGGCGTAAAGGGTTACGTTGATGCAAGCTTTAACACCTATCCGAGTGACTCTGAGTAGCAAACTGGATACGTATAGTGGAGCAACCATTTGGAATAGCTCCTAGTGGAGCGTGGAAGCAGCATTTACAGAATGACCAAGCGATTTGCGAAGTACATACGGATCTGAATGTTGCAGACCCGTTGACTAAAACCTCTCTCACAAGCAAAACATGATCAAACCCCAGAACTCATTGAGTCTTAATCACATGATGATGTGAACTAGTTTAATGACACCAGTAAACTCTTTGGATGTTGGTCACATGGTGATGTGACCTGTGAGTGTTAATCACATGGCGATGTGAACTAGATTATTGACTCTAGTGCAAGTGGGAGACTGTTGGAAATATGCCCTAGAGGCAATAATAAAAGTATTATTATATTTCCTTGTTCATGATAATTGTCTTTTATTCATGCTATAACTGTATTATCCGGAAATCGTAATACACGTGTGAATACATAGACCACAATATGTCCCTAGTGAGCCTCTAGTTGACTAGCTTGTTGTGATCAGCAGATAGTCATGGTTTCTGGCTATGGACATTGGATGTCGTTGATAACGGGATCACATCATTAGGAGAATGATGTGATGGACAAGACCCAATCCTAAGCATAGCACAAAGATCGTGTAGTTCGTTTGCTAGAGCATTTCCAATGTCAAGTATCTCTTCCTTAGACCATGAGATCGTGTAACTCCCGGATACCGTAGGAGTGCTTTGGGTGTATCAAACGTCACAATGTAACTGGGTGACTATAAAGGTGCACTACAGGTATCTCCGAAAGTGTCTATTGGGTTGACACGGATCGAGACTGGGATATGTCACTCCGTGTAAACGGAGAGGTATCTCTGGGCCCACTCGGTAGGACATCATCATAATGTGCACAATGTAACCAAGGGGTTGATCACGGGATGATGTGTTACGGAACGAGTAAAGAGACTTGCCGGTAACGAGATTGAACAAGGTATCGGTATACCGACGATCGAATCTCGGGCAAGTACAATACCGTTAGACAAAGGGAATTGTATACGGGATCGATTGAGTCCTTGACATCGTGGTTCATCCGATGATATCATCGTGGAACATGTGGGAGCCAACATGGGTATCCAGATCCCGCTGTTGGTTATTGACTGGAGAACATCTCGGTCATGTCTACATGTCTCCCGAACCCGTAGGGTCTACACACTTAAGGTTCGATGATGCTAGGGTTATAAAGGAAGCTTGTATGTGGTTACCGAATGTTGTTCGGAGTCCCAGATGAGATCCCGGACGTCCCAAGGAGTTCCGTAATGGTCCGGAGGTAAAGACTTATATATGGGAAGTCCTATTTTGGCCACCGGAAAATGTTCGGGATTTTTCGGTATTGTACCGGGAAGGTTCTAGAAGGTTCCGGAGTGGGGCCCACCTGCATGGGGGACCCACATGAACGTGGGTAGTGGGTTCAAGGCCCCACACCCCTTGTCAAGGCACACCAAGATCCCCCTTAGAAGGAATAAGATCATATCCCGAATGGATAAGATCGAGATCCCTAAAAAAGGGGGATAACAATCGGTGGGGAAGGAAATGATGGGATTTCTTTCCTCCCAGCTTGGCCAACGCCCCAATGGACTTGGAGGGCAAGAAACCAGCCCATCCACCCCTATATATAGTGGGGAGGCGCATGGGAGCTACACACGAAGTTCTGGCGCAGCCCTCCCCCTCTCCCAAGTACTCCTCCTCTCTTGCGGTGCTTGGCGAAGCCCTGCAGGATTGCCACGCTCCTCCACCACCACCACGCCGTCGTGCTGCTGCTGGATGGAGTCTTCCTCAACCTCTCCCTCTCTCCTTGCTGGATCAAGGCATGGGAGACGTCACCGGACTGTCACGTGTGTTGAGCGCGGAGGTGCCGTCCGTTCGGCACTAGGATCTCCGGTGATTTGGATCACGACAATCGACTCCTTCAACCCCGTTCTCTTGAGCGCTTCCGCTTAGCGATCTACAAGGGTATGTAGATGCACTCTCCTTCCCCTCGTTGCTGGTTTCTCCATAGATAGATCTTAGTGACACGTAGGAAAATTTTGAATTTCTGCTACGTTCCCCAACAGACACTGTGCCGTAGACTGGCTGCATCGGCAGTCTATGACCTCCTCGCTCTCATCCGGGAGGTAATTTCCGTCTACAACCAGGTAGGTCAAAGTGGGTAAGGGAGGGGCCATGCGGATCTAGCGTCTGGTGGCACGGGGAGGGCAAGGCCACTCGAATCTAGCGTGATGAACCGAGTCGGGAGGGTATGGAATCAGGTATTTTGCCATCTGCCATGGCTGACGACAAAGGCAAGTTCATGGACGGCAAAGACCTTTGTCGTCTACTGGTAGATGGCCCCACTCCCAGCACAGAAATCCACGGTAAAGGGCTACTTTGCCATCTGCATACATAAAGCAGACGACAAAGACATTTGTTGTCAGCTATATAGGCCAAGCAGACGGCCAAGTGCGTGGATGACATAGAGGTGGGGTTAGCCCCATTAGGTGGCTAATGGCAGGCTTTGCCATCTGCCTCCTGATGGCAAAGAGACAAGCTCCTTTGCCGTCTGCCATGTGACGTCAGCTGACCTTAGGTGGGGGTGGCAGACTTTGCCGTGTGCCATCGACGGAAAAGTCACACCGGCCTTTGTCGTCTGCTACCGACGGCAAAGTGACCAAATGGGTCAGACCCAGTGCTCCCAAGTTGTACAGGTTGCTGCCACGTGTCACCTTTGCCATTAGTGGCAGACGACAAAGAGCCCTTTGCCATCGGTGGTAGATGACAAAGTGCCTATATTGCCCCTTTTTATTCTATTATTTGTTATATCCAAGCATTTTCACAGCAAATATATGATATATATATATATATATATTTCACAGGGCAAACAATGTGAGCAAGTCTCACAACAAATATAAGATATCCAACACATAAGTTTCATCCATACACACATAGTTTCATCCATATTACAATAGTTTCATCCATAGGTAGCAACTTCCACATTGTTCATCGATACAAAATAAAAACAGAAAGTAAACACAAGCACTCAATCAATGCTAGCTTCCATGAAGTGAATCAAATGTGCGTATAGGAAATAATAAAGTTAGAAGAAGAAGAAGAAGAAAGAAAGAAAGAAAGAAAGAAAGAAAGAAGAAGAAGAATAAGTATATGACATTTATGAGGTTACCAAGGTTATGATGCCATTTTTTTACCTAAGTAAGCTAATTATGCCATTTTTGACATAAGTAAGCTAAGTATATGTCATTATTGAGCTAACCTAGGTAAATAAGCATATTAGAGCTAACTAAGGTCATTTGGGAGGAAACAAAGTTAAGTATATGTCATTTTGGAGAAAAATAAGCTAAATATATGACATTTATGAGGTTACCAAGGTTATTATGCCATTTTGACCTAAGTACGCTAATTATGCCATTTTTGACATAAGTAGGCTAAGTATATGTCATTATTGAGCTAACCTAGGTAACTAAGCTTATTAGAGCTAACTTAGCATATTAGAGCTAACTTAGGTCATTTTGGAGGAGACGAAGCTAAGTATAGGTCATTTTAGGGCTAACTTTGATAAATGGATCATTTTGGAGCTAAGTAAGCTTATTATGTCATTTTGGAGGAAAATAAGCTAAGTATATGACATTTATTAGGTTATTATGCAATTTTTGACCTAAGTGAGCTAATTATGTTATTTTTGACATAAGTAAGCTAAGTATACGTCATTATTGAGCCTTAGGTAACTAAGCATATTAGACCTAACTTAGAGCTAACTTATGTCATTTTGGAGGAAACAAAGCTAAGTATAGGTAATTTAAAGCTAACTTAGGGAAAATAAGTTTATTATGTCATTTTGGAGGAAAATAAGCTTAGTATATGACATTTATGTAGCGCCCAAGATGCGATTCAATCCCAATCACGTGATGAATTCATGATTGGGGCACAACCGCATTTCAAGCGCATAGCAAGGTGGTTATCATTACAACATACCATGTACTGCATAGATGAGAATACAATATAAAGACTTACACTCTCCACAATCTACAACATGAATACATGGATAAATCAATACATAGCAATCATCACACAGAAGAGCAGGATCCGACTACGGAAGAAATCAGATGAAAAAGAAGAATGATATCCACCCTGCTAATCCCAGGCTCCCGACCTGAAACCTATCCCTTGATGGAAGAAGAAGAAGCAGAAGAAGAACTCCAAAAGCAATCAAGCATCGCTCTGACGTCACGTCATCGCATTACATGTACCTGCAACTATTGTTGTAGTAATCTGTGAGCCACGAGGACTCAGCAATCCCATTACCAGGGGTATCAAGAATAACAAAGCTTAATGGGTATGGAATGGTTAAGTGGTGAGGTTGCAGCAAGCACTAAGCATTGTATGGTGGCTAACTTACAAGTACAAGAATAAGAAGAGAAACTACGCATCATAGTCGCAAACTAGTAATGATCAAGAAGTGATCATGAACTACTTATGATTCAATCATAATCCCACCGTGTTCTCTTGTCGAACTTCCTCGAAAAGAGATGGTCACGGTTACGCACGCGGTTGGTGTATTTTATTTTGGATCTTGTCGTGGTTTTGTCATGGCAGATGTCCTTAGTGTGAGGACTTAGTCCTGAGGCCAACGCATCTATGTGGTAGCTTGAGAGGGGTTGAGCGGGACGAGAGACGCGAGGTTTTACCCAGGTTTGGCCCCTCATGGTGGAGGTAAAAGCCTACATCCTACTTCATTGATATTGATGATGATGATGATCACGATTACAAGGGTGCTCTTTCACTTCCTCTATCTCGAGAGCTATTGATTTGTGTGTCTCCACTTGTTAAACTTGTCCCTCTTGGGGTGCCCTGCCCCTCCTTATATACGTTGAAGAGGCGGGTTACATGACTAGTCCTAGTAGGATTAGGATTACTCTATTACAAGTGGAGTCCTAGTCTTGCTTCCTTTGTAAGTGAATATTCCTTATACTTTCCTCTTAAGCCGGCCCACCGGACACACTCCTTGAGTCGGTCTTCTCATAAGACGGCTTCTAGGCTCTGACCCGCCTGCCGTGTGACCAATGAGATAACAGGCCTGGCGGGGTCATCAGTGAGTGGAGAGAGCCGGGTGTGTCACTTAGTGAGTCGCCAGTCTTCGGCTGGCCACTAGTGAGTCGCCAAGTCTTCGGGCGGGTCACTAGTGAGTCACCAAGTCCGGCCGGGTCATACTTTCGGTCGGGTCATACCGCGGTGTATATCCCCGACATTAGCCCCATTTTAATTTGGATTTATTCATGTTAAACTGATCCTGCAAAATAAACACAAGAACAAATTTGATAGGTTGTGCTCCGGGTTAAAGTTTTTCTGAACCGGCATCTGATCATCTTTATGTCCTTGTCATTTCCTTCCTTGATATGTGTCCATGACTTCATAGCAAATCACTTTTAGCAGATATGTTCAAATTTTCCAATGCAAAAGATCCTGGTACTTTGTATGAAAAGTCCGGGTCAAGAGGCCAGCTTCATAGTCAATTTGCTTGTAGAAAAATATTATAAAAAAGATTCCATTTGAGTCGGCCTTCGATGCTCTGACTTAATAAAAATATTGGACTTAAGATGTCCTTCTAGAGCTAAACCAGTTTTTGAATATTCCAGCTTAATGATGCTAGAGCTTGTCAAGTTGTGATCCCCGAAATTGCCGGGTTATAACTGATCAGGCCAGGTCATGATTGTTGTTGACACCAGGTCATGTAATTGACTTTCTTGAGTTATCCAGGCCAAAACATAGATTATAATACCTGGTTTGTTCAAAAACCTGAGAACTTGAAGATATTCCTCCCTGATATGCATATCATCTATAGCCCCCAAGTCTTAAGAGGAAAACATAGTGATAGCTTAACACTTGCTTCAATATAAATGCTTTAACTTTGGAGAAATCTGGATTGTTCATGTAAGTCGCCAATCATAAACTGAACACTTTGTACTTCCGATATGTAGCCCCCAAGTGTCGGGTCATTATGTAATAATGATCAAGGAGTTTGTAGATTTGATTATGTAGACTTAAAACAGCAATGTGTAGCCCCCAAGGACCGGCTCAGTAAGATAATACTGAGATGGGACTTTATATGTACTTCCAAAAATAACACCATACGATATAGCTCCCAAGTTTCGGGTTACCTTTGACAGGAGCAATTAGTAGCCCCCAAGGGCTGGCTCATCACTATGTGATGGGTCGGGTCTTCAATGAGGTAAGTTAAAAATGACTTTGCATTAGCCCCCAAGTACCATGGTGCAAGCTTGTAGCGACATGGGACTTGCATACTTGATGTAATCTCAATTTGAATAATGTAGCCCTCCAGTGTCAAGTCGTATGTCTGTAACGAACTCGGGACAAACCATATCCAATGTCCGGATGATGTTGCTGAAAGCCTTTGCATATCAATATTGAACCATGGTCTTTGTTGTGAACTGGTATTCTTGGATGAAGAAATAATAGCCATTGCTCTGAAGCAGCTTTGAAAACCTCAATCATAATACTGGTTATTGATAACCATAATAAAAATCCAGCCATGTTGGCTATTGAAGATTGGAATAGTATAATCTGGTATGAAAACAATCACAAGATCTTGTCTATTGACAAGTAAATCTAGAGTTAAATACTCAGTAGCTCTTGGCCGATGGCGACTCAATGCGCATTCATTGTAATCCAGGATTTTTGTAACCCGGCGGCTCATAGCCTTCATAAGAATCAAGAACTGATTACCCTTCTCAAACACCAATTTTAATCTTTCATGATGGGCTTGAACTTAAGCATTTATTTAAGCCATAGCTCTACATGTCCTGCACAAAGTTTAAACAACATACGCCCTCACGACTTAACGTCAAAAGCTAGGGCGGGTAACAACCCAAATATAACATAATCTTATGCAATGATGGAAAAGACTAGAATTAAGGCTATCAAAGCCAAAATATACTTGCGACTTAATGTCAAAAACCAGGGCGGGTTATCAAAATCAATTTAACCAGGAGAACATACCTATAAAATTAATTTATACTGCCGGCTTACATCACCATATCCAGTGAGGGTGACAACCCAAAGATTGAATAAGCGCATGATTCCAATTGCATAAACCAATGTATACTGGCGACTTAAAGTCCATAGCCAGGGCGGGTCATCAAACCCTAAATATTCATACAAATATGAAAAGACATACATGTGGATTGATATCATAATAATGCTGTAATAATTGTAATCCAGCATGGGTATTAACCCGTAAAAAAAATCATGACTTGAATTTATTCAAGGCAAATCATCCCGGTGACTTAAAGTCTGCTCATCAGGGCAGGTTATTAACCCAAGACTCTCAAATATGAGTCATAAAAATTAAGGCTACATGGCCTGAATTGTTTTAAAGCATATGTTAATATGGAGTAAGGATATGAATCCAAAAAATTTCAGAAAAAATATAAATCCAGGTAAATAAGGCTTTCATAGGCCGCCAAGCCTTAATCTCAAGTGCTTTCATGGGCCGCATAACCACTAAGTTAATCCTTCATTTAAACCTGTAAGCCAACCCTCACATGACTAACCGCCGTTTTAACCTCGACAAGTTCAGGGTCTTTATTACAAGATTGACTGTTAAGGGTACGGCGGGTCATTCCAGGATTACCTGGGCGGAGTGACAAGGACATACAAGCAGGATAACCCAGAATTTGGTGTTTACACCTGGCATATAAGGCGATCAAGAGGGTAAGTATAGCTATGCTCATTGAGCAGGAAGCCCCCAAATGACCTGCGAGGAGGCATGTAAGCTTGATCAAGAGGGTAATCAAGGCTCTGCTCATTAAGAAGGTCGCCCCCAAGTGACCAAAGGGTCGGCATGTAAGTCGGATCAAGAGGGTAATCAAGGCTCTGCTCATTGAGCAGGTCACCCCCAAGTGACCGAAGGGTCGGCATGTAAGACATATCAAGAGGGTAATCAAGGCTCTCTTATTGAGCAGGTCGCCCCCAAGTGACCGAAGGGTCGACATGTAAGCCGGATCAAGAGGATAATCAAGGCTCTGCTCATTGAGCAGGTCGCCCCAAATGACCAGTGAGACAATAAGCCAATAAGGCAGGATAGCCATGTTTGAACCGCCCATCATGGCAGCAGGTCCTCTTTGGCAACCTTTAATTTTTCCTGAAAACTCGAACTTGTGAGAGATGGATTCTCTTGAACCGGATGTTAAGCCGGTTATTGAGAGCTCAAGACTTTGTGAGAGACAGATTTCGCTTGAGCCAGGTTTAAAACCGGAATCGTTCTTTTTAAGCCGGAAATGTTCTGATGACCTTTAAATTTTCATCAATATGGCAGGAGCCTCCGGGACTAGGTTATCTTTCCCTCCAACATCATGGGGTTCTTGAATTTGCTGAAACTGGCAAGATTTGTTGAGTCATGTCATTGTAGTCCTCAAGTCTTAAGACCACTCGAGGAATTGTTTTGGTATTCTCCATACTTGACCGTGATATAAACTGGAATGCAGTTTGAACAGTAGAACAGTGTAAATTTATGTAAACCAGAAGCTTGAGGCGAATTGACGACCCTCGGATACTCAATGTATATCCCCAGCATAAATTATTCAGCAAACTCCATGACGTGACAGTCACTTTTGCAGTAGACAATCACCCTGCGTTAAAGATATTGCAAACCAGAGTAATTACTCTTGTAAAGAAATTAATATGCAATATAAAAATATACTGGATGGATTCCACCTGATATGTTAGGTCGGACATTATCCGCCACGGAGTTGATGATCACTACGGTGAAACTGAATTCAATCACGGGAGAGTCAGTCGTGGGTGCAGACTGATGAGTCGGCCGCAACATTGTAAGCCATTACGGACATGCAAGTCAATCGCGAGCGTGGTCAGCCGCGTGGACGGGCAAGTCAATCGTAGGCGCGGTAATCCATGCTGACGGGCGAGTCAATCTCAGGCGTAGTTCCGATGAGTTGATGTAGACCGAGTCCCAGGGGTGGCGGCTTATGCACGTCCATCACTGTGGCGCAGATGTAGACATGGCCTCCGACACCGGCGCACGAGGATCGGGTTGTACCATGGCCATGAGTTAATTGACCTAATTGTTTTTGTTCGGCGAGTCTATGGAGCCTTTCTTTGTCTCTGCTCTGGGTGCAAATGCCCTAACGTGCAATATTATATGCATACTTGCCCGGTCCATCATTTGGTACCTGCGTTGCTAGTATTTCACATTGGTTTGGGTCTTCACGTTTGGGAACGATGAAAAGCAGAGGCGACAACAACAGTTGACTTAAAAACTGCCTGCGATGAAGAAAGACCCGTGGAGGCGAGGTTGTCCGTCGAAAATGGGTCACCTTGTCAAGACCGGCCTCCATAGAAGAGGAGCGAGGCGATTTTGGAGGTGGCACTGAAGCATTGGTGGTTCGACGGTGCGGTGGCGGAGTGGTACTAACACCCAGTAGCAGATTAACAGTCAATGGGTCAAACCTGCTATCTTCGAGGAATTTTTACACCTGGTGCTGCTGGGTAGTTATTGACCATCGATCAGTAGCAGAATAACACTTCAGTGTGCTCAGTTTGTATCTACCACTAATCGAACCATGCCCTTTGCCATATCTCTTGTACGATTAGCAATAGTATCCATAGTCACATAATTGACCAGCAGTTTGCTTTCTTGAACCACGATGTGTCGATGCCATTTACACTATTTGCAACCAATGTGCAAGAACTGCAGCCGCAGGCATCTTAAGATCTATCGTTCCGTCTTTGTAGTGGACGACAGAGCACAAGGGCGTATTGAAGCAATACCACAATGTCTGCGGCCTCGACGATGGCGACTAGTGGCTTAGCGCGAAGCCGAGCGAGGGTCGGCCCAATCCAGCAGAGGGAGCAGCTGAGCGAGGTTGCAACTGACTCGTAGCACGATAGAAGAAAAAACATAGGCGAGCCCGCGGCTTGCTACGTCTTGAGCTTGCGTTGGTTTTCCTTGAAGAGGAAAGGGTGATGCAGCAATAGTAGCGTAAGTATTTCCCTCAGTTTTTGAGAACCAAGGTATCAATCTAGTAGGAGGCTCCTCAAAAGTCCCACGCACCTACACAAACAAACAAAGAACTCGCAACCAACGCAATAAAGGGGTTGTCAATCCCTTCACGGCCACTTGCGAAAGTGAGATCTGATAGAGATAATATAATAAGGTATTTTATAATATAGATTGGAAAAGTAAAGATGCAAATAAAAGTAGATTGAAAGCTTATATGATAAAAGATAGACCCGGGGGCCACAGGTTTCACTAGTGGCTTCTCTCAAGATAGCATAAGTATTATGGTGGGTGAACAAATTACTGTCGAGCAATTAATAGAAAAGCGAATAATTATGAGATTATCTAGGCATGATCATGTATATAGGCATCACGTCCGCAAAAAGTAGACCGACTCCTGCCTGCATCTACTACTATTACTCCACGCGTCGACCGCTATCTAGCATGCATCTAGAGTATTAAGTTCATAAGAACAGAGTAACGCATTAAGAAAGATGACATGATGTAGAGGGATAAACTCATGCAATATGATATAAACCCCATCTTTTGATCCTCGATGGCAACAATACAATACGTGCCTTGTTGCCCCTGCTGTCACTAGGAAAGGACACCGCAAGATTGAACCCAAAGCTAAGCACTTCTCCCATTGCAAGAAAGATCAATCTAGTAGGCCAAACCAAACTGATAATTCGAAGAGACTTGCAAAGATAACTCAATCATACATAAACGAATTCAGAGGAGATTCAAATATTTCTCATAGATAAACTTGATCATAAACCCACAATTCGTCGGATCTCGACAAACACAAAAAGAGTTGCATCGAATAGATCTCCAAGAAGACCGAGGAGAACATGGTATTGAGATCCAAAAAGAGAGAAGAAGCCATCTAGCTAATAACTATGGACCTGAAGGTCTGTGGTAAACTACTCACAACTGATCGGAGGGGCTATGGTGTTGATGTAGAAGACCTCCATGGTCGATTCCCCCTCCGGCGGAGCACCGACAAAGGCTCCAAGATGGGATCTCGCGGATACAGAAGGTTATGGCGGTGGAAATAGGTTTTCGTGGCTTGTTCTGATGTTCTCGGGGTACGTGGGTATATATAGGAGGAAGAAGTAGGTCGGTGGCCGCCCGAGGGGCCCACGAGATAGGGGGGCGCGCCCTCCACCCTCGTGGCCGCCTCGGCTGCTACTTGGCTTGCACTCCAAGTCCTCTGGATCACGTTCGTTTCAAAAATCATGCTCTCGAAGGTTTCATTCCGTTTGGACTCCGTTTGATATTCCTTTTCTTCAAAATACTGAAATAGGCACACAAAAAACAGCAATACGGGCTGGGCCTCCGGTTAGTAGGTTAGTCCCAAAAATGATATAAATGAGTAATATAAAGCCCATAAATATCTAAAACGGGTAATAGAATAGCATGGAACAATAAAAAATTATAGATACATTGGATACGTATCACGGCTACACAGGCGAGCAGGGCTAGCGGCTGGGAAGGCGGTCGGCGGCTTAGCACGGAGGTGGCCGGCGGCTTGCCGCAACAGTGAGGTGGCCGGGCTGCGCTCCAGGCAGAGGCGTCAAGCCAGAGCTGAGGCAGTCGCGCGGCCAAGTAGCTCGACACTGAGCACGACGGCTCAATGCAACACGGAGACCGCAGTTGAGGTGAAAACATGGTCGCCGAGGCCTGGCGGGTCCAAGGCGGAGCGTGTACAGCCTGGCGAATCCGAGGTGAAGCCGACACGAGGTGGCACCGGAGGCCAGCACGGAGGGTCGAGGAGCTGGCAGAGCGGTGGCCAATTTGAGGTAGTGACAAGGGCCGTCAAAGGCGCCACAAGGCCGGAGCGAAGCACGGCGACGGTGGCTCATAGTGAACGGCTCAAGATGCGGCAATGTCAGCTCGCAGGTGGCTTCGTGGAGGTGGAGCGAAGCGACGGCATCTACTTGGCGCGCCAGCGACTTGGAGGAGGCCTAGCGGAGGCGGCTTGGCGCACCAGCGCGGCTCGTAGGCGGAGGCAGACGGCTCGAAGGCGCACTGGTGTGGGCGGAGCCTAGCGGCGGAGACGGGACAGAGAGGCTGTAGAATCCGAGTCGATCCCTGATACGCCTCCAACGTATCTATAATTTACGAATTATTCATGTCATTATATTATCATTCTTGGATGTTTGACAATCATTTAATAGCAACTTTTTATCATTTTTGGGACTAACCTATTAACCCAGTGCCCAGTGCCAGTTGTTGTTTTTTGCTTGTTTTTTTACATCGCAGGAAATCAATATCAAACGGAGTCCAAACACCGCGTAACTTTTTCGAGATTTTTTCTGGACCAGAAGGAACCCAATGGGCCTAAGCTGCACCTAGGGGGTGCCCCGAGGGGGGCACAACCCACTAGGGCCCCCTGGCGTGCCCAGGTGGGTTGTGCCCACCTCGGTGGCCTCCCGCACCCCTTCTTTGCACTATAAATTCCCAAATATTCCGAAAACCTTCGGGGTTAACCTAGATCAGAAGTTCCGCCGCCGCAATGTCTTTGTATCCGTGAAAACCAATCTAGACCCCGTTCCGGCACCCTACTGGAGGGGGGAATCATCTCCAGTGACCATCTTCATCATCCTGGCGGCCAGCACCATGAGGAGGGAGTAGTCCACCCTCGGGGCTGAGGGTTTGTACGAGTAGCTATGTGTTTGATCTCTCTCCTTCTCTCTCTCTCTCTCTCTCTCTCTCTCGTGATCTATATCATGGGCTTTGTTAATATAGTCAGTTCATATGATGTTTCTCCCCTCTATACTCTTGTTATGATGAATTGAATCTTTACCCTTCAAAGTTTTGTCTTGTCGGATTGAATATTCAGAGATGAGAACACATGATATATGTCTTGCAATATGAATAATTGTGGTGACAATGAGGTATCTTATTGATTCACTTGATATGTGTTATGGCATTCAACTCGCGGATTCCCGCGGTGAAATTGGGGTAATCTATGCATTGGGGTTGATGCACGTTTTTCTCCGACGAAAACTTTGGGGTCTATTTATAGTTCTTTGTGTGGATTGAGTATTATGAACATGAATTTGCTTTGGTATTATTCTAGTACGAACTCTAGGATCGATCGAATGGAAAAAAACAGCTTTGTGTTATTTTGGTACGAACTCTTGAATCGAACGGAAATAATAGCTTTGAGGTGTTTTCGTGACATACAAACAATTCCTATCTTTGTTCTCCGCTAATAGGAACTCGGGAGTGATTCTTTATTGCACTTTGAGGGATAATCATATGATCCAACCATGTTAGCATTGTTGAGAGGTTGCACTAGCGAAAGTACGGACCCTAGGCCTCATTTTTAAGCATTGCAACACCGTTTTTGTGCCCGTTTACTATTTGCTACCTTGCTGTTTTTATTTAGTCAGTTATAAAAATATATTTCTACCATCCATATTACACTTTTATCACCATCTCTTCGCCGAACTAGTTCACATATACAATTTGTCACTGTATTGGGTGTGTTGGGGACACAAGAGATTTCTTGTATTTGGTTGCAGGGTCGTTTGAGAGAGACCATCTTCATGCTACACCTCTCACGGATTGATAAACCTTAGGCCATCCACTTGAGGGAAAATTGCTACTATCCTACAAAACTTTGCGCTTGGAGGCCCAACACGTGTCTACAAGAATAAAGTTGTGTAGTAGACATCAAGCTCTTATCTGGCGCCGTTGCCGGGGAGGTGAGTGCTTGAAGGTATATCTTTAGATCTTGCAATTGAATCTTTTAGTTTCTTGTTTTATCACTAGTTTGGTTTATAAAAGAAAACTGCAAAAATGGAATTAAGGTTGCATCATATTATTGATCATCTTTATAATATCTTTCTTAAAAATGATGGTTCGGAAAATTGTGCTCAGTTGATAGAAGAAGAAATTGATAAAATGATTGGCATTAATGATGAGCATGATTGCAATGTTGTTAGTGCGAATTCTTTGACTATCCAAACTGCTAATGATGAGTGCACTAGCCATGATAATGATGTCTCCTATAAGAATGTCAAATTTTGCGGAGTAAATTTGGAGTGCACACACACACCAAAATGGGAAGATAGATTTTGCAAGGGGCATAAGTATTTAGAAACTAAATGGTTGCAAGAGAGGCTAGATGTTTGTGCTGAAAATTTAAATTTTCTTAGCGATCCTTGTGAACTTTGCAATGAACATGGTCATTTAAGTACCCAATGCAAATTGTTTCATGATTGAATCGTGTCCAATAATTGTGATGACTTGATTTCCCTTGCGCATCACAATGAACTTAGTTTACTTCTAGGCTATGAAGAAATGAAACGTATAACTAAGTATTTTCTAGATTTTGCCCTTGAGAGAGTTCTTGATTTTGATCTAGAGGAAATTTATATGTTTTGTGCGGTAAATTGCTTTGAGAATCCTCATATTGCCAACTATCCGAAGAAAAGAAAACAAATAGAATATGAAGAGAGTACTAATGAAAAGGAAAATATTTCCCAATACCCTCCTAATGTTTCTTATGATGAATTAGGTAACGAGGAGGAGCTTCCTATCCAATCAATCTCTTCAACAAGATGCTCGGAAAAAATTATTAAACCCACAGGTGAGGTGGTGAAGAAGAAAACGAAAAGAAGAAAAAGTAGAGGTAAAAAGGTAACTCTCCCAAGTCATATTGCTCCTATCACCATTCTACCTCATGAAAGTGAATCAAATATGTTGATGGAGGATGATAATATTGACTATGATTTTGTGATGCCTACTACTTGTTGTGATGATTATGATTGGGAAGACAATGATGTCTCTTATGACCTTGAAGATATGATAATAATGTTTGCTATACTATTGGTGCCATTCATGCTATTGATAAGAATGATTAGGATGATATGCAAAACCACAAGCTTGGGGATGCTTTGTTTGATGAGTATGAAATATGTGAAGATTTATTTGCTGGAAATAATGCTTGTCCTAAGCTTGGGGATGCTTTACTTAATGATTATGATCCTTTGATTCCTTCTACTTTCGATAAGAAAATTTATTATGATCATAACATGTCTCCTATTTATGATGATTACATTGATGAAAGTGGGTTTGGAAGAGTGTCAACTCTGGGTAGTAGTAATCCCACTGTTTTGGAGGGTGTTGAATCTTATTACAATATTGATGAAAGTGGATTTGGAGAGATCATGACTTTATTTAGTGATACATCCAGTATTTTGGAAGAGGTTTCAGTTTACTATGACAATAAAGTTCCTATCTATGATGATTATTATGATGACATGTATGACATAAAGAGTAATAAATCTTCTATGCTTGTGCATCATGAAAATAGTGTTGTATGGGATAGTTATATTATGGAATCCATTCATGATGCCTCTGAAAATTATTATGAGAGAAGAACTTGTGCTCTCACATATCTCAATAATATCAAATTTCTTCTCTATGTGTTGATTGTTTTGAAGTTGCACTTGTTTTGCCTTCCTATGCTAGTTGATTCTTGTTCCCATAAGCTGTTTTCTCACAAAACCCCTATGCATAGGAAGTGGGTTAGACCTAAATATGCTAGTCATATGGTTCATGAGGCTCTTGTTATGTTTCATTTCATATCTTTTATGCGAGCATCATTGAAATCATCATGCCTAGCTTAAAAGGCATTAAAGAAAATTGCTTGTTGGGAGATGATGACCTACAAGTGTAGGGGATCTATCGTAGTCCTTTCGATAAGTAAGAGTGTCGAACCCAACAAGGAGCAGAAGGAAATGATAAGCGGTTTTCAGTAAGGTTTTATCTGCAAGCACTGAAATAGTAGGTGATAGGTAGTTTTGTGATAAGATAAATAGTAACAAGCAACAAGTAAATAAAGTAAACAAAGTGCAGCAAGGTAGCCCAATCCTTTATGTAGCAAAGGATAAGCCTGGACAATTTCTAATAATGATAAAGGAGCTCCCGAGGACACATTGGGAATTATCGTCAAGCTAGTTTTCATCACGTTCATATGATTCGCGTTCGGTACTTTGATAATTTGAAATGTGGGTGGACCGGTACTTGGGTACGGCCCTAACTTGGACAAGCATCCCACTTATGATTAATACCTATCGCAAGCATCCGCAACTACAAAAAGAAGTATTAAGGTAAACCTAACCACAACATTAAGCGTATGGATCCATATCAGCCCCTAACGAAGCAACACATAAATTAGGGTTTAAGCTTCTGTCACTCTAGCAACCCATCATCTACTTATTACTTCCCCATGCCTTCCTCTAGGCCCAAATAATGGTGAAGTGTCATGTAGTCGACATTCACATAACACCACTAGAGGAAAAGACAACATACATATCATCAAAATATCGAACGAATACCAAATTCACATGACTACTAATAGCAAGACTTCACCCATGTCCTCAGGAACAAATGTAACTACTCACAAAGCATATTCATGTTCATAATCAGAGGAGTAATAATATGCATAAAGGATCTGAACTTATGATCTTCCACCAAGTAAACCAATTAGCATCAACTTCAAGGAGTAATCAACACTACTAGCAACCCACAGGTACCAATTTGTGGTTTTGATACAAGATTGGATACAAGAGATGAACTAGGGTTTTGAGAGGAGATGGTGCTGGTGAAGATGTTGATGGAGATTGACCCCCTCCCAATGAGAGGATCGTTGGTGATGATTTCCCCCTCCCGGAGGGAAGTGTCCCCGACAGAACAGCTCTGCCAGAGCCCTATTCCGCCAAGGTTCCGCCTCGTGGCGGCGGAGTTTCATCCCGTAAGCTTTCCCACGATTTTTTCCAAGGTAGAAGTGATGATATAGCAGAAGATGGACGCTGGAGGCCCACCAGGGGGTCCAGGAGATAGGGGGCGCGCCCTATAGGGGGGCGCGCCCCTGTCTCCTGGACAGGGTGTGGGCCCCCTGGCCTATTTCTCTCGCTCAGAAATTCTTATTAAATCCAGAAAGTTGTTTCGTGGAGTTTCAGGACTTTTGGAGTTGTGCAGAATAGGTTTCCAATGTTTGCTCCTTTTCCTGCCAGAATGCCAGGTGCCGGCATTCCCCCTCTTCATGGTAAACCTTGTAAAATAAGAGAGAATAGCCATAAGTATTGAGATATAATGTGTAATAATAACCCATAATGCAATAAATATTGATATAAAAGCATGATGCAAAATGGACATATCAACTCCCCCAAGCTTAGACCTCGCTTGTCCTCAAGCAGAAGCCGAAATTGAAAAATATGTCCACATGTTTAGAGATAGAGGTGTCGATAAAAATAAAATACGCACATGAGGGCATCATGATCATTCTAATAACAGCAACATATATAGATTTTGTCATATGATTTTCTATTCTCAAGTAACAAGCAATTCACAATGTCAAGTATGGTTCAAAAACTTCATTGGGAACTAAAAAACTATAATCTGAGTCAGTGAAGCAATTGCAATTTTTCGTAACATCAGAAAGAGTCAATAATAGAGCTTTTTAGCAAGCTCACATACTCAACTATCTCGTAGTCTCCTACAACTGCTAACACTCATGCAGTACTTGTGGTTATAGAGTTTCAGCCGGACACTGAGAAAGATAGGGGCTTATTGTGTTGCCTCCCAACGTATTCACCTTTAGGTGATGTCAACAATAATAGCCTATGCTAACTTACATCCAATTGGATATATATATATATCATGATCTTTCAAACACGAGGAGCTTGACAAAGGATAAAATAAAAAATGGAAAGGTGAGGATCACCTTGACTCAAGCATAAAGCAAAAACATAAAGTAAAAGATAGGCCCTTCGCAGAGGGAAGCAGAGGTTGTCATGCGCGTTTAGGGTTGATGCACAAAATCTTAATGCAAAAGAACGTCACTTTATATTTCCCCTTGTATGTGGACCTTTATTATGTAGTCTGTCGCTTTTATTACTTCCACAACAAGTTCGTACAAAGCTTATTTTCTCTGTACTAATAAGTCATACATATTTAGAGAGCAATTTTTGTTGCTTGCACCGATGACAACTTACTTGAAGGATCTTACTCAATCAATAGGTAGGTATGGTGGACTCTCATGGCAAAACTGGGTTTAAGGATATTTGGAAGCACAAGTAGTATCTCTACTTGGTGCAAGGAATTTGGCTAGCATGAGGGGGAAAGGCAAGCTCAACATGTTTGGAAGGTCAATGACAATATACTTTAACTGAGATGTCGGAAAACATAAACCATTACGTTGTCTTCCTTGTCCAACATCAACTCTTTTAGAATGTCATACTTAATGAGTGCTTCACAATCATAAAAGATGTCCAAGATAATATATTTATATGTGAACCCCTCTTTCCTTATCACTTCCTATTAATTGCAACGATGACCAAGTCTACGTTCATCAACTCTCAACAATTTTTATGCCTCATACTTTCTATGTGTGAAGTTATCACTATCCATAAGATCAATATGAACTCTTTTATTCTTTCTACTTTCTCAAGATCATAGCAACATAGCAAAGCCCTTGACTCAACACTAATCTTTATTATAGATAGCACACAGACTCGATTACATAAAGAGATCACAATGCAAAACTCAAAACTACTTGATACCAAAACTTCAAACTACTAGATCAAGGTACTACTAAAAGGATCAAACTAAATAAAGCAGTAAATATAGGAGTGTGATGGTGATACGATACCGGGGCACCTCGCCAAAGCTTGGCGGTTGCCAAGGGGAGTGCCCATACCCATGTGATTATTTCCTCGGAGGTGGTGAAGTAGGAGTTGTTGATCATGTAGGCTTGTCGTCTGTCTTCCAAAGCATAGGCTCTCCATCATAAAAGGATGATCGAGTCTCCGGGATCCTTAAATCTGCAGCCAAACTCATTCTCTTGAATCTATATTCATACTCACAGTTCTGGTTTTGCAGGTCATAGATCTGGGCTTGAAGGTGCTCGATTTTCTCTTGAAGCTTGAAGATGGTCTCCCCAATGAATTTAGCATCTAGCTTGTGGTTGTTGGTGAACTCCGTGATCATCATATGGTTGGCGTTGAGTCCACGCTCCACCATCCCTTGACACTTGAAAACTTCCTGCTCCACGGCTTCGAGCTTTGTCTCCATGCTCCTGGTATGCCTTGGTCCCTCCACATCGCGGATGTGCAGCATCCCCTCACGCATCTCAATGGTTTGAGGGTGTTGCAGCACCTCCGCGAGATAAGGGCCCTCTCAAAAAACTTGTCCTTGGGAGCGCTTGGAGACGCCATGATGCTCTAGATCTGAAACAGAAACAGCTCGAAACGTAAACAGAGGATATTTGCGTGATACAGTGGTCAAAACCTTTGGGAGTATATATAATGAATTTTTACCGACCAAAATACGTAATGTGCAAGAAAACAGAGTCCGGGAGGCACACGAGATGCCCACGAGACAGGGGGGCGCGCCCTATTAGGGGGGGGGCTCCACTCTCATGGGGGCCTCGTGTCCTTTCAGACTACTTCTTTCTTCCTAAAATTCTTAAATAATCCAAAACTGATAAAAATTGCCACATACCTATACCTTTTCGGAGTCTGGAACGTTCTGGAAAGTGTCCCTTATGTATTCCTCAGGGGTTACGGTTTCAATAATATTAGTTTCAACATTGATAGGATTACCTAAAATATAATGTTTAATTCTTTGACCGTTTACCACCCTCGGATTTGTGCCTTCGAAGTTGTTGATTTTTATAGCACTAGAACGATAGACCTCCTCGATAACGTAGGGACCTTCCCATTTTGAGAGAAGTTTTCCTGCAAAAAATCTTAAATGAGAGTTGAATAATAACACATAATCTCCTATGTTAAACTCACGCTTTTGTATCCTCTTATCATGCCAACGTTTGACTTTTTCTTTGAAAAGCTTGGCATTCTCATATGCTATGTTCTCCATTCATCAAGTGAGCTAATATCAAATAACCTCTTCTCACGGGCGAGTTTGAAATCATAGTTGAGGTCTTTAATAGCCCAATATGCCTTATGTTCAAGTTCAAGAGGTAAATGACACGCTTTTCCATAAACCATCTTATAAGGAGACATGCCCATAGGATTTTTGTATGCAGTTCTATAGGCCCATAATGCATCATCAAGTTTTTTGGACCAATTCTTTCTAGATCTATTCACAGTCTTTTGCAAAATTAATTTGAGCTCTCTATTGCTCAACTCTACTTGACCACTAGACTGCGAGTGATAAGGAGATGCTATTCTATGATTGACATCATACTTAGCAAGCATCTTACGGAAAGCACAATGAATAAAATGTGAACCACCATCAGTCATAAGATATCTAGGGACTCCAAACCTCTGAAAAATAACTTCTTTAAGCATTTTAATAGAAGTGTTATGATCAGCACTACTAGTTGGAATAGCTTCTACCCACTTAGTAACGTAATCAACAGCAACTAAAATATGTGTATAACCATTAGAGGCAGGAAAAGGTCCCATATAATCAAAGCCCCAAACATCAAACGGTTCAATAACAAGAGAATAATTCATAGGCATTTCTTGACGTCTACTAATGTTACCTATTCTTTGACATTCATCACAGGATGAGACAAACTTACGAGCAGCTTTGAAGAGAGTCGGCCAATAAAAACCAGATTGTCTTACCTTGTGTGCAGTTCTATCTCCAGCGTGGTGTCCCCCATAAGATTCAGAGTGACACTTGCGTAGAATCTGTTCCTGTTCATGCTCAGGCACACAACGTCTAATAACCCCATCTACTCCTTCTTTATAAAGGTGTGGATCATCCTAGAAGTAATGTCTTAAATCATAAAAGAACTTTTTCTTTTGCCGGTATGTGAAACTAGGCAGTATATATTTAGCAACAACTGTAATTAGCATAATCAGCATACCAAGGAGCAGTACGAGAAGCATTGACGACCGCTAATTGTTCATCAGGAAAGCTATCATTAATAGGTAGTGGATCATCAAGAGCAATCTCTAACCTAGACAAGTTGTCTGCAACGGGGTTCTCAGCTCCCTTTCTATCAATAATATGCAAGTCAAATTCTTGGAGCAAGAGAACCCATCTAATGAGTCTAGGCTTAGCATCTTTCTTTTCCATGAGATATTTAATAGCAGCATGATCAGTGTGAATAGTAACTTTAGAATCAACAATATAAGGTCTAAACTTATCACATGCAAACACAACTGCTAAGAACTCTTTTTCAGTAGTAGCATAATTTCTCTGGGCAGTATCAAGAGTCTTACTAGCATACTGGATAACATTCAATTTCTTATCGACTCCTTGCCCTAAAACAACACCTACATCATAATCACTAGCATCACACATAATTTCAAAAGGTAAATTCCAATCAAAATTTGAACAATAGGTGCAGTGATCAAAGCTTTCTTAAGTGTTTCAAATGCTTCTACACAATCATCATCAAAGACAAAAGGAATATATTTTTGCAATAAATTAGTCAGAGGCCTAGAGATTTTAGAAAAGTCCTTAATGAACCTCCTATAAAAACCGGCGTGACCAAGGAAACTTCTTATACCTTTTATGTCCTTGGGACATGGCATCTTTTCAATAGCATCAACCTTGGCTTTATCAACTTCAATACCTCTCTCAGAGATCTTGTGCCCCAAGACAATGCCTTCATTAACCATAAAGTGACACTTTTCCCAATTCAGGACGAGACTAGTGTCTTTGCATCTCTGCAAAACTCGATCAAGGTTGCTCAAACAATCATCAAAAGAGGATCCATAAACAGAAAAGTCATCCATGAATACCTCACAAATCTTTTCACAAAAATCAGAAAATATAGCCATCATGCATCTTTGAAAGGTAGCAGGTGCATTACATAAACCAAAAGACATACATCTATAAGCAAAAGTACCAAAAGGGCAAGTAAAAGTAGTTTTAGATTGATCCTTCGCTGACACATATATCTGAGAGAAACCAGAATAACCATCTAGAAAGCAAAAATGTGTGTGTTTGGATAGCCTTTCTAGCATTTGATCAATAAAAGGTAAAGGGTAATGATCTTTCTTAGTAGCTTTGTTTAACTTACGCAAATCAATTACCATCCTATAACCTGTAATAATTCTTTGCGGGATCAATTCATCTTTATCATTAGGAACAACAATAATACCTCCCTTTTTAGGAACACAATGAACAGGGCTTACCCATTCACTATCAACAACGGGATAAATAATACCTGCCTCAAGGAGCTTTAGTATCTCCTTTCTTACCACTTCCTTCATCTTGGGATTTAATCGTATTTGAGGATCTCTAACTGGTTTGGCATCATCCTCCAATGTAATCTTGTGTTGGCATAATGTGGGACTAACGCCCTTAAGATCATCCAGAATATATCCAATAGCAGCTCGGTGCTTCTTCAGAGTTTTCAATAATCTTTCTTCTTCCTTCTCTGAAAGGTTAGCACTAATAATAACATGATATATTTCTTTTTTATCAAGATAAGCATACTTAAGATTATCAGGTAATGGTTTGAGTTCAAACACGGGATCACCCTTGGGTGGAGGGGGATCCCCAAGAATTTCAACGGGAAGGTTATGTTTCAACATAGGTTCCTGTTTAAGGAACACTTCATCTATTTCCTCCCTTTCCTTCATAAACATATCGTTTTCATGGTCCAGCAAATATTGTTCTCACGGATCAGTTGGAGGAACAGCAATGGAAGCAAGACCAATAATCTCATTCTTACTAGGTGGTTCCCTTTCACGAGGTTGTCTACTAAACTTAGCGAAATTAAACTCATGAGACATACCATCTATGCCAACAGTGACAATATTCTTTTCACAATTAATCTTAGCACTAGCAGTATTCAAGAAGGGTCTACCAAAAATAAGGGACAAAAATCATCTTGTGGAGAACCAAGAACAAGAAAATCAGCAGGGTATTTAACCTTCCCACACAAAACTTCAACATCTCTAACAATACCAATAGGTTTAATGGTATCCCTATTAGCAAGCTTAATAGTAACATCAATGTCTTCTAATTCAACGTGTGCAATGTCGTGCATAATTTCTTTATATAGATCATAAGGTATCGCACTAGCACTAGCACCCATATCACATAATCCATGATAACAATGATCTCCTATTTTAACAGAAATAACTAGCATGCCTATGACAGGTCTACGTGTCTTAGTATCAGGTCTAGCAATATTAGCAGTCTCACCCAAGAAAGAAATAACATGCCCATCTAAGTCCTCATCCAAGAGATCTTTAACCATAGCAATACTAGGTTCAACATTAATTTGCTCAGGAGGTGTATAAGTCCTAGTATTACTCTTACGAACAACAGTCGAAGCTTTAGCATGATCTTTTATCCTAACAGGAAAAGGAGGTTTTTCAACATAAGCAGTAGGAACAATAGGATCACTATAGGTAATAGTCTTTTCTTCGACTGTAATAGGTGCAACTACTTTTACTTCAACATGAGGATTATATTTAAACCACTTCTCTTTAGGGAGATCAACGTGAGTAGCAAAATATTCACAGAAAGTAGCTACTATCTCAGAGTCAAGTCCATACTTAGCGCTAAATCCATGAAAAGCATCTGTATCCATAAAAGATTTATCACAATCGAACTTAGGTGTCATACCTGACTCCTTACCATCGTCGGAACCCCAATCTTCAGAGTTGCATTTAATTCTTTCCAATAAGTCCCATTTGAAATCAATAGTCTTCAACATATAAGAACCAGCACAGGAAGTATCGAGCAGGTTGCGATTATCAAGAGAAAGCCGAGCATAAAAATTCTGAATAATCATTTCCTGAGAGAGCTCATGATTGGGGCATGAATATAACATTGAATTAAGCCTCCCCCAAGCTTGAGCGATGCTTTCTCCTTCGCGAGGCCATAATTTATATATGTAATTACGATCACGATGAACAAGATGCATAGGATAGAACTTCTTGTGAAATTCCAACTTCAATCTCTTATAATTCCAATATCTCGTATCATCACATAACCTATACCATGTCAATGCATCTCCCTTCAAAGATAAAGGGAAGACCTTCCTTTTGACAACATCATCGGGAATACCTGCAAGCTTAAATAATCCACAAACTTCATCCACAAAGATGAAGTGTAAATCGGGATGCAATGTTCCGTCTCCTGCAAATGGATTAGCTAGCAGTTTTTCTATCATACCCGAAGGAATCTCAAAGTAAATATTTTCATAAAGTTCAGTAGGTTGAGGAGAAACTCTTTGCTCTTTTGGTTGGGGTGAAGATACCCCAAACAAGCCCCTCAAAGGATTAGTTTCCATAGTGACAAGTAACAGAAAATTTCAGCACACTATATAAATGTTTCCTTACCAAGTTCCACTCACCAAAAGCGCTACAATCCCCGGCAACAGCGCCAGAAAAGAGTCTTGATGACCCACAAGTGTAGGGGATCTATCGTAGTCCTTTCGGTAAGTAAGAGTGTCGAACCCAACAAGGAGCAGAAGGAAATGATAAGCGGTTTTTGATAAGGTTTTCTCGGCAAGCACTGAAATAGTAGGTGATAGGTAGTTTTGTGATAAGATAAATAGTAACGAGCAACAAGTAAATAAAATAAACAAAGTGCAGCAAGGTGGCCCAATCCTTTATGTAGCAAAGGATAAGCCTGGACAATTTCTAATAATGATAAAGGAGCTCCCGAGGACACATTGGGAATTATCGTCAAGCTAGTTTTCACCACGTTCATATGATTCGCGTTCGGTACTTTGATAATTTGATATGTGGGTGAACCGGTACTTGGATACTGCCCTAACTTGGACAAGCATCCCACATATGATTAACCCCTATTGCAAGCATCCGCAACTACAAAAAGAAGTATTAAGGTAAACATAACCACAACATTAAGCGTATGGATCCATATCAGCCCCTAACGAAGCAACGCATAAACTAGGGTTTAAGCTTCTGTCACTCTAGCAATCCATCATCTACTTATTACTTCCCCATGCCTTCCTCTAGGCCCAAATAATGGTGAAGTGTCATGTAGTCAACATTCACATAACACCACTAGAGGAAAAAACAACATACATCTCATCAAAATATCGAACGAATACCAAATTCACATGACTACTAATAGCAAGACTTAACCCATGTCCTCAGGAACAAACGTAACTACTCACAAAGCATATTCATGTTCATAATCAGAGGAGTAATAATATGCATAAAGGATCTGAACTTATGATCTTCCACCAAGTAAACCAATTAGCATCAACTACAAGGAGTAATCAACACTACTAGCAACCCACATGTACCAATTTGTGGTTTTGATAGAAGATTGGATACAAGAGATGAACTAGGGTTTTGAGAGGATATGGTGCTGGTGAAGATGTTGATGGAGATTGACCCCCTCCCAATGAGAGGATCGTTGGTGATGATTTCCCCCTCCCGTAGGGAAGTGTCCCCGGCAGAACAGCTCTGCCAGAGCCCTATATTGATTCTGCCAAGGTTCCGCCTCGTGGCGGCGGAGTTTCGTCCCGTAAGCTTGCCCACGATTTTTTCCAGCGTAAAAGTGATGATATAGCAGAAGATGGACGTCGGAGGCCCACCAGGGGGCCCAGGAGATAGGGGGCGCGCCCTATAGGGGGGGGCGCACCCCTATCTCCTGGAGAGGGTGTGGGCCCCCTGGCCTATTCCTTTCACTCAGAATTTCTTATTAAATCCAAAAAGTTGTTTCGTGGAGTTTCAGGACTTTTGGAGCTGTGCAGAATAGGTTTCCAATGTTTGCTCCTTTTCCAGCCAAAATTCCAGCTGCCGGCATTCCCCCTCTTCATGGTAAACCTTGTAAAATAAGAGAGAATAGCCATAAGTATTGGGATATAATGTGTAATAACAGCGCATAATGCAATAAATATTGATATAAAAGCATGATGCAAAGTGGACGTATCAGGAGACAACCCAACACTTTTACATAATGTTCTTGTGTGTTCACATGATTAAGCTACTGTAGTAATCATGTTTTATTGCTTTTGTTTCAATAAAGTTCCAAGTAAAGCCTTTAGGATCTTCTTGGGTAATAGTTGTTTGATCCTGCTGAAAAACAGAAACTTTTGCGCTCACGAAAATAACTCTCATTTTTAACAGAAGAGCGATTTTGAGTTGATTCTTTTTGTAGAAGATTAATATACAAATTAGTCACTTGTCCGTAATTGTTTCATAATTTTGGGAGTAGAATAAGTATGGTTTGAGTACAGATTACTACAGACTGTTCTGTTTTTGACAGTTTCTGTTTTCAATGCATAGTTTGCTTGTTCCTTGTTTCTATGGCTTATATTGCTCAATACAAATTATGGAAATGATATGCTACTGTAGGCATTGTGTGGAAACAATTATGAATCTTGTATTTGACAGTACCAAAGTGAAATTGTTTGCTCTTTATCATACTAACCTATCTCACGAAGTTCCGTTAAGTTTTGTGTGATTAAAGTTTTCAAGTTTTGGGTGAGATGTTGATATGAGGAGAATAAGGAGTGACAAGACCCTAAGTTTGGGGATGCCCAAGGCACCCCCAAGGTAATATTCAAGGAATATCCAAACAACTAAGCTTGGGGGTGCCCCGGATGGCATCCCCTCTTTGGTCTCCGACATTATCAGTAACCTCACTTGGAGCTATGTTTTCATTCGTCACATGGTATGTGTTTTGCTTGGTGAGGGAGTCCTGGAATAAGGGGTCCTCGGGCGTCCGGGCTATGTGATATGGGCCGGACTGATGGGCCATAAAGATACATGATAGAAGAATCTTCCCCGTGTCCAGATGGGACTCTCCTTTGCGTGGATGGCAAGCTTGGCGTTCAGATTATGCACTTTCCTTCTTCTGTAACTGACTCTGTACAACCCTAGATCCCTCCAGTGTCCATATAAGCCGGAGGGCTTAGACATAGGGCAAGGACACAATCGTACAGTCTAGACATCTAGGGTTTAGCCATTAGGATCTCGAGGTAGATCAACTCTTGTAATCCCTATATTCATCATAGTCAATCAAGCAGGAAGTAGGGTATTACCTCCATTAAGAGGGCCCGAACTTGGGTAAACATCGTGTCCTCTGCCTCCTTGTTACCTTCGATCCTTAGACGCATAGTTCGGGACCCCCTACCCGAGATCTGCCGGTTTTGACACCGACATTGGTGCTTTCATTGAGAGTTCCACTGTGTCGTGACCAGAAGGCTCGATGGATCCATCAAACATCCACGTCAGCACCGCCCTGAGGGAGACTTTTCTCCCCTGCCAAATCTTCTTATTCGGCGGCTTTACACTGTGTCCAATTCAATTGGCCATCTGGAGCAGATCGACAGCTATGCCCCTGGTCATCAGATCAGTTTCAAAAACTTAAACTATGTCGTTGATGTCCGAGGAGACTTGATCTTCCAAGGGCTCGCAGCCCCAACCGTTGTTCCGGCCTAAGATCCTGCCGGGCTCTTCACAGCCAAAGAGCTCAACACCAGAGATATGGAGGGAATCGCTTCACCGGTCGACCCGGAGTCACTCCTGGCTCCCTTTATCCTCACCGAGCCAGACTCACCTCCGCGCACCAACTCCAAACTCTCGAGGTCTATGTTGCATGAGCTCGTCCAGGGAACTCTTGTCCCGTCCCGCTCCACGAATCCTCGCTTCCTTGTCCATACCTCGCCCTTAAACGAGGCTCTGGACCTAATGCGATCTCTCGCCATTACGGAAGATTCGCTGTCGAACTATGCCCAGCCTGCACTAGGGGCTGAGAGCAGGGAATTTTACTCCCACCCACCACCCACTTCATAGCCGCTGTCGAGGACTTAACCGACATGCTGGATTACGCTTCCGAGGACATCGACAGCATGGACGACGATGCCAAAGAAGAACAAAGCCAGAACCCGCCGCTTACCGGATGCTGGACAGCTGCCTCTACATATGACGTGTATATGGTGGATACACCCAAAGAGGATGACGATGAAGGTGGGAAGGACCCAGTCGAGAATAATTCTTCTGAGGCACCACCAAAGCGTCATCGTCAGCGGCGCCGCTCTAAACCGCACCGAGAAAAAGACAGCAATACCGTCACCGGACACAATAATACTCCAGATAATGCCGAAGACCAAGAAGCCCCAGTCGAACCAACATCTGAACATGATGATTGGGAGGACGGGCAAGGCAACCCCGACGGTCCCATTGGGAACGAGGGTTTGGAGGATGATGATTACATACCAATCTCGAAGAAGACGAGAGCCTCGGCAACGAAGAATTCATCGTGCTAGAGGAACCCTTCAAACAAGAGCGCTTTAAGCGCCGGCTAATAGCCACTGCAAGAAGCTTGAAAAATAAGCAGCAGCTGCTTCAAGCTGATCAAGATCTGCTCAATGACAAATGGACTGATTTCCTGGCAGCCGAGGAATACGGCCTCAGACGCCCAACCAAGAATTACCCGAAGCGCAAGCTGCTACCCCAATTCGATGACGAGGCCCCAGAGCCTATACAGCCCAAGCGTAATGCTACTGACAGACTTGACCGGACACCACGTGGCCGAGACAGAGCGGCAACTTAAGCCGAACACCCGCCTACACCACCCCGCTGTAAAGGTAAAGAGACAGCAGCTGCAAGATACACTTACAACCCATGACAGGACCTGGATAATATAGCTGGTGAGACCAGATCCATATACGGATCAAGGGACCAAGCTCGAGTGCGAGAAGACGGCCATCAAGCCTGGCGCGACAAGCATAACTTCACCCGGGTTGAAAACCACATACGGACTCCATCCAAACTGCGCCGTGACGTGGCCCGATATAGTGGTGCCGCACACCCCCTATGCTTCACTGATGAGGTGATTGAACACTAGTTCCCATAAGGGTTTGAACCTGTGAACATCGAATCATACAATGGCACGACGGATCCCGTAGTGTGGATCAAAGATTTCCTTCTCCACTTTCACATGGCTCACGGTGATGTTCTACATGCCATCAAATACCTCCCTCTCAAGCTTAAGGGACCAGCTCGACACTGGTTAAATAGCCTCCCAGAAAACTCTATTAGAAGCTGGGAAGACCTGGAGGAGGCCTTTATAGACAACTTCTAGGGCACCTATATCCGACCTCCGGACGCCGATGACCTTAGTTACATTGTCCAACAGCCCGGAGAGTCAGCCAGAAAATTCCGGACCCTTTTCCTAGTCAAAAAGAACCAAATTGTCAACTATCCGGACGCAGAGGCTCTAGCAGCCTTCAAACACAACATCCGTGACGAGTGGCTTGCCCAACACCTCGGCCAAGAAAAGCCGAAGTCTATGGCAGCCCTCACATCACTGATGACCCGCTTTTGCACGGGCGAAGATAGCTGGCTTGCACGCAGCAGCAACAGTACCAGCGATCCTGGCACTTCCGAAGCAAAGAACAGAAACGGCAGGCCCCGACAAAACAAAAACAAGCGTCAAAGCAACACTGACAATACCGAAGACACGGTGGTCAACGCCGGATTTAGTGTCTCCAAGATCGGTCAACGGAAGAGGCCATTCAAAAGAAACAAGGAAGACTCATCTAGCCTGGACCGAATACTCGATCGACGTTACCAGATTCACGACACCCCTGACAAGCCTGCTAACCACACCAACAGAAGCTGTTGGGTCTTCAAACAGGCCAGCAATTTAAAAGCTGAACACACGAGGAAAGGGTCGCCCAGCGAGGACGGCAATGAGGAGCCTCGCCCACCGAACAAAGGGGGACAAAAGAAATTTCCCCCCGAAGTCAAGATGGTGAACATGATATACGCTACCCACATCCCAAAAGGGAGCGCAAGCGCGCGTTAAGGGACGTCCATGCGATAGAGCCAGTCGCCCCAAAATTCAACCCATGGTCAGCATGCCTGATCACCTTCGATCGCAGGGACCATCCGACCAGTATCCGCCATGGAGGTTCAGCCGCATTAGTCCTCAATCCAATTATCGATGGACTCCACCTCACAAGAGTCCTTGTGGACGGCGGCAGCAGTCTTAATCTGCTCTATCAAGACACAGTCCAGAAAATGGGTATTGATTCGTCAAGAATCAAACCCACTAAAACTACCTTTAAAGGAGTAATACCTGGTGTAGAGGCCCGCTGCACGGGATCAATCACACTGGAGGTCGCATTTGGTTCGCCGGACAACTTCCGAAGCAAAGACTTAATCTTCGACATCGTCCCTTTCCACAGTGGCTACCACACACTGCTCGAACGAAACGCGTTTGCCCGCTTCAATGCGGTTCCGCACTATTCTTATCTAAAACTTAAAATGCTAGGCCACGCGGTGTTATAACAGTTCACGGAAATATGGATTGTTCCCTCCGTACTAAGGAACACACCACGGCCCTAGCAGCAGAGGTATAGGTCGGCCTAATCAAGCTGAGATCCACATTGGCATTTAAGCCACTGAACCCTGCCAAACGTGTCCGGACTACACAACAGAAGGATAGTCCATCTCATCAGGAGCTCGACTAGCAATCCCGCCTCTGTCTTCGCCCCAACCAAACAGCGGCGTATGTACCGCATGCTCATAATTACGCACTAAAAATACCATGGGCGACGATGGAGGCATATCAAGGATGAGGTCCACAATATGGCTCAACCGTGCCCGGACCCCCATCTATCCTTTTCTTAACTTCGTTTTCCTTTCCAGGATCGTTACAACCTACATCACCCTTTTTATGGTGTCAAAAGGCCCCTTTTCCGGCCCCTTGTGGAAACTTATTCATTAATCCTCTCAAAAGATCACACACCAAGGCGAAAAGAAGCGCAGATGTATCACGGAGTACCTAAACGATCTTTCAAGATCACATCCCCCAATGTTTTTAAATACTTGTACACAGCTTTCCTTTGCGTTCGGCATGTAAAATAGCCTCGATGCTTACAACATTATCTGTACAAATACGTTTTGATGTATCAATCAGACTATAATGGAAGCAGTTTTTTGCCCAAATTACTTGGTACTGACTTATTCCTTCTGCCGTATTCTTTTTTATCATTTGATCACCTTGTACACCTCGGCCCGACCTAAATCGCCAGGGGCTCTATTCAGTCGCATGCATCTATTAAATTTATTCTAAGTCTGAACACTTTCACAAGTGTAATTCGGCGTCCCGAATTTAGCATTATATGCATCAGCTCCAAATCATGTCTTGGGTCAATAGTTGGGTTGCCCGGCTCCTGTGGTTACTACCTTACGTTCCAATTTTTTGGCTAAGGAAGTAAAGGGAGAAATATTACGATTGTTTTTCTGGTTGGCCGGACAAACACCTCAGTAGAGAAAGTCGAAAACTGACTGTCATGATGCGGCGAGAGCTGGTCAGCTATTCGGTGACTCAGTATAAATCTCTCGTGATTTTTTCCTTGTCACACGAAGGACTAGTTTAACCTGGTTAGTTGTTTACAATGCCCGAGTTTGGATTGCCAATCAATACCAGGGGCTGCGCCTATAATTCTATTGTGAAACTCCTATGGCTAAGTGAGAGTGATAAAGCCGCATAGTCTGGTTGCCTGGTTCGCCGCACTAGCACCTCCTTCAAGGACCAAATTGTTGGGTTAAGTGTGTTTCTATGTTGTACCGAGCACGCTTGTAATATCTACGTGAGGGGTTGAAGCCGACGACTGGCCAACTCTCAGATTTAATAAACAGTCACAATGGAGGATAAATAAATTGAGATAAAACAAGACTAACATTATACGAACGCTGTGTTTTCATTACACAGTTTGAGCATTGCGGATACAATCATTCAAACATCACGTCCTTCGAGCACAGGCTCTCTATAATACGGGATCCTTCAAGGATGTCGTTGAAGTACTTCTCCGGCATACGATGCTCCTTGCCTGTGGGCGGTCCTTTGGTTGCAAGACTAGTGGCATTCATCTTCGCCCTTTGTACCTTGACACGGGCGAAGGCCATCCGGGCACCTTTGATGCAGACCGACCGCTTAATATATAGCATCTAGCCTTGGGCAGGCATCAACCAGCCGCTTCACAAGCCCGAAGTAGCTATTAGGTATTGGTTCAGCTGGCTAAAAACGGATTATGACATCCTTCATGGCCAGCTCGGACATCCTATGCAGCTCGGTCAGCTGTTTCAGCTGATCGCTGAGGGGCAAGGGCTGCTCTGGCTCACGGTATTGTGGCCAGAACAGTTTCTTTGTTGAGCTCCCCTCCTCGGCTCAAAAGAAATCCACAGCATCTGCAACACTTCGGGGCAAATCCGCAAACACTCCTGGAGAACTCCAAATGCGTGTCAAGAAGGTATACTTTCACCTTACATATTTGCTTTGCATATTAAAAGTCTTACCAGCCACGATCTTCTTGGCCTCGCGGATCTCCTGACATGCACCTTGGGCTTCAACCTGGGCCTCCTTTGCACTTTGGAGCGTCGCAGTAAGATCAGATTCTTGATCCGACACCTTGTGCTCCAAAGACTCACATTTCTTTATGGCGTCTGTGAGCTCATGTTGGACTTCATCCAACCTCGCCTCATGCTTTTGGCGAGCGGTGCGTTCCTTATCTGCCTCCTTTTTGGCTGCGTCTAGCGCACTCTTGAAGGCTTCGACCTCAGGCGAGTCAGCTATGAGCATAAATATAAAGCTCAGTCAGATAACAACTTGGAACTCATATCAGATCAAGTATGCTTCGGTATAACATACCTTGTTTTGCCTCCAGCCTCCGCTTTAGTTCGGAGACTTCAGCTGCATGCGAGGCTGCCGCCAACTTCGCAGCCTGCTCATCAACATAGACATATATATTAGCTCCTGTGATATATTATTCGATCCTCTGCTAGGCCCTTCTTCGGGAAACGCTGAACAGAGTCTCAGGGGCTACTATCTATACATAGTTATTCCTTTTGTAAATAACCAAAAATACATTACTTCACATACCTCAAAGCATGTTAGAAGGCTGGTGTAGGCTTGGTTCAATCCGCTTTTGGCAGACTGAACCCTTTCAACCACCGTGCCCATTAGGGCACGGTGCTCCTCCACAATGGAAGCACCTCGAAGCGCTTCCATCTGAGTGTCCGGCGCCTCTGGATTAATAGAGGATACTGGTGGAGACGGCACACACCCCTCCCTTGAATAGGGTGGTTGTTCTGATTCCGGAGTCATATTGGTCTCCGAAATAATATTTGGTTGGGGGCCGAACTGAGTGTTGCCCCCATCACCGGTCTCTGTAGGGCTGGATTCCCCCTCTCTTCGGCAACAGAGGTATTACCCTCTGCCACCGCCTTCACAGTCTCCCAAGATAGCACTTTGGTGTTATTCTAGGCAGTGGGTGGAGAGATCTGCGGAGGTGACTCGCTCTCCATCGCATTCGTCCCTAGCTTGTTCCTAGATGACGATGATCATTGGGGGAGATCACAGGTTGGGCTGTAAATGCGCACTTCAGTATGGTAAAACAATAAGGTATGAAATCGGATATGTATATGGTGTCTTCGGATACTTACGATTTAGCCAAGGGCTTCGACCTTGGGCGCCGCTTTGGGGTGGCATCGGCGTCCGCTTCAAAGTCGTCCGAAAATGAAGGATTTCTATTCTTGGCCGCCTCCGCCTCCAGATCCGCGGGAGCCCCCTCTTCTTCTTCCCCTCCCTTGGGGGGAAAGTTACTGTCTTCCTCCTCTACGTCTTCGTCATGGGAGGAGGAGGCTTTGGAGTCTTCGGACATAGCGTCCGAAGTACCCTTACGACGGAGACCACCTCTGGTCTCCTTGCCCTTCTTCTTGGCCTTCTTCTCCGATGCCTGATACGGCGTCGGAACCATCATCTTGGCCAGCAAGGGAGTGGCCTCGTCCTCTGGTAGTGGAGCCGGACAGTTGATATGCTCCGCCTTCTTTGTCCAGCCTTGTGGAAGTAAGATGGTTTAATATACTCTTTGGAATTGCAAATAAAAGTTATTATAAAACTTACGGGAGAGGCTGGACGCGCGCAGTTATAGCCACGGTCTTCGGTTGACTCTGGCCACGACTTCTGAGTCTTGAAAAGTAGCTTCCACATGTCTTCGTGCGTCGTGCCGAAGAACTGCTGCAGGGTCCGAGGACCGGCCGGGTTGAATTCCCACATATGTTGAGACCGGCGTTGATAGCAGAGAATCCGGTGAAAAAGCATCACCTGAATCACGCTGGGGAGGTTGGTTTTCTTGTTTATCATGCCCTTGATGCGGCTCTCCAGCACGGTTACCTCGTCAAGTGATTCCCAATCTAGGCCCTTATTAAGACAGGATGTAAGCCGCATCGGAGGCCCAGATTTGAACTCAGGTGCGGAGGCCCATGTGGCATCGCGGGGTTCCGTGATATAGAAGCACCCTTGTTGCCATCCTTTGACGCTCTCCACAAAGTCCCTGTTGGCCAGTTGATGTTGGGGAGCTTGCTCACCATGGCGCCGCCGCACTTCGTGTGTTGGCCCTCGACCACCTTCGGCTTCACGTTGAAGACCTTGATCCATAGACCGAAGTGGGGAGGGATGCGGAGGAATGCCTCAAACATAATAATGAACGCTGAGAGGTTGAGGAAAGAGTTTGGGGCCAGATCATGAAAATCTAGTCCATAGTAGAACATGAGGCCGCAGACAAAAGGGTGAAGGGGAAACCCTAGTCCTCGAAGGAAATGGGGGATGAACACTACCCTCTCGTTAGGCTCTGCAGTGGGGATGATATGCCTTTTGGTAGGAAGCTGGTGGGCTATGTTCGTGGCTAGGTACCCAGCTTCTCGGAGCTCCATGATGTTCTCCTCTGTAATAGAGGAGGCCATCCTCTTGCCCTGCGCTCCAGATCCGAACATGGCTGGGAGTGCTTGGGGGCAAAGGAAAGGACTCGGACTTGGGCGCTGGAGCTCGAGCTACAGATAGGAAGAGGAAGGAGAAGGCGTGGGGTAAAAAGGCGGATCCTTATCTTCTTATGAAGGAAGTGGATGTCAAGCGCCCCCTCACAAGCCTTAAATCTCGCCTATTCCCTAGAGGCCGTGTGAACGGCACGGTTGGATAACCAAAACCCTCATTATGAAAATCCCATGATAAGGGGGCACGATCTCTGCTTTGAAAAGACGTGTCAATGACTATGCCTCGAAATGCGAAACGAGGTTGCGAAACGGTTCAGAACAATAATAAGGCCAGAACATAACGTTTCGCCGAAAAAAGTGGCCCATGGACGGAACTTATTTTAAGAATTATTACTTTTTATAGCTTAGGGTTGTACGTGTTAAGCAAGGCCGGACACAGTTCTTGTGTGCGGAAAGCTATGTTGAAGTATTCAAAAAAGGGGAACCCATCTCGCAATGCTGAAGACAATCCGTGCGCCGGATATATCGTCATTGAAGCCTGGTTCAGGGGCTACTGAGGGAGTCCTAGACTAAGGGGTCCTCGGGCGTCCGGGCTATGTGATATGGGCCGGACTGATGGGCCATAAAGATACAAGATAGAAGAATCTTCCTGTGTCCGAATGTAACTCTCCTTTGCATGGATGGCAATCTTGGTGTTTGGATTATGCACTTTCCTTCTTCTGTAACCGACTCTGTACAACCCTAGATCCTTCCGATGTCTATATAAACCGAAGGGCTTAGTCCGTAGGGCAAGAACACAATCATACATGCTAGACATCTAGGGTTTAGATATTACGATCTCGAGGTAGATCAACTCTTGTAATCCCTATATTCATCATAATCAATCAAGAAAGAAGTAGGGTATACCTCCATTAAGAGGGCCCTAACCTGGGTAAACATCGTGTCCTCTGCCTCCTTGTTACCTTCAATCCTTAGACGCACAGTTCGGGACCCGCTACCCGAGATCTGCCGGTTTTGACACGGACACTTGGAGCATCAATTTATTTTGTTAGGATTTGCTTGCTGTTATTTAGAATAATGTTTGCATCTTTTATTTCAATAGAAGTGGCAATGATAGACTTTGCCATGCTTATTTTGCAAGTATACTTGTTGCTGTTTGAAAACAGAAAGTTTATCAATGTTGCAAAAATTCCGTAGAAAAGTCAGAATGTGATAAAATGTTGAAACGTTTTGTAAAATAAGCTCTAGGAAATTTTCTACAGTTTTGGCAGATTTCTGTTATGTGTCCCATAATTTGTGTAGTCAGGGAAGTATGATAAATCTTGCATTCTTTACATACTGTACTGTTTTGGCAGATTGCTGTTATGTTTGCATTGTTTGCATATGTTTGCTTGTTTAATGATTCTATTTGAGGATATGAGTATTAAATATGCAAAGACATTTAGTATGCAGTGTTGAATAATAACTTTTGTGATTTGCTACAGTAGAGAATGATAAAGGTTTTGCATTGATTTATACTAACTTATCTCACGAGTTCTTGTTGAGTTTTGTGTGGATGAAGTTTTTGAGATTTAGGAAAACCGTGATATGAGAGGAATTAAGGAGACACAAAAGCTCAAGCTTGGGGATGCCCAAGGCATCCCGAGCTAATATTTTAATAAGTGTCAAGTATCTATGCTTGGGGATGCCCGGTAGGCATCCCACCTTTCTTCTTCAACAATTATCGGCTAGGATCAGTTGAGCCTAAGTTTTTGCTTCTTCACATGAGTTGTGCTATCCTTGGAATGTCATTTTATTTTGTTTTTGCTTGCTGGTTTAATAAAATACTTAGAACTGAAACTTTTTAATAAGAGAGAGCCCTTACATAGATATATATTTACTTCGCATGATGTTCACTTATATCTTTTGGAGTAGTTTGTCATTTACTCTTGAGCTTCACTTATATCCTATGAGTGAATTGTTGAATAAATTGAATATCAAGAAGTTGAAATAATATCATGCCTAGTGGTAGCTTCACATTGGCTTTAGAAAGTGAAATCTTTTGAGGCTTGAGAATAACAATATTGGTCATAGAAGCAATTCACGAATAACTCCGTAAACTAATATAAGAGTGTTTAGATCACTATTTCAGTATTCTAAACGCTCTTATATTAGTTTACGGAGGGAGTATAAGGAAGAGAACTTTCACATGCAAATATACTATCTTGGAAATCTTTTGTGATTGTGAGCCCCCACCAAAATATTATATGCCAAAATTGTTGACGTTGGACAAGGAAGACAATGTAATAATTTACGTTTGTTCATATTCACATAGAAGTTATATTGTCATAGATCCTTCAACATGTGGTGCTTGTCCCCTATCTTTGCTAGCCAAAAATTCTGCAGCAAGTAGAGATATTACTTGTGCATCCAAAAACCCTTAAACCGAAATCTTGTTGTGAGAGTCCACCATATCTACCTAAGGATTGAGCAAGATCCTTCAAGTAAGTTGTCATCGGTGCAATAAGGCAATAAAAATTGCTTCTAAAAGTGTTATCATTTAGTGTAAGAGAAAATTGAGCATTGTATGAACTTATGATGGCAAAGCAATAAAAGTGACAGACTGCATAATAAAGGTTGCTATCATAAGGGGCAATATAACATGATGTTCTTTTGCACTAAGGGGTTGAGCATACAAACAAATAAGCACATGGCAACCTCTGCTTCCCTCTATGAAGGGCCTATCTTTTACTTTATGTATTTACTTTTATGCAAGAGTCAAAGTTTTTCATTCTATTCCTTTTTATTTTTCTCCTTTGGCAAGCATCATGTGGTGAGGAAAGATCTAGGCACGGATATCCAGTTGGATATGGGTAGCATGAGTTATTATTGTTGACATCACCCAAAGGTGAATACGCTGGGAGGCGAAATTATAAGCCCCTATCTTTCTATGTGTCCGGTTGAAACGTTTTTCTCATGTGTATGCAGTGAGTGTTAGAAATCATAGAAGACTATATGATGGTTGAGTATGTGGAGCTCTTACTTAGAATTGGTTGAATAAGTTGAATTGCTATTGCTTGGTGACTGAGAACATAGGTTGTTGAGTTTCAAGAGAATTCATTGTTTGAACTGTAACATGTGAATTGGTTGCTACTATAACATCAGAAGTTTTATAAGAAATAATCGTTGTTATGATGCTAGGAAAAGCGATTGATATTATCATTGATCAAACTTGTGCACTTTGCTAGCATTCACACTTCATAAATTATCTCTTTTATCATTTTCGTACTAGAGGATGAGTAGGAATTAAGCTTGGGGATGTTGATACGTCTCCAACGTATCTATAATTTACGAAGTATTCATGCCATTATATTATCATTCTTAGATGTTTTACAATCATTTTGTAGCAACTTTATATCATTTTTGGGACTAACCTATTGACCTTAGTGCCCAGTGCCAGTTGCTGTTTTTTGCTTTTTTTTACATTGCAGGAAATCAATATCAAACGGAGTCCAAACACAGCATAACTTTTTGGAGATTTTTTCTAGACAAGGTGGAACCCAATGGGCCTGAGTTGCACCTGGGGGGTGCCCTGAGGGGGGAACAACCCACCAGGGCACGCCAGGGCCCCCTGGCGCGCCCAGGTGGGTTGTGCCCACCTCGGTGGCCTCCCGCACCCCCTCTTTGCACTATAAATTCCCAAATATTCTGAAAACCTTCGGGGTTAACCTAGATCAGAAGTTCCGCCGCTGCATAGTCTCTGTATCCGTGAAAACCAAAGTAGACCCCGTTCCGGCACCCTGCCGAAGGGGGAATCATCTCCGGTGATCTTCATCATCCCGGCGGCCACCACAATGTGGAGGGAGTAGTCCATCCTTGTGGCTGAGGGTTTGTACGAGTAGCTATGTGTTTGATCTCTCTCACTCTCTCATGATCTATATCATGGGCTTTGTTAATATAGTCGGATCATATGATGTTTCTCCCCTCTATACTCTTGTTATGATGAATTGAATCTTTAGCCTTCAAAGTTTTGTCTTGCCGGATTGAATATACAGAGATGAGAACACATGATATATGTCTTGCAATATGAATATATGTCTTGAGGTATCTTATTGATTCACTTGATATGTGTTATGGCATTCAACTCGCGGATTCCTGTGGTGATATTGGGGTAATCTATGCATAGGGGTTGATGCACGTTTTTCTCCGACAGAAACTTTTGGGTCTCTTTATATTTCTTTGTGTGGATTGAGTATTATGAATATGAATTTGCTTTGGTGTTATTCTAGTATGAACTCTAAGATAGATCAAACGGAAAAAATAGCTTTGTCTTATTTTAGTATGAACTCTTGAATAGAACAGCCGGAAAGAATAGCTTTGAGGTGGTTTCATGACCTACAAACAATTCCTATCTTTTGTTCTCCGCTAATAGGAACTCGGGAGTGATTCTCTATTGCACTTTGAGGGATAATCATATGATCCAACTATGTTAGCATTGTTGAGAGGTTGCACTAGCGAAAGTACGGACCCTAGGCCTCATTTTTAAGCATTGCAACACCGTTTTTGTGCCCATTTACTATTTTCTACCTTGCTGTTTTCATTTATTCAGATTCTAAAAATATATTTCTACTAGCCATATCACACTTTTATCACCATCTCTTCGCCGAACTAGTGCACCTATACAATTTTCCATTGTATTGGGTGTGTTGGGGACACAAGAGATTTCTTGTATTTGGTTGCAGGGTCGTTTGTGAGAGACCATCTTCATCCTACACCTTTGCCGCAATGGCAGCAATCACCGGTCTTCATCGTCAAGAGAGCATGGTGCAAGAGAACCATGCTTATCAATACTATCCCACCATCATCAAGAATCCTAGGCGGATCTAGTTCCCGTTTGTCGACTCTCATGATGACCCGGCTATCCTCGCCATGTCCCGCTACATGAGGCTGAATGTCTTCTTATTTCCGAGTTAGTCCGAGACACCATTCAAGCCAGGAGATATCTTCGTACTTCCCTATCTCAATCTCCGCCAGCTTCTCCAACCCCTCTGCCTCGTCCATCCGGAGTTTTGGAGTCAGCAGATCCACTTGCTACTCGTTTAGCTTCTCCGTCCGCTCCCGAGCGTTTGCTCAAGCGTAGGGTGTAGTCAGTCATGTAGTGCATGTGCATTTGTTGTTGTATCATTGTTCGGTTGTGCTTGTGTGTGCCTGTGTGGATTAGTTTTGTAGATTGTTTGTTGTGTGCTTTGTTGCAATCGATTGTTTTCTCGTGCTTCTTTGTTTTGAATCCTCGGTGTTACCCCTTATGTAAATTGCTCATCAACTGCCACCGATCAGAAGAAGCAGTGAGAAGTAAAAATATACACCAAGGAACTCAGTTAAAAGCAATGATATTTTTAGCTGACATCATATTGCAGACACCCGGTGTCGGTGTCAAAACCGGCGGATCTCGGGTAGGGGGTCCCAAACTGTGCGTCTAGGCGGATGGTAACAGGAGACAAGGGACACGTTGTTTTTACCCAGGTTCGGGCCTTCTCGATGGAGGTAAAACCCTACTCCTACTTGATTGATATTGATGATATGGGTAGTACAAGAGTAGATCTACCACGAGATCAAGGAGGCTAAACCCTAGAAGCTAGCCTATGGTATGATTGTTGTGTGTCCTACGGACTAAAACCCTCCAGTTTATATAGACACCGGAGAGGGCTAGGGTTACACAGAGTCGGTTACAATGGTAGGAGATCTACATATCCGTATCGCCAAGCTTGCCTTCCACGCCAAGGAAAGTCCCATCCGGACACGGGACGAAGTCTTCAATCTTGTATCTTCATAGTCTTGGAGTCCGGCCGACGGTGATAGTTTGGCTATCCGGACACCCCTAGTCCAGAACTCCCTCAGTAGCCCCTGAACCAAGCTTCAATGACGACGAGTCCGACGCGCATATTGTATTCGGAATTGCAAGGAGGGTTCCTCCTCCGAATAATTCATAGAAGATTTTGAACACCAGGATAGTGTCCGGCTCTACAAAATAAATTCCACATACTACCGTAGAGAGAATAATATTTACACAAGTTCAATCTGCTGACGTATTTCGTGGCACGACGTCACACCACAGCCAAGCCTTTATTCGAATTATTTTTATTGTTCCACCTCAGCGCGTTTAGCGAAGCGGTTTCATTGGCACGTTTTGTCAAAGTAGAGATCGTGTCCCCTTATTCCGGGATTCTCATCAATACGGATGTGGGTAACCCAACCGCGCCATTGATTGCGGCGCTTGGGAGATAAGCGAGTTTTACTGGGCTGGTGGGGACGCATAGTTTCATCCGCTCATATATAGGGGATAAGGATCCACCTTTTCACCTACGCCTTCTTCCTCCTTTGCTTATCCATCTCCACGCACTCGAGCTCCAGCGCCCAACTCCGCACATCTCACCTCAACCTTCTCCAACCATGTCCGGAGCGGGAGGCAAGTGGATGGCCTCCTCCGTCACGGAGGGGCACATCAAGAAGCTGCGCAAGGTCGGATATTTGTCCAGCGATATCGCGCACGGGCTCCCCGACGAGGGGCAGCTCGTCCCCACCCCCGGGCCCCATGAGAGGGTGGTATTCCTTCCCCATTTCTTCCGCGGACTGGGCTTCCCACTCCACCCCTTTGTCCGGGGGCTCATGTTCTACTATGGCCTGGATTTCCATGATCTGGCCCCGAATTTTATCTTCAACATCTCGGCGTTTATCGTCGTGTGCGAGGCCTTCCTCTGCATCCAGCCCCACTTCGGCTTATGGCTAAAGACCTTCAATGTCAAGACGAAGGTAGTGGGCGGCAGCCAAGCGGAGTGCGGGGGCGCCATGGTGGGCAAGATGCCCAACGTCACCTGGCTCGAGGGTGCCTTCGTGGAAACCATCAAAGGGTGGCAATCGGGGTGGTTCTATATCACCGAGCCGCGTGACCCTGAATGGGCAGCGGCCCCCGAATTCAGATCTGGCATCCCCACGCGGCTCACCTCCTGGAAAGAGAAGGGTGTGTTGTGGGGCGATTCGAAGGAGCTGACCGGACTCCAATCTTGTCTCCAAACCCTGGTGAACAAGAAGCTGAAGCTTGTCAACGTAGTCCAGGTCATGCTCATCCTCCGGATTCTCCCGTGCCAACAGCGGGATTTCAACCTGTGGGAGTCCGATCCGGCACAACACCAGACCTTGAGTAGGCTCTTCAACACTACGTACGAAGAGGCCTGGAGGGTGCTGTTCAAGGGCGCCGAGGTGCCCGCATCCGCTACCGAAGATCGCGGGTTCAGCTCGCAGCGTCCGGCTGGCGAGGTAAGCTATATTATCCTTTACGGGACACTTGCTTTCCATAGTTTGACTCTATGTGGGATCTAAACTCCCAATACCTTTGACAGGCCTGGCAGAAGACGTCCGGACAGGTTAACTGTCCGGCGCCCCTTCCAGAAGACCTAGCGGATGCTCGTTTGATTGGGCTGCTGGTCCCGGCGCCTTATGTGGTGCCGGAGAAGAAGGCCAAGAAGAAGGCCACGGGAACTCGGAGGAGTTCCCGGCGCCAGGTGTTATCGGACTCATCGTTCGATGACTCCGAGGCGGACTCCTCCCACGAGGACGAGGAGGAGAAGAAAGAGGCCTCTCCCCCAGCGGGGGAGAGAAGAAAAGGAAGGCTTCCCCAGCGGGGGAGGACGAAGGGTCCAAGAAGGGAAGGACCCTTTCTCCAGACTGTTCCACCAACACCGGCGACGGCGAGGAGGAGTGTCCTTTGAGGGCCAAGCCCCTGGAGAGATCGTAAGTGTCCGGACTCCCGAATAACTCATAATTTTTCTTTTTGTCGCATAGTGTCTTCTAACGCCGCATACAACTCTGTAGTCCGCCCAAGGATGATCTCCCCGCTTTGTCGAGCAGGTCCTTGGGTTCGTCGGATGTGAACAGCGCTTCACATCCAACCGCCTCCTCCCCCCATGACGCGGACGACGCCGAGGTAGGGTCCCAGAAGGGGACCCGCCAGGAGGAGGAGGTCCCGGAGGTGCCGTAGGGCAACCTCCCGGACTTCGGACCGGACTCCGCACCGGAACCTTCTGGGGTTCCGGAGTCTGGCGGGCGGCCCGTTCGTGAGAAGGGCAAGACAACGACGCCGGCGGCCTCCGTCCAACCGGAGGTGCCGGATAATTTGCTGGAGGCGCTCGACGGCGCTTCCATCGACGAGGAACACCACACTGTCATGAGTGCGGTGATTCAAAAAGTCCAGTCCGCCTAGAGCGGGCTGACTGAAGCCTGCACCAGCCTTCTAACAGGCTTTGAGGTAAGGGTTTCAAGATATGTAAAAATAGTACCGCATAGATAGTAGCCCCTGATGCTCGATTCGGTGTTCGGAAAGAAAAGCGGGCGAGGATCTAAAAGATATACGCAGGAGTCTAACACAAATATGTCAATATGGGAATGCAGGCTGTATTTGTTGACCTCTGCCGCACTTATCTGTGGAGGTTAATGCCTTAAAGAAGAGCCTCGAGCGTCTCGAGAGCGAGCTCGGCCGTGCCAAGAAGCAGCTCGAGGACAAGGAAGGTAAGTAACACCTTATTAAAGTTGTACCTTATAAAAAGGATTTGGTTGCAAAAATGACAGAATAACGTGGGTATTGCGGGGCCACAAACGAGGTGGCGACCACGAAGGAGGCGGTGTCATGGCCGCATAATCTGGCCGCGAATGCACAGAGCGAGAGAAGCAGGAGGCGCGGGTGGCAGAGGTGCGGCAAGAGCTCCTGTGCTCGAGAAAAACACGAGAATTTGGGCGTGACTCAAGACTCGAGAGTCCGAGCTAAGGCCCGCTCTTGAGAGTGCCAAAGCCGCTAAGGCTGAAGCCCAAAAGGCCCTCCAGGAAATCGAGGCGGTGAAGAAGATAGCGGCGGGTAAGGCATTCTTCATGCAAAGCAAGCATGTAAAAGTGAATTACCTGTTACTTACCCGAATTCGGAGCTCTCCAGGAGCGTTCGCAGATCTGCCCAAGAAGATGTCCGATCTTGCCAGATTCTACAAAGCCGAGGAGGGAGCTCGACGGAGAAGGTGTTCGGTCTCGGTATCGAGGCGGACATCCGTGCCTCGAGCGACCAGCTGAAGCAGCTGGTCGAGCTCCACAAGGTGGCCGAACAGGCCATGAAGGGCCTCATAGTTTGGCTATGGCCCAAGGAAGCCATGCCTGGGAGCTACTTCGGTCTGGTGCGGCGGCTGGTGGACGCTTGTCCATGGGTTGACGTCATCAAGTACTCCGCCTGTATTAAAGGTGCCCGTCGGGCCCTTGCCCGCGCTAAGGTGCACTGGGGCAGGATGGACGCTGAGAAGCTTGTGACGGACGCGCCACCGCCGGGAAAGGAGTATCGCACGCCCGAGATGTATTACAAGGGTGTCCTGAAGGGTGCCCGCATTATTGCGGGTGAGTGCTCCAAAGATGTAATCTTTGATTAGACTCGCATTTTGTTATCCTGTGCGCTGAAAACTTTGTTCATATGCGCTAGGCAACTCTTGTTAATTTAAAATATTACCTTCTGTGCGGCTGTTTATCAAATCTGAGAGATGGCAAGTCGTTGGCTTCGGCCCCCATGTCACGAGTGCTGGGGTGTTCGGGATAAACTTGAGCGCTCTTGTTCCCATTTTTGGGTCCTTCTAGGGAGGCGCTCAACACAACGAACGAGGCAAGCGGACTTATAATGCTTGAACACTCTCACTTAGCCATAGAATTCTATAATTTTAATTTTCGGCTAAGCCCCTAGTGTTCGGAAGGACGAATTTGGGGCGCTATCCACGCATGGGCCGGACAAAGCCGGTTCCTCGCTCTAAGCGGCATAAGTCTTTAGGGACTCAAAAAAACCTCTCGAACAGCGACCGGCTCTCGCCCCATCATGACGGTCAGTTTTAGCTTTCTCCACTGAGGTGCTCACCCAGCTCAACTAGGGCACACTCATAGTGGTTCCCCCAGCGCCACCTTAGCCGATATAACGGAACGTAAGGTACCAAAACATGGGAGCCGGGCAAACCCAACTATTGACCCAAGACATGATTCGGAGCCGATGCATATAATGCTATAAGTTTGGGGTGCCACACTTGTGAAAGTGTTCGGACTTATCACACCATAATTTGGGGAACTTAAGCCCCTGGTGTATTTAGCCGTACCAAAGCGTACGGATGCGACATGTCATAAGTGAACATATGTATAAAAAAGGAATGCCATGATAAAAAACAAGGATGCATTGTTTATTCAAAAAATACTGTAATGAGTGCAGGACGATACAAATAGTGCGATAAGCAAGGGGTGGGACTATTTAACATGTCCCCCTCCAGGGGTAGGCTGCGGAATGGTATGTAAAACATGTATAATGCTCGTAATGGAGACCACCTGGATACTTGTCGTAGCTTTTCTGCTTCCCTGGCTATTGCATCGTTAGTTCGGCAGATCCACTGCCGGACAGGGCTTCTGAAAAACGGAGTCCTGAGAATAAGAAAAAAATGACCAATTCGAGAGCCCCTGGTGTGGTTGATCCGCAATCTGGGCCTGCTGTGGTATTGCCCCTCCCCCTATGCCATGGTATCTCCAGAGCGTAATGATGTACGCGTGGCATTGATCTCGCGATGTCGCGAGGGCTGGGGTTGGGGCCGCATTGCTACGCGTGCTCGAAACGTGCCAGGTGGTCTTATTGTAGGTTACTCCGGGTGCGCTTGATGGTGTTCGGTCGCTTAACGGCTGGCTCGAGAATTGCCTTAAGAGGCTGCTCTGTACTTCCGCCGCGAGAGCCGATGTATGCTCCTCCGTTCGGAGAGATCGTTCAGTGTTTCCGTTGACCGTGATGACTCCTTGAGGGCCTGGCATCTTGAGCTTGAGGTATGCATAGTGCGGCACCGCGTTGAACTTTGCCAATGCGGTTCGTCCGAGCAGTGCATGACAGCCGCTGCGGAACGGGACTATATCGAAGATTAACTCCTCGCTTCGGGAGTTATCCGGAGATTCGAAGACCACTTCAAGTGTGACTGAGCCGATACAATTGGCCTCTACACCTGGTATGACGCCTTTGAAGGTCATTTTTGTGGGTTTAATCCTTGAGGGGTCTATGCCCATCTTGCACACTGTATCCTGATAAAGCAGGTTCAGGCTACTGCCGCCGTCCATCAGGACTCTAGTGAGGTGAAATCCGTCGACGATTGGGTCTAAAACCAATGCGGCGAATCCGATGTGGCAGATACTGGTGGGGTGGTCCCTTTGATCAAAAGTGATTGGGCAGGAGGACCACGGATTGAACTTTGGGGCGACTGGCTCCATCGCGTATACGTCCCTGAGCGCACGCTTCTGCTCCCTTTTGGGTATGTGGGTTGTGTATATCATGTTCACCGTCCACACCTGTGGGGGGAATCCCTTCTGCCCTCTATTGTTCGGCGGCCGTGTCTCCTCCTCGTCGTCGCTATGTAGCCCCTTGTCATTGCCTTCGGCGATTAACTTGCCTGCCTGTTTGAACACCCAACAATCTCTGTTGGTGTGATTAGCTGGCTTTTCGGGGGTGCCATGTATCTGGCACGAGCGATCGAGTATCTGGTCCAAATTGGACGGGCCTGGAGTAGTTCTTTTGAATGGCTTTTTCCGTTGACCGGGTGGCGTTGACTGCCGTATCTTCAGTATTATCGCCGTTCATGCGGCGTTCGTGCTTATTGCGACGCGATCTGGCACTGCTGTCTTTGGTATCCGAACTACCAGAGTTTTTGGTTAGGTTGTTACTGTGAGCTAGCCAGCTGTCTTCTCCCGCACAGAAGCGGGTCATGAGTGATGTGAGGGCTGCCATTGATTTCGGCTTTTCCTGTCCTAGTTGCCGGGCCAGCCATTCGTCGTGGATGTTGTGTTTGAAGGCTGCAAGGGCCTCTGCATCCGGACAGTCGACGATTTGATTTTTCTTGGTTAAGAACCGAGTCCGTAATTGTCCGCCGATTAAATCTGGCTGCTGAATTATGTGGCTTAGGTCATCGGCGTCTGGTGGTCGCACATATGTGCCCTGGAAGTTATCAAGGAATGCGGCTTCCAGGTCCTCCCAACACCCAATTGATTCTGCTGGCAAGCTGTTGAGCCAATGCCGAGCTGGTCCTTTAAGCTTGAGTGGGAGGTATTTGGTGGCGTGAAGATCATCACCGCGGGCCATGTGGATATGAAGGAGATAGTCTTCAATCCAGACCGCGGGGTCTGTTGTGCCATCGTAGGATTCAATGTTCACGGGTTTGAACCCTTCGGGGATTTGATGATCCATTACTTCATCTGTGAAGCATAGTGGGTGTGCCGCGCCTCTGTATTGGGCTATATCACGATGTAGCTCAAGCGAGCTTTGTCTACTGTGTGCGGCCCGGCCTGAATTGCTGTATCCGGCGCGACGGTTGTCGTCGCGTATCGTGGGGCGCCCACGCGATCCGTAGATCAATCTTGATTGTCTTGCCTTATCCTCCAATATTTCTCGCAAGTCCGGCGCATTCCCCCGTGGCTTTGTACTTTTCGAGCGATGCCGGGGTGCAGCTTTAGTGGAGGGCCTAGAGGCCACTCTGTCGCGGCCACGAGGTGGCCGATCGGCCGTATTGTGCGCTGGTGATGTAGGTTTATATGCTTCCTCCCCTAATCGGTGCAGCAACTTGCGTTTGGGGAAGCTTTTGGAGGGGCGTTTGAGTTCGTACTCTTCGGCTGCGAGGACTTCAGTCCATCTATCGGCTAGCAAATCTTGATCAGCTCTAAGCTGTTGCTGTTTTTTCTTGAGGCTGCTTGCCGTGGCCATAAGCCTGTGTTTGAAACGCTCTTGTTCGACGGGATCCTCAGGCACGATAAATTCGTCATCATCAAGGCTTGCCTCGTCTCCGGAGGGAGGCATGTAATTATCGTCCTCTACCTCTTCGTCTGCCGCTCTCTCGTGAGGGCTGGCTTCTCCGTCCGCCTGTGCTGAATCTTGCTGGAGGGGGTTGTCTTCGGCACTATCCGGGGTGTTATTATCTCCGGTGCCGGAATCTCCATTCTTGCTGTGGCGGGATTTGGAGCGGCACCGCTGACGCCGGTGCTTAGGCTGCTTTTTGGAGGGGTCATCCTCCGCTGTTCCATCGCCATTCCCATCCTTTGGGATGTGCACCATGTATATGTCGTATGACAAGGTGGCTTTCCAGTGCCCAATAGGCGCTGGTTCTTGGTCGTCTCTAGCATCGTCGTCCATACCGTCGATGTCTTCGGAGTCGAAGTCTAGCATGTCGGTTAAGTAATCGACAGTGGCTACGAAGTGGGTGGTGGGTGGGCTTTGAATTTCTTCGTCTTCCGCCTCCCAATCATCCTGGCCATAATCCAGCCAAGGCTCTCCTGACAAAGAGAGACACTAGCGAATTCAGGATGTCGCCGAAAGGCGAGTGCTGAAAGATGTCTGTAGCGGTGAACTCCATGATCGGCGCCCAATCGGATTCGATTAGCGGCGCGAAGGTTCGGGTCCGGAGAGGAGTCCGCACCTTGGAGTCACGAGCTTCATGAGGGACGGGTCGGTATTCGGCTCCATCACCGTAGAGGTAGCAGCCCCCGAGGTGGTGTCCAACCACCCATCCTCGATTGGCGCCATCGGCTCCGATTTAAGGGTCGGAGCGGACTTTTGTGCAACCTCCAGGGCACTGTCCGGCAGTAGAGCTAAATCATGCCCACTGGGACAGTGAGGCACACTTGGCTGTGGCTCGAATCCGTCGAAGAACAAGTCTCCGCGGATGTCGGCCGTATAGTTCAAACTTCCAAATCTGACCTGATGGCCAGGGGCGCAGCTTTCGATCTGCTCTAGATGGCCAAGTGAATTGGCCCGCAGTGCGAAGCCGCCGAATACGAAGATCTGTCCGGGGAGAAAAATCTCACCCTGGACCACGTTGTCGTTGATGACCGAAGGAGCCATCGGGCCTATAGGTGACGACACAGAGGAACTCTCAATGAAAGCACCAATGCCGGTGTCAAAACCGGCGGATCTCGGGTAGGGGGTCCCGAACTGTGCGTCTAGGCGGATGGTAACAGGAGATAAGGGATACGATGTTTTTACCCAGGTTCGGGCCCTCTCGATGGAGGTAAAACCCTACTCCTGCTTGATTGATATTGATGATATGAGTAGTACAAGAGTAGATCTACCACGAGATCAAGGAGGCTAAACCCTAGAAGCTAGCCTATGGTATGATTGTTGTGTGTCCTATGGACTAAAACCCTCTGGTTTATATAGACACCGGAGAGAGCTAGGGTTACACAGAGTCGGTAACAATGGTAGGAGATCTACATATCCGTATTGCCAAGCTTGCCTTCCACACCAAGGAAAGTCCCATCCGGACACGGGACGAAGTCTTCAATCTTGTATCTTCATAGTCTTGGAGTCCGGCCGACGGTGATAGTTCGGCTATCCGGACACCCCCTAGTCCAGGACTCCCTCACCCGGTCTGAATACAGGTATAGTTTGCTCAGATTTTCAGTATCAAGTACCCATCAGAGATACACTTTTATTGCAGCAATGATTAAATCGCAAGAGCAAAATTGGATCCAAGTCCAACCGTGCATTTCAAGTCAGTCGTATGGTCTATACCCGATGATTGATTCTACCATGAGTCAGATTTGAAGCATGCAACCCCTAGAAGATCATTCTAGTCTTTCTCCACAATTTATCAACAAATCGTACAAGACACGATTCATCAGTCTGCATGAAAAAGGTATGAATGGATTCCAGTTCAAGATATTCAGTCATTTCAATTGGATAGAGCAAAATCCTCTCGCATGAGGTATCGAGTCTTCCCTAGTAAGTCTTTAAGGGGGGAGCTTATAAGGTACGGTACCCAGCCTTCCTCAGCAAGATATCCACAGAAAGCTTCGAGCATAAGCTATCAAGTCTTCCGCAGCACAATACCCTGATGGATTCCGAAGCAATTTGCCCAGTCTTCTTCAGTACGACACCGATACAAGGAAATAAATAGTGATTTCTCAGCATATGTCAGTGTCTTCCAAGCATTAGATCCGCAACAGTTTGGTCAGAAGCAAAAATCAATCAGAACACAAGTCTGCCTCGGGAATGAGATTCTCATATATATGCGGTCAGCATACCACCAAGGTATTACAAGTCACCCGAACACAGATCTGGCAGTCACATGAGGATTGTTAAAAGAAGGAAGCCAACTATACACCTTAGTGTGACAAACGACTATGAAGATTGACAACAACAGTGAGCTCTGTACAAGTACCTGTGAACCTGGAATATGATCCTGATGAGCCCTTTCTTATTTCTCCAGTAATGGCACCACGCCTGTGATCTGAGCTATTTTTGGCCCTATGGGGTGGATGCCGATTTTATTTTTCTCTATTGAACAACTGTCACGAGTTCTGAGCTGCTTGCCGGCTGTCTCGTATAGCTGTTGAGTTTCTTTTTGTGGCAGTGGCCCTATGCCTGCTTTTCGGCTATCTTAGGGAGCTGCCACTTTCTTCTTATCGACCAGGTCTCATGCTCGGAGCTGCTTTTCGGCCGTCTTGAGCCGTGGTTGAGTTCTTTCAGTAATTCCCCAGATCTGAAAAACCGTTCTGGTGGCTACTGATTTATTTGCCGATTTCCTGCAAGGGTTCGGACGATCATTTTCCTACGGTCAGAACTTGAGAGGTGATGAAACTTCCATTTAACGGGTTACCATGTCAGAAGATGAGGATAAGAGTACGGCGGTCAAAATATTGCACCCGACAGAACCTATGGTCATAGGGAGAAACAATATGACCCCTTCTTCAGCAAAGGATCCGGATCAAGAAAACAGTAATGGAGGAGCAAGACTGATGATTGTTGCATGAACCACATGGTGCAGATACCCCGGACAGTCTGAGTCAGTGAACTGATCACCCTCAATATTCACCTGCGGGATCTACTTAATTTGGGTAAGGGACCCATATCTAGACAACCCGCCCAGTTAATAGTATATGCTCAGATTTGTCAGTATCGAATATCTGGGTGTGGCAAGTCCGACCAAAGGTCAACTCAACAGCTTAACCTCAGTAACCATGGTGAAGCATCGCACAACCTACTATCCACATGGATACACCGACAGGATGATCAATCAAAATGTTGAATGACAGCCTCGAAGCATGTGCCCTCACTTATGTGAATCATGGATAGCCTATGATGGACAAATTTCTTCTACCAGAACAACCGTCAATCAAGTCTAAGGATATTATCATATAAGGTCATACGCTTTCATGCTGGCCATGACAAGCAACAGTCAAACATTTGGTACAGATATGATACTCCAGGTAGTGGAGCCAGTCACGACGATTCAGAAATTCCTACGATAAGTCAGAATCTGTCAGGAAACGGTTATGCCGCAATTCACTATTTGGAACCCGAAGGACCTGCATTTAGTGGAGAAACCCAATGCGAGGAGTCCAAAGCTTGGGTGTTCATCAGGAAAAAACTAATCACCACTTCATGGAAGGTTGTCAGTACACGCACAGCAATCAGGGATCACTCTCGGATTTGTGAAACAGGCATATATTGCACAGTCAGCTAAGTCAGCAGATATAAAAAGAATTGGAGCCAGTATAAGCATGAACATATGAGGTAAGTGATGTCAGTATGTCAGATATGATGAAGCAGACCACCCCATATCAAGGCAGTCGATCAGATCCAATTCAGTGGGAATATTATATGAGAATGAATAAAAGAAACCCAAGTTGGAAACAGGTTCTTCAAGTCAGAAAAATTATTTATCCCTCAGCAACCAAATCTCGAGATGAGATTTCCTTAAGGGGGGAAGGTTTTTAATACCCTGGATTTTGCCCTTTTCTTTTTCTAAGGTTTTTCTTAGATTTCTCGATTTAATTTGCTTTTCTGTGGCTGTGTGGTTCCGAAACTTGAGAAGATCATGTCTTCCTAGGTTTTATAGTGCCTTGTCATCCCCAAAACCATCCCTAGCTCATCTCATTTCCATCATAGCCCAAATCCCAATATTCTCTTTATTGGGAATATTCCTTTTCTCATAAAGGAATTATCATATTTGCCCTAGGTTGTGAAGCAACCCATATTTCTGTCACTCCTAAAATTCCCAAATAATTCTCATAAATTGTTTGGGTCCTATCTTGCTCAAATATGGAAAATTATTTCATTGCTATATTCAAAAATAATCCTCCAATAATTGTTTTCCTATTCTACCCAGATGGTACTTTGTGAAGCAAGTGATATTTATCTTTTCCCAATTGACTCCCAATTTCTTGGACACCATTTCCTATCCATATAATTTCCATGTGCCAAAGTTCAACCTCATTTGCCTAGCAATTATTTTTCTATGATTTTACAAAGTTTGTGCCCAGAAAGAAACATTGTGAAGGAAATATATTCTAGGCATGTACAAATGAGATGAAATTTTGCCACATACTTCATTTGGTCAAATCACCACTCTCCACCCAATTTGAGCTCATGTAACCTTTCTATGTGAGGATAGCTCCAAATCTTAGTTTCTGGTCAGATTTTCAGTTTGTGAAGAACTATATTTTATATTACTTCATTTAAGCTGCCAATTTAGAAGGACATTCTCGTATCCATATAAACTTCCTCCACCAATTTGTGGCTCAATCCATTTAGCCATTTGCCCTGTGGAACTTTTCCAAGTTTTTGTCCAGAGAGAAGCTTTGTGAAGCAAGTGCTACGTTAGTTCATCCAAAGGGTCTGAAACTGTTTGGGCATCTTCATATCCTCAAATCATTGGACCATAACCATTTTCAGCTCATTTGATGCACTTATGCGAGTGCAACTTCATAATCTTCATTTCTGACCAGTAGGTCACTTTCTACAGCGACCATCCTCTAGAGACCTCCATTTGGGCTCATACTTGGTCATCACAGTGTTCTTTGTGTGTGATCAAGCCATGCCAAAGCCCAGCCTCTACCTCCTCTTGTGCTTGTCTGCCCACAACACAAACACCTTGCTGCCACAAGCTTTTGGCTCCTCCTGAAAATCACTTCTTTGCCCCTGAACCAACTTGTTTCTCCGTTTAGACTCAAGGCACTAAGCTAAATGTGCTGGACATGGTCCGTTCGGCCAGAACATGCCGTTTGCACCAGTGCGCGCGGTGACCACGGGGCAGACATGCCAAATTACGCGCTCTGTCAACCACGGCGCTGTGCTTGCCCGCTCCTCTCTGCCTCTCGCGTCTGCATCATGTCCTCTAGCTCCCCCGTGATCCCCTGCTTCGCCCTGCATCACTTCCCCATCTGGACTCACCGTGGTTACATTGCGTCGAGCTCGCACGTGACATGTCTGTCTCTGCCGTCGCCGTGTCCAGTTGCCTGCATTGTGCCAAGCCTTCCCAGCTCACCCGAGGTCTCTCACGTCTCCCTGAAGCTCCTGGACAAGTCCCCCCTCCCTCCTCGTGGCTTTTCTCGCGCAAGCGCACCGGAACACGCATCGCCGTGACCATGCATCTCGGCTCTCCTCGTTCGGCTATATATAGCTCCTCCTTGAGCACTCCAAGCACACCATCGGTCCTCCCTCACTCCCAGAGGCCCGCCTAGCCACCCCCTCGAGCTCGAGGAGCTCTCTGTGGTCTCCATTGCCGCCATAGCCGCCGCTCCCCTCCAGCTAAAGTAGCCTGATCCCAAGCTCCTCTCCTCTCCATTCCTCTATCAGCAGCCTCCTCGGAGCCTGGACCCTCCCCACTCCCTTCTCCTGCCGCCGGAGCCCTGGTGGCCGTCGTCCCCAAGCTCAACCGGCCTCGGCCGGGTCCTCTATCCCCACGAGCCGCCGTCGCCCCGGTGCTTCCCGGCACCCGTGCTTGGCCTGGACGGAAGCGGCGCACGCCCACGAACTCGCTGGTGGTCTCCACTTGTGTCACACCTTGATTTTCATGCCACAATTCTTAAGTCAATAAATCATGCTAAAATGTGGTTTGACAAATATTTTGAGTGTTTTGGACCTTGCCTTGATTGGTTTTTGTCTGCTGTTTGCAAGTGTTCTAAAAATCAAATAAATCCTCCAACTCCTATACTTCATCTCCTTACTCCAAACTCTTGAACCAATGATCATGCCATGTGTATAGGACATAAAAATAATTTCTTACAAAAATAATTTGGCCAAATAGTATTTTCAAAAATTAGTTTTCTAAAAACCCCTGAATTGAGATTTGCATTGCAAGTACTTAATTAAGGGCAGTAAGAATCTTTCCAAAAATGTATTTGACTCCTATTAGATATAGGACAGCCAGAAGCCACAAAAATATAATTTTAAAAGTTATTTTCCCATTTTATTTAAAAGCTTTTTCTTAAGGCCAGAAATGGTCTTTAATAGGGAAAAATTATTTTCTTGTTTTAAAAATATTTGACAAAAATCAGGGAAACTCAGTGGACATATATTGGCCAGAAATGTTCATGTTCAAAATATTGATCAAAGTGCCCCAAAACCCTTCCTGTCGAGAACCAAATTTGAATAACTCTACATTGGCAACTTTCTCCTTTTGATCTCAACTTTTGTGGACATGTTCATAACCTCAAATGATGACACTACACCAAGTGGTGCATCAAGGAGAATAGATTTGCATGACTAAATCTTGGAAAGTCCATTTCTGCTAATTTCTAGGGTTTACAAGAGTTGCATTGGCAACTTTTCCCAAATGAACTCAATCTTGGTGGAACCTCTTATTTTCTCATACCATTTGACCCTGTCAAGCCTCATGACAAATGGAGATCATATACTTGCCCAAACCAATATCAAACACCTTTTGCCACTTTACCAAAATGCCATTTTTGACCTCTTCCACTAATCTCCATGGGCTCAACTTTGTACCACAGCTACTCCTGACCCTCTTCTACCACCAGTACCCCTCCCTTGGCCTCAGCTCAATGATTGGGGGGTGAAACCTCCTCATTTACCCCTCTGGACAGCCACTGTTCACCTCTCTCTCCACCTCCCCTCTCATCTAGTGGCTCTCGAGGGCATCCAATGCCACTCCTACCTTGTTTACTTCTCCCTAGCACTACCAGATATGAGTGGGCATGCCCCTGCCCCTTAAACAATGCCATGGCAGCCAAAGGCACGCCTGAGCTGCCATCTGTGTGCTCCTGACTGTAGCCGCCCCCTGCCAAGCACCTCCGGCCACCTTGGGCCTCCCCAGTGCGCCCGACGAGGTGCCTTGGCGTCTGCGTCACGCTACACCCTTGTCCCCCTTCTCCTTCTCCCTCCTCCTGCCTCCCTTGCATCGCAAGACTGCCGCCTCGAAGGCCCAATGGGCAGCCTCACACGCGCGATGCTCTGGCCCTTCCCCGCTATCTCTCTTCTCTCCCCTCGCCGTAGACCATCTCTATGAACGCCCCAGACACGCCCATATGCCCCCCCCGTGGCTTGCAGCGACGGCAACAGCCTCGCCGGCGCATGAGCTCACGCTGCACCATCGCCCCGCCATAAAAGGCCACCCCCGAGCCCTCTCTGCCCTCGGTTCGCTCTGCCTTCCCACTGTGCATCACCCCGACCGGCTCACTCCTCTCCCCGCGCCCTCCTTGCACCTCCATGGCCGGAGCCGAGCCGCCGGACTTCGGTTAAATTCGTGCCAACCCGAGCCCCTCCTCTTCACCTCATGGCCTCAGAACATCTCCACCACCATCATGCATATCTCCCCCGCTTCATTTCGTCCTCTCCACGGCTACAGCGCCATGCCCCAACCTCACCGTCGCCTCCGTCCGCCGCGGGCGATGCACCACTCACATCCCGCTACCCCAGCCGTCGTGGCGCACCTCGACGGGTGCGTCACGCTCTCCTAAATCCGTCGGCATGCTGGGCGTCGCCGGTGGTGGTCGGTACTGCCGGAGAGAACGCTGGCGCCACTCGGCCTCGCCTCACCTGCCTTTGCTCTGTCTGAGCGGGAGGTAGGAGATGGCCTGAGCGTCGGGCCCCGCTCGTCAGCGACCCGGTGGGCGGGCCCCGCCCGTTTAAGTGTTGACGGGCCGGGAGTAAACCCGCTTCACGCAGCAATGTGGCGCGATTCGCCGGGCCGCCGACGTCACCTCGCCACCAAGCAGTGAGCCACTGGGCGCCCATCGCTGAATCAAGCGCTCGGTCATACTGGATAAGGGTAAAACCCTTTCCCTTTCCTTTTTCTTTTTCTGTAAATTTGTAAAATCCACAAATAAATCAAATGAACTCCAAATTTGATGATTCAAATTTTTAGTAGTTCATAAATTCATGATCTATCACATGGTGCTGTTCGCACATTTTTCCAGGAAACTTTTCTTTACACATATTTCGTAAAACCCTATTTTCCTATTTCTGTGATAAACTTTAGAAAATCACAGAGAGCTCAAAATTGATCCAAATGCCATGATTCAAATTATTAGATGCTTGTAAGTTCATAACTTAGTTTATGAACATTTTTCTTAATACTTTCTATACTACATAAAATAATGAGCCATTTCTTCATATTTGTCAACTTTGCAAACTCATAGGAAATTCATTTGAACTCCAAATCCAGTGAAACCAACTCCCAGATGCTTCTAAAATCATGATTTGCTAAATGGGTGCCTTTTCTCATTTTTCAATAATATATTTCTGTACACTTGCAAATCCATAAACCCCTTGATTCCATCATATTGAAATGTTCAGAGATGTCCATTGATCAAATCCTAATGAAACCACTTTGGTCATCCCTCATATGGCCAGAGGTATCCTAGAAAAGTCCAACTCATATTTTTAGAGCACTTTTATTTCCTGCCTTGTTAGTGTCGTCTAGGGAAAGGTAGTGATCGGGTGCTTACCCCGGGTACTTGAGGTATCGCGGGTCGTGGATGACACGAAAGTTCCCCGGATCTTGTGGGTAAAGTGTGCAAGCTCTGCAGAGTGTAAAACTATTCGAATAGCCGTGTCCACGGTCAAGGACAGTTGGGTAACCGCCCTTGGGCTACGCCCACATTTTTACAAACCGTGTGTGTGTGTTTTGATAAAATGACTTGGGTCAAGTCAAGGGACTTGACATGATTGAGTTGGGTTGGTGCCCACTCTATTTATGTTGATATTTGTAACATGTCCTCATGGTTACTTGAATTCTCTTGATGCATGTCTTACAAGTTGTTGAAACATGTCATTGCACTCAAAACTAGCTTTCTGCAAAAATTTACCTATATCATGCGTTGTTGTATCTTGAACCAAAACATGGGTTGCTTGCGAGTACATTCAAAGTACTCATTGGCTTGCCACTGGTTATTTAATTGACCAGTCATGGAAGAACAGGAGTTCGAAGAAGAGTTCTTTGGAGATGAACATGCGAGCTAGGACGCTTCCCAGTCAGAATGCCTGTAGGGTTAAGGCAGATGGGATGGGTCCAAGTTGTTATTGAAGATTTCCGCTGCGATGATACACTCAAGACTTGACCATAATGGTCCTACTTGTGTAAAACGGTATGTATGGATGTAAGACTCTTGTTATTCGGCTTTTCTATGTTCCGTGAGCATTGATCTCTGCGATCACTATACACGTGCATTCGGTGATCTCGACTTATGAGTCGGGGTCCCCACAACTTGGCCGGAGATCGCCGGAGTGGCCCGCTCCATCGCCGGCAGCGCCCTCCCCTGCTACCTCCTCTGTTTCCATCGGGGGCAGGGAGAGGAGGAAGAAGACGAGGTCATGTGGGCCCCATGCCTTCCCCGACCCCACCTGGCAGTGTCTTGGTGTTGACCCCGTCCCGGCCCCGCTTCTGTAAGTGGAAACATTTTCTTGAAATGCGTTTTCGATATATGAAAGCGTATTTCTTTCCTCTTTTATCTGAAATGCGCTTTCTAAGTTCTGAAAGCATATTCACTTTGCACTTCAGCTCAAAATACGCCTTCTTTTTCAAATAACATAAACGGCTCGAATGCGCTTTCTGTTTTTCTTCCAGGGGCCTCTTTGTCGAAAACTATTCACATATAGGTCCCTGAGCTTCAACCCTTCACAACTTTTTTGCTCGTAACTTCGATCGAGGTGAAACCAACGCTCACATCTTCGTATCGTCGAGCTCTTTCTGTTGATTAAACTTTCACTAGGTGGTTCCATACTAAAAATGACCATTTTGCCCTTTCCTCTAATCAGCCCCCTTTGAGAGAGTACCATCCGGCGTTTCGTTTCCGCGTCTTCATCGCACTTCTTCCCGGAATCTCTGTCACCCCAGGCAAGCCACAACAACCACTTGCATGATGGCCATGCAGTAGCCTTGGTTTTCAACTTGAATATTTAATAAAAGTTTGCCGTTATTTGCCTGCTTGTTTGCTACTATTGTCGGTGCTTCGGTTATGCTCATGGATTCTTGTTCACTTTCATGCTATGTTCTGATGCATCTTGTTATCTTGTGCTACTTGCTAGTATCATGTTCGTAAGTCATGCTTGGTAGTAGTAATACATGCTGGTAGTAGTGATGTTCTTCGGATGCATGCTTAGTCTATTACTCAGTACCGTTGCTATGCTTGTTCTGTTGCATATAGTTGGTTACATGCTTACTTGGTAGTGTTTCTGCTATGGTTATGCATGGTATTTATTCATGATGCTAGTGATCATGCTTTGCTTATGGTAGAGTTATGCTTGTGTTATTCATGCTCGTCAGTATGCTATGCTCATTTGGATATATGATTCATTGTCGTTATTTTTGATGATTATGTTTCACCTCCATGCTTATGTTGATATCATGCTCATGCATTGTAGTTGCATCATGTTATTTTATTATGGCTCCGCCTATTGCATTCAAGTTTAACCGGATAATAATGAACTTGGACAAATGTTGGCTGAGTCATGGTGCCACTGAATCGAGCTGACCAGTGCAACCACATTTGCCTTTACGGGAAGGACCTAACTCGGTCTATTGTCATGCCTCTCGCCGGTGCCTCCAACGAGGGAAGGTTATGGGCACGCGCTACCCTGATCAGGTAGGCGGACATAAACCTTGTGTGCCCGTTGTTGTTGTTATGGTACCTTGTTCCCGTTTGGGACCGTTTATTTGCCACGATGGTGGTCGTTGATGCCTTTAGTAGGCCCGGGGCCACCCATGACTTAGCCCAAAGGGAAGTTGGTGAGAGTGGCCGACAGAGTGTCATGGTAGTAGATCGTTTTTTGTTGGAACATAGTTGGTCCACACGTATGGGAGTGTGAGGCCATGGGTTCCGTGGTGTGGGTATAGTGTGCTCATGTTTGTTTTAGCCGTATCATGTTCAGTTTGTGTATGCCATGTATCATGTTCATGATTGATTTAACCTGCTAAAGCCATGTTGTTGTTTGTCTTGATTGCTTTTGGTTTCTTGTGAGCTTGCAAGTACATTCAATGGACTGACCTGGTGTGTCATGCCAGTTTGTAGGTCGTGCCTTGATTGCTTGCTTGTTTGGTGTGGTTCCTGTGTTCGCAGGCGAGGATAAATGTTCCAGCCAGAGTCCCTGCGGATTGGAGTCCATCATCATTGTTTGTTGTTCTGCTACCAATAGATTCTTCCGCTGCCAGTAGAGGTTCCGCTGCCTCAAGTTGTTATGCTGCTTGCATAGAGCAACTGTGGTTCGTGTAGTGTCACCGTGCCAGTGTTATTCATTGTAATATCAGAGACCTTGTATTCGTTTTCAGGATGTAATAGAAAGCTGGTTTGTTCTACGCTAAGCAGTGCCGTATTCCAGAAGACTTCATCTCGATCTCTGGGCTGGAATACGGGTGCGTTCCAGTTTCTCTGAGCCGGGGTGCCACAATGCGTATGTTCGAAGAAAGAAGAAACAACGATCTGCTTGAGCTATTGAAAAGTGTTCAGAAAATGGTGGGAAATAATGGCAATCACTCCAAGCTCTCGGACTTTCAAAGAACTAAGCCACCTAGTTTCAATCAAGTTACTGACCCTATGGAAGCTAACGACTGGCTAAGGACCATTGAAAAGAAATTGGACATTACTCACACAGAAAAAGGTGATAAGGTTCCATTTGCAACGCACTATCTGGAAGGAGCTGCAGCTATCTGGTGGGACAATACTAAAGCTATGTGGCCACCAGATGAAGAAATTACATGGGATAAGTTCAAGGAAAAGTTCCACAGGTACCACATCCCCATCAGTATCCTGAAGGTCAAGCAACATGAGTTCCTAGCCCTCGTGCAAGATAGCTTATCCGTCATCGAGTATTTGAACAAGTTCAACCATTTGGCTCACTATTCCCTGTATGACGTGGCCACCGAAGAGAGAAAGATCGACATATTCCTTGGAGGACTGAATCAACACCTCAGATGCACTCTCAGTATGCTTGATTTTCCAGATTTCCAAACTCTGGTAAACAAAGCCCTGATTGCAGAAAGGGAGCACAAGCTTGTTCAGGACAATAAGCCCGCTTATAATGACCATAAACGCAAGTTCGAGCCTAAGAAGGATGGACAGCTAGTGCAGAAGACTCATACCTGGCAGCAGACACATGTTGAGTATAAACCCAATTGGCAGCACAATGTGAACAATACCACTACCCAAGTTAAGAATATCGTGACCAGCCCGGTACGCGAAGATTGTCAGTGCAACAATGCTTGTTTTTCTTGTGGGAAAAACGGACACTACTCCAGACAGTGCCCCAAGAGCGGCAAGGCAAATGCTCTATTCAAGGCGCAAGTCAACCACATGGAACCATACCCTAGCCAGAAGACCATCCAAGGGCAAGTGCATCACCTCTCCACAGATGAAGCCCAAGAAGACCCGGAAGTCATCATTGGTATGCTTCCTGTTAATAGCATACCTGCAATAATTTTGTTTGACTCTGGGGCTTCCCACTCTTTATTTCGCGGAGTTTTGTTGCCCAAAACAAGTTCTCTTGCTCGATTTTGGGAAAGAGTATGATGGTACAGTCCCCGAGATCCGTGCTCAAAAGCAATCTGGCCTGTCGCAATTTGGAGATTGACATCAAGGGAGTTATCTTCCCCGCTTCTTTGATAGTTATTGAATCGGCCAAGTTATTATTTTGGGTATGAACTGGTTAACTCAGCATCAAGTATGCATCAACTGTGTGACCAGAGAAGTCACATTGACAAGCAAAGAAGGTCAAACTACACAATTCTTTGCTCCAAGAAGCATACCCAAGAAAAAAATGGTCTTCGCAGCTCAAGCTGAAGAATTGGATCTTATTTCAATGATCAGTGAGTTTCTCGATGTGTTTCTTGAGGAGTTACTAGGGATGCCACGAGATCGTGAGCTTGAGTGTGCAATTGATCTTGTGCCCAGGACCGCACCTATATACAAGAAGTATTATCGGATGCCTTCATCCGAGTTGGTGGAGTTAAAGAAACGGCTTGATGAGATGCTTAAGAAAGGATACATTCGTCCAAGCTCTTCACCATGGGGATCACCCGCACTCTTCGTGAACAAGAAAGATGACATCCTTCGGATGTGTGTGGATTACCGTCAGTTGAATGCTGTCACTATCAAGAACAAATACCCGCTTCCGAGGATTGATGATTTGTTCGACCAACTAGGTGGGGCATAGATATTCTCCAAGATTGATTTGAGGACCGGATATCACCAGCTCAAAATCAAGGAGGATATTCCTAAGACCGTATTCACCACTCGATACAGTCTTTATGAGTACACAGTTATGTCTTTCGACCTCACCAATGCCACTGCCTTGTTCATGCTTATGATGAACAAAGTATTCATGGACTTCTTGGATAAGTTACTGATGGTCTTCATTGATGACATCCTCATATACTCGAAGAATTAAGAGGAGCATAAGGAACATCTCAGAGGAGTCTTGCAAAGATCTATGACCACAAGTTATATGTGAAATTCAGCAAATGTGAATTTTGGCTGAAACAAGTCAGATTTTTGGGGCATGTTCTTTTAGCAGAAGGTATAGCCATGGATCCCAGCAAAGTGACGGAAGTGCTTAATTGGCTAGCACCCATGATAGTGACTGAGGTCCGAAGTTTTCTTTGATTAGCTGGGTACTACTGTTGATTCATTGAAGGCTTCGCTAAGATTGGCAAGCCCATGGCAGAATTCCTCAAGAAGGATCAGAAGTTTGTATGGTCTGAGGACTGTGAGAAGAGTTTCAATGAATTGAAGACTAGATTGATGTCAGCACCTGTATTGACCCTTCCAGACATCTACCGCAGCTTTGATGTATACTGTGACACATCCAGGAGAGGTATTGGATGTGTACTCATGCAAGATGGCAAGGTTGTAGCCTATGCATCTAGATAGCTACGACCCCACAGGGAATTACCCAACGCATGATTTGGAGTTGGCAGCATTTCTACACGCTTTGAAGATTTGGAGGCACTACCTCATTGGCAAAAGATGTTAGATACCGACCAGAAGAGTCTCAAGTATATATTCACCCAACCGGACTTGAATCTCTGACAGCGAAGATGGCTCGGATTGGTCAAGGATTATGATCTTGGAATCAACTATCATCCCGACAAAGCCAATGTGGTTGCCGATGCCCTCAGCCGCAAGCCTGCCAACCTGAACACCTTAATGGAATCTTTGCCTCCCGAGCTACAAGAGGATATCGCTCAGCTTAACTTGGTTATTGTTGAGGCTGACCTAGTCAATGTGTTGGAAGTCACCCCTACCCTCAAATAAGAGATCTGCATGGCCCAGCAAGATGACTTAGTCCTGCAACACCATGTCAAACGTATGCAAGAAGGCAAGACCCAGGATTTCTCCAGAGATGAGCAAGGTACGCTAAGATTTCAAGGTCGTATTTGCGTACCTGAGCAGGCAGACTTGAGAGCGAAGACCCTTGCAGAAGTGCAGGAGTCATCGTCCTCGATTCATCCAGGAGGTACCAAGATGTACGAAGACCTTGGTCATACATTTTGGTGGGATGGAATGAAAAAGGACATCACCTATTTTGTCGCTTGCTGCGACATATGTAACAAGGTGAAGGTAGAACATTAGAAACCCGCCAGACTTCTCCAACCTCTACCCATTCCCCAATGGAAGTGGGACAATATCTGCATGGATTTCGTCACCGGTCTACCGAAGACTCACCGAGGCAATGATGTGGTATGGGTTGTGGTGGACATGATGACAAAGGTAGCTCACTTCATTCCCATCCATACCACCTACCGAGCTAATCAACTCGCATAGCTATATGTGTCTAGAATCGCCAATTTGCATGGAGGGCCGAGAACTATCACTTCAGACTGAGGTTCTCTCTTTACCTCAGCATCCTGGCCATGTCTCCATCAAGCTTTGAGGACTGCATTAAAGTACAACACCGCTTATCACCCTCAGCCGACGGGCAGACTGAGCGAGTGAATCAAACACTTGAAAATATGCTCCGAGCATGTGCTTTGGCTCAAGGACCCAAGTGGGAAGATTGTCTGTCGTATGCCGAGTTCTCTTACAACAACAGTTTCTAGACCAGCGTCAAGATGTCACCATATGAAGCACTATATGGCCGTATGTGCCGCACTCCGTTAAACTGGTCTCAAATTGGAGATAGCCACATTTTTGGAGCCGACTTAATGATGGAGGCTGAAAAACAAATCAAGGAGATCCGAGATAGACTGCAATTGGAAAAATCCCGACAAAAGAGCTACTATGATTGCAAGCACCGACAGATCAGTTTCAAACCCGGAGAGTATGTTTACCTCCGAGTCACACCCATGAAAGGATTCAAGAGGTTCCAGATCTGAGTAAAGCTTGCACCCAGATATATTGGCCCATTCCTAGTGATGTCCAGAGTTGGAATAGTGGCTTATCAGTTGGAACTACCATCGGAATTATTAGAAGTGCATAATGTTTTCCATGTCTCATAGTTGAGAAGGTGTATCTCGCCACCCGAGAAAAGGACTAACGTGGTAGAGCTAGAGCTTGCTAAGGATTTAACCTATGAGGAGAAACTGTTCTGAATATTGGAAGAGATGGAAAGAGTCACCTGCAGTAAGGTAAATTTTATAAGGTACAGTGGGAGCATCACACTGAAGAAGCAACCTGGGAAATAGGGGACTTTTTGAGAGAATCCTATCCGGACCTGTTTTCCCAAGCAACCGAATTTCGAGGACGAGATTCATCCTAAGTGGGGGAGGTTTGTGACGCCCTGGTTTTTTGCTGGTTTTGCCCTGATGCTTTTCATTTGCCTTTCTCTTTAAAGTTGGATTTCTGAGTTAATTCATTTGGACTTGCACTTGGGCATTGTTTTGATTTTCACCCAAGTGACCTCTCTTACCCCTCACAACCTCTCTCGATCTCCCACACATCATAAAAAATGCTTTGGAATATTTTTCTTATGAAGAAAATATTCATTTTCCTCTTGAAAATGGAATATTTTCACTTCGCTTCCAAAGCAACCCCTCTGTTTCTTTCTCAAAAAAATATGAGAAAATTCTCACACACCCTTTAGACAGTGCCTCGTCACCTTATGCAAAAATACCATATGGTCATGTGACCAAATTTTGCTAGGGAAAATCATTTGCATTCTGCCCTGATAATGCACTTTACAAAGGAAGTGTATTATTCCTTGATTCAATGAAGCTGATTTTTGTTGACCTTCATTACCCTCCTAAGAAAACCTTAACCCCAAGAGATTAGCCCTAAACTCCTTCTAGAACCTATCCAAACACAGTGCACAAGTTTTTGTCCAGAAACTTGTTGTTGAGCTCTTGTTCAATCTGGTCGACCTGGAAGTGTGCCATCTCTTCTCCTAGACCAAACATTGCACGAAAAACACACTAGACAAGGTCTCGCACCACCTGGGTGGCGTGTCGGCATAGTTCGCATGCTGACCACATGTGGACATGGGCGCTGGCATGCATTAGGCTCGCTCTGTGCTACGCTCGAGCCCCTGTTCAGCGTGTGCACGCCGCAATGCTCGCCTCCGACTGCCGCACCGCGCCACCAGCTCTGACCCATCACCTTTGACCGCTCCCTGCAGCTCGCCGACGCTGGAGCCGCCGCAGCGAGCATGGGCACGTCACGTCCAAGCACATAGTGCGCCCGTGCCACTGTCCCTGTCCTCACTCGTGCCATGTGCTCGTCCTCGAGCTTCCACTGTGACCGCATGAACCCTGACCTCTTCTCCACCTCACTCTGGTGCTCCTTGTCACGTGCGTCGCTTCTAGAGCCCTCCGGCAGAGCCGAGACCTCCATCCCCTCCGCCTATAAATAGAGCTCTCCATGGCTTCTCCAAGCATCTCAACCCACTCTCCAACCTCCACAATGCAGTAGATAAGCCACAGCCCAGCCGGGCAGGCCTCTGGCCGCCGTCCCCGACCCGAGCTCACCGACAATCCCATCTGCTACTCCCCACCTCTCTAGTGCCCCTCGAGCTCCATCTTCTTCTCCGGCGACTCCTTGGAGGTCCACTAGTGCTCACTGCCACTGTTGGAGCCCCTGGAACCACCCTCCCTCGTCGCCTTCTTCATCTCCGGCGAACTCCGTCCGCAGCTGCCGCTGGAGACGACATTTTCGAGCAGCTCCGACCACCTCTCGCCAAGCCACATGTACAAACAGGTGCGCCAGAGCCTCCTCTACCCATCCCTCCCTCTCAAATCGGCCGCCGAGCCCTCCTCGCTGGAGAGAGCCCCGGCGAAGCGTCACAATCCCCTGTTTCCTCTGCCCCTCTCTCCAAAACTGATGGGCGGGGCCTGCTGTCAGCCTCTCTGTCGGTGTCAAAACCGGCGGATCTCGGGTAGGGGGTCCCGAACTGTGCGTCTAGGCGGATGGTAACAGGAGACGAGGGACACGATGTTTTACCCAGGTTCGGGCCCTCTTGATGGAGGTAAAACCCTACGTCATGCTTGATTAATATTGATGATATGGGTAGTACAAGAATAGATCTACCATGAGATCAAGGAGGCTAAACCCTAGAAGCTAGCCTATGGTATGATTGTTGTAATGGAGGTTATGTCCTACGGACTAAAGCCCTCCGGTTTATATAGTCACCAGAGAGGGCTAGGGTTACACAGAGTCGGTTACAATGGTAGGAGATCTACATATCCGTATCGCCAAGCTTGCCTTCCACGCCAAGGAAAGTCCCATCCGGACACGGGACAAAGTCTTCAATCTTGTATCTTCAGAGTCTTGGAGTCCGCGGACGATGATAGTCCGCTGTCCGACACCCCTAATCCAGACTCCTCAAGAGCTCTCGAACCTGGCTTCAATGACGATGAGTCCGCGCGCATAATGTTCGGCATTGCAAGGCGGGTTCCTCCTTAAATAATCCGGAGAAGATCATGAACACCAGGATCGTGTCCGCTCGCAAAATAAATTTCACATTCCACCGTAGAGAGAATAAAATTTACACAAGCTCAATCCATCGACGATTTTTGCGGCATGACGCCACGCTCTATGAAGCTTTTACTTGAATTATTTTTATTATACCGCCTCGTATGCCTAGCTAAGCGGTTTCCTTGGCACGCCTTGTCAAGCAGTAGATCGTGTTCCCTTATTCCGGGATTCTCATCAATACGGACGGGTAACCCAACCGCCGCCATTGATGGTGGTGCTTGGGGATAAGCGAGTTTTACCAGCTGGTGGGGAACGATAGTTTAATCGCCTATATATAAGGGATAAGGATTCACCCTTTCACCTACGCCTTCTTCCTCCTTTGCTTATCCATCTCTGCAAGACTCGAGCTCCAACGCCCAAGTTTATGATCTCGCCTCAACCTTCTCCGACCATGTCCGGACCGGAGGCAAATGGCTGGCCTCCACCGTTAAGGAGGAGCACATCACGAGGCTGCAGCGCGGATACCTTTCCGCGATATCGCAGAATTGTCGCCTCGACGAGGGGCAGCTCATCCCCACCCCGGGGCCCCATGAGAGGGTCGTTTTCCTTCCCCACTTCCTCCGTGGACTGGGCTTTCCACTTTACCCCTTTGTCCGGGGGCTCATGTTCTACTACGGCCTGGATTTCCATGATCTGGCGCCGAACTTCATCCTCAACATCTCGGCATTTATCGTCGTGTGCGAGGCCTTCCTCTGCATCCAGCCCCACTTTGGCTTATGGCTCAAGACCTTCAATGTCAAGCCGAAGGTGGTGAAGGGCACTCAAGCGGAGTGCGGAGGCGCCATGTTGGGAAAGATGCCCAACGTCCTTTGGTTCGAAGGGGCCTTCGTGGACTCCGTCAAGGGGTGGCAATCGGGGTGGTTCTATATCACCGAGCCGCAGGCGAACCCACGGGCGGCGGCCCCGAAGTTCAGATCTGGCATCCCCACGCAGCTCACCTCCCGGAAGGAGAAGGGCTTCTTGGTGGGGTAATTCAAGGAGCCGACGGACTCTAGGCCTCAGATCCGAAGCTGGTGAACAAGAAGCTCAGCTGGTTAACGTGGTCCAAGTCATGCTCGTCACGGATTCTCCCATGCCAAGAACGGGCATTCAATCTGTGGAGTTCAATCCGAACAGCACCAGCGCTGAGCGGGCTCTTTGACACAACATACGGCGCTCGAGGGTGCTGCTTAAGGGCGCCGAAGCCCCCGCATCCACGACGGAAGATCGCGGATTCCACTCGCAGCGTCCAGCTGACGAGGTAAGTGATTCTACCCCTTTACGGGACACTTGTTGTTAATAATTTGACCCTAAGCGGGTTTTTTAATCACCCTTCTCCTTTGACAGGAATGGATGAAGAAGGCCGAGCAGCTCGTCTACCCGACTCCCATGCCAGAAGACCCAGTGGACGCCCGTCTAGCGGGGCTGTTGGTTCCGGCACCGCACGTGCTGCCAGAGAAGAAGGCCAAGAAGGTGGCCACGGGCACTCGAAAGAGTTCCTGTTTTCAGGTGTCCGACGACTCCGAGGCGGATTCCTCCCCCGAAGACGAGGAGGAGGAAGAAGACTCTCTCGCAGAGGGGGGATAGAGAAAGAGGAAGGCCTCCCCAACAGGGGAGGCCGAAGGGTCCAAGAGGGGAAGAACTATTCCCCCGGACAGCTCCGCCAACACCAACGTTGGCGAAGAAGAGTGGCCTTCGAGGGCCAGGCCTCAGGCGAGATCGTAAGTATCCGGATCCCTGAATGATCTGTAATTTCTTTTTGTCACATAGTGTCCTAACGCCGCAGAGGGTCTGCAGTCCGGCCGATGATGATCTCCCTGCTTCATTGAGCGGGTCATTGGCTGCGTCGGATGTGGAATCCATCCCGACTGCCTCCACCCCTCGCGCCGACGAGGACGCCGAGGTGGGATCCCGGAAAGGGACCCATCAGGAGGAGGCTCCGGAGGCGCTGCAAGGCAGCCTCCCGGACTTTGCGCTGGACTCTACGCCGGAACCCGCAGTGGTTCCAGAGTCCGTCAGGCGGCCCCTTCGTAAGAAGGGCAAGACCGTGACACCGGCGGCCCCCGTCCAACCGGAGGCGCCGGACAACTTGTTGGAGGCGCTCAAAGGCGCTTCCATCAAGGAAGAACACCGCACTATCATGAGTGCGGTGATTCCGAAGGTCCAGCTCGCCAAGAGCGGGCTGACCGAAGCCTGCAGCAGCCTTCTAACAGGCTTTGAGGTAAGATGTTAAAATTATGTAATACCGCATAGACAATAGCCCCTGATGCTCAGTTCGGCGTTCGGAAAGAAAAGCCGGACTGAGGATCTAAAAAGATATACGCAGGGTTGCTTAAAAAATATGTCAATATGGGTTTGCAGGCTGCGCTGCTGACCGCTGCCGCACTGACTATGGAGGTCGATGCATTGAACCAGGATCTTGAGCGGTCCGCGCGAGAGCTCGGCCATGCCAAGAAGCAGCTCGAGGACAAAGAAGGTGAGTAACACCACTTTAAAGATTTACCTTACAGAAAAGGATTTAGGTTGCGATAAAAATGACAAGGATAACGTGGGTACTGCAGGGGCCACTAATGAGGTGGCAACCCTGAAGGAGGCTGTGTCCGCGGCCGAACACGATGCGGCCGCGGAACGGGCAGAGCGAGAGAAGCAGGAGGCGCGGGTGGCGGAAGTGCGGCAAGAGCTCCAAGCTCTCATGGAGAAGCATGAGAGTTTGGAGCGCGACTCAAAGAATCGAGAGTCCGAGCTTGCCTCGGCTCTCGAAAGTGCCAAGTCCGCCAAGGCCGAGGCCCGTAAGGCCCTTCATGAGGTTGAAGATGTGAAGAAGATAGCGGCGGGTAAGGCATTTTTCATGAAAAGCAAGCATGTTAATGTAAACTACCTGACACTTACCCGAATTCGGAGCTCTCCAGGGGCGTTTGCAGATCTGCCGCGAAGTGTATCCGATGCCGCCGATTTTACTGCGTGGCTGAGGGGAGCTCAACGAGAAGGTCTTCGCCTCAAGACGTTGAGGCCGGCCATCCGTGTTTCTAGCGACCAAGTGAAGCAACTGGTCGAGCTCCACAAGGCGGCCGAGGAAGCCATGAAGGGCCCGATAGTCCGGTGTGGCCTCGACAGGCCATGCCCGGAGCTATTTCGCCTCAGGCGGCGGCTGGTGGATGCATGCCTCGGGTGGAGGTCATCAAGCGCCTACCAGTATTGAAGGTGCTCGTCGGGCCCTTGCCCGCACAAAGGTGCATGGGCAGGTTGATGCGAGAAGCTTTCATCGACTGCCGCCACGGGCAAGGAGTATCGACGCCCAAATGTACTATAAGACTGTCTCAAGGGAGCCCGCGATATTGCGGATGAATGCCCCGGAGATGTAATTTTGAGTAAAACTCGCTATGTATTATCCTCGCGCTGAAAACTTTGTTCATATGCGCTTTGAGCAACGCTTGTTTAATTTAAAATATTACCTTCTTTATGCCATTTATAAAATCTAAGAGATGGCAAGTCGTTGGCTTCAGCCCCGAGCATGAGTCTTTGGGGTGTTCGATAAACTTGAGCACTCTTGTTCCCATTTTGGGTCCATCTGGGAGGCGCCAACACGACGTAACAAGGCAACCGGACTTATAATGCTTGAACACTCTCACTTAGCCATAGAATTCTATAATTTTAATTTCAGCGAAGCCCCTAGTATTCGAAGACCGAATTCGGGCGCTATCCACGCCTTCATCGGACGTTATCCGCACTTCGCTCAAGCGGCATGAGTCTTTAGGGACCCAAAAGACCTCTCGAACAGCGACCAGTCTCTCGCCTTATCATGCCGCCAGTTTTAGCTTTCCATCGAGGCGCCGCCCAGCTCAACCGGGCGCAATCGCGATGGTTCTCCCAAAGGCCACCTTAGCCGACGAACGGAACGTAAGGCACCAAAACGTGGGAGCCGGGCAAACCCAACTATTGACCCAAGACATGATTCGGAGCCGATTCATATAATGCTATAAGTTTGGGGTGTCGCACTTGTGAAAGTGTTCGGACTTATCACACCATAATGCGGGGAACATAAGCCCCTGGTGTATTAGGCCATACCAAAATATACGGGTGCAAGATGTCATTTAATGAACATATATATATAAAGTAATGTAATTACAGGCGAAAAGATGCTGCATTATTTATTCGAGGAGTTCTGCTATGAGTGCGGAAGGATGCAAATAGTGCGGTAAGCAAGGGATTGGACTAAATAAACATGTCCCCCTCCAGGGGTGGGCTGCAGACTGGTGTATATAATCGAATTTAATGCTCGTAATGGGGCCCACCTGAGTGTTCGTCGCAGCATTCTTCCCTCCCTGGCTGTTGCATCGTGAGTTCGGCGGGTTCGCCTGGGACGTAACCTCCGTGAACGGAGTCCTGTGTATAAAAAGGAAAATAATAAAAGGCGACACACTTGTGAGCCCTCGTGTGGTCGAGCCGCACTGGGCTATTAGGTCGTGCCCTCCCCAGTGCCCATGGTATCTCCGAGCATAATGATGTACGCGAGGGTTGGTTTTGCAATCATGTGAGGGCTGGGGTCGGGCCGCATTGCTATGCGCGCGTTTCGGATCATGCCTGTGGTCTTGGTTGATGTTGCTCGGGCGTGTTTGGTCAGATCCAGCCGCTTAACGGCCGGACTCAAAATTGCCTTAAAAGGCTGCTCAGACTTCTACCGCGAGAGCACTGTATGTTCCTCCGCTCAAGGAGCGCCCGTATTTCGCTAACCGTGATGACTCCATGAGGGCCTGGCATCTTGAGCTTGAGGTATGTGTAATGCGGTACCGCGTTGAACTTTGCAAACGCGGTTCATCCGAGCAGGGCGTGATAGCCGCTGCCGAATGGGACTATGTCAAAGATTAACTCTGTCGGGCGCGATGGGGCGCGACACCTATGGGGCCGGGGACGGCCCCTTCGTGAGTTCGGTACGAGGGCGGAGGATGCGCGGAGAGCAGATCGAGGCGATGCTTGCTGGGATTTTTACCCAGCCGGGCCGCGATGGTCGCAGAAACCCTACTGCTGCTTTGTGCTGTATTTGATCTTGCTCAAGAATGCGAGCGTATGGTGGTGTGGTGTTGCGAACCAAACCCCAGCGCTAGAGTTGCCCAGACCCGAACCTCCGAATCCTCGAACCTCCCCTACGCAGCATGGGCCTCCTTTATAGGGCAAGGGTCACCGACAGTGTCAACGAGGAGAGAGGGGTAAAACGTAAAGAGGTGGTAGTTGTAATAGTGCAGGAACAAGTGCAGCTACGTTGCTTGAACAAAGGATTCTACCTACTTTTGACAGAGGGGACAAGAGCATTAAATGCCCGTCGCCGTCGACCCCAAAAGCTCCCCGCCTTGCGCTCCGCTTGCCACGGCGATGGAGCCACCACCGTGGAGTGCCACCGCACCCTCATGCAAGCACAGCCATCCGCCACGCGCCTCGGAGAGGGCTTAAGGCGACGCGTGGGCGGATGATCTCGAGGCGGGCACACAGCGGCTTTCCGCAAGCACCTTGCCGGGTCTTGATCTTGCGGGCCCGGAGCTTGTCGGGCTCGCGGACTTGCCGCTCCCGGCCCTCGCTGACGCGAGAAGCGCCGAGGCGTGTCTTCGTGATGTAGTCTTGAGCTCGAACGGCCTTCCCGGCAAGCTCCTCTTGCCGGGTCTCGAAGCTTCTGTCTTGTACACTTTGTTCTTGAATGGCTTGATATGGAGCAGGAATGGTCTCCGCAAGCATTTGGTGGATCCAGCTGCGGAGCTGCGACGCCCGTGCACAAGTTGGGGTACCGAGGTACCCCTACCTTAGAACACCGACAGAGCCCCGGCTGGGCCACACGGTGCCGAAGCGCTGTTGGGCGAGCCCAAAACAAAGGCATCGGCACACGCGCCCACGGCGGCTTGAGTCCACTCTTCGCATCTGCCGCCTCCCTCCCGTAATAAAGACGCTGCCGATTGCGGCGTCGTGGGAGACGTGGGCGGCGATGCAGCCTTTAAGGCATCCACCCGTGATCTCGGTGCAGAGCGGGTCGCCACCCGCCGCCTGGTTCGCGCCGCCACGCTGCCCTCATGCACGGGGTCGTGGGCGGCGAAGGTGGGAGACCGAGCCACGGGCGGAGAAGGCAAGTCGGCCCCGCCCCTCTGGCCCCTCGCTTCCTGATTGGTCGAAGGGCGGTTGAGTTTCACCGCCCCTTTAAAAGGGGCGGAAGGGGAGCACAATGGCCGCACTCATCCTCTTCTCCCTTCGCTCTTCATCTTCTATTCTTCTTGCCGCCATGGAAGGAGAGAACCCCGGTCCTTCGACGGTGGCGGCGAGGGTCGCTTCTAGGCAGCGCACCATTCTCATCCGCTCCCTGGCAGGCGAGCCGCCACGAGAGGGAGAGGAGGGGCGGGTCATGACGAGGCCGAGGGCGTGGCCGAGGCGGTCGGGGAGAGGCGGTCGTGGTGATGTGCCTCCCCGTCTCCCCGGCATCTCGACCACGGTGCGGTCCACACCGGAGATGACCCCGGGAGTTCTTCATCAAGTTTCGCTGGCGCTCGTCGCCGCCTCGGCTGCCGCCCTGTTCGCGGACGCTATGGGGCCGGATCCACCCGACGTGATGGAGTTGCGATGAGGGGCTGCGGATCAGCGGCACTCGGGTGAGTGTCGTGTCCCCAGCCCCGGCGTGATGTTCTTCGACCGAGGGTGGAAGACGTTCGCCGGATCCATAGCTTGACGGCGGGTTCGCCTCCATTTCGTTATGGATGGTGACCTTCGCCGCCAAGGTCTTCGGCGACTACGGACCCGGCACGCTGCTGTGTGGACAGCTCCTCGGATAGCGGCTCCTCCCGAGCGAGAGTGACGAGGAGGAGAGCGACAGCGGCGACGAGGGGATGGCGGCCCGACTAGGCGCCGGACACCGCTGCCTCGCGCGCCACCGGCGACCCCATCTCTGGGTCGCCGCCTCTCAACTCCCCGGCCGCTTCTTGGCGGCTGGGCGTGGGAGGCTGCGGAAGAGGAAGAGGGGGAGTGACGGCAAGGCCGCGAATCGAGTACGAGGGCGAGGTGCCCTCGTGCCGATGTCCCACCACCCCGCCTTCAAGCTCGCCTCCCGACGCCTGCCTCCGCCAAGCCTGGCCGCCCCGGGTGTTCTCTTGGTGTCTTCGGCGCCAGGCTCTCCGGGATGTTCCCCATGCCCGTCACCTGCGCAGCTCTGGGCACGCGGCGCCACCGCCATGCCTCCTAGGCGCCTCGCCCTTCCCGACAAGCTCCTCTTGCTGGGCCTCCTCCCAGCAGCTTATCTTGCCGGGGGCTCCTTGACCTACCTCCTGAACTCCTGAACAGAGAAACAGGAGAAGGATCACGGGCACCTTATCTTTTTAATTTGTAAGCCCTCGGGCATTAGCTGCATTTAAGAACTTGTAATCCTCTCTATCATGTTTTTCATCCTCTATGGACTTGTACTATGCTAGGATGTTTTTAATGAAAAGAGGGGAAAGCTTGCCGGACTGAGTCTTTTACTTGACTGCGTGCCTTGTGTGTTCTTACGCTATCGGGGAGCTTGCCGGGGCGAACACGCTTGCCGAAAAGGGACAGCTCATTGGCGGTGTCGCCCCGCAAGCAACCTTGCCGGGCCGCTTATGACGCTTAACTTGCCGAAAGGTGCTCGAAAGCAAGGTAAGGGTGCAGCAGCACACTTGTGTTTGTTGAGCGGACTTGGAAACAAACCAAGTACGCAACTGGACCACGACTCGGCTCCTCCACGTACGGGTTTTACAAGACATGCTTGTTCAAAGACGCAGCCCCGCCTTTCCCGGTCCATAGGAGGATGCATGACGAGGATGAGAAACTTATCTCGATATCGCAGCCCCAAAGAACTCGACTCACCGAGACGGATCTTGGTGTCGCAGCCCCAATGAGGCTGGCTTGCCGAGGAAGAATCTTGGCACCAAGAGCCCCGGCGACCTCGGCTTGCCGGGCCTCAAAAAGGGTGTGATCTTTCGTTCCTCCTTGTTGTTGCATTTCAGTCATGAAAACAGCTGAGGTAGATATGCAGCTGCTTCATGTATATGTATGTGTATATAAATCTTGACTATGCAATACGATGCCGTGCCTTGCCCTCAGATGTTTGTACTTCACGCCTTGGGGAGCTTGCCGGGCGTAACACGCTTGCCGAAGCGGGACAGCCCGCCGGGCGGTGTCGCTTCGCAAACAACCTTGTCGGGCCATTATGACGCTTAACTTGCCGAGCAGGCTCGAAAGCAAGATAATGGTGCGGCAGCACACTTGTGTTTGTTGAGCGGACTCGAAACAAAACAAGTACGCAATCGGGCCACGACTGCTCCTCTCAAGACAAGTCTCTCATACGGAGGACATCTCACGGCAGGGCTTGCCACGTTACACCCTCTACTCTACATCCTTTGTGCGCTTTCACCCTACACTTCTAGGTAACTTGCCGGTGCTTAACACGCTTGCTGAGTGCGGAACATCAGCAGCCCGCTGGCTGGTGTTGCTTCCGGCAAGCAACCTTGCCGCGTCTAGTCGCGACGCGCTTAACTTGCTGAGCAGACTCGAAACGAAACGAGGGCGCGAAACTGGTCGCGGCTCACTCTTAACTCGCTGAGCGTGCTCGAAGCAAAGTAAGGGTGCGACCATTCACAGGCAGGCTCCTCCGTGCACAGGTTTCGCGTACAAAGGACGAATGCGCGAGGGACATAACATAAAAAGCATGGAATTAAAGAGTGCTCGCATTTAAAGCTCGAGCAACTTAGCTTTTCTTTTTCGTTTCTTTTGCACTCGCTGGTGGAGCCTAACGCGATCTCTTGACGGCGGCGCAGCACTCGGAGAGGTGCGCGTTTGCGGAACGAGCACTGAGCTGTCTCGCTGGCTTAGAGCGCCCGAGGAGCGGCGCTTGTCGGAGTGAGCACCGAGCTGTCCTTGCTGGACTGGAGCTCGATGGCGCGTTTCGACGACAGCAGCAGCCTCGTGGAGATGCGCTTGCGGCGCGGAGGGGAGCGGAGCGAGCGGCGCGAGGAACAGATATGCTCGACTCCTAGTAGCGATAGGAGGAGCAGAGTCCTGCCCGGCGCTTCGCTTTGCTTTTGCATGGACAGCAGTCCGGAGCATCCCGCGAGCCTCCGGCATGTTCTGCCCCACCATGCAGTACCGCCTCCCATGGCACGGCGCTGCTGGGTCGCTGCGGCGCTGAGATGGACGTGGATCCACGGAGACCGAGGCGCGGTCATCCGTCTGATCTCGGATTCGTGGCGCCCGAAAGTGCCTCGCCGTGTCCACTTTTCGACGGCGTTCCTCCGCCTACCGCTGGCTCCGGTGGCGGCGGGTGAGACGCAGATGGGTTCAGAACCCTTGAGGCCCTCGTTCGGGGCCATGGCGCAGTTGTCGATGAAGTCGCTGACGAAACTGGTGAGGTTGATGAAGAACGCGGTCGCGCGAACGCCGGATCAGGTCCGCACAACCTCGACTTCCCCTACCTGGCGCGCCAAAGATGTCGGGCGCGATGGGGCGCGACACCTATGGGGCCGGGGACGGCCCCTTCGTGAGTTCGGTACGAGGGCGGAGGATGCGCGGAGAGCAGATCGAGGCGATGCGCGCGGGGGATTTTTACCCAGCTTCGGGCCGCGATGGTCGCGTAAAACCCTACTGCTGCTTTGTGCTGTATTTGATCTTGCTCAAGAATGCGAGCGTATGGTGGTGTGGTGTTGCGAACCGAACCCCAGGCGCTAGAGTTGCCCAGGACCCGAACCTCCGAACCTCCGAACCTCCGAACCTCCCCTACGTTGTGCATGGGCCTCCTTTTATAGGGCAAGGGGTCACCGACAGGTGTCAACGTAAGAGAGAGGGGTAAAAACGTAAAAGAGGTGGTAGTTGTAATAGTGCGGGAACAAGGCAGCTACAAAGGCTTGAACAAAGTGGATTCTACCTACTTTTGACAGAGGGGACAAGAGCATTAAATGCCCGTCGCCGCCGACCCCAAAAGCTCCCGCCTTGCGTCTCCGCTTGCCACGGCGATGGAGCCACCACCGTGGAGTGCCACCGCACCCCTCATGCAAAGACAGCCATCCGCCACGCGTCTCTCGAGAGGGCTTAAGGCGACGCTGGGCGGATGATCCGAGTGCGGGCACACAGCGGCTCTCCCGGCAAGCACCTTGCCGGGTCTTGATCTTGCGGGCCCGGAGCTTGTCGGGCTCGCGGACTTGCCGCCTCGGCCCTCACCGACGCGCGAGAAGCGCCGAGGCGTGTCTTCGTGATGTAGTCTTGAGCCTGAACGGCCTTCCCGCAAGCTCCTCTTGCCGGGTCTCGAGCTTCTGCCTTGTACACTTTGTTCTTGAATGGCTTGATATGGAGCAGAATGGTCTCCGCAAGCATTTGGTGGATCCAGCTGCGGGAGCTGCGATCGCTTGCACAAGTTGGGGTACCGAGGTACCCCTACCTTAGTACACCGACAAACTCCTCGCTCCGGAAATTGTCCGGGGATCCGAAGACCACTTCCAGTGTGAGTGAGCCTGTACAATTGGCTTCAACACATGGTATGACGCCTTTGAAAGTCGTCTTTGTAGGTTTAATCCTTGAGGGTCTATGCCCATCTTGCGCCTTTGATCCTCGATAAAGCAGGTTCAGCTCTGCCGCCGCCCATCAGACTCTCGTGAGGTGAAATCCATCGACGATTGGGTCTAAAACCAACGCGCGAATCCGCCATGGCGGATATCGGTTTGATGATCTCTTCGATCGAAAGTGATCGGGCAAGAGGACCATGGATTGAACTTAGGGCGATCGCTCCATCGCATATACGCCCCTTAGTGCACGCCGCTCCCTCTTGGGTATATGGGTTATGATATCATGTTCACCGTCCGCACTTGTGGGGAAAACCCTTCGCCCTCTATTGTTCGCTATCGGGTCTCTTCCTCGTCGCCTTTGTGCAGCCCCTTGTCATTGTTTTCGCAATTAACTTGCCTGCCTGCTTGAACACCCAACAATCTCTGTTGGTGTGATTAGCTGGCTTTTCAAGGGTGCCATGTATCTCGCATAAGCGGTCGAGTATTCGGTCCAAATTGGACGGACCCGGAGTGGTTCTTTTGAATGGCTTCTTCCACGACCGGTTTAGAGCCTCGAATCCGCGCGATCGTCAGATCCTCCTTGTCGCCGCGTTAATGCGGCGCTTATTTTGCTTCGATGTGACCTGCCATTGTGGTCCTTGGTATCCAGACTGCCAGAATTTTTACTGAGGTTGTTGCTGCGAGCTAGCCAGCTATTCTCTCCCGCACAGAAGCGAGTCATTAATGATGTGAGGGCTGCCATGGATTTGGCTTTTCCTGTCCTAGGTGTCGGGCTAGCCACTCGTCATGATGTTATGCTTGAAGGCTGCGAGGGCCTCTGATCCGGACAATGACGATTTGATTTTTCTTTGTAAGGAACCGTGTCCGTAATTGTCCGCCGATTCGTCTGCTATTGAATTATGTGGCTTAGGTCATCGGCGTCGGTGGTCGCACATATGTGCCCCGAAGTTGTCGAGGAATGCGGCTTCCGTGTCGCCCCAACACCCAATTGACTCTGCGGGCAAGCTGTTAAGCCAATGCCGAGCTGGTCCTTTAAGCTTGAGTGGGAGATACTTGATGGCGTGGAGATCGCCGCCATGGGCCATATGGATGTGAAGGAGATAATCTTCATCCAAACCGCGGGTCTGTTGTGCCATCGTAGGATTCAATGTTTACGGGTTTAAACCCTTCAGGATTTGATGATCCATTACTTCGTTAGTGAAGCATAGCGGTGTGCGGCGCTCTATATTGAGCAATGTCACGACGTAGCTCGAGTGAGCGTTATCGCTGTGTTCGCCCCGCCGAGTTGTTGTATCCGGGCGCGACGCGGTATTAAAGGGTCGCAGGGCGCCCACGTGATCCGTAGATGGATCTAGATTGCCTTGCTTTGTCCTCCAATATATCTCGCAAGTCCGGCGATTCCTCTTGGCTTCAGACTTTTGGAGCGATGCTGGTACGGTCTTGGTGGAGGGCCTGAATGCTCTCTGTCGCGACCACGGGTGGTTGGTCGGCCGACAGCGCTGGTGATGAAGGTATGTATGCTTCCTCCTCTAATCGGGGAGCAACTTGCGCTTTGGGTAGCTCTTGAGGGACGCTCGAGTTCATACTCTTCGCCGCGAGGAACTCAGTCCATCGATCGGCCAGCAGGTCCTGATCAGCTTGAAGCTGCCGCTGCTTTTTCTTTAGGCTGTTTGTCGTGGTGATAAGCCTGTGTTTAAAATGCTCTTGTTCGACGGGATCCTCGGCACGCAATTAATTGGCTGTCGTTGAGGCTTGCCTCGTCTTCGGAGGGAGGTATATAATTATCATCCTCGACCTCTTCGTCCCGCCGCCTCTCGTGAGGGCTTGCTCTCGCATCCTCCGCGCTGAATCTTCTTTGGAGGGGATTATCTTCGGCACTTTATGGGGTATTATTATCTCCTGTGCCTGAATCTCCATTCTTGCTGTGGCGGGATTTAGAGCGGCGCCGCTGACGTCGGCGCTTGGGCTGTTTCTTTGAGGAATCTGCCTTCACTGCTTCTTCATCGTCCCCCTCTTTTGGGGTGTCCACCATGTATATGTCATATGACAAGGTGGTCTTCCAGTGCCCTGTAGGCGCTGGTTCCTATTCGTCTCCGGCATCGTCGTCCATACCGTCGATGTCTTCGGAGTCGTAGTCTAGTATGTCGGTTAGATCGTCGAGAGTGGCTACAAAGTGGGTGGTGGGAGGGCTTTGAATTTCTTCGTCGTCCGTATCCCAACCATCCTGGCCATAGTCCGGCCAGGTCTCTCTGGATAGCGAGAGATGCTTTAGTGAATTTAGGATGTCGCCAAAAGGCGAGTGCTGAAAGATGTCCGCCGCGGTGAACTCCATGATCGGCGCCCAATCGGATTCGATTGGCAGGGTCGCAGGAGGTTCGGAGTCCAGCACCTCGGAGTCACGAGCTTTACAAGGGACGAGGTTAGTGTTCGGCTCCTTCACCGTGGAAGGTGCAGCCCCCTGGGCGGTGTCCAGCCACCGGTCCCCGATCTGGGCGATCGGCTCCGGACTGAAGGTCAGAGCGAATTCGTGTGCGGCCACCAAGGCACTGTCCGGCAGCAGAGCTAAATCATGCCCATCGTGACAGCGCGACACGCTCGGCTGTGGCTCGAGTCCGTCGAAGATCAAGTCCCCGCGGATGTCGGCCGTGAAGTTTAGGCTTCTGAACCTGACCTGATGGCCAGGGGCGTAGCTTTCAATCTGCTCCAGATGGCCAAGTGAGTTGGCTCGCGGGCGGCGTGCGAATACGAAGATCTGTCCGGGAGAAAAGTTTCACCCGACGGCGTTTTGGTTGAAGAAGCCATCGAGCCTATCGGTGACGACTACGGAGGAACTCTCAATGAAAGCACCAATATCGTGTCAAAACCGCGGATCTCGGGTAGGGGTCCCGGCTGTGCGTCTAGGCGGATGGTAACAGGAGACGAGGGACACGATGTTTTACCTGTGTTCGGGCCCTCTTGATGGAGGTAAAACCCACGCCCTGCTTGATTAAAATTGATGATATGGGTAGTACAAGAGTAGATCTACCACGAGATCAAGGAGGCTAAACCCTAGAAGCTAGCCTATGGTATGATTGTTGTAATGGAGGTTATGTCCTACGGACTAAACCCTCCAGTTTATATAGACACCGGAGAGGGCTAGGGTTACACAGTAGTCGATTATAATGGTAGGAGATCTACATATCCAGACGCCAAGCTTGCCTTCCACGCCAAGGAAAGTCCCATCCGGACACGGGACGGAGTCTTCAATCTTGTATCTTCGTAGTCTTGGAGTCCGGCGGACGATGATAATCCGGCTGTCCGGACACCCCCTAGTCCAGGACTTCCTCACTCTCCACTCGCACCCGAAGCGCTACGAGTGGAGGAGTATTCCCCGAATACGTCTTCGACGCCACCCCCTAGTTTTCTTTCATTCAAATTTAAATTCCTTTCTGACTAGCAACTTTAACCATCTCTAACTCCTAAACCATAAGTCCAAATGAGTTGATTCTTTTTGCATTGGTTTTGTCTTGGAATTCTCTAGCAGCACACAAAATTTGAGATTTTTCCTTTCTGTCTAGAATTGATGGTGAATTTCAGAGCGGTTGTTTTTGTACCAACTTGTTGTGTGTTGCCAGAAGACTAGATCTCTGGGCTGGCAATGCATGGTAAATCGGTTGCTCTGGGTGCCACAACTTCTTATGATGTGTATTACCGAGACGGCCCAGAGATACCTCTTCTATACTTGGAGTGACAAATCCTAATGTCGATCTATGCCAACCCAACAAACACCTTTAGAGATACCGGTAGAGCAATTTTGTTATCACCCAGTTAAGTTGTGACGTTTGGTAGCACACAAGGCATTCCTCCGGTATCCGGGAGTTGCATAATCTCATAGTCGAAGGAATATGTATTTGACATGAAGAAAGCAATAGAAATAAAACTGAGCGATCAATATGCTATGCTAACGGATGGGTCTTGTCCATCACATCATTCTCCTAATGATGTGATCCCATTCATCAAATGATAACACATGTCTATGGTTAGGAAACTTAACCATCTTTGATAATGAGCTAGTCTAGTAGAGGCTCACTAGGGAGACGGTGTTTTTGTCTATGTATTCACACATGTATCAAGTTTCCGGTTAATACAATTCTAGCATGAATAATAAACATTTATCACGAAATAAGGAAATATAATATAACAACTTTATTATTGCCTCTATGGCAAATTTCCTTCAGTCTCCCACTTGCACTAGAGTTAATAATCCAGTTCACATCGCCATGTGATTTAACACCAATAGTTCACATCGTCATGTGATTACATAGTTCACATCGCCATGTGACTAACACACAAAAGATTTACTAGAGTCAACAATCTAGTTCACATCGCCATGTGATTAACAGCCAAAGAGTACTAAGGTGTGATCATGTTTTGCTTGTGAGAGAAGTTTAGTCAACGGGTCTGCCACATTCAAATCCATATGTATTTTGCAAATTTCTATGTCTACAATGCTCTACATGGAGCTACCCTAGCTAATTGCTCCCACGTTCAATACGTATCTAGATTGAGATAGAGTCTTCTAGATCATTGTCAAAGCTTGCATCGACGTAACTCTTTACGATGAACTCTTTATCACCTCCATAACCGAGAAACATTTCCTTAGTCCTTGTTAAGGTCACTAAGGATAATTTTGACCGCTGTCTAGTGATGTACTCCTGGTTCATTATTGAACCCCCTTGCCAAACTCATGGCAAGGTACACAATTGGTCTGATACACAGCATGGCATACTTTATAGAACCCATGGCTGAGGCATAGGGAGTGACTTCCATTCTCTCTCTCTCTCTCTCTCTATCTTCTGCCGTGGTCGGGCTTTGAGTCTTACTCAACTTTACACCTTGTAACACAGGCAAGAACCCTTTCTTTGACAGATCCATTTTAAACTTCTTCAAAACTTTATCAAGGTATGTACTCATTGAAAATCTTATCAAGCTTCTTGATCTATCTCTATAGATCTTGATGCCAATATGTAAGCAACTTCACCGAGGTATTTCATTGAAAAACTCTTATTCAAGTATCCTTTTATGCTATCCAGAAATTCTATATCATTTCCAATCAACAATATGTCATCTACACATAATATCATAAATGCTACAGAGCTCCCACTCACTTTCTTGTAAATACAGGCTTCAGCAAAAGTTTGTATAAAACCATATGCTTTGATCACCTGATCAAAGCATATATTCCAACTCCGAGATGTTTGCACCAGTCCATAGATGGATCGCGGGAGCTTGCACACTTTTTTAGCACCTTTAGAATCGACAAAAATTTTCGGTTGCATCATATACAACTCTTCTTTAAGAAATCCGTTTAGGAATGCAGTTTTGACGTCTATTTGCCAGATTTCATAATCATAAAACGCGACAATTGCTAACATGATTCGGACAGACTTAAGCATCGTTACGGGTGAGAAATTCTCATCGTAGTCAACCCCTTGAACTTTTCAAAAACCTTTTGCGACAAGTCGAGCTTTGTAGATAGTAACATTACAATCAGTGTCAGTCTTCTTCTTTAAGATCCATTTATTCTCTATGGCTTGCTATCGGTGTCAAAACCGGCGGATCTCGGGTAGGGGGTCCCGATCCGTGCGTCTAAGGCTAATGGTAACTGGAGGCAAGGGACACGATGGTTTACCCAGGTTAAGGCCCTCTCGATGGAGGTAAAACCCTACTTCCTGCTTGATTGATCTTGATGATATGAGTATTACAAGAGTTGATCTACCACCAGATCATAGAGGCTAAACCCTAGAAGCTAGCCTATAGTGATTATGATTGTCCTTCTATGGACTAAACCCTCTAGTTTATATAGACATCGGGGGGAGGGGGGGCTAGGGTTTACACAAAGTCGGTTACAAAGAAGGAAATCTAATATCCGGATCGGCAAGCTTGTCTTCCACGCAAAGGAGAGTCCCATCCGGACTCGGGACAAAGTCTTGAGTCTTGTATCTTCATGGTTCATCAGTCCGGCCAAAGTATATAGTCTGGCTGTCCGGATACCCCTAATCTAGGACTCCCTCGGTAGCCCCTGAACCAGGCTTCAATGACGATGAGTCCGGCGCGTAGATTGTCTTCGGCATTGCAAGGCGGGTTCCATCTCCGAATACTCAAAAGTAAACCTTTAAAACTTAAATCGTGTCCGGCTCTGCAAGATGACTCTCACATTCCACCGTAGAGAGAATGATACTCCACAAATATAATCTGCTGACAACTTTAGATAACATGACACGGTACTATGGTCGAGTCATTATTCAAACCGTTTTCCCACAACCAACCATGGCACATATTGTGAGGCGGTTTCCTCGGCACGTCTTGTCGAAGCAGAGATCATGTCCCCTTATCACGGGATTCTCATCAATATGGGTATGGGCAACCCAACCGCGCCATCAATCGTGGCCCTTGGGGAATAAGCGATCTTCAACGGGCAAGCGGGGAGGCGCACCGTTTTCTTCGCCTCTATAAAGGGATAAGGATTCCCCATTTTACCCACGCCTTCTTCCTTCTTCGCTTATCCATTCTCACACCCTTGATCTCCAGCGCCCTAGTTCATGCCTTCTCCGCACAACCAAACATGTCCGGAGGAGGAGGCAAGTGGGTGGCCTCCACTGTCAAGGAGGAGCATATTACGAAGCTCCGGGCGGCCGGATACTTGGCCGCAGATATCGCGCACTGGCTGCCGGACGCAGGGCAGATCATTCCGACTTCGGGACCCCACGAGAGGGTCATGTTCCTTGCCCACTTCGTCTATGGACTGGGATTTCCACTTCATCCCTTTGTCCGCGAGCTCATGTTTTACTATGGGCTGGACTTCCATGATCTAGCCCCAAATTTCGTCCTCAACATCTCGGCGTTTATTGTCATGTGCGAGGCCTTCCTACACATCTAGCCCCACTTCGGCTTGTGGCTATGAATCTTCTGCGTGAAGCCGAAGGTCGTGAGCGGCCAGCAAGTGGAGTGCGGAGGTGCCATGGTGAGGAGGATGCCCAATGTTACCTGGCTTGACGGCTCCGTCGCGGAGACCGTGAAAGGGTGGCAATCGGGGTGGTTCTACATCACCGAGCCGCGCGACGCCAACTGGGCGGCGGCCTCTGAATTCCGATCCGGAATTCCCATGCGGCTCACCTCATGGGAAAAGAAGGGCCTGGCCTGGGGTGAACCTACGGAGCTGACAGGACTTCAGAATTGCATCAAAAATATGATGGACAAGAAAATCAAGCTTGTCAATGTGGTCCAGGTCATGCTCGTCCGCCGAATTCTTCCGTGCGAAAGACGGGCATTTAATCTGTGGGAGTTCATTCCGGCCGAACACCAGACACTTCAAGAGCTTTACGGCACGACACACAAGGACGAATGGAAGGTGCTGTTCAAGGCCTCCGAAATACCTCCTCCCACATCCGAGGACTGCGGAATTCACGCCACGCGGCTCCCCCATCCAGTGAGTTTTCTGACCATCACCAGGTGTAGCTTTCTCAGCATACTCATGGGAGGATTTTAAGTTATCGTGTGTATTTAATCAGGATTACATGGTGACGGCCGAGCGGATCGACTGTCCGGCTCCACTGCCAGAAGGTCCGGTAACTGCTCTACTGACGAAGATGCTAGTCCCGGCGCCCTTCAAGGTGCCGGAAAAGAAGGCCGAAAAGAAGGCCCCGGGGACCAGGAAGGGTCTCCGGCGTAAGGTAGTACCGGACGCCTCGTCCGAAGATGATGAGGCACACTCCTCCCACGAAGGGGAGGAGGAAAAGGAAAGGGCCGTTGTCAGTGTCAAAACCGGCGGATCTCAGGTAGGGGGTCCCGAACTGTGCATTTAGGCGGATGGTAACAGGAGACAAGGGACACGATGTTTTTACCCAGGTTCGGGCCCTCTCGATGGAGGTAAAACCCTACTCCTGCTTGATTGATATTGATGATATGGGTAGTACAAGAGTGGATCTACCATGAGATCAAGGAGGCTAAACCCTAGAAGCTAGCCTATGATATGATTGTTGTTGTGTCCTATGGACTAAAACCCTCCGGTTTATATAGACACTCGAGAGGGCTAGGGTTACACAGAGTCGGTTACAATGGTAGGAGATCTACATATCCGTATCGCCAAGCTTGCCTTCCACTCCAAGGAAAGTCCCATCCGGACACGAGACGAAGTCTTCAATCTTGTGTCTTCATAGTCTTGGAGTCCGGCCGATGATGATAGTTTGGCTATCCGGACACCCCCTAGTCCAGACTCCTCAAGAGCCCTCGAACCAGGCTTCAATGACGACGAGTCCGGTAGCGTATTGTCTTCGGCATTGCAAGGCGGGTTCCTCCTCCGAATAATTTGTAGAAGATTGTGAACACCAGGATAGTGTCTGGCTCTACAAAATAAATTCCACATACCACCGTAGAGAGAATAATATTTACACAAGTTCAATCTGCTGACGTATTTTGCAGCGTGACGTCACACCAAAACCAAGCTTTTACTCGAATCGTTTTGATTATACCACCTCAGCGCGTTTAGCGAAGCAGTTTCCTTCTCACGTCTTGTCGAAGCAGAGATCGTGTTCCCCTTATTCCGGGATTCCCAACAATACGGACATGGGTAACCCAACCGTGCCATTGATTGCGGCGCTTGAGAGATAAGCGAGTTTTACCAGGCCAGTGGGGACGCATAGTTTCGTCCGCCCATATATAAGGGGATAGGGATCCACCTTTTTTACCTACGCCTTCTTCCGCCTTTGCTTATCCATCTCCGCGCACTCGAGCTCCAGCACTCAAGTTCTCACATCTCACCTCGACCTTCTCCAGCCATGTCCGGAGCGGGAGGCAAGTGGATGGCCTCCTCCGTTATGGAGGGGCACATCAAGAAGCTGCGCAGCGCCGGATATCTGTCCAACGACATCGCGCCCCACCCCCGGGCCCCATGAGAGGGTGGTATTCCTTCCCCATTTCCTCCGTGGACTGGGCTTCCCACTCCACCCCTTTGTCCGGGGGCTCATGTTCTACTACGGCCTGGATTTCCATGATCTGGCCCCGAATTTCATCCTCAACATCTCGGCGTTTATCGTCATGTGCGAGGCATTCCTCTGCATCCAGCCCCACTTCGGCTTGTGGCTCAAGACCTTCAATGTCAAGCCGAAGGTTGTGATGGGTAGCCAAGCGGAGTGCGGAGGCGCCATGGTGGGTAAAATGCCCAACGTCACTTGGCTCGAGGGTGCCTTCATGGAATCCATCAAAGGTTGGCAATTGGGGTGGTTCTACATCATCGAGCCGCGTGACCCTAAATGGGCAGCGGCCCCTGAATTTAGATCTGGCATCCCCATGTAGCTCACCTCCTGGAAAGAGAAGGGCCTGTTATGGGGTAGTTCGGGAGAGCTGACCGGACTCTAGTCCTGTCTCCAGACCCTGGTGAACAAGAAGCTCAAGCTTGTCAACGTGATCCAGGTCATGCTCGTCTGCCGGATTCTCCCCTGCCAGCAACGGGACTTCAATTTGTGGGAGTTTGATCCGGCACAGCACCGGACCTTGAGCGGGCTCTTCGAGACTACGTACAAAGATGCCTGGAGGATGTTGTTCAAGGGAGCCGAAGCTCCTGCGTCCGCTACCGAAGATCGCGGATTCAGCTCGCAGTGTCCGGCTGGCGAGGTAAGCCATGTTATCCTTTATGGGACACTTGCTTTTCATGTTTTGACTTTACACGGGATCTAAACTCCAAATACCTATAATAGGCCTCGCAGGCGACATCCGGACAGGTTAACTGTCCGGCTCCCCTTTCCAGAGGACCCAACGGATGCCCGTTTGATAGGGCTACTGGTCCCGGCACTTTACGAAGTGCCGGAGAAGAAGGCCAAGAAGAAGGCCACGGGAACCCGAAGGAGTTCCCGGCGTCAGGTGGTATCGGACTCATCGTCCGATGACTCCAAGGCTGACTCCTCCCACGAGGACGAGGAGGAGAAGAAAGAGGCCTCTCCCCCAGCGGGGGGAGAGAAGAAGAGGAAGGCCTCCCCGACGAGGGAGGCCGAAGGGTCCAAGAAGGGAAGGACCCTTCCCCCGGACTGTTTCGCCAACGTCGGCGACGGCGACAAGGAGTGGCCCTCAAGGGCCAAGCCCCTGGCGAGATCGTAAGTATCCGGACTCCTAGATGAGTTATAATTTTTCTTTTTGTCGCATGGTGTCTTTCTAATGCCGCGATACAACCTCGTAGTCCGCCCAGGGGCGATCTTCCCGCTTCGCCGAGCGGGTCCTTGGGCACGTCCGATATGGATTCTCTTCCACCGTCTCCACCCCCGTGACGCCGACGACGCCGAGGTGGGATCCGGAAGGACCCACCAGAGGAGGAGGCGCCGGAGGTGCCGCAGGCAACCTCCGGACTTTGCACGGACTCCGCACCGAACTCGCAGTGGTTCCAAAGTCCGCGTGCGGCCCTTCGTAAGAAGGGCAAGATGTGACACCAGCAGCCTCCGCCCAACCGAGGCGCCGGATAACTTGCTAGAGGCGCCAACGGCGCTTCCATCGAAGAAGAACACCGCACTTTGTCATGAGTGCGGTGATTCAAGGTTCAGCTCGCCAAGAGCGGGCCGACTGAACTGCAGCAGCCTTCTAACAAGGCTTTGAGGTAAGAATTTTAAGATATGTAATATAATACCACATAGACAGTAGCCCCTAATGCTCGGTTCGGTGTTCGGAAAGAAAAGCCGGACTAAGGATCTAAAAAGATATACGCAGGAGTCTTAAAAAATATGTCAATATGGGATTGTAGGCTACGCTGCTGACCTCTGCCGCACTGACTGCGGAGGTCAATGCATTGAAGCAGAGCCTCGAGCGGTCCGAGAGCGAGCTCGGCCGTGCCAAGAAGCAGCTCGAGGACAAGGAAGGTGAGTAACACCGTATTAAAGTTGTACCTTACAGAAAAGGATTTGGTTGCAAGAGAAATAACAGGGATAACGTGGGTACTCCAGGGGCTACGAACGAGGTGGCAACCCTAAAGGAGGCGGTGTCCGCGGCCGAACGCAATGCGGCCGCGGAACGAGATGAGCGAGAGAAGCAGGAAGCGCGGGTGGCGGAGGTACAGCAAGAGCTCTAGGCTCTCGTGGAAAAGCACAAGAGTTTGGAGCGTGACTCGAAGACTCGAGAGTCCGAGCTTGCGTCGGCTCTTGAGAGTGCCAAAGCCGCTAAGGTCGATGCCCACAAGGCCCTCCAAGAAATCGAGGATTTGAAGAAAATAGCGGCGGGTAAGGCATTCTTCATGCAAAGCAAGCATGTTAAAGTGAATTAAATTTTACTTACCCGAATTCCGAGTTCTCCAGGAGCGTTCGCAGATCTGCCCCACAGCGTGTCCGATGCTGCCGCTTTCTACAGAGCCGAGGAGGGGAGCTTGATGGAGAAGGTATTCTGGTCTCAGTATGCTGAGGCCGGACATCCGGTGCCCCTTAGAGACCAGCTGAAGCAGCTGGTCGAGCTCCACAAGGTGGCCGAACAGGCCAAGAAGGGCCTTATAGTTTGGCTATGGCCCAAGGAGGCCATGCCTGGGAGCTACTTCGGCCTGGCGCGGCGGCTGGTGGATGCTTGTCCATGGGTTGAAGTCATCAAGCACTCCGCCTGCATTGAAGGTGCCCATCGGGCCCTTGCCCGTGCTAAGGTGCACTGGGGCAAGATGGAATGAGAAGCTTGTGACGGACGCGCCACCGCCGGGCAAGGAGTATCGCACACCCGAGATGTATTATAAGGGTGTCCTGAAGGGTGCCCGCATTATTGCGGGTGAGTGCTCCAAAGATGTAATATTTGAGTAGAATCGCATTTTGTTATCATGTGCGCCGAAAACTTTGTTCATATGCGCTAAGCAACGCTTGTTAATTTAAAATATTACCTTCTGTGCGGCCGTTTATCAAATCTGAGAGATGGCAAGTCATCGGCTTCAACCCCCATGCCACGAGTGCTGGGGTGTTTGGGATAAACTTGAGCGCTCTTGTTCCCATTTTTGGGTCCAACTAGGGAGGCGCTCAACACAACGAACAAGGCAACCGGACTTATAATGCTTGAACACTCTCACTTAGCCATAGAATTTTATAATTTTAAATTTCGGCGAAGCCCCTAGTGTTCGGAAGGCCGAATTCGGGGCGCTATCCACGCCTGGGCCGGACAAAGCCGGTTCCTCGCTCTAAGCGGCATAAGTCTTTAGGGACTCGAAAAAACCTCTCGAACAGCGACTGGCTCTCGCCTCATCATGACGGTCAGTTTTAGCTTTCTCCACTGAGGCGCTCGCCCAGCTCAACTGGGGTGCAATCGCAGTGGTTCTCCCAGCGCTACCTTAGCCGATACAACGGAACGTAAGGTACCAAAACATGGGATCCGGGCAAACCCAACTATTGACCCAAGACATGATTCAGAGCCGATGCATATAATGCTATAAGTTCGGGGTGCTGCACTTGTGAAAGTGTTCGGACTTATCACACCATAATGTGGGGAACTTAAGCCCCTGGTGTATTTAGCCGTACCAAAGTGTACGGATGCAACATGTCATAAATGAACATATGTATAAGAAAGGAATGCAATTATAAGCAAAAAGGCGATGCATTGTTTATTCAAGAAATGCTGCCATGAATGCAGAACGATACAAATAGTGCGGTAAGCAAGGGATGGAACTATTAAACATGTCCCCCTCCAGGGGTAGGCTGCGGAATGGTGTATAAAACAGATTTAATGCTCGTAATGGAGACCACCTGGATACTCGTCATAGCCTTTCTCCTTCCCTGGCTGTTGCATCATGAGTTCGGAAGGTCTACTGCCGGACAGGGCCTCTGGTGAACGGAGTCCTGTGGGTAAGAAGAAGAAAAAAGGAAAAGGAAGAAAGAAATGACACACTTGGGAGCCCCTGGTGTGGTTAAGCCGCATTCTGGGCCTGTCGTGGCGTGCCCCTCCCCCTATGCCCATGGTATCTCCAGAGCGTAATGATGTACGCGAAGGATTAGTCTTGCAATTTTGCAAGGGCTGGGGTTGGGGCCGCATTGCTATGCGTGCTCGGAACGTGCCAGGTGGTCTTGTTGTAGGTTACTCCGGGCGCATTTAGCTGTGTCCGATCGCTTAACGGCCGGACTCGAGAATTGCCTTAAGAGGCTGCATTGTACTTCTGTCGCGAGAGCCGCTGTATGTTCCTCCGTTCGGAGAGAGCGTCCAGTGTTTCCGTTGACCGTAATGACTCCTCGAGGGCCTGGCATCTTGAGCTTGAGGTATGCGTAGTGCAGCACCGTGTTGAACTTTGCAAATGCGGTCCGTCCGAGCAGAGCATGATAGTCGCTGCGGAACGGAAATATGTGGAAGATTAACTCCTCGCTTCGGAAGTTATCCGGGGATCCGAAGACCACTTCAAGTGTGACTGAGCCTATACAATTGGCCTCTACACCTGGTATGACGCCTTTGAAGGTCATCTTTGTGGGTTTAATCCTTGAGGGGTCTATGCCCATCTTGCGATCAGATCCGATAAAGCAGGTTTAGGTTGCCGCCGCCATCCATCGGGACTCGTGAGGTGAAATCCATCAACGATTGGGTCTAAAACCACGCGCGAATCCGGCTGTGGCGGATGCTGGTGGGGTGGTCCTTCGATCAAAAGTGATCGGGCTGGAGGACCATGGGTTGAACTTGGGCGACCGCTCCATCGCAGATATCGCCCCTCGAGTGCACGCTCGCTCCCTCTTGGGTATGTGGGTTGCGTATATCATGTTCACCGTCCGCACTTGTGGGGGAAAACCCTTCTGTCCTCTATTGTTCGGCGGTCGGGTCTGTTCCTCGTCATCGCTATGCAGCCCCTTGTCATTGTTTTCGGCAATTAGCTTGCTTGCCTGCTTGAATACCCAACAGTCCCTGTTGGTGTGATTACCTGGCTTTTCGGGGGTGTCGTGTATCTGGCACGAGCGGTCGAGTATTCGGTCCAAATTGGACGGACCCGGAGTAGTTCTTTTGAATGGCTTTTTCCGCTGACCGCGTTTGGAGCTTCTGAATCCGGCGTTGACTGCCGTATCCTCAGTGTTATCACCGTTAACGCGGCGCTTGTTCTTGTTGCGACACGACCTGCCATTGCGGTCCTTGGTATCCGGACTGCCCGAATTTTTGCTGAGGTTGTTACTGTGGGCTAGCCAGCTGTCCTCTCCCGCGCAGAAGCAGGTCATGTGTGATGTGAGGCCTGCCATGGATTTCGGCTTTTCCTGTCCTAGGTGCCGGGCAAGCCACTCGTCGCGGATGTTATGTTTGAAGGCTGCGAGGGTCTCTGCATCCGGACAGTCGACGATTTGATTTTTCTTTGTTAAGAACTGTGTCCAGAATTGTCTCGCCGATTCGTATGGCTGCTGAATTATGTGGCTTAGGTCATCGGCGTCGGTGGTCGCACATATGTGCCTGGAAGTTGTCAAGGAATGCGGCTTCCGTGTCCTCCCAACACCCAGCTTGATTCTGGCGGCAAGCTGTTAAGCCAATGTTGAGCTGGTCCTTTAAGCTTGTGGGAGATATTTGATGGCTCAAGATCGCCACCGGGCCATGTGGATATATAGGAGATAGTCTTGATCCAAACCGCTGGGTCTGTTGTGCCATCGTAGGATTCAATGTTCACGGGTTTGAACCCTTCAGGATTTGATGATCCATTACTTCATCCGTGAAGCATAGTGGGTGTCTTGGCGCCTCTATATTGGGCTATATCACGACGTAGCTCAAGCGAGCTTTGTCATCGTGTTCGCCCGCCGGAGTTGTTTGATCCGCGCGACGATCGTCGTCGCGCATCGTGGGGCGCCCACACGATCCGTAGATCGATCTTGATTGTCTTGCCTTATCCTCCAATATGTCTCGCAAGTACAGCGCATTCCCCCGTGGCTTTGTGCTTTTCGAGCGATGTCGGGGTATGGTTCTAGTGGAGGGCCTAGAGGCCTCTCTGTCACGGCCACGAGGTGGTCGGTCAGTCGTATTGTGCGCTAGTGATGCAGGTTTATATGCCTCCTCTAATCGGAGGAGCAGCTTGCGTTTGGGGTAGCTTTTGGAGGGGCGTTCGTGTTCATGCTCTTCGGTCGCAAGGACTTCAGTCCATCTGTCGGCTAGCAAATCTTGATCAGCTCTAAGATGTTGCTGCTTTTTCTTGAGGCTGTTTGCCGTGGCCATAAGCCTGCGTTTAAAACGCTCTTGTTCGATGGGATCCTCAGGCACGACGAATTCATCGTTGTCGAGGCTTGCCTCGTCTCCAGAGGGAGGGATGTAATTATCATTCTCTACCTCTTTGTGAGGGCTGGCTTCTCCGTCTTCATGAGGGTTGGCTTCTCCGTCCTCCTTTACTGAATCTTGCTGGAGGGGGTTGGCTTTGGCACTGTATGGGGTGTTATTGTCTCCGGTGCCGGAATCTCCATTCTTGCTGTGGCGGGATTTAGAGCGGCGCCGCTGACGCCGGCGCTTAGGCTGTTTCTTGGAGGAGTCTTCCTCTGCTGTTTCCTCACCATTCCCATCCTTTGGGATGTTCACCATGTATATGTCGTATGACGAGGTGGTCTTCCAGTGCCCCGTAGGCGCTGGTTCTTGGTCGTCTCCGGCATCGTCGTCCATACCGTTGATGTCTTCGGAGTCGTAGTCTAGCATGTCGGTTAGATCGTCGACAGTGGCTACAATGTGGGTGATGGGTGGGCTTTGAATTTCTTTGTCGTTCGCATCCCAACCGTCCTGACCGTGATCCGGCCAGGGCTCTCCTGATAATGAGAGATACTTTAGCGAATTCAGGATGTCGCCAAAAGGTGAGTGCTGAAAGATCTCCGCAGCGGTGAACACCATGATCGGCGCCCAATCAGATTCGATTGGTAGGGGCGCAGGAGGTTTGGAGTCCGGCGAGGAGTCTGGCACCTCGGAGTCACGAGCTTCACAAGGGACAAGGTCGGTATTCGGCTCCATCGCCGTAGATGTAGCAGCCCCCGAGGCGGTGTCTAGCCACCCATCCTGGATCTGCGCAGTCGGCTCCGAATTAAGGGTTGGAGCGGACTCGTGTGCGGCCTCCAGGGCACTGTCCGGCAGCAGAGCTAAATCATGCCCATCGAGACAGTGCGGCGCGCTCGGCTGTGGCTCGAATCCGTCGAAGATCAAGTCTCTGTGGATGTCAGCTGTGAAATTCAAACTTCCGAATCTGACCTGATGGCTAGGGGCGTAGCTTTCAATCTGCTCCAGATGGCCAAGCGAATTGGCCCGCAGTGCAAAGCCGCTGAATACAAAGATCTGTCCGGGGAGAAAAGTCTCACCCTGCACCGCGTCATTGTTGATGATCGAAGGAGCCATCGGGCCTATATGCGACGGCATAGAGGAACTCTCAATGAAAGCATCAATGTCGGTGTCAAAACTGGCGGATCTCAGGTAGGGGGTCCCGAACTGTGCGTCTAGGCAGATGGTAACAGGAGACAAGGGACACAATGTTTTTACCCAGGTTCAGGCCCTCTCGATGGAGGTAAAACCCTACTCCTGCTTGATTGATATTGATGATATGGGTAGTACAAGAGTGGATCTACCACGAGATCAAGGAGGCTAAACCCTAGAAGCTAGCCTATGGTATGATTGTTGTTGTGTCCTACGGACTAAAACCCTCCGGTTTATATAGACACCCGAGAGGGCTAGGGTTACACAGAGTCGGTTACAATGGTAGGAGATCTACATATCCGTATCGCCAAGCTTAACTTCCACGCCAAGGAAAGTCCCATCCGGACACGGGACGAAGTCTTCAATCTTGTATCTTCATAGTCTTGGAGTCCGGCCGATGATGATAGTTCGGCTATCCGGACACCCCCTAGTCCAGGACTCCCTCAGCCGCCCCATCCGGGGAGGCCGAAGGACCTAAGAGGGCGACCCAGGGGACCAGGAAGGGTCCCCGGTGCAAGGCCGTCATAGACTCGTCGTCTGAAGATGACGAGGCAGATTCCTCCCGCGGAGGCGGGGGAAAACATGAGGAAACTCCGCCTCCCTGCACTGGGGAGGAGAAGAAAAGGAAGGCCACCCCGGAGGGGGAGGCTAGGACGCCCAAGAGGGGAAAGACGCCCCTTCCGGATCACTCCATCACGACCGCCTATAGCGAGGAGGAGTGGCTGCCCAGGGGGAAGCCCCTAGTAAGATCGTAAGTATCCGCACTCTGTTGTACTTTAGTGTGACTTCGCTTCATAGCTTGTTATAACGCCGAACACGTATATGCAGTCTAGCTTGGGCCAATCCCGAGGTATCCTCTTCGGATGCGTCTTTGAGCGATTCGACGATGAATTCGCTCCCGACGGCTGATACGTCTCCAACGTATCTATAATTTTTGATTGCTCCATGCTATATTATCTACTGTTTTAGGCAATATTGGGCTTTATTATCCACTATTATATTATTTTTGGGGCTAACCTATTAACCGGAGGCCCAGCCCAGATTTGTTGTTTTATGCCTATTTCAGTGTTTCGAGGAAAAGGAATATCAGACGGAGTCAAAACGGAACGAAATCAACTGGAGAAGTTATTTTTGGAAGGAAACCCACCTGATGGACTTGGACCCCACATCAGAAGATACATGAGGTGCTCACAAGGGTGGGGGGCGCGCCCACCCCCTAGGGCGCGCGCCCTGCCTTGTGGGTCCCCCATAGCTCCACTGACGTACTCCTTTCACCCATATATACCTACGTACCCTAAAACTTCCAGAACAGAAGATAGATCAGGAGTTCCGCCGCCGCAAGCTTCTGTAGCCACCAAAAACCTTTCGGGAGCCCTTCCCGGCACCCTGCCGGAGGGGGAACCCATCACCGGTGGCCATCTTCATCATCCCGGCTCTATCCATGACGAGGAGGGAGTAGTTTACCCTCGGGGCTGAGGGTATGTACCAGTAGCTATGTGTTTGATCTCTCTCTCTCTCGTGTTCTCTCTCGTGTTCCCTCGAAGGCACGATCTTGATGTATCCCGAGCTTTGCTATTGTAGTTGGATCTTATGATGTTTCTCCCCCTCTACTCTCTTGTGATGAATTGAGTTTCCCCTTTGAAGTTATCCTATCGGATTGAGTCTTTTATGAGAACACTTGATGTATGTCTTGCCGTGATTATCTGTGGTGACAATGGGATATCATGTGCCACTTGATGTATGTTTTGGTGATCAACTTGCGGGTTTCGTGACATTGGGAACCTATGCATAGGGGTTGGCACATGTTCTTGACTCTCCGGTAGAAACTTTGGGGCACTCTTTGAAGTACTTTTATGTTCGTTGGATGAATCTGAGATTGTGTGATGCGTATCGTATAATCATGCCCACGGATACTTGAGGTGACAATGGAGTATCTAGGTGACATTACGGTTTTGGTTGATTTGTGTCTTAAGGTGTTATTCTAGTATGAACTCTTTTATAGATCAATCCGAAAGAATAACTTTGAGGTGGTTTCGTACCCTACCATAATCTCTACGTTTGTTCTCCACTATTAGTGGCTTCGGAGTGACTCTTTGTTGCATGTTGAGGGCTTGTTATATGATATTTCTATGTTATTATTGTTGAGAGAACTTGCACTAGTGAAAGTATGAACCCTAAGCCTTGTTTCCTATCATTGCAATACCGTTTACGCTCGCTTTTATCTTTAGTTACCTTGCTGTTTTTATTATTTCAGATTACAAAAACCTATATCTACCATCCATATTGCACTTGTATCACCATCTCTTCGCCGAACTAGTGCACCTATATAATTTACCATTGTATTGGGTGTGTTGGGGACACAAGAGACTTTTTGTTATTTGGTTGCAGGGTTTTTCGAGAGAGACCATCTTCATCCTACGCCTCCTACGGATTGATAAACGTTAGGTCATCCACTTGAGGGAAATTTGCTACTGTCCTACAAACCTATGCACTTGTAGGCCCAACAACGTCTACAAGAAGAAGGTTGTGTAGTAGACATCAACGGCCACTTCCCCTCGGCCTGCGGATGACACGGAGGTGTTGTCCCAAAGTCTTCCAGAGCAGGGGGGCAACTCTGGAGACGCCCCAAGGCGAAATTCCAGACGCCGGGCACACGGAGCATAAGGTCCCCGCAGATTATGCCAATGAGAGCCGCAGCAAGTTGGGCTCCTAGTCGGACACTATAGCGGAACCTCCAAAGGTTTCGGATTCGGGCAGGCAGCCCCTCGCTAAGGAGGGCGAGCCGACCGTGCCGATGACTTCCGTTACGACAAAGGCGTCGGATAGTCTGCTGGAGGTGCTTCGCGGCGCTTCCATGGATGAAGAGCATCGTACTCTTATGAGTGCGGTGATTCAGAAGGTTCGGTCCACCCAAAGCGGATTGACCAAAGCCTGTATCAGCCTCCTGACAGGCTTTCAGGTAAGTAATCAAAAATGTAGGAAATTATCACCCGATAGACAGTAGCCCCTGATAGTCTATTTGTGTTCGGAAAGAAAAGCCAAACGGAGGGTCAACTCTAAACCGCAGGAGTCTAACAGTATGTGTCTATGTGAATAAGCAGGCGGTGCTGCTTGCCGCTGCTACCCGCACAGCAGAGGTCACCGGACTCAAACGGGACCTGGAACAGGCCAAAGGGGAACTCAGCCTCACGAAGAGGCAGCTCGAAGAGAACAAAGGTGAGTGATACCCTGTTCACATATCACAAAGAATAGGAAAAATTGGTGACGCTAACAAAAAAGCGTCATGATTTTGTAATACTGGCCACGACCGAAGTGGAGTCCCTAAAGAAAGCGCTATCCGAGGATGAAAACAAGGCGGCCACGGAGTGCATTGAGCGTGAAAAACAAGATGCTAGGGTGGGCGAGGTACAGCAAGAGCTCCAGGAGCTCGGCAAGAAGTTCGAGTCCTTGGAGCGTGACTTCAAGACGAAGGAGTCTGAGCTTGTGAAGGCCCTCTTGAGCACGAAAGACGCCAAGGCCGAAGCCCAAAAGGCCCAGCAGGAAATCCAGGCAGCCAAGAAGATAGCGGTGGGTAAGGCATTCATTATGCAAAGCAAGCATGTGGAGGAGACATTTCTTTTTCTTACCCGAATTCGGATCTCTCTAGGGGCATTCGCAGATCTGCCACGCAGCATATCGGATGCCGCGGAGTTCTACCGTGCCGAAGAGGGGAGCTCAACTGAGAAGTTGTTCTGGTCCCAATATGCTGGAGCCGAACACCCAATGCCTCTGAGTGACCAGCTGAAGCAATTGGTTGAACTCCACAGGGCGGTCGAAGTGGCCACGAAGGATTTCATAGTCCGGATGTGGCCTGGTGAGCCCCTGCCCGCCACCTACTTCGGTCATAACATGGATGGTGGATGCCTGTCCGCGACTTGAAGTTATCAAGCGATCCGTTTGCATTGAGGGTGCCTGCCGGGCCTTTGCCCGTGCGAAGATGCATTGGGCCAGAGCTGGATGCGGATAAGCTGGTGAAGGAAGGACCGCCGGAGGGCAAGGCGCATCGCTACCCCGAGAAATATTATGATGGCGTGATGAAAGGTGCTCGTCTCGTGGCCGATGAATGTACCAAGGACACAATCTTTGAATGAATGTACTCATGTCATCTTTTGTAATATGAAAACGAACTTGTTTACGCTATGTAGCATTTTGTTGATTTAAAATATTACCTTCTGTGCGGCTGTTTATAAAATTGTGAAACAAGGCCAGTCGTCGGCTTCCGCCCCCAAGTAACTAGTACTGGGGTGTTCGTGGAAAACCCAAAACACTCTTTTATCTAAAATTTTCGTCCGTGAAGGAGGTGTTTGGCGCAGCGAACAAGGCAATCGGACTATGCGGCTTTATAACTCTCACTTATTCATAGAAGTATACAATTTTAAATTGCGGTGAAGCCCCTAGAATTTGGAAAGCCGAATTGGGGCGCTATACACGCCTAAATCGGACGAGGTCAACTCCTCGCCTAAAGTCGAAAAAATCTGTAAGGATTTTAAGACCTCTCGAATAGTGACCAGCTCTCGCCGCATCATGACAGTGAGTTTTCGGCTTTCTCTACTGAGGTGCTCGTCCGGAAGAACCGGGACATAATCGCAGTAGTTCTCCCTAAGCTACCTTAGCCGATATAACGGAACGTAAGGTACCAAAACAAGGGAGCCGAGAAAACCCAACTATTGACCCAAGACATGATACAGAGCTGATGCATATAATGCTATAAGTTCAGGGTGCCGCACTGTTTAAAGTGTTCGGACTTATCTTGCCGTATTAGGGGGCGCCGTGAGAAGCCCCTGGGAAACAGATCGTACCAATGTGTACGATTTCAATATTAAATAAAAAAATTTAGAAAAAATGTGAAGATAGGTATAATAAGCTGATGCTATATATTATCTCCCATTGATAAATATTACATCCAAGCGTATCTTTACAATTAATGCATTGAGCAGAAGTAAAGAGGACTATTTGACATGTCCTATCCAAGGGCGGGCCGCATGTAGGTATATAAAATAGGTATAACGATCATTAACAGATACCACCTAGGTATTCCCTTTGTGCGCAAAGCCTTTTGCCTCCTTGGTTTTCCCTCTTGTGAGTAGTCCGATGATCCGGTTCTCTGAAGAGGCTGCCCGAAAGTAGGGTCCTGAAAGATAAAGAGGGTTATTACAGTATGTTGCGGCTGAACTGCACTGTTGACCGCATCACTTATTGCGCCTACGCCTATGCCCATGGTATTTTGAGTGTGTAATTGTGTACGCGCGGCACGAATGCTGCTTGAATGGGGCTGGGGCGGAGGCTGGGTGTTCGCACACGAACACGTCACCGTGTACCTCCAACGCCGAGGATGATGCACCGCAGCTCACGTCGAAGGAGACCCGTCCGGAAGCGCGGTACGCAGGCAATCCGGCGGGCGCTTTTGAGAACCCGAAACCCCACACGCCCGGGAGGGACTCCGTCAGGGCGCGCGGCGGCTATGGGCTGCCCTAGGTCGACCTGACCGCCCCTAGGGCCTCGAGGTTCGCCGCCCTGCAATGAAGAAGAACGAACGAAGAACGAGGAAGAAGAAGAACAAAGGAGAAGGAAAAGTAAAGGTAAAAGATGTAGATAGATTTGTTCGATTGTGTGTTGTTCAATCGGCCGTCACCTCTTGTCTATATAAGAGGCGGGTGGACTTCCCGTACAAGAAAAGGACTTGCCTAGCCGTCCAAATCATCAAAATCTAATAAAACACGGACTATCCACGACCCCCGGCACGGATGTCCGGCTCAAGGCCCGGATGATCCGGCCTAGTCCAGTTTTTTGACAGCATCTCACTGTTTTGCCTCTAGAATCCTCATACGACCTCGGATTTGGACGTTCTTTATATCCAAGTCAACCGCCTCGACGAGACGCACAACTTTCATGTTGAACACTTTTTCATCCGAGGTCATATTGAGGGTGTTCCGGGCCATTTTCTAAAGTCTACAGCAGAAAAACGTGTCCGGATACCCGGACGATTGCCCGGATTGTCCAGCCTTTACCCGGATCATCCGGGAGTTGATCCAGATCATCCGGCTTCAACTTTTAGTTTTTGTTGTTTTGGTCAATTTTTCGGCCCTCGGCCGGATGATCTGGACCCCGGTCCGGATGATCCGGCCATACAGTGCTGCAGCGCATAGTTTTGGCTGTAACTTTTGCATACGAACTCGGATGGGGACGATCTTTATATCAAAATCGTCCGTCTTGACGAGGCGAAGAACTTTGCAGTTGTAACTTTTCCCATCCGAGGTTTTTTAATTAGGTTTCATGCCATTCTTTAATCAGGTGTCAACACGGGTATCTCCGAAATTGTCATATCTTTTGCACTTGAACTCCTTTTTGGTCCATCTTCATATTTATTTCGATCATCTTAACGAAGGCCATCAAATGGTGACATAAACTCATAATTTTAACCTCATTCAATTATAGACTCAAGTCACTCTTTCCGATCATGCCATTTTTGAGCGTCAACACATGCCCCACTGTTTTTCGGCAAAGGTAGTATGCCGAAAAATAACTTGTACCGTGTTGGTTCTAAGGACGATGTCAACACTCCATCGGCCACTTCGCATGTCCTTAGAGCGATAAATATATACCGACCATTTATTTGAGGCGGATTCTTGATGCAAACTTGGGTGAAACCTTCTCAACTTCATTAACAATCCCATAGATATGTATCTCAAGGTCATCCTCCAAACCATATTGATCACCCTTTTGCTAGGATTTTGCAAATAATCAACAATAAACTTTCTTCAATCCTTACTTTTTGCCTGCATAAAAAATCATTAGTGGCCGAAGCAATGGACTTCGATTCAGCCTTTCCTATGTTGACGAGACTAAGCATCGGCTATTGAATGAAATACAATACACCATGATTAACATAGTAGCCGGATGCTTGTTGTGCCAACTCTTTTGAATTGTCATGCCTAGAAATATGAACAGTTTTAAAGCAACCAAGGTAAATTTTGCATCTAGCCGTACCTCAAGATAAACTACAAGTGACTCGTCAAAACATTCACAACCCTTGGATATTTGTTGCACTACTCATAACGAATCACCAAAAAGCCTCAATATGTTTATCACATATGGCAAAAGTTCCAAACCGAATAACATTGCATATTCGGCTTTGATTATTGTGCAATAAATATTTTAAGAGGCATGAGGCTTCACATAACAGCACCATATGGAGATATATAAACAACACCAACACCATGGCCATTGTTATGAATTCAACCATCGAAACATAATCTCCATAGCACTAGAGAGACAAGGTTAATATCACTTAACATATACCTTGTCTCGGTTCCAATTGAACGAAGGATGATGTTAGAATTTCACACCGGCCATGATTGGATAGTTTCTTAGGACGATAGTTCATTATCGGCCATTATCATGAGGTCCATGTAGAATTCATCCATTAAAGCATGTATAGCCGAAATAAACAAATAAAATAGCAATAAAATATTTCGGCCCCTTTGTCTTAGCAACAAAAATGTAACTAACCAAATATATAGTGATTTGGTAATACCCTTTCATGATGTAAGAAATTATGTTGCATCCATGGAACAAAATAAGTCCATGGAGGGTAACCAGTCATACCTGTGGATGAATTCCATGGCAAAGGCATCAATGGCATTGTTGAAGAAAATGGATGATGTGCTAACCGAAGACTTTGATGTTGTGATGCGCACCTTCGGCTTAATTGTTTGTGGCTTTCATTATTTTCCTTCTTCACTTTTATTGTATTTGTTGCAACAGAAGCATGCACATCATTTTTGTTTTGATTGATCTTCTTGGGAACCCATGCCATGTTCCTCTTTCTCATCTCTTATGCACTAAGATTTTGTAATTCCTTCTTTTGCCAATACGATAAGCCGAGTGGGCATCTCAGCTGTGATTCTGTTTTGACCAATGGCAATTCTTTCTTGGCCTTGTGCACTCTCAACTTTTTTTCTTCAGATTTGGCACTTTGCCTCTCAATAATTGGTTGCTTCATCTCATTGCCTTTAGTAGCCAATGTCAACACTTTCATTGGCTCCTTTTCATTTGAGATCGAATCTGAAGTAGCACTTTTACGACCATCTCTTTTAATGCGGTAAACTTGTTTGGCCACCTCTCTCTTCTTCCTTGAGCTCTGGACCGATTCCTTATGATTGAAACGGTCTTTGACGCGTGATTGTTCAAATGTTGATCTCCTTGGAGCTGCATAGTATTGGTGAGATGGTCTAGAATAAGATGGAGAATGTGCCCTTGTATCATACCTGTCCCATGATGAATATGTATCTATATGAGCATAGGGAGGCATCCACGGCATTGGCATTGGCGGCCCAAAATAAGGATATGAATATGTTGCATTAAAATTATTACTTTGCCAATACTAATCCTCATATTTGCGCCTTGGGGGTGATCTTGCTTTCTTTGCATGATTTGGCCGATAAGCATTCTTCTCTTCACTCTTCTTTTGATATTTATCCAATAGTTCAGCGAAGGTGATTTTTGATCTCTTACACTTGCACTTATTTCGGCCTTTGTTTTCTTTTGGCTTGCTTTCATTGATCATTGGATTTACTTGCCGCCCCCCAGTCCTTGGCATCTTCATTGTAGCTTCGATGGAATTTTTGCCCTCAAGGTTATGTTCATTATGCTTTTCAACAAATTCTTTACTTGAAAGCTCGATCCCATCACCTGCAGATTTTACCTTCTCTTCAAATGGATCGGTTTGAAGCAGCCGGTGCAAAAACTTTCTGCCATCGGGACCAATCGGAATAGACTGGTCATCTCTTGGTGTCTCAACAAATTTCAATCGTCCTTTATCAATGGCTGATTTAACTATTTGACGAAACATGTTGCAATCCTCAAAATTATGCTTGGAGGAATCGTGCAACTTACAATACATTCGTCCTTGTCAGATGGTTCAACATGGTGATCAAGAATTCTAATATAATTATTTTGCAACAACAAATCAAATATTTGATCACACATGCTTGAATTGAAGGTAAACTTTTCATTCTCTAGCTGATCTTGTTGTGAGAACGGCTTTGGAGTTAAGCAAACAAATGGTTCAGATGTTGCGTCACACCATTCAGCTCTGCATTGTGTTTTGCACTCTATCTCCGATGTCTTTGGGTAAGATATTATACTAGCATCAGTTTTCTCAACAGAATTTAACCTTGGCTTTAAATTTCTAAAACAAAAATAGTTAGAACATACATGTCTCAATTGAGACCAAGTGCAAGCCAAGTACGAAATAAGCAAAGCTACCCAAATAGATATGAACTTTAGATAAAGCAACGGGGAAACTTTGGCTGCAATAATAAGCCATTATCGGTCTTTATAAATGGCACAATTGGTTGACCGATATGTTCTAAAACAATTTTATTGCTAACAAGTAAAGTACCCTTCTTCATTGGTCTTTCAAAATTACCTATGAGTATTTTTCTAATAGATGCATCAACAATAAAGTTGTGACCAAATCTGAAAATAGGTAAATTACTCGCTATGCATACCTCTTCAAATACGTTGGGAGAGCATGATGGTGGTGTGACTTGAACAATATCTAGCTTCATCTTTGGATGACTCTCCAACGCCTTTTCATCATCTTTTTCTTTATTTCGTGCATCATTGCTTTGAAGATCCATGTCAGCCGAACTTTGTTCGGCTACTTGTTCTTGTCCTTGAGGCTCATCAATTTCTATCGCACGAAACTCATAGGGCAGGAAGTAGGTTCCCTTAATTTCAGAAAAATCAAGTATGGTCATTTTGCCATGCTTTCCATGCCCTTTCTCAATACCGCTTGCCTCTTTGGATTTGATGGACTCAGAATATATATACTACTTGATTCGGCTTTTTCAACCGAAGCACTTTCATGTTTCGAATTATCCATCTTTTCATTGATACTATCAATTGGCAATGCTTCTTTTATTTGAGCCAATTCTTCTTCAATTTGTTTTCGGCAGCGAGCGGTAAGATTGGCTTTAAGTTTTTTCTCAACGTCAGCCCACTCGGGATATGATCGCCCCCCAATGCTTTTAGATTCTTTCGGCAATGACATTGGGTGTTGCCGAAACTTTGCAATTGTGTAGGGGGTGTATAATATGATGTAGTACTAGGTGAAGGCATATGCATTGTTGTAAAACCATATTTTTGCTCGCCAATTTTATCAATTGGCAAAGATTTATCTTCTAGCAAAACTCTAGCTTTTATTGCGGCATAATCAGGAAATAGCCCCTTTTCATGTTGTTCAAGGCAAAGAGAACTAATCCTCTTATTTTGGGCTAAACTCTTCAATGCAGCCACCACTACCTCATCTTCTACAATATTGGGCACAACCGCTCCAGTAAAATTTACATTTATTCGGCTATGACCAGGAAGGTGTGAAGCCGAATTATGAACATCTACAGTTGTGTATGGTGCTGAAAAATTATTGTCATGAGGTGTAGCATATGTCAGTTGGGAATAACTGGCCGAATAGCTAGTAGTAGCATGGTCAATTCTCTCGTTCATCGGCATGGTTGGATTAGTATATTGCACATTACTTGCCGATGAATAAAAGGGTGAAACACTTTCTTGCATGGCATTGGAAATCCTAACATGAGGTGTTCCAAATTTATTAACCAAACTCACTATGTTGTTCATCGGCATATGGATTTGTGGGGTTTGCCGATGCATGAGAGTTTGGATACAAATGTTGTACGTTGCTAAAATCATAAGAAATTTGAAGCATGAAAATTGTTTTGCATCGGCCCTTGCGAATAATTAGATGCATGATTGATAAAACTAGGGCTAGCCGATACATTATGCTCATTAGGTGATCTAGCAACAACATATGGATTATTTCCATCTACAAAGGGGAATTGGGTATTCATATTACCTTTGTAGATTGCAGCAACTTGATGACGATCTCTTCAGTAGCAAGAACGGGCTGGAGACCGCTCAAGCTTCGCCCCAATGAGTCGCCAAAAGTGTGTTCGCACACGAACACGCCACCTGTACCTCCAACGCCGAGGGTGATGCACCGCAGCTCACGCCGAGACCCGTCCGAAGCGCGATGCACGCAGCAATCCGCGGGTGCTTTTGAGAACCCGAACCCCACACGCCGGGAGGGACCCCGTCAGATGCCTGGGCGGCTATGGGCTGCCCTAGGTCGACCTGACCGCCCCTAGGGCCTCGAGGTTCGCCGCCCTGCAATGAAGAAGAACGAACGAAGAACGAGGAAGAAGAAGAACAAGGGAGAAGGAAAAGTAAAGGTAAAAGATGTAGATAGATTCGTTCGATTGTGTGTTGTTCAATCGGCCGTCACCTCTTGTCTATATAAGAGGCGGGTGGACTTCCCGTACAAGAAAAGGACTTGCCTAGCCGTCCAAATCATCAAAATCTAATAAAACACGGACTATTCACGACCCCCGGCACGGATGTCCGGCTCAAGGCCCGGATGATCCGGCCTAGTCCAGTTTTTTGACAGCAGCTCACTGTTTTGGCTCTAGAATCCTCATACGACTTCGGATTTGGACGTTCTGTATATCCAAATCAACCGTCTCGACGAGACGCACAACTTTCATGTTAAACACTTTTTCATCCGAGGGCATCTTGAGGGTGTTTCGGGCCATTTTCTAAAGTTTACAGCCGAAAAACGTGTCCGGATACCCGGACGATTGCCCGGATTGTCCGGCCTTTACCCGGATCATCCGGGAGTTGATCCAGATCATCCGGCTTCAACTTTTAGCTTCTGTTGTTTTGGTCAATTTTTCGGCCCTCGGCCGGATGATCTGGACCCCGGTCCGGATGATCCGGCCATACAATGCTGCAGCGCATAGTTTTGGCTATAACTTTTGCATACAAACTCGGATGGGGACGATCTTTATATCAAAATCGTCCGACTTGACGAGACGAAGAACTTTGCAGTTGTAACTTTTTCCATCCGAGGTCTTATTAATTAGGTTTCATGCCATTCTTTAATCAGGTGTCAACACGGGTATCTCCGAAATTGTCATATCTTTTGCACTTGAGCTCCTTTTTGGTCCATCTTCATATTTATTTCGATCATCTTGATGAAGGCCATCAAATGGTGACATAAAATCATAATTGTAACCTCATTCAATTATAGACTCAAGTCACTCTTTCCGATCATGCCATTTTTGAGCGTCAACACCGGGCTGCTAGTCGCGCTCTTGGCGTGCCTGGCGATCCTGTTGCAAGGTACTCCGGACTCTCTTGACAGTGTACGGGGTTGTTGTCGCCGGGTTGGTGGTTTGCCGGAGAAGGCTGCTTTGTACTTCTGCCGCGAGGGCTGCAGTATGCGCTTATGTACGGAGAGAGAGGTCCGTGTTTCCATTGACTGTTATCACCCCGCGAGTTCCTGGCATCTTGAGCTTGAGGTATGCATAGTGTGGTACTGCATTGAATCGGGCGAATGCGGTTCATCCAAGCAGTGCATGATAGCCACTACGGAAAGGGACGATATCGAAGATTAACTCCTCGCTTCGGAAGTTATCTGGAGATCCGAAGACCAATTCCAGTGTTATGGAGCCTGTGCAACGGGCCTCTACTCCTGGAATTACACCTTTGAAGGTGGTTTTGGTGAGCTTGATCGTTGAAGGGTCGATGCCCATTTTGCGCACTGTGTCCTGATAAAGCAGGTTCAGGCTGCTGCCGCCATCCATAAGGACTCGTGTGAGGTGGAATCCGTCGATGATTGGGTCTAGGACCAATGCGGCTGAACCGCCGTGATGGATGCTGGTAGGGTGATCCCTACGATCAAAAGTGATCTGTCACATCCCTAGCCTTGCTATGCACTTGGACTAGCTTGGTTGTTGCATCATGTCTAATTTATTTGAAAGTTGAAATGGGGATTGCTCAAACCCTAGCACCAGATCAAATCAACTAGGTTCAAATTAAAATATTCCCAATGAACCCAAAAGGCCCTTCAGAAAAGTTCATCATTTTTTGATTAGTATAGAACCTCTCCCAAAAATGGTGCAGATTTTTCTTGGCCATTCTGGATTTTTGAATTAAATCATATGTTATTTGCATTCGGGCATTTAATTGCTAAATAATATTTTAAATGCTCAAATAATCACAAACTGAAATGTTTGCTGTTGGAAATATTCAAAATAGTGACATTGAGCAGTTTCATGATTTTTGGAAATGCACTGGCATTTTTATTAAAGCCAAACACAATTACAGAAAATAGAAAACAGAAAAGAGAGAGAGAAAGGAAACTTACCTGGCACTCACCTGGCCTCACCCACCTGGCCCACCTTGCGGCCCAAGTGGCCGGCCCAGCCCACTTACCCCCTCGCTTGTCGTCTTCCTCCTGCCAGTAGGCAGGAGCGAACACGCGCGCACCCACGGACCCCTCCACCTCCTGCTTCGCGCTGGAGGCCGCCCCTTCGTCCTAATCCGCGCCACGGAGACACCCAGCACCTTCCCCCTCACTTTCCCCAACTCTCTGGTGCCTCTCTCCCTCTCTAGCACTGCTCCACGCGCAGCCCGAGCACCACCGAGAGCACGCCGCAGCCGTACGCGTAGCCACCATCGATGAATCACCATCGTAGCGTCTTCCAAAGCTCCGTCGAAAAGCACTACTTCACCACGTCAAAGATCAAGACCTCGGACGCCCTCAAGCGACGCCATCAGGCTCGCCTTCATCGCCTCTGCCCGCTGCTTGCCGCCGTGGATTCGCGGGCTCGAGTGCGTCCCCGCCCTTGCCGCTGGCTCCGTCCGAAGCGCTGTGAGCTCCTGCTCCTCCCTATATGCTCGCTTCCTCCGTTCCCGTCCGCTAGCTGTTGTCCCCGCGAGCCCGAGCTCCGGCCGCCGCCTCGCTCGCCGCCGTTGCAGATTCTGACCACCCCAGCACCTCCCACTGCTACCAAACGACGCGCCTCGCCACGACGCGTCCGTAGAGCCTAGCCACGCGAGCTCTCGTCGCCGGAGATGGCCGAATGAGGAGCGCCGCCGTGTTCTGATTAGCACCGGCGGCTAATCGCCGGTTAGGTGACGTGGCAGATTAGGTTAGCCACTAACCCCGTGGTTAGTTTAACCGGTGACACTGAAAGCTGGGCCCCACTGTCTAATTAATCTGGTTTAGTTTCTGTTTAGGTTTAACTAACCACACGGGTCCCACAGTCGGTTTGACTCGCCACGCCACCGTTGGACGGACCCCACCTATTCAGGACACTAACTGTCTCCGAGTCAGCGACGATGGGCCCTACTGGTCAGGTTTGACCTGGACCGTGTCTGTTGACCTGCTGAGGTCAGCATGATGCAATGCTGACGCAGTAAATGATTTTCTGGATTTAAAATAAATCAGAAAATCCAGAAAATGTCCTAAACTTCTAAAAATCATAGAAATTCATCTGTAACTCCAAATCAAACAAATTATATATGAAAAATGATCAGAAAAATCCAATCTATCCATCTGTACCATTTTCATGCATGTTAGAACAACTTTTGTTCATTGTTTAGGTCAAATCAAATAATGGCATATGAATATCTACATATGGAGTTTGAATTTGAATCTTGTGTTCAAACCAACTCCATTTAACTTGCTGCTAGTTGAATTAGCTCAAACCACATCATATTGCCATGTCATGATCATGCATCATATTGTGCATTGCATTGATTGTGTTCTTCCTTGTTTGTCGGTGTTTGGCCCCTCTCGATAGATGTGGTTACGACGATGAGTTCGATGACACCGATGAAGAGCTATACTATATTCAGAAGTGCCAGGCAAGCAAAACCCCCTTGTTTATTCCGATACAATCCCACTCTCTCGCTCCTGCTCTATTTTACTGCATTAGGACAACAACGATACAACTGTTACTTGTTGCGGTAGTTGAACCGCTTTATCCTCTGCATGACCTGTCATTGCCACAATAAATAGATGAAACCCACTAGCATGAGTAGGAGTTGCTTGAGCCCTGATGTGCCTACTCATTCATGCTTGTTTGTCATGCCTGCTACTGCTTAGAGTTGAGTCAGGTCTGATTCATCGGGGATGAATTGGAGGTGTGTGAACATGTCCTACTGTGTGTGAGCTAAGTGTGTGAGCACGATTTGGTAAAGGTAGCGGTGAGAGGCCATGTAGGAGTACATGGTGGGTTGTCTCATTGAAACCGTCCTCAGGAACTGAGTTCTGTGTTTGTGATCCATGAACAGTTACTACCACACATTGGGTTCTGGTAACTCGACCCTCTCGACTTATTAATCAACATGATCTCTGTCCAAGAGTTGCAACTAGTTTCTGGTGTTTGTAGGTAGTGTTAGTAGTCTACCAAGTGGCACCCTGCATGTGGGCTTGGGACAGACTAGGCCTGATGGTCGGTGTACCAAGTGGCACCCGGATGGTGGACTTGGGAACCTGCACACATCGCTTGGGGCCGTGAGCGACACCTGGCCGGATCTCCTTGCGGATGGAACCCGAATAGGCGATAAACACGGACGAGAGACTTGTATGGTTAGTCGGGTTGTGGCCGACACCCTCGCCAAAGCTTCCGCTTGAAGGTTGCCGAGATACATGACGGTACATGGCGGTAAGTGGCGAGAGCGTGTGAAGAAGTACACCCGCAGGTTAACATTATCTATTGAATAGCCGTGTCCGCGTAAAGGACTTCGGGTTGCTGCATAGTTCATAGACAAGTGAAAGTGGATACTTTAAAATGCGCAAGATAAGCGTGAGTGCTATGGATGGCGTTCTCGTAGGGAGACGGAGCGGATCCATAGTGGTGTATTGATATGGTGAATATGTGGACTCGTGCGCCACCTCAAAGAGTTACATTGCGATCGTAGTTCGGGATAGCCATCGAGTCAAAGCTGGCTTGTCTGCAGCTTAAACCCCACCATCCCTTTGTTGATAATGATGCATATGTAGATAGTTCGATGTAAGTCTTGTTGGGTACATTTGTACTCACGTTTGCCTATTTTATGTTTTTTGCAGAGAGACTTCCGCCTCACTAGTAGTTCCGCGTGGACTTCGACGCTTAGCTTGTTACCTCAGCTACAATCTTGTGCCCTCGGCAGATCTCAGTAGTTAGTCGCTTCTCGGCCTTTTTCATTTGTAGTTGTCTCGTACTCGGACATGTTAAGCTTCCGCTTGTGCTTTGACTTGTATGTTTCAATGTTGGGTCATGAGACCCATGTTTGTAGTATCTCGCTCCTCGGAGCCTATTGAATAAAATACTTGAGTCGAGAGTCATGTTGTGATGCCATGTTGTATTTGCACATATCGAGCATATTGTGTGTATGTTATTGAAATGCTTGGTATGTGTGGGATCCGACAACCTAGTTGTTTATCCTTGGTAGCCTCTCTTACGGAAATGTCTCCTAGTGCTTCCATCGAGCCATGGTAGCTTGCTACCGCTCCGAACACTTAGGCTGGCGGCATGTGTCCTTCTTCGTTCGTGGTCTGTCCCTTCGGGAAATGTCACGATGAATACCGAGTCCCGATAGCCCTCTACAGCCCGGTTCACGGAGTCCTGCTAGCCCGATGCTACAGCACTGGATTCACTCGCTGATGACCGACACGTTCGACACTGGGTCATGGATGCCTGTCCCTGTAAGTTTGTGCCACTTTGGGTTTACGACTAGCCATGTCAGCCCGGGCTCCTTATCATATGGATGCTAGCGACACTGTCATATACGTGTGCCAAAAGACGCAAATGGTCCCGGGCAAAGGTAAGGCGACACCCGTGGGGATACCGTGCGTGAGGCCGCAAAGTGATATGAGGTGTTACATGCTAGATCGATGTGGCATTGAGTCGGGGTCCTGACATGATCGTACAGGCTGACCATGGGTTGAACATTGGGGCGACTGGCTCCAATGAATAGACGTCCCGTAGTGCTCGCTTTCATTCCCGCTTGGGAATGTGGGTGGCGTAGATCATATTGACCCTTTTCACCTGGGGAGGAAATTTCTTCTGTCCCCCCGTGTTTCGAAGCCGGGGCTCATCGTCATCATCGTTGTGCAGCCCCTTGTCCTTGTTCTCGGCATTTATTTTACCGGCATGTTTAAACACCTAGCAGTCTCTGTTAGTGTGGTTTGCTGGCTTATCCGGGGTGCCATGAATTTGGCACGAGCGATCAAGTATGCGGTCCAGACTGGACGGTCCCTGATTGTTTCTTTTGAATGGCTTTTTCCGCTGACCAGATTTTGAGCCACTGAATCCGGCGTTGACTGCCGTGTCTTCAATGTTGTCGCCATTGTTCCGACGCTTATGTCTGTTGCGCCGTGGCTTGCCGTTATTGTCGCGGACATCTGAAGTGCCAGAGTTTATTGGCGTGGTGCTACTGCGAGCCAACCAGCTGTCCTCGCTCGTGCAAAAGCGGGTCATGAGTGTCGTGAGGGCCGCCATGGACTTTGGTTTTTCCTGGCCGAGGTGTCGAACGAGCCACTCATCACAGATATTATGCTTAAAGGCCGCCAGGGCTTCAGCGTCCGGATAGTCGACAATTTGGTTCTTTTTAGTTAGGAACCGAGTCCAGAATTTCCTGGCTGACTCTCTGGGCTATTGGGTAATGTGACTTAAGTCATCAGCATCCGGTGGTTGCACGTACATGCCCTGGAAGTTGTCGAGGAACGCGTCCTCCAGGTTTTCCCAACTGTCGATGGAATTTGCCGGTAGGCTATTTAGCCAGTGTCGGGCCGGTCCTTTGAGTTTAAGGGGAAGATACTTGATGGCATGTAGATCGTCACCACGGGCCATGTGAATGTGGAGAAGGAAATCTTCGATACATACTGCGGGGTCTGTTGTGCCATCGTATGATTCGATGTTTACGGGTTTAAACCCTTCTGGGAATTCATGATCCATCACTTCGTCAGTAAAGCAGAGGGAGTGTGCGGCGCCTCTATGCCGGGCTATGTGGCTACACAGTTCAAATGAATTTGGTTGGCTATGTTCGGCCCGGGCGGACTTATTGATAGTGTATCCAGCGTGACGATCATCATCACGTGTTGGGGCGTGCCCCCGCGATCCTTAGATCGATCTTTGCTGTCCTGCCTTGTTTTCCAGTGTGTCTCACAGGTCCTGCCTATTGCCCCGGGCCGTAGTGTATTGGCGTGGGGGTGCGGGCTGGTATTTGGGTTGATAGGCCGTTTTGTCTCGGCCACGAGGTGGCCGGTCAGCCTCGTCCTATGCTGGTATTATGGGTTCCTCCTCGAGTTGACTTAGCCATTTGTGCTTTGGATAACCTTTGGTGTGGCGCTCGAGTCCATATTCCTCGGCTGCCAGGACTTCAGTCCATCTATCTGTGAGCAGATCTTGATCAGCTTGGAGCTGCTGCTGCTTCTTTTTCAGGCTCCTTCCAGTGGCCATAAGCCGGTGCTTGAAGCGCTCCTGCTCTACGGGGTCCTCGGGCACGCTGAATTCGTCGTCGCTGAGGCTAATCTCGTCTTCGGAGGGGTGCATGTAATTGTCCTCCTCCGGGTATCCGTTTGTTGCCTGTTCGTCTGGGCTGACCTGCCCATCTTCCTGTTCAGCTTGCTCGAAGGCAGGCTGATCAGGGCTGTATTCATCTTTAGCACCATCCGGATTATTTTCATCTCCTGTGCCGGTATTGCTGTGGCGGGGCTTGGAGCGGCGCCAATGACGCCCATGCTTTGCTTTCTTCCTTGAGGGGTTATCCTCCATTGCCTCGTCGCCATTGGTTTCTTTCGGGGTGTCCACCATATATATATCATATGAGGATGTGGCTATCCAGCGCCCCGCGGGCGGTGGTTCCTGTTCTTCTCCTACATCATCGTCCACACCGTCAATGTCTTTAGAGTAGAAGTCAATCACGTCGGTCAAATCATCGATCGTGGCAATGAAGTGGGTGGTGGGTGGGCAACAAATTCCCTTGTCACCTGCTTCCCGCTCGAGCCGGACATAGTTCGGCCAAGAGTCTCCTGACAAAGAGAGAGACTTTAACGAGTTCAGCATGTCGCCAAAGGGCGAGTGTTGGAAGATATCTGCAGCGGTAAACTCCATTACCGGAGCCCAACTAGATTCGATGGGCTCGGGGGCGTGCGGTCTGGAACCTACAGCCAGACACGACTCCGGGGGTTCGATGACACCAGCCTCCTTGGGGGTGGAGTTTGTGTTTGGCTCTATCGCCGATGAGTGTGCGGCCTCCGGGGCAGGGTCCATCCACCCGTCTTCGGACGTTGCAATCTGCCCCAGATTTAGGTCCGGGGCTCCTGTGGGTGTGATATCCCGAGTATTGTCCGATAGCAGGTCTAAGCCGTGCTCATCGTGACTGTTCAGCGCTCCTGGCGTAGGCCCGAATCCGTCGAAGATCAAATCTCCGCGGATATCGGCCGTGTAGTTCAAGTTTCCGAACCTGACCTAACGGCCAGGGGCGTAGCTATCGATCTTCTCCAGATGACCACGCGAATTGGCCCGCGGTGCGAAGCCGCCGAACACGAAGATCTGTCCGGGGAGAAAAGTCTCACCCTGGGCCGCGTTGTTGTTGACGATTGAAGGAGCCATCGAGCCTTGCAGCGACACACAGAGGAACTCTCAATGAAAGCACCAATGTCGGTGTCAAAACCGGTGGATCTCGGGTAGGGGGTCCCGATCTATGCGTCTAAGGCTAATGGTAACAGGAGGCAAGGGACACGATGTTTTACCCAGGTTCGGGCCCTCTCGATGGAGGTAAAATCCTACTTCCTGCTTGATTGATCTTGATGATATGAGTATTACAAGAGTTGATCTACCACAAGATTGTAGAGGCTAAACCCTAGAAGCTAGCCTATGATGATTATGATTGTCCTTCTATGGACTAAACCCTCTGGTTTATATAGACATCGGAGGGGGCTAGGGTTTACATAGAGTCGGTTACAAAGAAGGAAATCTAATATCCGGATCGGCAAGCTTGTCTTCCACGCAAAGGATAGTCCCATCCGAACACGGGCCGGAGTCTTGAGTCTTGTATCTTCATGGTTCATCAGTCCGGACAAAGTATATAGTCCGGCTGTCCAGATACCCCTAATCCAGGACTCTCCCTCACTTACCAATCATCAGGCAAGTCCACAAAAGTCCATAATTTGTTCTCATACATGGGTCGTATCTCAGATTTCATGGCCTCAAGCCATCTGTTGGAATCTGGGCTCATCATAGCTTCTTCATAGTTCATAGGTTCGTCATGGTCTAATAACATAACTTCCAGAACCGGATTTCCGTACCACTCTTGTGCAGATCATGCTCTGGTTGACATACGAAGTTAAGTAGTAACTTGTTCCGAAGTTTCATGATCATCATCATTAGCTTCCTCTCTAGTTGGTGTTGGCATCACGGGAACGGTTTTCTGTGATGAGCTACTTTCCAATTCGAGAGAAGGTACAATTACCTCATTAATTTCTACTTTCCTCCCTCTCACTTCTTTCGAGAGAAACTCCTTCTCTAGAAAGGTTCCATTCTTGGCAACACAGATCTTGCCTTCAGATCTATGGTAGAAGGTGTATGCAATTGTTTTCTTAGGGTATCCTATGAAGACGCACTTCTTTGATTTGGGTTTGAGCTTATCACGCTGAAGCCTTTTGACATAAGTGTCGCAACCCCAAACTTTAAGAAATGACAACTTAGGTTTCTTGCCAAACCACAGTTCATACGGTGTCGTCCCAACGGATTTAGATGGTGCCCTATTTAACGTGAATGCAGTTGTCTCTAATTCATAACCCCAAAACGATAGTAGTAAGTCGGTAAGAGACATCAGAGATCGCACCATATCTAATAAAGTACGGTTACGATGTTCGGACACACCATTACGCTGTGGTGTTCCAGGTGGCGTGAGTTGTGAAACTATTCCACATTGTTTTAAATGAAGGCCAAACTTGAAACTCAAATATTGGCCTCCACGATCAGATTGTAGAAACTTTATTTTCTTGTTACGATGAGTCTCCACTTTTCTCTAAATTTCTTTGAACTTTTCAAAAGTTTCAGACTTGTGTTTTGTTAAGTAGATATACCCATATCTGCTCAAATCATCTGTGAAGGTCAGAAAATAACGATACCCGTCGTGTGCTTCAACACTCATCGGACCACATGCATCTGTATGTATTATTTCCAATAAGTTATTAGCTCGCTCCATTGTTCCAAATAACGGAGTTTTAGTCACCTTGCTTATGAGGCATGGTTCGCAAGTATCAAATGATTTATAATCAAGTGATTCCAAAAGTCCATCTGCATGGAGTTTCTTCATGCGCTTTACACCAATATGACCTAAACGGCAGTGCCACAAATATGTTGCACTATCATTATCAACTTTGCATCTTCTGGCATCAATATTATGAATATGTGTATCACTACGATCGAGATTCAATAAACCATTAACATTGGGTGTATGACCATAGAAGGTTTTATTCATGTAAACAGAATAACAATTATTCTCTGTCTTAAATGAATAATCGTATTGCAATAAACATGATCCTATCTTGTTCATGCTCAACGCAAACACCAAATACCATTTATTTAGGTTCAACACTAATCTTGGAAGTATAGGGAATGTGCGATGATGATCATATCAATCTTGGAACCACTTCCGACAGAAATCGTCACCTCAACTAGTCTCCATTTATTCTGCAACTCCTGTTTCGAGTTACAAATCTTAGCAACCGAACAGGTGTCAAATACCCAGGGGCTACTACGAGCACTAGTAAGGTACACATCAATAACATGCATATCAAATATACCTTTGTTCACTTTGCCATCCTTCTTATCCGCCAAATATTTGGGGTAGTTCCACTTCTAGTGACCATTTCCTTTGAAGTAAAAGCACTCAGTTTTGGGCTTAGGTCCAGCTTTGGGCTTCTTCACGGGAGTGACAAATTGCATGCCATTCTTCTTGAAGTTCCCTTTCTTTCCTTTTTCCCTTTTTCTTGAAACTGGTGGTCTTGTTAACCATCAACATTTGATGCTCTTTCTTGATTTCTACCTTCGCCGATTTCAGCATCGTGAAGACCTCGAGAATCGTTTTTGTCATCCCTTGCATATTATAGTTCATCACGAAGTTCTAGTAGCTTGATGATAGTGACTAGAGAACTCTGTCAATCACTATCTTATCTAGAATATTAACTCCCACTTGATTCAAGCGATTTTACTACCTAGACATCTGAGCATATGCTCACTGGCCGAGCTATTCTCCTCCATCTTGTAGGCAAAGTACTTGTCAGAGGTCTCATACCTCCCAACATGGGCATGATTCTGAAATACCAATTTCAGCTCTTGGAACATCACATATGTTCTGTGGCATTCAAAGAAAATTTAAAGTCCCGGTTCTAAGTCGTAAAGCATGGTGCACTAAACTATTAAGTAGTCATAATACCGAGCTTGCCAGACATGCATAATATTTGCATCTACTCCTGCAATAGGTCTATCACCTAGCGGTGCATGAAGGACATAATTCTTCTGTACAGCAATGAGGATAATCCTCAGATCACAGACCAAGTCCGCATCATTGCAACTATCATCTTTCAACTTATTTTTCTCTAGGAACATATCAAAAATAAACGGGGAGCTATATCGTGAGCTATTGATCTATGACATAATTTGCAAATATTATCAGGACTAAGTTCATGATAAATTAAGTTCAATTAATCAAATTACATAAGAACTCCCACTTAAATAGACATCCCTCAAGTCACCTAAGTGATACGTGATCCAAATCAACTAACCCATGTCCGATCATCATGTGAGATGAGGTAGTCATCAATGGTCAACATCTCTATGTTGATCTTATCTACTATATGATTCACATTCGACCTTTTGGTCTCCAGTGTTCCTAGGCCATGTCTGTACATGCTAGGCTCATCAAGTTTAACCCAAGTATTCTGCATGTGCAAAACTGTTTTGCACATGTTGTATGTGAATGTAGAGTCTATCACACCCAATCATCACGTGGTGTCTCAACACAACGAACTTTCGCAACGGTGCATACTCAGGGAGAACACTTTACCTTGAAATTTAGTGAAGGGATCATCTTATAATGCTACCGCCGTACTAAGAAAAATAAGATGCATAAAAATATAAACATCACATGCAATCAAAATATGTGACATGATATGGCCATCATCATCTTGTGCTTTTGATCTCCATCTCCAAAGCAACGTCATGATCTCCATTGTCACCGGTTCGACACCTTGATCTCCATCATTGCGTCATGGTCATCCCGCCAACTATTGCTTCTACAACTATTGCTAACTCATAGCGATAAAGTAAAGCAATTACATGGCGTTTGCATTTCATACAATAAAGAGACAACCATAAGGCTCCTGCCGGTTGCCGATAACTTACAAAACATGATCATCTCAGAAAATAACGTATATCTCATCATGTCTTGACCATATCAAATCACAACATACCCTGCAAAAACAAGTTAGATGTCCTCTACTTTGTTGTTGCAAGTTTTATGTGGCTACTACGGGTTTCTAGCAAAAACTGTTCTTACCTACGAAAAAACCACAACGGTGAATTATCAAGTTTGCTGTTTTAACCTTCTTCAAGGATCGGCCACAGTCAAATTCGATTCAACTAAAGTGGGAGAAACAGACACCCGCTAGCCACCTTTATGCAAAACCAGTTGCATGTCTGTCAGTGGAACCGGTCTCATGTACGTGGACATGTAAGGTTGGTTCAGGCCACTTCATCCCACAATGCCGCCGAATCAAGATAACACGTTGGTGGTAAGCAGTATGAACATCATCGCCCATAACTTCTTTGTGTTCTATTCGTGCATATCATCCATTCATAGACCTGGCTCATGATGCCACTGTTGGGGAACATACCATGCAATTTCAAAAAAAATTCCTATGCTCACGCAAGATCTATCTAGGAGATGCATAGCAACAAGGGGGAGAGTGTGTCTACTTACCCTCGTAGACCATAAGCAGAAGCGTTTCACAAACGCGGTTGATGTAGTCGAACTTTCTTCGTGATCCACTGATCGAGTACCGAACGTATGGCACCTCCAAGTTCTGCACACGTTTAGCTCGGTGACATTCCTCACCTTCTTGATCCAGCAAGATGTTGATGTAGTAGATGAGTTCCGTCAGCACGACAGCATGGTGACGATGACGGTGAGTGGCCTCCACAGGGCTTTGCCCAAGCACTATAAACTTATGACCGGAGGCAAAAACTATGGAGGGGGGCGGCACACACGGCTAAGATAATGTCTGGGGTGTGCTAGGCGCCCCCCTCCTCATATATATAGGTGGGAGGGAGAGGGGAGGCAGCCATGGGGCACCCCAAGTAGGATCCGAATCCTACTTGGGTTTCTCCCAAGTGGCGCCCCCCTTTCCATAAATTGACGGAGGGAGAAGGAAAGGGGGAAGAAGGAAGTAGTACTTCCTAATTTTCCTTTTTTTCCCCTTCCGCTCTTTCCTTTTCCTCTTTTGCCAGCCCATATGGGGGTGCACAAGCCCCTTCTGGCTGGTGTGTTTCCCCTCTTGGCCCATAAGGCCCATATCTTTTGTCGGGTGTGCCTGGAACCCCTTCCAGTGATTCGATATGTACCTGGTACCCTCCGGAACAGTTCCTGTGTCCGAATACCACCATCCTATATATCAATCTTTACCTCTCAACCATTCCGATACTCCTCGTCATGTCCTTGATCTCATCCGGGACTCCGAACAACATTTGGTCACCAAATCACATAACTCATATGATATTATATCGTCATTGAACGTTAGCGTGCGGACCCTATGGGTTCGAGAACTATGTAGACATGACCGAGACACCTCTCCGATCAATAAACAATAGCGGAACCTGGATGCTCATATTGGCTCCCACATATTCTACGAAGATCTTTATCGGTTGAACCGTTATGACAACATATGTTATTCCCTTTGTCCATCACTATGTTACTTGACCGAGACTCGATTGTCGGTATCTTCATACCTAGTTCAACCTCGTTACCGGCAAGTCTCTTTACTCGTTCCGTAATACATTATCTTGCAACTAGCTAACTGATTAGTCACTTTTCTTGCAAGGCTTCTAATGATGTGTATTACCGAGAGGGCCCAGAGATACCTCTCTGATACTCGGAGTGACAAATCCTAATCTCGATAGATGTTAACACATCAAACACCTTCGGAGATACCTGTAGAGCATATTTATAATCACCCAGTTACGTTGTGATGTTTGATAGCAGACAAGGCATTCCTCTGGTATCCAGGAGTTGCATAATCTCATAGTCGAAGGAATATGTATTTGACATGAAGAAAGCAATAGCAATAGAACTGAACGATCAACATGCTATGCTAACGGATGGGTCTGGTCCATCACATCATTCTCCTAATGATGTGATCCCGTTCATCAAATGACAACACATGTATATGGTTAGGAAACTTAACCATCTTTGATTAATGAGCTAGTCAAGTAGAGGCTCACTAGGGACACGGTGTTTTTATTTATGTATCCACACATGTATCAAGTTTCCGGTTAATACAATTCTAGCATGAATAATAAACATTTATCATGAAATAAGGAAATGTAGAATGAAAACTTTATTATTGCCTCTAGGGCATATTTCCTTCAAATGGCACAAGCTCTTCGAACTCCTGTCTGAATCAGTTCGGTTTCTTGAGTCTCAACTACAAGTTGAAAGACATTGATTAGCTGTGCTGCGACAAGAAGTTGAAGGACTACGGAAGTCCCTGGAGAATTCGGATGCATACTTTCTGGTGCAACAGCAAGCATTGGAGGATTTTAGCGCCAAATAGGAGAAGGCTAATAAGCTTGCTAAGCTTATTGCCAGCATGGTGGATACCCAGGATAACGTTTCTTGAGCTCTTGTGAAGTTGCTTCAGTTATGGACTTATTTTGCTGTTGCGTTTATTTGCACTGGTGGTAAATTTAGACGGCCAGTGTATGTAATATGCTACTTTGTTCCCTATATTTGCACTGGTGATGAACTTTGATGCCCAGTGGATGTAATATGTGTAATAGCCGTAATAGCGTAGCGTTAGTTGCTTGCTTATTTATTTCCTTGTTGTATTGTTTATTTGTTTGCTTGTAGTCAGTGTGGTTCTTTTTCGTGGTTTACTACTGGTCGCAATAACCTACTTTTTAAAACTAGGCCACAATAACCATGGGGAACATATGGATCGTTGCCACCATGGTTCTGCTATCTGATGTAGTGACCATGGGCCTCCAATGGGCCTTCTATGGGTCGTAGAATCAATGGGCCTCCTATGGGTCGTATGCTCGATTGGCCAAATGTGGGCGAATAACATACCGCATTGTGGGACGAAACGGGCTAGAGTGAAAATCATACATTCATGGGCCGACCATAACGGGCCGTTAATAGGCCGATGAGTATAACGGGCTTAATTCTATCAACAGGTATAACTGGCTGTTAATGGGTCGAATTTGATGATGCTATGAATACGGCCCAATGGATTAACGGGCCACAAGAGGGCCAACTTTAACCAGGGGCTGAATTTGGCTCACAACCGGAATAGGCCGGTAATGGACCGTAAGTAATCGATTGCTGCAAATCAGCCCAAGAATAAATGGGCCCTTAGAAGGCCAAAAGATAACACGGGCTGGAAACAGCCCAACGGATTAATGGGCCTTTAATTGGTATAACCCGATATACTGTTCATTATGGGCCAGCTTCACCATGGGTTGTTAGTGGTCCAAGAGTTACACAAGGCCTCATATGGGCCGAAAGACGTCATGGGCCATACATGGGCCCAAGGTTACAATGGGATGAAATCATATTGGATGGCCCAGATGATGCTACTGGGCCTAATTCGAATAAGCCGTAATGGGTCGTGTGTTAACGAGTTTAAATGGGCTATGTGCGAATAGTCATTAATAGGCTTTCAGTGGGATGGGCCGTTACCTTTTTACCAGGTCAAACGGGCCAGCCTTTTGACCTGAATGGGCCACTGTTGGACCGAGCCACGTGTTAACATATCATAGGCGTGTCCCGTCCATTCACTAGTGACATCTGTCCCAATGCTAAGCCGACACATGGATCCGCCGGCGAATGAGAATTTTACACGTGGAAAATCCCCATTGGTCGTTGCTGTTAACGGGTTATTGGATCCAAAACTGGAACCGATAGCTTAACAGCGACCAATTATGGTGGATGCCACGTGTCGGTTACCCTTGACGAAAGTACTTTCATGATGCGTCATTTATCGTCATGGAAGTGAACACTTCCGTGATGATAATTTTGGTATTGTTATGGAACACTTCTACGACAGCACAGGTATGATTATCTAGATTCTGTCATAAAATCGTCATGGATGTACATGCATCGTCATGGATGTACATGCATGATGGAAAACGTGACCTACTGTGACAAACATGTATCATCACGGAAGTGGCTTTTTTTGTACTATACTCTTGAACTCCTACCGAGGGATCTGACGGTATTTCACACAATCAGGTGTACTAGGATTGACGCTATGCGGACACTAGTGGGGATGTTGGCTCGACACAGTGCCGGTCCTGTCGTACTACAATTATGTGCACCAATTAATGCATGTGTGGATAAGCACTTGCATATTACTATGGAATATTACTGATCGACTAAAATTAGACTATGTGCAAAAATTTGTGCAGATGTAACACAAGATAAGAGAGACATTTATTGTAATTAAGAAGATGCCAGTTCTAGCTATTGTTTGCTCGCACGCAATCTTGTCCAAAGCTATCTCTCGCTATGTTTTAAGAGTTGGTTAATGGCATGTATAACAGGTTTTCTATATATGAGGCTCTGACCATGAACCCTCAATGCATTTAAACCATCTTCCTCGACAGAGAACAAGGAGAGTCCATGTCGCGACACCTCTTCTAGCCTTATCGGTGCTCCTTGTCGCCCCCTCATCCAGCTCCTCTTTCGCCAGTCTTCCTTCACATTGGAGCAACCTCCTCCGTGTATGTGTATGCGCTTTCTCTTTCTTTGTTCTTGCATATGGTGATTTATATTGGTTAATCTGTGAATCTGTCCTCATAGATTCATGGATTCTGCTAGCCCGAAGAAGAAGGTTGATGATGTGATGGATGCCCAGATGGTGATGGAGTCTTGTGGCATGCGTCGATTGCGAATTGACAAGCACTCTATTGAGTTCATGCACATCCCCAACAACTACCCTGTAGGGGCACATAATCTTGATAGTGCAGTAGGCATCATTGACCTCAATGTTTTGCCTCCCGTCGAGGAGGAGGAGGAGGGGCCTATGGAAATCCTAAATGACTACCCTGGAGGCTTGTCGGGACCAATCGATGTTATAGACATGACTGACTCTCCCATGGCTGCCAAGGATGGTGTGGGATCGTCAGTCAAGGCGGCATTAACCAACTTCGTGCAACCTATGGTTGCAATCCAGGAAGAAGAGTCACCCATGAACTTCGACCACTTCCCAGAGGTTCCGACAATGCTTGACTTCCTCATGGGTGGCTCCGGGGAAGCTCGACCTCCTCCACGGGGCTCTCAGATATCATCATTCTACGTGCCAAACTCCAAGATCCCCGGACGGTGAATGGCTTGCCGCAAGGGCACATGTGATGGTGATGGTCTTTTAGTTATGCGAGGAAAATAGAATATACATGACATTTTTTGGTGTCTCCTCTGCAAATTCATAACATATGACATTTGACGTAGGTATCTCGATACTACATTCGTTCATGGATCACTAGGTTTCCCTTTGATGCCAGGTTGATCTCGCCTTGAGTTCACGGTTATCTAGAATTAAATAAGATTTTTTTGGGGGGGTTTGAGTTCAGTAATTCGATGAACAACTAGAACTCAAGTGATATATGATGGTGATTTTTTATCCATTGGGGGACAAGTATCTCATGCAATTGTCACATCCCAGATTTTTCCTAAATATGAATTGTTTAAAAAATTGCTTGAGTGCTATTTAGCTAGATTTACCTAGGATTGGTTACATGTCGACCTTGGATGACCACTTAGGAGAGTTAGAGGCCCAACACAAGTAGTTGAAACCCTAGTCACACAAGGTAGAAATCGGAAAATAAAAGCCTATAAAGGGGTAAGTTGGAAAGGTAAATTTCCAAAAGGTTGGCACCCAAGACCACGTGAACACCCGACACTAACAATCTCCACTCCACGCGTCCCTGGCCATACCCAAGCCCTGATGCCATGTCATTGTCGGTGTTCTGGGAACCAGGGTACCCAGACTTGCCTGCCTGCGGCCCATGGCATGGCTCCATCGATGACCTAGTACGGCCCATATATGACACCTTCAAGACAAGACCCTCGCGAGGGGCCAAGCCTCGCGAGGCGGATGACGCCAAGACCTCCGGAGGGAGCGGCATTTCCAGGCTGCCTCTTGAGGAGCAGAGTTTCCTATGTAAGTGCCCAACCTCCTGAGGTTGTAGTGATGCAAGCCATGACGACCAAGGCTAGGCGGGCGCCAGCGGGCGCAGTGGAGCAAGTTTCCTCTTTGGTGCTAAGGAGTCAAGCGCAGGTGCGGAGTCCCGAGGAATCAGCCAAAGGTTTACATTCCCGTACAACAGGACCAGGACCGCCAGGACGGTAGGATGGATGTTGTCACTGAGCCTACCACAGTGTCACGACCAGTAGCTTTGCAGGAGAAGACCACCTTTTGTCAGGATAAGATGTACTACTTGTCCCCATCAAATTGGCCATTGTGGGATCCCTTCCCGCCTACATTTTTGGGGGAAGAGGACCAAGGCCACTATAAGTATAGGCTAGCCACCACCAAGAGAGAGAGAGAGAACACCTTGGAATCACTCCCTCATCAGAGCAGACCTCGCGAGGTTGTTCTTCCCTTGTACTAGTTAATCCTCAGCCCCCCGTGAGGTAAATCCACACAAAGCAGGAGTAGGGTCTTACACTGCAAGGTGGCCCAAACCTGGGTAAACTGTTGTGTCCATCTTCTTTCCCATTTATACAGCTAGGCCATGGGACGACGGGTCGGCTGGCCGAAAAGGTTGAGTTCTTCTCACACACCCCAGAGTTCGAACCTTTTCTCGAGTCTGTGGAGCCCCGAATCTGACATTTGGCACGCCAGCTAGGGGCGTGTCGAAGCCTCTCTTCCACCGTTCTCTCCACCGCTTTTCCGCCGTTCCTATGGCCGATGCTTGTCGTGTTCGTGCCAAGCGTTGGGCCGCTCGGGTCGCCCAGACGGCACCCGTGGGAAACAGCGACCCTCGCTGCTCTGCCTCCCCGCTGGTAATGCCTCCACCAACCCTGTTGCCCGCAAACAGCAGGACTCATCGCTGCCATGATCCGTGCGGCGCAACGTCCACATCGTGACTCCATCACCCACTCCAGTTGCGGCATCATCTTCTCACGTTTAGCGCGGGCCGGCCAACATGCAGGCCGCGCTGCTCATGGCGCATGAGCTCCTGCGCTATCGCCCAGCCGATGACCTCTACGAGGATTGGCTTGGCCGCATCGCCAAGCTTGTCAGCGCCGCTGGAGAGGCCCCTGCGCAGTCTCGCTCGCTACCTCCCCCGTTGTCTCAGGCGGGCGACGTGGCCCACAGCACACCTACTCCTCCTCTTTGGCGCGATGTTGTCCCCGAGCCCAGGCGTGAGGCACCCCAGCGTGACCTGCCGTACAGTGCGCTGGCGCGCGATGAAGAAAGCTGGCACGTGGTGCAGGGGCCCCAAGGAGAAGCGCATGCGCTCCCAGCACCACCACGTCAAGACGCATGCCGCCGGAGGCGGCAGCGCGTGGGCGTCAAGATCAGCCTCCTCCTCTGTGGCTAGACCCTGTGAGTGCGGCAGGTTGCCATGCTTTCACCCCAGAGCTGTGCCGTGTCGTCTGGCCCGGCAAGTTCAAGCTGGATCTGCCTCCATGCTACAATGGCACTCCTGACCCCGCTGAGTTCCTCCAGCTCTACGATCAAAGCATGGAGGCGGCAAACAGCGACCAGAAGGTCATGGAGCTGGTTCTCCATGGCCCTCAAGGACGTCGCACACTCTTGGCTCCTGAACCTCCTGGTGGGGTCAATCTCCTCCTGGTATGAGCTTCGCGTGCGCTTCATCGCCAACTTCCAAGGCACTCGTGACCGTGCTCCTGCAGTAGGCGACCTGTGCCGCATAAAGCAGCGGCCGGGAAAGACCTTGCACAAGTACATGCAGCGCTTCACCAATGTTCGCCTCGAGATCCCGAAGTTGTCGGACGAAGCCATCATCTCGGCGTTCACTGATGGTGTCCGGGACGTCAACATGAAGGAGGAACTCGCCATCCATGAAGACTTATGCTCGGCCCTGGAGATGTTCAACATGGCCGCCAGATGTGCGAAGGCAGAGGAAGGTCACCTCTCCCTCCTGAAGCCTCCGGAGGTCGATCCCGAGGACAAGAAGGCCATGGCAAACGACATAAAGCACAAGGGCCCCGCCGTGTTCGCGGCAGAACCTGAGGTGAAGCGCGGCTGTGACCACGATGAATCATCCAAGGGCAGCCGTCCGTTCTCTGACTTCCACAACGTCCACAGCCACAACACCAATGACTGCCAGGAGCTTAGGGCAATCCGCAACGGGTGCCTTGGCTGCCGCCCTGAGCGCAATGACCGTGGCTACGGCAACAAACGAGGCCACGGTGGAGGCCGCTGGGACAACCGCAACCCTTGCCAGGACTGGCGCGATCAGCCTCGTGAGGACCGCTGGCAGGGCCCACCTTGCGAAGGCACCTGGCTTGACCAGCCTCGCGACAACCGCCCTCAGGGAAATGCCGACCTCCCTCTGCTGCCACTGCCGCCCCCCCCCCCCAAGGAGGAATGATGACCACCACCAAGACGATGGGGCTGGGGGCTTCCAAGAGCATTGTGCCATTGCCTGCATCCTGGGTGACGCTCAGGCTCCACCTCCCATCGCATCTTCAAGCAGTTTGCTCGTGAGGTGAACTCGGCCCTCCCCAAGCTCGAGGCGTCGCATCTCCTCAGGTGGTTCAATTACGCCATCACCTTGGACACAACGGACCAGCTCAAGTGCTCGTCACCGCTAGCGCGCTCACGATGCTCTCCTCGCCAACCATCACCAATGTCCTCGTCACCAACTCACTCATCGACGGTGGCGCGGGGCTCAACATCCTCTCCGTCGAGACATTTGACACAATCCAGGTGCCATACGACCAGCTTCTGCCCACCAAGCCCTTCTCAGGGGTGACCGATGGTTCCACCGTCCCCATAGGGCAGATTCGCCTCCATGTCACCTTCGGCAAGCGCGACAACTACCTGATACGTCCATTTTGCATCATGCTTTTATATCAATATTTATTGCATTATGGAATGTTATTACACATTATATCTCAATACTTATAGCTATTCTCTCTTATTTTACAAGGTTTACCATGAAGAGGGGGAATGCTGGCAGCTGGAATTCTGGCGAAAAGGAGCAAAGATTGGAAACCTATTCTGCACTGCTCCAAAAATCTTGAAACTCCACGAAACTTATGTTTGGAATTAATAAGAATTATTGAGCGGAAGAAACACCTCAGGGGGGCCACACCCTGACTAGGAGGGTGGGGGCGCGCCTACCCCTACTGGGCGCGCCCCCTGTCTCCTGGGCCCCCTGGTGGCCCCCCGGTGTCCATCTTCTGCTATATGAAGGCTTTTACCCTGAAAAAAAATTGGGGGCAAGCTTACAGGACGAAACTCCGCCGCCACGAGGCGGAACCAATCTAGAGCTCCGGCAGAGCTGTTCTATCGGGGACACTTCCCTCCGGGAGGGGGAAATCATTACCATCATCATCATCAACCATCCTCTCATCAGGAGGGGGTCAATCTCCATCAACATCTTCACCAGCACCATCTCCTCTCAAAACCCTAGTTCATCTCTTGTATCCAATCTTGTATCAAAAACACAAATTGGTACCTGTGGGTTGCTAGTAGTGTTGATTACTCCTTGTAGTTGATGCTAATTGGTTTACTTGGTGGAAGATCATATGTTCAGATCCTTTATGCATATTATTACTCCTCTGATTATGAACTTGAATATGCTTTGTGAGTAGTTACGTTTGTTCCTGAGGACAAGGGTGAAGTATCTATTAGTAGTCATGTGAATTTGATATTCGTTCGATATTTTGATGAGATGTATGTTGTCTTTTCCTCTAGTGGTGTTATGTGAACATCGACTACATGACACTTCACCATTATTTGGGCCTAGAGGAAGGCATTGGGGAGTAATAAGTAGATGATGGGTTGCTAGAGTGACAGAAGCTTAAACCCTAGTTTATGCGTTGCTTCGTTAGGGGCTGATTTGGATCCATATGTTTAATGTTGTGGTTAGGTTTTACCTTAATACTTCTTTTGTAGTTTCAGATGCTTGCAATAGGGGCTAATCATAAGTGGGATGATTGTCCAAGTAAGGGCAGTACCCAAGCACCAGTCCACCCACATATCAAATTATCAAAGTACCGAACGCGAATCATATGAGCGTGATGAAAACTAGCTTGACGATAATTCCCATGTGTCCTTGGGAGCTCCTTTCTCATTATAAGAAATTGTCCAGGCTTATCCTTTGCTACAAAAAGTATTGGGCCACCTTGCTGCACTTTATTTACTTTATTTACTTGTTACTCGTTACAATTTATCTTATCACAAAACTATCTATTACCTACAATTTCAGTGCTTGCAGAGAAAACCTTACTGAAAACCACTTATAATTTCCTTCTGCTCCTCGTTGGGTTCGACACACTTACTTATCGAAAGGACTACGATAGATCCCCTACACTGCGGGCCAATTCATTTAGCCATCTGGAGCAGATCGATAGCTACTCCCCTGGCCATCAGGTCAGGTTCGGAAACTTGAACTACACGGCCGATATCCGCGGAGATTTGATCTTCGACGGATTCGGGACTACGCCAGGAGCACCGAACGGTCACGATGAGCACGGCTTAGACCTGGTGTCGGACAATACTCGGGATATCGCACCCATAGGAGCCCCGGATTGATTGTGCCGTCCGAAGACGGGTGGATGGACCCCGCCCCGGAGGCCGCACACTCATCGGCGATAGAGCCGAACGCAGACTCCACCCCTCGAGGAGGCTGGTGTCATCGGACGCCCGGACTCGTGTCTGGCTGTAGGTTCCAGACCGCGCGCCCCCGAGCCCGCTGAATTTGGTTGGGCTCCGGTAATGGAGTTCACCACTGCGGATATCTTCCAACACTCGCCCTTTGGCGACATGCCAAACTCGTTAAAGTCTCTCTCTTTGTCAGGAGACTCTTGGCCGAACTATGTCCGGCTCGAGTGGGAAGCAGGCAACGAGGGAATTCGTTGCCCACCCACCACCCACTTCATTGCCATGATCGATGATTTGACCGATGTGCTTGACTTCAACTCTGAAGACATCGACGGTGTGGACGACGATGTAGGAGAAGAACAGGAACCACCGCCTGCGGGGCGCTGGACAGCCACATCCTCATATGATATATGTATATATGGTGGACACTCCGAAAGAAACCAATGGCGACGAGGCAATGGAGGATAACCCCTCAAGGAAGAAAGCAAAGCATGGGTGTCATCGGCGCTGCTCCAAGCCCCGCCACAGCAATATCGGCACAAGAGACGACAACAATCCGGATGGTGCCGAAGATGAATACAACCCCGATCTGCCTGCCTTCGAGCAGGCCGAACAGGAAGATGGGCAAGTCAGCCCAGATGAACAGGCGACGGACGGATATGTGGAGGAGGACAATTACATGCCCCCTCCGAAGACGAGATTAGCCTCGGCGATGACGAATTCGGCGTGCCCGAGGACCCCGTATAGCAAGAGCGCTTCAAGTGCCGGCTTATGGCCACTGCGAGGAGCCTGAAAAAGAAGTAGCAGCAGCTCCAAGCTGATCAAGATCTTCTCACAGATAGATGGACTGAAGTCCTAGTAGCCGAGGAATATGGACTCGAGTGCCACACCAAAGGTTATCCACAGCACAAATGGTTACCTCAACTCGAGGACGAACCCATACTACTAGCACAGGACGAGGTTGACCGGCCACCTCGTGGCCGGGATAAAACGGCGCATCAACCCGAATACCAGCCCGCACCCCCACGCGAATAAACTACGGCCCGGGGCAATAGGCAGGACATGCAAGACATATTGGAAAACAAGGCAGGACAGCCAAGATCGATCTACAAATCGCGGGGGCGTGCCCCAACATGTGACGATGATCGTCACGCCGGATACACTATCAATAAGTCCGGCCGGGCCGAACATAGCCAACCAGATTCATTCGAACTGCGTAGCCACATATCCCGGCATAGAGGCGCCGCACACCCCCTCTGCTTCACTGACGAAGTGATGGATCACGAATTCCTAGAAGGGTTTAAACCCGTAAACATCGAATCATACGATGGCACAACAGACCCCGCAGTATGGATCGAAGATTTCGTTCTCCACATTCACATGGCCCGCGGTGATGATCTACATGCCATCAAGTATCTTCCCCTTATACTCAAAGGACCGGCCCTGCACTGGCTAAATAGCCTACCGGCAAATTCCATAGGCATTTGGGAAAACCTGGAGGATGCGTTCCTCGACAATATCCAGGGCACGTACGTGCGACCACCGGATGCTGATGACCTGAGTCACATTACCCAAAAGCCCAGAGAGTCAGCCAGGAAATTCTGGACTCAGTTCCTAACTAAAAAGAACCAAATTGTCGACAGTCCGGACGCCGAAACCCTGGCGGCCTTTAAGCATAATATCCGTGACGAGTGGATCGCCCGACAACTCAGCCAGGAAAAACCAAAGTCCATGGCGGCCCTCACGACACTCATGACCCGCTTTTGCGCGGGCGAGGACAGCTGGTTGGCTCGCAGTAGCACCACGCCAATAAACTCCGGCGCCGGATGTCGCGACAATAAGCGGCAAGCCACGCGCCGCGGACATAAGCGTCGGAACAATGGCGACAACATCAAGACCACGGCAGTCAATGCGGATTGATGGCTCTCGTCGTGGAAAAAGCCGTTCAAAAGAAACAATCGAGGACCGTCGATGCGGACCGCATACTTGATCGCTCGTGCCAAATTCATGGCACCCCGGATAAGCCAGCAAACCACACTAACAGAGACTGCTGGGTGTTTAAACATGCCGGTAAAAAAAATGCTGAGAACAAGGACAAGGGGCTGCATAGCGACGATGACGATGAGCCCCGGCGTCCGAACACGGGGGGACAAAAGAAATATCCTCCCCTGGTGAAAACGGTCAATATGATCTACGCCGCCCACATTCCCAAGCGGGAACGAAAGCGAGCACTGCGGGACGTCTATGCGATGGAGCCAGTAGCCCCAAAGTTCAACCCATGGTCAGCCTTTCCGATCACTTTTGATCGTAGGGATCACCCTACCAGCATCCGTCACGGCGGTTCAGCTGCATTGGTCCTAGACCGAAGCATCAACGGATTCCACCTTACGCAAGCCCTTATGGACGGCGGCAGCATCCTGAACCTGCTTTATCAGGACACAGTGCGCAAAATGGGCATCGACCCTTCAAGGATCAAGCCCACCAAAACCACCTTCAAAGGTGTAATTCCAGGAGTAGAGGCCCGTTGCACGGGCTCCATAACACTGGAAGTGGTCTTCGGATCTCCGGATAACTTCCAAAACGATGAGTTAATCTTCGATATCGCCCCTTTCTGTAGTGGCTATCATGCACTGGTTGGACGAACCGCATTCGCCCGATTCAATGCAGTACCACACTATGCATACTTCAAGCTCAAGATGCCAGGACCTCGCGGGGTTATAACAGTCAATGGAAAGACGGACCACTCTCTCCGTACAGAAGAGCACACTACAGCCCTCGCGGCAGAAGTACAAAGCAGCCTTCTCCGGCAAACCACCAATCCGGCGACAACAACCCCGTACACTGTCAAGCGAGTCCGGAGTGCCCTACAACAGGATCGCTAGGCACGCTAAGAGCACGACTAGTAGTCCGGCCTCCACCCCAGCCCCATTCAAGCAGCATTCGTGCTGTGCGTAGACAATTACGCACTCAAAATACCATGGGCATAGGCGGAGGCGCAATAAGTGATGCGGTCAACAGGGAAGCCTCTTCAGAGAACCGGATCATCGGACTCCTCACAAGAGGGAAAACCAAGGAGGCAAAAGGCTTTGTGCACAAAGGGAATACCCAGGTGGTATCTGTTAATGATCGGTATACCCGTTTTATATACCTACATGCGGCTCGCCCTTGGATAGGACATGTCAAATAGTCCTCTTTACTTCTACTCAACACATTAATTGTAAAGATACGCTTGGACGTATTATTTATCAATGGGAGATAATATATAGCGTCAGCTTATTATTGCTATCTTCACATTTTTTCTAAAAATGTTTATTTAATATTGAAATCGTACACTTTGGTACGATCAGTTTGCCAAGGGCTTCTCACGGTGCCCCCTAATATGGCAAGATAAGTCCGAACACTTTAAACAGTGTTGCACCTCAAACTTATAGCATTATATGCATCAGCTCCGAATCATGTCTTGGGTCAATAGTTGGGTTTGCCCAGCTCCCTTGTTTTGGTACCTTATGTTCCGTTATATCGGCTAAGGTAGCGCAGGGAGAACTACTGCGATTGTGTCCCGGTTCTTCCGGACAAGCACCTCAGTAGAGAAAGCCGAAAACTGACTGTCATGATGCGGCGACATCTGGTCGCTGTTCGAGAGGTCTTAAAATCCTTAAAAGATTTTTTCCGCTTTAGGCGAGGAGTCGGCCTCATCCGATTTAGGCGTGTATAGCACCCCAATTCGGCTTTCCGGATTCTAGGGGCTTCGCCGCAATTTAAAATTGTAGACTTCTATGGCTAAGTGAGAGTTATAAAGCCGCATAGTCCGATTGCCTTGTTCGCTGCGCCAAACACCTCCTTCACGGACCAAAAATTTGGATAAAAGAGTGTTTCAGGTTTTCCACAAACACCCCAGTACTAGTTACGAGGGGGCGGAAGGCGACGACTGGCCTACTTTCAGAATTTTATAAACAGCTGCATAGAAGGTAATATTTTAAATCAACAAAATGCTACATAGCGCAAACAAGTTCATTTTCATATTACAAAAGACGACATGAGTACATTCATTCAAAGATTGTGTCCTTGGTACATTCATCGGCCGCCAGACGAGCACCTTTCATCACGCCATCATAATATTTCTCGAGGTAGCGATGCGCCTTGCCCTCTGGTGGTCCTTCCTTCACCAGCTTCTCCGCATCCAGCTTGGCCCAATGCATCTTCGCACGGGCAAAGGCCCGGCGGGCACCCTCAATGCAAACGCATCGCTTGATAACTTCAAGTCGCGGACAGGCATCCACCATCCATTTTATAAGACTGAAGTAGCTGGCGAGCAGGGTCTCACCAGGCCACATCCGGACTATGAAATCCTTCATGGCCACTTCGGCCGCCCTGTGGAGTTCAACCAATTGCTTCAGCTGGTCACTCAGAGGCATTGGGTGTTCGGCTCCAGCATACTGGGACCAGAACAACTTCTCCGTTGAGCTCCCCTCTTCGGCACGGTAGAACTCCGCGGCATCCGATATGCTGCGTGGCAGATCTGCGAATGCCCCTGGAGAGCTCCGAATTCGGGTAAGAAAAATAAATGTCTCCTCCATGTGCTTGCTTTGCATAATGAATGCCTTACCCGCCGCTATCTTCTTGGCCGCCTGGATTTCCTGCTGGGCCTTTTGGGCTTCGACCTTGGCGTCTTTCGTGCTCAAAAGGGCCTTCGCAAGCTCAGACTCCTTCGTCTTGAAGTCATGCTCCAAGGACTCGAACTTCTTCCCGAGCTCCTGGAGCTCTTGCTGTACCTCGCCCACCCTAGCATCTTGCTTTTCACGCTCAATGCGCTCCGTAGCCGCCTTGTTTTCGGCCTCGGATAGCGCTTTCTTCAGGGACTCCACTTTGATCGTGGCCCCTGTTACAAAATCATGACGCTTTTTTGTTAGCGTCACCAAGTTTTCCTATTCTTTGTGATATGTGAACAGGGTATCACTCACCTTTGTTCTCTTCGAGCTGCCTTTTCGTGAGGCTGAGCTCCCCTTTGGCCTGCTCCAGGTCCCGTTTGAGTCCGGTGACCTCTGCTGTGCGGGCAGCAGCGGCAAGCAGCACCGCCTGCTCATTCACATTGACACATACTGTTAGACTCCTGTCGTTTAGAGTTGACCCTCCGTTTGGCTTTTCTTTTCGAACACCAAACAGAGTATCAGGGGCTACTGCCTATCGGGTGATAATTTCCTACACTTTTGATTACTTACCTCAAAGCCTGTCAGGAGCCTGGTACAGGCTTCGGTCAATCCACTTTGGGCGGACCGAACCTTCTGAATCACCGCACTCATAAGAGTATGGTGCTCTTCATCCATGGAAGCGCCGTGAAGCACCTCCAGTAGACTATCCGACACCTCTGACGTAACGGAAGTCATCGGCACGGTCGGCTCGCCCTCCTTAGCGAGGGGCTGCCTGCCCGAATCCGGAACCTTTGGAGGTTCCAATACAGTGTCCGGCTGGGAGCCCAACTTGCTGCGGCTCTCGTTGGCATAATCTGCGGGGACCTTATGCCCCGTGTGCCCGGCTTCTGGAATTTCGCCTTGGGGCGTTTCCAGAGTCGCCTCCCCCTGCTCTGGGAGCCTTTGGGACAACACCTCTGTGTCATCCGCAGGCCAAGGGTAAGTGGCCGTCGGGAGCGAATTCATCGCCGAATCGCTCAAAGACCCATCCCAAGAGGATACCTCGGGATGGGCCCTGGCCGGACTGCATATACGTGTTCGGTGTTATAACAAGCTATGAAGTGAAGTCGCACTAAAGTACAACAGAGTGCGGATACTTACGATCTTACTAGGGGCTTCCCCCTGGGCAGCCACTCCTCCTCGCTGTAGGCGGCCGTGGTGGAGTGATCCAGAAGGGACGCCTTTCCCCTCTTGGGCGTCCTAGCCTCCCCTCCAGCGCTGCTTTCCTTTTCTTCTCCTCCCCAGTGCGGGGAGGTGGAGTTTCCTCATGTTTTCCCCCGCCTCCCCGGGAGGAATCTGCTTCATCGTCTTCGGACAACGAGTCTATGACGGCCTTGCGCCGGGGACCCTTCCTGGTCCCCTGGGCCGCCCTCTTAGGCCCTTCGGCCTCCCCGGATGGGGCGGCCCTTTCCTTTTCCTCCTCCCCTTCATGGGAGGAGTGTGCCTCATCATCTTCGGATGAGGCGTCCGGTATGACCTTACGCTGGAGACCCTTCCTGGTCCCGGGGGCCTTCTTTTCGGCCTTCTTTTCTAGCACCTTGTAGGGTGCCGGGACTAGCATCTCCGTCAGGAGAGCGGTTGCCGGACCTTCTGGCAGTGGAGCCGAACAGTCGATCCGCTCCGCCGTCACCATGTAATCCTGATTAAATACACACGATAACTTAAAATCCTCCCATGAGTATGATGAGAAAGCTACACCCTGTGATGGTCAGAAAACTCACTGGATGGGGGAGCCGCGTGGCGTGAAGTCCGCGGTCCTCGGATGTGGGAGGAGGTATTTCAGAGGCCTTGAACAGCACCTTCCATGCGTCCTTATGTGTCATGCCGTAAAGCTCTTGAAGAGTTTGGTGTTCGGCCGGAATGAACTCCCACAGATTAAATGCCCGTCTTTGACACCGAAGAATTGGGTGGACGAGCATGACCTGGACCATGTTGACAAGCTTGATTTTCTTGTCCATCATATTTTTGATGCAATTCTGAAGTCCTGTCAGCTCTGCAGGTTCACCCCGGGCCAGGCCCTTCTTCTCCCAGGAGGTGAGACGCATGGGAATTTCATATCAGAATTCAGAGGTCGTCGCCCAGTTGGCGTCGCACGGCTCGGTGATGTAGAACCACCCCGATTGCCACCCTTTCACGGTCTCCACAAAGGAGCCGTCAAGCCAGGTAACATTGGGCATCCTGCCCACCAAGGCGCCTTCGCACTCCGCTTGCTGGACGCTCACAATCTTCGGCTTCATGCAGAAGATTCGTAGCCACAAGCCGAAGTGGGGCTTGATGTGGAGGAAGGCCTCGCACACGACAATAAACACCGAGATGTTGAGGACGAAATTTGGGGCTAGATCATGGAAGTCCAGCTCATAGTAAAACATGAGCCCGCGGACAAAGGGATGAAGTGGAAATCCCAGTCCACGGACGAAATGGGCAAGGAACACGACCCTCTCGTGGGGTCCCGGAGTCGGAATGATCTGCCCTACGTCTGGCAGCCGGTGCGTGATATTTGCGGCCAAGTATCCGGCCGCCCGGAGCTTCGTAATATGCTCCTCCTTGACAGTGGAGGCCACCCACTTGCCTCCTGCTCCGGGCATGTTTGGCTGTGCGGAGAAGGCGTGAACTAGGGCGCTAGAGCTCAAGGGTGTGAGAATGGATAAGCTAAGAAGGAAGAAGGCGTGGGTAAAAATGTGGAATCCTTATCCCTTTATAGAGGCGATGAAAATGGTGCGCCTCCCCGCTTGCCTGTTGAAGATCGCTTATTTCCCAAGCGCCACGATTGATGGCGCGGTTGGGTTGCCCATACCCGTATTGATGAGAATCCCGTGATAAGGGGACATGATCTCTGCTTCGACAAGACGTGCCGAGGAAACTGCCTCGCAATATGTGTAGTGGCTGGTTGTGGGAAAACGGTTCGAATAATGACTCGACCATAGTATCGTGTCACGTTATCTAAAGTTGTCAGCACATTATATTTGTGGAGTATCATTCTCTCTACGGTGGAATGTGAGAGTCATCTTGCAGAGCCGGAGATGATTTAAGTGTTCGAGGTTTACTTTCGAGTATTTGGAGATGGAACCCGCCTTGCAATGCCGAAGACAATCTACACGCCGAACTCATCGTCATTGAAGCCTAGTTCAGGGGCTACTGAGGGAGTCCTGGATTAGGGGTATCTGGACAGCCGGACTATATACTTTGGTTGGACCGATGAACCATGAAGATACAAGACTCTAGACTTTGTCCTGTGTCCGGATGGGACTCTCCTTTGCATGGAAGACAAACTTGGCGATCCGGACATTAGATTTCCTTCTTTGTAACCGACTCTGTTTAAACCCTAGCCCCCTTCGATGTCTATATAAACTAGAGGGTTTAGTCCATAGAAGGACAATCATAATCATAATAGGCTAGCTTCTAGGGTTTAGCCTCTATGATCTCGTGGTAGATCAACTCTTGTAATACTCATATCATCAAGATCAATTAAGTAGGAAGTAGGGTTTTACCTCCATCGAGAGGTCCCGAACCTGGGTAAAACATCGTGTCCCTTGCCTCCTATTACCATTAGCCTTAGATGCACAGATCGGGACCCCCTACCCGAGATCCGCCGGTTTTGACACCGACACTCGTTACAATTTATCTTATCACAAAACTATCTATTACCTACAATTTCAGTGCTTGCAGAGAAAACCTTACTGAAAACCACTTATCATTTCCTTTCGCTCCTTGTTGGGTTCGACACTCTTACTTATCAAAAGGACAACGATAGATCCCCTACACTTGTGGGTCATCACTACCACATCGAGCTCATCGACTTCGACGTCGCCCACATTCGCCTCCCATACGATGCCATCCTCGGGTATCAAGCCCTCGCCAAGTTCATGGCAGCGAATCACCACGGCTACAATGTCCTCAAGATTCCAGGAAGTGGCGGCATCATCATGGTCGCCTGCGACGAAAAGGATGCGGTGTGCTCCCTCGAGCACGCTTACCAGGCCACGGCGGTCGAGAACTCCGATGACGAGTGTGTTGTCCTGCCTCCTGAGGCCATCTACAAGAAGAAGAAGCTGTTCCTCCTCAAGGGGCGTTAGGAGGTCCGGACGCCCGATGATCATGCCTCGGGCCCCGCGCCCACCGCTGGGGCGCCTTCCTCTCTCGCATAGGAAGGCATGCATGGCGCCCCTCTCAGGATGGGCTCGGGGGCTCTCATCTAGAGGGCCTCTAGCCTGGCCAACATCACGAGGGAGGCATTCGGGCACCATGTGGAGGCGTGCTTCAGCACACACTTCTAGGAGCAAGATGCAAGGCGCGAGGTGCCAGGCGCTCAGGAGTTCATCACCAAGGCAATCGAGAGCTTCAGATGGCAAGCGTCACCCCGCATCACCCAGTGCAGCTGCTGCCCCAGACATGGGTGGCAAGCTGCGCGTCTGCGTCAAAATTCCATGCCTCAATAGGGCTGCTTCTTGGAGCTCTTCTGGCCGTCCCGCGTTGGCCAGTGCAAGGGCCACCCCCACATCTATGTATGCATGTCGTTCGTCTTGCCGAACATGGCTGCCTCGCACCAGCGCTACATTGCAAGGCATCCTGGCAGCTCACGAGTCTAGGTGCCAGGCGATCCTGACGGAAGAGGTGATAGAACCTCGTGAGCCCCCCAGGACTCAGGAGCCGGCCGGCTCATGAGGAGCGACTTCTACAGCGCGCATCTCCAGCTACTCCAACACTTCTTCAGCGACTGTGCCAGGTGACTTTTTGATTTGTTCGGTTGAGGGCGCCGCTCGGGCTGCATTATCCTCAAGCTATACGGGTCCGTCCTTGCCACATGTATCATTTTGTGCATGTATCAGAACTGGCCTCACCCTTTCATGAGTTGTTTTATATTATCACCTGCATGTCTGGTGCTTCGCCACCATGAATGTCGTGCGCCCTCACAAACCCGCTCGCGACCGCCTCATGATTAAGGACTGGCACGACGTCTGTGCTCGGGTTCGTCCATGCATCGTCGCTAAACCCAAGTGGCCAAGCTCTGTCTCGTAGGCCAGCTCTCGTGTACGTCACCTCCCGTGGTCCTTGGTGTCTTCTTCTCGCATGAGCTAATCGAGAGTGGATGAGTCAGGGAGCACGACCGGTGCCTCGCCGCCGTGGGAGCCGCGCGCCGGTTGTCTTTCTTTAGGATTGTTGCATGAGAAGATTGGGCACGACGTCTGTGCTCGGGTCCGTCCCTGCGGCTTCAACAAACCCAACGGCCGAGCTCTGTCTGGCGGGCCAGCTCCGTTCACGTCACCTCCTGGGGTTGTTGGTGTTTGGCCTTCTCATGCGATGTCCTCCGGACATTCACTCAAAGCAGTCCACCTAAACATCTCGCAGGGTCCTTACAAATGTTCCAAAACAAAATTCAGGTGGAAATCGCCTTCATGTAGGACCCCGTGAGTCCCGCGCTAGCTCACGGGTGCCCATATACACCTCCTCCAGTCCCGCCATGCTAGCCACATGTACGGACGGGGTTGTACACGCCCCAGAGTCTCCCCCGAGGGAACTCCCACCCACGCACCAGTGGAAGCCCCATGCTCCGCGCTGGCGGACAACACTGTCAAGGAGCGACTATGCCCACTGTCGGTGTCAAAACCGGCGGATCTCGGGTAGGGGTCCCGAACTGTGCGTCTAGGCGGATGGTAACAGGAGACAAGGGACACGATGTTTTTACCTAGGTTCGGGCCCTCTCGATGGAGGTAAAACCCTACTCCTGCTTGATTGATATTGATGATATGGGTAGTACAAGAGTGGATCTACCACGAGATCAAGGAGGCTAAACCTAGAAGCTAGCCTATGGTATGATTTTTGTAATGGTTGTTAGTCCTCTGAGACTAAAACCCTCCGGTTTATATAGACACCGGAGAGGGCTAGGGTTACAGAGTCGGTTACAATGGTAGGAGATCTGCATATCCGTATCGCCAAGCTTGCCTTCCACGCCAAGGAAAGTCCCATCCGGACACGGGGACGAAGTCTTCAATCTTGTATCTTCATAGTCTTGGAGTCCGCCGATGATGATAGTCCGGCTATCCGGACACCCCTAGTCCAGACTCCTCGGTAGCCCACGAACCAGGCTTCAATGATGATGAGTCCGGCGCGCATATTGTTCGGCATTGCAAGGCGGGTTCCTCCTCCGAATTAATTCATAGAAGATTGTGAACACCAGGATAGTGTCCGGCTCTGCAAAATAAATTCCACATACCACCGTAGATAGAATAATATGTACACAAGTTCAATCTGCTGATGTATTTCGTGGCATGACATCACGCCACTACCAAGCCTTTACTTGAATCGTTTTTATTATACCACCTCAGCGCATTTAGCGAAGCGGTTTCCTTGGCACGTCTTGTCGAAGCAGAGATCGTGTTCCCCTTATTCCGGGATTCCCATCAATACGGACATGGGTAACCCAACCGCGCCATTGATTGTGGCGCTTGGGAGATAAGTGAGTTTTACCAGGCCGGTGGGGACGCATAGTCTTCGTCCATCCATATATAAGGGGATAAGGATCTGCCTTTTTTACCTATGCCTTCTTCCTCCTTTGCTTATCCATCTCCGCGCACTCGAGCTCCAGCGCCCAAGTCCGCACCTCTCGTCTCAACCTTCTCCAGCCATGTCCGGAGCGGGAGGCAAGTGGATGGCCTCCTCCGTCACGGAGGGGCACATCGAGAAGCTACGCGGCGCCGGATACCTATCCAGCGACATCGCGCACCGGCTGCCCGATGAGGGGCAGCTCATCCCCACCCCCAGGCCCCATGAGAGGGTCGTTTTCCTTCCCCACTTCCTCCGCGGACTGGGCTTCCCACTACATCCCTTCGTCCGGGGGCTCATGTACTACTACGGCCTAGACTTCCACGATCTGGCGCCAAACTTCATCCTCAACATCTCGGCGTTTATCGTCGTGTGCGAGGCCTTCCTCTGCATCCAGCCTCACTTCGGCTTGTGGCTGAAGACCTTCAATGTCAAGCCAAAGGTTGTGAAGGGCAGCCAAGCAGAGTGCGGAGGCTCCATGGTGGGCAAAATGCCCAACGTCACTTGGCTCGAGGGCGCCTTCGTGGAAACCATCAAAGGGTGGCAATCGGGGTGGTTCTACATCACCGAGCCGCGTGACCCTAAATGGGCCACGGCCCCCGAGTTCAGATCTGGTAACCCCATGCAGCGCACCTCCTGGAAAGAGAAGGGCTTGCTATGGGGCAGCTCGGAGGAGCTGACCGGAATCCAGTCCTGTCTCCAAACCCTGGTGAACAAGAAGCTTAAGCTTGTCAACGTGATCCAGGTCATGCTCGTCCACCGGATTCTCCCCTGCCAACAACGGGCCTTCAATCTGTGGGAGTTTGATCTGGCACAGCACCGAACCCTTAGCGGGCTCTTCGACACAACGTACGAAGCGGCCTGGAGGGTGCTGTTCAAGGGGGGAGAAGCCCCCGCATCCGCAACTAAAGATCGCGGATTCAGCACGCAGCGCCTGGCCGGTGCGGTAAGATATGTTATCCTTTATGGGACACTCGTTTCTTTCACAATGTGACTCTATGTGGGATCTAAAACTCCCAATGCCTTTAACAGGACTGGCAGAGGACGTTCGGACAGGTTAACTGTCCGGCTCCCCTCCCCGAAGACCCAGCGGATACCCGTTTGACGGGGCTGCTAGTCCCGGCACTTTATGTGGTGCCGGAGAAGAAGGCCAAGAAGAAGGCCACGGGAACCCGAAGAAGTTCCTGACACCAGGTGGTATCGGACTCGTCGTCCGATGGCTCCGAGGCGGACTCCTCCCCCAGAAACGAGGAGGAGAAAGAGGCCTCTCCCCAAGAGGGGGGAGAGAAGAAGAGGAAGGCTTCCCCAACGGGGGAGGCCGAAGGGTCCAAGAAGGGAAGGACCCTTCCTCCGGACTGCCCTGCCAACGCCGATGACGGCAATGAGGAGTGGCCCTCAAGGGCCAAGCCTCTGGCAAGATCGTAAGTATCCGGATTCCTGAATGATTTATAATTTTTCTTTGTGCCACGTAGTGTCCTTCTAATGCCGCATACAACCCGTAGTCCGGCCGGGGATGATCTTCCCGCTTCATCGAGCGGGTCCTTGGCACCGTCGGATGTGGATTCCCTCCCAACCGCCTCAACTCCCCGTGACACTGACGACGCTGAGGTGGGGTCCCGTGAGGGGACCCATCAGGAGGACGAGGCTTCGGAGGTGCCGCAAGGCAACCTCCCGGACTTCGCACCGGACTCCGCACCGGAACCTGCGGTGGTTCTGGAGTCCGGCAGGCGGCCCCTTCGTAAGAAGGGAAAGACCGTGACACCGGCGGCCTCCATACAACCGGAGGCGCCGGACAACTTGTTGGAGGCGCTCAACGGCGCTTCCATCGAGGAAGAACACCGCACTATCATGAGTGCGGTGATTCAGAAGGTTCAGCTTGCCAAGAGCGGGCTGACCGAAGCCTGTAGCAGCCTTCTAACAGGCTTTGAGGTAAGAAGTTTTAAAATATGTAATGTAATACCGCATAGACAGTAGCCCCTGATGATCGGTTTGGTGTTCGGAAAGAAAAGCCGGACTGAGGATCTAAAAAAAAGATATACGCAGGAGGTCTAAAAATTATGTCAATATGGGATTGCAGGCTGCGCTGCTGACCTCTGCCGCACTGACTGCGGAGGTCGATGCTTTGAAGCAGAACCTCGAGCGGTCCGAGAACGAGCTCGGCCTTGCCAAGAAGCAGCTCGAGGACAAAAAGGTTGGTAACACCGTATTAAGGTTGTACCTTACAGAAAAGGATTTTGGTTGCAAGAGAAATAACAAGGATAACGTGGGCACTGCAGGGGCCACGAACGAGGTGGCGACCCTGAAGGAGGCCGTGTCCGCGGCCGAGCTAGTGTGGCCGCAGAACGAGCTGAGCAAGAGAAGCAGGAGGCGCGGGTGGCGGAGGTGCGGCAAGAACTCCAGGCTCTCGTGGAAAAGCATGAGAGTTTGGAGCGCGACTCAAAAACTCGAGAGTCCGAGCTTGCCTCGGCTCTTGAGAGTGCCAAAGCCGCTAAGGCCGAGGCCCATAAGGCCCTCCAGGAGTTTGAGGCGGTGAAGAAAATAGCGGCGGGTAAGGCATTTTTCATGCAAAGCAAGCATGTGAATGTGAATTACCTATTACTTACCCGAATTCGGAGCTCTCCAGGACCGTTTGCAGATCTGCCTTGCAGCGTGTCCGATGCTGCCGCATTCTACCAGGCTGAGGAGGGGAGCTCAACGGAGAAGGTCTTGGTCTCGGTAGATTTGAGGCCGGACATCCGTGCTTTTAGCGACCAGCTGAAGCAGCTGGTCGAGCTCCACAAGGTAGCCGAGCAGGCCATGAAGGGCCTCATAGTTCGGCTGTGGCCCGAAGAGGCCATGCCTAGGAGCTACTTCGGTCTGGTGCGGCGGCTGGTGGATGCGTGTCCCTGGGTGGATGTCATCAAGCGCTCTGCCTGCATTGAAGGTGCCCGTCGGGCCCTTGCCCGCGCAAAAGGGCACTGGGGCAGGCCGGATGCTGAGAAGCTTCTGACGGACGCGCCGCCGGCGGGCAAGGAGTATCGCACGCCCGAAATGTATTATAAGAGTGTCCTGAAGGGTGCCCGCAAGATTGCGGATATGTGCCCCAAAGATGTAATATTTGAGTAGACTCGCAATGTGTTATCCTATGCGCTGAAAACTTTGTTCATATGCGCTAAGCAACGCTTATTAATTTAAAATATTACCTTCTGTGCGGCCGTTTATCAAATCTGAGAGATGGCAAGTCGTCGGCTTCAGCCCCCATGCCACGAGTGCTGAGGTGTTCGGGATAAACTTGAGTGCTCTTGTTCCTATTTTTGGGTCCATCTAGGGAGGCGCTCAACACGACGAACAAGGCAACCGGACTTATAATGCTTGAACACTCTCACTTAGCCATAGAATTCTATAATTTTAAATTTCGGCGAAGCCCCTAGTGTTCGGAAGACCGAGTTCGGGGCGCTATCCACGCCTGGGCCGGACAAAGCCGGTTCCTCACTCTAAGAGGCATAAGTCTTTAGGGACTCGCAAAGACCTCTCGAACAGCGACCAGCTCTCGCCTTATCATGACAGTCAGTTTTAGCTTTCTCCACTGAGGCGCTCACCCAGCTCAACCGGGGCGCAATCGCAGTGGTTCTCCCAGTGCTACCTTAGACGATAGAATGGAATGTAAGGTACCAAAACATGGGAGCCGGGCAAACCCAACTATTGACCCAAGACATGATTTGGAGCCGATGCATATAGTGCTATAAGTTCGGGGTGCCGCACTTGTGAAAGTGTTCGGACTTATCACACCATAATGCGGGGAACATAAGCCCCTGGTGTATTCGGCCGTACCAAAGTGTATGGATGCAAAATGTCATAAATGAACATATATGTAAGAAAGGAATGCAATTATAAGCGAAAAAGTGATGCATTGTTTATTCAAGGAATTCTGCCATGAGTGCAGAACGATACAAATAGTGCGGTAAGCAAGGGATTGGACTATTAGACATGTCTCCCTCCAGGGGTAGGCTGCGGAATGGTGTATTAAACAGATTTAATGCTCATAATGGAGACAACCTGAGTATTCATCGTAGCCTTTGTCCTTCCCTGGCTGTTGCATCATGAGTTCGGCAGATCCACTGTCGGACAGGGCCTCTGGTGAATGGAGTCCTGTGGATAAATAAAAAATAAAAAAGGAAAAGAAAAAGAGCGACACACTTGGGAGCCCCTGGTGTGGTTGAGCCGCACTCTGGGTCTGTCGTGGTCGTGCCCCTCCCCCTATGCCCATGGTATCTCCAGAGCGTAATGATGTATGCGAAGGGCTAGTCTTGCAATCATGCAAGGGCTGGGGTTGGGGCCCCATTGCTACGCGTGCTCAGAACGTGCCAGGAGGTCTTGATGTATGTTACTCCGGGCGCGTTTGGCCATGTCCGGTCATTTAACGGCCGGATTCGAAAGTTGCCTTAAGAGGCTGCTCTGTACTTCCGCCGCGAGAGCCGCTGTGTGTTCCTCCGTCCGGAGGGAGCGTTCCGTTGACCGTGATGACTCCACGAGGGCCTGGCATCTTGAGCTTAAGGTATGCATAATGCGGCACCGCGTTGAACTTTGCAAACGCGGTTGGTCCGAGCAGAGCGTGATAGCCATCGCGGGCGGGACTATGTCGAAGATTAACTCCTCGCCGGAAATTATCCGGGATCCGAAGACCACTTCCGGTGTGATCGAGCTGTGTAATTGGCCTCAACACCTGGTATGGCGCCTTTGAAGGTCGTCTTTGTAGGTTTAATCCTTGAGGGTCTATGCCCATCTTTGCGACCGTATCCCGATAAAGGAGGTTCAGTTGTTGCCGCCGTCCATCAGACTCTAGTGAGGTGAAATCCATCGGCGATTGGGTCTAAAACCAATGCGCGAATCCGCCATGGCGGATACTGGTGGGGTGGTCCCTTCGATCGAAAGTGATCGGGCAAGAGGACCATGGATTGAACTTCGGGGCGACTGGCACCATCGCATATACGTCCCTAAGTGCATGCTTCCGCTCCCTCTTGGGTATGTGGGTTGCGTATATCATGTTTACCGTCCGCACTTGTGGGGAAAACCCTTCCGTCCTCTACTGTTCGGCGGCCGGGTCTCTTCCTCGTCATCGCTATGCAGCCCTTGTCATTGTTTTCGCAATTAACTTGCTCGCTGCTTGAACACCCAACAATCCCTGTTGGTGTGATTAGCTGGCTTTTCGGGGGTGCCATGTATCTGGCAAGAGCGGTCGAGTATTCGGTCCAAATTGGACGAACCCGGAGTGGTTCTTTTAAATGGCTTCTTCCGCTGACCGGGTTTAGAGCCTCTGAATCCGGCGTTAACTGCCGTATCCTCAGTGTTATCGCCGTTAACGCGGCATTTCTTTTTGTTTCAACGCGACCTGCCATTGCGGTCCTTGTTATCCGGACTGCCAGAATTTTTGCTGAGGTTGTTACTGCGGGCTAGCCAGCTGTCCTCCCCCGCACAGAAGCGGGTCATGAGTGATGTGAGGGCTGCCATGGATTTCGGCTTTTCCTGTCCTAGGTGCCGAGCCAGCCACTCATCGCGGATGTTATGTTTGAAGGCTGCGAGGGCCTCTGTATCCGGATAGTCGACGATTTGATTTTTCTTTGTTAAGAACCGTGTCCGTAACTCGCCGATTCGTCTGGCTGCTGAATTATGTGGCTTAGGTCATCGCGTCTGGTGGTCGCACATATGTGCCCCGGAAGTTGTCGAAATGCGGCTTCCGTGTCCTCCCAACACCCAATTGACTCTGTTTGGCAAGCTGTTAAGCCAATGCCGAGTTGGTCCTTTAAGCTTGTGGGAGATATTTGATGGCGTGGAGATCGTCACCGTGGGCCATATGGATATGAAGGAGATAGTCTTCGATCCAAACCGCGGGGTCTGTTGTGCCATCGTAGGATTCAATGTTAACGGGTTTAAACCCTTCAGGGATTTGATGATCCATTACTTCATCTGTGAAGCATAGTGGGTGTGCGGCGCCTCTATATTGGGCAATATCACGACGTAGCTCAAGAGAGCTTTGTCTACTGTGTTCGGCCCGACCGGAGTTGCTGTATCCGGCGCGACGGTAGTCGTCGCGCATCATGGGGCGCCCACGTGATCCGTAGATCGATCTTGATTGTCTTGCCTTGTCCTCCAATATGTCTCGCAAGTCCGGCGCATTCCCCCGTGGCTTCGCACTTTTCGAGCGGTGCCGGGGTACGGTTCTGGTGGAGGGCCTAGATGCCTCTCTGTCGCGGCCACGAGGTGGTCGGTCTGCCGTATTGTGCGCTGGTGATGAAGGTTTATATGCCTCCTCCTCTAATTGGGGGAGCAACTTGCATTTTGGGTAGCTTTTGGAGGGGCGTTCGAGTTCATGCTCTTCGGCCGTGAGGACCTCGGTCCATCTGTCGGCCAGCAGGTTTTGATCAGCTCTGAGCTGTTGCTGCTTTTTCTTTAGGCTGTTTGTCGTGGCCATAAGCCTGCGTTTAAAACGCTCTTGTTCGACGGGATCCTCGGGCACGACAAATTCGTCGTCGTTGAGGCTTGTCTCGTCTCCGGAGGGAGGCATGTAATTGTCATCCTCGACCTCTTCGTCTGCCGCTCTCTCGTGAGGGCTGGCCTGCCCTCCTCCTTTGAATCTTCTTTGGAGGGGTTGTCTTCGCACTCTACGGGGTGTTATTATCTCCGGTGCCGGAATCTCCATTCTTGCTATGGCGGGATTTAGAGCGGCGCCGCTGACGTCGGCGCTTGGGCTGTTTCTTAGAGGAATCTGCCTCCGCTGCTTCTTCGTCATTTCCATCCTTTGGGATGTCCACCATGTATATGTCGTATGACGAGGTGGTCCTCCAGTGCCCTGTAGGCGCTGGTTCTTGGTCGTCTCCGGCATCATCGTCCATACCGTCGATGTCTTCGGAGTCGTAGTCTAGCATGTCGGTTAGATCGTCGATAGTGGCTACAAAGTGGGTGGTGGGTGGGCTTTGAATTTCTTCGTCGTCCGCATCCCAACCATCGACCGCAGATCCGCCAGGCTCTCCTGATAACGAGAGATACTTTAGCGAATTCAGGATGTCGCCAAAGGGTGAGTGCTGAAAGATGTCCGCAGCGGTGAACTCCATGATCGGCGCCCAATCGGATTCGATTGACAGGGGCGCAGGAGGTTCGGAGTCCGGCGAGGAGTCCGGCACCTCGGAGTCACGGGCTTTGCAAAGGACAAGGTCAGTATTCGGCTCCATCACCATAGAAGTTGCAGCCTCCGAGGCGGTGTCCAGCCACCCGTCCTCGTCTGCCTTGGTCGGCTCGAACTATGGGTCGGAGCGGACATGTGCGGCGACCTCGAGTACTGTCCGGTGGCGAGCTAGATCATGCCCATCGTGACAAGGCGCACGCGGCCATGGCTCGAATCCATCAAGATCAAGTCTCCGCGGACGTCGGCCATGAAGTTTAGGCTTCCAAACTGACTGATGGCCGGGCGTAGCTTTCTATCGCTCGGATGGCCAAGTGAATTGGCCCGATGCAAAGCCGCCCGACACGAAGATCTGTCCGAGAGAAAAGTCTCACCATGGACGGTGTTGTTGTTGATTGAAGAAGCCATCAAGCCTATCGGTGACGACACAGAAGAACTCTCAATGAAAGCACCAATGTCGGTGTCAAAACCGGCGGATCTTGGGTAGGGGGTCCCAAACTGTGCGTCTAGGCGGATGGTAACAGGAGACAAGGGACACGATGTTTTTACCCAGGTTCGGGCCCTCTCGATGGAGGTAAAACCCTACTCTTGCTTGATTGATATTGATGATATGGGTAGTACAAGAGTGGATCTACCATGAGATCAAGGAGGCTAAACCCTATAAGCTAGCCTATGGAATGATTGTTGTAATGGTTGTTCGCCCTACGGACTAAAACCCTCCGGTTTATATAGACACCGGAAAGGGCTAGGGTTACACAGAGTCGGTTACAATGGTAGGAGATCTACATATCCGTATCGCCAAGCTTGCCTTCCACGCCAAGGAAAGTCCCATCCGGACATGGGACGAAGTCTTCAATCTTGTATCTTCATAGTCTTGGAGTCCGGCCGATGATGATAGTCCGGCTATCCGGACACCCCCTAGTCCAGGACTCCCTCACCCACGCACCAGTGGAATCCCCATACTCCATGCTGGCGAACGACACGGTCGAGGACCGGCTATGCCCATGCTAAATGGAAGCACCATGCTCCTCGCTGTTGAATAAACAACTGAGGGCACCCTAGTGGCTGCAATAACCTGAGGAGGGCCAATAAGCTCGTTGGTTGGCCTCACCGTGCCGCTTTCCCTATGGGAGTGCCGTGCGAGGGGGCTGGGCACGAGGGCTATGCTTAGGACACGCGTGATTCACGCAACCCCACTAGGTCTCACACCTGGTCTTCTTGCATCCCTCCCAAGCGAAAGCTAGCGAGGAAAGGTATGGAGGGCTCCGGATTAACTCAGGCGTTGCTCACATTCCTTCATGAGGGATGTTCGTACGTCAAGGGGGACCCCTGAGCATCGCGACTCAGGGGCCTCAACGGTCACGTAGTCCCTCACCCCTTGGCCTCATCCTAGTGATCGGGATGCCCCAACAGTAGTTGATATATGCGTGGGGCCGGGCCCTGCAGACGCAGATTACTAAAGCAAACAGGAAGGAAATTGAGCACGAAAAGGAAAATCGTGGAGTCCCAGCAAGTTATTACAAAACACAATGTTCCACGAGTTTAAACAAGAAGTTCTCACGGCTCCGCGAGGCACGATGAATGTTGCAGGTCAAACTAGGAGGAAGTGCCGCCATCGCCTTGGTTGCCGCTGCCGCCCGCCTTGGGAAGCCCGTCACTGATGACGCTGCCACCATCTTCGCCGCCGGCTTTCGCCGCCATAGCTGCGGGGTCGGTGACGACGAGGAACTTCCCCAGCAGGGCCTCCACCTACTCCTTCACAGCTTTGGCAGTAGCATTGCGGGACTTAGGGGCCACTGACTTGATTAGTGCACTGAAGTAGAAGCTAGGGTCTCGGAGATGGATGTGGCTGAAGACGCGCGTCGTGGCCACGGTGAAAAGAGCGCGGCACTCCCCCTCCACCATGGATCCACCCCGAGATCAGCCCCATGCATCCCATAGCCATGCACCTATTGGCGTCCTGGACGTCGGTCCGAAGCTAATCCAGCATGGTTTAGGCTTCTTCCAAAGCCCCGGGCCTGACGAGGGGGCCGCAGTCTGCCAACACAAGGGATTGGGGATGAGGCGGTACCGATGCGGCAACAGGGGTAGCTGGGGGCTCTGGAGCCTGTGAACCCCTCGCGGGTGCAACGGTGGAGGGCGGCTCCGGAGCCAGCTGGCCTACGGAAGTAGACTCCTCCTAAGGCTCCACCACCGTACCTTTGGAGACCTCTTTAGCAGTCTCCCCCGCCCAAGCCAGGGCCCCCGCAGCCACATCATACGGTGGTGCCTCCGGGGTCCCGGCTCCCCCTTCCTATTCTTCACCACGGTCTCCATCCTTGTCACCAGGAGGGGAGTATTGTTGGCACGGCATCAAGAATGGAAAACAAAAACAAGGTAAGATGCTTACTCGTCAGAGGAAATGCACGCCCTCTTCCTGGCCAGGGTGAGGGCACCTCCAATCTTCTTGGGCGCCGGCTTGGTCGCGTCATGAGGATTAGCGGGGCGCGCGATGGCTAGCCTCGGTGCAGCGTCAACGGTCGGTGAGGCGGGGGTGTTGCCTTGAGGAGGGGGTGCCGCCGCGCCCTTCTTCAGGGTCGCTCGGCTTAGCCTCCACAAGGGAGTGGCCCCGGACCTCGTGAAAACCCGGTGGAGCGCGGGGATGCCACGACCGAGGGCTAAGCGTCATCGTCATCATTGAAGAGGTCGCGGAGATCCTCACTCTATGACGTAGGAGAGGTCTCCGCCACGTCATCCACAGTCGCCTTCGAGTCCTCCTCCCCCTTCTCCTCAACGTCGTCGGAGGAGGACACCAACATCGGGGAGTTCAGGAGCTCGGGCGGCACGAGCCCTAGCTCGTTGAAGATAGGCATGGCAGCGACCAGCGTCACCCCGTCGGCGCTTCGATACAGCAAGATGTAGGCCGTCGGGAGGCTACCCGGATCCTTCTCAAGATGAGTGTGTATGACCTTGCCCAGCTCCTCGCCCATCAGGCTCCCCGAGCGCCGCCGGATTTCGTCTTCTACACCCTTGAACTCCCACATGGGGCGCGAGTGTGCCAGAAGCGAGGCCAGGCACTGCGTCAGGAATTCCTTGATGAGCATGGCCCTCGTCATCACCCCGCCCTCCATGTGCACTGTCATCTTCTTTAGGACTGGCGCTACCCGGGGGTCCGTGACCTTTTCATGACCCCACCGATCAAGCTTCTCTGGCAGCTCAGTCGACAATTCTAGCCGCGGAGGCCCCTAGCCTCCATGAAGACCCACTTGCGCCAGAAGTTCTTCACCTTCTTCCTGGCCCTCATGAGTGTGTTGCCTCTGTGGACCACGACAAAGGAGATGCAGCCAAAGCGCTGGGAGGGTTTGTCATCTGAATATAGAAGTAGTGGCGAAGGAGCGCAACGGAGGGCATCACGCCCACAAACGCTTCACGGTAAAAGGTGAAGATGGATAGGAGAAGGATGGAGTTGGGATGGAGGTGTAGAGCCCAAACTTGGTAATGGTTGAGGACGATGGTGAAGAACTCGGAGAGGGGCGGGACGAGCCCCGCAAAAACGTTATGGAGGAAGAAGGGATAGAATGTCTCTGCCAAGGCCCTTTGCTCGGCGGAGCCGGCCAGGAGCATCGTCTCATTCCATTCGTTGTCGTTGCTTGCCGTTAGTGGGAGCACGGCGGCGAGATGTCTCTCCTCGGTGATGGAGGATGCACCAAGGGCCAGCGCAGGACAGATGGAGGAGTTCGTGGCCTGCGCAGCCGACTTCGCCTTCCCGGAGGCCATCTGTGAAGAGCTTGAGAGAGGAGGCGCACAAGGGGGAAGAGTTTGACCAGATCTGGAGGTGCTCTCGGAAGGAGGAAAGGGGATCTGGAACAAGGCAAAGAGAAAGCAATGGTGGCATGATGCGGGCACCAGTCTTTTATCAACCTAGGCAGTTGCCGAGGCAGCGTGGGGAAGTGGGGACGCCCACGTCCCATCAAGCGCCACGCGTCGACTCGATCCGCAGGCAATTGGGGCCCGCGGCACTTCGCCCTTGCCCTTTGGCTTTGCCTCGAAGCCAAGTCCGAGCGCACCTTGGGCCCGGGGGCTACTGTCGGCGTTCTAGGAACCAGGGTACCCAGACTTGCCTGCCTGCGGCCCATAGCGTGGCTCCATCGACGGCCTGGAACGGCCCATATACGACACCATCAAGACAAGACCCTCATGAGGGGCCAAGCCTCGCGAGGCGGATGACGCCAAGACCTCCAGAGGGAGTGGCCTCCCCAGGCTGCCTCCTGAGGAGCAGAGTTTCCTATGCAAGTGCGCAACCTCCTGAGGTTGCAGTGACGAAGCCATGACGACCAAGGCCAGGCAGGCGCTAGTGGGTGCAGTGGAGCAGGTTTCCACTTTAGTTCTAAGGAGGCAAGCGCAGGCACGGAGTCCCGAAGAATCAGCCAAAGGTTTCCATTCCCGTGCTACAAGAAGCAGCCAGGACGGCAGGACGGATGTCATCGCCGAGCCCACTGCAGTGTCATGACCAGGAGCTTTGCATGAGAAGACCACCTTTTGTCAGGATAAGATGTACTACTTGTCCCCATCCAAATTTGCCACTGTGGGATCCCTTCCCGTATACATTTTCGGGGGAAGAGGACCAAGTCCACTATAAGTATAGGCTAGCCACCACCAAGATAGAGAGAGAACACCTTGGACTCACTCCCTCATCAGAGCAAACCTCGCGAGGTTGTTCTTCTCTTGTACTATTTCATCCGCAACCCCCCGGGAGGCAAATCCACACAAAGTAGGAGTAGGGTCTTACACCGCAAGGTGGCCCGAACCTGGGTAAACTGATGTGTCCATCTTATTTCCCATTCATAGAGCTAGGTCATGGGATGACAGGTCGGCTGGCCGGAGAGGTTGAGTTCTTCACAGACGCCCCAGAGTTTGAACCTTTCTTGGGTCTGCGGAGCCTCGAATCCGTCAGTCCTATAAGTACCCCTGCTTCACCTATAAATTTGCCCACCTTGCGCCACCTCTCGCCTCTAGACTGTTGGCAAACCAACGGCCGCCGCCCGCCTCCACCCTAACTGCCTCCAGCTAGATTTCGACAAATCAACGCCACCCCAAGCCATAACACTGCCACCATCGTCTTCCCCGAGCCACAGCACACCTTCTGGGTATCGCCGCCTCAACCAAAGCTTCCCCGAGCACTTATTCCAATGAAGGTTGAACCTCTCCACCACCCCATCATTGATTCTGGTGAGGTGAGCACACTATGGACACTCTCGTCGTGTCCATCATCTTCGCCTTGCTCGTGCGCATGTACTCACCCAGTCATGCATCCGAAAATGCCCAAGTTTGAGAATGTCGTCAATGCCCGAAGATCTCCATCAACCTCGCCACGCCATCTTCGCGCACCTTGAGGACCACCGACACCACCCATGACCTCCCCGTGCCGGTCCAGTCGTGCCCTTCGCCGCCTCTGAAACACCCTGCATCGCAGTCCTTGTGAACAACAAGAGATGTGCCACTATCTTTGTTGTCTTTGACTGTGGCACCCCGGCTCAGAGCGACCGGTTTACCCTGCATTGCCAGCCCAGAGACCTTGCCTTTTGGCAACACACAACAACATGGTACAGAAAACAACCACTTTATACATGCTAGCGGAACATAGTTCATATTACAACACTTAGCGAGGCCAAGCGGCACACCTGGTGCGGCTGAACAATATGTACATTATTTAGTGAACATAAAGGGGACTCGATCATGACAACTACACGACAGCGTAACAACGTCGTAGCGGGACTCCATAGCACAAGGACACCGACGTGGACACAGTCTAGACTCGGACAGCACTCCTTTCCAATAGAACTTTCCTGAAATCTGGCATGACACGCCAGGTCAGTACATTGAATGTACTTGCAAGCTCACAATAAGCATAAACAAGATGACAGACAATATTATGATATTTATCCAATTTAATCAACAATGCAACTATATATATAGCCAACATGCTGTGACAATGCTCAACAGGTACTCATTCTCTCGACTAGCTTACCAGGTGTGACCAACAAACATAATATTACCAAAACATACTCGTGATCCTTGCGGCGATCACAACCCGACCATCTCATGGCCCGTGATCCTTACGGCGATCACAACCCGACTAACTCGTGGCCCGTGATCCTTACGGCGATCACAACCTGACAACTCATGTCCAACTCAACACGATGACCTCACTGTCATCCTTAGTGCAATTTTAGTGTGCATATTTATTAACTGTTGACCCATGGTGTACCTTACTTTCGAGCATGTCCGTATCCGTGGACTCGGCTATCGATAGATTAAATACACTCTGCAGAGGTTAGTACACTGTACCCACACTATGGAACCCATGGCCTCACTCTCCCATCCGAGTGGACCAACAGCATTCCGACGAAACCATTTCACTGTCAAGACACTCTCCCGGCCCCTCCGACTCAGACTCCACCGGGCTAGTCCTGGGTGGCCCCGTGTCTACCTCCAGACACCTCGACCACCGTCGTGGCCACAATCCACACTGGGATCCGGTACCAAACTTAACGTAACAACGGGCTCACAAGGTTATGCTTGCCTACCGGGCCAGGGTACAGCACGCCCATAACCTTCCCTAAATTGAGGTACCGACCAGAGGCACGACAATGAAACGCATTAAGGTCGTCCCATACTGGCAAATGTGGTTGCACTGGGAAAGACTCATTTCAACGGCACCACGACCCGGTCAACAACATGTTCAAGTTGAATTATTAATCAGGTTCAACTTTAATGTGAAAAGAAAATAACCGGTGTCATGGTGCCATACCATGCATCACGTAACATACATGCACCACATAACCGTGCAAAACTGCACCAACTACGCTCCCACGGAGCCAACATAAACTCATGCTACTATACTGGTAAAAACCTCTCTTTACTCATACCAGAACTATTTCTAACAATAACCATCATTATACCTCATACAAAATAATATTTAAACTACTCATCAAATTCTATGACCATATTATTTATTTAAGGGTTATTTAAATCTATGCCCCTCGTCTCTTAGTTGTGCTCACTTTTCCCCATTCGTTAACTTTTTACTCGCTTTTCCCCATGACTCAAAATTTTTGCCTTCACATTTTCCTCACTTTTGCCCCTGAAAAGTTGCTCAAAACCAAGGCAAAATGAGCGAGTGGGGAAAACTGAGCACAACTAAGGAATTGGGGGCACAGATGGAATAATCCCTAGAAGTAAATATTGTTGGTAAGATAATGAGAACTTAGTTGCAAGAGTTAAATAAAGGGATTATTCCATCTGTGCCCCCAATTCCTTAGTTGTGCTGAGTTTTCCCCACTCGCTCACTTTGCCTTGGTTTTGAGCAACTTTTCAGGGGCAAAAGTGAGGAAAATGTGAAGGCAAAAATTTTGAGTCATGGGGAAAAGTGAGTAAAAAGTTAACGAATGGGGAAAAGTGAGCACAACTAAGAGACGAGGGGCATAGATTTAAATAACCCTTAACATACTGAAGTTCAAGCATTTTAACATAACAAGCATATTTATAATATATTTATTATATAACTAATTTAAATGCATCAATATTCATAAGTTCAAGTATGAAAATCATAAATATTGAAGTGGCGCCATGAAAATGTTACTGTGGCTTGCCTTAGTACTGATTAGGTTCACAAGGCTCCTGGTGATCCTCAAGACAAGCTGGTTCCTCTGAAAACATTCAAAAACCACAAAAGAAAATATCAAGAAACCTTCTGAAAATTGCCAGAAAATCTAGATAGCAAGGAAAAATCCCGTCTTTTGGGGGCTGTTAGATTTTTGGACAAAGAACACAATGCAAAAAAGAATCACTGCATTTGGACTTGTAGAATAAAAGTTATTGCTGTTTGAATGCTACTAGAATTTAAATGAATTTGAAAAAAAACAGAGGGGGGGTAACGTCGATGGCATATTTTCCCGGGGCGCCACCACTCATACCGCTTCGCGTGCGTAGTGGGTGGCTGACTAGCGGGCCCCGCTAGTCAGGCCGGAGGGAGGGGAAAAGAAACAGAGAGGCGCGGCGCTTCGCCGGAGCTTACGCCGGCGTTGAGGCTTCTTGGAGGAAAACTAGAGGGAGGGATCGACGGAGAAGGCTCTTGCGCACCTGCCCGTACCTGTAGCGTGGCTAACGGTGACCGGACGGCGTCGGATTCTTCCTCGCAAGCGGAGGCAGAACATGGTGGTCGCCGGAGATGAGGAAGACGGCGGCTAGGGGCGGCTCCAGGGGCTCTAGCTTGGCGCGTTAGCTTCACGGAGGAGAGGCGGAGGCCCTGGCGGGGTCGCCTTGGCTTGGGGGCGGCCGGAGCTGCGGGGACTATCCAGAGGGGATCGCCAGCAAGCTCGGCTCGGGGATGGCAGCCTGCGGCCTGCCCGGCCGGGCTGCAGCTTCTAGTGGCTATAGGAGGGAGAGGTGGTGAGGTGCGATGCTCCAGGAGGCTGCGAAGGGGGGTTTTTATAGGCGGGGCGGCGAGGAGGGCTCGGGCTCCGCCGGAGGACAACTGTCTCCGGCGCCCGGCGACGAATGGTGCCAGAGAAGGGGGGAAGGTGACGGGGGTCACGCGGGAGCTGTGCGTGGACGCGGATGAGCACAGGAGCAATGAGGAAAGGGACGAACACAGTGCGCGGGCACTGTGCCATTGGCCGGACCGTGCCCGTGCTTGCTGCGGTGAGCTCCGGCGTCAGCGAGCTGCAGGGAGGAGTAAAGGGGGTGGAGACGAGGATGGTTGGAGGGGGAACATGCTCTGGCTGGCCGAGCAGCGGGCACGCGCGCCACAGAGGCGCTGGCGACGCGCAGAGCGCACGTTTGGCATGCCAGCACCCTCGGACGAACACGGTCACCACATGGACCGTGACATCAGGCCACATATGCACTAACCATGATGTCTGGCGTGTAGTCCTTAGTAAACTTAGGTGTTACCACGGCTTGGTTTGTTTCCAGGTGCAGTAGAAGTGAAATGGTGAAGAGGTTAAGTTACTGGGCAGAAACTTTGAACAGTTACTGTGGTCAAACCACAAGGATTCAAGGGCTGAGCTTTGGGGTTTTACTGACTCTTACGAAGGTGAATAAGCACAAGGAAAACCAGCTACATTGGAGCTAGTAAAAAGGTAGTTGCTGTAGAAACTACCATTTCAGCACAGAAGTGAAAATATTTTCTGTAGCCAAAATACTCCAAAGAGTGGTGAAATATTTTTGCTCAGAAATGTGCCCTAGGGTCCAAAGAATATTTGGGATTTTTCTCAGGATTTTTGGGGCAACAAAAATGAGGGTTGCTTTGGAGGTCAAAGAGTTTAGCTAGGGTTTAAGAGGCAAAATGAATATTTTTCATTTAAGAAAAATATTCCAAGCAATATTTTAGGTTGGCCAGGGGTGAAATGATGGATTAGAAGAGGAGAGGGGGCACGGGTGAAAATCTAGGGATACCCAAGTGATCAAGTCCAAATGGAATGATTCAAAACTCCAAATCCAAAACCAACTCAGTTGAAAATCAAGCAAAGAAAAGAGGGCAAAAACCAGGCTGTGACAAACCTCCCCCACTTAGAATGAATCTCGTCCTCGAGATTCGGTTGCTTGGGAAAACCATTCTGGATAACATGCCCTTAGAAATTCTTCTGATTCCCAGGTTGATTCTGACTCGGTATGATGCATCCATTGAACCTTGTAAAATTTCCGTGACTTACTGCGAGTGACTCTTTCCATCTGATCCAAAATTTTCACTGTCCTCTCTTCGTAGGTCAAATCCTTTGCCAGCTCTATCTCTGCCAAATCGGTCTTTTTCTCGAGTGGTGAGATGCATCTTCGCAGTTGTGAAATGTGGAACACGTTGTGCACGTCGGACAGTTCCGGAGGCAGCTCCAACTGATATACCACAACACCTACTCGTGTCATGACGGGAAATGGAGCAATAAACCCGTGTGCCAATTTTCCACGGGTTTGGAACCTTTTTACTCCCTTCATGGGTGTGACTCGAAGGTAGACATGTTCTCCGGGTTCAAAACTGATCTGCCGGTGCTTTGCATCATAATAACTTTTCTGTCGCGATTTGGCCAGTTGTAATCTGTCTCGGATCTCCTTGACTTGCTTTTCGGCTTCCAGCATGAGATCTGTTCCGAAAATGCGGCTGTCTCTGGTTTGAGACCAATTTAATGGAGTGCGGCACTTACGGCCATACAAAGCTTCATAAGGTGACATTTTTAAACTGGTCTGGAACCCATTGTTATACGAGAACTCGGCGTATGGCAAACAATCTTCCCATTGTGGTCCTTGGGCTAAAACACAGGCTCGGAGCATATCTTCGAGTATCTGATTTACTCTTTCCGTTTGCCCATCCGTCTGAGGATGATAAGTAGTGTTGTATTTTAATTCCATCCCAAGGGCTTGACGGAGACGGGTCCAGAAAGCAGAGGTGAAAAGTGAACCTCGGTCAGTAGTGATGGTTCTGGGAACTCCATGGAAACTGACAATCCTGGATACATACAGTCGGGCAAGCTCATCTGCATGGTATGAGGTTTTGACTGGGAGGAAGTGAGCCACCTTGGTTAATGTATCCACTATGACCCAGATCGCATTATTGCATCGTCGGGTCCTGGGTAATCCTGTGATGAAATCCATATAGACATCATCCCATTTCCATTGTGACATGGGCAGTGGTTGGAGAAGTCCGGCTGGTTTTTGATATTCCGCCTTAACTTTGTTGCATATGTCGCAACAGGCCACAAAATAAGCAATGTCTTTCTTCATTCCATCCCACCAGAATATTTGTCGAAGGTCTTCATACTTTTTTTGCCTCCGGGGTGGATTGAATATCAGGATTCGTGGGCTTCTGACAAAAATTTCTGCTTTAGGTCAGCTTGATTAGGCACACAAATTCTTCCCCTGAATCGCAGGGTACCATACTGATCCTTCGAGAAATCAGATGACTTGATGCGTTTCTGCAGTTTGGCATCGCCTGGCTGGGCCTTGCGGATTTCCTCCTCAAGAGTAGGAGTGACCGTCAGAATATTGGCAAGACCAGCCTCAACAATGACCAGGTTGAGCTGAGCAATTTCTTCTTTGAGTTCGGAAGGCAGAGACTATAGCATGACGTTTAAACTGACGGGCTTTCGACTGAGTGCATCGGCAACCACGTTGGCCTTACCCGGATGGTAGTTTATTCCAAGATCATAATCCTTGACCAACTCCAGCCATCTTTGCTAACGGAGGTTTAAATCCGGCTGAGTAAATATGTACTTGGGACTTTTGTGGTCGGTAAAAATTTGGCACCTTTTTCCAATGAGGTAGTGTCTCCAAATTTTTAAACCATGAACTACCGCGGCCAATTCCAAATCATGAGTGGGGTAATTGCCTTCATGGGGTCGTAGCTGCCGTGAGGTGTAGGCTACTACCTTGCCATCTTGCATAAGCACGCACCCAAGTCCTTGCCGAGAAGCGTCGCAATATACGTCAAAGCTGCGGTAGATATCTGGAAGTGTTAATACCAGCGCGGTTGTTAAGCGCTTCTTTAACTTGGTGAAACTTTTCTCACAGTCTGACGTCCATTCAAACTTCTTATCCTTTTTAAGCAACTCCGTCATGGGCTTAGCAATCTTGGAGAACCCTTCAATGAAGCGACGTAGTATCCGGCTAATCCAAGAAAACTCCGGATCTAAGACACGGTGGCAGGTGGCAACCAGTCGAGCACGACTTTTACTTTGCTTGGGTCCACGGCTATTCCTTCAGCGGATAGTACATGCCCAAGGAACCCAACTTGCTTGAGCCAAAACTCGCATTTACTGAACTTGGCGTACAACTGGTGCTCACGGAGTCATTGTAGCACTGCGCGGAGGTGTCCTTTATGCTCTTCTTCACTTCTTGAGTAAATAAGTATACCATCGATGAAGACGACCATGAACTTATCAAGGAAATCCATGAACACTTTGTTCATCATGTCCATGAAGAAGTCGGGGCCGTTGGTGAGGCCGAAGGACATGATGGTATATTCATAAAGACCATAGCAAGTGGTGAACGCGGTCTTGGGAATATCCTCCTTTTCAATTTTGAGCTGGTAACATCCAGTCCGCAAATCAATCTTTGAGAATACCTTGGCTCCACTGAGCTGATCAAACAAATCATCAATTCTTGGCAGAGGGTATTTGTTTTTGATCGTGACATCATTCAACTGTCGGTAGTCCACACACATACGAAGGCTGCCATCTTTCTTGTCCACAAAAATAGCGGGTGATCCCCATGGCGAGGAACTGGGACGGATATATCCTTTTTGGAGCATTTCATCGAGCAGTTTCTTTAGCTCCACCAACTCGGATGACGGCATTCGATAATATTTCTTGTGTATTGGTGTGGTTCTGGGCACAAGTTCTATTGCAAACTCAAGCTCTCGGTCAAGTGGCATGCCTGGCAGTTCTTCTGGGAATACATCGGGAAACTCACTGACCACTGGAATTAATTCCATTTCTGCTATTGCTATAAAAAACCATTTCCTTGGAGGGTATGATTCTACGAGCAATAAACTTGGTAGCTTGTCCATCTTGTCCGGTCAAATTGACTTCCCGGGTCGCACAATTTATGCATACTTGGTACTGAGTCAGCCAATTCATACCCAAGATAACATCCAATTTTTCAGACTCAATCAGTATCAAAGACGTCGGAAAACGGATTTCGTTGATCCTGACTTCCAGGTTGCGGTAGACAAGATTGCTTTGAATAATAGATCCCAGGGTTTGTACCAACATATTCTTGCCCAAAAGTGAATAGGGAAATTTGTTTTGGGCGAAAAAACCCCGAGAAATAAAAGAGTGGGAAGCCCCAGAGTCAAATAAAATTACTGCAGGTATGTTATTAACAGGGAACATACCAATGACGACTTCGGGATTTTCTTGGGCTTCGTCGGCTGAAATGTGATGAACGTATCCCGTGACGTCGTGCTGACTTGGACCGGCTTCCAAATAATGGATTTGAGGCTTGAACGTAGCATTGGTCCGGGTGTTCTTGGGACACTATTTGGCATAATGTCCGGTTTGTCCGCAACTATAACAGGAATTGTTGCACAGGCGATTCTCCATAACTGGGTTGAGCACATCATTCTTCACTAGGGTGGTGGTCTTGTTAACATTTTGTTGCCAACTGGTCTGGTATGCCATCGGAGTTGGCTGCCATGTACGAACCTTCTGCGCTGGTTGCATTTCCTTCTTGGGCTCAAACTTCCGTTTGTGATCGTTATGGGTAGACTTAGTATCTGACATGAGCTTGTGTTCCCTTTCAGCAATGAAAGCCTTGTTCACCAGGGTTTGGAAATCTGGAAAGTCGAACATACTGAGAGCACAGCGAAGTTGCGGGTTTAATCCACCAAGAAAGCGGTCCATCTTCCTTTCTTCAGTGGCCACATCATATTGAGAGTAACGTGACAGGTGATTGAATTTTTGTAAATATTCTCCCACTGGCTGACTTCCTTGGAGGAGCGCGAGAAATTCACGCTGCTTAGTCTTCATAATTCCCGCAGGGATGTGATATTTTCGGAATTGCTCCTTGAATCTTGACCAGGTAATTGCTTCATTATCAGTCCCTATGGCTTTCTCACTTTCCCACCATATGGCAGCAGCGCCTTCCAGATAATGTGTTACAACTAAAACTTTATCCTCTTCATCAGTTCGAGCAACCTCAAGTTTCTTTTCCATAGTCCTTAACCAATCATGTGCATCCAAGGGATCAACGGCCTGACTGAAACTGGGAGGCTTAGTCCTTTGAAAATCAGATAGCTTGGAGTGAGAGGCAGGCTGATTTCCATTCTATCCAACCATTGCTTGAATACTTCTGAATATTTCCATTAGATCATTGTTTCGTCGTTCCTCGAACATACGCATAATTTGCTCGGTGGAGGGCGGATTTGGCGGTGGAGGCGGTGGTGGAACGTACGGCTCGGGTGATTGTCCTGCCTGTCGTGCAGAACGCCGAATAGGAGAACCCTCGCGAACGTTGCTACCGCACCCTCCCTGCGTCATCCTAATATGATTTTTCTCAAGTCAACGCAACCGAGATGAGAAGCATTCAACAAAAACTGGGGAGAAGCCAGCAACAAAAACCAAGCGAAACCGAAAAGACGAAGAAAATACGGCGAATAAAATAAAGTCCAACATAATTATACATAGACTCATACATGAAAGATAACAACATGCTAGGTCCAACTACCCTCATACATGAAACGAAACATCATGACTAGTACGATTACAACCATACTCCATCCCAACAACTAAGAATACTCGAAAGCTCTACTGCTCGGCTGGCGCTGCGGGGTCCTCTCCTGATGCGGACTCGGATCCAGAACTAACGGGTTTAACGGAGACCTCCGGGTTAAAAGTGACACGACAACGCTGCCTCGAGGGCTCTCCCTCTAGGGCAGGTGGAGGGCGGATCATCGGGGCTGGAGGAGTGGCGAGGAGTGAAACCTACTCTGTAGGAGCACTAAGGGGACTCGCAGTCGCAGTGCCCGAGCTACTCGGGGGAGTAACCGGAGAAACAGAGGATCTAGAACTGGCAGGAACGTAGGGAATAAATCCCACAAATGGAGAAGTAGTGGCTGAGCAAGCAGAGACTAAAGTAGCTAAAGCAGTACGGGCACGACTCAGCTCACGAGCCATCTCGTAGATCAGAAGATAGCTAGCACTGATGTAGCGAGAAAGGTGGCTAGCGACACTATCGGACTCCGGATCAATGACAGGGAAACGGACACTACCATTATCATGGAGAGAAGGGTAGTAATGGAAATCTAGATGATTCTGCATCCGGACCTCGTTGTAGGGGAGCTCAACGAGTACCTCGAATGCAGCAAATTGGACAGCCTGAGAAGCGGAAGAAGCATAGCCGCTACAAGAGGTACGAGTGTAAGAACTGGAATCGGAACTGGTGCGCAGAGTAACCACGGCGTGATACTCATACACTGAGTCAGCTAGGCGCTCCCAGTACACACGATAGACTGGATCGTCTCCGTAAGGGTACAGCCGACGCCACACATTGCAAAGGAGATGCAGTGACGTGTACAGCATCAGCCGCAACTGGCACGGATACAGCACCGGAGCCATCTACACTCACAACCATTAGCAGGTTAGCATAACAAAATAAATATAATCAGTGCATGCAATGCAACAACCAGCTACAGTGATTACCGACACTCAGCTACAACTCGCATCTAGCATCCAGTTAACTCGGCGTAGTCTAGCGTTGGCCTACAGTCAGCACGGCTCTGATACTAAGCATTGTGGCACCCCGGCTCAGAGCGACCGATTTACCTTGCATTGCCAGCCCAGAGACCTTGTCTTCTGGCAACACACAACAACATGGTACAGAAAACAACCGCTTTATTCATGCTAGCAGAACATAGTTCATATTACAATAGTTAGCGAGGCCAAGCGGCACACCCGGTGTGGCTGAAAAATATGTACATTATTTAGTGAACATAAATGGGCCTCGATCATGACAACTACTCGGCAACGGAACAACGTCGTAGCGGGACTCCATAGCACAAGGACACCGACGTGGACACGGTCTAGACTCGGACAGCACTCCTTTCCAACAGAACTTTCCTGAAATCTGGCATGACACGCCAGGTCAGTACATTGAATGTACTTGCAAGCTCACAATAAGCATAAACAAGATGATAGACAATATTATGATATTTATCCAATTTAATCAACAATGCAACTATATATATAGCCAACATGATGTGACAATGCTCAACAGGTACTCATTCTCTCGACTCGCTTACCAGGTGTGACCAACAAGCATAATATTACCAAAACATACTCGTGATCCTTACAGCGATCACAACCCGACCATCTCATGGCCCGTGATCCTTACGGCGATCACAACCCGACCAACTCGTGGCCCGTGATCCTTACGGCGATCACAACCCGACAACTCATGTCCAACTCAACACGATGACCTCACTGTCATCCTTAGTGCAATTTTAGTGTGCATATTTATTAAGTGTTGACCCATGCTGTACCTTACTTTCGAGCGTGTCCGTATCCGTGGACTCGGCTATCGATAGATTAAATACACTCTGCAGAGGTTAGTACACTGTACCCACACTACGGAACCCATGGCCTCACTCTCCCATCCGAGTGGACCACCAGCATTCCGACGAAACCATTTCACTGTCATGACCCTCTCCCGGCCCCTCTGACTCAGACCCCACTGGGCTAGTCCTGGGTGGCCCCGTGTCTACCTCCAGACACCTCGACCACCGTCGTGGCCACGATCCACACTGGGATCCGGTACCAAACTTAACTTAACAACGGGCTCACAAGGTTATGCTTGCCTACCGGGCCAGGGTACAGCACGCCCATAACCTTCCCTAAATTGAGGTACCGACCAGAGGCACGACAATGAAACGCATTAAGGCCATCCCATACCGGCAAATGTGGTTGCACTGGGAAAGACTCATTTCAGCGGCACCACGACCCGGTCAACAACATGTTCAAGTTGAATTATTAATCAGGTTCAACTTTAACGTGAAAAGAAAATAACCGGTGTCATGCTGCCATACCATGCATCACTTAACATATGCACCACATAACCGTGCAAAACTGCACCAACTACGCTCCCACGGAGCCAACATAAACTCATGCTACTATACTGGTAAAACCCTCTCTTTACTCATACCAGAACTATTTCTAACAATAACCATCACTATACCTCATGCAAAATAATATTTAAACTACTCATCAAATTCTATGACCATATTATATATTTAACTCTTGCAACTAAGTTCTCATTATCTTACCAACAATATTTACTTCTAACATACTGAAGTTCAAGCATTTTAACATAACAAGCATATAACAGAATATATTTTTTATATAACTAATTTAAATGCATCAATATTCATAAGTTCAAGTATGAAAATCATAAATATTGATGTGGCACCATGAAAATGTTACTGTGGCTTGCCTTAGTACTGATGAGGTTCACAAGGCTCCTGGTGATCCTCAAGACAAGCTGGTTCCTCTGAAAACATTCAAAAACCACAAAAGAAAATATCAAGAAACCTTCTGAAAATTGCCAGAAAATCTAGACAGCAAGGAAAAATCCCGTATTTTGGGGGCTGTTAGATTTTTGTATAAAGAACACAATGCAAAAAGAATCACTTCATTTGGACTTGTAGAATAAAAGTTATGGCTGTTTGAATGCTACTGCAATTTAAATGAATTTGAAAAAACAGAGGGGGTGACGTCGATGGCGTATTTTCCCGGGGCACCACCACTCATACCGCTTCGCGCGCATAGTGGGTGGCTGACTAGCGGGCCCTGCTAGTCAGGCCAGAGGGAGGGGAGAAAGAAACAGAGAGGCGCGGTGCTTCGCCGGAGCTTACGCCGGCGTTGAGACTTCTTGGAGGAAAACTAGAGGGAGGGATCGACGGAGAAGGCTCTTGCGCACCTGCCCGTACCCGTAGCGTGGCTAATGGTGACCGGACGGCGTAGAATTCTTCCTCGCAAGCGGAGGCAGAACACGGTGGTCGCTGGAGATGAGGAAGACGGCGGCTAGGGGCGGCTCCAGGGGCTCTAGCTTGGCGCGTTAACTTCACGGAGGAGAGGCGGAGGCCCTGGCAGGGTCGCCTTGGCTTGGGGGTGGCCGGAGCTGCGGGGACGATCTAGAGGGGATCATCGGCGAGCTCGGCTCGGGGACGGCAGCCCGCGGCCTGCCCGGCCGGGCTGCGGCTTCTAGTGGCTATAGGAGGGAGAGGTGGTGAGGTGCGATGCTCCAGGAGGCTGCGAAGGGGCGTTTTTATAGGCAGGGCGGCGAGGAGGGCTCGGGCTCCGCTGAAGGACAGCTGTCTCCGGCGCCCGGTGATGAATGGTGCCAGAGAGAGGGGGGAAGGCGACAGGGGTCACGCGGGAGCTGTGCGCAGACGCGGACGAGCACAGGAGCGATGAGGAAAGGGACGAACACAGTGCGCGGGCATTGTGCCGTTGGCGAGCCGTGCCGTGCTCGTCTGGCGAAACTCGGCGTCGGCCGGCGGGGAGGAGTAAAGGGGGTGGAGACGAGGATGGTGGCGAGGGGGGGACACGCTCTGGCTGGCCGAGAAGCAGGCACGCGCACCACAGAGACGCTGGCGACGCACAGAGCGCGCGTTTGGCATGACAGCACCCTCGGACAAACGCGGTCACCGCATGGACCGTGACTTCAGGCCACATATGCACTAACCATGATGTCTGGCGTGTAGTCCTTAGTAAACTTAGGTTTTACCACGGCTTGGTTTGTTTCCAAGTGCAGTAGAAGTGAAATGGTGAAAAGGTTAAGTTACTGGGCAGGAACTTTGAACAGTTATTGTGGTCAAACCACAGGGATTCAAGGGCTGAGCTTTGGGGTTTTACTAACTCTTACTAAGGTGAATAAGCACAGGGAAAACCAGCTACATTGGAGCTAGTAAAAAGGTAGTTGCTGTAGAAACTACCATTTCAGCACAGAAGTGAAAATATTTTCTGTAGCCAAAATACTCCAAAGAGTGGTGAAATATTTTTGCTCAGAAATGTGCCCTAGGGTCCAAAGAATATTTGGGATTTTTCTCAGGATTTTTGGGGCAACAGAAATGAGGGTTGCTTTGGAGGTCAAAGAGTATAGCTAGGGTTTAAGAGGCAAAATGAATATTTTTCATTTAAGAAAAATATTCCAAGCAATATTGTTAGGTTGGCCAGGGGTGAAATGATGGATTAGAAGAGGAGAGGGGGCACTTGGGTGAAAATCAAGGGATACCCAAGTGATCAAGTCCAAATGGAATGATTCAAAACTCCAAATCCAAAACCAACTCAGTTGAAAATCAAGCAAAGAAAAGAGGGCAAAAACCAGGCTGTGACACCGACGACTTTTATGAACACCTAACCATAGTGAGCTCCAGATTTATTTTGCATCGTCCAATCACGCACACACGACCATGATTAGATCATTTAAAATCCAAAATGGTATGCACTTACAACTGCCCATCTCAGATCCAGCGGCCCATGTTTTAACTTAAATGAACCGGTACGAGCCAATTAGATGCTGCCATGTGCCACCTAATTTAGATTGAATCAAAAATTGACAAAATTAAATACTGGCAGCTTTACAGAAAACCCCCTAAATATTCAAACCCTTGTAGTTTCTTACCAAAGAGTCCAAATTGAGTGAAACTTTTTCAAAATTTATCCTTAGGAAATAATCTTTCGCATGACAATAAAATTTAACTTCTGAATATTTTGAAACTAAAATTGAAATAAATGGTGTCAAACTTAGATAGGGTCTAACTTGTAAATAATAAATCCAATTTAACCAATTCCTTTTGCAGAATTAACCTATTGAATTGTGGTTTCAACTTAGCATTGTAGCTAAAATTTGAACAAGTTATAATTCAAATAAATTTTCACATAAGCTTTAATTCAAACTAAATTTAAACCTAATTAGGATGAATTATAAACATAAGGTTCAAATAGAATAATTCCTTTACAAAACATTTCAGAAACTTAAATTAAACTTAGTAATCATTTTGGATTTATATTTGACATTAGAAAATTCAAACATAATTTTACTTAAGTCCAAACTTAAATTAAACTTAAAAGCCATTTAGTTAATTCATATTAAATGGAACCATCAGCAAGTAAATTCATGAACCAACCTTAATCAAATATGAAATGATTTGAATGTGCACCTAGCTTTATGAATTTCAAACTTAGTTGAATTCAAATCCAAACCTTATTTAAAGAAATTATAATTAAGTTCAAACAAGATGTACCCAAATTCAAATTTAAATTGAATTGTAATCGAAACCAAGTTGATGAACTTATTCACTTGAGATGAACCAAATTCACACATGAAGTTCGAACAAGGCCTAGTATGAATTTAACTTGGGACAGGACTACTAGTGGATCTTCAAATGAAACCTGGCAACGCAACCTTGCATCGCATACTCCTTATGTGATGACCCCTTTTACAATTGAAACTTCATGTGAACCCTTATGTCACATGTATTCCAAGTGATAACTAATAAGTTGTTTTTGAACTCCTTAATAGTGGACACATGACACTTTATCTCACAGCACCATCTAAACTGATGTCATGCACTACACTCTTGTTTGGTTGAGGACCTGTTGCACGCACCGCTCGATCCTGCATATGAGCACCTGTTGTGCAATCCCGTCGAGAATGCCAGGGAGCTTGCGCGGTTCATCGGGTTGTCTTTCCTTGCGGAACAGGGTGATGGCGCTGACCAAAATATTGTCAAGCTCTACATCTTGGTACACCTTAAGCCTTGGAAGCCAAACAATGGGCCACTTGGATCCCTTCCTCCCGGTGAACTCATCCTTGACATTGATTCAGCCATGTTGATGATGTATGAGTGCCACTGATTAAGTATTGTGTATGTCCATAAGTCATTTTATTTTCTGATAGAATTTCATTCTTGCTGCTATGCAAATTTTAGTCTATGTGATGTCCCAATCTCAGTGCTTTGTTCTACCAAAATACAGATATGGTGTTGTCCAATTTTTAGTAGATATGTTGTCTAAGTTTTAAATTACATGATGTCCAAATTTTAGTGTACTTGCTCTGATATTTTACTGCCATTTATCAAGTGGTTTGCTGCCTTTTATCAAGCCTACAAGAGTTGGCTTTAACCCTTTATTCTCTTATATTTTCCTGGGCATGCACAAGTTGTGCTTGTTGCTTCAAGGATGAGTCCGCCAATATCATAATCAATGGGAACAAAAGGTATCAAGTATTTATTATTTCTACTAACACACTACTAACATATGATTTGGAATTTAAAGTCATATGGAATTTAAACCTTTTATGTGATCTCCTTCAGATTACTCTGCCCAATTTTTTCTTTGTACCTCGACCACAGGAAGATATGCCACAGTTTATAGCTTGGCACACAACCCTAAATTTTGCCAGCCCGGCCCTGTTTCCAAGTCGGGATGCATGATTAGATTTTACTTTATGCTTTGAGTGGATAGGAACCAGTAGCAAGGCCATATGTCCAGTACCCTATAACCAACGTGTAGTGATGCTTAGCTGCTATTTAACAGGGGCTACTAGGAAAGGTCATATAGGTGAACTCAAGTTAGTGGGGGGTGCAATGTATCACCCGCCACTTATAATCTGAAAATTACCAGTGACGCACGCAAAAATCCGCACGCCACTGCTATCGGCTTACAGTGGCAGGCGCCAGCTTGCGCCCACCACTAGTAACAGATATCCAGATTTACCGAGGACAAATGTTACCAGTGACGAGCACAAACTGAAGCCCGCCACTTGTAGTTGAGTTACCAGTGGCAGTCAGCAATACTGGCCCGCCACTGGTATTTTTGGTTCCACAGCAAATCTGTGTAAAAACAGAAGTAACAGGCAGTAATTCATGCTCGCCACTATATAGTAGTGGCAAGCCTAATATGGCACCCATCACTTCATTTTTTCTGACCTGCCCAGGAAACCACAAAGGCACGTCAAAATCTTTCAAGAGATAACCATTATATCTGTCCAAAAAAAAGATAACAGAAACGAAAGCTAACCCTAAGCCCATCCCGTCCGTCTCTTTCTCTCCAGCCGCCACACCTCTCATATCTCTCCTCCCGATCCCCTCGTCTCTAGCCGCAAGATACTCCATTGTACCACCCCCTCCCTCTGGATCCCTCCCTACTTTTATCTGCCGCGAGCGGCGGCGGCCGACAACTGGCTCGTGGTCGCCCTATAGCCCGGGGCCAGGCTCTCCCAGTCGTGCCCCCCAAAAGAGGCAGAAGAGAGAGAGAGATCCATCGATCGAGCATCCGGATATGGAGATCCCGAGCCTATTGTCGCCGCCCAGCCCCGCAAGGAACTAGTTCATGTACAACAGCTCTTGTGCTACGACCGCGCTGGCGCGCTGCTCCACATCACCGTAGGGAGGTCGCCAGAAAAGACGGTATCGCTATTGTGCCCAGCCTTCCACCACTTCGTCTGTGCGTGTGTCGCCCTCGCCCGCGTCCACCACCCCTCCCCGGTTATCCCCACCCTCGGCCACGAATTCCACTCCACCCCTTTCCTTTTCTTTTCCTGCGTGAATGAAATTCCCTACTACACCCTCCGTCCAAAAAAGCATGATGCGGGCGCAGTACAATTGATATTTTGCAAAAAAGTCCTCGTAGTTTTAAACCTCTGGAAAATAGGCCTCTAGCTTCTTCCTTTGCCCTCTGATCGTCCCCCGCACGTCTCCATGGTGAGCTACCATCGAATTCCTCCATGCACATTGCGGCGCCCACGAGCAGGTCCTGCGCCACCCAGGAGCCCGCCCACTAGCCCGCCGACGAGCAGGACCCCCGCCGCCTACCCACGAGCAAGAACTCCGTCACCTACCCACGAGCAGGACCGTCGCCACCCAAGACACAGCTCACCGCTGCCGCACTGGTCCGGCTGATGGCTGGCGGTGGTGGTGGTGGTGGTGGTGGTGGGAGACACCGACGCCTCTAATCCCCTCCCCCACCTTTGCTGCTGACAGCTGCTACTCCAACCCTCGTCCCCGCCCCTGCCTCTGCTGGTACTGGTCAATTGTCCTCCTGTTGTTGTCCTCTGGTTCAGTTTCAGTTAACAGATCCTAAAACTAAATTGACACAATATTTTTAATTATCCTCCTGGTTCTGATCCAATCCTCTGTTTCAATTAACGGGTCCTTAAATTAAATTGACAGGTCATAGGAGATGTTAACTATTAAATTGTTGTCTTGTTGTTGCCCAATTATCCAATTTATGCTTCGGGTAGTGCACAATAGTAAACTGAAAAGTATAGTTGGTCACTATTCTCCTGCTGCTCTTGTTGTTCTCCTCCTACTGTTGCTGGATTGGCGATAATCTGTTAACTTGTCCTCCTCCTATTGTTGTTGGATTGGCAATATCTCTTGGTTTTTTTGCATTGTTCCAAACTGAAAATTGTAGTAAACTAAATTTAGTACTCCAATTCTTGTTGCAGTAAACTTAAGTGTTTCTTGTTGCAACGATATGTAGAGCAATAGGAGTACTCCAATGTTATCTCAAACTGAAAACTAAAATAGGAGTACACATATCACTTAGAACAATTGGAGTAAATTGAAACGTACTCCAGTTGTCATCCAGTAAGTTCATCTAATAGGAGTATTTCTTGCATGAAACTAAAAACATATGGTACTCCAATGTTATCTCAAACAACATTCAGATTATAAATAAAGAGAGCATGATTGTACCAAAAAGAATAGATCAAATTCACTGTTAATTTGGAGTAGATCAAAATCAGACAACCAAGAGTTGAAAACTCCGTACATTGATCCTAGGCTGATGTTGATTATTCTTTGTGCTCAAAATTTCCTACTCCTGTCTGTCCAACAATGTTTTTGTTAATTTTTTTGAATAAATGTATTATTGATCAAGTGTTTTAGAACTTCAAAACACTTAGAACACTTGCTTGTTCTGTAATTTCAAACACACTGATCATGTACTCTGAAGAAATGTTGCAATGTTGATTAAACAATTAGTTAACTTTTGACTAGCAATAGTAGGCTAGCAAGTACTCCAGCGCTTTGCTGCAGAAGAGATGCAATAATACATTTATTCTGGAGTGATTTCTCATTGTATTGTTGTCACAGTAATTAGTTGATCAAAATAAGTATGTCCTTAACATAAGGAAAATTTGATTTTGGTTAATTGAATATCATCCTAGTAACATTAGCATTAGCCCACATGCTTTGCAGCAACATTGCTAGTTTGCCTACAACATTGCTAGTACTCATGTTACTTCTGCTAGTTACTAGTTTTGCTGCTTATTTTTTCCTTGCATTTATATTCTTACAGAAACTTTTCCTACTCCACTAGAGCAAAGTGTTATGAATGAAATTGAAAATTGAGTTAGGGAAGTGTACAAATATTACTACAAGCACAAGCAATACTAATATTACACTAAACATGCATGAGTAGTTAAGGACCAGGAGTATAATGTTTGATGTCAGCATCAACAATTTATGCCAACATTACACTGAACATGCATGATTAGTTAAAATGATCATGTTCAGTTTGCTTCTTGTAAATAATTCAGTAAATAATGGTTTATTTTCAGTAAATAATTCGGTAAATAGTGCCATCATCAACCAGGTTTATCTTTCCTTTAAAGGATTCAGTAAATAATGGTTTATTTCCAAATTATATGCATGAGTAGTTTAAACTTCATGATCATGGCCAAGTTTAAACTAAGCATGCTGGAGATGGTGCCATGGTAGCCATTCTAGAAATGGTGCCATGGCAGCCTTTGTTGGTGCCATGGAATCCTTATATACTATTTTTTTTCTATGTACTCTTGTTATGATTATATGCTAACCATTCATTTTTTTTGTATACTCTTGTTATGAGTACATATAGGAGCGCACAACTATGGATTTGAACTTGATAGCTCAAGAGGAAGAAGGTGATGCTATGGATTTGAACTTGATGGCTTAAGAGGTATATGAATCTCAACAAGATGAACAAGCTCAACAAGGTGATGCTATGGATTTGAACTTGATTCCTCTCAAGAGGAAGAAGGTGATGATATGGATTTGAACTTGATGGGTAAAGAGGAAGAAGCCGGTGCTATTGATTTGAATTGGATGCCTCGGGAAGAGGATGAAGCTCAACAAGACATAGAAGCTCTAGAAGATCAAGAGGAAGAATCTCAATAAGCAGATGCACAAGATAATCCAAAAAGTAATGAGTTGTCACACAAGGAGAGGTTAGTTGTTTATTTTGCTTTGCGAGTAATCAAGCTCAAAGATGGATCATTTCACCTATATGATAAGGTCCTCATTGCAACTCTGATGAATGTTCATCTACGAACAGTTCAGAGAATATGGAAAGACGCCAAAACCCAACTTGCCTTAGGCCAAGAAGTTGATGTTTCAAGCAATAAGAAGGGGAACAGTGGTAGGAAGAGAAAATATCTAGATCTATCGAGAACAGCCACGACCCCATTGAACAAACGAAGAACAATCTGATCTCTCGCAAGGTGTTTAGGTGTTTCACGCTCGACCCTACACGACAGGTTTCAATTGCAAGAGCTAAAATGCATCACGAACACCGTCAAGCCCACCATCAAGCCACATAACAAGATTGGAAGACTTAATTTCTGCATATCCATGATGGATGAGCAATGTATATTTACTCTCTAGCCTAGTTTCAAGCCAATGACCAACATGGAACATGTTGATAAAAATTGTATGACATGACCCGAGTGAAGAATAGTTACTATGTACTGCCTGGAGAACTAGGAACCGAGTGCATCGTGCCCAATACTAATAGCATTGGGAAGGTAATGTTCTTAACCTCTGTGGCCAAGCCTTGATACAACAATGATGGGGAGCTGATATTTGATGGAAAAAATGGCACTTGGGCATTCGTGGTAGAGATTGAGGCACAATGAACTAGTCTGAACGTGGATAGGGGAATGATAGAGCATAAACCATTGAAAGTAATCATACTTGTTTGTAGAGATTACCTAATCAATAAGGTTATCCCGGCAATCCAGGACAAGTGGCCTAACAATGATGAGGGCGCAACAATCTTCATCCAACAAGATAATGCAAGACCGCACGCCCTCCCTAATGATGCAATTTTTCTAAACGCTATGGAACAAATAGATCTTGACATAAGATTGTTACAACAACCATCAAACAGTATCGAGTTCAATGTTTTAGACCTTTGTTTCCACTGCTCTCTCCAATCCCTAACCGACTGCAGGGCACCTATGAATATCCAGGAATTGGCATAGGGTGTAGAAGAGGAGTTTGAGAACTATGATGCCCATAGGTTGTTCAAAAGATTTATCACATTGCAAGCAGACATGGTTGAAGTTATGAAGGATTAAGAAGGAAATAGCTACAAGATGCCGCACCTAAATAAGGATCGTCTACAGAATGGTGGAGAGGAAGTAATCGGTGTATATTGCAATGATGAGCTAATTGCTGACACGAAGGCCAATATAGAACAAGGGGAATGAACAAAGGAAAAGGGAAGAGAAAGGAAAGGAGTAGATAGAGAAAGGAAAAGAAAGGAAAAGAGTCTGTCTGTGTATGTCTTATGTTGTCATGTGTATTGGAATATTTTTGCAATAATTGGATTAATTGGTTTATTAGAATAAGTTCGAATTTATTTGAATTCATTTGGAATTTATTCGACTTTATTGAATTTATTTGGATTATTTTGATTTATTGAATTTATTTGGAATTATTTGAAGTAATTTAAATTAATTTGGAATTATTTCAATTAATTGAAATTAATTAGAATTAAGTTGGAATTTTTTGAATTAATTTGGAATTATTTGGACTAATTTTAATTATTTAAAGGGAAAATTTTGTTTTTGCCACTCTAGATTTTGCCAATTTCCCTTATGCCATTCTAGATTTTGACATTTCACTTTTGCCACTCTGAGCTTTTGACAATTATCACAATTGTCATTCCCGTGGCAAAAGCAAAATAATTTTATTTCATTTTTGCCACTCTTAAATTTTGAAATGTAACACAATTGCCACTCTGAAAATTTTGCTTTTGCCACGAGAATGGCAATTGTGATAATTGTCAAAAACTAAGAGTGGCAAAAGTGAAATGTCAAAATCTAGAGTGGCGTAAGGAAAATTGGCAAAATCTAGAGTGGCAAAAACAAAATTTTCCCTTATTTAAATTATTTCTACTAATTTGGAATTATTTGAATTAGTTGTATTTATTTGAATTAATTTGACAGTAATATCTTGTGATAAGATGTAAAGACAAAACTCCAGTTGAGATAAATAATATCTTCAATAAGGGTCATTACAAGATGTAAATACTCCCTCCTTGTTCACATGTACTGGGTCATTACAAGGAGTACAAATCCCTCTCTGTTCATTTGTATAGGGTCATTACAAGGAGTAAAAAGAAGAAGAAGCTAAGAATTTGTACATGGTCATTACAAGGAGTAAGAAGAAGCATATGATAGAAGCTCTTGTACAGGACCTTGAGCCTCTTTGCTTTTTGTAGGAAGCACATGATAGGAGTAGAACTTGCATCTGGAGCCTATAGTTATGACAAGTCTCGCGGCTAGGAGTTCAGTTCAGTTCAGTTGCTTTTTCCATTTGATCTTCTTGGAGATATTTGTTCATGTTGAGGTCCAAGTGAGACTGAATCAGCAAGCATCCCTGCAGTGTAAGGCTATGTGATTCTTGTGCTTGCAAGCTCAATCCATGGCGCTTTAGATGGCATGGAGGATATGAACCAAAGCTACAAGAGCATTCAGCCATTGGAGGTAAAATCGTTGTGAAGTTTCCTTTTCTACCCTGAAAATAAAGTTTCAGATATTCTCTCCATACTCCTATCTAACTTTGGATGGAAGAGTTTGAATCTGTCATTGTAGAACTGATATCACTGCCTAATTGAAAACTTACACTTGGATGAACTATTGTTTTTCCAGCTGAAGCCCAAGCTGTCACTGAAGGTCAAGCTCCATGCCTTCCTCCTCTGATTCTTGCTCGGCTTCCTGATGCCGATCAGGATGCTACTGATCAGGTTCTCGAGCAACGTCAAGAGCGCCAACCGACGGTGGGGAATGGAGCAGAAGAGGCCACGTCGGCACACTTCCGGGAGCTCTAGAGCATGGACGTGATGGCCATGGACCCTTTCTGGTGACGCGGAGCTTCACGGGATGGGAAGCATATGCGATGCGCTAGAAAAAATATCTGGAAACTGAATCAATGTCGTTTTCTCAATGTTGTTCAAGCAGACAAAGGAGTTTCGAGTAAACTGAAAATGTTCAAGGTAATGTAGTAATCTGAATCAACATTTTACTGCAATAAACATTGGTTACATGTCACAAATAATCTACCCCCTCATGTTTTCACAAATAATCTTGTTGCTGAACATTGGGGTAAACATTGGATTAGATTATGTTGTAGACTGAATCCTGACACAATCTTGCTGCTGAACACTGGAGTAAACATTCGAGTACCTTCCTGATGAACAGGACGGGGAAGAGACTGCCATGTTTCCCTCCCCTGCCCATGCCACTGGCACGTCGCCATGAATGCCAAGATAAGAGACTAATCTGTTCCCCTCGCCTTCTACAGGTCAGATCTCGACGGCCTCGATGTGCCATCCGCCTCCAAGGTCCTATGGTCCCTACCCTACCCATGTCATAGGCAATCCCCAAGGTCGCTGCCATGGAGGGTGACCTTGAATCCTTTCTTCGGGCTTCAGGACATGAGCGCCACCGCCGGATCTGGCAAGCCAGCGGCTTGGCACAAAATGGGATCATTTTCCTCTTGATCTCCCCTCCTCATTGGGATCAGGTTGCTGCGAACGAAGAAAGGCGGCAAGACGAGCAGGACAAGGCGGCCGGCGCGTGGCAAGGCGACGGAGCAGGCTGCCGGGATATATGCCGGTGGATCATGTGTCGCCGGTGGGTCGCTGAATTGAGGGGAAGAGGACGAAGGGGAAAGTGGTGCGCGTCGGACTAAGTGTTTTGTTGGAGGAAACAGGGGGAGGTTTCGCAAAATGTACATGGTGACATGCTTTTTCGGATGAAGGGAATATTAGTTGTAATAAGCACATTTCCATAGATTTCTTAATGGTAGAATCAGCAAGATGTAGGTTCAGAGAGCATTCAGACATGGAATCAAAACCAAGAACATCATATAAATCTTTAGGAATGGCGGAAACACTAGCACCTAAATCACAAAGTGCATTGCAATCATAATTATTAATCTTAATCTTTATAGTAGGTTCCCAACCATCATCTAATTTTCTAGGACTGGCCACTTCTAATTCCAATCTTTCTTCATTAGCCTTCACAAGTGCTTCTACATTGTGTTTAGTAAAGGCTTTGTTATGATCATAAGCATTGGGTGAATTCATCATGGATTGTAACAAAGTAATATCACTCGCACCCGGTGTACTTAGAGGGGCAGGTATTGTTCCCTCTCATAAGGTGCCCCTACTGAAACATTGGTGACATCGGTAGTGGGTCTCACAGACAGTTAAGAACCTCGATAAGCATTTCTACAAGTGCGAGCATAAGTGGGTGAGTTATCTGTGCTTTTATAATTTTGTTTATAACACATATCATGTCATTTTATAATTTTGTTTATAACACATATCATTTTCCTGTTCATCCTCATACTAGACTAGGAAATATATCTTCTGGAAATGGTGGGCTATATAGCTCGATGTGTTGTGTGGCATAAGTTTTTCATCTATGTTGCTCAATTTTCCGCCCACTCACTCATGAACATTGTGCCGACACTAAAGTCTGATCAGCACCAGCATCGTCATTCTTGTCGTTGTTCTTTACCTATGTCTAAAGCTTTATCTATGCCTAAAGATCTACTGGAGTTGTTCTTTTAGGATCTACCTACTGATGTACCATTGATAATCCGTTCATTTGCTCCTTTGTGTCATGTTCTAAACATAGTTATAGCTTCTTGGTAAGGGAGGCTCTTGCAATATATGCATGTAATCATCAATGTTCATAACCAATAATTTGTACTTTTATGTAGGCGTTTAGTATGTGGCTGACCATTAATTAGCCAGGTCTTGTTGTTATTGTATGCTTAGCTATATTACTAACAATGGTGTATGTATGCACTTCAAGTGAATTTTTGTAATTATGAATTGATGATGGAGTCACACTTAGGTTGCTTGTACTGGGGAGTATCATACACTAGTATCAAAAACCATTGGTGCTCGCGGGAGCTCGCGCCCCTGCGCGCGAAAATATTTTGTGAAATGTCAAAAAAATCCAGCAAAAATTATATGTGTTCTTTGTCACATCAAAATGCTACATAAAAATTTGTAGGCAAAAACATTAAACATTTGGCATGTGCCAAAAAAACAAAAAAAAACACCAAATGTTACCCCAAAATGTCACCCTAAATTTGTCTTTTCACCGGTGAAACACCATTGCTCCGTTTCGCATTAAATTTTCAAGGATGCTTGTGACACTAACACGAACATCCACAAAAAATCAGAATTTCTCTAAAACATTTACTATATTTTTTGTTTACTATTCACACAAGAGAGCGCGCTCCTGGGAGCCAAAACGCCTCACTAGTATAATGCATACGATACTACTTTATGGTATTACCTCCATAATGCATAGTGTCATAAGTTGGCATTTTAAATGACCTTATTTATCATTTTGTAACGCATAGTAGCACATCATTTGTCATGATATAATATAATGATATTGTCTTCTCTTTCCTCGGTTAATACCATGTTAAGTCATCAATATGCCTAGTTGAAATTGTATGAGGATGCGTGACGCTAGTTTGATACTTCCACTGTGAGCAGCCTTATAATAGGCTCCAACAATGTTCTGCCAATTCAATGCCAATCATAAAATCCTTCATAACTTTTTGTGAGGACTTCTTTTTATTCAATGTCATGCAAAGTACTCGTAAAATGTTCATGTTCTTATCTATATGATATACATCTTCAAATGAGAAAATGAACCCATCGTAGGGTATTTGTGAACTGTACTCTAAATGTATCTATACTAGATGATACCTTACACATTGTTGTGCGAATTAGTTGCTAACTTGTTTTAATGAAATTTGGTTGTAGCTAGGGACATGAATATTTGGAGTAATAATACAAGAATTGAAACTGAATATACATATAATTTATTGTATTTGATTTTGTTATACTTGTAAAAAAATTATTGAATATAGATAGCATAATAGAATGAAAAAGGTTAAGCACTTTTTTCATGCATGGTTGCATCTTGGCGTGGACTTCCCAATGCATGATTACACGTTAAGATGACATGGTTACATGTTTAGAGAAATAGGTTAGTGGAGATTGCCTGTTAGTTATATATATGATTTGTCTAATAGAATGTTTCAAGCCATAATAAACGTTTGACTTTAATTCCACTTTCTCGGGCTCCCAAGAGCCAAAATTCCGTGTCCCACTCCCACTGGATCCTGCAGATTGATAAATTCGGTTCCTAATTCATTCGCATCTGTTTTCTCTCAATGTAGTGCACTGACACGGAAAAGTGCACATACTGTACGGAAGCGACATGTTTCACACTTCTTTTGCAAAAATGATTCAGATATATTATAAAAGTTCATCAAAAATACAAAACATAACATCATAAAAATTACATTATGGTCTGTAGACCACCGAACGACAATAACACGGTCTTTGTATAAATAGACTGCTCACGCCCGATTTAGGTAACTTGCCACCGTTCAGCGTTCCTCCAGTGATTTAATGCAACTTGCCACCGTTCAGTGTCCCTCCGGTCTGTGGTCATGTGCATCATCCCGTTAAATTAACAAGCACATCACCATGACGAGTGCTTCATTTGATACTCCTTTGCCTTGCGTGGCATGTCTGCCGCTGAGCCAGGAGTCAGGGAGCAGTAGGCATCATGCAAACAACGTGAGGAGGGTTGGCATTTTCATCAGAGTAACAAAGCCGTGCCTAATGCCTCCTGTAGAAACTTGGTCAAGAAGTTTATTTTGGACATACTTAACTTCAATTAATTTACGGTATTGCTAAAATTCAGATCGCACCGGTATCTGATGCCTCTCATAGCCATCGGATCTCTGCGCGGAGATTTGCGATGGACTAAGAAACCGTCGCAGCATCTGTTGTTGCCGGTTGCAGCATGACATCTCAACGGTCACAGCATCCATCCTCATCGCTCGCAGCATGTTGTCCCACCAGTCAGCATCCACCATTGCTGCTTGTGCCGTGTAGTCCCACTGGTTGCAGCATCTATTGTCATTGCTCACAACACGTCTCGCAACATCTGCCGTCAACGTTTGCATCATTTCATCCAACCAATTGCAGCACCCTATTGTGCCGCTCATGGCACCACATCTACACTGACATCACTAGACTAAGAGTTGATTAAGTCTCAGACGACTGAGTAGCCACACCACTAATTTATTTTAGGACGAACCTAGAACTGTAATCTACTCCCTCCGTTCCTAAATATAAGTCTTTTTAGACATTTCAAATGGACAACAAGATACGGATGTATATAGACACAGTTTAGAGCGTAGGTTCACTCATTTTGCTTCGTATGTAGTTATTTGTTGGAATCTCTAGAAAGACTTATATTTGGGAACGGAGGGAGTAATATGAAACATGAAACGGATGGACTAATTAATACTCCCTCTGTATAGATGTTTTAGTTCACTAATATTACACGGAGAATTGGAATGGAACAGTGGTTGCAAATCATCAAGTCGCTATGCTTACAAGACCTTGTTTACGTGTGCTCTACCTGGGGCATCTTGCTCCAACTACTATTAAAAAGAGTATATCCTGTGAAGTTGTTGTATAATAACACGGCATAATCTTGTTTATGTGTGCATAATCCTGTGAAGTCCAAAGTTTTCCAACCAAAAAACTTTTGTGAAGTCAAACCTTTCTGTACAGGATACTACAGGCCTGGCAGTCATGCTCGGTGAAAAGATATACCAAAATGATACATCCTTGCCAGGTTACATGATGAGATTGACATCATTCGTTTACCAACCCACACAAATAATTGCACAGACCGGCAGAACACTCGAGTTGCACGCCATCTTTAGCTTCATAACCTGACAAACCAACAAATAAATACAAGATTAGCAGCTCAGTTCTTCGGTTGGTTCCTTAGGCCTGCTTTTTTTTGTCTCAAGACACATTAGCTTCCATTCCAGGTATACCCGCCGCTCACCCAAATGACACAGAATCTGGAGGTCTTTCACAACTCATAGCACCTCCTTTTCCAGTTTCAGCACAGCCATGAATGCCTCCTGAGGAACTTCGACCCTTCCGATTGCTTTCATTCTCTTCTTTCCTTCCGCCTGTTAGCAAATGTCAAAGAAACAAATTATCTTGTCTACTATAGAGGAAAGCCCTCATAAAATTTAAGAAGTTAACTTCTGCTGAGCACAATCAATAGATTCTCCAATGCTAATTTTGATCGAAGTAAGGCAGTCAGTAAGAAGAATTACCTGTTTTTTCAGCAACTTCTTTTTCCTTGATATATCACCCCCTGCAAGTGAAAGAAAACAGTGGTGTGACTAATCTTTGCAAGCTGTGAGGACAAAGTGTAGCGATTTCTGTTTTTAAGAAATAGACCATTTCAGTAAGTAATAGAAAAAAAAATTAGATAAGTGTGCACAGGATCAAGAACATGAAACAAGGAACACAGCATTTGATTGGCTTTATGAAAATGTCAGAGTACAAGTTTTAGTATTTCAGTTTACCGTAGCATTTTGACAAGACATCCTTCCTGATGGCTGATAGGGCTTCGCTTGCAATGACCTTTGCACCAATACATGCCTGTCAAGGTACTGATTAGCATCTGATTGCTATAAACAGGAGTACTAATTGAGTGGTTATTACTCTTTGGAAACATATGGCTGCTCCTACTTTCCACCAAGCTACTAAAGTAGCCCTTTTCTGATTTAAAGAACTGACCTAGGCCCTCCTAAGACCTAAGCCAAGGCGGAGGTGGTCCCAGTTCCTCCTTTGTAGTTTGTGATTACAATATACTCACTAACAAAGAATATGATTGATGTTCTTTCTTCATATAGGTTGCCAAAAGTAGGTGAAACATGTTAGGCACCCCCGACCACAACTTACAGTCTCCCATGATTGTCTGCCCAAGCTTGCTATGCTGATATATTGCAAGAAATATGTGAGAAAAAGACAGATGAAGCTCACTTGAATAGGTATTTTAAACATTTGCCGAGGTATAAGTTCTTTCAGCTTCTGGGTGAGCGCTCTGCCAACAGTGTATGCCTAGAAAAATATTCCAAATATCAGATCACTTGAGAACTTATTGCATAACAACCAGTAAACATAAGTTGTAGCTTCCAAAATCAAGTAGGAAGTGAATACATTGCAACAAAGAGTGAACTGTAAACTTGAATATTTAGGTGTTAGGATCTGAGGACATCTGATGCTTAACATCTGTTCAAAGGTTTGGTGATGACCCTAGAGTATATGGGTTCATGAACACAAAAACGGAAGACAAATATGAGACTAATTCTAACCTAACATAATCTTATCTTTAGCAATAAGTAGGAGATGGTAGCACGGGCTATTTTCAACCGGTTTGGATGGCGGTCGCATAATAGGATAGGTCCTTAATGTCCTTTCGTCCAGCCGGTTGTGGCTTTGAGTTGCTTATTTTTTATTTTGCTCCTTTTGTGAGCTGTACTTTGCAGACCAGACTATTTGTTTTGTTGAACTTGCTCTAATAAAGTGGCCGCATGCATCTATCCGATGCAGAGGCCAGGGGATGACCTCCTTTTCAAAAAAAAAAAGCAATAAGTATGGTTTCATACTGAAATGTGTGAGTATTTTCCAGGTTCTTAATATCCTTTTGCGGTTTGCGATAAATGTATGTTCACATGGAGGTGTTTCTAGACAGCATATATTCTCTCTCTGGTTTTAGAGCTATATCTTTCAACAATATGATTGTGCATAGACCAAGAGCTCTAGCTTTCGAAGACTCATGAAGTGAGTAACACAAATGAGTCTGCACAGATAAAAAAATTCTATATATGATGATCAAATCAAAGGTTATACGTGAAGGAAAAAAGCAAAGGTTATATGTTTGAGAAAGAAATCAAAAGTTTATATATTCGAGAGAAAAATTAAAGGTCATATGAGTACAGTTGTACTAGCTAGCAAGCATGTGTCCTTAATAGGTAAAGCACCTTCTCTTTGTGTACAATTGTCGACAATGCTTCCACAGGTTCACCATTGATTTGTATGTCCAGCTTTACTAGGTCACTTACCCTGTACCTGCAAATTAGGAAAATATACATCAGTTGATTTTGCACAAGGAACTATTGAACACTAAAAAGCAACAACAGATGGCTAAGGTTTAGAACAATATACGAGTAACCACGTTGCTGAAATCTGAAGTACAAACAATCTTTTATGTGAGACCTCTGTCTGGTCTTTTATGACCCGCAGTATAACTAGAAGTCTAACCTTCAAACTGGTAATATATACATCCCCTATCAAGACATGTGTACAATAAAATGTAATATTATTCAAGAACATTGTAAAATAAAATACTCCCTTCATTTCTATATACAAGGCCACTTCATATTTATGTCTAACTTTGACCATAAATTTTACCAACAAAATGTGAGTTACATGCCACAAAAAATATGTCATTGGATGCACATTTCAAAGAACTTTCCAATGACATATTTTGTACTCCCTCCGTCCGAAATTACTTGTAGAAATTCATGTGTCTAGACGTATTTTTAGTTCTAGATGCATCCGTTTTTATCCATTTCTATGACAAGTAATTCAGGATGGAGGGAGTATGACATATAACCCATATTTTGTTGACCAAAATTATAAGTCAAAGTTTGACATGAAAAACGAAGTGGCCTTGTACATAAATGGAAGGAGTATTAAACTCCATAACTTAATTGTTACTGCTAGAGTTTATATTCACATAAGCAACTGCTACATCATGATCATTAAAGTGCCTTGGAGTAGAAAGCTAGTGGGATATGTTGCAGGAGCAATCTTGTATTGCTCTACGGAAATAAGCTAACATATACAATGCATGCACAATTTGTCGGCAAACCCTCATAGGATGGGGTAACACAGAACAGGAATTAGAATTTACATAACACTGGGGAGGAAATATGTACCCGACAACTGAATATTCCATGCTAGCATATCCTTTGCTTCGAGATTTCAGTTGATCAAAGAAATCACCAACCATCTGCATAACAGTTAAAAAATATATTTATAGAAAGACCACCAAGTAACTGGATTGGTTTCTTAAATTGGAAAAACAAGCGAGTGGGCCTCAGTATAATGCAGTATATTCACCAACAAGACTGATTCGTATATTGGCATTGTTGGAACACATCAAGTCAAGACATATACTTATGAAGAACCTCTCACAAAGTCGAGCACAAACAATATTACGGAAACCGCAGCAGATACAAAATTATTTGACGCGAGGAGGTGCATAAAATGAAGAATAAGGTTGGCAGGTTGCATTTGAATGAAGGTAGTAGTGATTAGTGACTGTGATGCTTAATACTCCCTCCGATCCAAAATAAATGTCGTGGTTTTAGTTCGAAATTGAACTAAAACCACAACGCTTATTTTGGATCGGAGGGAGTATATGATAATTAAGAAGTAGCAGAATTCTAATTGGCCTACACGATATTGATAAAACAATTACATCATCTCGACTGAAACTTATCTTTGGATAATATGTTGTATGTTTTGCAGATGCATTGAGGTATGCATCTCATAACTTCTCATAGTTTTTCCTTTTATTTGCTTCATGCAAATGATTAAATTTGATAAGTTACAGCAGGCAGAACATGTTTGTACTCAAAATAGTTGTTGCATACCTCTGCTAGTGGTAGCATATAAGTAAGTTTGGCCCTGTTTTCTGTAATGTAGTTCATTTCCTTGAATTCACCTCTTCTCTCTTGACCCAGCTCCATTATTGGGCCAATATAGTCCTTTGGTGTTAACAATTCAATCTGAAACAGGGAAGAGCAGATACCAAATAGGAGAATAAAAAACGTGTAGAATACAGTGCCTCCAAAGTTCAGGGAAAAAAAGGACATGACTGCAAATGGATGGTGGAAGACTTATAGAACAACAACCTTTACATATGGTTCTTCAATCGACCTCCGTTTACCAGGTTCTGGAAGCAAGGATGGATTTGAACATTCAACCTACATGACATCTATAAGTAAGCATATGTGTACATTAACAGTGCAATGCCAGATAAATAAAGCTGGCATGTTTACAAGTCAAACTGGATCAGTAACCATTTTGTTTACTTTATTAAAAGGATGTCAGATTTAGCAACCGTGGCTAGGTCTTTATGCAACCTGCAATGGCTTAGCTCATATGCTTAACAGCAGCATTGAGGAACTCTTCAGCAGTAAGCAAGAAAAGGGTAGAAACATCTAAAATGGCTGGAATGGTTTCCATCTCATGTCCACCAAGTACAGTGGGAGTTAACTTGCATATACAAATAAAGCACTAGATGGATCCCAAGAAAAGACAATGAAGTTCAGCGTCATAGAACTTACAGTTTCATTATTGGAACAGTTGACACGGTAAACCACACTGGGTGCAGTAATTATTAGGTTCAAATTGTACTCTCTCTCAAGCCTTTCCTGAAAATACAGAACATTACATTGTACAAAATTCAAGTCAGCATGGTTGTGATGTGAGATGCATTGTTAAGAGCTAAGTAGATTGTACAAAACCTGAACGATTTCCATATGAAGAAGACCAAGGAACCCACATCTAAATCCGAACCCCATGGCACTAGAAGATTCCGGCTCGAACTGCGCAAATAACCAAGATAAATGTCACAAAGCTAAGAAACGTAATACAAAGTTCTAATGGGTGATCAACACTCAACATCACAGATTACAGAGCCCTAGAGAATAATTGCACTGCAACTTTTTATGTATTTTCTGCAATCTCTTCTAAATGTTGTACAGATGAGATTGGAGACTAACACTATTTTCTTACTATGTAGAAATGGAACACTGATCAACTATTCATAAATGAAGACACTGCCTTTACTACTTTTTTTTTGTTCATGTTTTAATGCAAGAACACTAATCATTTTCTTTAACATCAGGGGACAGTATATAAACTAAATATTCGTTGTTAATTTAGCTGTCATAAATTGCTTTAGAACTTCTATGCTTTCTGCGGGGCAAAATAATAACAAAAATTTGGTTATATCAATGCAAATCCGTATACAACAATCATGGTCTACTTGCATGTTTCATCTAGTATGAACTATATTAGATCAGTTTTCTTGAAGGTTCATACAGATGAACTACGATACCAGGATATGGGTTGAGAAAAGAAGTCTGAACCTTCAAACTAAAAACAAAAATAACCAAATTAGTTCAACAATACACTCATGCTAATCTGACGATCTTGCATGGATGGCTCATAGGCATGATAAGAATCCCACCTTGAGGGCAGCATCATTTAGCTGAAGTCTCCCCAATGCTTCCCGCAACTCCTCAAACCTATTGCCAACTTGAATGTTTAATACAAGATAAATTATGCTTCTGCACTGAAGAAAAAAAATCATTTCAAGGAGAAAGTACAGTACTGATCTGCCTCTAAAGGAAACAAGCCGCAGAAAACCATTGGAGTAGCTTCTGAATATCCTGGTAAAGCAGATTCCGCTCTTTTTGCAAAATGGGTAATTGTATCACCCACCCTAGCATCTGCTACTGATCTTATGGAAGCAGAGAGATAGCCGACCTGAAGGAGTGGTCAAGACATAAAGAAATTTGGTTTGACAGAATTATTGCAGTACTCATTATGAATAGAATTTGGGCCTCTTTGGAATACAGGATTATAAAAACACAGGAATAGGAGCAGTGTAGGATTTAGGTATCCTTGGTTTGCTGAATTCTGTATGAAACAAAAACACGTGATTTTGCAAAACTAGCTTGTTGGATGCTCCATAGGAATTTTACAGGAATTTAAAGAGAGAGAAAGAAGGTACATGCAAGACATGAAGGACAACTTTTAAAGGTCTAACCTCTTGCTAGAATTTCTAATTTACTATGGAGTTGGGATTTATGAAAGCAATCCGTAGGAACTTCGATGATCTCATTCCTTCGATCCAGAGTCCCTCCATAAGAAAATTCCTACATTTTGACATCCTACAGGATTTCTTTAAAGGCCTCACTGGAACACAGCTTTCTAAGAACGTACAAACATAAGAAATGTAGAATTGAGATTGCATACCATCTAGAAGGGAACCAAAACAAGGGAATATGGATACTTCACATGAGACGCAAAGGAAATTGTTGGTGAAATCTGACCTCCTGCTAGGAATCCTATGAACTTACGGTGTAGAAAAGCAGTTATCAGTAAATTGGCTGCTCTAATTCCTATTATCCAAAGGTCCTGGATGGGAAACATTCAGATGGACCGAAATCTTACAAAATTCCTATGAAAAATCGTTCAACCCAAAGGGCACCTTTTTTTTTTTTTGAGGGTCCCAAAGGGGACCTTAATGTGTAAGATTTTATATTGCCACACACGGCTTAATTCACGTCATCTTGAGCACACCCGAGTCCAAATGGAACAGCAACCTTCCCGAGGTATAGTCAAGACACGTGCAGAACTGTTCAGAGACTCTTGGACTGTAGGATTTTCGAAGGACGAAAGATTATAATCTGTAAGGATTTTTTCCCCATAAGAGCCCTCTGGATAATAGGATTGGGGTTGACAAATTCATATAAAGTTCCTTCAACCCAAAGGTGTATAGATGGCATATTTGGTGAACTAGACCAATAAGCTGACGTGGATTATTACATGATAGAAGTCCCCATTTTTCGGTAACTAAAGTTGATACCACGAGACAGTCAAACAGTGAACTAGCAAAGTTACCTCGCCAGCATGCAGTTCATCAGCTTCCATCTGATTGGGGGATAGTACACCAATTTCATCAGCAACATATTCCTGTTTATTTTGACAATATACTCAGCATAACATTCTATACCCTGCACAGCTAAGGTTCCAGGGGAAAATAACTGTAAAATGGTATTATAACTGAAAAATACTTCACAGAAGTGGTAAAAGACTAATGGCATCATTTTGTTATCGTATACTAGAACAGAAACTTTGGATGGTAATTTACAGAAGTGGTATTGTGCACTCCAATGTAATTGTGTTTTCTGGAAAATTATTGTCCCTTGAGATGAACAAGACAGTTTACTGGAAAAGTTTCAGTTTTGCTTTAATTACCTTTTTATTGGCCATAAAACATATCTTGTCCCCTTTCCTTATACTGCCATCAATAACTCGAAAATACACAATGACACCTCTGTATGCATCATAATAGCTGAAATTGCGAAGATAAACATTAAACCAAAAGTTCAGCTATATGCAGAAAATTATATAGATCAATTATTGTTGTCTTCCTGTGGAACTTTGACACATGAAAAATTCACGGAGAAAATTTTAAGTTGAACGATTTCATAAAGGGCACCTGTCAAATATAAGAGCCCTGAGAGGATTTTTTAAAGTATCCTTTGGTGGGGGGACCTTGGTCACAATGGCATCTAGTATTTCGATGATGCCTATGCCCTCCTATAGACACACAATAACGACAACAATAACAAAGTTAAATCATTATATCTGTTCGCAAAAGGGGAATAATAGATTCTATATAAAATTGTACATCAACTGTGTAGTAACTCTACAGAAAATGGTAAGGTAACAAAAGCTAACCTTTGCTGAACACCTAATTGCATTACTGCAGTCCAAGCCAATTATCTGAGGATACAGAAGGCAAGGATGAGTTAGACTATTAAGAACCGATGGGGCATAATTTCGGTGGGAAATGAACAAAATTGTTTTCGGCAATTGTCAGGATAAAGTTAGAACAAACGTCAAAGAATACCTCTTCAATCTCTTGGGCGATGCGGTCAGGTTCAGCACCAGGAAGATCAATTTTGTTTAGAACCTAAACTAGAATAGAAAGTCATCTGTCAAATACACAAAAATGAGAAACCATAACAGGACATCACGCCAAAATGTCCATCTCATGAGGGAAATCACATAAAGACTTGGGAGATTTTTCCATCCTTCATATTCATCTACACGGAGCAAAATGCAACAAGTGCTTAGCCATTTTAAAGCTACTTTTCATTATTGTCCGACTGAAAGGGGGAAACATCTTGCTCAAACAGTAGATTATTGGCTGAAATATACTCATCTTTACTCAAATTTGCACCCAATTCTAATAAGCCACACATAAAACACTCGAAATAACTCTAGCGTCTCAAATGCTCAGGCAAATGAAATATGTACGGATTTGTTAGCAGCGAAAGGTAAATATTGTAAAACTATAAGATGTAAAACTCATTATTGTGTGAAGAAATTGACAGCTCAAACTAACCGGTATGATTTCGAGGTTGCTTTCCAGTGCAAGATACACATTTGCTAAGGTCTGCGCTTCAACACCCTGCATTGTCACATCAGATATCTTTAACTGTCTTGGAAAAGATGTACTGGAAGCTAGTGATGCCATTTAGCCAGCCTCTGAAGGCAAAGGTAAATGTCTTCGAGTACATAACTATTGAACTTACAGGAAGGAAATATATATTGCACCTGAGAAGCATCAACAACGAGCAGTGCACCCTCACAAGCAGCAAGAGATCGGGAGACCTAGCAAACAGTCGGACACTTCCTCAGATGTTTCAACCAACTCCAAATCTTAAAAGCATGCTAGGTTGAAAGTATCAGAGTGCCATCTCAGACAACTCTAAACGGTCGTACAAATTGCAGTGGAGTGGAACATTCATGTATATGCCTGTATTTATTTGAAAAAAATTATCTTCACTGCCTGGAAGCGGCATAATGTGCTATACCTCATATGAGAAATCGACATGACCTGGTGTATCGATTAAGTTCAGGCAGTAAGGCTCATTGTTCATGACGTAACGCATCCGAGCTGCCTAAAACAACAAATGATTAGAGCGACAGTACATAAGAAGGAACATGCACATCAAAACCATCAAGTAAATGACAGCGTAAGCTAACAAAACCACAATAGCATTCATATGGCAAGCAGCTAACAGCAAGTATCTGGTCTTATTCCCTCTCTCTAGCCTCCACATTTACACCGGGTTAATATGTTTGGCTAAAGTACTTACGAGAACATATAGCATGAGTCCAGAGAGTTTAACCAACTACACCATCATTTCACGTACCTGCAGTTTGATTGTGATCCCCCTCTCCCTCTCCAGGTCCATGTTATCCAGGAACTGCTGTTTCATATCCCTCTTCTGCACCGTCCCTGTCATCTCGAGGAGCTTATCCGCCAGCGTCGATTTCCCATGGTCGATGTGCGCGATGATGCAGAAGTTCCTGATGTTGGTAATGGGGACCTACCAGACATCGAAAATTGCTACTTTCAGTTAAAATTCAGGGCGCGCGCAAACTCCAAACAAGTACAATGTCGCGACTACTGATGAACACAAAGCTCAGGGCGTTGCACCGCCCGAGGGAGGCGGAGGATACCTTCTGGAGGCGGTCCTGGCCGGCGTCGGTGGAAGAGGCGGGGGCGGAGGCGGCGAGGCAGAGGACGCGGCCGCGGGGGGCGGCGGAGAGAGCGCGCGGGCGGGAGGCGGCCCAGAAGGGTGCGGCAGGGCGGCGGCGACCTGAAGCGAGCGGCGACGGCGACGGCGCAAGGACGGCGAGGGGGCAGACGGCGGAGGTGGTGGCCATGGAAGGAGGAGCTCCGAGGTGGGCAAGCGTTGGCGCTTCTGGGCCGCAAGGCTTTCCTTGCCTTGCCGCCGTCTGTCTATCCACAGACGCTGTGGATGTTTGGTTGCTAGCTAGTAACCGTTGCATTATTTTCATCCTCAACAAATTGCTATTATCTATTAAATCAAACTTTTTTTTAGGTTTATCAAACATTTTGTTTGGACAAATTCTTTCATCAACAGATAAGAAAAATACTCCTACAGCAAAGGCTTGAGAATTTTAACAGGTTCCTGACTTGTTTTGAAAATATAGTTTTTAGGATTGGACTAGCTAATAAAACCAGGATATTAGATAGCAATATATCTTAAGCTTCGTTTGAATGTAGAGATTGATGGGCATGATACTGCATTGACTCCAATGTCAAATATTCAGGATATTAATACCGAGGTTCAGTTCAAATTCTAGCGCTTGGATGTTTGTGCGAAAATCCTAAACCTACGAAAGGCTACGTGCTTGTTACGTAAACTTCCATCGCTAACTAACTGACCCCCCCCCCTCGGTTTTTCAGGCGGGGTGGGCCTCCCCTCCCCCTAATCCAATCCGACGTTCCCACGTCAGATTAGCATGTAACATTACGTATATCATTACGTGGATATAGCATTGCTCGATGTTTGTGTATCCGGGATTTGGAATCCTGGGGAGACACCAATATTAATTCATGTTTAGATGGTGAAAAGGTTGAATTGCAATGGATGTGCCCCTCCTGCCCGTCGGCGTGCTCCCGAGCATCCAGTTTAACCTACCATGGCGGTTCCATGGGTCTACATGAATTGCACGGAGGGTGACCGACGATGGAGGGGATGCACCAGGGAGTGACGGGGGTGGGCCTAATAGCACCAGAGCGAGAGAATGTGCATGGGGGGGGGGGGATGGGGGAGAGGCCGGGTCCCGGGGATGGCGAGAGGAGTGTCGTTGTTGAGTTTCAACATGGTCATCCTGGTGTAGGAACTAGTGGTGTTGTAAGTGCGTTACATCGAGAGGGGGGTGAATAGGCGATTTTTACAAATTTGTCACTGAGGAATTTCTAGGTGAAGAAATTCCTAAGCAACGACACACTAGCAGTAGAATAAATACTCAGGTATAAGCATAACAGAGCAACAGCATAGTCATCATGATGAAATGAAAACAAGCACAGAGTACAGATAGCGTGAAAACAGGATAAGCAGGTTGAAGACTATGTGACTGAAGAAATTGGATTGAGAAATAGAAAGTCTTGATCAAAGTCTTCAAACAAGAATGATCGAGTTCATCAACACATGAATGAGGAAATGAAAGGGTTGAGGAAATAGAACCGATTGGCTTGATGACAACAATGATTTGGTAGACCGGTTCAAGCTGTTGGACGACAGGTTACACGTCTGGTTGGAGCGGTGAGTATTTAAACTCGAGGACACACAGTCCTCACCGTATTCTCCTTGAGCTAAAGTCACACAGACCTCGCCCAACACTCATGGTAAGTCTTCACAGGTGACTTCCAAACCTTCACAGACTTGGTCACTCGGCGATCCACAATTCCTCTTGGATGCTCAGACCATGACGCCTAACCGTCTGAAGGATGCTGAAAGTGCTAGTTATCGACTAGAGGGGGTGAATAGGCGATTTTTAGGAAAGTCTTCAAAACGTGGAAGTTTCAAAGACAAACAATAGAAATGACCTAATTGATATGCAGCGGAAGATAAACTACAACAAGCAAACCATAGTCAAGAATGCAATAATGTGAAAGTACAAAGACTAATAGCAGCTTAGTAGTAAGGATCAGGATGAAAGATAGTATGAAGCCAACCAACGATAGTAGTCAAGCAATGAAGTCAAACAGGTACGACAAATAGGCAATGACTTCATGAAGACAAACTCTAAGTAAAGGGAGGAGAGGATAGAACCGATCACTTGTTGAAGACACGAGATTTGTTGGACCGGTTCGATTCTTTGTGACAACTATGACGTCTGGTTGGAGCGGTGAGTATTTAAACTTGAGGACACACAGTCCGGACACCCGATCGGCGAGCACGCAGCTCAGGACACCAAGTCCTCACCGTATTCTCCTTGAACTAAGGTCACACAGACCTCGTCCAATCACTCGTGGTAAGTCTTCAAGGTAGACTTCCGAACCTTCACAGACTTCGTTCACCGGCGATCCACAATGACTCGTGGATGCTCAGAACGCTACGCCTAACCGGCTGGAGGATACACAGTCCTCAAGTGTGATAAGTCTTCATGTCACGCAGACAGAAAGACTTCAGTGATGCCTAACACTCTTTGGCTCTGGGTGTTTGGGCTTTGTCCTCACAAGGATTTCTCTCTCTCAAAGGCTTCGAGGTGGGTTGCTCTCAAACGACAAAAGTCGTGTACTAACTCTGAGTAGCCACCAATTTATGGTGTGGGGGTGGGCTATTTATAGCCACTAGGCAACCCGACCTGATATGTCCGAAATGACCCTGGGTCACTAAGGAACTGACACGTGTTTCAATGGTCAGATTTCGAACACACACGGCAACTTTACTTGGGCTACAAGCAAAGCTGACTCATCCAGTTCTGGATAAGATTTGCTCTCATTGTCTTCGCTCGAAGACATAGGATTTGGGTTGAGCATCACTTCATTCATTCTGACTTTGTTCACTTGGACCCCACTTAACAGTACGGTGGTTCCTATGACTCAACAAAGAAGAAAAGGAAACAACGAAATGACACAGTCTTCACGCTCCATAGTCTTCACTCAATGTCTTCTCATGTCATAGTCTTCAATATGAATATCTTCACATACCACCATTGTCGTCAATGTCTTCATACATTTTTAGGGGTCATCTCCGGTAGGTAAACCGAATCAATGAGGGACACTACCTGCGTTATACTGCAATTCTGACAAACGCATTAGTCCCTCAACCAAATTTGTCATCAATACTCCAAAACCAACTAGGGGTGGCACTAGATGCACTTACAATCTCCCCTTTTTTGGTGATTAATGACAAACTGGTTGAAGTTTTCAACGGGGATAAAGTATGTGAAATTGTAAAGGATAGGGTATTCTCTTCATAAGTGGCAAAGGCTCCCCCTGAAGATGTGCATATAAGTAATTTGCTTTTGGAATGCAAATGCACATGGCAGGTGTACTTGTGGAGATCCTCTTCATCTTATGAAGATAATTCATCATGCATGAAATGATATAACTAAGAGAATGACATGCATAATAAAAAATGGACGTCTGCAGAATGATCTAAGTGCGGAAGTTATCATCGCACATGGAAAAGCAAATAAGTAGCAGACGACCATCGAGTTTAAGTGTTACAACTCAAAGAACCAAATGTATCAAAAGCAAGAGTTGTAACCACTAGGCAAATATAAAGCAACCGCCCATATGAACCCGCTTGAAGACTATCAAACTCATATGCTTCTCCCCCTTTTGTCAGTAAGGACCAAAAAGGTTTGAAGACATAGAGCATCTACTCGTTCCCATGAGGAGTAGGTGAAGCAGCGGGGTTGTCGTTGTTGTTTTTGGTATGAGCGAACTTAGTGCGATGTCGATGCATGCAGAAGTAGGGGGCGGTGAAGTAGCATCATCTTCATCATCGATCACTTTGGCATTCATAGTTGTTGCGGAGGAAGAATAGTCAGAGTCTTCAAGGGATGGAGTTCGACGTAGGACAACATTCCTTGGAGGAGTGGAGTCAAACTAGAATCTTTTAATGAAGCCATCGTCTTGAAGATCTGCTTCAGCACTGAGCAGTGTCAAACTGTTCCATGATCGCCGACTGGTCTCGTGAGTGACAAAATCATTCTTGGTGGCAAGATTTCGAATGTGATTAACTTCCACCAAGAGGCTTTGCATCTGTCACTTGAGCCAGAAGTGATGCTTGTCTTGTTTCTGATGCAGTGCCACAAGAAGTTCTCGGTCATTTAGGACGCGAGGGCGCTTCTTAGGTCTTTGGGCAATTGTGCTCTCAGTGGCTTCAGTTTGCGCACGGTGAGGCAGACGAGTGTTCCCAGCCATTGGATAGACATGAGTTACTGCTTGGACTTCTTCCATGGGTTGAGTGAAGCTTTGGTGATCAGCATTTTGAAGACAAAGAGGCTTCTTGGCAGGCTCAGGGTATATGGCTTCAACTGACATATCAACCTCTGGTAGAAAGATCAGATGATTGCGAGCAGAGGGCTGATAATTGATAGTAGAGTGTAGCTTGATGAGGCGCATGACCCATGGAGCATAGAATTTCAAGCCAAAAAGGTCAGATCCAGACGCAGCCAGTTGCCGAATGAAGAATTCTTGTGTATTGAAGCTGATGCCATTGAGGATGTAAAAGACCAATGTCTTCATGGCTCCTTCAAGTTTTGCAGCTGATGAATGCCCTTTGATGGGCCATAGAGTTTGCCTGATGATATGATATATTGTGCGAGGCAGATACTCAAGGTCATCAACAAAGAACTCCTTTGGGTATTCAGCGTTAGGTGGCAGAGGCTTCATCATGCTCAACATCTGGCTCATGTTAGGCTCTGGCTTATGGAAGATGCTCTCCAGTGCATTGCGGTGGAGTTGACAATCAGGTTCAAACAGCTCTCCGGGAGTGGGTAGGCCTGTAAGCTCAATGACGTCAAGAGCTTTGGCTTCATGATGAACATTTCCTGTCATCCACTCGAGAACCCATGTCTTTTTATCCCTGTAGTAGCTGCGAATGTGGAGGGTAGCATAGAATTGAAGCAAAAGTTCCTCATTCCAATGTTCTTTATGCATCACAAAGTGAAGCAGACCTCCATCATGAAAGCGATCAAGTGCTTCTTCTAAGCATGACAGATCCAGCAATGGCTTTAGTGTCGGCGCATATGAGGAAAATCGCCCTTGATCATCTGTAACGCAGAGTAATAGCCGTTCTTGATAGCTCGAAGCGATCGATGATATTCTTGGCCTTGAGTAGGGGTTCTTTGCTCTGTCAAAGAAGGTCTTGTGGCTTTTGAAGCCATTTGCATTGAAGGACCACAGTAGAGGTGGCGATACACGAGAACCTTGGCGATCTTGGCTTTGGTTTACGGACGAGGCCTATGCTCAACATGATAATCAAACCGAGGACCCGAGGCATTAGGCGGAGGGACGAGCAGGCCATTTGCGGTGATTAGCCGACCATAGTTGTATGCTTGCTCAATTGTATGGGGCCTTGGTGGCGGAGCAGGAAGCGATGGCAACAACAGAGGCATCAGTCGCACAATGAGATGCCGAGAGCAGTTGCATCATTGGCTTTGGCACATTTGTTGGTGCAGGCTCCACACTTGCTTCAGCCATGACTACGTCATTGGCTTCATTTGTGTTGGTGGTGGTAGCCTCAAGATTTTCAACCTCCACTTGATAAGCTGGAGGGTCGGGCACTGGCACGTTCACTTCAGGAACAGATTCTTCAGTAATGGGGGGAGTAGGGACAGGTTCTTCTTCTTGTTTGTCATCGGCTGATGCAGCCGGATTGTCTTCAGCAGTTTTGGCGTCAGACACGGAGACATTCACAGTCGGAGTGGCTTCTGGAAACACTTGACATGCAACAGATTGGTGGTGCACTGCTCCTTCTGGAACGCTTGAAAGAGGGACTTGAGGCCTTGGTCCTTTGCGAAGCCTGTGTAAGGCTGGCGACGCCTTTGGAGATGGAGTTGGTCGGGCCTCATCCTCTTCTTCTTGCACAGGTGGTGTGACTTGTTGTTGTTGGGGAGTACTCGGGGAGTCTTGTTGTTGTGGGTGATCAGCCCATGATGCATCCTGAGCAATTGGCGTCAGAGGACGACCAATGCTGATGAGTTCGTTGTTCGTGAGAACAGGCGATGATACCAAGTTGTGTTTGATATGAGGAAGAACTTCATCATCTTCAACATTGTCATTGTGACCAATGTCTTGGCGTGTGGGATCAATCGCTGGAATGTCTTGACTTCATGAGCCTCTGTGGAAGCGGGCTCATGAACTATCATCCGTTGTTCTTGGTGTTGGATGCGAGGCGAACCATTGAGATAGGTTCAACAACTAAGGGCTCTGTGGGAGCAGCCCGATTCTTCTTGGTTTTGCGCTTCTTCTTGGAGGAGCAACATCGAGGCTTCAGGATTTTTCCTTTTTCCGCTTGACCTCGGCGATCCTTGTCTTCTTGATTCAAGCGGTTGACCCGACCTTTGGCTTCGAGCCAGTCATGCTGCTTGGGAAGACTATGCGAGGTTCTTCCTGCCTTGAAGGTGCAGATTGGTCAGTTGGTGGCTTCTTCCTCGTTGCAGCCATTCTGGGGTCAATGCCAGGACGACCAAGAGCCTTGCGCTTCTCAGCCTCATTGTAGGCTTGCACACACTTGTCAGCCAGACTCTTCATGTGCTTACGAGAGCCTTTAGCTTCTTCGCGCTTCTTGAGAAAGGCTTCTTTGAGCTCGTGCAGCATGATCTTGAAGTTTTTGACATCTTGCACGCTGAGCTTTGCAACATGCTTCTTGAACTAGGCTTTCTCATAGTCGATCTTGTGCTTCAGTTCAACGATGCACTAAGCAAGAGCTAGCTCAGAAGCAATGGCACCATTGAAGGAGATGCTGAGGCCAATGGGAAGTTGTAGATCATCAAAGCTGAGATTTGGGGTGTCAAACCACTCATCAATGAAGTTATGGATGATTGCCACATCAAAGAGAGGCAAATCATTGAAGATCTCTGCTTCTTCCTTGCTCTTGATCAGTTGCTCAAGAGCATCATCTGCAAGATCTTCATCGTTGGACAGATCAATGTGCTCTTCTCGTAGAATGGCAGCAGGAGTCAATGTCTGATCAGTATTTTTGACGATTTTCTTTTTCTTCTCCGTCTTCTTGGAGATACGTGATAGATCTTGATCGCTGCTTGTCTTGAGGAGGTGCGATGGCGATTGCTTCTCACGTGAAGCTTTTGGAGGAGCAGCTGATCTTGAAACCTTAGCCTTCTTTGGCTTCTGCGGCTTTGGAGTAGGAGCTGGGGCTTCATCAGTGTCAGCATCATCATCAGAATGATCCACTTTGGCACCTTGGACCGAGATGTGAGTGATGAGGCCATCAAGTTTGTAGAAAGGACCGATGACATTGGGTTCTGCATCACGTGAGCTGTCAGCATGGGGAGCAGAGGGACCAGGGTTGAAGTCTAATCCCAATGACTTCTTGTTTTCCTTGGCCGATGCCTTTGCGTGCCGGAAGTTGCGCTTGAAGAGATCATCGTCACGACACCAGAGCAATGACGATGGGTCGGCATTTTCAGGCTGAGGTCCACGGACCATACAAGGATAGAAACCCTGTGCAATAGCTTCAGCTCTATTCTTGGGTGGAAGGCCTCGATAGAGAATATCACCCCAAGGACTTTTGATAGCATTCTTCTCAGTGTATTCCTGGGTCACAAACTTGTATTTGAACCATTGTTCAGCCCAATATCGTCGAATCCATTGGATTTTTGTCTTGTGCTGATTATAATTCTCTTCAGGATATGTCTTGTAAAGCTCTGCGAGGTCATCAGGCAAATCTCTTGATGTTCCCCCACGACGCTGTCTGCCACCCTTCCTTACTGATTTCTCTGCACCCATGAACTTCAAACTGAACGGCTTCAACATGTTCAAAGACTTCAAAGGCTTTTGCTTGCTGGATAAACAGAGGCGGCCGGGAGAGTTAATGTGATCTTGTAGAATTCGCAAGCGAATGCGAGACTATGAGAACCAAGGGATTCTCCACGGACATGTACTGTGATGACATTAGAGATCACGAGGAAGGGAAGAGTCCATATGCATTCTCGTAAGATTTTGAAGATAAATCGGTTTGAAGACATTGACCTCATGATGCGAAGACATTCACTTATATGTTGAGAGTTGGTTCCAGATTTGTACGAATCCGTGAATAAGTACAAGTGCGGAATCTAACTAGATATGAAGCTTAAGTGAATATACTAGGCAGTATGAGATGCAGACGGAATAGATCTAACATTGTATAGGTAGAAACCAATTTTGATAAATAGGATGAATCTTTGAGGATCAAAAAGATGGTAAAAATAGAGTTGTATTTACCACACGAAGAACTGCTAGATGGGATGAATAGGAGACCGAGCAGTTCAATCCACCATGCCCTAACTTGGCGACGGAGGACACCTACGGCGGCGGCGGAGAGGACGATGTCCGCGGCCGGCGTGAGGACGACGTCGGATAAGTCACGGCAGCTAAGCGCTTCATCGTCGGCGTCGTCGAGAGCTAGCGGTGGCGCTAGGGTTTTCACGAGGTGGAGAGGTGGAAGAAGGTTTTCTTTACCGCAGGGGACATGTATTTATAAGGAAGTGTGTGGCACGGCGCAATTACGCAGGTGCCCCTGGCGGTTCACATCTGAGGGGCACGTGGCAAGCATGCAACACACTCAGAGTTGTCCCACGTTCCCACGCCCGCCAGGTTTGTCGGATGGTTGTTTCGGCTTCTTCGGGTTTCAAACAATAAGGATGAATCATTTAAAATGGACTTAATGTTTGTCTCTGTGTCTTCTACTGACAAGGACGCAGAGAAGACATTCGACAGTTTCAATAGGATGCATATGATTTGGACAGATAGAGTTTGAGATAGAAAGCATAGAGAGATTAGGGTCCGATCACATTCACTTAGTTCAAAAGATTCAACTAGGAAGACATAGCTATAAGTGAATGTTGTAGAGGACTGAACACTAGTATATATATCAGAAAGCAATCAAATCACCATAGTGAAGAAAATCATGAAGATAAGTTGAAATTGAAGACAAACCAAATGCGAAGACATTGCAAAAATAACGCCATGAGTGAAACACTTCAAACAGAGAAATTTGGTGGTGGCATTACCCACCGTATAGGAAGTATTAGACCCAGACACAGCGCACAATTATCGTGGCGCTCCGAAGTCAAATTCCACGTTAATGTATTCACACTCAGAATGTAAGTCTTCATTGATTGAAGATATACTTTACTTCGTGTGTTGCACATCTAAGTCATCAACATGCATAAGTGTTAGGATGTGTGCCTGATCACAGGACATTTGAGGATTCCAAGATATTTAGCTCACACCGTAACTTGCAAAACCTTTTCTCGTCCAAGGGCTTTGTGAAGATATCGCGATTGCTCTTGGTGTTGGCGTGAATGATGTCAATATCTTTCTTCATGACATGATCTCGAGAAAGTGATGGCGAATTTCAATGTGCTTTGTCTTGAGTCTTTGGGTGGATTGTTGGCAATCTTGATGGCACTTTTGTTGTCGCAGAAGAGAGGTACTTGATTGATTGATGCCATAGTCCTTGAGAGTTTGCTTCATCCATAGAAGTTGGCGCTGACAAAATCCAGCAACAATGTATTGATTCAGCGGTTGAGAGTGATACGATTACATTTCTTTGAAGACCAACAGACAAGTGATCATCGAGAAAGTGACATGTGCACGATGTAGACTTGCGATCCACCTTGTCACCAGCATAATCGACATCGAGAATCCAACGGATCAAATTTTGAGCCCTTTGGATACCATAATCCGAGTGTTGGGGTGTAAGCCAAATATCGAAGAATTAAACTTCACGACTAAGTGATGCGATTCCTTTAGTGCCGCTTGGAATCGAGCACACATGCAAACACTAAGCATAATATCTGGCCTAGATGCACATAGGTAAAGTAAGGAACCAATCATGGAGCGGTATACCTTTTTATCGAACTATTTACTATTCTCGTCGGGACCCAGATGGTGTTTGGCTGGCATTGGCGTCGTGTAACCTTTGCAATCTTGCATTCCAAACTTCTTCAGACAATCTTTGAGGTATTTTTCTTGAGATATGAAGATGCCATTCCTTTGCTGACGAATTTGAAGACCAAGGAAGAACTTCAACTCACCCATCATGGACATCTGATATTGCTCTTGCATCATGTATCCAAACTCATCACTATACTTCTGGTTGGTGCAGCCGAAGATAATGTCATCCACATATAATTGGCACACAAACAGTTCACCATCATATGTCTTCGTGAAGAGTGTGGGATCGAGGGATCCAGGTTTGAAGCCTTTGCTCTTCGGGAAGTCTTTGATCGTATCATACCAAGTGCGAGGAGCTTGTTTGAGGCCATCTGATGCTTTGTTTAGCTTGTACACCATATCGGGATGTTTTGGATCTTCAAAGCCGGTGGTTGAGCAGCGTATACTTCTTCTTCAATCTTGCCATTGAAATGCACTCTTCACATCCATTTGATATAGCAAGATGTTGTGGTGGTTAGCATAGGCTAGCGAGATGCGAATAGCTTCAAGCCTAGCCACAGGAGCAAATGTTTCATCGAAGTCAATTCCTTGACTTGAGTATATCCTTGAGCCACAAGGCGTGCTTTGTTTATGACGACTTGACCATGCTCATCTTGCTTGTTTCGATATATCCATTTTGTGCCAATAATGTTATGCTTGCGAGGTCGGGGCTTGACTAGTTCCCAAACATTGTTCAGCTTGAGCTGTTGAAGTTCTTCTTGCATATCTTGTATCCATTCGGGTTCCATAAAAGCTTGACAACTTTCTTGGGTTACGATATTGACACAAAAGGAAAGTGCCCACAAAATTTGCTAAGCTGTGTTGCTCTTGGCGAGTAAGTGGACCAGTGCATTGATGCTATCAATTATCTTCTCAATTTGTACTTCATTTGCAATCTGAATCGGGCGAAGACCTTGCTCTTGCCGATCATTGTCATCATTGGGAGGATTGTCTTGATCGAGCATTGTCTTCGAGTTGGTTAGGTGCGAAATGATAAGTTCCTCTTCAGTGTGCTTTAGAAGGCATGATTTCACCAGTTCCCATCAGCTTGATAGGTTCGTTGGGCGGAGCTTTGTCTAGTGTACTTGGCAGGAGCTCTCTTTGTGAACCATTGGTTTCATCAAATTGCACATCCACAGTTTCGATGATTTTGTAGAGATAGAGGGTGAACACTCTGTAAGAGTGCGAGTCCTTTACGTAACCGAGAATGAAGCCTTCATGAGCTTTAGGTGCAAATTTTGACTTGTGATGGGGATCCTTGATCCAGCACCTAGCTCCAAATACTCTGAAGTAGGTGACATTTGGCTTCTTGCCAGTAAGGAGCTCATAGTATGTTTTGTTCAGAAGCTTATGGATGTAAACACGGTTGATGACGTGACATGTTGTATCAATAGCTTCAGGCCAGTACTTTCTTGGTGCCTTGTACTCATTGAGCATTGTTCGAGCCATCTCAATGAGGGTTACATTCTTCGTCCTCGATGCCATTTCTTTGAGGTGTGTATGGGCGAGAGAACTCATGAGTGATTCCCATTGTATCGAGATAAAGATCAAGCCGGTGTTCTTGAACTCGGTCGTTGTCACCGATATGCTTGATCTTGACGCCATAATTGTTCATGGCTCGATTGGCGAAGCGTTTGAAGACATCTTGCACTTCAGACTTGTAGAGATTTATGTGCACCCATGTATATCTTGAGTAGTCATCAACAATGACAAAGCCATAGAGACAAGCAGTCGTTGTGAGGGTAGAGTAGTGAGTAGGGCCAAATAATTCCATGTGTAACAGCTCGAAGGGTTGAGATGTCGTCATGATTGCCTTCGAGGGGTGCTTTGCCCTAGTCATCTTTCCAACTTCGCAGGCACCACACAAATGATCCTTCTTGAACTTGACACCCTCGATGCCTATGACATGTTTCTTCTTGGCGAGTGTGTGTAAGTTCCTCATGCCAGCATGCTGACCTCCGATGCGAGCCGACGATTCGAAGCTTTTGCAAGAAGACATCTGACAAGTGTGGACTGCCGAGAAATCTACCATGTATAGATCATCTTTCCGATACCCTTCAAAGACTAGAGACTTGTCGATTCCATTAGTACAAGGCGGCGATATTTTCGAATAGCACAATCATGTTCAAGTCACAAAAGCATCAAGACAGACATTAAGTTGAAACCAAGGGATTCAACAAGCATCACTTTATCCATGTGTTGATCTTTTGAGATTGCAACTCTACCTAGACCCAATACCTTGCTTTTACCGGTGTCGACCAAATGTGATGTGACTCTTGTCGATGGGCGTAAGGTTGAGTCCATAAGAAGACTTCGATCACCAGTCATATGATTAGTGCATCCGCTATCCATAATCCATTCTGAAGCATGAGGTGTCATACCCTACAGTATAGTTAGGGGGATAGGCTTCACCAAGAGTATTGTGAAGCATAAACATTGGACGGGCAAGAGGATTATTGAAGCTCAGATCAAGATTAGGACTGATAGGATGAATGGCAAACAATTCAGGAACAAAATACATAGTGAGACCATTTGGGCATTTGATCTTGTGCCCTACAAGATGTTTTAGGTCCCCAGCAATAGCATCAGATGCCTTTGATTTTCGGCTGGAGACCCTTCCCTGCAAATGAAAGTTAATTCTTCTTAACCACCCACATCTTCAGGGGTGGCTTAGAAGCAATGAGTCTAAGTCAGACATCGAGAACTTGACTTTGGAGCCCTAGCAAATAGCCTTGCAGGAGATGAATGATACTCATATGAATAAGCAGAAAAGTTCTTAGTTCTATGAACATAGCGGTTTGAATACACACGCTCATATTCATAAGTTGGAGTACGGTTTTCCTGCAAAACATTGGTGTTAGGGTGACTCAGGTGAGTCCTCTGTCTATATGAAGCCTTCGGACCATATGACGCCTTACGTTTGGGGTTTGTCTTCTTCCCTAGTGGTGTCATGATCACATTCATTGGAAGATTCTCAAGACAGCTTTTCGGAACCCAGATCTTCTTCATGGGTGGTCCATTCCTGCAGTTAGTACCAATATACCTGGCAAACACTTCACCATTCTGATTCTTGAATAGCTTATACTTTGCATCAAGGGATTCGTCAATGATAATAGGATTAGCATAGGTAAAGCCAGATAAGGTGGATGGATCCACTGAAGGTCCCTTTGAAGCAACCCATGTGGTTTTGGGATACTGCTCAGGCTTCCAGTAGGAACCATCAACATTCATTTTCCTCTCGAACCCAACACCCTCTTTCCTAGGGTTTCGGTTCAGAATCTGCTTTTTGAGGACATTGCAAAGTGTCTGATGTCCTTTTAGACTTTTATACATCCCTGTTTCAAGCAATGTCTTCAACCTAGCATTTTCATCAGAAATAGTAGTGGTATCCTCCGCAGAGGGGTTAGTTACCACATTAGTAGTTGAAGACAATGCAACGATAGCAGCGATGGAACATTCAAGAATGAGGTAGCGTTATCACGCTCAAGGCATTTCATACATGGTGGTTCAAATCCATCGAGGCGGGGACTGATCTGCTGAGCTGAAGTGACTCATTCTCTTTTGAAGATCTTCATGAGCCGCTCTCAATTTCTCAAGCTCTTGCTTCCTTTGAAGATAATCATAGGAGAGCTTTTCATAAGTGGTTGAGAGCGTTTCATGGCGACTTTCAAGTTCTTGGTACTTAGCATGAAGATTTTTATGTCTTCAACTAAGGACTGTGAGCGTGTCATTTCGCGTCCAACAGGTCATCGCTTTTGTCTAACAGTTTTTTAGTATGTTCCATAGCTTTTTGTTGTTCAGTTGCAATTTTAGCAAGTGTTTTGTAGCTGGGTTTGGATTCACAATCAGAGTCATCTTCACTTGATGTTTGAAAGTAAGCATCACGTGATTTTACCGTGGCACCATGTGCCATGAAGCAGTAGGCGGGAGCAGGGTCGTCCTTGTCATCAACTTTAGCATTGGTGTGGAAGTCATTGTCTTCAGTGTTGAAGATGGACTTGGCAACATAGGCTGTGGCTAGAGCCAGACTTGCAACGCCAGGGTCGGACTCCTCTTCAGACTCCACCTCCGCCTCCTCAGAAGCAGACTCCTCCTCTGAATCCATCTCCTTGCCAACAAAAGCACGAGCCCTGCCAGATGAGCTCTTCTTATGAGATGAAGACCTTGATGATGACTTGGAAGAAGACTTTGAAGATTTCTTCTTCTTGTTGTCATCAGAATCATATTCCTTGCTCTTCTTCTTCTTCTTCTCATTGTCCCACTGTGGACACTCAGAGATATAGTGTCCAGGTTTCTTGCACTTGTGACATGTTCTCTTCTTGTAGTCATGAGTGGAAGCTTCATCATTTCTTGAGCTAGATCGTGAAGACTTTCTGAAGCCCTTCTTCTTAGTGAACTTCGGAACTTCTTCACAAGCATAGCAAGTTCCTTTCCAATGTCTTGGGATCATCGAGCTGCAATGATTCTTCTTTAGATGAGGAAACAACTTTTGCCTTCAAAGCGCGAGTTCGGCCATAGTTGGTACCATAGATATCTCTTTTCTCAGAAAGCTGGAACTCATGTGTGTTGAGTCTCTCAAGTATATCAGACGGATCGAGTGTCTTGAAGTCAGGGCGTTCTTGTATCATGAGGGCAAGGCTGTCAAAGGAGCTGTCAAGTGATCTCAGTAGTGTCTTGACGATTTCATGCTTGGTAATCTCAGTGGCGCCGAGAGCATGAAGCTCATTTGTGATGTCAGTGAGGCGATCAAACATGAGCTGGACATTTTCATTGTCGTTTCTCTTGAAGTGGTTGAAGAGGTTGCGAAGAACACTGATCCTTTGATCTCTATGGGTTGAGACGACTTCGTTGACCTTGGATAGCCAGTCCCAGACTAGCTTCAACGTTTCCAAAGCACTCACACGGCCATACTGTCCTTTGGTCAGATGACCACAGATGATGTTCTTGGCGGTAGAGTCCAGTTGAATGAACTTCTTGACATCAGCAGGGGTGACACCTTCACCAGTTTTGGGAACGCCGTTCTTGACGGCATACCAGAGGTCGACATCAATGGCTTCAAGATGCATGCGCATCTTATTCTTCCAGTAGGGATATTCAGTTCCATCGAACACGGGGAAAGCATCGGAGACTTTGATTATCCCTGCAGTCGACATAGCTGAAACTCCAGGTGGTTAAACCGAATCACACAAAACAAGGGAGTACCTTGCTATGATACCAATTGAAAGTGCTAGTTATCGACTAGAGGGGGGGGGGTGAATAGGCGATTTTTAGGAAAATCTTCAAAACATGGAAGTTTCGAAGACAAACAATAGAAATGACCTAATTGATATGCAGTGGAAGATAAACTACAACAAGCAAACCATAATCAAGAATGCAATAATGTGAAAGTATAAAGACTAATAGCAGCTTAGTAGTAAGGATCAGGATGGAAGATAGTATGAAGCCAACCAAAGATAGTAGTCAAGCAATGAAGTCAAACAGGTACGGCAAATAGGCAATGACTTCACAAAGACAAACTCTAAGTAAAGGGAGGGAGAGGATAGAACCAGTCACTTGTTGAAGACACAGGATTTGTTGGACCAGTTCGATTCTTTGTGACAAGCTGTATGTCCAGTTGGGCGGCCGAGTATTTAAACTTGAGGACACAGGTCCAGACACCCAGTCGCTAAGCACGCAGCTCAGGACACCAAGTCCTCACCGTATTCTCCTTGAACTAAGGTCACACAGACCTCGTCCAATCACTCGTGGTAAGTCTTCAAGGTAGACTTCCGAACCTTCACAGACTTTGTTCATCGGCGATCCACAATGACTCTTGGATGCTCAGAACGCGATGCCTAACCGGCTGGAGGATACACAGTCCTCAAGTGTAATAAGTCTTCAGGTCACGCAGACAGAAAGACTTGATGATGCCTAACACTCTTTGGCTCTGGGTGTTTGGGCTTTGTCCTCGCAAGGATTTCTCTCTCAAAGGCTTGAGGTGGGTTGCTCTCAAGCGACAAAAGTCGTGTACTAACTCTGCGCCACCAATTTATGGTGTAGGGGTGGGCTATTTATAGCCACTAGGCAACCCGACTGATATGTCCGAAATGACCACAGGTCACTAAGGAACCGACACGTGTTCCAACGGTCAGATTTCAGACACACACGGCAACTTTACTTGGGCTACAAGCAAAGCTGACTCATCCAGTTCTGGATAAGATTTGCTCTCATTGTCTTTGCTCGAAGACATAGGATTTGGGTTGAGCATCACTTCAGTCATTCTGACTTTGTTCACTTGGACCCCACTTAACAGTACGGTGGTTCCTATGACTCAACAAAGAAGAAAAGGAAACAACGAAATGACACAGTCTTCGCGCTCTATAGTCTTCACTCAATGTCTTCTCATGTCATAGTATTCAATATGAATATCTTCACATACCACCATTGTCGTCAATGTCTTCATACATTTTTAGGGGCATCTCCGGTAGGTAAACCGAATCAATGAGGGAGACTACCTGCGTTATCCTGCAATTCTCAGAAACGCATTAGTCCCTCAACCAAATTTGTCGTCAATACTCCAAAACCAACTAGGAGTGGCACTAGATGCACTTACAGATACACAGTCCTCAAAGGTCACAAGTGTCGGTTCCACACAAGAACAATCTTTTCGGTGATGGTCAATCACTTTGGGTTTGTAGGTGTTTGGGTTTGGGAGTTGGGTTTTCCTCACTTGATGATTTTCGCTCAAAGTCCTCGGAGCATGGGATGCGCTCAATGACAGGTGTCAGTTTCTCGTGGAGCAGCCAACCAGCTAGTGGTTATAGGGGGCGGCTATTTATAGCCTAGGGAACAGCCCGACATGATAAGACATAAATGCCCTTCAATGATATGAGCGTTAGGTGGAGGATATTTTTGGATAGCTGGCGCATAGCACAACAACGGCCGGATATTTGAGGTTCGAATTCCTCAGGGCTATCATGTTCCTCACTGTGTAGGCAATCCGCATTGGCGAATTCCTAACTCCTCAGTCAGAACAAATTCCTCAGAGACCAGAAGATCTTTGTCTTTGTCACTAAAGAAATTGATTGAACTGATATGAGATTTCCAATGGCTTCACTCGAAAGGATTAGGTAGGTGTAGGATTTTGAGATGAGCATCACTTGGAAATCTGTTTCCTTAGTATTACCTCCCCCTTTAACAGTACGGTGTTTCCTATGACTCAAGAAATAGAAAATGAAACTATGAAAACAAAAGTCTTCACGCTTCATAATCCTCGCATGAATATCCAAGTCTTCAAGGTCACACCAATTTCTTCACTTTCAAAATCTTTAGGAGAGCCAAAGTCTTCAACTAAAGACATACATTTTTAGGGGTCAACTTTCATCGTAAATATCAAACTCCTCATCGACTTATAGAGCCTGTGTACACTCACAATCATATTAGTCCCTTAACTTATAAGTCTTCGATACACCAAAATCACTAAGGGGCATTAGATGCACTTACAATCTCCCCCCTTTTTGGTGATTGATGATAAATAGGTTAAGTTTTCAACGGGGATAAACATATCAATTGAAAGTGCTCAATATTGAGGAATTTGATTGCAAGATATAGAAGAACTCCCCCTGAAGATGTGCATACGTGAGGAATTTTATTTCAAAAGGCAATGCACATTGTAGAGTAATATCATGGAGATCTCCCCCTATATCTTGCAATTCATACACGCATTTAACATATCGAATGAAGAATTTGAAATGCATGATGAAATATGGTGACTGATGTAATTCAGCATGCATGCATTAACATATATGAGGAAATAGCATGCAGAAAAATAGATCAAAAGTATCAGGCCATCATCGGACTTAAGTTTACAACTCGATCCAACAAATACTTCAGAAGAACGAGAGTTGTAACTTAGCAAAAAACGCCCATATATAGACCCGCTTGAAGATTAACGCAAATTTCTCCCCCTTTGTCATCAAATGACCAAAAGGGACGAAAAGTGAGGACTAACGCCCCTGAAGAAAATCATCATGATGTCGATGGAGGAGCGCCAGCGTTGTTGGGGTCGTCCGTTGTAGTAGGGCCTGCTGCAGTGTCATCCAAGTCTTCAGCTTTGTCCGTCTCGTGCGATGAAGAATATGAACTGATGACCAGCGTAGGAACTTTGACCTTCTTCAATTTCTTCGAAGGTGGCTGAGACCATTCAAAGTCCTGTTGGAAGTCCATCTTCTTGAGTTCATCATCAGTGTAGACATGTGAAAGAATAGCCCAGGTGCGGTCGAAGACTTGATGCAGATAATAGTGATTCTTCTTCACAGTATTTTGAGTGACTGTCATGTTGTGAAGAATAGCACCAAACTGACGCTTGACCCACTTGTAATTTTTGTCCACCTTCTGATGAAGGCTGAGAGGCAGCTCACGATCAGTCATCATACGCGGAGCTGTTGCTTGAGGATTTTGCTTTGAAGCATTTGTAGTAGTGTCATGTGTGGCAGAGTCATCATTAGTGGAGTAGGATGCTGCCTTTCGAAACTGTCCATCCAAAGGACGAGTGCCTTCATCAATAACTGCAGCCTTGCCCTTCTCATCAGCTGAGGAAATAGCCCGTTTGAGGACTTCGGTCGGGGGCAAATAGCTGAGATGATTTTGAAAATCAGCCTTGTAGTGAATTGAAGTCCCTGATCTGATGAATTTCATGATCCAGGGAGCGTAAGGCTTCAATTCAAAAGGTGACAAAGCAGTATTGGCCAAAGTCCTCATGAAGAAATCATGATAGTTGATTGGAATACCATGCATGATGTTGAAAAGCAAGTTCTTCATGATGCCAACAACTTCTTCTTCTTCAGAGTTGTGTCCTTTAATGGGACTGAGGGTTTTGTTCATAATGCGATAGACAGTCCTTGGCACATACAGCAGATCCTTAACGAGGAAATTTGTCCTTGGCGCTTGGCCAACCTTCAAAGGCTTCATCGACACTTGCATCAGGTGATTTGACAGTTCAGGTTCCTCATATAGCTTCAGTGCTCCTTCAGTGGGTGGATTGACTGGGACGACATGAAGCAATTCAGAGGCCGGAGCTTTGTGATGAGTATTCTCAATCATCTAATCCAAAACCCATAAATTCACATCGTCAACATTGCCTGTCAGATGCAGAGTGGCATAGAACTAAAGAATTAGCTCTTCATTCCAATTGCAGATGTCGACGCAGAAGTTGAGCAGTCCTGCATCATGAAGAACACTGAGGACTGGAGTAAAGCACGGAAGTGACTCCATATCCACATGAGGAAGATTCTCATGGTCAAACACTTTGTCCTTGTCAAATAGCAGCAAGAATAAAAATTCATCTGTGAAGCAGTCCAGAAGCGCTTGCGGCGAAGACGAGCAACGTCATATGGATTGAAATCTGAGAAGAAATGATGCTCAGCAAAGAAGTCATCAGCCTTGACACTGGTACGTGTTAGTGTTATACAAATGGTTTAAAACCCCTTTTCACGACGGCATTTGGACCCGTCGCCTAGTGAGTGTGGGCGATTAGGGGGTCCTTCCCACACGACTAAGAAATCGTCGGGGATATGGAGCCATGATCTAGAGGCCTTGCAAAACATAATCGTGTGTGATGCAGCACACGCTGAATTCTTTCGCACTTGTAGGATCGGTGATTAAAAGTTTCTAATGACGCGGTGAAACCAAATGGTGTGTCATAATTAACCGTTTGGGAAACAGTATGCAAGGTACACGGGGCATCATATGAACTGTGTGCGATATGTGCCCTATCACACATGAGTTTTCTGCGGAACCCGTCTGCCATGCAAGACTCCATCGCACGCGTTCTCCCAGCATTTACCATCTGCGATAAGATTCAATCACAAACGGTTCAGGAGCCCCTTCGCACACATACAAGTGCTGCAGACCGTTTGTGATTTGTTGTGTATCACCGATGGTTGCGGCTAGAGTGATGTGTGCTTTTTGTTTGGGATCCCACACGTTTCCTAAAAAAATTACGACTGGGATTGTATTTTACATTGGGCATGGTTTACTCCGAGTTCCCGTGTGCGATAACTTGATATCACAAACGGTTCCGGAGAGCCTACACACACGTAGTAGCGCTACAAATCATTTGCGATATTCTGTGTATCACTGACGGTTCCGCTACGATTGACGTATGCTTTCCGATGTGGATCGCACACACTCATTTTAGTTGAACTGTGCGGAGCAATTGCGAGGTTAAAACAAAAATATCCCATTTTGAATCAGCATGCAAAAAGCAAATTCGCCACAATATTCAATTGAACAAATAAACAAAAATATCCCATTTTGAATCGGCACGCATAAAGCAAATTGGCCACAATATTCAATTGAACAAATAAACAAGAATATCCCATTTTGAACCGGCACGCAAAAAAAATCACCATAATATTCAATTGAACAAATAGTGTCCGCAGGAAGAACATTCATCAGATTTCGCAACAATTGCAATTCAACATATGGTAGCTAAATTCCAATGATTTGTCCACACATATATGCATTACATAATTAATCATAGTGTACGAAATACGAAGACCTCATCAGATGGAAAACAATGGATCCATGCGTATATGTTTAGCGGCTAACTCTTACTCAATGTTTCAGGAAAAGGCATGCTGAAATCTTCATTATCACCAGTGGGATTGATGTAGTGATTCAGGAAGAAGTCGCCGATAAATCTCCGAACCATCAGCAATTCACTAGCCGGGAGCGGTTCAGGGGTCCTCGGTTCTAAGATGAGCTGCAGTATTTTTAAGATCAGAATGTGCCACATGAGTGGAGTAGAAGATATAAATTAAGATAGACTTACTGGTACTAATTCGCAAGGATCATCACAACTATCAGCAGATTTGCAGATGGAGATCATGTGTCTGCAAACATAGTATCCACAAAGGTTGGTCCCTGCTTCTTGCTGAGGACACTGAATTTTTTTGTACAGAATTAGTCATGTATTTGTCCTGTTAGGAACAACCTAACCGGTGTTAGATGTATTATTTTTTCTTTGGAAAAATAGAAAGAGGTTTAATTAGAAGCTTGAACATTTGACTAGCGTAAGAAAAGGTATTTGCAGACTATTGGATAAATTTTCCAAAAATAACGGATTTCGGTGTGTTACCGGAGAAATGATCTCGTGCTACAGAGGTAGTTCCCTCTTGAACAGGTTCCCTGGTTTACTTTCATTTGGCAGTTTCAGCCAGGTTTACTTTCTCCGGTAATCATTGGAATATCATCATTAGGAGCTGGAATATCATCATTAGCCCTGGCACTCTCAGTTTCTTCAGCAGTTGCGGCTGTGCTGAGGAACTTGCTGAAGCTCCTAAAGCAATTGAAAAGCCTATGGTCCGTTGGCACGTGGCAAGATGCACTAGTGCTGAGGACTTTGAAGGTGCAGCTGAGGGCTTTGCTTGAGCAGAAGACCCTGAGGGTTTTGAGGAGCTGGGTCGTGAGGGCATTGAGGAGCTGGGCCATGAGGGCATTGCATAGGAAGATGGCTTCACAACAGATTTCTTCCTCATGGCCTTCTTAGGCGGACTAGCAGATGCTTCAGAACCAGCAGCAACAGAATCTTCGTTGAATTTCTTCACTGCCTCCTTTGCTACTTTAGCCAATTTCCTTTGGCGCTTAGCTCATTCTTTAGGAAATTCCTCACCTCTTTTGATGCTAGAGGGATCAGCTAATTGGCTTGGTGCCAGTAGAGGTCTTGGGCATGGAGGATTTACTGCGAATTTGTTCATATACTTAGGAGTGACATAGCGGTACTCCCTCCATTCCCGTGCCCATCTTTGTTCAATCTACTGAATGCGCACTTTGCACTAATTTTTATTCTCCTTGCCATGAGTGGCATCATCAGGAGTGCAGTAATCTGCATAGATATCTTTAGGGATTTCAAACACTGTGTTTGTCTCAGGCCTCTTGCCTCCCTTCTGAGGACGCTTTTCTTCAGCCATTTTCTTCAGCCGAGGATTCTGAACAATAGATGTCTCTGAGGAAGTATGCAGTTTTTCTTTGAGGAATGTTGCAAATGAGATAAGTTGATAAGAACCTAGTGATTCAGCAGCAGACATGTGTACCTGTGAACAGAATATAGGTGCGAAGAATTTGAAGAGGTTATATGCGTTCTCAAAATTTGTTTTTTAAAAGGAATCAAGTTTGAGGAATTTGACTAGGGAGTCTTGAAGAATTTCACTAAGAGTTCTTGTCTTAGGTTCCAGAGTTGTATAGATTGGAAATCCACACAATTGAGGAATCTTAAAGAAAAGTACATCTTAGAGAAAAGGATCAAGTACAGATGCAACTGTGGTGTTTAAGAATGTGAAGATTGAAGAATAAACACCTTTTGAAGATTTGTGTAAATCATCAGAATCAACAAGGACAGTAAAAGCAAGTTTTATTTACCCTTGAAGAAGAACGCAACGAACAGAGAGATGAACTGGAGAAGCTCGTCTGTTCAGATCTTCCATGCCCTAACTTGGCGGAGGAAGACAGCTACGGCGGAGGCGGAGATGAAGATTTCCGTGGGCGGCGTGAGTACGACGGTGATGAGGTCGAGGCGGCTAAGCTCTTCCTCATAGGTGTCAATGGAGATTAGCGGCGGCGCTAGGTCAGAGAGCTCGAGCAAGGGAGGGAGAGGTCGAGCGGAGTAAATGAACTGAGGTGCAAGGGGAGGGGAATTTATAAGGAAGGGAAAAACTGTTCATCCGAAGAATTTGGACGAACGTGCCCCTGACCCTCGCCATCTAGCGCCATGTGTCACCCACATACATAGAGGTGAAGATCGTGTGAGATTGTGGCTGAGTTGTTTAATCTAGTCGTGGGATGTGGAAGGATTTGAGCGGCAAAAGCCAAAAAATCAGATATGAAAATTTTAATGTTTCGTTCGCAAATTCTTCAGCTGTCAAGGACACAGTGAAGATTTTGAACGGGATCCAAATAGAACGCACATGAAGAATTTGTGAACAGACTGGGTTGAGTTTAGCATAGAGGGGGAACGGGTCCGATCACATTCACTTAGAAGAAGCAGCAACTTGAAGAATTAGCTATAAGTGAATGTTGTAGAGGACATGAAAACTCAAATACATATATAGCAATGAAGAACAATGACGGAAAGACTGGGGAAATTGCAAAGTTGAAGAATTTGAAAAACTTGAAGAAATAGCAAAAACTCAAATTGAATATTTTCAACTTTGGTTGGTGGCGTAACCCACCGTATAAGAATGATGATTTTAGACACCGCGTACGATTGTCGTAGGGTTCTAAGAATCAAATTCTTCATTAGTTTCTTCACACTTAGAGGGTTAGTCTTGATTGATTGAAGAAAAATGTTACTTCGTGTGTTGCACATCTAAGTCACCAAATTTGCATAAGTGTTAGGATGTGTGTCCTTTCAAAGAACATTCAAAGATTCTAAGATATTTAGCTCACATCGCAACTTGCCAAATCTCTTCTCATCCAAGGGCTTTGTGAAGATATCGGCTAGTCGATCTTCAGTATTTGCGTGGTTGATGTAGATATCACCCTTCAACACATGGTCAGGAAGAAAATGATGACGAATCTGGATGTGCTTTGTCTTCGAGTGCTGAATTGGTTTGTGAGAAATCTTGATAGCACTCTCATTGTCGTAGTAGAGTGGCACATTCTTCACATTTATGCCATAGTCCTTGAGGGTTTGCTTCATCCATAGCAATTGAGCACAACAAGATCCAGTAGCAATGTACTCAGCTTCTGCATTAGGGAGTGATACACAGTTCTGCTTCTTCGAGGACCAACATACCAAGGATCGTCCAAGGAAATGACATGTGCCTGATTTTGACTTGCGATCCACCCGATCACTAGCATAGTCAGAGTCAAAATATCCAGTGAGATCAAAAGAAGAGCCCTTGGGATACCATAATCCAAGTGTTGGAGTGTGAGCTAGATATGGAAGAATATGCTTCACAGCCTTATGGTGTGATTCCTTTGATGTGTAAGTGCATCTAGTGCCCCTTAGTGATTTTGGTGTATTGAAGACTTATAGGTTAAGGGACTGATGCGTTTGTGAGTGTACACAGATCTATAAGTCTACGAGGAGTTTAATATTTACAGAGAAAGTCGACCCCTAAAAATGAAGTTCTTCAACTGAAGACTTTGGATTTCTGAAGACTTCTGAAGACTTTGAAAGTGAAGAAATTGGTGTGACCTTGAAGACTTGGTAATCATTCGAGCAACATGAAGTGTGAAGACTCTTGTTTTTACTGTTTCATTTTCTATTTCTTGAGTCATAGGAAACACTGTACTATTGAAGGGGGTCGAGGAAATACTAAGGAAAAATTTCCATGTGATGCTCAACTCAAAATCCTACACCTACCGATCCTTTCGAGTGAAGCCATTGGAAATCTCGCACAGTTCAGTCATATCCTTCAGTGACAGAGACGAAGTTCTTCTGGTCTCTGAGGAATTTGGTCTAACTGAGGAGCTAGGAATTCGCCAGTGCGGATTGCCTACAAAGTGAGGAACATGATATCCCTGAGGTATTTGAGAGTCAAATATTCCGACCATTGCTGTGCTACGCGCCAGCTGTCCCAAAATATCTACCCACCTAACAGTCATATCAGACAAGGGCATTATGTCTTATCATGTCGGGCTACTCCCTAGGCTATAAATAGCCGCCCCCTACAACCACTAGCTGGTTGGCTGCTCCGAGAGAAACTGACACTTTTCATTTGAGAGCAACCCATCCTCCGAGGACTTTGAGCGAAAATCATTGAGTGAGGAAAACCCAAACCCCAAAGTGATTGAGCATCACTGAAGAGATTGATCCTGCATGGATCCGATGCTTGTTTCCTTTGAAGACTGTGCTTCTTGCAGACGGTTAGGCGTCAAGGTCTAGAGCATCCAAGAGGAACTGTGTATCGTCGAGTGACCTAGTTTGTGAAGGTTCAGAAGTCACCTGAAGACTTACCACGAGTGATTGGGCGAGGTCTGTGTGACCTTAGCTCAAGGAGAATACGGTGAGGACTGTGTGTCTAGGACTGGGTGTCCTCGAGTTTAAATACTCAGCCACTCCAACCAGATGTACAACAGAGACAGCATTTGGAACTGGTCTACCAAATCATTGTCTTCACCAAGCTTACTCGTTCTATTTCCTCAACTCTTTAATTTCCTCATCTCTGTTGTTGTGTGCTTGTTCATATCTGTTTGAAGACTTTGACTGAAGACTTTCTCAATTTCCTTAGTTCAATTTCTTCAGTCTGTCCGTCTTCATCTTGTGTTATCCTGTGTTTACGCTTTCTGTACTCCGTGCTTATCTTCATTTCATCATGATGACTATGCGTGTGTTCTGCTATGTTTACTTTTAAGTACTTATTCCGCTGCAAGTAGTTCTTCATTTAGGAATTTCCTCACCGGCAAATTCCTCAGTGAAGAATTCATAAAAATCGCCTATTCACCCCCCTCTAGTCGATATAACGCACTTTCAATTGGTATCAGAGCAAGGTACTTCCTTTTTCTATGTGATTTTGGTTTAACCACCTGGAGTTTTAGTTATGTCGACTGCAGGATCGAGGAATGTTTCCTGCCCCATCTTTGATGGTCATGAGTATCCTCGGTGGAAGGCCATGATGAAAAAGCAACTCATGGCTATGGACAACAAACTGTGGACCGTCACTGAGATCGGTCTTACCGATCTATGCAAGATGGGGGAGGCTGATGACATTCGCAAGTACATTCTACTTAACCTCACAGCGAAGGATGTCATCTGCTCCAGTCTGTCCTGAAATCAGTTCAGGAACGTCATGCATCTAAATCACGCGAAGCTAATCTGGGACCATCTCTCTTAGGTCTATGAAGGTCATCGAACCCATCATGATCCTTGGTTTGAGGATTACAAGGACTCTCTCAATGCGATGACATTAGAACCTTGCCTCATGGCAAACAGTGCGAAGGTAACCGAATGCTATCTATCTGAGTCTAGTGATGATGAATCTGGAGATGAATTTGGAGTAGCTATGTCAAACTTGCTTCCCTTGCCACTAGACAACAAAGAGCTTTGGAAAAAGTTCAATACATGCTAAATAAGAGCGATGATATGTTGGGTGAAGAAATGGATCAGTCAAAAGCTTTGGCAGAAAGTCTTCAGAGACTTCATTCCAAGTTTGACGACCTTCAAGGTCATCATAACACTCTCTTATCTGATCACGAGAAGCTTTCTTTTGAACTTCTTCAAAGAAAGCAAGATCTTGAGAAGCTAAGAGTGAGTTATGAAGATCTTCAGAAGGAGCGTGATTCATTACATGCTCAACAAATCAACGCTACTCGGGAAGAATTTGTTCCTCCATGTCTGAAGTGCATTGAACGTGAATCTGCTAATTCTACACCTGAATGTTCAAATGCTTCAAATATTAAAAATTCTTCACCTGTCTCTACTATCACTAATTCCTCATCTGAGGACATTGCTAGTACCACTGATGATGCAGGGCTGAAGGAATTGTACACGACAGGCATGTACAAAAGCCTCAAAGGGCATCAGATTCTCTATGACAAGAAAACTTAGCACCGAAGACTTTGAAATAACTTATATTGGGTTTCTTGTCAGTGAGGAGTACATATGAGGTATTGTTGAAGAATTTATTAAGTGATGCTAAGGAAACTGATTCTCAAAGGCCTCAAAGGGGGTCGAGGTAATACTAAGGAAACTGATTTCCAAGTGATGCTCATCTCAAAAATCCTACACCTACCCAATCCTTTTGAGTGAAGCTATTGGAAATCTCATATCAGTTTAGTCAATTTCTTCACTGATAGAGACGAAGATCTTCTGGTCTCTGAAGAATTTGTTCTGACTGAGGAGTTAGGAATTCGCCAGTGCGGATTGCCTACACAGTGAGGAACATGATAGCCTTGAGGAATTCAAACCTCAAATATCCGACCGTTGTTGTGCTATGCGCCAGCTGTCCAAAAATATCCTCCACCTAACGGTCATATCATTGAAGGGCATTTATGTATTATCATGTCAGGCCACTCCCTAGGCTATAAATAGCCTCCCCCTAAAACCACTAGCTGGTTGGCTGCTCCACGAGAAACTGACACCTATCATTGAGAGCATCCCATCCTTCGAGGACTTTTAGTGAAAATCATCAAGTGAGGAAAACCCAAATCCCAAACCCAAACACCTACAAACCCAAAGTGATTGAGCATCACTGAAGAGATTATTCTTGTGTGGAACCGATGCTTGTTACGTTTGAGGACTGTGTATCCTTCACATGGTTAGGCGTCATGGTCTGAGCATCCAAGAGGAATTGTGGATCATCGAGTGACCAAGTCTGTGAAGGTTTGGAAGTCACCTGTGAAGATTTACCACAAGTGTTGGGCGAGGTCTGTGTGACTTTAGCTCAAGGAGAATATGGTGAGGACTGTGTGTCCAGGACTACGTGTCCTCGAGTTTAAATACTCAGCCGCTCCAACCAGACGTACAACTGTCACAGTAGTTGGAACTGGTCTAGCAAATCATTGTCTTCACCAAGCCAACTAGTTCTATTTCCTCAACCCTTTCATTTCCTCATTCATGTGTTGATGAACCTGATCATTACTGTTTGAAAACTTTGACTGAAGACTTTCTCTATTTCCTCAATCCAATTTCTTTAGTCACATAGTCTTCAGCCTGCTTATCCTGTTTTCACGCTATCTGTACTCTGTGCTTGTTTTCATTTCATCATGATGACTATGTTGTTGCTTTGTTATGCTTATACCTGCATACTTATTTTGTTTCTAGTATGCCGTTGCTTAGGAATTTCTTCACCTAGAAATTCCTCAGTGACGAATTTGTAAAAATCGCCTATTCACCCCCCTCTAGTCGATATAATGCACTTACAATTGGTATCAGAGCAAGGTACTCCCTTGTTCTGTGTGATTTTGGTTTAACCACTTGGAGTTTTAGTTATGTCGACTGCGGGAATGATCTAGGTATCGGCTGGGTGTCCTACCTTCGATGGGACAGACTACCCCTACTGGAAGAACGAGATGCGCAGGCATCTTGAGGCAATTGATAACGATCTCTGGTATGTTGTGGAAAATGGTGTTCCCTCAGTCACTCCGTCTATGAATGTTGCTGATGTAAAGAGATTCAAGCAACTCGATTCTCAAGCAAAGAATATCATATGTGTCCATCTAAGCAAAGGACTGTACGACGGAGTGAGTGCTTTGGAAACTGCTAAGCTAATTTTGGACAGGTTGTCCAAGGTCAACGAGGAGTCTCCACTCAATTTGACTCCCGAGTTGATGTTCTTCGCAATCTCTTCAACCGCTTCAAAAGACTCGACAATGAAAATATTCAGGAAACCTTCGATCGCCTCACTGACATCTCAAATGAGCTTCAAGCACTTGGTGCCATTGACATCACCGACCATGAGGTGGTGAAGAAATTGCTGAGATCACTTGATTCCTCATTCAATACTCTTGCACTAATGATTCAAGAGCAAGCTGATTACAAGTCTCTAGATCCTGCCGATATCCTCGAGAGGCTAAATACTCATGAGTTCCAGCTTGCTGAGAAGAGAGATCTCTATGGACCGAGCTTTGGAAGATCACATATACCAAGGCCAAGGCGATCTCTGAATCAAGGTGAAGATTCCGTAGCAGCCTTGGTGACTTCAAGAATCGAGCCAGAGCTAGCAATGCTCGTGAAGAAATTCCAGAAGTTCTCTTGCTGTGGTTGCTTTGGAAAGTCTTCAAGGAGTGATGATTCCTCGTACCGTGACTACAAAAAGAGAACTTGCCACAAATGCAAGAAACCTGGTCACTACATGTCTAATTGTCCTCTATGGGAAAAGGAATCAAAGAAGAAGAAGTACAAAGATGACGATTCTGATGACTCAAAGAAGAAGAAGAAATCTTCAAAATCCTCATCATCAAAATCTTCAAAGTCTTCATCTCACAAGAAGAGCAGTTCAAAGAAGGCACGGGCATTTATTGGCAAGGAAATGGACTCTGAAGCTGAATCCGAGGAAAATTTGGAAGAGGAGGAATCTGAGGAGCCAGACTCTGGTGTGGCGAGCCTAGCCCTCGCTACTGCTTACATCAGCAAGTCCATCTTCAACACTGAAGAAAATGACCTCCCCAACTCTGTTGACAAGAGCGTCGATGACTATGCTCCCACCTATTGCTTCATGGCAAAAGGTGCCAAGGTACTCAAACATTCCCCCTCTGAATCTAGTGAGGATGAATCTAATGATAATCTCAAACCTAGCTATTTTCCAAACTGGCTAAAATTGCTGTTAAACAACAAAAGGCTTTGGAAAAGATTCAAAATCCGATAGACAAAAGCGATGACCTGTTGGGTGAGGAATTGAATCGAACTAAGACTTTGACTGATAATCTTCAGAGACTTCATTCTAAGTTTGACAACCTTCAAAATCATCATAACACTCTCCTATCTGATCATGAGAAGCTTTCTTATGAATTTCTTCAGACAAAGCAAGATCTTGAGAAGTTAAAAGTGAGTTATGAAGATCTTCAGAAGGAAAACGATTCATTGCTTGCTCAACTAATCAGTTCCGCTCAGGAAGAATTTACTCCACCATGTCTGAAATGCATTGAGTGTGAATCTGCTAATTCTTCACCTGAATGTTCAAATGCTTCTATTGCTACAAATTCTTCAACTGTCTCTATGGTCATAAATTCCTCATATGAGGATACCACAAGTATCACTGATGATAATGCAGGGTTGAAGGAATTGTATGTGACAGGCATATACAAAAGCCTCAAAGGGCATCAGGCTCTTTGTGATGTGCTCAAAAAGCAGATCTTGAACAGGAACCCTAGGAAAGAGGGTATTGCCTTTGAGAGGAAACTCAATGCTGATGGAACATATTGGAAGCCAAAGCAGTACCCCAAAACCTCATGGGTTGCTGCAAAGGGACCTCCAGTTGATCCATCCAATTTATCTGGCTTTACATGTGAATCTCCTCATTCTTCTGATGAGTCATTTGACTCCAACTATAAATTGTTCAAAAATCAGAATGGTGAAGTATTTTCTAGATATGTTGGCACTAACTGCAGGAACGGTTCCCCTATGAAGAAAATCTGGGTTCCCAAAAGTTATCTTGAAATTCTTCAGGTGAATGTCCTCATGACACCACCAGTGAAGAACAGGAACCCTAGATCCAATTCTTCATATGGACCTAATTCTTCACATGGATCAAATTCCTCAAAAGGATCAAAATCCTCATATGATCATTATCGTGCTAACCCTTCTGTTTCGCAGGGTAGAGCTAAGGGCTATGAATATGAGTATTATTCTTCAAATCATTATGTTCATAAGTCCTCGAAGAATTTCTCTGCTTATTCATATGCTTACCCTAACCCCTCTTATGTCAAACGAAGCGGATTGGCTTCTATGCCACCTTTCTCATATGGTGCACGCAGAGTGATGAATTCTTTGCCACCCCTTCAGATGTGGGTGGTGAAGAAAAAGAATTAATCTCTTATGCAGGGTCAGGTCTCCAGACGTGCTCAAAACGTCTGAAGAATTTGCTGGAGACCTGAATGTGCCTGAAAGGACGCAGGTTAATCATGAAGAAATGATTGTTCATTTCACACGTCCTCATACTCATTTATCTGTGATGTTGCTTGATGAAATTGATCTGATGATATTGATGTCATATTCTTCACTGATGAAGTATATGAGTTCGTAAGTTGCACTAATTCATCTGCAGGATGATCAACCCAAAGCAAACGAGTGGGTTCTCGATAGTGGTTGTACAAATCACATGACTGGTGACAAGAATCTGTTGATGGATGATCCTTTATCACCGTCACATCTGAAGCATATCATCTTCGCTGACAAAGGCAAAAGTTGGGTATTGGGTCTAGGTAAGGTTGCGATCTCAAAGGATCGACACATGGACAAAGTCATGCTCGTCGAGTCCTTAGGATACAACCTCATGTCTGTCTTAATGCTTTGTGATCTTGATATGGTTGTTGTCTTTGGCAAATATCATTGTGCTGTGATCATGGAAGCTGACAATTCCAAAGTCTTCGAAGGCTTTAGGAGAGGAGACTTGTACATTGTTGATTTCTCTACAGGACCACAGCCGGCCGTATGCCTACTTGCAAAAGCTTCAGAAGGCTGGCTATGGCATCGACGACTTGGTCATGCTGGCATGAGGAATCTACACACGCTTGCGAAGAAGAAGCATGTCATTGGCATTGAGAATGTCAAATTCCTCAAAGATCACTTACGCGGAGCTTGTGAAGCTGGAAAGATGACAAAGGCCAAGCATCGAGCAAAGACTATCATGACCACCACTCGACCATTTGAATTGCTTCACATGGATCTCTTTGGTCCTAATCATTATTCTGCTATTACAAATGATGCATCTCTATATGGATTTGTTATCGTTGATGATTATTCTCGTTACAGATGGGTGCACATTGTCACTTACAAACATGAGGTGCAGGAAGTCTTCAAACGATTTTCCTTGAGGGCTTCAACCAACTTTGGTGTGAAGATCAAGCACATCAGAAGTGACAATGGGACTGAGTTCAAGAATTCCGGTCTTGATGGCTATCTTGATGAACTTGGTATTACTCATGAGTTATCTGCTCCTTATACTCCTCAGCAGAATGGTGTCATGGAGCGAAAGAACGGAACTCTTGCTGAAATGGCTCGCACTATGCTTGACGAATACAAGACACCTCGTCGTTTCTGGATTGAGGCAATTGATACTACGTGCCACATCATCAACAGAGTATATCTTCACAAATTCTTCAAGAAGACTGCCTATGAACTCCTCAATGACAAGAAACCCAATGTGAGTTACTTCAAAGTCTTCGGTGCTAAATGTTGGATTAGAGATCCGTATCACAATTCCAAATTCTCACGGAAAGCACATGAAGGTTTTATGCTTGGTTACGGAAAGGACTCGCACACCTACAGAGTCTTCAACAACGTTCTTCACAAGGTTGTTGAAACTGTAGATGTGCGGTTTGATGAAACTAATGGCTCGCAAAGAGAGCACCTACCTTCTGTGTTAGATGAACCAGCACCTGAGAAATCTATCAAGTTCAAGGCTACTAAGGATGTCATTCCAACCGAAGAATCTGCTGAAGAATTCATTCCAGAACGTGATGAATGTCGAGCTGGCGCACCTGAAGAAAATGGTGCTGAAGAAAAGGCGGATCAAATTCCTCGAAGACAACCCGCTCATCCTCGCATTGCAGATGAAGTGCAAGTCGAGAAGATCATCGATGACATTGGAGCACCAGGTCCTCTCACTCGCTCAAAGGCTTCATATTTATACAACTTTTGTGGGCATTTTGATTTTGTCTCTATCACAGAGCCCACTAAGGTAGATGAAACATTTCTGGAGCCTGGGTGGATTCAAGCTATGCAAGAAGAATTACATCAGTTTGAGCTCAACAACGTCTGGGAACTGGTAAAACGTCCAGATCCTCGCAAGCACAACATCATTGGCACAAAATGGATCTACCACAACAAGCAAGATGAAAATGGCCTTGTGGTGAGGAATAAGGCACGACTTGTAGCTCAAGGCTACACATAGGTTGAGGGTATTGATTTCGATGAAACTTTTGCACCTGTTGCTAGACTTGAGGCTATTCACATATTACTTGCTTACGCTAACCATCATAATATCAATTTATATCAAATGGATGTGAAAAGTGCATTCCTCAATGGTAAGCTTGAGGAAGAAGTGTATGTTGCTCAACCCCCAGGTTTTGAAGATCCAAAGAATCCCGACAAAGTCCTCAGACTCGATAAGGCCCTGTATGGCCTCAAGCAAGCCCCTCAGGCGTGGTATGATACTTTGAAGGAATTCCTCGTGAAGAAAGGCTTCAAACCCGGTTCACTCGACCCAACTCTTTTCATAAAATCTTATGATGATGAATTATTTGTGTGCCAAATATATGTTGATGATATTATCTTTGGCTGCACTGACCAATGTTATAGTGATGAATTTGCCTATATGATGTGTGAAGAATATCAAATGTCTATGATGGGAGAATTGAAATTCTTTTTAGGTCTTCAAATTCGTCTTCGGCGCAATGGCATATTCATATCTCAGGAGAAATACCTCAAAGATGTATTGAGTAAATTCGGCATGCAAGACTGCAAAGGGGTCAAAATTCCAATGCCCACAAATGGCCATCTATGCACTGATGAAAATGGTAAAAACTTCGATTAAAAGGTATACCGCTCCATGATTGGCTCTTTATTGTACCTATGTGCATCTTGGCCAGATATTATGCTTAGTGTTTGCATGTGTGCCCGATTTCAAGCTACACCGAAGGAATCATACCATAAGGCTGTGAAGCATATTCTTCGATATCTAGCTCACACACCAACACTTGGATTATGGTATCCTAAGGGCTCTTCATTTAATCTCATTGGATACTCAGACTCTGACTATGCTGGCGATCGCGTGGACCGCAAGTCAACATCAGGCACATGCCATTTCCTCGGGCGATCTTTGGTCTGTTGGTCCTCAAAGAAACAGAACTGTATATCACTCTCCACTGCAGAAGCCGAGTACATTGCTGCTGGATCATGCTGTGCTCAATTACTATGGATGAAGCAAACACTCAAGGACTATGGCATCAACGTGAAGAATGTGCCTCTCTACTGCGACAATGAGAGCACTATCAATATTGCTCATAACCCAGTTCAGCACTCAAAGACAAAGCACAGCCAGATTCATCGTCATTTTCTTCGTGATCATGTGTTGAAGGGCGACATCTCCATCGACCACGTTAGCACTGAAGATTAACTGGCTGATATATTCACTAAGCCCTTGGATGAGAAGAGATTTAGCAAGTTGCGGTGTGATCCAAATATCCTAAAATCTTCGAATGTTCTCTGAAATGGACACACATCCTAACACTTATGCTGACTTGATGACTTAGATGCGCAACACACGAAGTAACGTTTTTCTTCAATCAATGAAGACTAACCCTCTAAGTGTGAAGAAATCAATGAAGAAATTGATTCTCAGAGCCCTATGACAATTGTACGTGGTGTCTGAAATCAGCTTTCTTATACGGTGGGTTACGCCACCAACCAAAGTTGAAAATCTTTAATTCGAGTTTTTCTTCGTTTTTGAAATTCCTTAGTTTTTCAAATTCTTCAACTTTGCATATATATATATATATATATATATATATATATATATATATATATATATATATATATATATATGAGTTTTATGTCCTCTACAGCATTCACTTATTGCTATTTCTCCAAGTTGATTTCTTCTGCTAAGTGAATGTGATCGGACCCTTCCCCCTCTATGCTAAACTCAACCCAGTCTATTCACAAATTCTTCATGTGCGTTCTAATTTGAAACTCGTTCAAAATCTTCACTGTGTCCTTGACAGCTGAAGAAATTGCGAACAGAAACTTAAAATAATCTTATCTAAATTTTCGGCTTTGCCGCTCAAACCGTTCCGCATCCCATGAAAATACTTATCTATTCACCCACGATCCTACAAGATCGCCACCTCACAGTACGTGGGTGACACATGTCACGTGAATGAGAAGGGCCAGGGGCATGTTCATCCGAAATCTGCGGGCATGCAGTTTTTCACTACCACTATAAATACCCCTACCTCTTCCTCACTCCACTTTTACTTCGCTCAACCTCACTCCCGCTCGAGCTTCCCGAAACCCTAGCGCCGCCGCTACTTCATTGTCGCCGGTGAGGAAGAGCTTCACTGCCTCGACCTCGTCGCCGTCGTACTTGCGCCGGTTGCGGATTTCTTCACTCCACCGCCGCCGTAGCCATCTTCCTCTGCTGAGTTAGGGCGTGGAAGATCTGAACTGACGAACTTCACACCTACACTTCTCAGTTTGTCGCGTTCTTCACTTCGGGTAATTAAAAGTTACTTTTACTACCCGCTTTGATTCATGTGTTCTTCTTGAAAATCTTCAAAGGTGTTTGTTCTTCAAATCTTCACACACTAAACACCTCACATGTTATCTGTTCTTGGTTCGTTTCTCTAAGCAATGATTTTCTTCAAGATTCCTCAATTGTGTGGATTCTCAAATCTGTACAACTCTAGAACCTAAGATAAAGAACGCTTAGTGAAATTCTTCAAGACTCATCTGGTCAAATTCCTCAAACCTATTCTTTTTGAAATTCTTCTGAGAACGTATATGACCTCTCCAAATTCCTCGCAACTATACTCTGTTCACAGGTACAAATGTCTGCTGCTGAATCACTAGGTTCTCATCAACTTAACTCATTTGCAGTGTAAGTTGCACACCTCTTCAGAAACTTCAGTTGTTCATATTCCTCAGGTGAAGAAAATGGGCGATGGTAAGAAGCCACAGAAGGGAGGAAAGAGGCCTGAGGTAAATACTGCGTTTGAAATCCTTGAGGACATTTATGCTGGGTACTACACACCCCCTGAGGAAGATAGAAATCAACGCAAGGTGCGCATTCAAAAGATAGAGAGGAGATGGGCACGAGAATGGAGGGAGTACAGGTATGTTACTCCCAAGTATATGAAGAAATTTGCGCTCAACCCTCCTTGCCCAAGACCTCCATTGGCACCAGGCCAAGTGGCAGATCCCACCATCCTCAAGCGCGGTGAGGACTATGCTAATGAATGGGCAAAGCGCCAGGCCAAACTGGCCAAGCAAGCAAAGGAAGCAGTGAAGAAATTCAATGCAAACTCTCTTGTTGCTGTTACCGCTGCTGAGGCCTCTGCTAGTCAGCCGAAGAAGGTGATGCCTAAGAAGCCTGCTCACAAGTCAAGTGCTTCTTCTTCAATGCCCTCATGGCCAAGCTCCTCAACAATGCCCTCAAGGCCAGAATCTTCAAAGCCCTCACGGCAAATTCCTCAGTCTGCTCCTCCTCCTCCAAAGTCCCCAGCTCCTCCGACAAAGTCTTCAGCTGCTCCGACCAAATCCTCGGCACCTGTGCATCTTGCCACGTGTGAAAGGACCACAGGCATCTCAATTGCCTCAGGAGCATCTGCAAGTTCCTCAGCTGCACCAAATTCCTCAGTTGGCCCCTCTCTGCCGAAGAAAAAGGCCACTGCTGGACGAGGCCTTCGACCAAGTCCTCACAAGAAGTGTGTCGTATACGGGAGTCCTCGACTAGGGGTGTCCGGACAGCGGACTATCATTATCCCACGGACTCCAAGACTACGAAGATACAAGATTGAAGACTCGGCTCGTGTCCGGATGGGACTTTCCTTGGCGTGGAAGGCAAGCTTGGCATCACGGATATGTAGATCTCCTACCATTGTAACCGACTGTGTGTTCCTAGCCTCCTCCGGTGTCTATATAAACGGAGGGCTTTAGTCCGTAGGACAACATACATTACAACAATCATACCATAGGCTAGCTTCTAGGTTTAGCCTCCTTGATCTCGTGGTAGATCTACTCTTGTACTACCCATATCATCAATATTAATCAAGCGGGACGAGGGTTTTACCTCCATCGAGAGGGCCTGAACACGGGTAAAACATCGTGTCCTCGCCTCCTCGTTACCATCCGCCTAGACGCACAGATTCGAGACCCCTACCCGAGATCCGCCGGTTTTGACACCGACATTGGTGCTTTCATTGAGAGTTCCTCTATGTCGCCACCGATAGGTTTGATGGCATCTTCAACCAACAACGCTGTCCGTGGTGAGACTTTTCTCCCGCAGATCTTCAGATTCGGGCGGCTTCGATCATGGGCCAATTCACTTGGCCATCCGAGCAGATCGAAGCTACGCCCTGGCCGTCAGTCGATTCGAAGCTTAAACTTCACGATCGATGTCCGCGGAGACTTGATCTTCGACGGACTCGAGCCACAGCCAAGCGCGCCAAGACTGCGGGCGATGGGCATGATCTAGCTCGCCACCGAACAGTGCCTTTGGTGGTCGCGACACGGATCCGCTTCGCTATTAGCCCGAGCCGATCGCCCAGATCGAGGGCGGTGGATAGACGCCGCCGGGGCTTCAACATCCACGGCGATGGAGCGAACACCGATCTTGTCCCGCGAAACTCATGATTCCGAGGCGCCGACTCTCGCCGGACTCAACCTCCCGCGCCCCTACCAATCGATCCGGATTGGGCGCCGTTATGGAATTCATCGTCATGACATCTTTCAATACTCGCCTTTTGGCGATATCCTGAATTCACTAAAGCACCTCTCGTTATCAGGAGAGTCCTGGACGGACTATGGCCAGGATGGTTGGAGTACGGACGACGAAGAAATTCAGATCCCACCCACCACCCACTTTGTAGCCACTGTCGACGACCTAACCGACATGCTAGACTATGACTCCGAAGACATTGACGGAATAGACGACAATGCTGGAGACAAACAAGAAACAGAGCCTATAAGGCACGGGAGGACTACCTCGTCACATGACATATATATGGTGGACACCCCAAAGGAGAGCGATAACGAGGACCAACGGGCCGCGGCAGAAGATGACCCCGCCGATAAACGACCAAAAAGGCGGCGCAGAGGCCGCCCTAAGTCCCGCCTCAGCAACAACACTCCAAAGGAGCCCGCAATACGGCAGGGCTCACAAGCGGACGACGAGCAACCGTCCGAACATGACGAGTCAGATAATCAGTCCAGGCCCGGTGAAAACAACAGTCCGGACGACCTCATGCCGGATACGCCGCCGGAAAGTAAGAACCTTCGGAAAAAGACTCACAAGATCGCAAAAAGCTCAAGAAGGAAAAGCGGAGGCTCAAAACAGCGGAAGACACACTCGAATGAGATGGAGCAAAGTGCTCAAAACCACGATAAGCACGGCAATGGCCACCACTCAAAGAGCTACCCGGCTTAAGTCGCTACGAGATCGACGAGGAGGCCATAGAGCCTCCACCGTCCAAAAATAAAGGGGATGCCTGGTTGGATAGACGGCCAGATGATAGGCCAAATTCTGACGGCGGCGCCACACATAAATCAAATAACGAGCTCGGAAGGATTGACGGCCCAGCCAGGTCCATCTACGGGCCAAAGGAGAAGGCCCCAAGAAGCAAGGCAACACGTCAAGTGTCCGATGATAGCGGCACACACAAATAGGGCGCCGCACACCCACTATGTTTTACCGATGAGGTGCTGGACCATGAATTCAGCAGGATTTAAACCCATCAACATAGAGGCCTCACGATGGAACAATGCACTTTGAGTCTGGATAGAAGATTATATACTACATATACATATGGCCAGAGGAGACGATCTCCACGCCATAAAATACCTACCCCTCAAGCTCAAAGGGCCAGCCCGTCATTGGCTCAAAAGCCTCCTAGAAAACACTGTTGGAAGTTGGGAAGAGCTTGAGGATGCGTTCAGAGCAAATTTTCAAGGGACTTACATCCGCCCTCCGGACGCAGATGATCTAAGTCATATAACTCAACGGCCCGGAGAGTCAGCGCGGAAATTCTGGAACAGGTTCCTTACCAAAAAGCACCAAATAGTCGACTGTCCGGACGCCGAAGCCTTAGCAGCTTTCAAGCATAATGTCCGAGACGAATGGCTTGCCAGGCACCTCGATCAAGAGAAACCGAAGACAATGTCCGCACTAACAAGCCTCATGACCCGCTTCTGTGCGGGAGAAGATAGCTGGCTAGCAAGATGCAGCACCAGCGACCCAAGTACATCCGAGATAAGAGATGGAAACGGAAAATCACGGCGCAGAAAAGAGCAGCGCTGGAATAAAGAGAAAAGCCCAAAGAACACGGTAGTTAACGCCGGATTCAAAAGCTCGCGGCCCAACAACAAAACACAGCCTCTCAAGGATGACAGTGATGAATTGTCCAACTTAAACAGGATTTTGGGTCGGATATGTCAAATCCACAAGACCTTTAAGGCTCGCAAATCACACCCACAGGATTGTTGGGTTTTTAAACAGTCCCATCGACTAAATGCGAACACAAGGGGCTCGACGTCAAGCTTAAGAAGATAAACCCCACCAGCAGAGCACCGGAAAACAAAAGACTTTCCCACAAGAGGTCAAAACAGTAAACTCACTTCATGTGATAATACGGAAAAACAATGCGGCACTTCCTAAAAAGAGCTTCGCACGGTCCAAACCAGCAAACCATAGAGATTGGATATCAAAGCCAATCACTTTCGACCACCTGGACTACTCCAGAAGCGTTCGAAACGCGGGACGGACTCCCCTGATATTGAATCCCATAATAGACGGATTACAATTTACTAACGTCCTAATGGACGGAGGCGTCCTAATGGACGGAGGCAGTGACTTAAACCTGCTATATTCAAACACAATCCGTAGGATGGGGATAGACCCTACCAAAATCCGACACAGCCACACTTCCTTCAAAGGAGTGACGCCAGGCCCTTACGCCAAGTGCACAGGCTCTATATTATTAGAAGTCGTGTTCGGATCGCCGAACAATTTTCGACGAGAAAAATTAATTTTCCATATCGTCCCATCTGAAAGTGAACATCAAGCACTCTTGGGATGAAAGGCTTTTGTCCGCTTCAACGCCATACCGCATTACGCGTCTCTTACACTCAAGATGCCCGGTCCGCGTGGCGTCATTTTAGTGCGAGGGTCACTTAAAGACCCCGGACTCGGATAGACGAATCCGGCCTCAGTATGCTAGGGCCTCCCTAGCCGTATACCCCTTCACAGGGGGCTGCACGCACAAAACAACCGCGGGTTCATAAAAACCCTGCTTTAATTATTAATATTTCTTATTTTACACATATTTTTCGCACGAATTGTTTTTACTAAACGTTCCTCTCTTTCTACAGATGAACAACGTGCATACCCGTCCAGGATAACGGCGCAACAGAGACACAGGCGCAGACGTGCAAGAGGGACCCGTTAGAGGATTCTTTTCGAATAAGACCTGCATAAACCTTTTTTATCGTCTCTTGTTGTTATTCTCCTTGGTTTCTTCCTATAGCCAAAGCGAGCTCGACGTTTTGGCATCGGCCGCATCGAAGACCACGCCTGCGTGCGGACACTAGGGGCTTAGGGCATCTCGCCCATAATTATAAAGACCGAACACCTTAGGGAGTGTTCGCGCCTCGAAGTTAGGCATTATATGCATCAGCTCGAATCATGTCTTTGGTCAAATGTTGGGTTTGCGGCTCCGTGTTTTGCTACCTTACGCTCAGATCACCGCTAACGCGCACCGGAGAACTATCGCGATTGTGCCCCGATTCAGGTGGCGAGCACCTCAAGAGAGAAAGCCGAAAAACGACTATCATGATACAACGAGACTAGTAAACCACTCGATCGACTACCGGAATGTTTAGAATTTCGCTTTGATGAAGGACCGCTTCGGTCAGCACATACGCACTCGGATTCGAGATGTGCGGTGCCACCAGGGCTATATCGTAGCCCCAACCTCGAGCTCCACCGCTAAGTGAAAGTGATAAAGCATTATAGTCCGGATTGCCTAGTTCGCTACGCTACCACCTCCTTAAACAGACCGAGACGAGGATTAAGTGTGAAAACGCTATTTTTGAACACCCCGCACCTGTGCGTGGGGCTGAAGTCAAGATCGCAATCTTTCAAGTTATACAAATGTATACGTAAACGCAAGACAGAGAAGTTTTACTACTTGGGACGCACAAGTATAAAAAGCAGTCATAACATAATCATCGATTATAGTTTAATACGCTCATTTGAACGTGATATTTTTCGAGCACTCGCGACTCTATTACACGAGCGCCACGCATAACCTCCCGGTAGTGCTCGGCAGGAGCCGCTTTCATCCGAACCTCGGGCGGCAACAGCGGTGGCATCCATCTCCGGACAATGCGCTTCACATGGGCAAGAGCCATCGCGCGCGCTCGATGCGAGCCGACCGCTTCATCTCCTTTATATGCGGCACCGCCCAAGGAATTGCTGCAAGATGGTCGAAGTTACTCGTCGCCTTGGACCTTTTCGCCATACATGGGCCACGATGTCGATCATGGCAAGTCCGGACAATCTATTTAGCTCGCCCATTCGCCGGCCGGTCCGTCAACGAAGCGAGCGATCCGGCTGTGGAATTGAGACCAATATAGCTCTTCCGTCTCGTGATCCTCCCGGCTCCGAAGTGCTTAATGGCATCGGCCGCACTTGCAGCTAAGTCCATATACGGATCCTCCGGACTCCACAAATTACCAAATTGCGATACTTTCCATCCATAAACCGGCGACGAGCTGAAAAGGCTTGCCACCACGATATCTCCTACCGGCGCAGCTTCCTCCTTCATAGCTCGCATTGCGTAGCGGGCATCCTTGGCTTCGGCGGTGGCCTTCTTCAGTCTTCCCGCTCCGATAAGCGCTCCTTTTCAAGAGCCTCATTGCGGTCGGCAGCATTCTTTACTTTCATGGCCAATTCGCCACCGCCTCGCCTAGGGCAAAGGCGCAGCCCTTTCGACTTTCAACTCCTCGGCCGCCTCGAGGCAGCAGCGTCACTCCTTCGGGCTTGCTCCTTAACTCGAGCAAGTTCGCCCAAAACTCTCCACAGCAGCAGCGCCTGCTCAGACAACAAAGATATAATTTATCGAGGAGGGCTTCACCCCTTAATAAAGCGATGCGGAGAACTCTTTTACCTTGCGACTCGTCAAGTCGCTTTGTTGACAAGTGCGATGTCCGTGATTCCGCCAAGTCAAGTTTCCGATTTAATTCGGCAAACCCACTAGTCCGGCTAGCCCCCGGACTATCCGTCACCTGCATAGGAACGACGGAATTCATTACTTTAGATTTCGATCCTCGGCACGTTGTCGTTTTCGACAACCTACCGAGTCTCAGGGGCTACTATCTATACAGGGCGCATTTTTATGTGCAAAACTGTTAAAAGACAAAGGCGTGCGTCATTCTCGCATACCTCAAATCCCGCCAGCAAACTCATGGCGGCATTATGCAATCCGCTCTCGCCGGACGAAATCCTTTCAATCACCATACGCATCAACGCACGGTGATCTTCTGAAATGGACGCCCTCTCAAGCAGATTCTTCAGTTCTCCCGGCCGGATACTAGTGGGTGCCGAATTCTCTGGCCCCTCCGGACTCGGGGATACCCTCCATGACGATACTTCAGGCTCGCCCGCCTTATCTGACGGCGCTGCAGACGGAGGTGTATCACTCTCCATCATCTCCGGAAGAAGGTCTCCCGAAGACGAACTCATCTGAGAAGGCTGCAGATCCGAACTGCAATATAAATATTTCGGTCACCCACAGAAGCACAAATGAAGGCATTTCCTTACTGATTAATTCCCTTTTTTTCATACTCACGGCTCGTTGGAGGGCTGATCCTTTGGCGATGATTGTGCGTCCGGATGATTGTGCGTCCGGATTCTCTCCGGACGCCGGACCCCCCGGTGAAGATCTCTTCCCGCGCTTAGGGGCTTTGGCCTACGGATCTTCGGAGGCGGTCCTCTTCTCCCCCTGGAGGGAGGGATTCTTGATTCCCCCCTCTTCAGGCGCCCCTTCAGGCGAAATATTAGCTCCTCTGTTTTCCCCTTCGCCCCTACGTGGCGCGACCTCCAACATTTCGACCAAAGACGGGCTCCAGTCACGGTCTCTCGGGAGAGGGGCCGACACCTTATCAGCCTTGATCGCACCACCCATTCCTGTAAAGAACAAGGGGTCAGGAGGCGAACTCTAGAAAGGCACATAAAACAGAATGTCCGGACTCTGAGCTATTTACCTGAGTATCCGGGCGATCGCAGCTTAGGCTGCGTCCTCGGCTAAATCCGACACGCCACCGCGGTCCAAGAACAACTTGTGCATATCCACGGGTGTCACACCCATAAAGTGTTGAGAATCAGGGGTCCCTCGGGTTGAACTCCCATAGACGGAGAGGACGGCGTTTGCAGGCGAAGATGCCCGATTAGCATAACTCGCATCACCTTGATCAGTCGATCTCCTCGCTGGAGGTCTCGAACCGGCCTCGCAATGAGGGCACGCTTGGACGGCCCCAATTGAGCCCTCGGTTGACCCACAACATCAGTTGGCGGAGGTCCCGGCGGAATAAAGGCGGCGGCTTTTGCCTGCTGCCTTCAAGCGTGATATAGAACCACTCGCTGCCACAACCAAAGTTTCTCTTGAAGGAACCTCGGGCCACGGGCATCGGCCTTTTGCTTATGGTCGCCCGCCAAGACTCCGCTTGACGCCCCGATCATCTTCGCCCACCTTGAAGGTCTTCAGCCATAGGCCGAAGTGGGGAGGACGCGGAGGAAAGCTTCATGACGATAATGAATGCGGAGATGTGGAGGATGGACTCGGAGCCAAGTCGTGAAAGTCCAGCCCATAGTAGAACAGAGCCCTCTCACGAAGGGGTCCGCTGGAAGCCTAAACCCGGCAGAGGTGGGATACGAAGACGACGTATTCACCGGGCTCGGAGGGCACGGCCTGCCCTTAGGCAGCAACCTATCTTGAAACCTCGCTGGCAGTGCACTTGGCTTCACGTAACTTCATTATGTCCTCCTCCGTGACGGAGGAGGGCATCCACCGCCCCGGAGGTCGGAGCCGACATGGTTGAGGATCCGAAGCACTTGAATCTGAGGCTCTGGGTGTTGGAACTGGGAGCGGGGAAGAGATTCGATGCGAGATTGAAGAACAAGGACGAGCCTTGGTCCTCTTATAAAGGGGACGAAATACCAAGGGCCGCCTCAGGACTGCTTGGGATTCGCCGATAGAGGGCGTGGCGACGGAACGGTTGGGTTACCCACGCACGTATTGATGAGAATCCCGGAATAAAGGGAACACGATCTCTGCTTCGACAAGACATGCCAAGGAAACCGCTTCGCTAAACGTGCTGAGGTGGTATAGTAAAAAATGATTCAAACAAGGGCTTGGTGGCGGTGTGATGTCACGCCGCATAATACGCCGCCAGATTGAACTAAGTGTACATTTTATTCTCTACGGTGGAATATGGAATTTATTTTGCGAGCGGACACTATCCTGGTGTTCCCGATCTTCTCTCGATTATTCAAGGAGGAACCCGCCTTACAATGCCGAACATTATCGCTACCGGACTTATCGTCATTGAAGACCGGTTCAGGGCTCTTGAGGGAGTCCTGGACTAGGGGTGTTGGACAGCCGGACTATCATTATCCGCCGGACTCCAAGACTACGAAGATACAAGATTGAAGACTCCGGCTCGTGTCCGAATGGGACTTTCCTTGGCGTGGAAGGCAAGCTTGGCAATACGGATATGTAGATCTCCTACCATTGTAACCGACTCTGTGTAACCCTAGCCTCCTTCGGTGTCTATATAAACCGGAGGGCTTTAGTCCGTAGGACAACATACAATACAACAATCATACCATAGGCTAGCTTCTAGGGTTTAGCCTCCTTGATCTCGTGGTAGATCTACTCTTGTACTACTCATATCATCAATATTAATCAAGCAGGACGTAGGGTTTTACCTCCATCGAGAGGGCCTGAACCTGGGTAAAAACATCGTGTCCCTCGTCTCCTGTTACCATTCGCCTAGACGCACAGTTCGGGACCCCCTACCCGAGATCCGCCGGTTGTGACACCGACACCTTCCAAGTTCCCTCTGATGAAGATGAGGCTGATGATGAAGAACTGCTGAAATCATCAGAGACAGGCAAGCCAGGGCTGCTAGAGCCAAAGGTAGCAATGTGCCACTACTGTTGGATCCAAAGTTGATCCTCGACTTCATTGACTTATGGCACAAGGACCCTAACACGCCTTTGCCGGAGATGAATCTCACTCCTGGTCAAAGTCATGTTCTGACTGCCTTCATTGAGGAAGAAAAGTGGAAATTTGAAGAAGGCAGAAAGCTGAAGAAAGAGCAATACAAGAAACAGCGCTACCTCAAGGACAATGTCCTCACTCTCACCCTTGATCAGCGCATTTCCTTGCAAGCTGAAATCAAGCAATTGAGTGATGAGTTCGATCGCTACTATGCTGATTGGAAGGGCTCCAAGGTTCGGTTCATCAATCTGACAAAGAAATTCACTTCAAGTGCTGCTCCTCCTGTGCACATTGACGTTAAACCGGCTGAAGCATCTGCTCAACCTACAGAAGAACATGCCAGCACCGCTGATGAAAATCAGGCTGCTGAAGAAAATGAGCGTGCCAGGGCTGATGACTCCATTCCAGCCACTGAAGATATTGCCATGGCATCCACTAGAGGTGCGCCTGAAGAAAATGAAGAAGTCAGGGCAACTGCAATAGTTGCGCCTGAAGAAAATGATCCAATGTCCTCTGCACCTCCTGTGCCTACCCCAACTCTGATCCTTCCATCTGCATTAGATGTGAAGAAGACCAAGGTTGCAGAGCATGCATCGATGAAAAAGAGGAAGGCATCAGCTTCATCAGATTCTTCAGCTCCGAAGAAAATGAAGCCTTTGACAAGTTCAACTGAAAATCCAATTGATGCCATTCCTGTCTCTTTCATGCCATCAAAGGACCTTGTTCCGTTTGGTGAAGATTATGTGATTCCCGAGGAATCCGATGAAGAAACTCCTTCTGCTGCTTGAATAGAGTAGTTGGATAATGAAATTGAAGTGGATAGAATCCCTTCAACCCCAGTCATCTCCTCACCTATGCTTCAGTTCACTGCTGAAGAGGCAGGTGTTAAAGAAATGGAAGATGAGGATGTGGACATTGGTTGTACCACACCCGTACTAAATGATGACTTTTGGGAAAGTCAGCACCCCAACTCTCCGTTGTTCACTCCACTCCAAGCAATTCCTTAGTCCCCAGCTGCTACCAAAGTGAAAATGGGATATGAAGAACCTCATGCAACCCTGTCTGTCCATGAAGAAATTCCAACCACTAGTGCTAAAGAAAATGTAAATGAAGAATTAAAGACCCAGGCTGAAGCTGCAGAAGAGTCTGATATTCCTCAGCCTGAGGAACCTGAGATTGCGATTCCTGAAGTGGTGATGCAATTGACTGACACTCCTCAGCCCAAGAAAAAGGATCCCTTCTCAAAGAAGCAAAAATTCAAGGCTGATAATTTCTTCGGCGAGCGTGTGTTCTTCACTGAATTCAACCCATATGACAATGCTCATCTTAGAAGGAAGCGTTTCTGGACTGCCAGCCAGGCCAACTTCTATTCCTCAATACTCTTCGACAAGGACAAAGTCTTCGACCACGAGCACATTCCTCACGTGGACATGGAATCCATGCCTTGCTTCACACCAGTCCTCGGTATGATTCATGATGCAGGTCTGCTTAACTTTTGCACTAACATCATTGACTCGAATGAAGAGCTAATTCTTCAGTTCTATGCGATGCTGCATATCACTGGTGAAGCAAATGACATCAATACTTGGGTGTTGGACTGGATGACCGAAAACACTCACTACAAGGCACCAGCCTCTGAATTGCTTCGTGCCTTGCCACTCATCCTCCACCTGAAGGTGCTCGTTGTCTGTATGATGAGCCTGAACTCATTGCTCACTATATGCAAGTGCTCATGAAGCCGCTGAAGCCTGGTCAAGCCCCAAGGACCGAATTCCTCGTGAAGGAATTGCTCTATGTGCCAAGAACCATCTATCGCATACTGACGAAGACTATGAGTCCTATCAAAGGCCATGAGTCATCCGATGAAGAAGTTATCGGGATGATGAAGAATATGCTTTTCAACATGATGCATGACATCCCCATAAACTATCATGATTTCTTCATGAGGACTCTGGCAAATGTTGCAGTTTCATCGTTTGAGCTGAAGCCTTATGCTCCATGGATCATGAGATTCCTCAGATCAAGGTCTTCACTCAACTACAAGGCTGATTTTGAGAATCACCTCAGCTACTTGCCCCCTATTGAAGTCCTCAAGCGGACAATTTCCTCATCTGATGAGAAGGGCAAGTCACCAGCCGTTATCGATGAAGGCATTCGTCCATTGGATGGTCAGTTCCACAAAGCTGCATCTTACTCCACCAATGATGACTCTGCCACTCATGATTCTGCTGCCAATGCTACCAAGTCAAGTCCTCAAGCTACTGCTCCTCGTGTGATGACTGACCGTGAACTGCTTATAAGTCTTCACCATAAGGTGGATCGAAACCACAAATGGTTTAAGCGTCAGTTTGGTTCTATTCTTCACAACATGACCTCTACACATAATGCAGTGAAGAAAAACCATTACTACCTCCATGAAGTATTTGATCACACCTGGGCTATTCTGTCACATCTATATGGTGAAGAAGATCTGAAGCAAATGGGCTTCAAGGAAGATTTTGACTGGTCTGCTCCACCACCGAAGAAATACAAGAAGGTCAAGGTTCCTCCCTTGGTCGCCAGTTCATATTCTTCATCGCGCGACACGGACGAGTATGAAGACTTGGACGATACTGCAGCAGGCCCTGCATCGACTCAACACCCCAACAACGCTGGGCTCCTCCATCTTCATGATATTCTTCAGGGGCGTTAGTCCTCATTTTCAACCCTTTTGGTCATTCGATGACAAAGGGGGAGAAATTTGAGTTAGTCTTCAAGCGGGTCTATCATATATGGTGGTTTTTTTGCTAAGTTACAACTCTCGTTCTTCTGATGACTTTGCTGAATCGAGTTGTAATCTTAAACTCTATGGTGGTCTGATACTTTTGATGTGTTCTTCTGCATGCTTATTCCTCATTAATGTTAATGCATGCATGCTGAATTACATCAATCACCATATTTCATCATGCATTTTAAATTCTTCATATTATATGTCAAATGCGTGTATGAATTACAAGATATAGGGGGAGATCTCCATGATTATACTCTTCAAGTGTGCATTGCTTCAAAAGCAAATTCCTCACTATGCACATCTTCAGGGGGAGTTCTTCTATATCTTGCAATCAAATTCCTCAATATCAGTATTTACACTTCATATGTTTATCCCCATTGAAAACTTAACCTATATTGTCATCAATCACCAAAAAGGGGGAGATTGTAAGTGCATCTAGTGCCCCTTAGTGATTTTGGTGTATTGAAGACTTATAGGTTAAAGGAATGATGCGTTTGTGTGTGTACACAGATCTATAAGTCTATGGGGAGTTTAATATTTACAGAGAAAGTCGACCCCTAAAAATGAAGTTCTTCAACTGAAGACTTTGGATTTCTGAAGACTTTCTGAAGACTTTGAAAGTGAAGAAATTGGTGTGACCTTGAAGACTTGGTAATCATTCGAGGAACATGAAACGTGAAGACTCTTGTTTTTATTGTTTCATTTTCTCTTTCTTGAGTCATAGAAACACCGTACTGTTAAAGGGGGTCGAGGAAATACTAAGGAAAATTTTCCATGTGATGCTCAACTCAAAATCCTACACCTACCAATCCTTTCGAGTGAAGCCATTGGAAATCTCACACAGTTCAGTCATATTCTTTAGTGACAGAGACGAAGTTCTTCTGGTCTCTGAAGAATTTGTTCTGACTGAGGAGTTAGGAATTCACCAGTGCGGATTGCCTACAAAGTGAGGAACATGATAGCCCTAAGGTATTTGAGAGTCAAATATTCCGACCGCTGCTGTGCTACGCGCCAGCTGTCCCAAAATATCTACCCACCTAACGGTCATATCAGACAAGGGCATTTATGTCTTATCATGTCAGGCTGCTCCCTAGGCTATAAATAGCCGCCCCCTACAACCACTAGCTGGTTGGATGCTCTGAGAGAAACTGACACTTGTCATTTGAGAGCAACCCATCCTCCAAGGACTTTGAGCGAAAATCATCGAGTGAGGAAAACCCAAACCCCAAAGTGATTGAGCATCACTGAAGAGATTGATCCTGCATGGATCCGACGCTTGTTTCCTTTGAAGATTGTGCTTCTTCCAGACGGTTAGGCATCAAGGTCTAGAGTATCCAAGAGGAATTGTGGATCACTGAGTGACCGAGTTTGTGAAGGTTCGGAAGTCACCTGAAGACTTACCACGAGTGATTGGGCGAGGTCTGTGTGACCTTAGCTCAAGGAGAATACGGTAAGGACTGTGTGTCCAGGACTGGGTGTCCTCGACTTTAAATATTCAGCCGCTCCAACCAGATGTACAACTGAGACAGCAGTTGGAACTGGTCTACCAAATCATTATCTTCACCAAGCTTACTGGTTCTATTTCCTCAACTCTTTAATTTCCTCATCTCTGTTGTTGTGTGCTTGTTCATATCTGTTTGAAGACTTTGACTGAAGACTTTCTCAATTTCCTCAATTCAATTTCTTCAGTCTTCGCTGGTCTGGCCGTGTTTGTGTTCATAGGACGGGCCCGTTAGTTTGTTGGTAATAAATTAAAAAAGCCTGCTATCGATGGATGCAGCCTGCTATGCATGCCCGACTTTGGCATCGATGTAGCCTGCTATGCATGCGATCACCGCCACGCATGCATCTTGTCGGAGTAATGGGCCATGGGTAGGCTGACCCAGGACCCAAGATCTTTCAAGACATCGGGGCGGGCCGCGCCTCTCAGCCGAGTCCCAGCAGGGCGACCTCCGAGAAGGCCGAGTCCCAGCTGGGCGACCTTCGAGAAGGCCGAGTCCCAGCTGGGCGACCTTCGAGAAGGCCGAGTCCCAGCTGGCGACCTTCGAGAAGGCCGAGTCCCAGCTGGCGACCTTCGAAGAAACCGAGTCCCCAGATGGCGACTCTGCACTGCCGACCGGCTTGCGACCTCTCAAGGGGCCGACTCTGAGAGTCGGCCCGCGACCTTCCACGACGACCAACGCAGGGTACAGCCCGACGTGGCTGTCCCCTCGGACCCACGGGAGGGGGGCATGGCTACAGTAAGCCGCGTCACCAGGAAATCTCCGGTGAGGCGCGGCACTGTTGCCATGCCACCCCTGACCTCAGCCACACAGCACGCAGCACCGCACTCCACGACAATGGACGACGCCCGGAGATCGCCGGGCCTCCGTCGCTGAGATAGAGGAGCTCGGCCGGAGAGTTAAGACGGCTCGCAGAGTCGGCCTCCCCGAGTCGGCCCGCCGCCAGGCCCCACAAGCCATAAACCAGATTGATGGGGAGGGCAACAGTGATCACCGACAAAGCGGCGGCATCGCTCCCACGACCCGTGACCATGCTCAAGGCCATCGAGTGTTAGACAAGATTAGCTGTTCACGGGATTCCGCCACGGCGGGCCCTAAGTCGGCGGAGAAGACGGCAGAAGAGAGATCGACGATCGGTGCCACGCCCAACAGATATTATTGTACTTCGGGGTAGGCCTATATAAACCCCCCGGGGCACCCATGCAAAAGGGTTCGGCCCTGAGTAGGTTCTTAGCCATATAGCAAGAGGGAAAGAGCTAGCCTTGCTCCTTCCCGCCCCCATACAGCTCGAGGAGCACCATTGTACTATCTCCCCATAGTGATCATGCGGAGACCCCGCAGAGCAAAGAGTAGGGGTATTATCTCTCGGAGAGCCCCAAGCCGGGTAAGATTCGCCGCGCGCATGTTCGCCATCCCGCTTCTGTGCACCGGCGACGCTCTACTCGCCCCCACCATGATAAGCCATCCGCTGGCATATGTCGCACCCAACCCCGGCACATCTAGTGACCTAGACCTAAACGCATGCATGCACGCCGACACGCACGCATCGATCCGCGGCCGCACGGTTCAAGGCCGACATGTCGCGCGTGGCGCCGAGGCCGCTTATGCAGCGAGCTGCCTCGCCAACACCTCGGTGAGGTGCGCCCGACGAGCGAGCGCGCCGAGCACCGGCGCTGGTGGCCCCGAGAACCTTCGCGGCCTCCTCGACCAGCTTCAAGTCGCCGCGAGCCCGCCAGAGACTTGGAGTCCGAGGGCTCCTCCGACCCGAGCGCTGGTCGACCGACGCCAGACGCTTGATACCTTCCCCACCAACGTGGTGGCTCACGACGAGCCGCTCAGACGAGGAGAGCGACGGAAGCGCCGCCACGGAGGTGCTCGCCATCGCCACGGCGAGCACTTCGAGAAAACGCCAGACCCGCCGCCGCGTCTCAGAAGACCTGTCCGCGCTTCTCCCGGAGGACGCGGACGCAGAGATGCTGGAAGAACGCCGCCTTCACTTTATCGGCGCCAAGAAGTTGGCGCATGAGACGCCGTTCAAGCTGCATCAGCGAGGTGGATCGCGCCAGGTGGCACGCCGCCCGGATCGGGCCGAGCCATCTTGGCGCGTCCGAGAGCGCGCGCGCTGCCGCCGATCTGTTCGGGCGGCGCCTGCCCACGCCACCCCGCAGAGAATATCCGCGCGCCTAAGCGGCGCATCGAGGAACTGAGGGACTCGACGGCGAAGAGCGCTGTGTGATGACGGAGCGAGTCCAAGAGCCTCGACTGGCTGCCGCGCAGAACGCGGTAGCGGCCGCTACCGACACGCTGCAATGTAAGAACGACGACTTACCCTCGCCGAGATCAGCGCGATTTCCCGTGACGCCGATCGGGCGGAGTCCGCGGGAGGAGGGAGAAAGAGCCGGCTGCGAAGCCTACGCCGGACTCGCATCTCCATCGAAGCGAGACCAAGATGGCGCTTCGAGCCGTGGAGCGGCGAGATGATTATTCGCCTCGCCGGAGAGAACGACGAAGTCTCCCGCCATTGCCGAGCATCCGACTTCGGAGATCGCTTTGTCGCCGAGAGGAGTCGAGAGAACGACGCCCGCCACCGGATCGACCGACTTCACAGATCGGCGGCGAAGAAGAAGATTTAACGGGCCCGCCTTTGCTTCGCCCCGCATCGTAAACGAGCCTTTCCCCAAAGGGTTCACGCTTCCCGAGACACGCCTAAATACACCGCCTGCGGAAGCCGTAAGATTGGCCGATAGACTACTTCTACGGCCGCCAAGACGCTAACGGCAACAAGCGAAGTCGCCCAAGTATGTTCCCCTCATGCTCCAGGGCACAGCCCGGACATGGCTGAACAGCCTGAAGCCCCGCAGCGTCAACAGCTGGGTCGACTTCACCGAGGCCTTCATTCGCAACTTCACCAAAGACGCATAAGCGACCTCCAAGCCGCCGCCAGCTCTCTCCCAGCGCAAGGCCCCCATGAATCGACGCTACGACTATCTCACGCTACCGGGCGAGCTCCAAACTCCTCGTGAGGGCGCACGAGGTGCAGGCCATCGAGTACTTTACGGCCGGGTGCCGAGGGTACCTCCTCAAGCACAAGCTCCTCCGCGACGAGCCCGAAACCTCGACGAGCCGCTAGTCATAGCGGCATAACACGCCACGGCCGACTCCTCTATGAAGACGGAGATCCAAGTCAATGCGGCCGGCAAGGTGATTCCCAGCCCAGTGACGCCGGGCCGAGACGCCGCCGACGGCAGCAACAGAGCGATAACAAACGCGAAGCCCCCAACCGACTTCCAACACCGCAGTGGCGCAGAGAAGACCAAGAGACCGAGGGCAGCTCCCGCCAAGCGCGTAAGGGTGGCAAGTCCAACTGGCTGCCGCTTTCTCCTATGAGCAGACTCGATGGTCCTCGCAGTTTCTACAGCCGCGAAGCCGCCAAATCATACCACCGAAAGTGTCACCGCTCGTCAGATCGCTAAGGAGACGGCTCGCCTCCGCCGCTGCGGCCGCCACGCCCCGCCGCCCCAGCGGGCGGCACGCCACCGGGCGCTGCCCAAGACGAGTTCCCGTAAGAGCACGGAGCATACGAGTGTTCACTACCGACAGACGACCGGGCAAGAAGAAGCGCCAAAGAAGAAGAAGAAGTTAACGCAGCGGGCGCAGGCTTCCCGTGTTCATGCATTGGTCCGAGAAGCCTATCACCGAGTCGGGCGGATCACCCAGAGGTGATGCCGAGTCCGGCTCTACGCCTTGGTTCTGGGGCGACTTTGGCCATCGACAAGCGGGGCCCGCTTCTCGCGAGTCCCGATAGACGGAGGCAGCAGATAAACATTTTGTACAAGGATACCCCGGAGAAGCTCGGAATCGACGGAGGCAGCCGCAGAGCAGCCGACAGCTTTCCATGGATCGCACCTGCCTCTCCCCGCCGCCGATTGGCAAGATTCTCGATAGATGTCCTTCGAGACAAAGATCACTTCCGCCGAGAACCGATCCGTTCGAGGTGGTGGACTTGAGAGCCCATACCACGCCTGCTAGGCCGGCCTGCCCGCCAAGTTCATGGCGGTTCCCCACTATGCCTACCTCAAGATGAAGATGCCGACTTGGGGATCCCGACCGCTGCGGCGACTACAAGAAGTCGTCACCGCGCGCCGAGAGCAGTCGGCTGGCCGAGTCTCCGTGATCGCGCCGAGAAGCTGCCTCGACCGTGTCGTGGCGATGGCCGGAAGCAGCCGGAGATGTCGCCCGACCCCAAGGAGTCGGAGGCGTAGGATCATTCAAGCCGCCAAAGAGACCAAGAAGATACCCTTGGACCCAGAGCACCCAAAGAGGTACGCTGTCATGGGCACCGCCTTGACAAAGAATAGGAAGGCGAGCTCTGTCGATTTCCTCCGTGAGAATCGACATCTTCGCATGGTCCCCAAGGACATGCCGTGTGTACCGACGAATTCGCCGAGCACAAGCTACACGCCGTGCCGATATGCGAACCGTCAGCAGCCTTTGCGCTACCGTCAAGAGAAGAGGAGAGTAGTGGGAGAGGAGATAGCCCGGCTCCTGGCGGCTGGCTTCATCATGGAGGTGTTTTTTCCGGAATGGTTGGCAAACCCTGTGCTAGTGTTGAAGAAAAACAAGCAGTGGCGGATGTGCATCGACTACACCAGTCTCAACAAGGCTCGCCCAAGGATCCATTCGCTCGCCAAGGATCGATCAGTGATAGACTCCACAGCCGGATGCGAGCCGTTGAGCTTCTTGGACGATACTCGGGATATCACCGATCAAGTGAATCCAGCAGACAGTGAAGACCGCATTCATCACGCCGCTTGGAGCCATCTGCACACCGACGATGACGCTCGCTTGAGGAATGCCGGCGCCACCTTTCAGCTGCAGATGCGTAAATGCCTCCTCAAGCAACTCGGCAGAATGCTCATGTTTATGTGGATGATGTGGTGGTGAAGACGGAGAAGCGTGGACGCCGCTAGAGGATCCGAAGAGACCTTGAGAATCTGCGCCGATTCCAGATCAAGCTCAACCCAGAGAAGTGTGTGTTCGGAGTCCCAGCCGGCCAGCTCCTTGGTTTTCTGGTCTCCGAACGCGGCATAGAGTGCAACCCTGTGAAAATCAAGGCCATTGAGAGGATGGAGGTACCCAGCCGACTGCTGGACGTGCAGAAGTTCACTGGCTGCTTGGCCTCCATAAGCCGATTCATCAGTCGGCTGGGCGAGAAAGCTCTGCCATTGTATCAGCTAATGAAGAAGACAACTTTTTTTGAGTGGAACCACAAGGCAGATGAGGCATTTCTCCAACTGAAGAAGATGCCGACGCTCCCCGGTCTTTGGCGGCTCCGACTCCCAAAGAGCCCATGCTTTTGTACATTGCCGCCACCAGTCGGGTAGTCAGCACGATTATTGTAGTTGAGCGCAAGGAGGAAGGCAAGGCGCTCCCGATCCAGAGAATAGTATACTACCTGAGCGAGGTACTGTCGACCTCCAAGCAAAACTACCCTCACTACCAGAAGATGTGCTACGGCGTGCATTTTGCCGCCAAGAAGCTGAAGCCCTACTTCCAAGAGCATCCAATCACTGTGGTTTGCACTGCCCCACTCGCCGAGATCATCGGAAGTCGAGATGCTTCCGGCCGATCTAGCTCCCTACACGATCTACTACCAACCTCGCACCGCCATCAAGTCACAGCGCCGCCGACTTCGCCGACCGGGCCGAGACTCAATACTTGCCGCGGCGCCGGATTCTACTCATTGGCGGCTGCACTTCGACGGCTCCAAGATGCGCCCGCCTCGAGCCGGCGCCGCCCTCACCTCCCCAAGGGCGACAAGCTCAAATACGTCTGCAATCCACTTCGCCGCTTCCAACAACGCCGCCAATATGAAGCGCCGTCCACGGGCTCCGCCATTAAGGAACTCAAGATCCGCCGGATCTCGGCTACGGCGACCGACTTGGTGGTACAAAGAATCATCCGGCGATCGACGCCAAGGACGCAAACATGGCAAGCTACCGCTTAGTGCAGCAGCTCAGCGGATATTTTGAAGGATGCGAGTTCCTCCACGCGCCAAGAAACGACAACGACCAAGCAGATGCTTTGGCACGAAGTCGGCTCTACTCGCCAAGCGATTCCTCCTCGCCGCTTCTTCGCGCGCCTCGCCGCCTATCAAGCCTTCACCAGAGTCCGACTCCATTTTCGCCGGCTCCCCGAAATAGTCGGATCCGACTCAAGACCCCAAAGAAGCGACTCAAGAAAGCCACTGGGCCGCCGGGATCGCGCCGGCCGGCCCGGGACTGCGCCAGCCAGCCCAGAGATGCCCTCGATTCAGCAAGCGGCGGCAGAGCCCAACCCGCCGCCTCCTAGCCCAGCCGCCTCATCAAGTCATTGTGGTAGCGGTCAAGAGATAGCAGCACCCTCATGGGCTCAGCCCATCCTCAAGTTTTTAGTCAACAAGGAGCTGCCTGCAGATGAGACCTTGGCTCGGCAAGTGCAACGTCGAGCGGCAGCCTACACAATAGTCAACAGAGAATTAGTCAGCGCAGGCCATCGGTGTCCACCACACATGTGGAGTCGAGCAAGGCCAAGCGATCCTCAAGGACATCCATCGTATGCAGTGTGGTCACCACGCTGCCTCGAGGGCGCCAGGCCAAAGCCTTTCTAAGACGGTTTCTTTTGGCCGACCGCCTCGAAGAAGCTAAAGAATTAGTCAAGAAGTGCAAGGTGCCTGTGTGTTCGCTCCAAGCCCCTTCACCAAGCCAGATCAAGACAATCCCCATCGCCTCGCCCTTTGCGCTTTGGGGCCGGACATGGTGGGACCTTTCAAAACGGCTCGAGGTGGCTCGACTCATTTACTCGTCGCAGAAGGGACAAGTTCACCAAGTGGGTGGAAGCAAAGCCCATCAAGAAACTAAATGGGCCCACAGCAGTGACTTTCATTGTCGACATCACAAGGCGGTATGGCATACCACACAAAGATCATCACGACAACGGCACCAACTTCGCCAAGGGCGCTTTGGCTCGCTTTCGCGCGACGCAGGCATCCGACCGACTTAGCGCCCGCTGCCCAACCGCGATCAAACGGCCAGTGGAGCGAGCCAATGGCTCATCCTATCCGCATCAAGCCTCGATTGGTCGAACCACTCGAGCGCCGCCGCTGTCAAGGTGGAAGAGCTGCTCGCCGCCCTCTCGAGTCGCGCGACGACCAACAGATCAACCGGCTTCACGCCGTTCTTCCTCGCTTCACGTGCCGGCCGCTATCCCGATGGATATACAATTCGACTTCCACGAGTCTCCATGTACACCAAGAGGAGGTCAAGAAGCACGCCAAGACGGCGCCGACCTGCTGGAAGAGGGCCGGCTGTTGGCACTCACCGGTCCAAGATCTACCAAAGCAGAGTCTCGCGCGATACTACAACCGCAAGGTCAAGCCACGATCATTCCAAGAGGGCGATTTGTGCTCCGCTGATTCAGAGAACAGCCGCCAAAGACAAGTTGTCGGCGCTTTGGGAGGGTCCTTCATCATCGCAAGGTGCCGGGAACGACGCTTACTACCCGATCGATGCTCGAAGCCTCGAAAGACGCAAGAGAGACGACTCGCAAGGAGACAGAGCGCCAGGAATGCAAATCTTCTTCAAGATTTTACAATGATACAGATGTATCGCGCTACTCCCTTTTCTCAGATATACACTAAGACCTTGGGCCCTTCGAGCCGAGCTCGGGGACGCCTTTTGATTAATCAGTATGATATGAATCTCGCTTCAAATGCTTCCCCATTTTTATCATACCGTCCGCACTGGTCCGGCTAAGTCGGCCCGGGACTCGCCGCTTTGTGCTATGAACGCCCGAGGTCGGACAAGTAATGTGCCGCGCTCAAAGCCGTCTCCTACAGAACGCCACAGCTCGCAGAGCGACTGTCGGTAAAACGGGAGGCGGAAAGCGAGCGCACACATGAAAAACGGCTAAGGACTTAAGAGCTACGCATAGCCCAAGCCGGCTCCCAATTCCCCCCTACTAAGCCGACTCACGAGCAGTCGGCTCACAGTTTAACCTTTATTAAGAGCGGCCGACTTTGAGGGTCGGCCGGCCGATCTCCAGCCAAACTTGCTACGACACTTTAAACGACTAAGTACTTGCCTCCCAAGGTAGCTGAGCTCTTGACCCAGTGGCAGTCCGCAGAGCGGCTGCCCAGATAGCAAGGCGGCAACCAAAGGGAGGCGGCAAAGGAAAACAGTCTAAAAAGAGCCAAAGCAAGCAAAAGGCGGAAACTTGATAAATATTTACATAAGGCCCTTGGCCGAATACACACCGCGGGTGGAATTGTTCGCAACTAACAAGTTTTTAAGCAAAAACAAAAGAACAGGTAAGGCCGATGCATCCTAGGGGGCGGCCTCCGGAGCCGGAGGGCCGGAGGCGGCGGCAGCTTTAGGCGCCGGGCAGCCGGGCGGGCGGTTCGGCTTGGTCGCCTCGGCGACGATTGCCTTGTCCTTCCGAGGCTCGTTCGGAGGCGCGATCAGCCGAGGCTGGTCGCCTTCTTCGTGCTCTGGCGCGCCTCCTCCTCGCCCCATCCTCCGACACCCCTCGTGCCGGAGCCGACACCTCCGCAGAGTCCTCTTCAGACTGGTGCATCCCAACCACTCAGCGGAGCCTCCTCGCCGCCGGGCGGTCCGCTCGGGCACAAAGACACTAGTGTTCGTGTACTCGGCGATGGCCGCCAGGCCGACGAGGGCGCCTTCCACGGCCCCCACTCGCTGGGCCTCCGACCGAACGCAGCCAGCGGTCCAGTCCAGCCTGGGTACCAGCCTTGATTTAACTCTGTGGCCAGCGTGGTTCGCATGGGCCGAGGAGCCCTCCAAGCTCAAGCGGCCGACGGCGACCTCCAGCCCGGCCGGCCGTCCGACCGGTAAAGGCGAAGAGCCGCACCTCCGCCATAGGGCGGTGACGACTTGGCGCCGGCGTTGAAGACGGGCGATCGACGGTGAGCAGCCAAGGCGAGCCCGATGCTCAAGATCTGCTCGCCGACAAGGGGCGCGTTGGCGGCGATCGCCGCCCTGCGGCGCTTTCGCCTCCCGATCCGCCTCGATGGCCGGAATGACGGCTCGCGAGTGGCCCGGAAGAAGTCTGCGAAAGACAAAAAGGAAACACCAAGAAAAACCAGAAACAGCTCGACAAAGAATCGAAGACCAAAAAGAAGACAGGAGTTACCGCCGACGACGCCCTCGAGCACGTGGTAGCCGGAGGTCGCGATCGCCGCGGTCGGTCCAGCGGCCCGCCCATCTCGAACTCGGCTAGGAGGGCATCTTTCCGCTTTGGCGCCCTCCCCGCTTCAAGCATCCTTCGCCGCCGCTATGCCGCCAGAGGTCGCGCTTGAGCGAGCTTGTCGCACTCTTCCTCCTTAGTGCGACGGGCGGCGTTAGCCTCATCCAGCTGCCCTTGAAGGGCGGCATTGGCGCTGAAGCCCAAAGGAAGATAAACATCATCAGCAAAGAAGAGTCGCGGGAGATCCGCCCGATCACAGAGCGATCGGCCCGAATCTCGGGGATTACAGCCTGGCGCGCGAAGGCCGCCTCATGAGAAGAAAGAAGGAAATGCCGAGAGATCCGCCCGATCAAAGCAGCTAGCCGCCCGAATCTCGGGATTACAGCTGGCGCGCAGCGCTTCGCCAAGAAAGGAAAAATCTGCCTACTCGACTCTCCGCCAGATCGGGCGGTCCGCTCTCTCAGCCTCAACATTGCGGTTGAAAGCAAGGGCGCTGAGGTTGTGGTACTCTGCAAGGCCGGCAAAGAACAGAGTCAGCCTTTGAAGATCGCTAAAAGGAGTTCCAGAGCCGCCGCTCAGCAGCCGACCAACTCGGGATTACACTCAGGTGAGGCTGGCGCGCTTCACGAGAAAGAGACAAGAGAACTAAAAACAAATCATACCGGACCGAGGCCCGCATGGCCGACAAGGCCCTGGTGTAGAGCCGAGGGCTCGCTTTCCTTGCGCAACTTGGACCGAACGCCCGAAGCGCCGTTCAGCGGACCGTTGCCGCTTTCAAGCGCACTCACCGATGGGCGCGCACCGAGGCCTCGGCGTCAGATTCGCCATCTTTGGCGGCGTCAGATCCCGAAAGCCATGGGCGCTGAGCTCGTCTTTCGACTTCGGCGCTGAAGTCGGCGCCGCGACCTGCAGGCAGCTGCGCCGGCGCCGCCCGCAGCCGGCTGGTCTGCGGGGCCACTGTGCTGCTTGCCGTGGCGCTCGGCGACGCGAGGCGGCGGAGGTGGCGGAGGCGGCGCGCGAAAGTGTCCGGAGCCCGGCATCGCCGCCTTTCCTCGGCGAGGGTTAGCGGCGCCGACCTTCCCGGTCTGCCCGTAAAGTCGAGGCGGCGGCGCTGGCGACAGCTGGGGATAAGCACGCTGCTGGCGAAGCGAACGCCGCCTCGGCGTCTGTTGACGCTGCCGCTGCCGCGCCACGCCTCTTCCAGATGCCGCTAGGCATCGGCGGCTGCCTTGTCGGCCCGCGCCTTCTCCAGGCGTTTGGCCTCCTCCTCCGCGCGCTTCTCCCGCTTCCGCCTCCGTCGCCTCCGGAGATCGGCGGCGGGTCAACCCGCCGTGTTGATGACGCCGCCCCGACCCCATGACGGAGGGCGCGCGACTCTCTCAAGGGAGAGGGGCGCTGGAGATGAGAGGGTGAGAGTCGAGCAATTCAAGCAAGGTCGAGAAGAACAAAGAGTAAAAACTTACGAAGAGACAAGCGGCTTCTTCACTTCCTTCCGGAAGCGGTTGGCCTTCGCGCCGCCTCCTCCCGCTGGTCGCGCGGCGTCCCCTGGCTTTTTCGCCGCCGCCGAAGCCGCCGCCCGGCGTGGCGCTTTCTTCGACCCGCCTGGTTGGAAGGGCCGGCTCGGTTGAGGGCGGGATGACTTCTGATCCTCGGGCCAATCGGGCGAAGGTCGCTGACGGCCCGAGGCCGCCTCCTTCCTCCCCGCCGCCTTGGCGTCGGCCTCAGCGCCGCGGCTCCTGTGTCGGGTCGTTAACGCCGCCGACCTCGCGGTCGTGGACGACACGCTGCTCTTCGGCGCCGCGGCAGCGCCAAGAGGGGTTCTGCTCAAAGAAACTAGCATGATCGAGCTCAAGTCGATGCGAGCAAGATTGGAACACGATGGGAAACTTACCTCCGGCGGAGGGTTGTCGCATGAGTACGGCTCCTGTCGAACTGCCACTCGTCGGTGAACTTGTAGTGGGCGGCGAGGTTCACCATGTTCGCCACTTCCACGCGCTGCATGTCCTTGGTGCACACCGGCCGGGATCATGCCGCCGCTCATCCGCGATGAGATGGGGCCGCCTTGAGCGAAGCACTCGGCGCGCCACAAAGGCGGCCAGGAGGTCGGAGGCGACGAGCCCCTCCGATCGTCAAGACTCGGAGGCGCGCCACGGCGCCGACCGAGGCCGAGAGCGCCTTCGACCGGTGGGACCAGTGGCGCCGCCGCCGGTCGGCTCGGGTCGGAAGGCGGCAGAGTTGACCCGCCGCCGCCGGTGGCGACATTCTTCACGAGAAGTATGTCTTCGCCACATCTTCACCGACTTTATCACCGGATGGACGGAAGGGGTTGTCGGCCGTCAGGCGCCGTGGACGCGATGAACGTGCCACACCGCACCGGGCGCGCGGCAGCCTGCGCATCGAGCTTGAAGAGAAGAACTCTCCCACAGCTCGATGGTGGGGAGAACTCGATGTAGCCTTCGCACAAGGTGGCGGCGGAGAGGAGCACCACCGCTGGGGGTAAGGGGTGCGGCTGCAGATGGTACAGCTCGAGGAACGAGCGGAGGAACCCGCTCGCCGGGAGGCCCATCCCGCGCATGAGGTGCGAGCGGAAGATGACCCGCTCGCCTGCCTCCGGCGCGGGCCGGATTTCCCCCGCCGGCGCGGGGCGGGCCTGCACCCGGTCAGCGCTCGGAAGGCGGCGGGTCCGGCGGAGGAACTCGATGTCCTCCGCGTCCACGCTCGAAAGCCGCCCCATTCGCCGGCCTTGGCGAGGCAAGGGCGCGCGGAGGAGGAGCTCATTGTCGATGGAGAAGAAAGAGCAGCGGAGCAGCGGCGCGACGGAGCAAGAAGAAGGGCGAGAGGGCAGAGGAGGGAGTGCGCGTGCTGCGCCGCCGCTCCCCCTCGGCCTATTTATAGCCCCATGGGCTGAGAAGCCGAGGGGGCGACGTGGGGATTAAATGCGCCCACGACCCCACGACGCCCCACGATTAAAAACCCCACGCAGCTATCGCCGCAGAACGCGGCGTGAAGCCAACCGCCTCGGCCGAAGCGGATCCGCCGGGAGCCGAGGCGCGTAGTGGCGGGCCCCACCGGGCGTCCGCCCGCCACGCTGCAGGCAGTGCTATCGCCTCCACGTGGCGCCACGCGATAGGACCGTCTCGCAGATGGCAGGGAAGCGTGGCCGATACGCCGCTGGTTTCCCGCCATGACTTGCGGGAGGCGGCCTGGCAGGGCCGGGCCGGCTCCTGCGAGGCGGCCCGAAGGCACGGCAGCCGAATCTCGAGTCGGCGCCGCAGATCTGAATCGCCAAGCTCCCACGAGGCGGCGCCCGCCGGGCTTCGCCAGCTTCGGGGACTACTGTCGGAGTAATGGGCCATGGGTAGGCTGACCCAGGACCCAAGATCTTTCAAGACATCGGGCGGGCGCGCCCTCACCGAGTCCCAAAGCAGGCGACTCCGAGAAGGCCGAGTCCCACTGGGCGACCTTCGAGAAGGCCGAGTCCCACCTGGCGACCTTCGAGAAGGCCGAGTCCCACTGGCGACCTTCGAGAAGGCCGAGTCCCAGCTAGCGACCTTCGAAGAAACCGAGTCCCAGATGGCGACTCTGCACAAGCCGACTCGGCTTGCGACCTCTCAAGGGGCCGACTCGAGAGTCGGCCCGCGACCTTCCACGACGACCAACGCAGGTACAGCCCGACGTGGCTGTCCCTCGACCCACGGAGGGGGGCATGGCTCTGAAGTCGCGCCACCAGAGATCTCCGTGAGGCGCGCACTGCTGCCATGCCACCTCGACTCAGCCACAGATGCACGCGCATCGCACCACGACGGCGCACGCGACGGCCCGGAGATCGCCGGGCCCTCCGTCTGAGATAGAGGAGCTCGGCCGAGAGTTGAAGACGGCCCGCAGAGTCGGCCTCCCGAGTCGGCCGCCCCGCCGTGGCCCCACAAGCCATAAACCAGATTGATGGGGAGTGGCACAGTGATCACCGACAGCGGGCGGCACTGCTCCCACGACCCGTGACCATGCTGCGCCATCGAGTGTTGCACAATACTCAGTTTGTTCATGGGACCGCCAATGGCGGGCCCCAGAAGTCGGCGGAGAAGACGGCTGCAAGAGAGACTGACGACTGGGGCCACGCCCAGTCAGATTACCATTGTACCCCCGGGGGGTAGGCCTATATAAACCCCCCGGGGCACCCATGCAAAAGGGTTCGGCCCTGAGTAGGTTCTTAGCCATATAGCAAGAGGGAAAGAGCTAGCCTTGCTCCTTCCCGCCCCCATACAGCTCGAGGAGCACCATTGTACTATCTCCCCATAGTGATCATGCGGAGACCCCGCAGAGCAGTAGTAGGGGTATTATCTCCTCGGAGAGCCCCGAAGCTGGGTAAGATTCGCCGGCGTGCATGTCTTCGCCTCATCCCGTTTCCAGGCACCGGCGACGTTCTACTCGCCCCCACCATGATAAGCCATCCGTTGGCATATGTCGCACCCAACCCCCGACACATCTAGTGACCTAGACCTAAACGCATGCATGCACGCCGACACGCACGCATCGATCCGTGCCGCACGGTTGCCGGTGGATTCGGGCCGCCCGCAGATGTTGTTTCAGCGCCGCAGTATATGTGCGCGGGCGAAGGGGCAGGTTGCACGCACGCTCGCGTCCATATGTCGAGGCATCGGTTCACGCCGCATGGCTACCGCTTGATTCAGTTGTGGGAGGCAGGCAGCTGCCAACGCAGAGCACGCAGAAGCGGGAGGCTGGCAGCCGCCAACGCAGAGCACGCAAAGCACGCTCGCTTCGATTCACGTTCACACATTGATGATCACATCGGTTCATGCACGCACTGAGTCACGATCTACGCCGTTTGCGCGTGTACCCACTTCGTCTCCCCCGGCTATTTAAACTGCCCTTCATTGCCTCTTCTTCTGCAGATCCATCTGCGCCTCCCACTTCTCTTGTTCCCCCAAAAGCCAAAGTCGTTCCACTCAACGAAGCATTCAAGATGCAGTACAACGGGTCGACGTTCCAAGAGCCTCCCACTATGCCGGAACGGCGGTACCCCGCCAACTTCATCGTTGAGGCATCACTCCGCGTGTGGGCATTCTCATGCTGGAGGGGTAGCACTGAGCTTGCACGGGGGTTCCTCCGTGCGGGCTTCCACCACCTCCTGGCGGGCTCGCCGCCCATGTTCAACCTCGTGGAGCAGCGTCCCCATGCCAACGCTCCAGTGGTAGGGCTCGTTGTCCACTTCACCAACAGGTTCGATGCCTACTACCTGCTCAGCAAGGTGTATTGGTGTGGGTGCGAGTTCATCGCATTCACCACCTATAACATCTTCACCGACTTCGAGAGTGTCTTCCCCACTCGCAACCGCATGCACAGCCTCCCGTACTACCTCGGTGACAACGACCTTGAGGAGGAGCAGTACTGAAGCCGGCGGCAAAGAAGACGGTGAATTCGGCGGTTAAGGTGAAGACGACGGTGAAGACATGGCGGTGTTGCCCTAGCTACCCTATCTACTATGTAGTGTGAGTTTGGTGTGTGTGTTGCCCGACCTAGCTACCCTATCTATGCATGCAAGGTTAATTATTATTATCTATGTAAGAACTTATGTTGCCCTAGCAATTGGTGTGTGTCGTGTTATATGTAAGAACTTATGTTGCCCTAGCAACCCTATCTAAGTTAAGTTATGTGTGTTATATTAATGCTTTGTTATGTTTGTATTTTGTTTGTCCCAAGTTTAGACACGGCTAATTGGCATGGGAACAATTAACCAAACTAACTAAAAATGATGTGTTTATAGATGCCTTCTAAAAATAAGAACATATTGTACATTTGTACACGACTTTGGTTTGCTGAGAGCTCTGTATTTTTTAGGTATTCCAAGAATACTTTGGTTTTCAGAAATATTGAAGTATCAAATACTTTGAGATGTTTGGCTTTAGTCAAAAGTGTAGTTTTATATACTTTGATCCCTACTTTAATATGTAGAAAACTACACTATGTTTGAAGTATATAAAAAAGAGGGTTGGACCTCTTTTTCCAATCATGAAGTATAAATTACACTATGTAGAAAACTACACTATGTAGAAAACTACACTTTGAGATGTTTGGCTTTAGTCAAAAGGATAAATGAAGGGACCCATAAAGAAAAGCCAAAAAAATTCCTCAATGAGATAGAAGAGATTGGGCAATCAAATTAATGAAAAAAGCAATCAGAAACAAAAAAGAACAAAGCAATTGTTCCTAAACAAAAAAAGAAACATCGCTTGTTTCTGGGCCTCATTTATCCTTTGTGGGCCTATTGCAGCTTGATTCTCTTTGGGCCCGCGAACTAGGTTTTTTTTCTAGCAGAACTGACGAACTCGAGGACAAAAGTTTGGCAAGTTCGAGAGAGAAGAGATGAACTTGATGTATATACCTTGTGCTGCTCAAGTACTGCTTACTGTCATCTGATGAGCTAGGGTATGATCCAACACTCGAGGTTATTAGCTAACAAAATAATCCTATCACTGAACTGGTAGTTGTCTTCTGCCAAAACTGAAAGTGTCAAAACTTAATAGTAAACTGCATACATTCAGAGATCGACAGTTGCACTAAACAGAGTTGCATTTGAGATAAACAGACGAGGATTGCTAAACAATGGCAACAACAGTAACGAGAGATGGCCATCAAGTAAAAAATTCCTAGAGCAAGTATTCCTAAAGCTATCATATTGGATTGCTTCTTCAACTCAATCAGCTACTTGAAGTTCTTGTTCATCTTCTTCAATCCTGTCTTCAGTTTGACATCTACCACCGTCGGGTATTCCGGACGCGCTACTGCTGCCGGAGCGGCACTGTCATGGGGCAGATTGAACTCGCGGATTGCATTCCCCAGCGAATCCAGCAAGCCCAACCCTTGAAGCCTCTAGATGTAATCATCCATCCACTCGAAATGGTGGCACTTCTTCATGATCTGAAAACAAAATCATGTAACCTAAATCCAAATCTGACAGATTTTTTTGAGAAAATTAGAGATAAAGGATGCGAGGAAAACTCAGATCTAACCTGCCTCTCCGGCTTGCTCTCGCATTTGATGAACTCGCGCCCAAAGTTCCCAATCTTCTCCTCCTTCGAAGTCAACCGCTTCAGTGGCACAGTCCATGGGCAGTCAGTGCATCGGGTCATTGGCACTGGACCATACACCGGCCACGTGGAACGGGGGCCTGACAAGGAGGTCGACATATCACCCGAGAGGAAGAAACAAAGGAATTGGTCGAGAGGAAGAAGAACAAGAAGATGGGGAAAGAAATAGAGGAATTGCTCGATCTACTCGATGCCTTTGCCTGTCAGATGGAGAAGAGGAGAAGGGGAAGCTATATTGACGATTTGCCACATGGTATGTTGCAGTTTGAATATTTGAACCAATTCTTAACACTGACATGTGGTGGTCATGTGCGAAAAATATAATTTCATATATAAAGTGGGGCAGATCGTAAAAACCCGAGAAGGACAGTGTAGTGGCCAATCAGGATGCATCACGCGGATCGCGCATGCCTATCCCACATCTGACGGGTGGTGTTTGGCGCTTGGTAGGATCCGACGGCGGACGTTCGACGCTAGGGTTTGGAGCATTTCTGTGGGGTTATGAGCGAGTCTATGGGGTTATTAGGGTTTGACCAGATTTCAAATGGCCATAACTAAATTAAAAAATCACAAAAATATAAAACAAACGTAGTTCGTCCGTTTATGAGACCTAGTTACCATAAAAAATATAAACTCGGTATAGGGGCGTTTTTTTTGAAAAAATCATTTTTTGAAGTGATTTGTCGAAATCAAGTTCAAATGTTTTTAAAAAATTAAAAAAAATCAAAATGTTGTAATTCTTGTGCACATAGTCGTCATATGTGACAAGGTTATGAGAAAAAATATAAACTTGGTGTAGGTCATTTTCATGAAAGAAGGCTTCACACAAATGAGCTATCACCTATGAACATGTTCAGAGTTCGCAGAATAGGGAGAGAGGGTTTAGGGTTTAAAAAAACAAAATAATTCAAGAAAAATCAGAAAAATCTCCATAGCTTCATTTTGGAGTGAATAAGAAGGATCTGAACTTACTTTTTCATTTTCATATCTAAAACGTGTTATTTGACGGTTTTGAATTAAAAGCATATTTTTTCAAAAAAATGTAGTAATATGAATATTAATCAATAAATAGCGAGACTTCGTTTTTACCATATATATATGGAACAAGTGTTAATAAAAATATATATGTCTCATTTAGGCCAGGTCCAAAAAAAACTTGATTTCAAATAGGGTTGTTTACCCTAGCTTTCGAGCTCATTTCTAGCACATTTCTCATTCAGACTGTTCACCTAGGAATATTGGACTTCAAATGCTCGATCAAATACACCGCACAGAGCAATGAACCTCCAATGTTCAACTTGAACTTTGGCTCGAATCCAAAATTTGGCCCAAATTCAAATATCGATTTAAATTCAAATTTTGATGGAAATTTGAATTCCGACTCAAATAATAATCCAAAGTAGAAGCAACATTATTACAACTTATAAGTTTTCACAGTAGCTCAAATCTACCAAGTTTTAAGATGCCAACATCTTAATACAAATCTACCAAGTTTTAAGCGATCGACTCACCCTCAATATGACAACACAAACATTTCCCAACAAGTTAATTCAAATTTTCGACTTGCTCCTTGTGTTTGCAGCTGGATTCACCGTCTTGCTCCTGGTTTCCCTAGTTGAGATGCTCTTTTCTTTCAGACTCTTGTTCCTTTTGACCTTGTGCTTTACTTGGGGTTTTCCCCATGGAGGTGCTGATGGTGTAGTTCCACTCGCCGAGCACTTGACGACCATATGACGGTCATCTATGGACTTAGTGATCTTTAAAGGCACAATTGAAAAAATTACCCCCTCCTCTTCCTCTCTTATAGCTTCAAAACCATCAAAGGCCATGGTTTCAAAATCTTCTGCTTCTTCATCTCTTGGCCTTTTCTCCCTAGAGCTGGTAAATAAAATTATAAGCCATAGGCAAAAAAGAGAACAAATGCAAACAAAAGGGTTGCTGCACTCTACAAAGGGTGCAAACACATACCAAGATGCTTCATTTGCTGCTGCATTCTCCACTGCTTCATTTGCTGCTGCATTCTCCAATGCATCTTCAGTCTCCATTGCTACTGCATTCTCCTTAGCATTGGCTGCTGTCCATCTTTCCTCCTCTCCAAATGATGCATCCATTACATTGGTACAAAGCCTAGCAATATGCCCCAGAACTCCACATTTTTTGCAAGCACGCTTCTTTGGTAGACGACCCTCCTCACCTGCTCTAATCCTCTGGTTCCTTGGTCTTCCTGGTGGTCTAGTAGTGACAGGAGCGTGGAGTTTGAACCATGGATCTACTATGTTCCATTGATCTTTCCCCAATAGTGCAGGCACATTGTCAGCATAAGCAGCCATAAATTTGGCAACAGAGAAATACTCAGAGCAATATTGATCAACTTCACCATCTGCACCACCGATAATGGTCATCAGACGTAGGGCATGTATACATGGCTTCCCACGGATCTGCCATTGCCTACAAGTACATTCTCGAGTACTTAGGTTCACAGGATACCTCCATACCCTATTTTCAGTGTCAGTATAGGTAACCTCTCCCTCATATGTACCAGATCGAATACATTTCATCTTCAGTCCTCTTGCCTTCAAGTGCAATGCCTTAATCAGTGATGGGAGCATTTGATGATCAACATATTGTGTTTCTGCAATTCTTTTGCGAAGATCCATCTTTATCGTGATCATTTGCCTCATCTTGTCAAATGCTTGCCACAACAAGAGCCCTTTCACTGACTTGAACTTTGAATTGAAGCATTCTGCAAGGTTACTGGTCACATAATCTACTTTGCAGATTTCGTTGAATTTGCTTCTTGACCACACCTTACCATGATGTGCATCCAGTACTCCTTCACAAGAGGATTTTGAGCATACAACACTCTCAAATGGTGTTCATGCTTCCTTTTGCTGCATGTGTATGATGCTGGCCATAAGTTCTCATCATAAACTTTACTTTTGAACTTCTTTTCGAAATTATGTGCTAGGTGTTGCATACATTCCCTATGCTCCACTCCAGGGAATACAATTTCCACTGCACTCTCTAAACCCTTGCAAGCATCTGTGTGTATAGCTAAACCTGGGGGTGTGTCTATAATGTTAAGAATGCTGCAGTAAACCAGCACCCAACTTTCCTCGACTCGCCTCCACCACACCAAATGCAATCGAATAGCCAGGTTGTGTCCATCAATCGCAGGTTGCTACTAGCTATCCTCTCAATCTTCCAATAAATGTGTAGCATCTATGACCAAATAGGGCCTGCAACCATCTAGAAACCCCGCCAAAGAAGCCTTGAAACAAACAAAAGCCCTTCAAGCACTCCTTCGAAATAACATCCCTTTATTTTGAATTGAATCTGTATGCTTGTCAATCTCTACAACACTCCTCGACTTCCCATCTTCACTTCAGCTTTGAAAGTGTAAAGCAGCTGAAAACTGTCATTCCATCGACCATTAATTCTGTCAAGAGCCTTTTCCTAGCATTGAAAATTCTCATGTAAGGAATTTCTATCTTTACTTCTCAAAAAGCTTCCCATGGAGTGCTGTTGGACCAAGTCCGTGTTCTTCTCTCACCAATCCAATATAGCATCCGCCACCCACCTAGTTTTTGCTAGCTTGGTTTTGGCCTTCCCCTCCCCTCCGTGGACAGTGTGCTTGTGTGGGTTTTTCTTTATCTGAAACAAAATAAAAGGGTAAAAACAGTTAAGAAACCTTACTCAACAATCTGAAACTAAATTACTAACTGAACTTGGATTACCTGAATATATTTGCTCTTTCTCATACGAGATGCATGCAACTTCCACCTACACCTAGGATATGGACAAAAAACTGTGAACCTTGCTGGCTCACTCCTTTTTATCTTATAGGTGTTTTCAGATATAATGCACCATGTTGTCACTGCATTCCGACAGTCCACCATTGATTGGAAAATGGTACCTACACTAAGCTCAGGTTTTTCCCTGTTCCACTCAATTGTTGGCATGTCATCACCATCGTATTCATCCTCGATTGCTGTCCATGTTCTCCACCTCTCTTCATCGCCGGTGTCATCAAACCTAGCTTGGCCGATGGGCTCCTCCATATATTCGCATCCACTTCTTGCCGATCGCTACATCGACCAGTTCAGAAACATCATCTCGCCTTCATCATCATTTGTAGGCACCGCCTCGTCAGTTCTCTGATCTTCTTCTACACCAACTGCAGAAGGTACACGAGAAGTAGCAGCTGAATCGGAACCAGAATTGGCAGCAGGCATGTTGTGGCTCCATGGACCACTTGCTTTACTTGGTGTCGACCTACAAGGAGTGCTGGGGTGCTGGCTATTAGCACAGACAGATGATGTCTGAACTCCTTCCCTTCACCCGTTCACAAGGTGGTCAAGCACATTGATTTGGAGTTTACCGAATCGGTAGCCAGCAAACCTAGCAAAAAGCAACGACATATGATCATCGCAAGTTAGTGGGAGAAATCTTTGCTCATCACTGCTGAAGTAATTCAGTTCAACATCATCGGCATCACTCCAAGGATAGGTGTTTCTGAGCTCAGCTCGCAAATCTTTGAAATATATGCTGGTTTCTACCACTTTGGGATAGAAAAATGATGAAATCAAATGCGGTTTAGTACCACACAGCACACTAGTTTCCATTCTAATCGCCAGCCAGAAAGCCAGCGCGGGATCAATCCTATTTTGTTGAAGGAAATAAAGGCTTCAGTTAGCCGGGTAAAATCAAGCACAAACTCGAACGATTCAAGCAAACAGAAGTCAAATACGGCCTACAATACGACTTAGAACGTCAATTCGAGAGGAAACAATGCTTACCCAGGTTTAATCCATGAATTATCTGCCGCGGATTCGACCCAATCCTCTCCATGGTCGACTGCATTACGGGCGTCCTCACTCAACATCGCTATGTAATCCTAGATGGGGAGGTGGATTATATCTGGCGGAGATGCGGCGTTGCCGACGAACGGAATAGGGGCATAGGGTGGAGGAATCAACTGCGATGGACGCGGCACGACGCCGGCGGAGGGGACGGGGCGGCGCGGTGCAGTGTGGCCTGTCTAGATCTGTTTCAGATTCAGACAAGCTGCCCAATACGTGTCTCCTTGCGGTCCCACCCATCAGCAAGCAACAGTCAGACAAAGGCTCGGCCCCACTCGTCAGCAATTAACGGTCAATGGACGATCAAGACGACAAACGGCCGCTATGAGCATTTATGAGAGTTTCAGCTAAGGAAGAGGGGAAAAGTGAGCAAACGTTTGGAGCGTGGGGAAAAGTGAGCACAACTAAGGAACTAGGGGCACTAATTTAAATATCCCTTTGATCAAAGTATTTACCATTTTCATCGGTGCATAGATAGTCATTTGTGGGCATAGGGATTTTGACGCCCTTGTAATCTTGCATGCCAAATTTCCTCAACACATCCTTGAGGTATTTCTCCTGGGATATGAATATGCCATTGTGTTGTTGACGAATTTGAAGACCTAAGAAGAATTTCAACTCTCCCATCATGTACATTTGATATTCCTCACTCATCATATAGGCAAATTCGTCACTGTAACATTGGTTAGTACAGCCAAAGATAATGTCATCAACATATATTTGGCACACGAATAATTCGTCATCATATGATTTGGTGAAAAGAGCTGGGTCAAGTGAACCAGGTTTGAAGCCTTTCTTCATGAGGAATTCCTTCAATGTATCATACCACGCCCGAGGTGCTTGCTTGAGGCCATAGAGGTCCTTGTTGAGTCTGTAGATGTGATCTGTAAATTTTGGATCCTCAAAACCTGGTGGTTGAGCAACATATACTTATTCCTCAAGCTTACCATTGAGGAATGCACTTTTCACACCATATGATGTAAGATGATATTATGATGGTTAGCATAAGCAAGCAATATGCGAATAACCTCAAGTCTAGCAACATGTGCAAAAGTTTCATCAAAATCAATTCCTTCAACCTGTTTGTAGCCTTGAGCTACAAGACGAGCCTTATTCCTCACCACAAGGTTATTTTCATCTTGTTTGTTGTGGTAGATCCATTTGGTTCCGATGATGTTGTGCTTGCGTGGGCTGGTCGCTTGACAAGCTCCCACACATTGTTGAGCTCAAATTGATGCAATTCATCTTGCATAGCTTGAATCCACTCAGATTCCATGAATGCTTCATCAACTTTGGTGGGCTCTGTGATAGAGACAGATGCAAAATGCCCACAAAATTTAGAAAAATGTGAAGCTTTTGAGTGTGTGAGAGGACCTGGTGCGTTGATGTCGTTGATAATTTTCACAATCTGCACTTCGTTTGCAACGCGAGGTGAGCAGGTTGACGACTTTGATTTAGCACATCAATTTCTTCAGGGCCATTTTCATCAGTAGCACCAGCGTGATTTTCTTCACGATCCGGAATTACTTCTTCAGCAGATTCTTCGGTAGGGATGACATCCTCAATAGCCTTGAACTTGATGGATTCCTCAGGTAACATTTCATCTAGCACAAGAGGTAGGTGCTCTCTTTGCGAGCCATTAGTCTCATTGAACCGCACATCTATAGTTTCAACAACCTTGTGATGATGGATGTTGAAGACTCTGTAGGTGTGCAAGTCCTTTCCGTAACCAATCATAAAACCCTCATGTGCTTTCGGTGCAAATTTAGAGTGGTGGTAAGGATCTCTAATCCAGCATTTAGCACTGAAGACTTTGAAATAACTTACATTGGGTTTCTAGTCAATGAGGAGTACATATGAGGTATTGTTGAAGAATTTGTGAAGATATACTCTATTGATGATGTGGCATGCAGTATCAATAGCATCTGGCCAAAAATGCTGTGGAGTCTTGTATTCATCAAGCATAGTGTGAGCCATCACAACAAGAGTCTTGTTCTTGCGCTCCACGACGCCGTTTTGCTGAGGAGTATAGGGAGTAGATAACTCGTGAGTAATACCAAGTATAGCAAGATATTCATCGAGACCAGTGTTCTTGAACTTGCTTCCATTATCACTCCTGATATGCTTGATCTTCATACCGAAGTTCGTAGATTCTCTTGAGGAAAATCATTTGAAGACTTCATGCACTTCATTTTTGTAAGTGATGATATGCACCCAGGTATAACGAGAATAATCTTCAACAATGACAAAGCCATATAATGATACAGAATTAGTGAACGTGGCATAATGAGTAGAGCCAAAGAGATCCATGTGAAGTAATTCAAAGGGATGAGAAATTGGTCATGATAGTCTTTGAGGAATGCTTGGCTCTGGTGATCTTTCCAGCCTCACAAGCCCCAGAAAGATGATCTTTGAGGAATTTGACACCCTCGATGCCAATGACATGCTTCTTCTTCGCGAGTGTATGCAAGTTCCTCATCCTAGCATGACCAAGTCGTCGATGCCATAACCAGCCTTCTGAAGCTTTTGCAAGTAGACATGTGGCAGGTTGTGGTCCTGCAGAGAAATCAACAATATACAAGTCTCCTCTCCTAAAGCCTTCGAAGACTTTGGAATTGTCAGATTCCATTAGCACAATGCAACAATATTTGCCAAAGACGACAACCATATCAAGATCACAAAGCATTGAGACAGACATGAGGTTGAATCCTAAGGACTCGACAAGCATGACTTTGTCCATGTGTCTATCCTTTGAGATCACAACCCTACCTAGACCCAATACCTTGCTTTTGCCTTTGTCAGCGTAGGTGATATGGTTCAGATGAGATGGAGATAAAGCAATGTCCATAATAAGTTCCTTTCACCGGTCATGTGATTTGTACATCCATTGTCGAGGACCCACTCAGTAGCTTTAGGTTGTTCATCCTGCAGATGAATTAGTGCAACTTACGAGCCCATATACTTCATCAGTGAAGAATACGATATCAATTTCATCAACAATAACAGATATAGCCATTATGAGGATGTGAGAAATGAGTAATTCATTTCTTCATGATTAGCTTGCGTCCCATCAAGCACATTCAGGTCTCTAGCAAATTCTTCAGACGATTAAGTTCGTTTGGAGACCTAACCCTGCATAAGAGATTAGTTCTTTTTATTCACCACCCACATCTGGAGGGGTGGCAAAGAGTTCTTTATTCTGCGAGCTCCATAAGAAAAAGATGGCATAGAAGCCAGTGCACTTCTTTTCACAGAAGAGGGATTAGGATAAGCATATGAATAAGCAGAGAAATTCTTCGAGGACTTATGAACATAATGGTTTGAAGAATAATGCACATATTCATAGCCTTTAGACTTTCCCTGCGAAACAGAAGTGTTAGCACGATGATGACCATATGAGGATTTTGATCCACGTGAGGAATTTGATCCAGATGAAGAATTTGGTCCATATGAGGACTTGGACCCATATGAAGATTTTGGTCCGTATGAAGAATTTGATCTGGGGTTCCTATTCTTCATAGGTGGTGTCATGATGATATTCACCTGAAGATTTTCCAGACACCTTTTGGGGACGCAGATTTTCTTCATAGGGGGGACCATTCCTGTAGTTAGTTCCAACATATCGAGCAAATACTTCACCATTCTGATTCTTGAACAGTTTATAGTTGGAGTCAAATGACTCATCAGAGGAATATGAAGATTCACAGGTAAAGCCAGATAAAGTGCATGGATCCACAGAATGTCCTTTCGCAACAACCCATGAGGTTTTGGGGTACTGCTCAGGTTTCCAGTAGGTCCCATCAGCATTGAGTTTCCTCTCAAAGGAAATACTATCTTTCCTAGGGTTCCTCTTCAATATCTGCATTTTGAGCACATGACAAAGAGTCTGATGCCCTTTGAGGCTTTTGTATATGCCTATCACATACAATTCCTTCAACCCTGCATTATCATCAGTGATACTTGTGGTATCCTCAGATGAGGAATTTGTGACCACAGAGATAGTTGAAGAATTTACAGCAATAGAAGCATTTGAACATTCAGGTGAAGAAATAGCAGATTCACGCTCAATGCATCAGACATGGTGGAGTAAATTCTTCCTGAGAGGAACTGATCAGTTGAGCAAGCAATGAATCGTTTTCCTTCTGAAGATCTTCATAACTCACTTTTAACTTCTCAAGATCTTGCTTTGTCTGAAGAAATTCATAAGAAAGCTTCTCATGATCAGATAGGAGAGTGTTATGATGATTTTGAAGGTTGTCAAACTTAGATTGAAGTCTCTGAAGATTATCAGTCAAAGTCTTAGTTCGATTCAATTCCTCACCCAACAGGTCATCGCTTTTGTCTAGCGGATTTTGAATCTTTTCCAAAGCCTTTTGTTGTTTAACGGCAATTTTAGCCAGTTTGGAATAGCTAGGTTTGAGATTATCATCAGATTCATCCTCACTAGATTCAGAGGGGGAATGTTTGAGTACCTTGGCACCTTTTGCCATGAAGCAATAGGTGGGAGCATAGTCATCAACGCTCTTGTCAACAGAGTTGGGGAGGTCATTTTCTTCAGTGTTGAAGATGGACTTGCTGATGTAAGCAGTAGCGAGGGCTAGGATCGCCACACCAGAGTCTAACTCCTCAGATTTCTCCTCTTCCACATTTTCCTCAGATTCAGCTTCAGAGTCCATTTCCTTGCCAATAAATGCCCATGCCTTCTTTGAAATGCTCTTCTTGTGAGATGAAGACTTTGAAGATTTTGATGATGAGGATTTTGAAGATTTCTTCTTCTTCTTTGAGTCATCAGAATCGTCATCTTTGTACTTCTTCTTCTTTGATTCCTTTTCCCATAGAGGACAATCAGACATGTAGTGACCAGGTTTCTTGCATTTGTGGCAAGTTCTTTTGTAGTCACGGGACGAGGAATCATCACTCCTTGAAGACTTTCCAAAGAAACCACGGCGAGAGAACTTCTGGAATTTCTTCATGAGCATTTCTAGCTCCTGGCTTAGTTCTTCAGGGTCACCAAGGCTGCTACCAGAATCTTCACCTTCAGATTCAGAGACTGCCTTGGCCTTCAGCGCATGTGATCTTCCAAAGCTCGGTCCATAGAGATCTCTCTTCTCAACAAGCTGGAACTCATGAGTATTTAGCCTCTCGAGGATATCGGCGGATTTAGAGACTTGTAATCAGCTCGCTCTTGAATCATTAGTGCAAGAGTATTGAATGAGGAATCAAGTGATCTCAGCAATTTCTTCACCACCTCATGGTCGGTGATGTCAGTGGCACCAAGTGCTTGAAGCTCATTTGAGATGTCAGTGAGGCGATCGAAGGTTTCCTGAATATTTTCATTGTCGAGTCTTTTGAAGCAGTTGAAGAGATTGTGAAGAACATCAACTCGGGAGTCACGTTGAGTGGAGACTCCTAGTTAACCTTGGACAGCCTGTCCAAAATTAGCTTAGCAGTTTCCAAAGCACTCACTCTGCCATACTGTCCTTTGCTTAGATGGCCACATATGATATTCTTTGCTTGAGAATCGAGTTGCTTGAATCTCTTTACATCAGCAGCATTCACAGACGGAGTGACTGAGGGAACACCATTTTCCACAACATACCAGAGATTGTTATCAATTGCCTTAAGATGCCTGCGCATCTTGTTCTTCCAGTAGGGGTAGTCTGTCCCATCGAAGGTAGGACACCCAGCCGAGACCTAGATCATTCCTGCAGTCGACATAACTAAAACTCCAGGTGGTTAAACCAAAATCACACAGAACAAGGGAGTACCTTGCTCTGATACCAATTGTAAGTGCATTATATCGACTAGAGGGGGGTGAATAGGCGATTTTTACAAATTCGTCACTGAGGAATTTCTAGGTGAATAAATTCCTAAGCAACGACACACTAGCAACGAAATAAGTACTCAGGTATAAGCATAACAGAGCAACAATATAGTCATCATGATGAAATGAAAACAAGCACAGAGTATAGATAGCGTGAAAACAGGATAAGCAGGCTGAAGACTATGTGACTGAAGAAATTGGATTGAGGAAATAGAGAAAGTCTTCAGTCAAAGTCTTCAAATAGTAATGATCAGGTTCATCAACACATGAATGAGGAAATGAAAGGGTTGAGGAAATAGAACTAGTTGGCTTGGTGAAGTGATACGTCCATTTTGCATCATGCTTTTATGTCAATATTTATTGCATTTTGGGCTGTTATTTCACATTATGTCACAATACTTATGGCTATTCTCTTTACAAGGTTTACATGAAGAGGGAGAGTGCTGGCAGCTGCAATTCTGGGATGGAAAAGGAGCAAATATTGAAGGACTATTCTTTGCAACTCCAAAAGTCCTGAAACTCCACAGAACACCTTAAAATAAATAAAGAAAAATTGTCGCCAAAGATGAAGGCCAGGGGGCCCACACCCTGCTCACGAGGGTGGGGGGCGCCCCCATTGGGCGCGCCCCCTACCTCGTGGGCCCCCTGGTGGCTGTCCAACGTCCATCTTCTCCCATATGAAGTCTTTCGATGAGAAAAAATAGAGGAGAACCTTTCGGGATGAGACTCCGCCGCCACGAGGCAGAACCTTGGCGGAACTAATCTAGGGCTCCGGCAGAGCTGTTCTGCCAGGGACACTTCCCTCCGGGAGGGGGAAATCATCACCATCGTCATCACCAACGCTCCTCTCATCGGGAGAGGGCAATCTCCATCAACATCTTCACTAGCACCATCTCATCTCCAAACCCTAGTTCATCTCTTGTATCCAATTCTTGTCTCCAAGCCCGGGATTGGTGCTAATAGGTTGCTAGTAGTGTTGATTACTCCTTGTAGTTGATGCTAGTTGGTTTATTTGGTGGAAGATCATATGTTCATATCCTTTATGCACATTATTACCCCTCTGATTATGAACATGAATATGCTTTGTGAGTAGTTACGTTTGTTCCTGAGGACAAGGGAGAAGTCTTGCTATTAGTAGTCATGTGAATTTGGTATTCATTTGATATTTTGATAAGATGTATGTTGTCTAACCTCTAGTGGTGTTATGTGAACGTCGACTACATAACACTTCACCATTATTTGGGCCTACAGGAAGGCATTGGGAAGTAATAAGTAGATGATGGGTTGCTAGAGTGACAGAAGCTTAAACCCTAGTTTATGCGTTGCTTCGTAAGGGGCTGATTTGGATCCATATGTTTCATGCTATGGTCAGGTTTACCTTAATACTTTTGTTGTAGTTGTGGATGCTTGCGATAGAGGTTAATCATAAGTGGGATGCTTGTCAAAGTAAGGGCAGTACCCAAGCATTGGTCCACCCACATATCAAATTATCAAAGTACCGCACGCGAATCATATGAGCGTGATGAAAACTAGCTTGACGATATTCCCATGTGTCCTCGGGAGCACTTTTCCTATTATAAGAGTTTGTCCAGGATTGTCCTTTGCTACAAAAAGGATTGGGGCACTTTGCTGCACTTTATTTACTTTTGTTACTTGTTGCTTGTTACCAATTATCTTATCACAAAACTATCTGTTACAATTTATTTCAGTACTTGCAGAGAATACCTTGCTGAAAACCACTTATCATTTCCTTCTACTCCTCGTTGGGTTCGACACTCTTACTTATCGAAAGGACTACGATAGATCCCCTATACTTGTGGGTCATCAAGACTCTTTTCTGGCGCCGTTGCTGGGGAGTGAAGCGCCTTTGGTAGGTGGAATTTGGTAAGGAAAAATTTATTTAGTGTGCTGAAATTTTCTGTCACTTGTTACTATGGAAAGTAATTGTTTGAGGGGCTTGTTCGGGGTATCTTCACCCCGTCTAGTTGAGCCAAGAGTTGCTCCTCAACCTACTGAACCTACTAAACCTATTGAAAATGAAACTCCATTTGAAATTCCTTCGGGTTTGATGGAAAAACTGCTAGCTAATACTTTTACAGGAGATGGAACAAAGCATCCCGATGAACATCTACGCTATGTAGATGATATTTGTGGACTATTTAAGCTTGCAGGTATACCCGATGATGCTGTGAAGAAGAAGGCTTTCCCTTTATCTTTGGAGGGAGACGCATTGACAGGGTATAGGCTATGTGATGATACGAGATCATGGAACTATAAAAGAGTGAAATTGGAATTTCATCAAAAGTATTACCCTATGCATCTTGTTCATCGTGATCACAATTATATATATAATTTTTGGCCTCGTGAAGGAGAAAGCATCGCTCAAGATTGGGGGAGGCTTAAATCAATGTTATATTCATGCCCCAATCATGAGCTCTCAAAATTGACAATTCTCCAGAATTTTTATGCTCGGCTTTCTGATAATAATCGCACCATGCTCGATACTTCTTGTGCTGGCTCTTTTATGATGAAGTCTATTGAATTTGGATGGAATTTATTGGATAGAATTAAACGCAACTCTAAAGATTGGGACCTCGACGAAGGTAAGGAGTCAGGTATGACACATAAGTTTGATTGTGTTAAATCTTTTATGGATACCGATATTTTCCGTAAGTTTAGCACTAAATATGGACTTGACGCTGAGATAGTAGCTTCATTCTATGAATCTTTTGCTACTTATGTTGATCTCCCCAAGGAGAAGTGGTTTAAATATCATCCTCCCATAGAAGTAAAAGTAGCTACACCTATTAAAGTTGAAGAAAAGATTGTCACTTATAATGATCCTATTGTTCCTACTTCTATGTTGAGAAACCCCCTTTCCTGTTAGAATGAAGGATCATGCCAAAGCTTCAACTGTTGTTCGTAAAAGCAATACTAGGACTTATACACCTCCTGAGCAAGTCAAAGTAGAGGCCAATATTGCTATTTTTAAAGATCTCTTGTCCGATAATATTGATGGGCATGTTATTCAATTCAATGGTGAAACTGCTAGAATTGCTAAACCCTATGATAGAGATAAACATAGACCTGTGGTAGGCGTGCCTATTATTTCTATTAAAATAGGAGATCATTGTTATCATGGATTATGTGATATGGGTGCTAGTGCTAGTGTTATACCCATTGGCTTATACAAAGAAATTATGCATGAGATTGCACCTGCTGAGTTAGAAGAAATTGATGTTACAATTAAACTTACCAATAGAGATACTATATCTCCAATGGGAATTGTTAGAGATGTTGAAGTCTTGTGTGGGAAAACCAAATATCCCGCGGATTTTCTTGTTCTTGGTTCTCCACAAGATAGCTTTTTCCCCATTATATTTGGTAGACCCTTCTTGCGTACTGTTAATGCTAAGATAGACTGCGAAAAGAATGTTGTTACTGTTGGCTTGGATGATATGGTTCATGAGTTTAATTTTTCTAAATTTAGTAAACAACATCGATAGGAAGAATTGCCTAGTAAGGATTAAATTATTGGTCTTGCTTCTATTGCTGTACCTCCTAGTGATCCTTTAGAACACTATTTGCTAGACCATGAAAATGATATGTTCATGAATGAAAGAAGGGAAATAGATGAAGTATTCTTTAAACAGGAACCTATTCTGCAACACAATTTGCCCGTTGAAATCCCAGGGGATCCTCCTCCACCCAAGGGTGATCCCGTGTTTGAGCTTAAACCGTTGCCCAGTAATCTTAAATATGTTTATCTTGATGAAAAGAAAATATATCCTATCATTATTAGCGCTAACCTTTCAGAGCATGAAGAAGAAAGATTATTGAAAACTCTGAAAAAGCACCGTGCCGCTATTGGATATACTCGATGATCTTAAGGGCATCATCCCACTCTATGTCAACATAAAATAAATTTGAAGCGATGCCAAACCGTTCGTGATCCTCAACGACGTTTGAATCCTAAAATGAAAGAAGTGGTAAGAAAAGAAATACTCAAGCTTCGGAGGCGGTATAATTTATCCCGCTGTCGATAGTCGTGGGTAAGTCCTGTCCATTGTGTCCCTAAGAAGGGAGGTATTACTGTTGTCCCTAATGATAAAGATGAATTGATTCCGCAAAGAATTATCACAGGTTATAGGATGGGAATTGATTTCCGCAAATTAAATAAGGCTACTAAGAAAGATCTTACCCCTTACCATTTATTGATCAAATGCTAGAAAGATTATGCAAACATACACATTATTGCTTTCTAGATGGTTATTCTGGTTTTTCTCAAATACTTGTGTCGGCTAAAGATCAATCAAAGACTACTTTTACATGCCCTTTTGGTACTTTTGCTTATAGATGTATGCCTTTTGGTTTATGTAATGCACCTGCTACCTTTCAAAGATGCATGATGGCTATATTCTCTGACTTTTGTGAGAAAATTTGTGAGGTTTTCATGGATGACTTTTCCGTCTATGGTTCCTCTTTTGATGATTGCTTGAGCAATCTTGCTCAAGTTTTGCAGAGATGTGAAGAAACTAATCTTGTCTTGAATTGGGAAAGTGCCACTTTATGGTGACTGAAGGTATTGTCTTGGGGCACAAAGTTTCTGAAAGAGGTATTGAAGTTGATAAAGCCAAGGTTGATGCTATTGAAAAGATGCCATGTCCCAAGGACATCAAAGGTATAAGAAGTTTCCTTGGTCATGCCGGATTTTATAGGAGGTTCATCAAGGACTTCTCAAAAATCTCTCGGCCTCTGACTAATTTATTACAAAAAGATGTACCATTTGTCTTTGATGATGATTGTGTAGAAGCATTTGAAATACTTAAGAAAGCATTAGTCTCTGCACCTATTGTACAGCCACCTGATTGGAATTTACCCTTTGAAATTATGTGTGATGCTAGTGATTATGTTGTAGGTGTTGTTCTAGGGCAAAGAGTTGATAAGAAATTGAATGTTATCCATTATGCTAGTAAGACCCTAGACAATGCTCAAAGAAATTATGCTACTACCGAAAAGGAACTTTTAGCGGTTGTATTTGCTTGTGATAAATTCAGACCCTATATTGTTGATTCTAGAGTAACTATTCATACAGATCATGCTGCTATTAAATATCTTATGGAAAAGAAAGATGCAAAACCTAGACTCATTAGATGGGTTCTCTTGCTTCAAGAATTTGATTTACATATTGTTGATAGAAAAGGAGCTGAGAACCCCGTTGCAGACAACTTGTCTAGGTTAGAGAACATTCTTGATGACCCACTACCTATCGATGATAGTTTTCCTGATGAACAATTAAATGTTATAAGTACTTCTCGTAGCACTCCGTGGTATGCTGATTATGCTAATTATATTGTTGCTAAATTTATACCGCCTAGCTTCACATACCAACAAAAGAAAAAGTTTTTCTATGACTTGCGACATTACTTTTGGGATGACCCACATCTTTATAAAGAAGGAGTAGATGGTGTTATTAGACGTTGTGTACCTGAGCATGAATAGGAACAGATCCTACGCAAGTGTCACTCTGAGGCTTATGGAGGACACCACGCTGGAGATAGAACTGCACATAAGGTATTGCAATCCGGTTTTTATTGGCCTACTCTCTTCAAGGATGCCCATAAGTTTGTTTTGTCTTGCGATGAATGTCAAAGAATTGGTAATATCAGTAGACGTCAAGAAATGCCTATGAATTATTCACTTGTTATTGAACCATTTGATGTTTGGGGCTTTGATTATATGGGACCTTTTCCTGCCTCTAATGGTTACACTCATATTTTTGTTGTCGTTGATTACGTTACTAAGTGGGTAGAAGCTATTCCAACTAGTAGTGCTGATCATAACACTTCCATTAAAATGCTTAAGGAAGTTATTTTTCCGAGGTTTGGAGTCCCTAGATACTTAATGACTGATGGTGGTTCACACTTCATTCATGGTGCTTTCCGTAAGATGCTTGCTAAATACGACGTTAATCATAGAATTGCATCTCCATATCACCCGCAGTCTAGTGGTCAGGTAGAATTGAGCAATAGAGAGCTCAAATTAATTTTGCAAAAGACTGTCAATAGGTCTAGAAAGAATTGGTCCAAAAAACTTGATGATGCATTATGGGCCTATAGAAATGTGTATAAGAATCCTATGGGCATGTCTCCGTATAAAAATGGTTTATGGAAAAGCTTGTCATTTACCTCTCGAACTAGAACATAAGGCATATTCGGCTATTAAAGAGCTCAACTATGATTTCAAACTTGCCGGTGAGAAGAGGTTATTTGATATTAGCTCACTTGATGAATGGAGAACCCAAGCTTATGAAAATGCCAAGTTGTTTAAAGAAAAAGTTAAAAGGTGGCATGACAAAAGGATACAAAAGCGTGAGTTTAATGTAGGTGATTATGTATTGCTATACAACTCTCGTTTAAGATTTTTTGCAGGAAAACTGCTCTCAATGATAGGTGTCAGTTTCTCGCGGAGCAGCCAACCAGCTAGTGGTTGTAGGGGGCAGCTATTTATAGCCTAGGGAGCGGCCTGACATGATAAGACATAAATGCCCTTCAATGATATGACCGTTAGGTGGAGGATATTTTTGGATAGCTGGCGCATAGCGCAGCAACGGTCGGATATTTGAGGTTTGAATTCCTCAGGGTTATCATGTTCCTCACTGTGTAGGCAATCTGTGCTGGTAAATTCCTAACTCCTCAGTCAGAACAAATTCTTCAGAGACCAGAAGATCTTCGTCTCTGTCACTGAAGAAATTGACTGAACTGATATGATATTTCCGATGGCTTCACTCGAAAGGATTGGGTAGGTGTAGGATTTTGAGATGAGCATCACTTGGAAATCAGTTTCCTTAGTATTACCTCGGCCCCCTTTAACAGTACGGTGTTTCCTGTGACTCAAGAAAGAGAAAACGAAACTACGAAAACAAAAGTCTTCACGCTTCATAATCCCCGCATGAATATCCAAGTCTTCAAGGTCACACCAAAGTCTTCAGCTGAAGGCATACATTTTTAGGGGTCGACTTTCATCGTAAATATCAAGCTCCTTATCGAATTATAGAGCCTGTGTACACTCACAAACATATTAGTCCCTTAACCTATAAGTCTTCAATACACCAAAATCACTAAGGGGCACTAGATGCACTTACAGGTGTCGGCATGGTTTTGGTGGAGAATCTAGTAGGCGACCTGGACGATGCGTCGACCTGGATTTGGCTAAGAAGACATCGGAGGAGGATGCGGTGGAAGGGGCAAGGTGACCTCGATCTCCTGGCGTGGTGGCTACTATGTGTTGGCGTAGGAGATGCAACACGCTGGTGAAGGTGGTGCGACCACGGGAGGTAACAGAAAGGGCGGGCTGATATCAATCTCCTAGCATGGTAGTGCACATGTAGGAGATGCAACACGTGGGTGAAGGTGGTACAACCATGCATGGGAGGCGGTGGCGGTGATCGTGTGCTAATGACGAGACATATAGCGGTCGGGCAGCAACATCAACTTGCAATGGTGGATGCGTTGCTAAAGCATGAGGAGGGATATGACAACATGGTCCGAGCCCCTATATTTGCGAAAGGGCCACGCCAGTGTCTAGGTTGGCGTCTCGGTATTGAGCACAAATTCCCCATGTGAATGCCTATGCCATCCAAACAACAACATTCGGGCGAGGCAATGCCTATTCCGAATTCTAGCCTAGAATACCTACATCCACACGAACCTTAGTTTTTCCTGAACCATTCCCTCCTCATAAAACACTAGAAATAAGAATTTGTGCACCGCACCGCCACCCGGCCTTGTCAGCTGGAAGGTTCTGCCCCCACCTCCTTCCACTAGCTTCGCTAGTGTGGAAACACGAGGACACCCCGATCTACCTGATGGGGCTATAGTTTTTTTTCATGTTGTGGGCTTTTAATAAGGTTACGCAGTGGCGCTTCATTGGTGACATTGAGGCCTCGATGGCTCATTGGTGTAGATTCTTGTTGAAAGGATTGAAATGGCCCTAGAGGGGGTGAATATGTACAATTATATATTTTGCTTAATTATTAACAAGTTTAGGCAATGCAGAATATGAAAGATGAGTGTACACAATTGTTATGATGAGATAACAAGCACAATATAATGAGTACAACAATCTAATCGTGTAAACGAGGATGTATCATGATGCTCACTTCCTTGGAGTAGGAGGTTGTCCCAGCTGGGCTAACTGGCAGCGGACTGCTATCTCGTGTGCATGGGTGCGTGTTAAATATGCAGCGCCCAATTGTGATGGGCCGCAAAGGCACAATGTTTTTTTGTGCTTTCCAAAAAATAATCTTTACAGAAAAATTAGAAAAAAGGGTTTGAGATTGTTTGAAGGTGCAACTACAATTTGATTGGGCTGAAATTTGAAATGTAGCTTCTCTATTCTATAATATAATTAAGCCAAAGAAAAATAATCAGAGGGGGGGGGTCGGAAGTGGGAATAATATATTTTTTTGTAATAAAAGCCAGGAAAGGGTAATTATGGGATTTGAACTAGGGGCAGGTGTTAGGTTTGTGCTAAAATTGTGAAGTTGCTCCAAATATCATACAAAGGCCATGTGCAAAGTGTGGAGGTGAACTTTTATGTAAAAGAATGCTTTAGATATTCACTATTTTACCAAATGACAAAAATATGGTTTAGGGTTTACTAAAATAATCGGTTTAATCTTTGATGTTGCGCAATATGGTGCTTATGAATTTTTTTTTGACCGTGGTGCTTATGAAATTAACATGATGCACAATCAATATCTAAGAAAAATGTTGGTCCTAAATGAACATTTTTTGCTAAGAATTATTTTGGTCACTTCTTACAAACCAAATACATCTCAATGGAATTTCCCCCTGAATCCTCATTCTTCAAGTTTATTTCACGGAATTCTTCCAAAGCAAATGAACCCTAAGTCAATTAGTGTATCCCCATGTTCACTTATTGGAGTAGGAGGCTTCCCAGCTGGGCTGACTGGCGGCGGACTGCTATCTCATGTGCATGGGTGCATATTAAATATGCAGCGCCCAACTGTGATGGGCCGCAAAGGCACAATGTTGTTTTGTGCTTTTCCATAATATTACAGAAAAATTAGAAAAACGGGGTTTGAGATTGTTTGAAGGTGCAACTAGAACTTGATTGGGCTGAAATTTTAAATGTAGCTTCTCTATTCTATAATATAATGAATCCAAACAAAAAAATCATGGGGTATCTGGAGTAGGAATAATATTTGTTTGGTAATAAAAGCCAAGAAAGGGTAATAATGGGTTTTGAACTAGGTGTAGGTGTTAGGTTTGTGCTAAAATTGTGAAGTGCTCCCAAATATCACACAAAGGCCATGTGCAAAGTGAGGAGGTGAACCTTGATGTAAAAGAATGGTTTAGATATTCACTATTTTACCAAATGACAAAAAATAGGGCTTAGTGTTTAATAAAACAATCAAGTTAATCTTTAATGTAGTGCAATATGTTGCTTATGAAATTAACATGATGCACATGCAATATCTAAGAAAAATGTTGGTCCTAAATGAACATTTTTTGCTAAGAATTATTTTGGTCACTTCTTACAAACCGAATACATCTCAATGAAATTTCCCCGTGAATCTTCATTCTTCTAGTTTTTTCCACGGAATCCTTCCAATTCAAATGAACCCTAAGTCAATTGATTTCTTTTGCGGGGTAAGTCAATAGATAAATGAAATAGTCATTACTAACATTCTAAACTAAAAAAACTCCTTCTTTTGAATATTTCAATGTGGGCTACATACAGATTGAGATGAGTAAACAAACACGTCAAAACGTGTCTACGTACACCGACTTACAAAATGTTAGAATATCTTAGACTCTGTGTTCACAAATGTAAGTTATTTTGGCAGTTCAATATTAAAAATGGGGGTGGTACATTTTAGTGTTTTAGTGTGTTTGCTTACTACAGTTAGTATATACAAGTTCGTATTACCCTGAAAAAAAAAATACAAGTTCATATTAAAATATCTACTTAAAACATATGAACGGAGCGATCAAACGGACCGATTAACCTGCCCAGGAGCTGCACTACACCTGTCAGAAAGTGGGTCCCCGCTTTCGGTGAGACACACTGGGTGCATACCAAAATGACCATTTCTGGATGCCCCCGGCCAATTCCCACAACGCTCCTATAAAGAAGCCACATCGTGCCCCCGGCCAGGGAGCGCTTCCCCGCCGGCGAACGATCGTCTTCCAACCTCGCCGTCTCCTTCTCCTCCCGCCAGGCCTCCCAAAGCCATGGCAGCGACGGGGCTCAACGCGTACGCGCGGCCATACAGCCGCCGCTCCGCCCGCGCCCACTACGCTCCGCAAAAGCCCCATCCTTTCATGACGCCGGAGCACCACGGCGACGCCGGCTACCCGCAGCCTTCCTTCCCCCTCCCCGCTAACTACTCCCGCGCCGCCTTCCCCGAGCACCGCTACCCCGGCCCCCTCCCGCCGCGGCCCTTCTTCCCCGAGCACGTCGCCGCGCCGCGTCACCACGGCCGTCCGCGCGGGCCCGTGTTCGATCCTGAGAAGCTGTACGCGCAGGCCATGCACAGCTTCAACTACAAGCGCAAGGCGCGAGCGGCAGCGGCCGGGAAGGGCAAGGGAGGACCCGCACCTCGCGCTCTGTTGCCGGCGGCACCGCCGTGCGGGCCGCGGGGGCAGCGGACCAGGGGCAGGAGCAAGGTGTACGTGCCGGCCGCGCGCGCCGGAGGGCGGGAGAGGTCGCCGTCGCCGGCGCTCACGAGGCGGAGGGCGTGGCCGGTGCCCCCGCCGGCCTGGGCCTGGCACGGCCGCAGCCGCACCACCGTCATGATCCGCAACATCCCCAACAAGCTCACGTAAGCGGCCACGCTACGTTCTCCATCTCGTCGTGTTCAGTTCGTGCCTGCGTTTTAGCTGATGGATCTTTGGCGTTTTGGTGTGCGCCGTCGCATGCAGCCGCGCCTCGATGATGAAGCTGCTGGACGACCACTGCGCCCGCGTGAACAGGCGGCGCGGCCCCGGCGCGGTGGCCGCCGCGTACGATTTCCTCTACCTGCCCATGGATTTCAGGTGACCCATCTCATGCTCGCCTCGCTCTTCTCTCACGGTTTGACAGGGTGATTTCTTGCCTGCATTCTTTTCTAGCGCGGTAGCGGAACACACTAGTCGATCGCACTATCAAATGGACGAAAGCCATCGTACGTTAATCCACTTCTTTTTCTCTTCTGCGCACCGTCCTTCGTGTGGTGTAATAGAGGCAAATGAGAATCAGAAAAAATAAGTACCGTAGTTTCACAAAGCAGCTTTTCCTTTTGGCGAGACACAGTTTGGCAGAGCACGTACCGATCGACTTGTTGCTGTGCTTTGGTGATAGTAATAGACAAAATGTTTAGTTGTTCATTTGCATCTGTAAAAAGCTAGTATTAGTACTGTCTCCAACAGAGCCCCTGGAAGAAGACAAACAACCAAAGCAAGTAAGGGAAATAAACAGACAATGATAGTACTATGCATAACTTTAGTTAGTTTGGTCTTGTAGCTAGCTTGAATGATTTTTCCAGCAGTTCAAAAACTCCACGGTCACGAACTTCATTCTTGTGTTGCGACGTGCAAATTTAGCAGGCAGCGCTGCAGCAACAAGGGGTACGCCTTCGTCAACTTCACGACGGCCGAGGCGGCGCGCGGGCTGCACTACGCCCTGCACGGCCGCGGCTGGCACCGCTCGCTCGGCAGCGGCAAGATCATCAACATCGGCGCCGCCTACATGCAGGTAATCAACGAACGGAGCACACTGGTAGACGAGACGCACCTCCGTCCCGTAGATGCATGCATGCATGCGGTTTGTTTGTTGTCTGACGCCGTGCGCCGTTGGTGTTTGCAGGGCAGGCAGAGGCTGGTGAGGCACTTCAGCCGCTCCACCTTCGCGTGCCACACCGACGAGTACCTCCCGGCCCTCTTTTCGCCGCCGCGCGACGGCGCCGCCGACCCGCCCCCGGCCGAGCCCAGGCACCTCGGCCGTCGTGTCCCTCCGCGCGTCTCCCCCGCCGTCCAGCCGGCGGCGCCGGAGCGGCAGCTGGTGTGGGTGCGTCGAGGCGAGGTCACGAGCTAGGCGGCACGCTCCAAGGACGCGCGGTCGCGTGAAGTCAAACGATGCAAGTTGCTGCTACGCTCGCGCGCGCGCGCTCTGTTGGTTCGCTCGTTCCCGGTGGCGTGGCACGGTCAAGTCCCGAGTCCGGCCCTGCTTTCTCCTTTGGTGCAACGGCGGAGGGGAAGGCTGCTGGAGTTTGGACATTAGCGTGGCAGCTTTATCAAGCTGTAGACTGTTGCCCTGTGCTGTCTTCTTTGATCGTGTCGTCTCGTGTAATCCGGGAGTCCCACCCCATCAGTCCATGTACCGTGTGGTTTGTTGGCTCGTGTCGTCTCGTGTTCTTTCTTTCCGTCAAAAGAATGCATGCCTTATTGATCAGAACCAGAAGGCTTACACTGCCAGCACCAGCATAGTTCTCGGTAGCATGTGCATGCATGCAGCTCCGTGTACGTGTACCGGCCAGTAGCCAGAATCGCAACAGAACCCATTTGGTGCTGTTGCACCGAGTAGGGTTGGTGATCCCGTCTGCTCTGTTGCCGGAGAAAGAAACAAGCGTTGTCGTCTTGTTCTGCTGGGGCGGGCGTCCCAGGCGTTCTGGCATCGCAGGACCGATGTACGTACGTACCACTGCTTTTCATCGCCTCGGTGCCTCTGCGATTTGCACTCCATTGTCGGTTGTACTACTCCACGGACGCCATGGCATGCATGCATGCGTACAACCAGGATATCCATGCACCACGCATCTGTGTGATTTTGTGGCAGGTTTTGAAGGTAGGGGGCAAGCAACAGCGTGCGTACGTGGGGCAGTTGCCGCTTTTGTGCAAACAAAGCCTGTCGAAAGCGTGAGATGTCCAGCACAGGGCGGCCGATTCTGGTGCAAGGCTGCCAACGATCGACGTCTCCATCTCCTGTACAGTGTGCGTACAGGAGGTCGCATGGCTTGCGTGGTCACGGGCTTGCACCATTTTCGGAGTACCGGTGCATGATGGATCACCGCCGGATTATTGTTTGTTGTTTTCATCAGGCAAAGAGGGAGGAAAGCACCATGGCTACAGGGAGGGAGGGAGCTTGCGCGGCAGCCTTTCGTCGGCCAGACTTCCCCCGATACTCCTCCGTACGGTGGATCAGAGGGGGAGGTGGGGTTGGTTGGTGGCTCTGTTCTGTGTACTCCCACTTTGGACGAGGCGGTGACGAAATGGCATGGAGCCCTCGCTGTTCCTGCCGCCTGGCCTTGCCCCCCTCCGGTTCAACGATGGCAGGCAGGCAGGCAGGCAGGCCAAAGCCGCAAGGCCAAGGGCAGAAGGATGGAACCACTCGGCTAAACTAAGCACCCGGCTAAACTTCTTAGAGAATCTCTAACAGGCGCCTAACCGCCGACAAGCTAAAATATTTTTACAACGCTGAAATAGCTTTTGTTTTACGCGTAGCAGGGCGCTTGCTCCAGAAGTCGCCGTAAAATATGACGTGTCACTATAGCTCCAACAGCCGTTGCAAAATGCAGATGGCATTTGGCAAATATGAACAACACATATCCATTTGACTATATGATGATCTTTCAAACATGAAACAAGTGTGCAAAATAGAGGTGGAGCAACATAGCATAGCTCAATTGCATGACAGTATAGTTCAAAATCACCCAACCAAGTTCATAACAAATAAATTTCACACAAACAAATGCCACATCAACAATCATGCCACATCATCTTCCTCCTCTTCTTCCCTCTCTTCCGAACACGATTCTTCCTGCTCTTCTCCTTTTTCAAGCGTCTCATCGTCATCGGGAGCTCGGACAATGTTCGCACTACCTCCAACGGCATCATGCCTTCATGTGAGGCGCACCGGAAGCCATGCGTCCACCCTGTCACCCCGAGGTGCTCCCATGCCTTCCATGAGAGACCCAAAACTCATGCCTCCCAAGCCTCCCATGGTAGCTCCGAAACCACACATGCCTCCCGTAGATGCTCCCATTCCTCCCAAGCCTCCCATGGTAGCTCCGAAGTCACCCAAGCCTCCCGTAGATGCTCCCATGTCTCCCAAGCCTCCCATGGTAGCTCCAAAGCCACACATGTCTCCCAAACCTCCCATGGTAGCTCCAAAGCCACCCATGCCGCCCATGGTAGCTCTGAAGCCACCCATGTCCCCCATGCCGCACATGGCGCCCATGCCTCCCATGCTTGTTTCCAAGCCTTCCATGGTAGCTGCCATGCCTCCGCTCCCATGGTAGCTCTCTCATGCCTCCCATGGCCATTTTTTGGACCAAGACTCCATCACGGGAAAGATTAATGTACTCCTTTTGCCTATCATCGAGGGTAGATATGTCCATGAAGAACAGGTACTTCTCCCATTCCAATAATCTAGCTCGCTCCTCCATGGACAATTTCTTCTCCTCCAATGCCACCTTCCTCTCCTCGGCCCCCACCCTCCTCTCCTCGGCTGCCAACCTCCTCTCCTCGGCCGCTGCATCTTGGCTCCTTGCCGCCATCCTCACCTTGTTTTCTTCCTTTCGTGCCTTCACAATAGCTTATATAGCATTCTTTAACTCGTCATCTCTTCTCTTCTTCTTATTTTCTATTACATCTTTCTTACCTCCATTTGGTCTTTTTGGCTTGGAGTAGGCAACTGAGTTTGGTGTAGGGCTCCTCTTGTCATCATCACTTGATGCCCCCTCCTCATCATCATCATCCAAATCAATAGTTGCCTTGCTTTTCTTGCTCTCCTCTTGGTCATCACGGGCCTTCCATTTCTCTTCATCCTTCAACACTTCTAAGAAATGGGGCAACACAAATGCTCCCCCTTTCTTGACCTTGCCTTTCTTGGTCATCTTCTCTTCTCCTCGAAATATGTTTTGTGCAATAGTGAGCTACAAACAAAAGAGCAAGTTAGCACTTGAAACACCAAAGAAGAAGCATGAACATGGAAAATAAAGAAATGGCACTTACCCTATCTCTATCATTAGTGCCACTTGGGTTTATCGTGTCAACCGACTTCAGTGCCACCGCCCATCTTTGACTATCGTTGTTGATTGTCGACCACTGGGAGTGAAGAGATCTATCGGTGTGCTCAATTCCACTCTTGTTGTGTGTATCAAAGTGCTCCTTCATCCGGACCCAATATGTATCTCTACTTTGGTCCCCTCCAAAGTTGGCATCCATAGACACATGCAACCATGTATTTCATAGCAAGACGTCTTCGTCAATGGTGTAGTTGCCCGCCATTCCTTTCAGTGCATCGATGATACCCTCACCATCCTCATCCTCTTCATACTCATGATCATCTTCATGCACTTCATTGGTTTGAGACCAATGAGAATTGTTGGAGCCAACACCCATAGTTGACATATATGTGTCGGCATTGAAACTACAAAGTATCTAGAACAAAAGTAAGCTATCCATATACATTTATGTAAAAGGGGGGTTAAAATCATACCTTGTGGGCATTTCATCAAACACCTTGTGCGCATTGGCTGCCGGCACAACAAATTGCAAGCTCTCCGGCGCTTCGGTTGGCGAAGGCTGATACGTCTCCAATGTATCTATAATTTTGATTGTTCCATGCTATTATATTATCTATTTAGGATGTTTTATATGCATTAACATGCTATTTTATATTATTTTTGGGACTAACTTATTAACCCAGAGCCCAATGTCAGTTTCTGTTTTTTCCTTGTTTTTGAGTTTTACAGAAAAGAAATATCAAACGGAGTCCAAACAGAATAAAACTTTACGATGATTTTTCTTGGACCAGAAGACACGCGTAGGACTTGGAAACCAAGGCAGAGGAGTTCCGAGGCGATGGCAAGGGTGCAGGGCGCGCCCCAAGGGGGGCGCCCCCTGCCTTGTGGGTCCCTCAAAGCTCCTCCAACCCTAATTCTTGGCCTATAAATTTCCAAATATTCCCAAACCACGAGAAGCATCCATCAAAATACTTTTCTGTCGCCATAACCTTCTATACCAGTGAGATCCCATCTTGGGACCTTTTTCGGCACCCTGCCGGAGGGGGATTTGATCACGGAGGGCTTCTACATCAACCCTATTGCCCTTCCGATGAAGCGTGAGTAGTTTACATCAGACATACGGGTCTATAGCTAGTAGCTAGATGGCTTCTTCTCTCTCTTTGATCCTCAATACCATGTTCTCCTCGATGTTCTTAGAGATCTATCCGATGTAATCTTCTTTTGCGGTGTGTTTTTCAAGATCCGATGAATTGTGGATTTATGATCAGATTATCTATGAATATTATTTGAATCTTCTCTGGATTCTTATATGCATGATTTGATATATTTGTATTTCACTTTGAACTATTGGTTTGGTTTGGCCAACTAGATAGGTATTTCTTGCAATGGGAGAGGTGCTTAGTTTTGGGTTCAATCTTGCGGTGTCCTCACCTAGTGACAAAGTCGGGGTAGCGAGGCACATATTTGTATTGTTTCCATCAAGGGTAAAAAGATGGGGTTTTCATCATATTGCTTGTGTTTATCCCTCTACATCAGGTCATCTTACTTAAGGCGTTACTCCGTTCTTATGAACTTAATACTCTAGATGCATGCCCGATAGCGGTCGATGTGCGGAGTAATAGTAGTAGATGCAGAATCGTTTCGGTCTACTTGACACGGACATGATGCCTATATGCATAATCATTGCCTTGGATATCGTCATAACTTTGCGCTTTTCTATCATTTGCTCAACAGTAATTTGTTCACCCACTGTATTATTTTCCTTCAAGAGAGAAGCTTCTAGTAAAACCTATGGCCCCCGAGTCTATTTTCAATCATATATTTTCAGATCTATACATAAAAAATACCAAAAATGTTGGGTGTAGCATGCAATTTCAAAAAAATTCCTACGCTCAGGCAAGATCTATCTAGGAGATGCATAGTGATGAGAGGTGGAGAGTGTGTCCACGTACCCTCATAGATCAAAAGCGGAAGCATTAGCTTAACACGGTTGATGTAGTCGAACGTCTTCTCGATTCAACCAATCAAGCACCAAACGTACGGCACCTCTGAGTTCCGCACACGTTCAGCTCGATGACGTCCCTCGATCTCTTGATCCAGTAGATGTACGAAGGAGTAGATGAGTTCCGTCAGCACGACGGCGTGGTGACGGTGATGGTGATGTGATCCACGCAGGGCTTCGCCTAAGCACTACGACAATATGACAGGACGAGTAAATGGTGGAGGGGGGCACCGCACATAGCTAAGAAACAATTGATGTTGTGCCTAGAGGTTCCCCCACCCCTGTATATAAAGGATGAGAGGGGAGGAGGCCGGCCCTAGGGGGCGCACCATGGGGGGAGTACTACTAGGACTCCAAGTCCTAGTCGGCCCCCCTTCCTTCCAACGGAGGGGGAAAGGGGAAAGAGAGGGAGAGGGAGAGGGAAAGGGGGGCCGCGCCCCCTCCCCTAGTCCAATTCGGACTCCCCATGGGGGGCGCCACCTCTTCGTGGCCTGCCTCTCCTCTCCGCTATGGCCCATTAAGCCCTATTACTTCCCCGGGGGGTTTTGGTAACCCCTTGGTACTCCGAAAAATACCCGAAACACTTCGGAACCATTCCGGTGTCCGAATATAACCTTCCAATATATCAATCTTTACCTCTCGACCATTTCGAGACTCCTCACCATGTCCGTGATCTCATCCAGGACTCTGAACAACCTTCGGTCACCAAAACACATAACTCATATAACACATATCGTCATCTAACATTAAGCGTGCGGACCCTATGGGTTCGAGAACTATGTAGACATGACCGTGACACCTCTCTAGTCAATAACCAATAGCGGAACCTAGATGCTCATATTGGTTCCCACATATTCTACGAAGATCTTTATCGGTCGAACCGCAATGTTAATATACGTTATTCCCTTTGTCATCGGTATGTTACTTGCCTGAGATTTGATCGTCGGTATCTTCATACCTAGTTCAATCTTGTTACCGGCAAGTCTCTTTACTCGTTCCGTAGTGCATCATCCCGCAACTAACTCATTATTCACATTGCTTGCAAGGCTTCATATGATGTGCATTATCGAGAGGGCCCAAAGATACCTCCCCGATACTCGGAGTGACAAATCCTAATCTCGATCTATGCCAACCCAACAAACACCTTCAAAGATACCTGTAGAGCATCTTTATAATCACCCAGTTACGTTGTGACGTTTGATAGTAGCACACAAGGTATTCCTCCGGTGTCTGGGAGTTGCATAATCTCATAGTCGGAGGAATATATATTTGACATGAAGAAAGCAGTAGCAATAAAACTGAATAATCATTATGCTAAGCTAACAGATGGGTCTTAACAATCTTTGATCAACGAGCTAGTCTAGTAGAGGCATACCAGGGACATGGTGTTTTGTCTATGTATTCACACATGTATCAAGTTTCCGGTTAATACAATTCTAGCATGAATAATAAACATTTATCATGAATAAGGAAATATAAAATAACAACTTTATTATTGCCTCTAGGGCATATTTCCTTCAGTCTCCCAGAGTGCGTCTATTCCAACTCCGAGATGCTTGCACCAGTCCATAAATGGATCGCTGGAGCTTGCACACTTTGTTAGCACCTTTAGGATCGACAAAACCTTCTGGTTGCATCATATACAACTCTTCTTTAAGAAATCCATTAAGGAATGCAATTTTGACATCCATTTGCCAAATTTCATAATCATAAAATGCGGCAATTGCTAACATGATTCGGACAGACTTAAGCATCGCTACGGGTGAGAAAGTCTCATTGTAGTCAACTCCTTGACTTGTCGAAAACCTTTTGCAACAACTCGAGCTTTATAGATAGTAACATTACCATCGGCGTCAGTCTTCTTGAAGATCCATTTACTCTCTATGGGTCGCCGATCATCGGGCAGATCCACCAAAATCCATACTTTGTTCTCATACATGGATCCTATGTCAGATTTCATGGCCTCAAGCCACTTATCAGAATCTGGGCTTGATAACCCACAAGTGTAGGGGATCGCAAAAGCTTTCGAGGGTAAAGTATTCAACCCAGATTTATTGATTTGACACAAGAGGTGCCAAAGAATATTCTTGAGTATTAGCAGTTGAGTTGTCAATTCAACCACACCTGGATAACTTAGTATCTGCAGCAAAGTATTTAGTAGCAAAAGTGGTATGATAATAAAGGTAACGGTGGCAAAAGTAAAGATAATAGTTTTTTGGTTTTTGTAGTAGTTGTATTAGTAGTAACAAAAAAGTAAATAAGCGAAGAACAATATGTGAAAATCTCATAGGCAATGGATCAGTGATGGATAATTCTGCCGGATGCGATTCCTCATGTAATAGCTATAACATAGGGTGACACAGAACTAGCTCCAGTTCATCAATGTAATGTAGGCATGTATTCCGTAAATAGTCATACGTGCTTATGGAAAAGAACTTGCATGACATCTTTTGTCCTACCCTCCCGTGGCAGCGGAGTCCTAGTGAAAACTAAGGGATATTAAGGCCTCCTTTTAATAGAGAACCGGAACAAAGCATTAGCACATAGTGAATACATGAACTCCTCAAACTACGGTCATCACTGAGAAGTATCCCAATTATTATCACTTCGGGGTTGTCGGATCATAACACATAATAGGTGACTATAGACTTGCAAGATAGGATCAAGAACACGCATATATTCATGAAAACATATTAGGTTCAGATCTGAAATCATGGCACTCGGGCCCTAGTGACAAGCATTAAGCATAGCAAAGTCATAGCAACATCAATCTCAGAACATAGTGGATACTAGGGATCAAACCCTAATAAAACTAACTTGATTACATGGTAAATCTCATCCAGCAAGCCTACGATGGAATTACTCACACATGGTGGTGAGCATCATGAAATTGGTGATGGAGGATGGTTGATGATGATGACGGCGACGAATCCCCCTCTCCGGAGCCCCAAACAGACTCCAGATCAGCCCTCCCGAGAGAGATTAGGGCTTGGCGGCGGCTCCGTGTCGTAAAACGCGATGAAACTTTCTCTCTGATTTTTTTCTCCCTGGACGTGAATATATGGAGTTGGAGTTGAGGTCGGTGGAGGTCCAAGGGGCCCACGAGATAGGGGGCGCGCCCTATAGGGGGGGCTGTCTCGTGGACAGGTCGTGGGCCCCCTAGTGTATTTCTTTCGCCCAGAAATTCTTATTAATTCCAAAAAGTGCCTCCGTGGATTTTCAGGACATTCCGAGAACTTTCTTTTCTACACATAAAACAACATCATGGCAGTTCTGCTGAAAACAACGTCAGTCCGGGTTAGTTTCATTCAAATCATGCAAGTTGGAGTCCAAAACAAGGGCAAAAGTGTTTGGAAAAGTAGATACATTGGAGATGCATCAGGGCTCATCATAGTTTTTTCATAGTTCGTAGGTTCGTCATGGTCAAGTAACATGACCTCCAAAACAGGATTACCGTACCACTCTGGTGCGGATCGTGCTTTGTTTGACCTACGAGGTTCTATAGCAACTTGATCTAAAGTTTCATGATCTTTAGCATTAGCTTCCTCTCCAGTTGGTGTAGGCATCACGGGAATAGATTTATCGGATGAGCTACTTCCCAAATTGAGAGTAGGTACAATCACCTCATCAAGTTCTACTTTCCTCCCACTCACTTCTTTCGAGAGAAACTCCTTCTCTAGAAAGGTTCCGTTCTTAGCAACAAAAATCTTGCCTTCGAACTTGTGGTAGAAGGTGTACCCAATTGTTTCTTTAGGGTATCCTATGAAGACGCACTTCTCCGATTCGGGTTCGAGCTTATCAGGCTGAAGCCATTTGACATAAGCATCACATCCCCAAACTTTAAGAAACGGCAGCTTAGGTTTGTTGCCAAACCACAGTTCAAACGGTGTCGTCTCAATGGACTTTGATGGTGCCCTGTTTAACGTGAATGCAGCTGTCTCTAATGCATAACCCCAAAACGATAGTGGTAAATCTCTAAGAGACATCATAGATTGCACCATATCTAATAAAGTGCGGTTACGACATCCGGACACACCATTACGCTGTGGTGCTCCAGGTGGTGTGAGCTGTGAAACTATTCCACATTGTTTTAAATGAAGGCCAAACTCGTAACTCAACTATTCTCCTCCACGATCAGACCGAAGAAACTTTATTTTCTTGTTACGATGATTCTCCACTTCACTCTGAAATTCTTTGAACTTTTCAATAGTTTCAGACTTGTGTTTCATTAAGTAGATATACACATATCTATTCAAATCATCTATGAAGGTTAGAAAATAACGATACCCGCCATGAGCATCAACACTCATCGGACCGCATACATCGGCATGTATTATTTCCAATAAGTCATTAGCTTGTTCCATTGTTCCGGAGAACAGAGTTTTAGTCATCTTGCACATAAGGCACATTTTGCAAGTATCAAGTGATTCCAAAAGTCCAGCTTTATGGAGTTTCTTCATGCGCATTACACCGATATAACCCACAAGAAGCACTATCATTATCAACTTTGCATCTTTTGGCCTCAATATTATGAATGTGTGTATCATCACGATCAAGATTCAACAGAAATAGACAACTCTTCAAGGGTGCATGGCTGAAAGATCATGGATGTCGCCTAGAGGAAGGGTGAATAGGCGCTTTAAAATAATCACGGTTTAGGCTTGAACAAATGCGGAATAAACCTAACGGTTAATTTTTCAAGCACAAAACCTAGAACAACTAGGCTCACCTATGTGCACCAACAAGTTATGCTAAGCAAGATAAACAACTATGTGATAGCAAGATATATAACAAGGAACACTACGGCTATCACAAAGTAAAGTACATAAGTAAAGGGGCTCGGGTAAGAGATAACCGACGCACGCGGAGACGATGATGTGTCCCGAAGTTCACACCCTTGCGGATGCTAATCTCCGTTTGGAGCGGTGTGGAGGCACAATGCTCCCCAAGAAGCCACTAGGGCCACAGTAATCTCCTCACGCCCTCGCACAATGCAAGATGTCGTGATTCCACTAAGGGATCCTTGAGGGCGGTCACCGAACCCGTATAAATGGCAACCCTTGGGGCGCCATGAACCGTACACTTTGGCAACCCTTGGGGGCGGTCACCGGTACCCGTCAAATTGCTCGGGGCGATCTCCACAACCTAATTGGAGACCCCGACGCTTGCTCGGAGCTTTACACCATAATGATTGAGCTCCGAACACCACCAACCATCTAGGGCACCCAAGAACCTAAGAGGAACAAGCTCAAGGACACCAAGCACCCAAGAGTAATAATCTTCTCAACTTGTAACTTCCACGTATCACCGTGGAGAACTCAAACCGATGCACCAAATGCAATGGCAAGGGCACACGGAGTGCCCAAGTCCTTCTCTCTCAAATCCCACCGAAGCAACTAATGCTAGGGAAGAAAAGGAGAGGAAGAACAAGAAGGAGAACACCAAGAACTCCAAGATCTAGATCCAAGGAGTTCCCCTCACATAGAGGAGAAAGTTATTGGTGGAAATGTGGATCTAGATCTCCTCTCTCTTTTCCCTCAAAAACTAGCAAGAATCCATGGAGGGATTGAGAGTTAGCAAGCTCGAAGAAGGTCAACAATGGGGGAAGAACACGAGCTCAAAGGATAAGGTTCGATGGGGAAGAAGACCCCCTTTTATAGGTGGGGAAAAATCCAACCGTTATGCTCACAGCCCGCATAGAGCGGTACTACCGCTCCAAGGAGCGGTACTACCGCTAGGGAGGTAGTACCCCTTTGAAAAACAAAAGCGAGGAGGCAAAATGCTAGTAGAACCACCGGAGCGGTACTACCGCTCGACGTCACGGTACTACCGCAAATGGTAGAGGTACTACCGCTATGAAGCGGTACTAAAAAATACTACGTGCCTACTTCATTGAGCAAAACACGAGATTTTGGTCGGTGTTCTATTCAGTGTGAATGCGGCCGTCTCTAGAGCATAACCCCAAAACGATAGCGGTAAATCTGTAAGAGACATCATAGATCGCACCATATCTAGTAAAGTACGATTCGACGTTCGGACACACCATTACTGTTGTGGTGTTCCGGTGGCGTGAGTTGCTAAACTATTCCGCATTGTTTCAAATGTAGACCAAACTCGTAACTCAAATATTCACCTCCACGATCAGATCGTAGAAACTTAATTTTCTTGTTACGATGATTTTCAACTTCACTCTGAAATTCTTTGAACTTTTCAAACGTTTCAGACTTATGTTTCATTAAGTAGATATACCCATATCTCGCTTAAGTCATCTGTGAAGGTGAGAAAATAACGATATCCGCCACGAGCCTCAACATTCATCGGACCACATACATACAGTATGTATGATCTCCAACAAATCTGTTGCTCTCTCCATAGTACGGAGAACGGTGTTCTAGTCATCTTGCCCATGAGGCACGGTTCGCAAGTGCCAAGTGATTCATAATCAAGTGACTCCAAAAGTCCATCAAGATGGAGTTTCTTCATGCGCTTTACTCGATATGACCTAAACGGCGATTGCCACAAATAAGTTGCACTTTCGTTATCAACTCTGCATCTTTTGGTTTCAACATTATGAATATGTGTATCACTACTATCGAGATTCATAAGAAATAGACCACTCCTCAAGGGTGCATGACCATAAAAGATATTACTCATATAAATAGAACAACCATTATTCTCTCGATTTAAATGAATAACCGTCTCGCATCAAACAAGATCCAGATATAATGTTCATGCTCAACGCAGGCACCAAATAACAATTATTTAGGTCTAAAACTAATCCCGAAGGTAGATGTAGAGGTAGCGTCGACCGCGATCACATCGACTTTGGAACCATTTCCCACGCAAGATCGTCACCTCGTCCTTTGCCGAGTTAAGCAATCAGTAGTCCCTGTTTGAGTTGCAAATATTAGCAATGAACCAGTATCAAATACCAGTGCTACTACGAGCTCTAGTAAGGTACACATCAATAACATGTATATCACATATACCTTTGTTCACCTTGCCATCCTTCTTATCCGCCAAATACTTGGGGCAGTTCCGCTTCAAGTGACGATCGCTTGCGGTAGAAGCACTCGGTTTCAGATTTAGGGCCAGACTTGGGTTTCTTTTCCTGAGCAGCAACTTGCTTGCTGTTCTTCTTGAGATTCCCCTTCTTCTTCCCTTTGCCTTTCTTCTTGAAACTAGTGGTCTTATTGACCATCAACACTTGATGCTCCTTCTTGATTTCTACCTCCGCAGCCTTTAGCATTGCGAAGAGCTCGAGCATAGTCTTTACTAACCCTTGCATATTATAGTTCATCACGAAGCCTTTGTAGCTTGGTGGCGTGATTGAGAATTTCATCAATGACACAATCATCCGGAAGATTAACTCCCAATTGTGTCAAGTGATTGTAGTACCGGACATTACGAGTATATGCTCACTAATGTAACTGTTCTCCTCCATCTTGCAGCTATAGAACTTATTGGAGACTTCATATCTCTCAATCCGCATTCTGTTGGAATATTAACTTCAACTCTGGAACATCTCATATGCTCCATGACGCTCAAAACGTCGTTGAAGTCCCGGTTCTAAGCCGTAAAGCATGGCACACTCGAACTATAGAGTAGTCATCGCTTTGCTCGCCAGACGCTCATAACATCCGGCGTTGCTCCAAAGAAGAACTGTCACCTAGCGGTGCATCCAGGCGTAGCTCTTACGTGCAGCAATGAGGATGATCCTCGTTACGGACCCGATCCGTGTAATTGCTACCATCATCTTTCAACTTTGCTTTCTCAAGGAACGCATTAAAATTCAACGGAACAACAAAGACGAGCCATCTATCTACAATCAAACATAAACAAGCAAGATACTATCGGTACTAAGTTCATGATAAATTTAAGTTCGATTAATCATATTACTAAAGAACTCCCACTTAGAAAGACATCCTCTAGTCATCTAAGTGATCACGTGATCCAAATCAACTAAACCATAACCGATCATCACGTGAAATGGAGTAGTTTTCAATGGTGAACATCTTATGTTGATCATATCTACTATATGATTCACGCCGACCTTTCGGTCTCCGTGTTCCGAGGCCATATCTGCATATGCTAGGCTCGTCAAGTATAACCCGAGTATTCTGCGTGTGCAAAACTGGCTTGCACCCGTTGTAGATGGACGAGAGCTTATCACACCCGATCATCACGTGGTGTCCGGGCACGACGAACTTTGGCAACGGTGCATACTCGGGAGAACACTTCTTGATAATTTAGTGAGAGATCATCTTATAATGCTACCGTCAATCAAAGCAAGATAAGATGCATAAAAGGATAAACATCACATGCAAATCAATATAAGTGATATGATATGGTCATCATCATCTTGTGCTTCATGATCTCCATCTTGCAGCACCACCATGATCACCATCGTCACCGGCGCGACACCTTGATCTCCATCGTAGCATCGTTGTCGCCTCGCCAAACTTATGCTTCTCGACTATCGCTACCGCTTAGTGATAAAGTAAAGCATTACGAGCGATTGCATTGCATACAATAAAGCGACAACCATATGGCTCCAGCCGATTGCCGATAACCGGTTACAAAACATGATCATCTCATACAACAAAATATAGCATCACGTCTTGACCATATCACATCACAACATGCCCTGCAAAAACAAGTTAGACGTCCTCTACTTTGTTGTTGCAAATTTTACGTGGCTGCTACGGGCTTAAGTAAGAACCAGTCTCACCTACGCATCAAAACCACAACGATATTTCGTCAAATAGACTCCGTTTAACCTTCTCAAGGACGGGCGTAGCCACACTCGGTTCAACTAAAGTGAGAGAGACAGCACCCACCGGTCACCTTTAAGCAACGAGTGCTCGCAGCGGTGAAACCAGTCTCGCGTAAGCGTCTGGCGTAATGTCGGTCAGGCGCTTCATCTCACAATACCGCTGAACCAAAGTATGACATGCTGGTAGGTAGTATGACTTGTATCGCCCACAACTCACTTGTGTTCTACTCGTGCAAAACATCAAACCATAAAACCTATGCTCGATACCTTTGTTGGGGAACGTAGTAATTTCAAAAATTTCCTACGCACACGCAAGATCATGGTGATGTATAGCAACGAGAGGGGAGAGTGTTGTCTACATACCCTTGTAGACCCGGCGGAAGCGATCTGGCGTAGAGGAAGTAGTCAGACGTTCTCCTCGCGATCCGACCGATCCGGCGCCGTTACTCGACGCCCCGAGTTCTTGACACACGACAGCTCGATGGCGTCCCTCGTACTCGATCCAGCCGAGTGTCGAGGAGAGTTCCGTCGACGACGGCGTGGGACGATCTTGATGTTTCACGGCGCAGGGCTTCGCCTAAGCTTCATGACGGTATAACCGAGGTGGAATATGGTGGAGGGGGCCGCTGACACGGCTAAGGAACGATCTCACGATCAACTTGTGTGTTCTTAGGTGCCCCCTGCCCGTATATAAAGGAGCCAGGGGAGGGGCGCCGGCCAGAGAGGGAGGCGCAGGAGGAGTCCTACTCCTTCCGGGAGTAGGACTCCCTCCAATCCTATTCAATTAGGATTCCCGGAGGGGAAAAGAGGAGGAGGGGGCCACCTCTCCTAGTCCTAATAGGACTAGGGGAGGGGGAGGCGCAGCCCATCTAGGGCAGCCCCTTCTCTTTTCCACTAAGGCCCACTATGGCCCATTTACCTCCCGGGGGGTTCCGGTAACCTCCCGGTACTCCGGTAAATTCCCGTTTTCGCCCGGAACCATTCCGAACTCCAAACATAGGCTTCCAATATATCAATCTTTATGTCTCAACCATTCCGAGACTCCTCGTCATGTCCGTGATCACATCCGGGACTCCGAACTCCTTCGGTACATCAAAATACATAAACTCATAATAACTGTCATCGTAACCTTAAGCGTGCGGACCCTACGGTTCGAGAACAATGTAGACATGACCTAGAACTATTCACGGTCAATAACCAACAGCGGGACCTGGATGCCCATATTGGTTCCTACATATTCTACGAAGATCTTTGTCGGTCAGACCGCATAACAACATACGTTGTTCCCTTTGTCACCGGTATGTTACTTGCCCGAGATTCGATCGTCGGTATCCAATACCTAGTTCAATCTCGTTACCGGCAAGTCTCTTTACTCGTTCCGTAATACATCATCTCACAACTAACTCATTAGTTGTAGTGCTTGCAAGGCTTTAAGTGATGTGCATTACCGAGAGGGCCCAGAGATACCTCTCCGACAATCGGAGTGACAAAACCTAATCTCGAAATACGCCAACCCAAATCTGCCTTTGGAGACACTGTAGTACTCCTTTATAATCACCCGATTACGTTGTGACGTTTGGTAGCACCAAAGTGTTCCTCCGTAAACGGAGTTGCATAATCTCATAGTTACAGGAACATGTATAAGTCATGGATAAAAGGTAGCAACATACTAAGCGATCGTGTGCTAAGCTAAGGGAATGGGTCATGTCAATCGATCATTCGCTAATGATGTGACCTCATTAATCAAATAACAACTCCTTGTTCATGGTTAGGAAACATAACCATCTTTGATTAACCAGCTAGTCTAGTAGAGGCATACTAGTGACATGTTTGTTTGTCTATGCATTCACACATGTATCATGTTTCCGGTTAATACAATTCTAGCATGAATGATAAACATTTATCATGAAATAAGGAAATAAATAATAACTTTATTATTGCCTCTAGGGCATATTTCCTTCAGTGCTGCCATGCCTCAGCCAAGAGTGACTACAGAAATGCACATAGGGAGGCAAACAAGGGCAACTACAGCTGGTATGGGAAGAGGAAAGAAAAGAGCAAGAAATCCAGATGCTGCTGCTGTTGGAGGAAGAGGAGCAAGTGCATCTTCAGAGAGAGGGAGAGGAAGAGGAGCAAGTGCTTCTTCAGAGAGAGGGAGAGGAAGAGGAGCAAGTGCATCTTCAGGGAGAGGAAGAGGAGCAAGTGCATCTTCAGGGAGAGGAAGAGGAGCAACTGAAGCTGCAGGGAGAGGCAGAGGAGCATATGCAAGCTGGGAAGAGGAGCACATGCAGTTGACCAAGTTCCATTTGCAGGGAGAGGAGGAGCAGCAAATGCAAATGCATATGCTTGGACAGGAGGAGAAGCAAATGCAAATGCTACTACTTGTATTGGAGGAGGAGCATATGCAAATGCAAATGCTTGGACAGGAGGAGCACCATATGCAAATGCAAATGCTTGGACAGGAGAAGCATCATATGCAAATGCTTGGATAGGAGGAGAAGTTCCATCTGCAGGGAGAGGAAGGGGCAATGTTCCATATGCAGGATGGAGATGGCTTCTGTTTGGAGATCAGAGGACAGTTCCTGATCTCAATGCTCCTGCTGATGATTTCATGGCACCACATCAGTGATTTGGTGGCATTGAGAGCCTGCCATTCTTTTTTGATAAGCAAGCAAGTGTGGCTTATATTGCGATATTTTGATAAGCAAACAGTGTGGCTTATATTGCCAGTTATTTGATGGCAAACATTGGCTTATATTGCCTGTTTTTTGATGGCAAACAGTGGCATTCATTGCCCTTTTTGTAACTAACTTTTATGATGCATTACAGTTAGTTTGTTTCATTCCAGTAGTATTGAAGATTGATTAGCGAAAATGCGATTAATCGCACATGCGATTAATCGAAAATGCGAATAATCGCACATGTAGTTAACTGAAATGCAAATAATCGCACATGCGATTAAGCGAAAATGCGATAATCGCACATGCGATTAGCGAAAATGCAGATAAAAGCAGATAAATGAGTGTGGAACAGTGTGTTCTGGCAAATCTAATAAAATTATGTGAAAAGGAAAAATTTCAAAAAAATTAAAAAATGTTGTGCCTGGGGCTCGAACCCAGGACCTTTAGTTTGATAACTTGAACTCCTTGCCAGTGCGCTAGTACTAGTGATCTTGATAGATACTCATTGACACGGTTGTTATACCAAAATAAATTGTATATGCTAATCAGAGCGGTGCCGTTCGCTCTTCCACTCCTATTAAGAGGCCACCACCCACCGCCCACCGCCCCCACTCACCACTTCCGTTTCACGACGCCTCGGGCTCTACGCTCCCCACCTCCCAGTCCACCCCAAGAAAACCCTCGCCGGCCATCTCGACACCGCCGCCGACGCCATGGACAACCACCCTGCATGGCAGAGGATGGTCGACGAGCTGGCAGGCGACGACGAGGTCGCGCGCGCGGAGCTCCAGGAGATAGGCCGGTGGTTCCCCAGCGTCGAAATGCTTGCGAACCACGCGCGGGGCCTCATCGACGTGATGACCGACGACGAGAAGAGGCACGCTCTCGTGGACGGCCCAGGTACCCCTCCAGCCAACATCCTCCGCTTCGCAATGGCGGAGACGCGCTCCGACGATCCGCGGGCGGCGCGTTGGTGGATGTACAGTCCGCCACCACGCCGCAGCCGCGGCTCGATCCGGCGCGTATGGTCCAGATGCGGCGCGTCCACGACATAGTTCTTGCCGTGTACTGCGCCGGCGCCCCGTCCACATCGGCGGCGACAGCGTCTCTCTGTCGTCCGACTCGAGAATCTTGCAAGGTGAACTCCGACAACGACTCGGCTCAGAGGAGATTCGGACTCCTCGACTTCGTATCGTCGTCGACACGGTCGAGGTGTCGCTCGTTGTCTGTCGGACGACGAAGAAGAGGCGGAGGAGGACGAGATCCAAATGGTCGCGCCCGATCCACAATGGCGGGGAGGCGGCAGAGACCTCCCGATTGATGTGGAGGTGCTCCCAGATGTGCCTGACATCGTCAAGCAGGAGCTGGTGGAGGAGGAGCCCAAGCAGGACGCGCCGGCGGAGCCGGCAACGATCGGCAAGAACAGATCTTCTCCAGTGGAGGTGCGCCGCTCCGAGCGTCTCAAGCGACTGAAGATGTGAAGAACGACTGAAGAAGGAGCGAAGAAGAAGGTCAAGTAGTTAGGTATGCTGCTTATAAGTTCAGCATATAAGTTAGAGCTATTTTGCGTTTAGTTAAGTTAGGTGTGCTGATTATAGCTTCAGCACATAAGTTATCTGTAATTCTGCAATGGGAACTGCTGCAAGTTTATGGTTGAACTGATGCAAGGTTATGGTTGAACTCCTATGCTATGATGATCTACTGATCCTTTGATGCAATGTTGCTATTCTGTTGTGTTACATTTGGCTACAATCTTCTATTGTGTTTGCCATCTTCTTCTGCTATGCTTGCCATCTTTGCTTCTTCTTGTCTTTGCCATCTTCTTTGTACAAATGTGGTGTGTAGTACTATAGATAGCATGTGTTGTTCTGTCCAAAAATAGCATAAATTCAATATTGTAGATTCATCAGGTACTTCTACTAGTTTATCTCTGTGTAGTTCCAATTCAGTACATTTTGACCTCCACCTACCAGTACATTTTGACCTCCACCTACCAGTACATGAGAGACAAATTCAGACACTATGCTTTCTATAGTTAAACATTTGATTAACTCATCTTGATTAAACTCATATTCAGTTGTACTCATGTTAAGCTGAAACAAATACGATTAACTCATGAAGTTAACTCATACGATTAACTACAACTTGATTAAGTAGACATGCAAAAGAGACAAATTGAGTCAACTGAATATGAAATTAACTGAATCTTTAGTGAACTGGAAATTCAGTTTACTGAACACTGTAAAAAAATGCAGTTATCTAATAACAACTTGCAACAACATAACTTGGACAGTCATAAAAATTCAGTTAACTAAAAGCAGCCATACCAATTCAGTGCCTTACATAATACTGGCATACAAATCAACCAAGTTCACTAAAGCATTACAACAACAATGAATTATTCAAATTCATCAAAGATCTCCTTCACCCTCCTTATCTTGCTCTTGGTATCCTCCTTGTGCTTGAATAAATCTCCAATCATGTACTCTAGTTTCTTCTTCTCCTTCTTCAGCTCATCCCTTTGTGACACCACTTTGTCCATCTCTTCCTTCATGTTGTCCATCTGTTGCTTCATCTCATCCCTCTCTTTCTCTGCCTTAGCCCTCAAAACCTGATGAATGCTAGTGCTAGATTTATCAGAAAGCTTCTTCTTCTCAAGCTCTTGCTGTAGGTCAGAAAGAGCAATTCTTGCATTGCCCAACTCAGCAATTGCCTGCTCCTTGTTAGCCACCATCTTGGCAAAATCTAGTTTAAAAAACCTCAGATCTTTTTCCATCTTTTCCTTCTCTTTGACAACCCTAAAATTTTCTTCAGCATTAACTACATTTTCTCTGAGCCTTAGCTTGTTCTCATCTTCATACATGCCCCAAACCCTAGCTAAACTCATCTTCAGAGTGGCAGGCCATTCAGGGTCAATCCACTCCACAAAGTTGCATTTAGGTATTTCCTGCATATAAGAAAGAAACAACTTTAGATAAGTGAAAATTACAGTTACTTCATTTGCTCCAACTTAAGGGAGCATTACACCTAAAGTTGTTCAGTTTAGTTCAGTTAGTTCATTTAAATTCAGATGCAGTTAACTATCAAACTGCTGTTAACTGCAAAAATTAGTTAGGTTCACAAACAAGGTGCTGTTGACAGAAAAATTCAGTTAATTTAAATGTTGTTGCATGAAAACAAGACTGTGTTATTTCAAATGTTGTTACATGACAACAATATGCTGTTAACTGAAAAATTCAGTTAATTAACTGCATTTTTCTTCAGTAAACTGAATTTTCTTCAGATAACTTTTGTTGACACACTATTACACAGATCACAGTAAGATGACACATTCCAGTAGATCTACTAACCTTTTGTGCACATGCAAGATACCTCCTTCCACTATCAACTGATTGAAAAGACACAAACTTCTCACATACACACTGGTGTTCGCATCTAGCTGGAAGATCTGGAGCAAGGCCTCTCCACTCCAAGCAGAAAATGGTGGCAGGAGCAGGAGCCTACAACACATTATAGTCAGAAAATACCCCCTTTCAAGATCTGGAGCAGGAGCCCTAACCCTAATTGCTAGAGGCATAGTGACGAACTAACCTCACTTGTGACAGAGTAGCCGTCGGACGACGAGCTGGATCCTTCACTCCACGATACCATGGCGGCGAAGCGCAACGGAGGCGAGCTGGACGGCGGCGACGAGCTGAACGGCGGCGACGAGTTGGAGCAGAGCAGGGGAAGGAAGCGAGGGAGCGGAGAGGTGAGTGAGTGGGGTGAGTGAGTGTGTGAGCTGCCGACAGCATATTCCAAAGAATATGCCAACACACCAGGTGCCACACACACTGTGTTGAACTGCGGGTTGATAAGGCAAAAAGGCAGGGGGCTAAGTGCAAAAAGTCAGGCGCTGACCAGCCAGTCCACTTGGCATCCAGTTGGCGGGCTGTGATTGGCTTAGGACTAAATTTGCTCCTCCATTGCAAGTTCAGGGATGAAATAGTTCACTTTTGCAACTACAAGGACTAAACCATCACATGCTATGCAAGTACAGGGACTTGGGGTGCTATTACCTCCTTCTGCAATTTGCATTGTCGCTACGAGTAGTACACACATGATACCTCCCTCCAGAACCTCTGTGCATGCATCCGTCTGGTTTTTGTGGTGGCCATAGAATCGAAACCGAAGGTGGAAAGCAAAAGCGTACGTGGAGCAGTTTCCTCTTGTGTGTTAGAGAAAAAAAAAACAGGGCCCTCTCTGCCCGTGGTTGCAACAGATGGCCGGCAAATCTGCAGCTGCCGCAACGACATCTCCGGTGAATGCAGGAGGAGGTAGCATGGCACAATGGCACCGCATGTGTGTCACGGCCAGCCTTGCAGCGTTTTCGTACGTACCAACGTCTACCTCCTTGATGGCCGTTGCACGTTATTTCATGTCTAGCTAGCTCTTTTTCTGACGGAAATTGTTTCATGATGCATGTCACGAATGTACGTAGCAATTTAACAGCGTGCTACCGCATGATGCTAGACCGCTGCCAATAGTATTATCCCTGCAAACAGATCTTAGTTAGTACTAGTACAGTAGCAGTAAAAAATGCGGTATTCTTGTTTGCAAGCAACCAGATGAGATGAGCCTTCACAGAGAGAGAGAGAGAGAGAGAGAGCCCTGCTGCAGCCTTTCAGACTTTGGTGATACGGTGGATCAAGGAGGGCTACACGGATTGGTTCTTTTGTGTGCTTTGAACGAGGGCAGCCGGTGACAGGATGACATGGGGCGCTCGCTCACCTGCCCCGGCCTGTCTGCTCTGCTCTGCTCGCTGCCCCTGTACCCTGCTAGCCTCTGCTCACCTGCGGTCATCCATGGAAAGAGCATTCGACATGGTGTGTGATTAGCAGTTAAACAGCCCGAAACTTGTCTGCACTACTTGCCTATCAGTAATAATAATTCAACCATCGTTCCTGTTCCGCTCACAATGCGTGCAGCGTGTCATGGACTCATGGTGCATCATCTCATCTCGTTTGGTTGAAAAAAAAATCAACTCAGTTGATTTTGTGTCCTAGTGGTAAGCCTACCCAAGGCCGGCAATAGCCTTAGGCCAACTCCACCGCGCGACCCATCCTGTCGGGCCCGTTCGTTTGGGGTAAAACGGACAAATCGGACGGCCCAGTGCCCGGGAGCAAACGGACTTTCGTCCGTTTTGTGTACGCTTTCGACCCATCCGCGGCCCAAGTTTGCGCCGCTTTTGGGGTAAAACGGACACCACGCGGACGCACTGGCCGTCTGCGTTTGTCCTCCCCTGGCCCGCCCATCGGTGCCACAGGACGGGTCTTTTTCTATCCGCCCCACTCCCTCCCTCCGGCCGCACCCTACTCCACTTTTCTCCACTCTTTCCCACTCTTCCTCTCGCCGTCACCGCCGCCGCCGCTGCAATTGAAGCCGTGCAACTCGGACGCGCGCTCGCCCAGCCCCTTTCCCTCGTCACCGCCGAGCTACCCGACCACGGCGACCTAGTTTGTGCACCGGCCGGCCGGATTTGGGGCGGATCCGATCGGTCTTGAGCTCGCCCGGCTGTCGGAGGCCGGGCCGCGCCATGGACTGGCCGGGCACCTCGCCAGAAGGCCCTAGTAGGGCCGCAAGGCCACATGGAGACAGTGGCTCGTCCTCTAGCCGTTCGGATCTGCACCGTCGGTGGTTCGCCGGCAGATACACGAATGGCGGCCGGTCGGGCTCGGTGCTTGCCCAAAAGCTCGTCGGCGCACCGTTGCCCCTCATCAAGTGCGACCACTACCCAAGGATGGTCGTGCGCCGTGTGTCTACAACGCCGGAACATCTCGGATGGGTGTTCATCAAGTGCTTAAACGATGGGATATGTGCTCTTTTTAGCTTCGGGTTGTGCTCTCGGATTAGACTAGTTGTGCTAACTTCAAATTTTATTGTGTAGAATAGATGCAAGTTTTGGTATTGGAAAGAAGAGTATATCGATATATTGATAGAGCAAAATTTAATACATGTTCATGCACTTTTAGCTAGCCTAGAGGCTGTAGATGAGACAAGTGCACTTGTTGCTAGATTAGAGGCTAGGCACGGTACTACGTGTGAGGAAGCAACATCGACTTCTGGTTTGAAGAAGAAGGGAGGCTGCAACGTCGAGCCTCCTCCACAGATCAACAATGAGTGCATCAAGAAGGCCCTAACCCAACTCAAGAGAGCAGTTATGGAAGTTGGGTATCTTCTCAAATGTATTCTTGTAGTTCTTGTTTTCTTTGGCCTTGCTTTAGTAGTCAAAATGTGATGATGTATTGTCATGTACCAAAAATGAATGATGAAAAAAAGTTAAGGACTTGCAAAGAAATGTGCACGCGGACAAGATGCGGCCGAGATGCGTCCACGGCCACCGCATCCCGAAAACTGCCCGAACACGACTCCATTGCCCTACCCAAACGGACAGAATCCAAATAAAACAGACATCCGTTTGGGGTCGCACGGTGGAGTTGGCCTCATGCCTATTAGCTAGCTTGAACCGTGTCTTGGTGTAGTTGCAATCAAACGCGCATGCATGCGAACGCGTGCATTTCTAGTTTAGTTGCTGGTGATACGCGGCGTCTCACGGTCAAACGGGAGGTGTTGCCATGCCTTCCCTCGCTCATTTGTTGCGACGACACGTACGGGGGCGAAGCCTGCAGTGCAAGTCTTTGGATGATAGACAGAGTAGTTTCACTCTTTCTCTAGCCTCTATTACCATATCGGTGCTTCACCATCTTGCATTGTCGGCACTACCGTAGCATATGCTGCACACATGTATAAATCTTGTTTCTAGCTGCCGTGCCCGTGCCACTACAAGTGTAGAACCTCTGTACCATCGGCTCCATTTCCGTGGTAGACATCAAAAGGAGGCAAAGAAAAAACGCATCGTGTCATACAGACAGGTGGCCCTTCCGTGGAAAACGGACCCCCAAAAGTTGACGCGCATGCATGCATTACAGCGAGATGAGATGATGGTGATCGGCCAGCCATGCAGACACGCATCCTCCTCCTGCAGCTCCAAGCCTGAACCTGGCACGAGCAAACAAGAGCTTCGTTGCCTCTCATGTGACACGCAGCTCATCTCCAATCCGTAGCTGCACAGCACCCATCATCCCGTGCAGCGGCCAGCATCTGTCTTTCGTGCATGCGGAGGTGTGGGCTTGCACAACAAGCAGCGCTCGTGCACCTCCCCGAAACGCGCACGCAGACAGACAAAAGAGTACGCTCGGCACCACTCCACCACAACCACCACTCTTCTCTACCAAACCCAGCCAGCCAGCCGAAGAAGAAGAAGAAGAAGCTAGCCGGCCGATCTCTTTCTCTTCTCCCCGTCGTACGTTGCGCGGGTCGACCTCACCCAGCTAGCCCGCGCGCGGCGGCCTGTGCGCGCGCGACTGCTGGATCGGCCGGTCGAGATGGGGCGGCTGGGGAAGTTCGAGATAAAGCGGATCGAGGACGCGACCAGCAGGCAGGTGTGCTACTCCAAGCGGCGGTCGGGGATCATGAAGAAGGCGCGGGAGCTCGCCGTGCTCTGCGACGCCCAGGTCGCCGTCCTCATGCTCTCCTCCACCGGCAAGCACCACCACTTCTGCAGCGACGGCACCGAGTACGTACGCAACCAACTGCTTGGTTAACATCACCACCTAGTTGCTTGCTTGATCACCTCTCTGAGTCTGAGGCAGCTTCGTATTGTTCTTCTTCATCCGATGCTACTTGCAGCATCAAGGGGATCCTCGACCGCTACCAGCAGGCCACCGGGACCAGCCTGTGGACCGAGCAATATGAGGTTGGTTGCCGCTTCTCTATCTTGACTCCATCCCATCCTTTTCTTTAGCCGCAACACTTACTCCATTCTTCTTTTTTTTTTTTTGCGAGGGTAAAAGAGTTTTTATTCCACAATCACAGGGTTACAATCAAGAGGCAAGAGTTCCTCCACACAAGGAGGGCCTCGACCTAGCCATACCGCAGTGGTACTCTCAGTACGGCTATAGAAAGCCAGACGATCTGCTACCCTGTTTTGTTCACGCTTAATTTTCAAAGGAATAAACTCTCTAACACCCATGTGCCTCTTAATCTCAGTAATCAAGTGCCCATACGCGGAATATCGAAGATTGTCCCCCGTCAAAGCCCTAAAAGCTTCTGATGAGTCGGTTTGGACGACAATAGGTCCCTCCGCGTGCTCAATAGCCAATGCCATTCCCTGCATTAGAGCATGTAATTCTGCTTCTAGGGCGTCGTTGCAGTTGAAGATGCAACGATACGCTGCAAAGATGACGCCTCCGTCTGTACGCCTCAGCACCATTCCCGCTGCTGCTGAACCGTCCGCCTCCAGAAAAGCACCGTCGACCGAAAGGGCCGACTGACCAGGGGAGGGTTTTGGCCAAGGCAGGGCCGGTGCCTGAGTTCGCTCCTTGGGTATCTCCTCGACGAACGTAGCCATCTTGCCCTTGAGTATATCTTCTGTAGTATACCTTCTTGCTAGTTGTAGAGAGGACATGTAGCTTTGAAGGTAATCTACCGTCGCCATGGTCGTTGGGATAGTTTTAGCGTGGGACAGGTCATTGCGTAGCGACCAAATCCTCCACAAGAGCATGATTGTGCAATCCCGCATAGCGTCATTGCAGTCCATCAGTATATTCAGGAGCCACTCCTTCCCGGTGTCCTTCAACATCTGGCTATCTGGCAGGGGCCAGACTTGGCGCATATGTTTCCAAAGCAGTTGAGCGTGAGCACATGTGATAAGAGCATGGAAACTTGACTCCTTCTCAGCACCACACAGCGGACAAGTGTCCCTGGTGGCGATGTGTCTGTATTTTTTGCATGCGTTGGTTGCTAGAGCCCCGGCCACCACTTTCCATGCTAGGATCCGCATCTTTAGGGGTAGGTTGGCCTGCCAAATACAGCGCCAGATCACCCGTTGTCCACTCGGTGCCGAGCTAGATGATCCCAGGCCTGCATGACTGTCGGACGTAGCTAGACGGTAAGCGCTTCTCACCGAAAAACCGCCACTTCTTTCCGGGAACCAAGCCAAGAAGTCTTGTTCTCCTCTAGGTGATGCTCGGATCTTCAAGATTTCAGCGACGTCCATGTCCCAGAAATACTGCCGCAACCTGTTGACATTCCATGCCCCGGACTCCTCTAAGAAATCAGCCACCCAGTTGTATCTGCAATTCCTTTTCGGGGTTATTGGTTTGAAATCGACCCTTTAGGGATCCATGGGTCCCTCCAAGTTCTGACCAACGTGCCATTTCCAACTCTCCATATTAATCCTCTCTTCAACAGCTCAAGTCCATGAATGATACCCTTCCAAACCGCGGAGGAGCTGGTCGGAAACACCGTATCTAAAAGATTACCATTAGGGTAATATTTCGCCCGAAGTAGGCGAGCACAAAGGCTTTCCGGGTACTGTAATAATCTCCAAGCTTGCTTAGCTAGCAACGCTTGGTTGAAGGCGCGCATGTCCCGAAACCCCATGCCCCCCATATCCTTCGGTAGGGTCATTTTCTCCCAACTTAGCCATGCCATTTTCCTCTTGCCATTCTCTACTCCCCACCAATACTGCCTCATCAACCTCGTAAGATCATCACACACGGAGGCCGGCAGGCGGAAGACACTCATCACATATGTTGGTATAGCTTGTGCCACCGCCTTAATTAGAATTTCCTTATTTCCAACTGACACATACTGTTCGCTCCAATCTACCAATCTTTTCCTCAGCCTCTCTTGCACAGCCTCAAACTGCCCCTTATGAATTCGGCCTTCTGGAACAGGGAGCCCCAAGTACTTTGGCTCAAAGACTTGTTGTGTCACTTCCAAGATACCCTTCATCTCCTCCGCCACCACCGCGGGACAATTATCCGAAAAAAGGATGGAACACTTTTCAGGGTTAATAAGTTGACCCGTCGCTCTAGCATAAGTGTTCAACAAACCTTTGACGATGTTTGCTTGGTGGCTCGAAGCTTCGAACAATAACATAGTATCATCGGCAAACAATAGATGTGAGATAACAGGGGCACCTCGACAGATGGCAACCCCCTTCAACTCCCCTTCGCGTACCGAGTTGGATAACAGGGAGGACAGAGCATCAGCAATGAACAAAAAAAGAAACGGGGATAGCGGGTCACCTTGCCTTAGTCCCCTAGAAGGGGAGAATGACTCCAACAGCTTCCCATTAAACTTTACCGAGTATTTCACCGACTTCACACATGCCATAATCCATGATATCCACTCCATCGAAAACCCCCATTTGATAAGGGCTTGCTCCAAAAATTCCCAGTCTACACGATCATATGCCTTCGAGAGATCCAGCTTGTAAGCACAAGCAGCATGGCTGTTTGTTTTCATGGTTTGAATGTGGTGGATACACTCGAAGGCAATAATTGAATTGTCTGAAATAAGCCTCCCAGGAATAAATGCACTTTGATTCTCTGATATCAGCTCATCCAACAGTGGACGCAACCGGTTCACCAAACACTTGGACACGATCTTGTACAGCACGTTACACAGACTTATTGGTCTGAAATCCTTAAGTTCCTTGGGGAAAGGGACTTTTGGGATTAAGACGATGGCCGTATCATTCACTCCCTCTGGCATATTTCCTGTTTTAAAGAAATCCAGCACTGCAGCACCAATTTCTGTCTTTAACACCGCCCAGTTGCGTTGGAAAAACCTTGCCGGCAGGCCATCCGTGCCCGGCGCTTTGAGCGGTCCGATCTGAAAAAGGGCATTAGACACCTCCTCCTCTGAGAATGGCGCACACAGCGCCTCATTCATAGCCTGTGTCACTTTAGGTTGTATCCCTTCAAGCACATCCGTCGGTGTAAGTGTCGGATCTTTGGTGAATACTTCCTGAAAGTAAGAACTAGCCATTCGTTCCATGTCTGATGGTACATTGCACCAAGAACCATCTGTTTTCCGTAGACGTTGGATGTAATTTCGCCGAGCTCGCCACACCGCCCGGCGATGCAAGTAGGCCGTGTTCCGCTCGCCTTCCTTAAGCCACGTGATCCGTGACCGCTGTAGCCATAGCATCTCCTCTCTATATAGCAGTTCATCTAGTTGATACATTTTCTGTTTTATCAGTGACCTATCCGCATCTTGAAGTTGTAAGTCGGCCAGCTGCCGGCGGAGATTTTCGATCTCCGACGTGACATGACCAAAGTTTTCCTTGCTCCACGTACGCAGCTTCGCCATCATCTCCTTCAACGCATCCCGAACTGCACCCAATGTACCTCTCGGCTTGCTTTGCCCCCACCTGGTCGCAATGACTGAGGCCAGTGCCGAGTGTCGCTCCCACATAATCTCGTACCTGGCCGCGCCTCTGTTTTTAGGTGGCTCCACATGCGATAACCGGACCATCAAAGGGCAATGATCCGAGCAAGACGATGCAAGATGCTCCACCTGCGTAAAGGGGAACATGTCCTTCCACGCTTCATCAGCACATGCTCTGTCCAGCCGTACCCTGACGGCTCTATTCCCAGCTTGCCTATTATCATATGTATATGGAATTCCAGAGAACCCCAAGTCCACTAACTCGCAAGCTAGTAGACAGTCACGGAACTGTTGCATCTGACCTTCACAACGTAGTGTTTGAGATACGTGTTCATGTTGCCACATGGCCTCATTGAAGTCCCCACACACAAGCCATGGCTCTGAGGATGTGGCACGCAAATTCGACAACGCACTCCACATACGGTGCCTGTTTTCCACCCGTGGCTCTCCATACACATAGGTCGTCCTCCATGTTTTATCGTTTGCTGCATCCACAATACGCACGTCTATATACCGTGCACACGAGGCCAAAACTGTCACTTGTAGGTTTTCCTCCCAGTAGAGGGCCAAGCCTCCACTCAGACCATCACTGGAAACACCTGCAAATCCTCTCATCTGCAGTCTGAACTTGATCTTCTCCATCTTGCTTGATGCTTGTCTGGTCTCAGAAAGAAAGACCAGACCCGGGGAATTGGCTTTGCAGAGGGCCAACACCTCACGAACTGTCCGGCGGTTCCCCCCCCCCCCCGGCAGTTCCACACCAAGGAACTCATTGGACCCGGCGGTCCTCCTCGAAGGAGGCCGCCGATCTATCATCAGAAACATGATCAGAACCTGTTTTTGCCCGCTTGCTGCCTGAACTGCTAGTTGGTGAATGAACATCTTCACCCTCTTCCCCCCTTCCATGAGTCAACATAAGAGTACCAGGGGGGGTTCTGGCACCCCCGGCATTGTTCCCTTTGCCCGCCTCGTCCATCGCCAACCTCTTCCTCACAGACGGATCAACTTGCATGATTTTACTCGTGGCCTTGGACGGGCTTGTAGCTGTATCCAGCGTTTCCGGATCCACCTGCCTAGGCATATTGTGAACACGACTCGGGGTAGACTCTGGCTTCTGCTCATTCCCTCGACTCCCATCCGGCCGTGGCTTATTAGGGCCATCAGCATATAGCCATGCGCCAAACTTCTTACTTTTCTCATCATGAATCCCGTTTCCACACTCCTTGAACTCATGGCCTATGATACCACATACGCTGCAGAAGCGAGCAAGCTTCTCATAACGCACCAGGAAAACCTGACGCTCTTTGCCTCTAACAATACTGACGAACTTGGTTAGGGGCTGACGAACATCATGTCTAACCCTAATTCTTACATAGTCCCCGCGTGTATTTCCGTTCAATCTCATCTCCACAATCTCCCCAGAATTCCTTAGCAGATGTTCCACAATGCCCTTCTTACAGAATCCTTCTGGAAGTTTATGAATCTGGAGCCAAACAGGCATATACACCATAGGCACCTCCTCTGCCTTCGTGAAACCATCATAGGGACACATCAGCACCAACATGTTCCTAAACAGCCATGGGCCTTGATCAATCATCCGTTCCCAGTCACCAAGACAAGCGGCCTGAACGACAAACAAGCTCGGGCCGACGGGGCGAAAATTGACATGCTGTGCTGGATTCCACGCCGCCCGCATCTCCCTGTAAAAGGCCGTCGGGCTGAACGTTTTGTCCGTATGAACCCTAGCTAGGGCTAGCCATCTGACGCTCTCATTGATCTCCTTGTCGTTCTCATCAATTACCAAATCATCGAAGACTTCTTCCTCTAGATTCAGCTGCTCCATGAAGTTATCCAGATCCGATCTCATGGCGGCTCCGCTGCCGCCGCTCGTACCAGACTGTGCATCCGCCGCCGTATCCATCGCACCGAGCCGAGAAGAACCCTCCACGAAGCGCGCAGGGGAAATCGACGTAGGGGAGGCAAGGGTCTTGGGTAGAGACTCTCTCGCGATTAGATCGCCAGAGAGGACGTGGAAACCCTAGCCGCCGCTAGGGGAAGTTGTCCAACATTGAAACCCTTTCGGTCGTGACGCTGACGTTGTTACTCCATTCTTCGATTTGGCTGATTTTTCTCGGCTTGAAATCATCGCAGAATATGCAGCGCACCCTGAGCCGCCTCAAGGACGTCAACCGGAACCTGCGCACCGAGATCAGGTCAATCACTTTCCTTCTTAATTTATTTCTGAACCATTCTTGATTCTTTCATGGGGAATCTCCAGCAAGCTAACTAGATTGATTTCATGTCAAGATCGACTTGAATTAACATGCTGTTTGTTCGTATATATATGGATCGCAGGCAAAGGATGGGTGAGGATCTGGACGCGCTGGAGTTCCAGGAGCTGCGGGGGCTCGAGCAAAATGTCGGCGCCGCTCTCGAGGTGGTTCGCCAGAGGAAGGTACAAACCCGATCGAGCTCATTAACTGATTCAGGCCTCGATAAATTCCTAGCTACTCCATCTCTGACAGTAGAGACTTAAGAAGTGATTGATTTATTTACTTCTGAAGAATGTATTGCTTCATTTAACAACATGACAGCTTGATTAATCTTGTTTCTTTTCCCTGTTTTTTTTTCGTTTTGATTTTGCAGTATCATGTGATCACCAGGCAGACTGAAACCTACAAGAAGAAGGTGACAACTTTTCTAAACGGTTCTTCTCTATGAATTGGACTAGTTTGTTCTGATAATTTCAGGAGTTGCCAAATTTTGTGTACACGGCCGTTTTGGTGCCAGAAAACTACATCTTAGTTACCCCAATTCGTTTGCCTTGCCTTGTGTCAGCTGCCACTTGTTACAGTTTCTTTGGTTGGTTAGTTCTCCTTGTCGTTGTTCAAAAACCAGGTGTTCACCAGATCTTTGTATCGTGTCGGCAGTTTGTCACCTTGTATAATTTTGTTTGACAGTCCGTCTAGATATGCATGCCCATTAACTGCACTTCATGAGCTGCATCATGCATGCATGCATGGAGACACAACATGAGTTTTTGAAAATTTCATTCTGAATGCATAATTTTTCTTGAGAGGTTTCTCAATGGCAATGCAGTTAGACAAGCAACGACAGAGCATGTCAACATGTGTGTATTAGCGCCATTTGTAAGACTGTGGCCCTTGTCATTCGGTGCCTCCTGCTTGCATGCATTCGTGTACTGCTAATACATGTTTTTTTCTCTTGAAATCCATATGTGCAGGTGAAGCACTCCGAGGAGGTATACAAGAAACTGAAGCAGGAGCTGGTGAGCTCTCTCGCTCCCTAGCTATCTCTATACAAACGATAATGCATGAATCCGAGCTGACGATCATGTGTACCATGTATGCAGAGCGTGCGCGAGGACCCGGCGTTCGGGTCGTTCATGGACAACCCGGTGTTCGGGTCGTTCATGGACAACCCGGCGTTCGGGTTCATGGACAACCCGGTGATGGGCGGCTGGGACGGCGTGGCGGCGGTGGAGATGGGCGGCGGGCGGCTCGGAGGCGGACATGTACGCCTTCCACGCGGTGTCCAGCCAGCTCGATCTGCACGGCATGGCCAATGGCAGCTCCCACTGGCCACCCTTCGGTTAATCGGTCATGTCGGTCGCTCCTGGCTTATATATCAAGTGATCGATCAAGTAATAGCTACTACAACGAAAGAAAATCTCTGTGTGAGTTACATGTGTGTTTCGAGTTTTGGTTTGAAAATTCGGAGATTGTAGAAACATGTTGTGTGAGCATTGAAAAAATCCATTCCAAAATTTTCCGAAACATTGAAATTTGGTTTTTCGAATGTTGGGAGCATGTGAGCATTTATGGTACGGTGTGGGAATATGCAAGACAGGCACGGATTAGCAAATTTTATGGAGTAGTCAGTCGGACGTTCATGCTCTTGGTCGTGGTAGGGTCGCACGGTCAAATCGAAACTTGCTCTTGCCATGCCTGCTCTTCCCCTTTCTTCGTTTGGTTGGTGCGACAACATCAGCACGGAGGCCAAGGCAGCAATGCAAGTCCATGGTTGACACGGTGCAACTCGTCTCTCTCTCTCTCTCTCTCTCTCTCTCTCTCTCTCTCATCTTGCAATTTCCATGCTATCTGTCTAGGTCTATAGCTTGCACAATCTGTGATGTGTTCGTACAAACATAGCGTGTCTTCTTGTGTTTGTGTTTTTCGTGAGAGAGGACGTACGGTGTCGTCTTGTTGAGCTCTAGCCCTAGGCAGGTCCGTGGATGGGAAGTAGAAAAGACTCCGGTGCCTGCTTCTCTATTTTGCATCGCCGGCATTACCATAAGATCAGTATGCACGACCAGCTCCGTTTTTGTGGTAGCCATCAAAGGAGGCAACCGAAGGAGGCATGTCACACAGTTGCCTCTTCCGTGAAAGACCACGAACCCCGAAAAGTTTGCACGTATGCCATGCTATGCGAGCTGATGGGCCAGCCATGCATCCAGCTGCCAGAGCTTGAACCAACGGCATCTCCTGTGCAGCAGCCCGCATGCATGCATGCATGCATGTTGTCGCTTGTCTCTCGTCGTTTCCAACGTTATCTGGGACAGTCATCAAGGGAGGCAAGCAAGAGCGTTGGTCAAACGGTTGCCTCTTGTGTGAAAATGAAATCCACATGTACCATCAAGGGAGGCAAGCAAGAGCGTTGGTCAAACGGTCTTTTTCTCTTGAAATCCATATGTGCATGCAGGTGAAGCACTCCGAGGAGGTATACAAGAAACTGAAGCAGGAGCTGGTGAGCTCTCTCGCTCCCTAGCTATCTCTATAGCAACGATCATACATGAATCCGAGGAGTGAATTGCAAAAAACATCGACATTGAAGGCTAGAGTTGCAGAAATGACAAGTCTGTAGTTTTGTGCCCAAAAACACTAATTCCCAGACTAATTTTTTGCAGAAACCACAAGTGGCTCTGTTCGGTCGTTTTAAGTCGGATTATGACAGGTGGGTCCCGCTGTTGTCGACGTGGCGTCACTGTTGATCCGTTTGGCTCGTTAGACGCCATCAGAAGCCGTTCGCGGCCCGTCTCGAGCCGGAACCCATTTGACCGGTCCACCCCCGTGACTCGTTACAGGCCCACCCACCCCAAACCTCATTCGCCCCCGCTCTCAGCTCGAACTCAGTCGTCGTCGTCGACCCGTCCACATCTCCGACCGCCGCCGCCACCGCCACCGCGTCGCCATGGTTTCCTGGAGTGAGGATGATGACAGCAGTGAGAACTATTACCAGTACGCCACCTCTGGTTCAGACGACGGCATCGTGAAGGTGAGTTGGTAGAAATAGGGTTAGGGTTAGGATTTGGGGATTTTCCTCTTGAGCTAAATCTGAACTTTCCTTCCCAAATCTCTTGCTCTCCTTTGCACGTGCAGATGCCTGCTACGACGGATGACTCTGAATTTGAGGGCAATGATTTTGTTTTGTGCCATGAACACGAGGTGCGAGCAGAAAGACTTGTTGCTTTCGAGGGCATCCATACTGGCAGGAGGTTCCTTGGCTGTGCTGTGAAGGTATGTGTCAAATTTCTGCTGATTAAGTGTTGTGGTCTAATCATTTGGTCATTGTTTAGTACTTAATTTGGTAGTTAGCAGATCTGGCTTGTTAGTTAGGCTGTTTAAATATTTGCCCAATGCTTATTGGGTCAGTTAACTCATTGTATTTATGTGAGCATATGTGCATAGTGTTGTGGCATGTTCATTTGTTTATATGTGAGCATATGACAGTGTGGATCAGTGAGGTCATTTGTTAATATGTTAGCATGTGACAGTGTGGAGCAGTGAGGTTTGTTTATATGTCAGCATGTGGATGGGGTTGGAAGCAATCATTAAAAACTCTTATTAAGTACTGCTGGCCTAGTTGCTTTTAGTTAGTAAGCACTCATTTAGATTGCCTAATTGTTGGTACTTGTTGGAGTGCCTACTTGTTATTAGTAAAGAAATCATCTTGGCAGGAAGCTTTTATCTTGCTGTTTAACACTGTAATTGAACAGGATGCTAAAAACTGTGGACTTGTTGAATGGATTGATCCATCTTGGCCAGCTACAATGGAGAATGCACTGTCCAAGTTGTGGGATATGTATGAACAGTCCAAGAGAGACAGGACTGAGGACAATCTGATGAACTCATTTGCTGTTCACTCACTAACACAAGAGAAGATCAAGCTGCAGGCCAGTTATGACAAGTTGGTTGGAGATGTTCAATCCCTTTTGGATGAGAATGAGAGGAGGGCCCAGATGGAAAGGAAGCCTGATGAGAGCAAGCTCCAGGAGAAGTATGACATGGTTAAGGAGCCGACAAGATCTCAAGCCACCGCATTAGGAACATGAAGTTGAAGCTTGTCAAGAGAGGACTAAATTGCAGGCCCGCATTGATGAGCTTGAGAAGGTTGTGGAGCAGAGCAAGGCCAAGATGAATGGGATCAAGGCAATCTTAGCTGAATGAGCCACACTGGGCAGTAATGGTCATGGAGTTCATGGTCATGTATGGATCTCCTCATTAGTTATGTAATGGTCATGTATGGATCTCCCAATTATGCTACTTATTAGTTATGTATGGATCTCCAAATTATGCTACTTATTAGTTATGTAATGTTCATGTATGGATCTCCCAGTTATGGTACTTATTAGTTATGTAATGGTCTTGTAGTATGGACCCCCTAATTATGGTACTTATTAGTTATGTATTGCTTATCTATGGATCTTCCAATAAGATTAATGTGATGAATTTAAGTGGTTTTTCGACGTCGAGGCACCCTAGACTCATTTAGGTGGTTTTTCAACGTCGAGGCACCCTAGACTCATTTAGGTGGTTTTTCGACGTCGAGGCACCCTAGATTCATTTAGGTGGTTTTTCGACGTCGAGGCACCCTAGACTCATTTAGGTGGTTTTTTCGACATCGAGTCACCCTAGACTCATTTAGGTGGTTTTTTCGACGTCGAGCCACCCTAGACTCATTTAGGTGGGTTTTTCGACGTCGAGCCATCCTAGACTCATTTACGTGGTTTTTTCGACGTCGAGCCATCCTAGACTCATTTAGGTGGTTTTTTCGACGTCGAGCCACCCTAGACTCATTTAGGTGGTAATTTCGACGTCGAGCCACCCTAGACTCATTTAGGTGGTTTTTTCAACGTCGAGCCACCCTAGACTCATTTAGGTGGTTTTTTGACGTCGAGGCACCCTAGACTCATTTAGGTGGTTTTTTCGACGTCGAGGCACCCTAGACTCATTTAGGTGGTTCAACATCATGCATTCAAGTTCAACAACCATCAACAAGATGCATTCAAGTTCAACAAGCATCAACATCATGCATTCAAGTTCAACAACCATCAACAAGATGCATTCAAGTTCAACAAGCATCAACATCATGCATTCAAGTTCAACAACCATCAGAAGGCAACAAAAGGCATCTAGTTCAACAGCCAACATAGGCATCAAATTCAACAAACCTGCCAACAAAGGCATCTAGTTCAACAGCCAACATAGGCATCAAATTCAACAAACCTGCCAACAAAGGCATCTAGTTCAACAGCCAACATAGGCATCAAATTCAACAAACCTGCCAACAAAGGCATGAAATTCAACATCTAGTTCCCAGAAGCATATAGGTACTCCTTCATCTTGTAGGAAACTGTCCTCTTCCTTCCAGTCTGTCTTGGAGCATGAAATGTTCCCCTAGGGCCTGCAGCAGATGTAGAAGATGCACCAGCTTGGGTAGTTTTCTTCCTGGGAGACCTCCTTGGAGGAGCAGTAGGTGCTGGGGTAGCATTCTTCCTTGGAGACCTCCTGGGAGGAATAGTAGGTGCAGTAGCAGCAGGTGCAGCTCTCCTCTTTGGAGGAGCAGTAGGTGCAGTAGCAGCAGGTGCAACTTTCTTCCTGGCAGGAGCAGTCCCAACATTTGTAGATGGAGATGGCCTCTTCCTTGTTGGTGCAGAAGCATTTGACCTGTTTGGCTGCATTTAAAAAACAAAAACAATCATTCAGACATAACTACAATTCAATTTGTGCCCACATTGAGACATAACTGCAAAAACACAAACAAAGATTCTTAGCTAACCTGATGTTGGTTTTGTCTCATTGCAAGAGCTGGTTTCAAGGGCTTGGAGCACACAGTGTATCTGTGCCACACAAGTTTGCAGTTGCTACAAGTAATGGATGCCATCCTAGATGTATCTCTTGGTGCTGGCTTCTCAAATGGGTTTTTCCTCCTCTTTGTTTGTTGCTTCCCTACTTTGTCTCTGAAAACTGGAGGCTCTATGTCCTGAGTTCTTGTCCTTGGCCACAGATTTGGACCAGGGACAGGAAATATGATATGCCCATATGCTTTTTGGTACATTGCCTTCTTGAAGAAATCATCAACAAAGTCTTCAGGTTGCAGCTTAGCCTTCATAATTGCAGATACTGCATGATTGCAAGGCATAGCAGTCATATCCCATTTCCTACATCCACATGTTCTGTGCAGCAAGTTAAATGAGTAGGTGTTATCTCCACTACTAATTTGGTAAATGTTAGGACCAGCCATCAAAGATTGGCACTACCTTGAGTTGTACTTTGCCTCCTCTAACATCTCTGCATATGTTGGGAAAATCTCCCAATTTGCTGTCTCTGTCTTGGTTCTATTTGTGTTAAACTTCACCATCAATTTAGTCCTAACTCCTTCCAGCATGGTCTTTATTGGCTTGCCTCTAACATCTAGGACCATTTTGTTAAACACCTCACTGATGTTGTTCACAACTAGGTCTGTCTTGCAGGTTAAATCCATTGCATGTCTAGCCCATGTATGAACAGGTACTTTATTAAGCCATGCCCAAGCTGCCTTACACTCTCTTTTCAAATCATTCATTGCAGCTAGGTGTTCATTCTTAGTATAAGAGTAGCTAGCTTCATCCATGTGTTTCTTTAGTTCATCACCTCTAAAACCAGCTGTCTGGAAATTCTGATATATGTGTCTAAGGCAGAATATTTGTGGATAATTGGGAAATACATGGTTTACTGCATTTAAAAGGCCATGTTGACAGAATATGAACTAGAGCTAAATATTTGGCCAATTGAATAGTTCACAAAGCAATGTGCACATGAAATCTGACAGAACAATAGAACAATGAAATATGAGAAGAGAAGTTTACCTTTTGCCTATCACTAATGATAGTATAGTACCCAAACTTTCCACTCTCTCCACCAAGTGCATCTTTCAGTTGAGTTAAGAACCAGGTCCAGCTGTCTTTGTCCTCTTTGTCAACAACTCCAAATGCTATAGGATATATGTTGTTGTTTCCATCCCTTCATGTTGCAGCAAGGATCTCACGACTGTTGATGACTTGATAAAACAACCATCTACCCCTGCAAAGTGACAACTGTGAGAAGACAGTGTATTTAATGTGGCCAAATAACAAATACAGTACACAATTTACAACACAATGTACCTATGAATGGCCTACATCCATCTAAAAACCCTTCTTTGCAAGCATTAAGACAGTAGAACAGGCCATGGAACCTTGGGTTCTTGCTTGGGTGCTCTGGCAGATGCTTAGTGGTCACAACACATCTACTTCCTGGGTTTGTTTCCAAAACAGCCTGCAAGTAATCTCTAATCCTAATGTATTGACCTCTCTGGTCTCCTTGGACAACCTTCAATGCTTGTTTCCTAGCCCTATAGGCCATATGGGTTGAGATCTCTACTCCATATTTCTTCTTCAAATTCTGCATAATTGTGGTGATTGGTGTGCCAATATCAATTCTCAGCATATCCTCACACTGGTGTGCCACCCATTTTGCTGTGACCTTGGTATTCTCTGCTACTACTGGGCATGTGTGCAGAAAATTAGCCTTTCTTATTCCAAAAGTACTTTCATTTGCAAGAACAGAAGCTGCAATGTAGAAAGGACATTTAACATTATCATTGCAGTTTCTGTGGAACTCATAGTTCCTATTCTGACTTATGTGAAATGTCTGCAGTGCTCTCCTAAATTGGTACACATTAAGGAAACAAAGCTTTCTACAAAACTGCTCCTCTGGGTTCTCTCTTTCTTCACTGTACCACTTCCTTGGTTGTGCTTTATATGCTCTGCTCTTCCTTCCATTGGGCAGAATATAAGGTGCATTCTCAGCTCCATCATCATATTCCTCCTTCAAATCACCTACATCTAGCTCCTCATCTGATGATGGTGCCCACACATCCTCAAATCTTTGATCCAAGCTTGAATGTGACCTCTTGGTTGGCCCTTTTCTTTTTTCCTTCCTCTTGGGTGGATCCTGTTGTTGCTCCTCAACTTGCTCCTCCTCCTCATGCACCATATGCTCATCCTCCTCAACTTGCCCCACTTGCTCCACTTGCTCCACTTACTCCACTTGCTCCTCCTCATCTTCCCCATAAACTTCATCCACATCAGTGTCTCCTTCAAAATGAAGGAGTGGGTCCTCTCTCTGCCTCCTAAATTCATTAAGCCTATTAAGAAAGTCCTCATCTGCATCCAGATCAGAGTCATCTTCAGTTAGAAGAACTGGTAGTTTTTGCTTAACCATTTGAACATGCTCAGATGCCTCCTTATGTTTCCTAAAGTTCTCAATCTTGGTTCTCCTCTTGAGCTCCATTAGTGTCTCCTGCTCATCTTGCTCCATAGCAATATGTAAGTTTGAGCTCTGCTATGTGGCAAAGAACTGAAGTGGCTCTGACTGCCTCTGTTTCTCAGGTGATCTGAAAAGAACTCCAGAAGGGTTGACTTCATAGACAAGTTTTTCTCCTAATTGACTCAAAGGAACCTGCTCCTCATACAAATAACCTGAATTCAAATCTGCAGGTCTTGGATCAGTGGCCCTAATCACTGTCAAATTCATCGACCATGTCATCATCAGTAATTTCTACCAATCCTTCAATAACCACACCAGGCTCCTTCACAAAGTAAATGTAATCATTCACCCCATATCCCTCTGTCTCTATTAATGCTACCAAATTGTGATATGTGATGTCTGAAATGCATAGGGATCTCTCCAAGTTATCTCTTTCATGGAAGTGCATTCTAACTTCCCAAACAGCATCATCCAAACTACATAACAAGATAAAACAAAAATTCTAGTTAACAATGCTGTAATTAACAATGCATAACTAGAAATGAAGCTAATATACTTTGCTCTTATTGGCACTGCTATAATTAACAGTACAAAACTACAAAATAAGCTACTATAATTTGACCTTTATTGTCACTGCTCTAATTAACAATGGATAACTACAGATGTAGATACTCTAATGTACTGCCCATAATAAAATCAAATTTAGTGTTTTAGTGCATAACTACAGATGTAGATAAACTAATTTTCTACTATAATGTACATAATTAACAGTGCATATTAACAAAATAAGCTACTCTAATGTGTTCTCAATTGGCACTACTCTAATTAACAACTAACAAAATAAGCTGCCGAATAATCAAATGGACTATTTCAGTACAACCCAAACTAGGGTTTAACACTGCTAATCAAAATAACCACACATAGATACAACCCAAGATCTAGCCGCTGAATCCTAACCCTACCTCTAACCCTAACCCTAGAATCTGTACAAATGAGGTAAACTTACTAGACGCCGCCAAATGACGAGCCCCACTTGTGGCTTTGCGTCGGATCCGCCTTCACGGCCCTGGCCCAAGATCTACCCACCGCGAACTCGAGCGAGTGCCGGGGGCTGGGGTTGGGGCTGCTCTCCGAAGGGGCGTCGGGGTTTGAGCTGCCGCACAGATCCGCCTCCGGTGGTCTGTCGTCTCCGCCACCGGCAGGCCCACCGCAGTCGCCGCCGCCACTCGCCGTCGTCATGTCTGAGGAGAGAGGGGGTGCGGAGAGAGGGTGCGCGGAAGGGAAAGAGAGGGTGCGGGGGAGGATGCGGACAAAGGGATAGCGGGGGTGGACCGGTCAAATGAGTTCCGGCTCGAGACGGGCCGCAAACGGCTTCTGACGGCGTCTAACGAGCCAAACGGATCAACAGTTACGCCACGTCAACAACAGCGGGACCCACCTATCATAATCCCACTTAAAACGACCGAACAGAGCCACTTGTGGTTTCTGCAAAAAATTAGCCTGGGAATTAGTGTTTTTGGGCACAAAACTACAAACTTGTCATTTCTGCAACTCTAGCCTTCGATGTCGATGTTTTTTGCAATTCACTCTAAATCCGAGCTTGACGATCATGTGTACCATGTATGCAGAGCATGCGCAAGGACCCGGCGTTCGAGTTCATGGATAGCCCAGCATTCGGATTCATGGACAACCCGGTCATGGGCAGGTGGGACGGCGTGGCGGCGGCGGAGATGGGCGGCGGCGGCTCGGAGGCGGACATGTACGCCCTCCACGCGGTGTCCAGCTAGCTCGATCTGCACGGCATGGCCTACGGCCGCTCCGACTGCCCGCTCTTCGGTTAATCGGTCATGTCAGTCGCTCCTGGCTTATATATCAAGTGATCGATCGAGTAATAACTACCGCAACAAAAAAATCTTTGTGTGAGTTACTTCCTCCGTTTTATATTAGTTGTCGCTCAAACGGATGTATATAGCACTGAAATATGTCTACATACATCCGTTTCAGCGACAACTAATATGGAACGGAAGGAGTACATGTGTGTTTCGAGTTTTGGTTTAAAAATTTTGGAGATTGAAACATGTTGTGTGAACATTGGAAAAATCCAGTCCAAAATTTTCTGAAACATTGAAAATTGTTTTTTAATGTTGGGAGCATGTGAGCATTTATGGTAGGGTGTGGGAATATGCAAGACAGGCACGGATGTAGCAATTTTATGGAGTAGTAGTCAGACGTGCATGCTCTTAAGCGTGGTAGCGTCGCACGGTCAAATCGAAACTTGCTCTTGCCATGCCTGCTCTTCCCCTTTCTTCCTTTGGTTGGTGCGACAACATCAACACGGAGGCCAAGGCAGCAATGCAAGTCCATGGTTGACACAGTACAACTCGTTCTCTCTCTCTCTCTCTCTCTCTCTCTCTCTCTCTCTCTCTCTCTGAAAACGAAAGGGGCTCGAGCCACCTTTATATTTCAAAACAGGCCGAAGCCTGATAAGTGTACAAACACGAGGTTTGTGGGGTGCACTTTAGTGCAAGGCCACAAGAAAAAACTGAAAAAAGGAGCTGCTGAAACAGGAGCAGAAGAAGAAAAGAAAAGAACCGACAGCCAAAAACCGAAACGGGCTATATTGCTACTAAATCGCCCCAGTACATGAGGTCCTCCTTGTCTTGCAACTTCCTGGCTCTGTGGGACCAAAGATGGAGCATATCTGTAGCGTGAAAATGTACGTATGCATCTGTCCAAGATCGTGAGTTGAAAATGCGATCGTTACGGGCATGCCAAAGGGAGGTGGCACAGGCGGCAAAAGCAACATTCCATTTGCATTTGTGCTAAAGTTGAGTAGCAGCTTGTCGGACGAAGGAAAGGATGTCAGGCGCCATGCTAGCTAACGTAACCAGTTGAAGGTGCTGCCAGAGAGAGGAAGCCGCCCGACAATGCAGCAAAATGTGGTGAATCAACTCCATGGCAGGGCAAATGTCGCAGCCAGAGTCATTGGTGACGGCAGCCCAGTTCTTCCATAGCATGTTGTCTCTGGTATTAAGTCGGCCCCAAAAATCTAGCCAGAGGAAAGTTTTATGCTTCAAAGGGATCAGGGCATTCCAGATCAAGTCGTGGAAATCGCAAGAAACCCCACGGAATGTCAGCAATCTCTAAAAGTAACCTGTGCTCAAATGCTTATCAGAGACTGTCGGCAGGCGAACATCTTCAGCTGACCCATCAGGAGCGAGCGTAGCAAGTAGCTGCTGCAGAAGAACGAGCTCGCGCTCCGTGGAACGGGAGAGGTTTGGGTGAAACTGTACTGACCAGGTGCCATCTGAGTATTGTGAGGACACGGAGCAGAAGCGGCTCCTGGTGAAAGAGTATAGAACAGGCAACAGCAAGCATAGCCTGCCTTCTTCGACCCAGAGATCGTGCCAGAAGGAAACAAAGTGACCCGACCCGAGGATGCATCGTGAGGAGTTGATGACGATGGGGATACAGTCCTTGAAGCCACGCCACAAAGCAGTATCCCTCCCGGAAGGCCCAAAAGGCAAGGTAGACTGACAGTGTTGCAGAGCAAACCATTGGTAACACGGGATGTCAGAGTGCTGTAGAACCTTGGAGAGAAACTTGCAGAGCATGGCTTGGTTGTGAGCTTGCAGGTTTGTCACACCCAGACCTCCATTCTGGCGGTGTAGAATCACTTTGTCCCAAGCCACAAGGCATTGTCCTCCTTTCACTTTGTTCTTCCCTTGCCAAAGGAATGCTCGTAGCAGGCTCTCCAAAGAGCTGATTGACTCCTTAGGCCATGGGAAACATGACATGAAGTATGTAGGAATGCCAGCCAGCACAGAGTTGATGAGGGTTAGCCTTCCACTTAGAGAGAGGAAGGTGGCCAGCCAGCCTGACAGACGATGATCCACTTTGTGAATAACAGGTACCAGCATCCCATGTGTGATTTTGTTGAGGGACAGAGGCAGGCCAAGGTACGTGCAGGGGGTGGAAGAGATGGGGCAACCAAGGAGACTAGCAATCTCATCCGCGATGCCTGGATCCACAGCAACCGGCACTAGAGTGCTTTTGTGAAAATTTATAGTCAACCCCGAAAAGGCTGAGAAGGAGTTAAGGATGTCCTTGACAACCGCGGCCTGCTGCATATCCCCCTTGAAGATGATCAAAGTGTCGTCCGTGTACTGCAACATAGGAAAGAAACTATCTGCGCTGAGAGGATGTTGCACAGACCCGTTTTGAAAATGTAGACAGCATAGCCTTTGTAACACATCTGCCACCAACAGAAAGAGGTAAGGTGACAACGAGTCACCCTGTCTGAATCCTCGCTTGGCATGGATAGGCGGGCCCAGCTCACCATTGATCATGACTCTGGAGCTGGCAGAGTAGAGCAGGTTGTCGACCCACTGTGTCCATAGTTGTGGAAAACCCCGTGCTTCCATGACTTGCTTGAGACAGTCCCAGCTGACGCTATCGAAGGCTTTGTGGAAATCGAGCTTCAGAGCAACAACAGGCAGTTTTCTTTTGTGAGCACACTGAATTAACTCCGCAGCCAACGCAAAATTTTCGACAATGGAACGTCCTTTCAGAAACCCAGACTGTAAGGAGTGCACTAACTCAGGTATCTGCTTCTGCAAACGATTGGTCATCACCTTCGAAGCCAACTTGGGTATGCTATGAACCAGGGAAATGGGCCTGTAATCCTTTATTTCCAAGGGTGTGTCCTTTTTAGGCAGTAAGGTGATATAAGCAGTATTGATCCCTTCAAGGTTAACACTATTGCTGTGCAGATCCTCAAAGAACCTCAGAAGATCCTCTTTAAGCAGATTCTTGAAAGCTTTGTAAAACTCATTAGTAAACCCATCTAGTCCTGGGCTCCTGTTATTAGGTGCTTTGTTGATAGCTTCGACGATCTCTGCCCATGTGAACGGGGCAGCAAGCCCAGAGAGGTCCATAGCCGAGTCTGACAGGAGCTGGTGTTAACGAATGGTAGGAGGGAGCTGATTGCCCCAAGATCGCAGCAAAACTCACTAGCGATGCGAAGTTTCGATCATTTCGTAATGCTCAATACCGCTAGGAGCAAGACTTTGATCTTGTTGCGACGCGCTTGGCAATTGGCCGCAGCATGAAAAAATTTGCAGTTCTCGTCACCGGAGACACACCACCTTACTTTGGCCCGGCGTCGCCATACCGCAGCTTGCCAAAGGATCAGCTGCTCTGTCTTGGCAGATGCTGCTTCCCGGAGGACAACTTCTAGGCAGGACAAGTCTCTCCGTTCCTCCGCTGCATTGAGGAAGCAAACCACATGCTTGTTGTTATCAATGAGCACCTGGAGATTGGGTTTGTGTCGACTCCAGTGCCGCAGGGCAGCCCGTAGCCTCCGCATCTTGCTGTTGATGCGTGTGGCCGAAGAAGAGGTGGCCGCAGGCCTCTGTTCCAGCAACAGACGATGATATCCCTTGACTCGGCCATGTCCAACCAATGGTTCTCCATCCGGAAGAGCTTGCTTTTGGGGGTGTCAGTAGTGAACTGGAGTAGGATCGGGGCATGGTCCGAGGTGGTGTAGGGCGGGTAGGAGGCCGTGGTCTTCATGAAGTTGAGACCCCAAGCTGCATTAACAAGAACGCGATCGAGGCGCACCAGAGTTGGGGAGCTGCATTTGTTGGACCAGGTGAACAACTTATTGTTGATAGGGATGTCATCCAGGCAGGCCCGGCCCATAGGCCGGGCAAACGGGGCGCCCGCCCTGGGCCCCCGGAAGGCAGGGGCCCCAGCCCGAGAGGTAGTATTCCTTGGTACGTAAGAAAGCAGAGGGCCGATTCAGCCGTGGGGCAAAACCCATCTTCAATCTTTCTCCTCGACCCCTCCACTTAGCAAGACCCTGACTCACATAACAACGCCGCCGCTCTCGTGCCTTACTGATTCCAAGGTCGCCGTCAGCCATTAATGGAGATTAAAGGCGAAAATCCATTCCCATATCGGCTCTCATTCCTTTCTCAGTGTTCTTCTCGTTCCCCATCAACTAGAGGTTGGAGATGTAGACACGGTAGGTGTTCTTCTTTTCTTCCTTTCCATAATCTCGTTCCTCAATTAAATCGCTTTGCCCTCCTGCTCTGAGAATCTGCATCTACCTGCATAGGTGTTCTTGCAAGACCATGGCAAAATCCATGTATATGATCATCCACATCAATACAGAGTCCTCGGGAGTCAGGAGACTAGAAGAAGTGCAGAATGGGGGAAATTATTCAGTTCTTGGTGTTGTCTTCTCGCTCAGGCCGACAACCGCAACCTACGGATCTCGCAACCTACATCCACATCAATACATATTTAGGTGTGTTTGTTCCCTGTATTAATCATTTTGCACAAATTGTTCTTGTTTACTGTCATGTCGTCTAGAAAGTGTTTATCTGGTAAAAGGACCAGTGAGTGTTGATGAACAGCAAAGATGCATTATTAATATTTTTGATCCGCCAAACTATGAAAATCTGAATGATAAGTCTACGGATTTTTTAGTTCAGATAGTAATTCTAGACATAATGATATTGTGTTCTCTCCAGATAGTAATTCCAGACATTTTTCACAAACTTATAGTTCCAGAAAGTTGAGTAAGCTTTTCAAATCCACAACAACAAATTTGGAAGAATTGTGTTATTATCTGGGTAAATTTCTTGGGAGTGAAGAACATGGCGGATTGGGAAAGATTCGTAAACAAATGTACGTACATGTGCTAACTTCTTATCTCGCTGGTAGCACAATTGTTTTAAGTAGCAGATAGCAACTAGTTTGGACAGGGTTATATGTTTTGCCGAACAAAATGAAGTCTCCGTTGTTCAAATTAAGGAAAGCGTGTTAAACTGGAATTACATTGTTTCATTACTATCATGGTGTAGTTAACCTTATCAATAGATAAATTGTACTCTCGGTTTTAAAGTCCAAAGATCATCGTATGTGCAGTGCAGTAGATATTTACTTTGCTTTTCAAATAGAAAATATTTTGAGCTTTCGAGTCAAGAAGGGCCCCTTGTTGATGTCTTGCCCCAGGGCCTCCTAAATCTCTGGTCCGGCCCTGCATCCAGGCCGTGTTCTCTAATCCAAGCATTGAACTTCTCCATGATATTCCAACAGATCCGGCCCTTTGATTTCTCATGAGAGAAACGATACATGTTGAAATCCCCCAAGACTGCCCAGGGTGTGTGAGGGTCAGCTGCCACTTCAGAGATTTCTTCGAAGAAGGCAGATCGCTTAGTGCTCAGGCAGGGTGCATACACAACAGACAGCAAGAATTGGCAGTTGGACACGGCAGAAACCATCTTGGTCGTGACGTGGTATCTATGCTCCATGACAACATGTCCAGCAACCTTGGATGAATCCCAAGCAACCAGAATACCCCCAGAAGTTCCCTCAGAGAGTGTGACAGCATGATCCATTAACTTGGGTGGAAGGAAGGATCTCAATTTGAAAGGAGTGATTGAAGCCAGCTTCGTTTCCTGCAAGCATACGACACTAGGGCAGCAAGAAGTTATGGTGTCCCGAACAAGCGTACACTTGTCATCGTCACCGAGGCCACGTACATTCCAGTTTAGTATCTTCATAAATAAACATGGTGCATGCGACCCAGGAGGATAAGCTGACGAAGAACACAGGAGGAACATGGATAGCAACAAACATGAAAGTTCTTGATTGAAATATGTGGGACTCGATACATAACCAGGTTGCAGATAGAGAAACACATAATGATAGCTACTACAAGCATGACAGACCCATTAGCTGACAGGAGAGGAACAAGGACTAGCAGATAGCACATCAACACTACGGTCTTCAGAGGCGACCACTGTAACCCATAAAGAGAGGGGAAACTAAACATGGGGAGGGGGAAGGACGCGCACAGAGGAAGCAGAGGAGGCGCTGGATGCGGGGGAGGCAGGAGTCTTGCCCAGAGCAGCAGAGTCTGCGCGTGCCCTGGCTTGGTCGAGGATGGCGGAGGCGTTGAGGTCGCAACCTTGTGCAATCTGCTTGAGCTTGCTCCTAGTGAGAGGGATGGACTTGCAGCAAGCGGTAGCTCGAGGAGGCTGGCCACAGCCACCGCCTTGGCCCGCGCCTTCTTGCACCGAGAGGAGGAGCCCGGGCGGCGGGGGAGGCCGCCGCTGGAGCTGGAGCCGGATTCCATGGCCTTGCGCTTGGCGGCACGCTCCACCGGGCTCATCCGAACCCCGTCATAGGCTTGCCGGATCCGCAGGCTGCGACGCGGGGACGAGGCAGATTGCGGTGGCACGGCCACAGGGGCGACGACAGCAGCAGGCGGCGTCGCAGCGGGCACATCAGAACCAGAGCCACCGCAATCAAACCCCGGCAGGTCAGACCCACTCAGATCCAGATTAAGATCCAGCATGGTCGACGCGCCTGGCTGGATGACAGGGCCCGGGGGGAGGAGCTGCAGCGCGTCCTTGTACGCGACAAGATCGGCAGCTGCCGGCTCGCGAGGTGGATCGCGGCAGCTGCAGAAGACGGAGGCCACATGCGTGGGGAGCGCCGCGCAGGCGCCATGGAGAAGATCAGAGGCAACGACACGAGTTGGCTGGCCAGTGGGGAGGATCCCAGGTTCAGCCCTAGGGATATAGTGGAGAGGCCGGGTGCAGGTGGGCCGGGAGGTAAGAATCTGATAGACTTGGAGGTGCGCTTGGGCTGGGAACTGGGCCGCATGAGGCAAGGTGTTGGTGTCATTTGATGAAAGCAGTGGGCCAGGCGGTGGTAGGATGCTAGCAGGCACATTGGGCTTTGGTGGGTAGCGGGCTTCAACAGTGGGGAGCAATGGCAGGGTGCGCGGGCAGAGCCCACCAGTGACCTCCTTGGGCCAGAATTTGAACAACAGGGATCGACAGCTTTCCCGCGCCAGCTCTTCAGAGATATAGTTGAAGCAGGAAAAGAAACCATCTCCGACTGTCATCGGCCTCACGGGGATAAGCCCGGAGATGGTCTGACAGTTTGTAAGCTCCAGAGTGAAGGAGAAGAAGAGGGAGTCGACGTCGAAAGAGACCGCAACACGTGGGGTCCGGACGTCGGCCGCCAACAACAAGGAGTGGAGGCAGAGGCGGAGCTCGTCCTCATGCAGAATTTGAGCTGCGGACGGAGTGGAGAAGACGGCGCCTTTGAGGAGCTTTGGCTTGGCGGAGACCTTGAGCATGGCAAGACAGTCGGCCATCAAAGCCATGTGCGGATGTAGAAACACACGGAAGGCGCTTTCCGCCATGCCCTCCTCCACCGCTGTAGGATCGAAAGTATGTCTAGAGGGGGGGTGATTAGACTACTTGACAATTTAAAAGTTTAGCCTTTTGATTAAGACAAGTTTTTGGCAAGTTCACAATGATGATCAAGTCAAGTATCACCCTACACATGCAATTCTAGAGTTATGGCAGCGGAAAGTAAATTGCACATGTAGTAAATAGAGGTGGAGAAGAGCAAACGCAATTTGGAGACACGGAGATTTTTCTCGTGGTTCCGATAGGTGGTGCTATCGTCAATCCACGTTGATGGAGACTTCAACCCACGGAGGGTAACGGATGCGAGAGTCCACGGAGGGCTCCACCCACGAAGGGTCCACGAAGAGCAACCTTGTCTATGCCATCATGGCATACGCCCACGGAGGACTAGCCTTACTCGGGGTAGATCTTCACGAAGTAGGCGATCTCCTTGCCCTTACAAACTTCTTGGTTCAACTCCACATCTTGACGGAGGCTCCCAAGTGACACCTAACCAATCTAGGAGGCACCACCCTCCAAAAGGTAATAGATGGTGTTGGTGATGATGAACTCCTTGCTCTTGTGCTTCAAATGATAATCTCCCCAACACTCAACTCTCCTCACTGATTTGGCTGTGGTGGAAGAAAGGATTGAGTGGAAAGCAACTTGGGAAGGCTAGAAATCAAGTTTCATATGGTGGGAGTGGAGCAACTTGATCTCAACACAAGGGTAGGTAGTTTTCTTCTCGTAAATGTAAGGTAGGAGTGGTAGTTCTTTTCGATGGCTCTCTCCACGAATGAAGAGAAGGTGGAGGGTATTTATAGCCTCCACACAAAATCCAACTGCTACACACATTTGACCAATCTCGGTCGGACGAAGTTGACAACTCGGTGAGACCGAAAGTTCAAATCTTGTGAACGTTGGGATTTTCGTGGGACCGAAAATACAATCTCTGTTAGTCCGATTCTTCCAAAGACTAGGGTTTGCCAATCTCGGTGGGATCGACTTTATCATCTCGGTGACACCGATATGATGACGAAGGTTCTGAAGCTTGGCAACACTAGTTTCGGTGAGACCGAGTTTGGAATCGGAAAATCCGAAATTTCTAGGGTTTGGGTATATGGCTAAGGTGGTTCATCTCGGTGTGACTGAGTTTATGGAATCGGTGGGACCGAGATTACTTATGAGTATATGTTGGAATGAAAGATTGCTGATAGTTTGGGAGATAGATCACTAAGCACTTTGAGCAACCAGATCATTATCATAACCTCATCCCCTTTTAATAGTATTGGCTTTCCTATAGACTCAATGTGATCTTGGATCACTAAACCAAAAATAGAGTCTTGAGCTTTTGCCAATGTTTTCCTTAGCATTTTGAGGGGTCCACATCTTCACCATTGCCATACCCATATCAATGAACTTTCGAAATGATACTCAAGAAGTTATTAGTTCAATGATATATATGTTGTTATTAATTACCAAAACCACCGGGATTAGTTGCACTTTCAATCTCCCCTTTTGGTAATTGATGACAACATATAGATCAAAGCTTCGACAAATGATATAATCAATGAATAATATCGTCGCTTTGAGAAGTATGTGATAAGCAAGAGCTCCCCTAAATTTGTGCATTATTTAAGATTTGCGCTTGAATGCAAATGCACAATCGATTAGGATCATGGGTCACTCTTCCATGTCACATACATCTTGGTGGAGCGCACAAAATGATAAGAATGAATAACATGCACCCAATCACCAAGACATGAGTAAATGATCATACAAGATATGAATAGCATATGATAAGCATTAAGCACACATTAAGGCATAGTATGATCAAGCACTCATCAAAGTAGAGCAAACGAGTATCAAACACACGTAATGTCTCGAAAACTCAAAAGTATCTCAAAAGACCGCAAATGAACGAAAGAGCAAAAGCGCAAAGACAAAGCACTCTCTCTCTCTCGAAGTCCTGTGATTTATACAATTTCTCCCCCTTTGGCAACAAGTTACCAAAAAGTTCGAAAGGTATAGAGCTAAACGTCACTAGGGACTCTGCTGGCGGCTCTATGCAGGTTGATGGAGTTGAGATAGCTGCATCTGCAAAGGCTTGCCAAGTCTGTGGAGCTGGAGGAGTGGACACTTGAGCTGGAGCTGGAACTGATGGAGCTGTGGGAGGTGCTGATGCAGTAGCCCTGGGGTCTGTCACTGGAATAGCAGCTGATCTGGGTCTTGTGGGAACCTGAGCAGGCTGCTCATAATCATCCTGGACTAAATCACCTTCCATCTCCTTCATGAGCTCTGCCTTCTCCCTCTTGGCTTCCTCGATATCTGCCTCAAGCTTGTTGACAGTGACTTGCACTTCAGTCAGCTTGACATCCAGAGCATGGAACTTGTCTTCAACTATCCTCTCAAGACTCTCCCGAGGCGCACTATGCTGGCCAAAGCGTAGTTCAATCCTCCGGTAGCTTCAAGGAGCTATTCTCCAACACTCTTGGGTTTAGCTCTGCTGCCGCCGCTTCCTTCTCAGCTTTGGCTTGTTTGGCAGCTTCAGACTTAGCTTGACCTTCAACAGACGTGGGATCATCCTCAGTCATCACAACTTCATTATCCTCATGCTCAGGCTGCAGTGGCAAGTGGGGTCTATCCAACAAGTAGGTGCCCGTGCCAAACTTGGCATTGATGAGCATCTGAATGTGCGGGCAAACCCACATGACCTCTTCAGTCTGCTGCAGTCCTCTTGATAGTCTCAACTATCGTGTCCATCACCTTGAAAGGTGTCTTCGATCTAGTATATGCAGCATGTTGATAGAATAGCCTCGTATCATGCGATGATCTCGGACTTGGGCATCGTGGTATGCCTCAGATTGTGTTTGTGGTTGGGAGACTGCCCGAGATGATACACCGAGCCGAGCTTCCAGATCTCTACATCCTTGGCTGGTACCTCATTGTACATGTTCTTCATAGACTCATGATTTTTCTTGGGAATTCCATAGACATCAACATCATCTTCTCTTGACACTGGAGCATTCAGCAGTGCAGCCCACTCTTCAATTGTTGAAGAGAATCTCTGACCTTCAGTCATCCATACAATTCTGCCATCTGGATAGAAATGGGCTGTGGCATAGAATTGCATGATCATCTCATCATTCCAAGCTGTCAGTTTCTGACCAACGAACTCAGCAACACCACATGTAGTGAAGCTCTCATGCACATGTGGAAAGTAGTCTCTGTGCTCTTCACTGTCAATATATGCCCAGTCGACATATCTAGTGTCAGCAACAATGGGCTTCTTGTCCATAAGCACTGTCTCATAGAAATCTTGTTGCTCTCTGGTGTGGAACCTTGAGTCAACAGCTGTCCTTCTCCTGGTGGCATATGGATCAGCTTGCCTCCATAGCCTGAGACCTTTGTCTTTCCTTTCCTTCATGTTTTCAGCTCGAGGATGAGCATCATTGTGGACAGGCAGTTTCTGACGGAGTTTCAGCAATACACGTGCCTCATCATCTGACTCAGCTGGTGGCACATTGTCTTTCTTTTTCTCTGAAGCAGGAATGTTTCTCACTGTTTTCTTGGGCTTGGCAGCAGGCTTGGCTTGAGCTGCCTTTGCTGGAGCTGATGGCTTAGACCTTGTAGGTGCTCCTGCCCTAATGGCATCTCCCATCAACTTAGGCCTCTGAGGAGGCTGGGGTGCTTCCTCATCAGAATCATCATCAGCTGCTTCATCATGTACAATCCTCTTCCTCTTGGAAGTTTTCTTTACCTTGCTGGATGTTTCTTCTTCCATGCTCAACTTCTTGGCAACTGTGGACTTCTTCACTTTGCTGGTGCCTTTCTTGATTTGTTGCCCTAGATGCTCTTTGGCAACCACTTTCTTCTTAGGCTTAGAAGAAATCTCTTCCTCAGCAATAAAATCAGAATCCTCTTCATCAGAATTCCTCTTCTTCCTGGCCCTGGTGGCAGCAGGAGGCAAACCACTTGGTGTGCTCCTCTCACCATCATCGTAAAAGTCTGCTGGCTTCGGGACTAGTGCCTGCCTCTCGAATCTCAATTGGTGATTCAGACTGTTCGCTTTCACCGCATCGACATGACCGACAACCCGTGAATAGATAAGGTATAGGCGAGAATAGAAGAGTTATCACAAACTCGCGAAGATTTTGCAAAAGAGTGAGTTCAAATTTCAGTTTTAGGTTTTCACAGAATGCATTTCGGTCGACCGAGTCTAAAATTCGTGAATCCGAAGTGTCTAAACAGAACCATTCACACCACTTTCGGTTCGACCGAAATGGGTTTCGATCCAGCCGAGAACACTAGGGTTTCACTAAATCCTCATTTCGTCAGACGATTTGCACAACTCGGTTGGACCGAAAAGTGCAAAGGCAATGGCCAGAGGCCAAATCGGTCATCCGAGAATGTAGAATCGGTCACACCGAGATGTGTTCGCGGAAACCTAACCCTAAAACTTTTACTCGAATTTCGTTCTAAGAACTAATCTGCTGGATAGGAAGATCTCAAACGTGGCAAGAAGCTGGGCAAACCAATCGTATTGAATCGGAGGTTGAAACACGAGAGGATCAAACTCACCCTAACTTGATGGAGTTTCTCACGGCGGCAACGGCATGGAGAGATCGACCGCTGACGGCGACGGAGACCCGCTGGCGAGGCGCGACAAAGCGACGACGGAGACGATCCGGAGACCACGGCGACGGCAAAGCAAAGGGTTTGGGGCTAGACGGTTTGAAGAAAGAATCAACGCGCTGCCCTCGGTATATATACCTTCATTTGTCGGTGGGACCGAGTTGGAAAACTCGGTGGCACCGAGATGGTTAACTGCAAGCAGTTACTCACTTCGGTCACGCCGAAATTTGCAACTCGGTTTCACCGAGGTGAAAACCTAGATCAATCCAAGTGATTTCGGTCTGTCCGATTTTGATGGGTTGGTTTGACCGAAAATACTTAGAAGGTTTTGGAATTTAAGCTTTTGACGGATCGGTGGCTCCGAGTGCTCCTCACTCGGTCTGTCCGAAAAAGACTTGTCCAAAGTTTGTGATATAAGCATGAATAGAATTTGAGACAAGAAAGCATAGATAGCTAGGGGAGGAACTTAGGCATTCTTGTCCATCCATTTGGTCAAAAAGAAAAATCCAAAAGACCAAAGCAACAAATGGATGTCCTCGAATGGATAAAATTATGCATCCAACATGCTCACACAATAAGATAGCAAATGAAATATGTGTCAAACATGCACAATCAAAACTCTAGCTGCTAGCACACACAATTTGGCGATGACTAGGTCATCTATATATGAGTATATTGACTTAGGAGTCAAATGAGAACATTTGATCATAGGTCATACTCATCGTTTAAGCACAAGTGGGGTTACCACTTTTGCATAAAGCATTAATGTGTTCACATCATTTGAAGATGCTTTAGCTCATTTCTTTAGAACAAAGCTCCCCCTTGATGTGAGAACCCCTTTTAAAGGGTCAAACTAACCTTGGGTTGTCGTAGAAGACTTCATGTAGATGTTGAAGATGTGGATGCTCAATGTTGATGAAGATCATCAAGAGTTGGGAGCAATCCTTTGGATTCGAGCACTTTCAATACCTACATGGGTTAGTCCCACAAGGAACAAACAAGGATATCCATGGACATAGATTGAAGTACACAATAGATGATGTCCACGAATGCAATGATTACCTTGTCCCTTGACTTACCAACAAGAGGGTTTGTGACTCCATGAACTAGTGCAAGATGTGAAAGTTGATTGCACAAGTTCTTGCCAAAATGAATGTGAGTGAAATATGTTGGCGGAGTCACCCTCAAGAACTCTGTAGTTCTTCTTCTTCGGGATCCACATCATCTTGATGGGAATCCTTGGGGTAGTAGTTGAGCTTGACGAAGTAGAACTTGAAGTTTCCTTGGGAACCCACTTGACCATGGCCTTGGGTGCTTCAATAAATGCATCAATCTCCTCTTGAAGCTTGTCCTTGCCTTTTAGCTTGTGGTCTTGTGGTGGAAGGTCATCTTGAGCTTGTTCCACATTGGAAGAAGTAGGATCATACTTCTCCTTTTGAGAAACAAACTTTGGAGTGGGATATTGACCTTCTTCCCATTCAACACCCTCGGCGTTGAACTTTCGCTCAAAACCAATTCCTTGATTCTTCCGGTGCCTTCCTTGCTTAAGTAACAATTTCTCAAAGTTCTTGCTTCCTAAGAAGGCTCTTGTAGACACCTTTCTATAATCCCTTTCAATAAACTATTTTCTTGCTCAAGTGTAACTTGGCTTGAAACATTGTTAGTGGAATCAAGAGAACTACTAGTAGCAACAATATTGGATTTAGCATGGTTATTGTTACTACTAGATGAAGAATTTTTCTTATGCTTGTCATGCTTAGTTTTAATAGGTGGCAAGAAATTAGACAAGAGAAGTCGTTTGGCAAGATATGAAGAACTCTTCTTTCGAAGATCGTCATTGATAGCTTTTACAAACTCATGTTCTTGCTCTAGATTGAGCTTCTCGAAGAGTAGCTTCTCATGAGATCTTAGGAGCTCTCTATGATCTTCTTGAGTTGTTTCATGAGCTAACTTAAGAGTGTTTAGTTCTTTAGTTAGACGCTCAATCTCCTTCATAGCATTGTCATTCGACTCTTCTCGACTATAAAGACTACTAGCATGTTCATCATTACTAGGCTCACTAGATTTGTCATGTAAAAGCTCATCTTCACCAAGCAAGTCATCCTCATCACTATCAAAGTCAATAAATTCAGGATGTGATACCTGTTGGGGAACGTAGTAATTTCAAAATTTTCCTACGCACACGCAAGATCATGGTGATGAATAGCAACGAGAGGGGACAGTGTTGTCCACATACCCTTGTAGACCCGAAGCGGAAGCGATCACAACGTAGAGGAAGTAGTCGTACGTTCTCCTCGCGATCCGACCGATCCCGACGCCGTTACTCCGGCGCCCCGAGTTCTTGACACACGACAGCTCGATGACGCCCCTCAGATCCGATCCAGCCGAGTGTCGAGGAAGAGTTCCACAAGACGACGGCGTGGGACGATCTTGATGTTTCACCGGCGCAGGCTTCGCTTAAGCTTCGCATGACGGTATGACCGAGGTGGAATATGGTGGAGGGGGCACCGACACGGCTAAGGAACGATCCGTAGATCAAACTTGTGTGTCCTAGGGTGCCCCCGCCCGTATATAAAGGAGCAGGGGGGGGGCGGGCCGCCAAGGAGGCGCGCCAGGAGTCCTACTCCCTCCGAGAAGATCTTTGTCGGTCAGACCGCATAACAACATACGTTGTTCCTTTGTCATCGGTATGTTACTTGCCCGAGATTCGATCGTCGGTATCCAATACCTAGTTCAATCTCGTTATCGCAAGTCTCTTTACTCGTTCCGTAATACATCATCTCATAAGTAACTCATTAGTTGTAGTGCTTGCAAGGCTTCAAAGTGATGTGTATTACCGAGAGGGCCCAGAGATACCTCTCCGACAATCGGAGTGACAAAACCTAATCTCAAATACGCCAACCCAACATCGCCTTTGAGACACCTGTAGTACTCCTTTATAATCACCCGATTACGTTGTGACGTTTGGTAGCACCCAAAGTGTTCCTCCGTAAACGGAGTTGCATAATCTCATAGTTACAGAACATGTATATGTCATGGATAAAAGCAGAGCAACATACTAATCGATCGTGTGCTAAGCTAATGGATGGGTCATGTCAATCGATCATTCTACTAATGATGTGACCTTGTTAATCAAATAACAACTCTTTGTTCATGGTCGGAAACATAACCATCTTTGATTAACAAGCTAGTCTAGTAGAGGCATACTAGTGACATATTGTTTTGTCTATGCATTCACACATGTATCATGTTTCGGTTAATACAATTCTAGCATGAATGATAAACATTTATCATGAAATAAGGAAATAAATAATAACTTTATTATTGCCTCTAGGGCATATTTCCTTCATCTCCCACTTGCACTAGAGTCAATAATCTAGATTACATAGTAATGATTCTAACACCCATGGAGTCTTGGTGCTGATCATGTTTTGCTCGTGGAAGAGGCTTAGTCAACGGTTCGCAACATTCAGATCCGTATGTATCTTGCAAATCTCTATGTCTCCCACCGACTAAGTCCCGGATGGAATTGAAGCATCTCTTGATGTGCTTGGTCCTCTTGTGAAATCTGGATTCCTTTGCTAAGGCAATTGCTCCAAGATTGTCACGAAGATTTTCATTGGACCCGATGCACTAGGTATGACACCTAGATCGGATATGAACTCCTTCATCCGCACTCCTTCATTAGCTGCTTCGAAGCTGCTATGTACTCCGCTTCACATGTAGATCCCGCCACGACGCTTTGTTTGGAACTGCACCAACCGACAGCTCCTCCGCTTAGTGTAAATACGATCCGGTCTGCGATTTAGAATCGTGCGAATCAGTGTCAAAGCTTGCATCAACGTAACTGTTTACGATGAGCTCTTTGTCACCTCCATATACGAGAAACATATCCTTAGTCCTTTTCGTGTATTTCAGATGTTCTTGACCGCTGTCGATGATCCACTCTGGATTACTTTGGTACCTCCTGCTAGGCTTATAGCAAGGCACACATCGTGTCTGGTACACAAGATTGCATACATGATAGAGCCTATGGCTGAAGCATAGGAACATCTTTCATTTTCTCTATCTTCTGCAGTGGTCGGGCATTGAGTCTTACTCAACTTCACACCTTGTAACACGTGCAAGAACCCTTTCTTTGCTTGATCCATTTTGAACTTCTTCAAAATTTTGTCAAGGTATGTGCTTTGTGAAAGTCCAATCAAGCGCCTTGATCTATCTCTATAGATCTTAATGCCCAATATGTAAGCAGCTTCACCGAGGTCTTTCATTGAAAAACTCTTATTCAAGTATCCCTTTATGCTATCCAGAATTCTATATCATTTCCGATCAGCAATATGTCATCTACATATAATATCGTAAATGCTACTGAGCTCCCACTCACTTTCTTGTAAATCTGAGCTTCCAAAAGTCAGTACAAACCCAAATGCTTTGATCACACTATCAAAGCGCTTATTCCAACTCCGAGATGCTTGCACCAGTCCATAGATGGATCATTGGAGCTTGCACACTTTGTTAGCTCCTTTGGATCGATAAAACCTTCTCGTTGCATCATATACAACTCTTCTTCCGTAAATCCATTCAGAATGCAGTCTTTACATCCATTTGCCAAATTTCATAATCATAAAATGCGGCAATTGCTAACATGATTCGGATGGACTTAAGCATCGCCACTGGTGAGAAGGTCTCATCGTAGTCAATCCCTTGAACTTGCCGAAAACCTTTTGCGATAAGTCGAGCTTTATAGACGAGAATATTACCGTCTGCGTCGGTCTTCTTCTTGAAGATCCACTTGTTTTCTATTGCTTGCCTACCCTCGGGCAAGTCAACCAAAGTCCATACTTTGTTTTCATACATGGATCCCATCTCGATTTCATGGCTTCAAGCCATTTTGCGAATCTGGGCTCACCATCGCTTCTTCATAGTTCGTAGGTTCATCATGATCTAGTAGCATGACTTCCGAACAGGATTACCGTACCACTCAGTGCGGATCTTACTGTGGTTGATCTACGAGGTTCAGAGTAACTTGATCTGAAGTTTCATGATCAACATCATCAACTTCCTCACTACTTGGTGTAGGTGTCTCGTAAACCGGTTTCTGCGATTTAACTACTTTCAAGTAAGGGAGAAGGTACTATTACCTCATCAAGTTCCACTTTCCTCCCACTCACTTCTTTCGAGAGAAACTCCTTCTCTAGAAAGGATCCATTCTTAGCAACGAATGTCTTGCCTTCGGATCTGTGATAGAAGGTGTACCCAACTGTCTCCTTTGGGTATCCTATGAAGACACATTTTCGATTTGGGTTCGAGCTTATCGGGTTGAAGCTTTTTCACATAAGCATCGCATCCCCAAACTTTAAGAAACGACAACTTTGGTTTCTTGCCAAACCACAGTTCATAAGGTGTCGTCTCAACGGATTTCGACGGTGTTCTATTCAGTGTGAATGCGGCCGCCTCTAGAGCATAACCCCAAAACGATAGCGGTAAATCTGTAAGAGACATCATAGATCGCACCATATCTAGTAAAGCACGATTCTGACGCTCGGACACACCATTACTGTTGTGGTGTTCGGGTGGCGTGAGTTGCTAAACTATTCCGCATTGTTTCAAATGTAGACCAAACTCAGAACTCAAATATTCACCTCCACGATCGATCGTAGAAATTTAATTTTCTTATTACGATGATTTTCAACTTCACTCTGAAATTCTTTGAACTTTTCAAATGTTTCAGACTTATGTTTCATTAAGTAGATATACCCATATCTCGCTTAAGTCATCTGTGAAGGTGAGAAAATAACGATATCCGCCACGAGCCTCAACATTCATCGGACCACATACATCTCGTATGTATGATTTCCAACAAATCTGTTGCTCTCTCCATAGTACCGAGAACGGGTTCGGTCATCTTGCCCATAAGGCACGGTTCGCAAGTGCCAAGTGATTCATAATCAAGTGACTCCAAAAGTCCATCAAGATGGAGTTTCTTCATGCGTTTACACCGATATGACCTAAACGGCAATGCCACAAATAAGTTGCACTATCATTATCAACTCTGCATCTTTTGGTTTCAACATTATGAATATGTGTATCACTACTATCGAGATTCATCAAAATAGACCACTCCTCAAGGGTGCATGACCATAAAAGATATTACTCATATAAATAGAACAACCATTATTCTCTGATTTAAATGAATAACCGTCTCGCATCAAACAAGATCCAGATATAATGTTCATGCTCAACGCAGCACCAAATAACAATTATTTAGGTCTAAAACTAATCCCAAGGTAGATGTAGAGGTAGCGTGCCGACCGCGATCACATCGACTTTGGAACCATTTTCCACGCAAGATCGTCACCTCGTCCTTTGCGGTGTTCGCAATCCGTAGTCCCTGTTTCGAGTTGCAAATATTAGCAATGTAACCAAGATCAAATACCAGTGCTCTGCGAGCTCTAGTAAGGTACACATCAATAACATGTATATCACATCTACCTTTGTTCACCTTGCCATCCTTCTTATCCGCCAAATACTTGGGGCAGTTCCGCTTCGATGAAGGACTACCGCTTGCAGTAGAAGCACTCAGTTTCAGGCTTAGGTCCGACTTGGGTTTCTTCTCTGAGCGACAACTTGCTTGCTGTTCTTCTTGAAGTTCCCTTCTTCTTCCCTTTGCCTTTCTTCTTGAAACTAGTGGTCTTATTGACCATCAACACTTGATGCTCCTTCTGATTTCTACCTCCGCAGCCTTTAGCATTGCGAAGAGCTCTGTATAGTCTTTACTAACCCTTGCATATTATAGTTCATCACGAAGCCTTTGTAGCTTGGTGGCGGTGATTGAAGAATTTCATCAATGACACAATCATCCGGAAGATTAACTCCCAATTGTGTCAAGTGATTGTAGTACCCGGACATTACGAGTATGTGCTCACTAATGTAACTATTCTCCTCCATCTTGCAGCTATAGAACTTATTGGAGACTTCATATCTCTCAATCCGGGCATTCTGGAATATCAACTTCAACTCTGGAACATCTCATATGCTCCATGACGCTCAAAACGTCGTTGAAGTCCCGGTTCTAAGCCGTAAAGCATGGCACACCGAACTATAGAGTAGTCATCAGCTTTGCTCGCCAGACGTTCTTAACGCCGTCGGTTGCATCAAGAAGCACTGGCACCCATGGTGCATCCAGACGTAACTCTTTCAGGCAGCAATGAGGATAATCCTCGAGTTACGGACCCGATCCGTGTAATTGCTACCATCATCTTTCAACTTTGCTTTCTCATGGAACGCATTAAAATTCAATGGAACAACAAAGACGAGCCATCTATCTATAATCAAACATAAACAAGCAAGATACTATCAGTACTAAGTTCATGATAAATTTAAGTTCAATTAATCATATTACTTAAGAACTCCCACTCGAAAGACATCTCTCAAGTCATCCAAGTGATCACGTGATCCAAATCAACTAAACCATAACCGATCATCACGTGAAATGGAGTAGTTTTCAATGGTGAACATCTTATGTTGATCATATCTACTATATGATTCACGCCGACCTTTCGGTCTCCGTGTTCCGAGGCCATATCTCGCATATGCTAGGCTCGTCAAGTATACCCCGAGTATTTCGCATGTGCAAAACTGGCTTGCACCGTTGTAGATGGACGAGAGCTTATCACACCCGATCATCACGTGGTGTGCGGGCACGATTTAACTTTGGCAACGGTGCATACTCGGGAGAACACTTCTTGATAATTTAGTGAGAGATCATCTTATAATGCTACCGTCAATTAAAGCAAGATAAGATGCATAAAGGATAAACATCACATGCAAATCAATATAAGTGATATGATATGGTCATCATCATCTTGTGCTTCGTGATCTTCATCTCCGGAGCACCACCATGATCACCATCGTCACCGGCGCGACACCTTGATCTCCATCGTAGCATCGTTGTCGTCTCGCCAATCTTATGCTTCTACGACTATCTCTACCGCTTAGTGATAAAGTAAAGCATTACAGGGCGATTGCATTGCATACAATAAAGCGACAACCATATGGCTCCTGCGCCATTGTCGATAACCGGTTACAAAACATGATCATCTCATACAAAAATATAGTATCACGTCTTGACCATATCACATCACAACATGCCTGCAAAAACAAGTTAGACGTCCTCTACTTTGTTGTTGCAAATTTTACGTGGCTGCTACGGGCTTAAGCAAGAACCAGTCTCACCCACGCATCAAAACCACAACGATATTTCGTCAAATAGACTCGTTTTAACCTTCTCAAGGACCGGGCGAGCCACACTCGGTTCAACTAAAGTGAGAGAGACAGCACCCACCGGTCACCTTTAAGCAACGAGTGCTCGAGCGGTGAAACCAGTCTCGCGTAAGCGTACGCGTAATGTCGGTGCTGGGCCGCTTCATCTCACAATACCGCTGAACCAAAGTATGACATGCTTTGGTAGGTAGTATGACTTGTATCGCCCACAACTCACTTGTGTTCTACTCGTGCAAAACATCAAACCATAAAAACCTAGGCTCGGATGCCTTTGTTGGGGAACGAGTAATTTCAAAATTTTCCTACGCACACGCAAGATCATGGTGATGAATAGCAACGAGAGGGGAGAGTGTTGTCCACATACCCTTGTAGACCCGAGCGAAGCGATCACAACGTAGAGGAAGTAGTCGACATTTTCCTCGCGATCCGACCGATCCCGACGCGCCATTACTCCGCGCCCAGTTCTTGACACACGACAGCTCGATGACGTCCCTCAGACTCGATCCAGCCGAGTGTCGAGGGAGAGTTCCACAAGACGACGGCGTGGGACGATCTTGATGTTTCATCTGGCGCAGGCTTCGCCTAAGCTTGCGACGGTATGACCGAGGTGGAATATGGTGGAGGGGGCACCGCACACGGCTAAGGAACGATCCGAGAACAAACTTGTGTGTCCTAGGGTGCCCCCTGCCCCGTATATAAAGGAGCAGGGGAGGGGGCGGCCGGCCAAGGAGGTGCGCCAGGAGTCCTACTCCTCCGGGAGTAGGATTCCTCCAATCCTAGTTGGAATAGGATTCCGGAGGGGAAAGAGAGAGAGGGGCGGCCCCTTTCCTAGTCCTAGTAGGACTAGGGAAGGGGAGGCCATGCCACCTAGGGCTGGCCCTTTCTCCTTTCCACCAAGGCCCACTATGGCCCATTTACCTCCCGGGGTTCCAGTAACCTCCGGTACTTCATAAATTCCTGTTTTCACCCGAACCATTCGAACTCCAAACATAGGCTTCCAATATATCAATCTTTATGTCTCGACCATTTCGAGACTCCTCGTCATGTCCGTGATCACATCCGGGACTCGAACTTCTTGGTACATCAAAATACATAAACTCATAATAACCATCATTGAAACCTTAAGCGTGCGGACCCTACGGTTCGAGAACAATGTAGACATGACCTAGAACTATTCTCGGTCAATAACCAATAGCGGACCTGGATGCCCATATTGGTTCCTACATATTCTACAAAGATCTTTGTCGGTCAGACCGCATAACAACATACGTTGTTCCTTTGTCATCGGTATGTTACTTGCCCGAGATTCGATCGTCGGTATCCAATACCTAGTTCAATCTCGTTATCGCAAGTCTCTTTACTCGCTCAGTAATACATCATCTCATAACTAACTCATTAGTTGTAGTGCTTGCAAGGCTTCATGATGATGTATTACCGAGAGGGCCCAGAGATACCTCTCCGACAATCGGAGTGACAAAACCTAATCTCAAATACGCCAACCCAACATCGCCTTTGGAGACACTGTAGTACTCCTTTATAATCACCCGATTCGTTGTGACGTTTGGTAGCACCCAAAGTGTTCCTCCGTAAACGGAGTTGCATAATCTCATAGTTACAGGAACATGTATATGTCATGGATAAAAGCAGTAGCAACATACTAATCGATCGTGTGCTAAGCTAATGGATGGGTCATGTCAATCGATCATTCTACTAATGATGTGACCTTGTTAATCAAATAACAACTCTTTGTTCATGGTCGGAAACATAACCATCTTTGATTAACAAGCTAGTCTAGTAGAGGCATACTAGTGACATATTGTTTTGTCTATGCATTCACACATGTATCATGTTTCCGGTTAATACAATTCTAGCATGAATGATAAACATTTATCATGAAATAAGGAAATAAATAATAACTTTATTATTGCCTCTAGGGCATATTTCCTTCAATACCTTGGGGCCTTTAGCCATGAAGCATCTTCCAATTCCCTCATTTGGTGAATCAAACAAGTCATAGGAGTTGAAGTTGGAGGATACGAGAGCTAGACCGGCAACACCTTCATCTTGACTGTATTCGGAGTTGGAGTGATAGCTTCTTTCGGAGTGATTGTCGGAGTCGGAGCCGGAGACCCATTCACCTACATGAGCTTGATGTTTTCTTCTTGTGTAGCTCCTTGATGACTTGTCTTTCCTCTCCGAATCCTTGCTTCTCCGAGAGGATCTTCGTTCATAACGATCATCTCTACTCCTTCTCTCTTCCGAGGTGACTCTTCTCTTGAGCTTCTTCTTCTTGGAGATTCTTCTCTTCTCTTGTGGGGAGTCGAACACTCATTTGAGTAGTGTCCGGTCTTCCACAATTGTAGCAGATTCGATCACGACTTGAAGATCTCTTTTCATCATATGATCTAGACTTTGAGCTTCTTTCCTTGCTTCTACTCTTGTAGAATTTGTTGAAGTTCTTCACCATTAGGCTTATCTCTTCATTGGAAACTAGCTTGTCACTTGAGGTTGTGGGAGCATCACATGTAGCCTTGTAAGCACCACTTGACTTGTTGTGAAGCTCTTCCTTATCTTTAAGTGTCATCTCATGAGCAACAATTCTTCCAATGACTTCGGTAGGCTTGAGATTCTTGTAGTTTGGCATCATTTGGATCAAAGTGCACACGGTGTCATACTTTCCATTCAAAGCTCTGAGAATCTTCTTGATGATGAATCGGTCGGTCATTTCTTCGCTTCCTAAGCCGGCAATCTCATTTGTGATGAGAGCAAGCCTAGAGTACATTTCATGACTCCTTCACCTTCCTTCATCTTGAACTTGTCAAGTTGACCTTGAAGAACATCTAGCTTTGATTCCTTCATGGACTCGGTACCTTCGTGCATTTCGACCAAAGTATCCCAAATCTCTTTTGCATTCTCAAGACGGCTGATCTTGTTGAACTCCCGGGACACAAAGCATTGAAGAGAATGTCACAAGCTTGAGCATTGTTTTGCAACATCCGCAATTCATCCGCTGTAGCTTCGCGATCCGGAACTTTTCCTTCCTCGAAGAACTCACCTTGCAAGCCAACACAAATAATGCCCCATGCGGCAGGGTTATGTCCAAGAATATGCATTTTCATTTTATGCTTCCAACTAGCAAAATTTGAACCATCAAAGTAAGGACCTCTCCGAAAATTACCCTCACTAGACGCCATACTCTCCTAGGTTGTGAAACCAAGCTTATGGAGTCCAATGCAATGGAAACCAATCCAATGGAGACCAAAGCTCTGATACCACTTGTAGGATCGAAAGTATGTCTAGAGGGGGGGTGATTAGACTACTTGACAATTTAAAAGTTTAGCCTTTTGATTAAGACAAGTTTTTGGCAAGTTCACAATGATGATCAAGTCAAGTATCACCCTACACATGCAATTCTAGAGTTATGGCAGCGGAAAGTAAATTGCACATGTAGTAAATAGAGGTGGAGAAGAGCAAACGCAATTTGGAGACACGGAGATTTTTCTCGTGGTTCCGATAGGTGGTGCTATCGTCAATCCACGTTGATGGAGACTTCAACCCACGGAGGGTAACGGCTGCGAGAGTCCACGGAGGGCTCCACCCACGAAGGGTCCACGAAGAAGCAACCTTGTCTATGCCATCATGGCATACACCCACGGAGGACTAGCCTTACTCGGGGTAGATCTTCACGAAGTAGGCGATCTCCTTGCCCTTACAAACTTCTTGGTTCAACTCCACATCTTGACGGAGGCTCCCATGCGACACCTAACCAATCTAGGAGGCACCACCCTCCAAAAGGTAATAGATGGTGTTGGTGATGATGAACTCCTTGCTCTTGTGCTTCAAATGATAATCTCCCCAACACTCAACTCTCCTCACTGATTTGGCTGTGGTGGAAGAAAGGATTGAGTGGAAAGCAACTTGGGAAGGCTAGAAATCAAGTTTCATCTGGTGGGAGTGGAGCAACTTGATCTCAACACAAGGGTAGGTAGTTTTCTTCTCAGAAATGTAAGGTAGGAGTGGTAGTTCTTTCTGATGGCTCTCTCCACGAATGAAGAGGAGGTGGAGGGGTATTTATAGCCTCCACACAAAATCCAACCTTTACACACATTTGACCAATCTCGGTCAGACCGAAGTTGACAACTCGGTGAGACCAAAAGTTCAAATCTTGTGAACGTTGGGATTTTCGGTGGGACCGAAAATACAATCTCGGTTAGTCCGATTCTTCCAAAGACTAGGGTTTGCCAATCTCGGTGGGACCGACTTTATCATCTCGGTGACACCGATATGATGACGTATTCTGAAGCTTGGCAACACTAGTTTCGTGAGACCGAGTTTGGAATCGGAAAATCCAAATTTCTAGGGTTTGGGTATATGGCTGAGGTGGTTCATCTCGGTGTGACTGAGTTTATGGAATCGGTGGGACCGAGATTACTTATGAGTATATGTTGGAATGAAAGATTGCTGATAGTTTGGGAGATAGATCACTAAGCACTTTGAGCAACCAGATCATTATCATAACCTCATCCCTTTTAATAGTATTGGCTTTCCTATAGACTCAATGTGATCTTGGATCACTAAACCAAAAAATAGAGTCTTGAGCTTTTGCCAATGTTTTCCTTAGCATTTTGAGGGGTCCACATCTTCAGTCATTGCCATACCCATATCATTGAACTTTCTGAAATGATACTCAAGAAGTTATTAGTTCAATGATATATATGTTGTTATTAATTACCAAAACCACCTGGGGATTAGTTGCACTTTCAACCGCGAAGGGAGCAGAAGAGCGAGAAGGAGCGCGGCCTCGGCGCAGTGGCAAAGCAGCGCGCGAGCTACTCCCGCCCCCGCTCCCAGCGAAGCGTGGCAGCGCATCTTGGCCAGGTTCGCCCATCTCCTCCTCCATGCCACGGCGAGGTGGGGCAGTGGGAGCGCCCAGCGAGCGGGCGACGTCCCAGATCTCATTGATGAGCACGTCGGCGTAGAGGCCATTGCCGTCGACTCGATGGAAAGCGAGATGGTGGGGAATGTGATGAAGTGCCTCCACTTTGACCAAGACAAAGATGCTCGTGAACTCGCTACCATGGAGGCAGGCGTGTTCGAGGCGGAACAGACTAGCGAACCCAGCTATGCTAGCCGCAACCCCACGGCGATTCCACAGCTCGAGGGGCAGCTTCTCCAAGGACAAGCTGACAACATGGCGATAGGCGAAGGAGAAGGAGTTATGTCCGGCATTTTGAGGCAGGATCCAGACGGTGCGATCCCCCAGAGGGAGGGGGCTGGCGCGCAGGGCTGCAACTTGTTCAGACTCCCGTTGGAAGATCACAAAGGCGGTCCCAACGGCGGCATCAGCGAACCACACCGCCGTGATGCCGAGGTGGTGGCGGAAGACGCACTTGAGCCATGGCAGGAAAGTGGCTTTGGGCGTGGAGATGTTGACTAGACAGACTAGGGAGTTTTGATCCGGCACCAAAGGGTAATGCACATCGAGGGACGACGGGCGGCCATGCACCACAGGCTCCATGGGAGGGGAAGAGAGCGGGTGATCGGAGCTAGAGGAGAGAGCAAGATCGCAAGAGGAATGGCTGGGGTTGAGGCGAGAGGGAGTGCTAGAACTAGTATTTAAGGCCGGGGGGAGCAGGTGGAAGAGGGGTGGAGGAAGCGTAGATGACACTGATAGGTAAGGTGACCCACGAGACGGCACGTCCAGCAAACAGCCGGATCCCGGCAATCCCGGCGACGGTGGCTGTATGCGAGGCACCGGAAACATCATTGGGACAGGTCCTTAGGCTTTCCAAATCGAAAAAGGCGATTTGGAGCAGCACCCAAGGAGGCAGGCAGCGGATATGCATTAGATAGCAACATATCCTTGTAACTGGGGGCGGCTGGCAAGGATGCCGGGCGTGGGAGGGAGATAGAGGCGGCAGCTGAAGCGTCGCCAGCATCCTCGGAGAAATCTGAGCGTAGAACGGCAGCGGATTGGCCGTGCTAGGCGGTGCGGGCAAAAAGCCAGGATTAGGGGAGAGGTTAGCAGGCCATCGATTGCGTTCATGCACGCGGCTGCATGCACGAGGGCATGCAGCAGGCGAGACGACGGCGATATCCCCCGAAACCAGGCCATGCGTATCAAGCGCACTTGATGACCTGCCAACCTGGCACAGACGGGGCTGGCACGGGGAGGGCGAGGCCCAAGTACAGAAGGAAGGAGGGCGTTAGCGCACCAGACACAGTCGCGTGCGCAGGAGCGGCCCAAACCGACGGTACGACACACAGAAGACTCCAGGGTGAAAAGCGACATCTTGACAGAGAGAAAGCCAGAGGACCAGATATCGCGGAGCACGATCTCCTTGGCGATGCTCTCATGCGCCACCTGGAAGAGGAAAATGCCATGCTGGCGCGTTTGAACGCGGTAGCCGTTGGCCCAACCCCCAAACCAGCTGACAAGGAGCGAAGCAAAAGCTTTAGGGTAAAGAAGCACGCCGTCAGTGAGGACAGTGGCGAGCACGCCGGCGGGCCGGCAGCGCCCAGCGACAGTCTCGACCGTGCCACACCCATATTTGGCCAGCATAGCATCTTCAAACTCGGGGCCAGCCATGGGCCGCGACGAGCGAGCAACCTGGGAGACTAAACGAGAGCAAGCAAGGATGGCGGGAGGAACAACAGGCGCCAGCAGGCCAGGGAAGCAGAGCGGGATGCAGCACCAAGTTTACTCTAAAGAAGAGACCAACCAGAAGTAGAGGCCTTACCGGAGAGGATCGACGTGCGGCAGGTAGAGGCACCAGAACGACGAGCTGAACGCGGTCGTATGGCAGTGGTGCAGCGACGGCCAAGGAGACCGCAGTGCAAGGAGAGACACTGCCAGCAGGGAAACCCACGAAGGCTGGGAGAGTGGCCGCCAAGGCCGGAGTGGCCAGTGGCGCGAGCGGGTGCGGCGGAGGGCACCGCGGCCGGGAAGCCCGGCGGTGTAGACGGAGCGGCCTCGAAGGTGGCCGCTGTGGCCGGGGTGGCCAGCGGCGTTCAAACCCTAGACTCTAGAGCATGGGCAACTAGAAGGGGGAAAAGTTCATCCCACCAATTTAATTTGATCCTGCCTCTCTCCTCTCTCTCTCTCTCTCTCTCATCTTGCAATTTCCATGCTATCTGTCTAGGTCTATAGCTTGCACAATCTGTGATGTGTTCGTACAAATATAGCGTGTCTTCTTGTGCTTGTGTTTTTAGTGAGAGAGGACGGTGTCGTCTTGTTGAGCTCTAGCCCTACAGGTCCGTGGACCGGAAGTAGAAAAGACTCCGGTGCCTGCTTCTCTATTTTGCATCACCGGCATTACCATAGGATCAGTATGCACGACCAGCTCCGTTTTTGTGGTAGCCATCAAAGGAGGCAACCGAAGGAGGCATGCCAAACAGTTGCCTCTTCCGTGAAAGACCACGAACCCCCAGAAGCTGGCACGTATACCATGCATGCTAGCCAGCTGATGGGCCAGCCATGCATGCATCCTGCTGCATGCGGGCGGCTGCCACAGCTTGAACCAACGGACGGCATCTCCTGTGCAGGAGCCCGGCCGCATGCATGCATGCATGTTGTCGCTTGCCTCTCGTCGTTTCCATCGTTTGATTTGCTTCACGGATCTGGTAGTACTACGTAGAAGCTGTGTGAGCCGGTCTGTGCTAGCCATCAAGGGAGGCAAGCAAGCAAGAGCGTAGGTCAAACATTTGCCTCTTATATGAAAATGAAAAACCTCTGAAAAGTTGACATGCAGCTGGTCTGGCTCTGGTCCATAGTCTGCAGCAGCTGTACAAGCAGCCTTGTAACATCTCCCGTGCCGTGGCATATTTGTCTTTCTGCACGGACTTGCAGTGTATATCTGCGTCTGTCGTGCATGCATGCATGGTCTCCTCTCTCTTGCAGTTTCCAGGATGGTCGTTCTTGTAACAGTTGCCTGTCAATTTCTAACCAAGAATGATGTCGTTCAGTGTTACAAAATAAACTAGTGCTGGCGTTAAGACGGCCGTACAAATGTACACTTATCTTATGTCTAAAACCATCGTATTATTCCATGTGATACTCTGGGCACTTTTAGAAAAAAAGTAGAAGCTGCTAGGGTGTCTGTACAAGCAATAAAGCTTTCTTAATTTTGCCCAATTTGGTGCCCTAGCTAGCCCGTCCTGTGTGCCTCCATCTTCATCAAATCTCACCACCTCCTGAACAAAGAACATTCATCCTGTAGGCGTGGTATAAATGAAGTAGAGTGTACTTGTAGAGCAAATGATTAACATTCAATAAATGAAGTGGAAGGTGCATGCGAAGCATGGGTCCAAACAAATGCACATTAAATGAACGGCGCGCGAGTTGCCTAGGACCGTTGCAAGTTCACCATCGCAGCACGATCGACGAGGTGACGCTCACGGACTGTGTCGTTCAAATGGGACTCAAGGCCGCCAGGTCTCTCCCTCTCCATTCATCTCGTGCATCTTGTGTTGCAACGAGCGGGAGGGAGGTGGAGAACGAGAGGGGTGGGTCGCGACGTGTGGCACCGCATTACCTTATCCGTGACACGTCGATCGGATCGGCATGGGAAGGGAACTAGGGAAGGCTACACCTACGACTATGAGACCAGCATGCAGGCAGAGAGATGGCTACCATGCTGGACGGCCACTCGGTCTCGATCCGTCGGGTTGTTCGTTGGGTCACGAGGAGCGTCCAATCAGTCTCGATCCATCAGGTCGTTTCGCCCGGTTTCCTAGTAAGATCGAACACCAGAGGCCACCATGTTGCGTCTACAGGCTTCAGGTCGCAGCACTCAACCAGCAAGCGCTCCACTGGTTGTCAAGTCATCAAGTGACTTGCTGATCCACCCTAGCCGGAGATTCAAAGCCATCCATGCTACCGCTCTCGTGCAGCAACACACACCTGCAAGAGAGGAGACCAACCGACACGCACACCCTTTTTTTTTCTTTTGTCTTTTCACACTTTTTTTTGAAAAGAAAGGGGTTACCCTCCGTCCCAACTTTTATTAAAGCCAAGGCAACCACGACAGGACCAGACTGTTAAACAGCTCTCGACGATAACCAAAATAGCTGCCACAGAACACACACGCAAGAGTTTAAACTTCTACCCTATTACATCTCTCACAGAGAGTGTTTCCAGAAATGTAGGTAGAGTACGGCTGGAGAGAGTGGTACAAGAACAAGATGATAATACACCCCCCCCCCCCAAGCTCCATTACCCTGGCTACGTTTAGCTAGTCCAGGCGATTCTAAGCTGTTCCCCTCTTCGCCGATCCAAAAGTCTTAAGCACCGAAGAAGTAGAGCACCCTGGACCTCTGAACACAGGATTTTCCACTGTCTGATAGTTGCCCCCACCCGATCCAACACAAAGCGTATACTTCGACATCTTCTCCCTTGAAAGACAAAGTCATTACGCGAATGCCATAAGCACCACATGGTAGCAGAGGTAGCAATGTTAATAGCTTCACATTGTTTCTTCTTCTTCCAGAAGGAACATAACGATGTAAAAGAGACAAGCGGGGTTATATTAAAAGCTTCGGCAATCACAGCCCAAATTTTACTCACGACAATGCGTTCAAATTGTAAGTTTTGAACTGATTCCGGTTCAGCACAAAAGACACAGGTCATATCTTCAACATGCCTTCTCATTGCAAGATTATCTCTAGTTAAGCTTTTGTTATTGTACATCAGCCACATGAAAACGTGAATATTAGGGGGAACTTTTATCTTCCATATGAAATCTTTAATATCATAGGAAATCGCGCCAAAGTTAATCATCTTATAATAGGATTTAACAGAATATTGACCAGAAGACTCCAAGCTCCAAATGGGGCTATCTGTTTGGGAGGACAATGTAGTTTGTTTAACCAGATCTGCTAAAAGGTTCCATTTATTATAATGGACTCATCCACACATTTCCTAAAAGTGAGCCGAAGTTTTGAGGGAACAGACTTGGGAAAGAGTGGCATCTTGTTGTTGGCAAATACTATATAAATCCCAGAAAGCAGTTTTGAGGGAACATTCCCCCACCCAATTATCATGCCAGAAAGCAATGTGCTCACCATTCCCGGGGTCCATCTCCAAAAGGTTTTTGCTGTGGCAAAAGCCCAAGAAATGATTTTCCAAAAAGGAGAAGCCAGGGCAGGTTTGTCATAGAAAATGTTAGGTTGTCTGTAGCATATTTAAAACATAAAAGCTTTTTCCAATCTCCCCCCTCCCATCATAAAATCTCTTCCCCCACGAGGCAAGAAGAGCCATATTAAAGTCCTTGAGGTCAAAAACCCCCAAACCACCAAACTCTTTCCTTCTAGCCACAAGGCCCCAACTAGCTAGGTGGTACTTATGGATATCACCCACATTGCCCCAGAAAAAAATGTGACATTTGGGAAGAAATCATGTCAATAGCCCATTTAGGGAATTTCATCATAGCCATGAGATAGGAGGGAATACTAGCAATGCAGGTAGTTAATAAGATCAACTTGCCTCTATAAGGCAAGAGTTTGCCTAACTAACCAGCAATGTTTCTAATAATCCTATCAATAATAGGTTGTAGGTCCTCCCTCCTGAGCTTTTTAAAATGCAGGGGGACCCCAAGATATTTGAAAGGAAATTCACCAAATTGACAGCAAAAAATCTGGGCAAATTCCTTGGACATTGCATCAGAAACATGAATAGTATGCAAACCACTTTTGTGAAAATTGATCTCTAAGCCAGAAGGCTTTTCAAAGCATGTCAAAATCCACAAGTTTTTGGCATATTCCAGGAAATCTTGGATAGAGAGAATGGTATCATCTGCATATTGTAAGCTAACCACCCCACCAAGAATGGCATGGGGGAGGAGCCCACCAATTAAACCATAATTGACAACTTTAACTAGCATCTTAGAAAAGACATCAGCTACCAAATTAAATAGCAAGGGGGGTGAGGGTCACCTTTTTCAGCCCTTTCTTACCAAAAAAATGGGGTCCATTGGTATCATTAATCCTAACTTGGAAAGTCCCATGTTTCAGGGTACTGAGAACCCAAGTCACCCATTTTCCCCCAAAGCCTCTAGAAAGAAGCATTTCCTCCAAGAAATTCCAACTGAATGTATCATAGGCTTTTTCATAATCAAGTTTAAGAATTAACCCACTAGAATTAGATCTGTGTAGCTCATGAATAACTTTATATGCCATAACTACACTCTCCAAGATAAATCCACCCTTAATAAAAGTTGTTTGATTGTGAGAAATGATTTTGTCACAAATGGGGAGACCCTTGTATTCATAGCCTTTGAGAAAATTTTCACGGCACAGTTACTAAGGCTGATAGGCCTAACGTTTTTCATCTCTCTGGCCTGGGGGCTTCTGGGGATAAGGGTGATGATGACATAGTTAAGCTTATAGATATCCAAATCCCCCTTTTCAAATCCCTAACCATCCACATAAAATCATCTTTAATCAAGTCCCAGAAGTTTTGGTAGAAAAGGAAAGACAACCCATCTAGACCAGGAGCTCCACTAGCATGGGAGCTCATGATTGCTTCCTTAATATCCTCCTCAGAAAAGGGTTTCTCTAAGTTAATCCGTTCTTCTTCATTGATCATCTCTACCTCAGACCAGAAACCAGCACCTTAGATGTATGTCTCATTTAGGTTCACTCTTTTTTGATACAACTCTTTCTCCTTTTTTCTCTTAATAGATAACAGATGCATGCCTGGCCAGCTGCATGCTGCTGACAAAATGGGCTTGATTTTTGCGCTAGAGACCTGGCAGTGCTAGAGGATGGTCATTTGCTATAGAACAAAGCCACGGACAATTTTCTTTTGTTCGACTGGGTACAATAAGAGCATAAGAACATCAACAGCAAAACCATTTCTTTCTTCCTAAACGTCTTTCATTAATTGTGTATTCACTTCGCGCCAATCACCGGTCATGACGGTGACACTTATGTATTTCCGTCTCAATATGATAATTACCCGTGGATTTCTTTGAAACATATATATTTCGCAAACAAAGATGCTAAGCATACGAAGAGCACACGTAAGCTAAACTTTGTTATAGTTGAGCCAGCCGCCGCCTCCAAAAAGTTAGGGTTCTCTGCCTCCCGCCGGCACCGGTTCGTCCCGTCTCCGGTGGCCTCAGGGCCATGAAGACGGAGTGGACCTCGGTCCTTGCCGGTGGGAGGGCTCCGTTTTTAGATCTTTTTTTGAGTATGGTTAGGGTTTGTGTCCTGCTCAGGAAGGCGAGACGGCGCCGGCTCTCTGAAGATGGAATAAAGGTCTCCCCGCCTATAGCCTCCGTTCCGGTGATGCGTCTAGCATCATGGGTGGGCGTGTGGAGGTGTGTCTTCGGCGGATCTATCTTTGATGGATTTGCTCGGATCTGTTCGTCGTTCGTCTTCTTTCGTGTGTCTTTTTTTTAGAAAAGGAGGTTAAGACCCCCGGCCTCTGCATCAATCGATGCATACGGCCATCTTTATTTATTATTCAATATAGGTCTAACAAGAACATACATCAAGCCACCCGAAGCCACCGCTCGTACCTTCAAAACTCGATAATGTGGAGTGCTCTCACTCCCCATATCTAGAACCAGTGTGGTCGCCGATCCATCCACATAACGTATCGGAACCCACAACTGGTGCAACAGACCTAAAGCGTACACCACATGCACACGTTTTAGACGTCACCATCATCATTGAACCGCTGATCCATCTTCAGGAAAGAGATCTGCATCATCCTTGCCAGTCCATCCATCCGTCGACTCCACCACGGCGCTATCGCCCCGCGCTCGTCCGTCCAGATGCAAAGATTCTGGACACCTCCGCCAGTACTCCACGCGAGGGACAGAAGGCACTAGGAAAACTCATGGGGCATCTTCCCACCTTAGACCACCACCACGGCCATCGGGTGGACGTCCATGTCTTGGCACGAACCTAGCTGCTGCCACTCCACGCCCACATGACTCACAGTGCAGCATCCACACCATTGGAGTCGGCGCTCCAATGCTAGAAGCCGACAGGGAACAGTGAGCGTGCCCCTCGCTCGTCAGCGCCAAACTCTGACATTGATGCCTCGAGCCTCCTTGTGCGATCGTCGTTGCCCTCGCACTGGACGATAATCCTCTTTGCGCCGTCAGTGAGTGCGACACATGACCACCGTCATCATGCCTGCAAATATGCCGACGCGCCTGCAGATGCACTATTGCGCCTCTTGATCTCCTTGTCGTGGTCGTTGAGGGCCGCCGCCCCCGCCACAGTGACCAACGGAGGCTGCCGCCGCCATGACTACTCGCTCCTCTGTCGCCGATTATTTTGTGCCTGTCTTCGCCAATGCGAACGCCGGCACCACCAGCTGCACTTCCTGGTGATCCAGCATTCCAATCCATCCCAACCCGGACGGCCCCAGTGGTGATGAACTAGCTGCTGTAGAATTTTGTGAGGAGGGCCCCTTCGGTCTCTGGCGTGCGCCATCGCCATGGCCGAAAAGGGAGAGCCCATGGACGACGCCTTCGCCATCGCGGCTCCCCGCAGCATGCTACCGACCTCCTCACGGCTCTGCCGACTTGACCGACCAGCCGCGGAGTCTCCTGACGGCCCGGCACAAGCAACTCCGCGTGCTGCCATACCTGCCGAGGAGAGGGACCGGCGAGGCCTCCGGCAGCTCACAGGCTGGCTGCAGCCACGACCCCGGGGCCATCCCAGCCCCGCATCATCCCGTGGCGAGGTGCTCCTGCAGCTGCAGGCCATCCGCCCCCCGCGGCCGCCATGGTTGAGGGACGAGATGCGAAATCGCCTCTCCGTGAAAAACGGATCTGGTGGTTTCTTTCGTGTGTCTTGAGGTTGGATCCTTTTGATCTACACTCTTCATCTACGGCGGTTGCTATTCTGGTACGTTGGTTCTATGAGGCCTTAGCACGACGACTTCCCGACTCTCTACTACAACAACGTTTGTCCGGCTCCAACGAAGGAGGGGCGATGATCGCGGCGCGCCTTCGTCTCGCTTCAGTGCTTGTAGTCGTCGCTATGTGGTATACGGATATTGATGTAATTTTTATTATTTCTAGTGTTCGTTGTACTATCATGATTAAAGATGTATAGATTGGAAATTTTCTGGCCAAAAAAAGAAAAGGAAGGAGAGCGTACGTAAGGTTACTATAAACATGACACGCCAAACTAACCTAAACACCCTCTCTCCCCCCTCCCGTTTTTCGGGGGGCCACCCTCCCCTAAACACCAATCATATTCTTCCACGTTGGTTAGTATCGTAAACGTAAGTAGTTTCTTTACGTAAGTCTAGCATTGCCTTTGGTAGACATGCTTTACTCGTGTTCTCTTGTCCAGCAATTGTACAAACCAAAAGTCCTAGATGTATTACCATGCAAGTAAAATCCATCAAGGCACACACGTTAAGTTGGATAACAGCGAGACGTTTTCCTACCCTAGCCGCCGCCGCCACCAGGCGACTAGGGCGAGGCACTTTTCCTCCGATCTCCACCGGCCGGTGCGCTGGCCCCCTCTCCCTTCGACTGCTGCTCCGGCGGCAGGAGGGAGGGGGGACCCCGTTCCTCCGCTCTGTAGTTAGGTTTTGAATTTTGTAGGTCGTGGTGCGTCGTTGGGGTGGTGGGAGCGGCGCCCGGACGAATAAATCTTCCTCAATCCCACTCCCACACCGGCGGTGTCCTTCATGGCGGCGTCTCGGAGTTGATGGCATCGTGTCTCTGTCGATCCCTCAGATCGACAACGTTAGGGTTCATGGATGGTGTTGACGAGGCGGCGGCGGCAACTCCATCAGGTGTGTCTCTCTTACGCTCTGTCCCGTTCTTTGTCGCGTTGTCTCCGACGCCATGGTGGAGCAGGAGGTTTTGTCGTTCAGAGTACGCGCAGCGGTTGTCTACGCAAGTGACAAATGAAAGATGGAGTATCTTGTGTTGGGTGCGTGGTCGGAAGGCGGGCAGTTCTGGTTTCCTTCTCCGACGTCGTTGTCATGCGAGGGTGTCAATTCTGAAGTTCGATAGCGTGTCCGGGGACATGTTGCCCCGGTCTGATTCTTTCAACGGCTATGGTTTTGCTTTTGGCAAACTACTTTGGAGGTCCGTAAAGCTGCTGATCAGCGATGGAGCCGCGTCGAGCTTGGGCGAAGAGGTGATCTGTGTTTTTACCCTTTGGTGGCCGCTTCGGTGCTGTCGAAGGAAAGGGACAGACGCTGGTATTTTGCATAGGATTTTCCTATCTTTTCAGTCATGTATGGTCGGTGCTTACGTGCCTTGTAACTTGATCTTTATTCTATATAAATGAGACACGTATTACCATGCAAAAAAAAGGCACACACGTTAACCTCAGAATACCTACCAACTCTAGCTCTCCTTATAGTCCCAAGTTTCCAACGAAAAAACATCGATAAATAAATCCAAAAGACGCATTCGAAAACAAAAATCCTAAAGATGGTGAAAAGCTTCGTCCCTATCTTGCAGACGCAGCGCACAGAAGACAGCTGAACTCTGCCTTCCCTCCTCATCTCTTCCGCCCGCCTCCCCTCTCGTTGCGATATCAAGAAGAGCATGGTCGAGCAGGTAACGAAGCACACGTGGGGCTCTTGCGCGCCGACGGCCCTGCCGGCTACGAACGAGCTCGAGGAGATGGCGGAGCTGCCGTCAGGGTGGCTGCAGATCGCCAGCGCGCCGACAGCCGTGCCGGCTACGAACGAGCTCGAGGAGACGGCGGAGCTGCGGTCCGGGTGGCTGCAGATCGCCACCACCTCCTCCGCGACCACGAGAAAGCGCCGGCGAGCTGGGGCACCAGGTAATCAGTTAGTTTACACCGATGCATACGGGTAGGAAGTTGCCGAGATATGTTAGCCTGCAGTGTGTATGTGGAAAAGCTAGCACCTGACATGCATCGACCTCGCGGCGCGCGCGCAGACCCGGGCGCGGAGGTGGTGGCGCTCTCGCCGCGGGCGCTGCTGGAGCCGAAGACGTACGCGTGCGAGGCCTGCGACCAGGGGTTCCTGCGGGAGGCGAAACTGCAGACGCACCGGCGGTGGCACGGCGTGCCGTGGGAGCAGCCGGCGAAGCGGCAGGCCGGCAATGCCAATGCGGCGCCGCCGGCCCGGAAGCGGGTGTTCGTGTGCCCGGAGCCCAGCTGCGTGCACCGCCACCCCTCCCACGCCCTGAGAGGCCTCGCCGGCATCAAGAACCACTTCCGCCGCAAGCACGTCGCCCCCCGCCAGCGGGCATGCTCCCACTGCTCCGGGTCCTACGCCGTGCACGACGGCTACATTTCCCACCTCAAGGCATGCTGCGCCCGCCTCAGCTACCCCTGCCACTGCGGCCGCGTCTTCTTCCGGTACGTAATTTACGACGTGATTATTGGTTCCCGGCGCTCTATACTACTAATTGGTGGCCGCGTCTCCAAATGCGGTGCAGGGTGGACAAGTTTGCAAAGCACCAGTACACGTGCAGCGGCGGCCCCCCACAAGCGGATGTGTCGTCGGCGCCGGTGCGCGAGGCGTTGTTGGAGCCGCGGCAGCCGGCGGCAGCACTGTCCCTGTCAAGCTTCCCCGGCCCGTTCAGCGACATCCTCATCGACGCGGCAATGCGGAGCCCGGCCGCCCCCACGTTCCACCGGCTCTTCGACGAGGTGCCGCCGCCCGACACCAGTTGCGTCGGGCACGACCTCGAGCTGCGGCTCATGCTGCCATCGTGCCACGCAGCGCTGCGCTCACCGCCGGCGCCCATCTCCCGGGGAGACGACGACGCCATCCAGCTGCAGCTTTCCATGGCCCTATGGAGCGGCGACAGTTAGTTGGACTGGCCGAAATGGACAATGTCTAGCTTGCCATCTTGGACTGCCGCTTAGTTGTTTCCTTTTTACCGGCGCAGTAATTTTGAGTGTTCTGAAATGATCGTGTTCTGAGTGTTCTGAAATGATCGAGCTGCATGAAAGCTGTAATTTTGATGTCCATGAATGGTTCGTTAGTGAAATCAGAGAGAGCCCCTCTTTCTTTTAATACCTAAAAAATAAGTAAGGTTCTTTTTCCTGCACTAGGTAATTGCCCGTCCGTTGCAACGGGAGAACAATAGTCATTTATGCATTGGTGATATATTTAGGTCATGCTTTCAAAAGTAAATCAACCAAGAGCTCTTTACCCTCCTATTGGTATAGTATAAAACATGTGCAATACATGTATTAGTTGATCAAATAGACATATATAGATTGTATATAGTTAAATCCACATGCATTGCTATGGAGAAAAAAAATACGGTCACCGAAATGCAACTTTGTCATTTCCTAATTAATCAGGGGCACCTTGTTCCACCATCAACTATCTTTTCACTTGTTGAGTATATTGTGTACGTGTATATGTGTGTGTAGGGCCCACCTCTTGTTTTCCCTGTATAGTTGAGGTTGTGGCCCACCTCTGTACTTATATATACGTGCCTGGTGCACCGAGTAATACATCGAGATTGCACAGCCCATATCGTGTCCTTCTACATGGTATCTATCGCAGTAAGATCCTAACCCTAGCCGCCGCCGCCGCCGCCGCCGCCGCTGCCTCGCGCGCCGCCGCCGCCGCCGCCGCCGCCTCCCGCCGCCGCCGTTACCAACCGCCGCCGCCGCCCATCTCCCTTCGATCGCCCGCCGCGCTTCGTACCGCCGCCGCCCCACACGCTCCGCCGGCCGCCGCGGGCCACCACCACAGCCGCCGCCGCCTCTCTCTCCGAGACCGCCGCCGCTGCTCCCGCCAGCGCCGCGCTCTCTCTGCTCGCGCCGCCGCCCCTAACCCACCAGCGCCGCCGCCCCTCACCCGAAGCGCGCGCGCCCTCACCCGCCAGCGCCGCCGCTCCCTCTGCCCAAGCCGCCGCTCCCTCCTGCTCGCGCCGCCGCCCCTCACCCACCCACGCCGCGCCCCTCACCCGCTCGCCGCTGCTCCCTACCACCCGACCCTGCTGTCACCATGAGTTCCTCCTCCTCCACCGTCTCCAACCCGTTCGCCGGTCCTGATGTCACCCTCGTCCGCGATCTCAACATCCACGAGCGCGTCCCGGTCAAGCTTGATCACACCACCGCCTCCTACTCCGCGTGGAAGCGGTATTTTTCGCTCGTGTTCCGCGAGTACCTCCTTCACAGTCACGTGGGCGGCACCGTGGACTCGCGCTCATGATCCACGACGAGGTGGATGATCCTCGACGCCACCATCATCCGCTGGTTCTACCTCACCATCTCCGGCGACATCTTCCACACCGTGGTGAGCAGCGAGATAGCGCCCATGCGGTCCGGACCAAGCTCAACGGCCTCTTCACCGACAATCGGCTGCAGCTTAAGGTCCTTCTCTATGGTGAGTTTTACGGTGCCAAGCAACTTGACTCGTCCATCGATGATTTTTGCATGCGCCTCAAGAAGCTCGCCGATGAGCTCCGCGATCAGGGGAGAAGATTGGCGGCGAGCTCCTCATCAGCACCCTCTCCGCGGCCTCAACGAGGACTTTGGGAACGCCGCCCCAACCTCACCCTCATCCGGAGCCCACCTTCGGCAAGGTGGTTGCGTACCTCAAGCTGGAGGAACGCCGGATGCGGGCGGCCCGGACGCGCCACCCACACCGCCCTCGTTGCGGCACCTGGGGTTCGGCCCGCCACCGCCCGTCGGCCGCCGCCCGCAGCGGCCCCGCTTCCGCCGGGCTTCCGCCCGCCCCCCTGCCACCTTCCGCCGCCCAGCCGGCGGCCAACGGAGGAGGCCGTCGCGGGCGCGCCGGGTGGCCGCAGCGAGGAGGCGGCGGCGGTGCTCGAGGAGGAGCACCCGACAGCAGCAGCCGGCTCCTCGGCCAGCGGCCCGGTACGCCGGTCGAACCCGTGGACGGCGTCGCCCACGCCTATTCCATGCCGGTTCCACGGGCTCCTACTCCGGTCTTCTTGGCCCCGGCCTCCGTCACACCAGGCGTACTACGCGCGCCGCAGCCCTATGCGGCGCCCTCGAGCAGCAACCGCCGCCAGCGGGCCGCTTCTGCCCCGACGTCTGCGCCGTCCCTCCCACCGGCGGCGCCGTGGGACCCGGCTCTCCTGGCGGCTCTCCACACCGCCCCCTCTCCGTCTACCTACACGGCGGCGGCGGTGGTACATGGACATCGGCGCCACCGCTCATATGGCGGCGTGCCCGTAACCTCCATCTGCTCATCCTGTCCACACCTCCAACGCATCACCGTCGGTGGCAGCTCTTCTCTTCCTATCACCCATATTGGACATGCATTTTTTCCGTCTAACTCCACTCCTATATCCATGTCTAATATTCTTGTTTCTCCTGATCTTATTAAAAATCTTGTTTCCGTTCGTTCTCTTACACGTGAAAATCCGGTGACCGTTGAATTTGACGAATGTGGTTTTTTCATTAGGGCGCTTCGACGCGGATGGTGCTCCACCGATGTGACAGCCCCGACGAGCTCTACCCAGTTCACTCCGCCACCTCCACCACTTCCGCCGCCCCCGTCGCCCTCGCCACCGGAGTGGATCTTTGGCACGCTCGCTTGGGTCATCCTAATCACGCCACCCTTCGCCACATACTCGGAGTTTTTCTTTCACGTGTAATAAACGAGGATCACTCGTGTCATGCATGCCGCCTTGGCAAACATGCTCGCTTTCGTTTAGGCCTTCTTCCTTTGTTGCATCGTACCCGTTTGAGTTGATTCATAGTGATGTTTGGACATCTCCTGTTGCCCGAATGTCGGGCTTTCTTTATTATCTTGTTATCCTTGATGATTTTTCGCATTATGTGTGGACCTTCCCGTGCGCCGCAAGTCGGACGTCATCTCCACGCTTGTCGGTTTTACTCTTATGTCCGCACGCAGTTTGGCGGCCCATTCTTGCGTTGCATGCAGACAACGGGAAGGAGTTCGACAACACCGCTGTCGCGATCTTCTCGCCACACATGGCACGATTTTTCGTCTCACTTGCCCGTACACCTCGCAAAGCGTAGCGGTCGTGCTGGCGCATCGCCGCACTCTTAATGACTGCCTTCGGACTTTTCTTTTTCACGCCAACGTGCCCCCGCGCTTTTGGCCTGACGCTCTTGCCACCGCTTCTCTTTTGATCAACATCCGTCCATGTCGTACTCGCGGGAACTTTACACCTCATCATCTTCTATTCGGTGCACCTCCCTCTTATGACGGCCTTCGCATCTTCGGCTGCCTGTGCTACCCTAGCATCGCTGCCACTGCACCTCATAAGCTTGCACCCCGCTCCGTCGCCTGCATCTTTCTCGGCTACCCACCTAACACTAAGGGTTATCGCTGCTACGATCCAGTCTCTCACCGTGTTTTCACCTCCAGACACGTTTACTTTGATGAGATGGTCTTCCCGTTTCAGCAGCAGGCACCCCTCATCGTCTCGTCACCGCCGGCCACCGGCGGCTCATCGACGACCTCGTCAGGTGGACAAGCCCGCTTCGCTCGTGGACCGCCTCTGGGCTTTGGCGGTCCACGGGCCCTCCCGCCGGCGCCCTCCACGGCGGCGCCCGCCGTCACCCGCCGCCCCGACTTCGGGCGCCCGGGTCGAAGCGCCTCTACACCGCCGCCGTCCCGGCTGCCTCGCCCGGCCTCACCGTCGGCCGCCTCGCCCGGCCTCGCCGCGGGAGCCTCGCCCGGTCTCGCCCGGCCTCGTCGCCGAGAGCCTCGCCCGGCCTCGCCGCCGGCCGCCGCCGGCTCCTTCACGGCCGCCTCGCCCGGCCTCGGGCGCAGCGGGTCGGCCGCCTCCTCGTCGGCCACCTCGGCGCGGCCTCTCGCCGCCGCCGCCGCCCGACTTCGCGGCCCCGTGGCCCCGACCGCCACATCACCCGAGCTCGTGCGGCATTCACTGCCCGAGCCTCCGGTACTCGCGTGATGAGTACGTCCTCGCCGCCTCGCGCGGAGCCGTCACCCATTCTGCGTCGCCCGCGCCGCCCTCGTGATCCTCAGCGGCTTGCGGCGATGCGCAGAAGAGTTCGACGCTCTCTAGCGGAACCGCACACGACTCGGTGCCCGGCCTCCCAGCGCCAACGTCATCACCGGCAAGTGGGTCTTCCGCCATAAGACCCGCTCGGGACGGTTCACTTGAGCGCTATAAGGCTCGCTGGGTGGTCGCGTTTCCGCCCGGTAGGCTGGAGTCGACTTCACGGAGACGCGTTGCCCGGTTGTCAAACCGGGCACGATCCGCACTGTCCTCCAGCTTGCCGTCTCTCGCGGCTGGCCCGTTCACCAGATGGATGTCTCCAACGCCTTCCTCCACGGCCATCTTGAGGAGCAGGTGTTTTGTGAGCAACCCACCGGCTTTGTCGACGCCTCCTTGCCCGGCCACGTGTGCCTGCTGTCGCGCTCTCTCTATGGGCTCAAGCAGGCACCCCGCGCCTGGTACCAGCGGATCGCCGGGTTTCTTCAGACAGTGGGCTTCAGCGTCACTCGCTCGGACGCCTCCTGTTTGTCTATCGCCACGGTGACACTCGCATATTTGCTGCTCTCGTCGGCGACATCATCTCGACAGCCTCCTCCGCAGCCGTTCTTCAGCAGATCACTCTGCGGCTGCGTGACGAGTTCGCTATCAAGGATTTGGGTGCTCTCCACTACTTCCTTGGCATTGAGGTCGTTCGGCGCCGGACGGCTTCTTTCTTCATCATGCAAGTATGCCCATGAGCTTCTTGGCGTCTTGGCATGCTCAAGCGCCATCCGTCGCTACTCCTGTTGACACGAAGGCCAAGGTCTCCGCTCTTGAGGGTTCGCTGCGTCGGATGCTCCGTTCTACGGTCTATTGTCGGCGCTCTTGATTTGACTCTCACCCGACGGATCTTGAAGATGCTGTCCAGCAGGTGTGTCTCCACATGCACGCCCCTCGTGACTCTCACTGGACTCTCGTGAAGCGGATCCTTCGCTACATCCGCGGCACAATGTCCCTTGGGTTGACACTCACGGCGTCCGCTTCTTTGGAGATGGTGGCCTACTCCGATGCAGACTGGGCCGGCTGTCCTGACACTCGCCGGTCCACCTCTGGCTACTGTGTCTACCTCGGTCCTTCGCTTGTCTCGTGGTCGTCCAAGCGACAACCCACGGTGTCGCGCTCTAGCGCCGAGGCTGAGTACCGAGCTGTGGCCAACGCAGTCGCCGAGTGCACCGGCTTCGGATAAGCATTTCAGAGCTACATCACGATGTTTCCTGTGCTACGGTTGTTCATGTGACAACGTCTCTGCGGTGTACCTATCCGCCAACCCGTTCATCATCGCCGGACGAAACACATCGAGCTGGATATTCACTTCGTGCGCGAAAGGTGGCTCTTGGACGCATGCGGGTTCTCCATGTGCCCACCGCTCAGCAGTTCGCTGATGTGATGACGAAGGACTGCCGACTTCCACCTTTGAGGAGTTTCGTTCCGATCTCTGCGTCCTTGGCGCCGCTCGATCTGGGGGGTGTTGAGTATATTGTATACGTGTATATGTGTGTGTAGGGCCCACCTCCTATTTTCCCTGTATAGTTGAGGTTGTGGCCCACCTCTGTACTTATATATACGTGCCTGGTGCACCGAGTAATACATCGAGATTGCACAGCCCATATCGTGTCCTTCTACATCACTCAAGAACCAACAAAACCTAGTTTAGTGTTACAATCAAATGGCATCAAAGTACTAACAAAATGGTCCTTCATATCTACTTTCTTATGCATTGTCGGTGGACAGATTATGAGAAGAAACAACATTATTCAATTCCTTGTGCATATCTGAGTTAAAAGATGAAACCACGGTAATTATCCAATTCAAGGGCGAAGAAGATACATAATTTAGTTCATAGTATATCTGCATGAAAAGAATAGTCATGGTTAAACTGAATAAAACATTGAATCACTGCTTTTGTAGTTGTGTCCACTGTGATCTTTTTCTCTAACCAAAAAAACATTAAATAGCAACTTTCCAGGAAAGTCTACGTAGGGGCACAATTCGCACTCCTAGGTCACCGCTGATCAAAGTATATTCCATCAGCTTCCTTTCGTCTTCACACAACTCATCAACTTCATCTCCATAGCTTACAAAAAGAATGAGCTTACCAATATCCTGACTTCGGTCTATAGTACATTTAGAATGGTTATTAAAAGAACATTTAGAATAGTTATTTTTAAACTACCAAAAAATTTAGAGATGTGGTGTGTGATGTGATTTGTGACTAACAGGCATTCAAAAGTACTTTTGCATGCTCAAGGCGGCATGAAATGTTCAGCAAACAACTCGTGGAAAGAACAAGAAATTGCTAAATTACAATATTACTAACAAAATATGCATATAATAGATATAGGCCTGCCCTGATTACTGATATAAGTGCAACACATCTCTCCCCTTGCAATCCCAACAAACAAATGGCACAAATTAGGATTGGGCTATTACTGTACAAGATCACCTGTGAACACAAATCACGAATATAGTTTATCACCTGTGAACTTGCTCTTGTGCGGTCAAGATAGTGTGTTACCTACGCGTACACGCACAGTTATGTGAAGCTCGCCCTCCGACCAATCGCATATCAGCCGGCCGAGCTGTCGCCGATGGCCGAGATCTGCTTCAACACAGCTCACAAGCTCTCTCCACACAGAAGTATTCTGATTGAGAAAAAGAGCAGCACGTTCATGTTGTTTTCCCATATAACAAGAATTAGATTGACTTAGCTAAACAGACAGCTCACGTCTTTCTGAATCAATGAAGATTGCATGGCGGGAAACGAAGTGCTCATGGAACCAGCAGGACCATTGGACAAGGATGCTCACCTTGGTCTATAGAAAAATAGCCTCTACCGGCGGCGGCTGGGACAAGCCAGGGCTATTTCGTCCCGACGGGATTCCGCGCTACCGCGACCGGATCGTAGGAGGTCGTCCTCGTTGGCGTTGGATGACACCAGCGAGATTTCAGGCGACCGTGGCTGTATCGTAAGATGGTCGTCCAGTCGTCCTCCTTGGCAGATCACGCAGCGGCAGGGGAGGAGGGAGGAGGTGGGCGATGTCTCAGGTGGCGGCGGCCGGTGGGCGAGGGTAGCGCTAGCCGCTAGGGCATTCTGGCATTGCATGGGAGCTGGGGAAAGGTTGGGCCAGGACGGGGGAGAAAATTGGGCTGCGCTCGTTGTTTCGTGTTTTTTTAGAAGGAAAATAAGCGCTCGCGACGGATGGGGTGTCGACGAAGGACGAAGCGGGGTTCGACGTAAGGGGGGAGACGGAACATTACATAATTTTTAGGTAGTAGAGAAGCAGACCGCGTTCCGCCCAGTTTTCGTTCGCCCCTGCACATCCCTCCTCCACCGCAACCCTCATCCCCTTTTTTTGTGCCTCGGTCCACCCTCTCCGGTGCTTCTCCCTTCTTTCCCAGGCCCCAGCGCACCTACCCCAAACTCTGCACGCCACCACATCTTCCACCCCTCGTCATCACCGCCGCACTGCATGAGCCTCTTCTTCTTACTCTGTTTTGCCATCATCTCTGCCCTGCGCGGAGCCTTTCATCGATCTGGTCATGTTTCCCGTTCGACATCGCCCTGCCGCGCTCGTCTACCCTATGATGTCGTATTGGACGCGTGGGGCAGCGTTGTGGGTTGCAGCCATAAAATTTCTTCAACCATTAACTGCAGTTAACTAACACCTTGTGTTAGAAAAAAAATCATTGTGTTATTCTGTGTTTGTGAGCAGTCTATCAGGATTCAGTTCAGTTGGAGGGTCTTCTATGGCTGTAACATAAGAAATAGTACGCATCTAGCCATCCAAGATCCAACATTCAAAGATTTGCTTGGCAACTTCTTTTTTGATGTACTTGGGCAGCTAATTAACTGATTTTTGTAGCTGGAGCTATACTATGTTATGATATATGAATTGCGGAAGAAATTGCAATAGATAGTCATGATATATGGCACTTTTGAGGTGACTAAAAAATAGCCGTATGTGCCTTGTTGAATTTTTTTGAACCGTCCATGATATAGACACAAGATGTTAGCTTGAAATATCACATGCCATTATTAGGCATATGTAGGAACGGAGGTTAGGCATTGTCTTTTTTTTTGAAACAAGGCAAAAGATTTGCCATTTCATTAATTAAGAGAGAGTTGTAACAGAGTCCGAGGACAACAGCCATACAATGGCCAAAATAAATCAACTACTCACGGCGTAAAATTACATCAAGCCCTTTGGCACCCGCCAAAACCCACATGGCCGCCTCCTCCATTATTTTGTCCACGAGAATCATCAGAGGCACGGAGACGTTCCGGAAGACCCTAGCATTCCTCTCCTTCCAAATTTCCCAAGAGATAAGCATAAGGAGGGAGGCCATCCCTTTTCCGTTAGGCGAGCGTGTAAGCACCATCTCAGTCCACCAGTGCCTGACACTTTGCATGGCCGCCCAGTCTGCTGTGACAATATTGCTCAGCCCGGTCCTCGCCTTAACCGCATTCCAAACTGCAACCGAGAATCGGCACTGGAAGAGGAGATGCGCCGCGGATTCCTGGACTTGGCTACAAAGGGGACATAAACCGCAATTTGGCCACCCTCTCCGGTGTAGCCTATCTGCCGTCCATACTCTATTGTGAATGATCAACCAAGCGAAGAACTTGCATTTTGGTGTAGCCCAGACTTTCCAAATAGTCTTTAGGAGTGGTGTGGAGGTGCGCCCCTCGAACTGTAGCGAATAGGCCGATGAAGTGGAGTAGCTACCGCTCTCTGTAAGTTTCCAAATGATCGTGTCATTCGTGTCTTGATCTAAGGTTATCCCGTCCAACTTCTCCCAAAGGATGGTAAACTCCTGAATATGCCCAACGGTAATGCCATTTGCCATGTCCACTTGCGAAATCCATAGATCATCAGTGAGGGCCTTCCTGACAGAGCAATCCTTCTTTTTGGAGATCTCAAAGATTTTAGGAGCGATGTCCATCGGCCTGAGACCATCAAGCCAGGGAGACGTCCAGAAGCAAGCCTTATCTCCGTTTCCAACCACGACCCTCGTTGCTGCCGCGAAAAGGTGCGTGTCAGCCGCGGTGCAAGGGGTGCCCAGCCCAACCCACGGCTTTGGCTGCTCTGCCCACTCGTTCCAAAGCCACCTCAAGCGGAGGGCAGTGGCAAATTTGTCCAGGCTTAGGACACCCAGGCCGCCCATAGCTTTAGGACTGCAAACTCTGTTTCAATTGATTTTACACTTGCCACCAGTGACTTTGTCGCAACCGGCCCAAAGGAATGCCCGTCGTAAGGCATCAATACGCTTCATCACCTCCGCTGGCAGGATCAGCGAAGTAATGCTGTAGATAGCTATGGCGGTGAGAACCGCCTTAACCAGAACAGCTCTCCCAGGAGCGGCCATGAGGTGACCAATCCAGGGGGCGAGCCTGCGCGCAACTTTGTCCTCCAGAGGCAAGAAATGAACCGCCTTAAGTCTCTTCACCGATAGTGGTAGCCCCATGTAAGTCATCGGGAAACTCGTGAGTTTGGCGGGGAAGAGCTGCAGGATTTTAGGAAGGTCAAGGCCAGCACATCGAATTGGGGCCACCAGGCTCTTGTTGCAATTGGTGACAAGTCCCGTGACCTCACCAAAGTCACCTAAGATGGAGGCAAAGCAGGAGACGTCCTCCTTCGTGGGCTTCACAAAAACGGCTGCATCATCCGCATACAGGGAGGCACGAGGAGTTGCGGTATTTCTTCTGATGGGAAGTAGTTTGCCTCGGGTCGTGACCTTGCTGAGAATGTGGTGCAGGGGATCGATAGCAAGCACAAAAAGAAGCGGAGACATCGGGTCTCCTTGCCGCAATCCCTTCCCATGCCTAATGGGGTCTCCTACCGTGCCATTGAGTAACACTCTCGAGGTAGCTGAGGTAAGGAGCGCCGAGACCCAGCCTCTGAAGCGCGCAGGGAAGCCAAGATGCTGAAGAAGATCCATTAAGTAGTCCCATCTTATTGACTCAAAGGCCTTCTTGATATCAAGTTTGAAAAGCAACATAGGTGTCTTGCTTCGATGAAGCTTTCGGGCAAGGTTGCGGACATAGGTGAAGTTGTCGTGGATGCTTCGCTTCTTGATAAAAGCACTTTGAGCCGACGACACGAGGTCGTTCATGTGGATGGAAAGGCGCTTTGCCATCATCCTAGCAAAGAGCTTTGCCACGACATGAATTAGACTTATCGGCCTAAAGTCGGAGATATCTTCAGCGCCATCTTTCTTGGGGATTAAAGTGATGTTGGCTGAATTTAGCCAATGTAAGTTGGTGGCATGGAGATTGGAGAAGTGGTTGACAGCAGCCATAACCTCTACCTTGATAACATCCCAACACGCCTTGAAGAACACACCCGTGAACCCATCCGGCCCCGGCGCCTTATCGCATGGCGAATCAAAGACAACCTTTCTAGTCTCTTCCATGGTGAACGGAGCCCCAAGGTCACTAAGATCACAATTTGGAGTGGGGATACACTCCCAATTAAAGTCCTTATTCCTTCTGGGTCCCTTTTTGATGACGGAGGAGAAGTGACTGTGGATAATATCCTTCTTGTGGTTGTGGTCGGTTACCCACCCCGCGTTGTGCTTGACGCGGTGAATAAATTTTTTTCGTCGCCGACGGTTGATTCGGAGGTGAAAAAACTTAGTGTTTGCATCCTCTTCTTTAATGTTTGTTTTTCTAGAGGTCTGCCGCTTACGAGCTTTTTCAAGCACCGCCAAGCCAATCACCCTCCTCTTGAGCCTTTTCCTAAGATCAATCTCCTGCGGGCTCAGAGACCTTGACTCTTGTGCGATGTCAAGGCGAAGGATGACCTCCAAGGCCATATGCACTTGAACCTTCATGTTGGAGAAGAGTGACTTGCTCCATGCCTTCAGTCTGACACTAGTTTTCTTGAGTTTGTGATGTAGGATATGGTACGGCTCAACATGGTTGTGTCCTTCATTCCACGCATCCTGGACAGTTGTCAAGAAGCCTGGCATCTTGATCCAGAAATTTTCAAAGCGAAAGCATTTGGAGCGCTTCGGCCTGTTTGCATTTGCAAGCAGAAGAGGGCACTGGTCAGAGAGGGAGGATGATAAGGCATGCGGAATGTGAGAGCCGAACTCCAAATCCCAATCTTCATTGCAAAAAAAGTTATCAAGCTTGCTCAATGTGGGCTCACTCTGCCCATTACTCCACGTGAATCTCCTGTTCTGGAGATGAATCTTTTTGAGCTCACAGGAGTTGAGAGCATTTCGAAACCTGACAATGCGGCTCCGATCAACATTTGAACGGTTCTTATCTCTCGCCCGGTAAATTTGATTGAAGTCCCCTGTGGCCAGCCACATGGTGCCCAGTGGTGATTTTCGGCAATAAGTTCAGCAAAGAAGGCGTCCTTGAGGTTACTTCGGGTCGGTCCGTAGACAGTGGTCAGTTTGAAGGAGGTGGGACCTGGGCTTTGTGGGTATAGAGTAACTGTTGCTGAAAGGGTGAAAGCCCGGAATTGGATGTTGGACAGCTGCACCACATCATCATCCCAAAGCAGGAGGATGCCACCACGTGTACCATCATCCGGGCGCTGGGCGAAGCTCTTAAGCCTGTGGCCGCCAATATGTGCTATAGTGAAAGCATCAACTGAATCCATATTGGACTCATGGAGGCAAACTATGTGATAAGGAGTAGAGGCTATGGTCTCGTGAACGGTAGTGCGGCGGTCAGGACAATTCAGGCCTCGAACATTCCAGTTCAGGATCGTGAGGTTGTGGTTGTGGTCTATCATTTGGAAACCAGGTATACAACAGTGATCGCAGCAGAGCAACAACAACTGGGAGGAACGGCAACAAGGATCAGGAGCAGTAATAACATTTTTGTTTGCCTCGCCAGGGCCCCTAGAAGCTGCAGCCACATACAGCAGCAGCAAACAGGCGTACAAGAACTACTAACAACCAGCCTTGCCAAGGCAACATGTAGCTGCAACAGGCTGCAAGTACAAACAAGCGTCCCTTCTCTAAAGACAATCAGGATGTCTAACATAATAAAGAAGCTACATCCCAGCATCACTAAGTAACAGAAGATCAGGTCGCAGTAGCTGCTTCCGCATCCTCCTCCGAGCCCTGGTCCGGACCTCCCTCTCCGCCATGCTCGATAAAGGCGTTCTCCACCGCTGACATCAGGCCGCAGTCCAGATTGAACAGAGCACGTAAAGCCGCAATGTTGATGTCAGGAAGACGGCCATTGAACAGCTGCACAAACTTACTGATAGCCGCCTCGGTTAGCTGCTCGCCCTCGCCCACAATGCCCAAACGTTGGCAGAGAAGCCGCTCTGCAAGGGTCGCAATGGGTAGCCTCTGGTTCTTGGCAAGGATCCTCTGGCTACGACGACCCAGGTTGAAACTTGCAACGCCCGCCAGGGTCTTGCGCCGCCTGGCAGGTGGCCGTGGTGGCGTCCAGGTTGGTGGAGAGGGGAGAAAAGTCGGCCTTCGGGGGACAAAGATGGGGGTGGTAGCATCTTCAGTGGCCTCATCTTCAGGCATCTTAGGCGTAGCAGTTTCCGGGACAATATGGTGCAGATCAGCAACATGCTGTTCTGGAGCGGCCAGCACAAGACATGGACCTGGAAGTGGTGCCAAGTCCAGTGCGTTCACAGCAACAGGCTGCAAAGGCGTGCCCAGCACCAAGTTCTGCTCCGGAGGGGACGCCACAGGCAAAGGCGAGCCCAACACCACAGGGGTGCAATGCACATCAGAGATCACCAACGCGTCGATGTTGAGCGATGGTTGCACTGGAGTAGACGCAAAGCAAGGTGCAGCCCAGCGCAGCCAGTCAACAGCAGTCGAGGAAGGCTTGATCTGAATAACATCGCAGGAGGTGGTTCGATGTGACGGCGGTGGCGAGCGCCCTCGGACATCCGCCGAGTCCCTCCAGCGTGGCCGGTCCAGAGAACAAGCACGGCGCCTTCCATCACGCCCTCGGTCGTGGTCGTCTCTCCCACGGCCATGGTCACCGCTGCGGTCGCCGCGGCGATCCTCATCCGCCCGCCTCTCAGGAGCTCGAGAGCGGCAGCGAAAGAGGCCCCTCCAGGAAGAGGAGCGATGACGATCATTGTCACGACCTCTCCCATCGTCCCTGTCGCGGTCATCATCCCTGCGGTGTCAGCGAGTGGGTGGGGGGAGGGGGGAGGGGTGTGAAGCAGACTATTTCTGAAATTACCGGTAGCTAGCGATACTTGGTTATTCTGAATGCACAGAAGTTACATTGTTTATCAATTTTGTCCACGACCTTCAGGTATTTATAGGAAATTATTTTCAATACTATTATTTTCACTCTCACTATCTATTATCCTCTTTGATTATCTTGCATTGCAGAATTGTTGTACGATTTGAAGTATTGATTGAGAAACTAAGCATCTAAATGCCAAGTAATTTGTCCGAGAATTTGACACTTTGGTTTAGGATTTCAGTACTGTTTTCTTCATCGTACCATGTTGAGTTTGTTGCGGAGGAAGTATCGACTATCTTTCTAAAAGGATAAGAAGCCGTGTGATCATAATGCACTACTACTTTCTTCGTGTTTACATGGGAGAATGGATTGGTTAAAGAGGACAAGCAAGTACCATTTTAATTTGAAGTGGTACAGTATGTTTTGTTGTTGTGAGAAAACTTTTTAATATAGAACTTAGAAATTTACATATATTTGACTCATGCATGGAATGAACACACGCTATGGAGGAACTTTTTAATCTACCCATTGATGTATGGCGGGAATCCCCTATATTTAGTGATTTATGATTCATGCAAGTATATGGGGTTTATTTTAGCGACATCGTAGGAAAATAATTTGAAATAGAGAGTTGTGGTGAACTTGGCTACAATGATGTGAACTTGCTTCCTTTAATTTGAACTTCGTGTTTAGTATCCTTGATTTCATGCTTGCTTTGACATTAAAACGCGAAATTGCTGCTTATGTATCTCAATGTTGCTCAAAATACCATGTTTGTAAGATCGGGTAGATCTTTTGGTGATCTCAGAGCATCATGTCTTTTCATTATAATATTGGTTGTGTCGAAAAAATGTTCGCTCCCATAGCAACGCACGGGCGATTATCTAGTTGATAAAAAAACACGGTGCAACAAAGAGACAACAAACACTGTTGCATAGGGCATCTCCAACGCGAACCGCTAAAATAGACACGATATCCGTCCGTAAACATCCGGGGATATGGATATGGGAGACGACTTTCCAGCCGTGTATCTCAAATGGCCGGACACATTTCAAAAGGAATTAGAACAATCTGAACGATTTCATGCAAACCCCGTATTAATGTCCGAAAGTTAAACTAGTCTAAATCTTCGTCGACGTCCATGCTCCAAGTCCATGTTGCTTCCTATGCCCGGCAATTTTTGCCAGCCATGAGCTCCAAGTCCTTGTTGTTTCCTATGTCGGGCATTTTTTGCCGACCGTGAGCTCCAAATCCTTGTTGTTTCCCATGCTTGACGATGCAAGGTACAAGAGCTCCAGCTCGTACCCTACGTCATACTAAAGGGACACAACGACGCCCAGGATTCCATGGCGTTTGGCAGTTCACGTTACGAGCGCACGAGCTCGTACAGGCGGTCATACCACCCTTCGACAGAAGAAACATAAAGCATTGTTTGCCAACAATGGGTCACGGTATGAAAGAGCCGCTCGTACCACTGGTTGTACCGTCCTTGGCGAAAGTAACAGCAGATCTTGATTTCCAAGACGGCCTTTAGTAGAAGCTGGCCGCTTCTACCAGCGGTCGTACCAGTCTTCGACTTCACTAGCAGGTTTGAAAAAGAAAAAGAGAAAAAATCACTACAGGTCACCAAACTTGCACTGGCGTTAGCTTTAGTCCCTGTGGTTACAAATACCCGCAATACGGTCACCAAATTTGCTTTAGGGGGTCATCTACGGTCCATTACACTATTTTCTATACGTACGCGCTGGGCTGACTCGAGTCAACGGCTGCCAACGGTGCGCTGACTGCCACATGCGCTTGCTCGCTCAAATACACAGGCAACCAGTTTTTTTTTTTTTTTTTTGCAAAACTAGTAGAACAAAAGATCTCCTCCCCCACCTGGTCGGACACCTGGTCGGATCGAGCCACCCTCACGGACCGAGCCCACCCACTGCCCTCTCCCAACCCTAGCCCACCAACCTCCCTCCATCGTCGCCCTCGCCGCTGGCGCCACAGCCATTGCCGCCGCCCTCTCTCACCGCCGCAGACATTACCGCCGCCCTCTCTCCTCATGTCGTCTTCGAGCTCTGTTCGATCTGGGCTACGTGGCCGCTCCGTTGTTGTTCCTTTGATCCTGTGCCCGGATTGTGGCGAGCAGGTCAAGTTCTACCGCTCTGGCACGGACGAGCACGAGGGGTGGGTCTTCTACAGGTGCAACAAACACCAGGTCAAGTTCCTCTACCTGTGTGGTAGATATTTTCTTCACTTGTTCTGCATCAGATTGATGTGTAAGACTGCATTAGGGTTTTGTCAGATTGAACTTAGTTAACTGGCATTAGGTTTGTACTGCAATTTGTTGGTGGTAGTTAACTGAAATTTATAGTTAATTGAACTTTATAGTTAACTGAACTTTTTCAGTTAACTGAAAATGCTCTGTTTCTCTGTTTTATAGGTCACTTGTGATTTCTGGCGTTGGGAGCTAGAATATGTGCATCATCTTGTTGAACATAGGGTTCTTGTTGGTGATGCTGCTGTGGATGCAATAAGAGCAGCTGAGGATAAAAGGGAGGAGCTTGAGAGGAAGAGGACTGAAGCAATGAACACAAGAAACATAGCTGGAAAGAGGCATGACTGGGAGAGGTGCTGGCAGAGTTTATTTTGGGACATTTGGCACCCCTAGTGATAAGAACTTTGCTACCAAGCAGCAAGTTGCTATGCTGCTTGGATTAGGTAGAGAAATCCTACTGCTGCTGAAGCTGGTGATGGCTGCTGTTATGGTGCTTTGTGTGTTGTGTTTCATAGTAGTCATTGAAGGAAATATGGCCTAGAGGCAATAATAAAGTTATTATTTATTTCCTTATATCATGATAAATGTTTATTATTCATGCTAGAATTGTATTAACCGGAAACATAATACATGTGTGAATATATAGACAAACAGAGTGTCACTAGTATGCCTCTACTTGACTAGCTTGTTAATCAAAAATGGTTATGTTTCCTAACCATGAACAAGGAGTTGTTATTTGATTAACAAGGTCACATCATTAGTTGAATGATCTGATTGACATGACCCATTCCGTTAGCTTAGCACACGATCGTTTAGTATGTTGCTATTGCTTCCTTCATGACTTATACATGTTCCTATGACTATGAGATTATGCAACTCCGTTTACGGAGGAACACTTTGTGTGCTACCAAGCGTCACAGCGTAATCGGGTGATTATAAAGGTGCTCTCAGGTGTCTCCGAAGGTACTTGTTGAGTTGGCGATTTCGAGATTAGGATTTGTCACTCCGAATGTCGGAGAGGTATCTCTGGGCCCTCTCGGTAATACACATCACTTAAGCCTTGCAAGCATTTCAACTAATGAGTTAGTTGTGATATGATGTATTACGGAACGAGTAAAGAGACTTGCCGGTAACGAGATTGAACTAGGTATTGGATACCGACGATCGAATCTCGGGCAAGTAACATACCGATGACAAAGGGAACAACGTATGTTGTTGTGCGGTTTGACCGATAAAGATCTTCGTAAAATATGTAGGAACCAATATGGGCATCCAGGTCCTGCTATTGGTTATTGACCGGAGACATGTCTCGGTCATGTCTACATTGTTCTCGAACCGTAGGGTCCGCACGCTTAAGGTTTCGATGAAAGTTATATTATGAGTTTATGTATTTTGATGTACCGAAGGTTGTTCGGAGTCCCAGATATGATCACAGACATGACGAGGAGTCTCGAAATGGTCGAGACATAAAGATTGATATATTGGACGGATATATTTGGACACCGGAAAGGTTCCGGAGAAGTTTGGAGCTCCGGGAGGTTACCGGAACCCCCCGGGAGGTATATGGGCCTTATTGGGCCCATGTAGGGAAGGGAGAAGGAACAAGGGAAGGGGGCGCGCCCCCCAGCCCAATCCGAATTGGGGAGGGGGGCCGGCCCCCCCTTTCCTTTCTCCTTCCCCCTCTTCCTATTACTACTACTAGTACTACTTCCTAATACTTGTACTCTTTCCTTCCCCCTCCAAATAAGATAAGGAAAAAGGGGGGAAACCTACTTGGAGTAGGTTTCCCCCTCCTCTATGGCGCGCCCCCCTTGGGCCGGCCACCTCCTCCCTCCCTCCTTTATATACGGGGGTAGGGGGGCACCCTAGAACACACAAGTTGATCATTGATCGTTCCTTAGCCGTGTGCGGTGCCCCCCTCCACGATATTACACCTCGATCATATTGTAGCGGTGCTTAGGCGAAGCCTTCATGACAGAGAACATCAAGATCGTCACCACGCCGTCGTCTTGTGGAACTCCCCTCGGAACCTCTCTTGGATTGGAGATCGAGGTGCGTCATCGAGCTGTACGTGTGTCAAGAACTCGGAGGTGCCGGAGTAACGGTGCTTGGATCGGTTGGACCGGGAGGACGTACGACTACTTCCTCTACGTTGCGTCAACGCTTCCGCTTCGGTCTACGAGGGTATGTAGACAACACTCTCCCCTCGTTGCTATATCATCACCATGATCTTGCGTGTGCGTAGGAAATTTTTGAAATTACTACGTTCCCCAACAGTGGTATCGGAGCCAGGTTTTTACGGTTTGATGTCATATGCACGAGTAGAACACAAGTGAGTTGTGGGCGATATAAGTCATACTGCTTACCAGCATGTCATACTTTGGTTGGCGGTATTGTTGGATGAAGCGGCCGGACCGACATTACGCAGACGCTTATGCGAGACTGGTTTTACCGCCGTGCTTTGCACACACGGTGACTAGCGGTGTCAGTTTCTCCAACTTTATTTGAACCGAGTGTGGCTACGCCCGGTCCTTGCGAAGGTTAAAACAGCACCAACTTGACAAACTATCGTTGTGGTTTTGATGCGTAGGTGAGATTGGTTCTTGCTTAAGCCCGTAGCAGCCACGTAAAATTTGCAACAACAAAGTAGAGGACGTCTAACTTGTTTTTGCAGGGCATGTTGTGATGTGATATGGTCAAGACGTGATAAGATATAAGTTGTTGTATCGAGATGATCATGTTTTGTTGAAGTTATCGACAATGGCGAAGCCCTATGGATGTCTCTTTGTTGCATAAGATGCAAGTGCCAAATAATTGCTTTACTTTATCGCTATACGATAGCAATAGTTGCAAGAGCAATAGTTGGTGAGACAACCATGTGATGACACATTGATATAGATCAAGATGATGAAGATCATGGTGTCATGCCGGTGACGATAGAGATCATGACAGTACTTTGGAGATGGAGATCAAAGGCGCAAGATGATCATGGCCATATCATGTCACATATTTTGATTGCATATGATGTTTATCTATTATACATCTTATTATTGCTTTGATTGACGGTAGCATTTTAAGATGATCTCTCACTAATTATCAAGAAGTGTTCTCCCGAGTATGCCTTTGTTGCCAAAGTTAAATCGTGTAAAGACACCACGTGATGATCGGGTGTGATAAGCTCTCGTCCATCTACAACGGGTGCAAGCCAGTTTTGCACACGCGAATACTCGAGTTAAACTTGACGAGCCTAGCATATGCAGATATGGCCTTGGAACACGGAGACCGAAAGGTCGAGCGTGAATCATATAGTAGATATGATCAACATAGTGATGTTCACCATTGAAAACTACTGCATCTCACGTGATGATCGGTTATGGTTTAGTTGATTTGGATCACGTGATCACTTAGATGACTAGAGAGATGTCTGTCTAAGTGGGAGTTCTTAAGTAATATGATTAATTGAACTTAAATTTATCATGAACATAGTCCTGGTAGTATTTTGCAAATTATGTTGTAAGATCAATAGCTTGCGTTGTTGCTTTCATATGTTTATTTTGATATGTTCCTAGAGAAAAATTGTGTTGAAAAATGTTAGTAGCAATGATGCGGATTGGATCCGTGATCTGAGGTTTATCCTCATTGCTGCATGTAAGAATTATGTCCTTAATGCACCGCTAGGTGATGACGTATTGCAGGAGCAGATGCAGACATTATGAACGTTTGGCTAGCTCAATATGATGACTACTTGATAGTTTAAGTGCAACATGCTTAACGGCTTAGAATCGGGACTTCAAAGAAGTTTTGAACGTCATGGACCATATGAGATGTTCCAGGAGTTGAAGTTAATATTTCAAGCAAATACCCGAGTTGAGAGATATGAAGTCTCCAACAATTTCTATATCTAAAAGATGGAGGAGAATCGCTCAACTAGTGAGCATGTTCTCAGATTATGCAGGTACTACAATCGCTTGAATCAAGTGGGAGTTAATCTTCCGAGATAAGATAGTGATTGACAGAATTCTCTAGTCACCATCACCAAGTTAGTAGAACTTCGTGATGAACTATAGTATGCAAGGGATGATGAAAATGATTCTGAGTTTTTCATGATGATGAAATCGTTGAAGGTAGAAATCAAGAAAGAACATCAAGTGTTGATGGTTAACAAGACCACTAGTTTCAAGAAAAGGGCAAAGGGATAGAAGGGAACTTCAAGAAGAACGGCAAGCAAGTTGTTGCTCAAGTGAAGAAGCCCAAGTCGGACCTAAGCACGAGACTAAGTGCTTCTCTTGCAAAGGGACTGGTTCTTCGAAGCGAACTACCCCAAGTATTTGGCGGATAAGAAGGATGGCAAAGTAAACAAAGGTATATTTGATATACATGTTATTGATGTGTACTTTACTAGTGTTTATAGCAACCCCTCGGTATTTGGTACTGGTTCGGTTGCTAAGAGTAGTAACTCAAGCGGAGTTGCGAATAAGCGAAACTAGTTAAGGGTGAAGTGACGATGTGTGTTGAAAGTAGTTTCAAGATTGATATGATCATCATCGCACACTCTCTATACTTTCGGGATTAGTGTTGAACCTAAATAAATGTTATTTGGTGTTTGCGTTGAGCATGAATATGATTTGATCGTGTTTATTGCAATACGGTTATTCATTTAAGTAAGAGAATAAACTGTTGTTCTCTTTACATGAATAAAACCTTATATGGTTACACACCCAATGAAAATGGTTCATTGTATCTCGATCGTAGTGATACACATATTCATAATATTGAAACCAAAAGATGCAAAGTTAATAATGATAGTGCAACTTATTTGTGGCACTGCCGTTTAGGTCATATTGGTGTAAAGCGCATGAAGAAACTCCATGCTGATGGGATTTTGGAATCACTTGATTATGAATCACTTGATGCTTGCAAACCATGCCTCATGGGCAAGATGACTAAGACTTCGTTCACCGGAACAATGGAGCGAGCAACTGACTTATTGGAAATAATACATACCGATGTATGCGATCCAATGAGTGTTAAGGCTCATGGCGGGTATCATTATTTTCGACCTTCACAGATGATTTGAGCAGATATGGGTATATCTACTTGATGAAACATAAGTGCGAAATAGTTGAAAGGTTCAAAGAATTTCAGAGTGAAGTGGAAAAATCATCGTGACAAGAAAATAAGGTTTCTACGATCTGATTGCGGAGACAAATATTTGAGTTACGAGTTTGGTCTTCAATTAAAATAATGTGGAATAGTTTCACAAATTCATGCCACCTGGAACACCACATCTTAATGGTGTGTCCGAACGTCATAACCGTACTTTATTGGATATAGTACAATCTATGATGTTTCTTACCGATTTACCAATATCGTTTTGGGATCATGCATTAGAGACAGCTGCATTCACGTTAAATAGGGCACCATCTAAATCCGTTGAGACGACACTATATTAACTGTGGTTTGGCAAGAAACCAAAGTTGTCGTTTCTTAAAATTTGGGGCTGCGATGCATATGTGAAAAAGTTTCATCCTGATAAGCTCAAACCCAAATCGGAGAAGTGCGTCTTCATAGAATACCCAAAGGAAATTGTTGGGTACACCTTCTATCACAGATCCGAAGGCAAAACATTCGTTGCTAACAAATGGATCCTTTCTAGAGAAGGAGTTTCTCTCGAAAGAAGTGAGTGGGAGGAAAGTAGAACTTGATGAGGTAACTGTACCTGTTCCCTTATTGGAAAGTAGTTCATCACAGAAATCTGTTCTTGTGACTACTATACCAATTAGTAAGGAAGCTAATGATGATGATCATGTAACTTCAGATCAAGTTACTACTAAACCTCGTAGGTAAAACAGAGTGAGATCCGCACCAGAGTGGTACGGTAATCCTATTCTGGAAGTCATGTTACTAGACCATGATGAACCTACGAACTATGAGGAAGCGATGATGAGCCCAGATTCCGCAAAATGGCTTAAGGCCATGAAATCTGAGATGAGATCCATGTATGATAACAAAGTGTGGACTTTGGTGGAGTTGCCCGATGATCGGCAAGACATAGAAAATAAATGGATCTTCAAGAGGAAGACGGACGCTGATAGTAGTGTTACTATCTACAAGGCTAGACTTGTCGAAAAAGGTTTTTGACAAAGTTCAAGATGTTGAATACAATGAGATTTTCTCACTCGTATCGATGCTTAAAAGTCTGTCCGAATCATGTTAGCAATTGCCGCATTTTATGAAATCTGGCAAATGGATAAACAAAACTGCATTCCTTAATGGAGTTATTAAAGAAGAGTTGTATGTGATGCAACCAAGAGGTTTTGTCGATCCTAAAGGTGTTAACAAAATGTGCATCTATGGACTGGTGCAAGCATCTCGGAGTTGGAATATACGCTTAGATATGTTGATCAAAGCATATAGTTTATACAGACTTGCAGTGAAGCCTGTATTTACTAGAAAGTGAGTGGGAGCGCTACAGCATTTCTGATAAGTATATGTGAATGACATATTGTAGATCGGAAATAATGTAGAATTATTCTGCAAAGCATAAAGGAGTGTTTAAAAGGAGTTTTTCAAAGAAAGACCTCGGTGAAGCTGCTTACATATTGAGCATTAAGATCTATAGAGATAGATCAAGGCGCTTGATAAGTTTTTCAATGAGTACATACCTTGACAAGATTTTGAAGTAGTTCAAAATGGAACAGTCAAAGAAAGAGTTCTTGCCTGTGTTACAAGGTGTGAAATTGAGTAAAACTCAAAACCCGACCATGGCAGAAGATAGAAAGAGAATGAAAGTCATTCCCTATGCCTTGGCCATAGGTTCTATAAAGTATGCCATGCTGTGTACCAGATCTATTGTATACCCTGCATTGAGTTTGGCAAGGGAGTACAATAGTGATCTAGGAGTAGATCACTGGACAGCGGTCAAAATTATCCTTAGTGGAATAAGGATATGTTTCTCGATTATGGAAGTGACAAAAGGTTCGTCGTAAAGGGTTACGTCGATGCAAGTTTTGACACCGATCTGGATGACTCTAAGTCTCGATCTAGATACATATTGAAAGTGGGAGCAATTAGCTAGAGTAGCTCCGTGCAGAGCATTGTAGACATAGAAAATTGCAAAATACATAACGGATCTGAATGTGAAAGACCCGTTGACTAAGATTCTCTCACAAGCAAAACATGATCACACCTAAGTACTCTTTGGGTGTTAATCACATAGCGATGTAAACTAGATTACTGAATCTAGTAAACCCTTTGGATGTTGGTCACATGGCGATGTGAACTATGGGTGTTAATCACATGATGATGTGAACTATCGATGTGAATCACATGGTGATGTGATCTAGATTGTTGACTCTAGTGCAAGTGGGAGACTGAAGGAAATATGCCCTAGAGGCAATAATAAAGTTATTATTTATTTCCTTATATCATGATAAATGTTTATTATTCATGCTAGAATTGTATTAACCGGAAACATAATACATGTGTGAATATATAGACAAACGGAGTGTCACTAGTATGCCTCTACTTGACTAGCTTGTTAATCAAAGATGGTTATGTTTCCTAACCATGAACAAGGAGTTGTTATTTGATTAACAAGGTCACATCATTAGTTGAATGATCTGATTGACATGACCCATTCCGTTAGCTTAGCACACGATCGTTTAGTATGTTGCTATTGCTTCCTTCATGACTTATACATGTTCCTATGACTATGAGATTATGCAACTCCGTTTACGGAGGAACACTTTGTGTGCTACCAAAGCGTCACAAGCGAATCGGGTGAATATAAAGGTGCTCTCTGGTGTCTCGAAGGTACTTGTTGAGTTGGCGTATTTCGAGATTAGGATTTGTCACTCCGAATGTCGGAGAGGTATCTCTGGGCCCTCTCGGTAATACACATCACTTAAGCCTTGCAAGCATTTCAACTAATGAGTTAGTTGTGATATGATGTATTACGGAACGAGTAAAGAGACTTGCCGGTAACGAGATTGAACTAGGTATTGGATACCGACGATCGAATCTCGGGAAAGTAACATACCGATGACAAAGGGAACAACGTATGTTGTTGTGCGGTTTGACCGATAAAGATCTTCGTAGAATATGTAGGAACCAATATGGGCATCCAGGTCCCGCTATTGATTATTGACCGGAGACATGTCTCGGTCATGTCTACATTGTTCTCGAACCGTAGGGTCCGCACGCTTAAGGTTTCGATGAAAGTTATATTATGAGTTTATGTATTTTGATGTACCGAAGGTTGTTCGGAGTCCCATATATGATCATGGACATGACGAGGAGTCTCGAAATGGTCGAGACATAAAGATTGATATATTGGACGGATATATTTGGACACCGGAAAGGTTAGGAGAAGTTTGGAGCTCCGGAGGTTCTGGAACCCCGGAGGTATATGGGCCTTATTGGGCCCATGTAGGAGGAAGGAGAAGGAACAAGGGAAGGCGCCCCCAGCCCAATCCGACTGGGGAGGGGGCCGGCCCCTTCCTTTCTCCTTCCCCTCTTCCTATTACTACTACTAGTACTACTTCCTAATACTAGTACTCTTTCCTTCCCTCCAAATAAGATAAGGAAGGGGGAAACCTACTTGGAGTAGGTTTCCCCTCCTCTATGGCGCCCCCTTGGGCGGCCACCTCCTCCCTCCCTCCTTTATATACGGGGTAGGGGGCACCCTAGAACACACAAGTTGATCATTGATCGTTCCTTAGCCGTGTGCGGTGCCCCCTCCACGATATTACACCTCGATCATATTGTAGCGGTGCTTAGGCGAAGCCTGCGACAGAGAACATCAAGATCGTCACCACGCCGTCGTCTTGTGGAACTCCCCTCGGAACCTCTCTGTATTGGAGATCGAGGGTGCGTCATCGAGCTGTACGCGTGTCAAGAACTCGGAGGTGCCGAGTAACGGTGCTTGGATCGGTTGGACCGGAGGACGACGACTACTTCCTCTATGTTGCGTCAACGCTTCCGCTTCGGTCTATGAGGGTACGTAGACAACACTCTCCCCTCGTTGCTATATCATCACCATGATCTTGCGTGTGCGTAGGAATTTTTTTGAAATTACTACGTTCCCCAACAGTCATGAAGAAGTGAGATGTACTGAAATCAGTGAGCACAACACACTAAGTAGATTAAGTAGATTAAGTACTTGTTTTGGGTTTGGATGCATGCTTTGTTGGTTGTAATGGTTGCATGCTGTGATCGTTGTAATGGATAACTGATCAAATAATATGAAGACTGGAATTATGTACCAATGTTGTTATGTTACTTCTTTATTTAGACAGCAACACAACATGTCTCAATTCAATTCTAATCATTTGACAACATATTACAGTTGTAAACTAAATCCATTGCACTTAAAATTCAGTTGACAGGCAAGATAAAATCAGTTGACAACCAAATCCATTTCACAACATAGTAGTTGGTCAAATTAAGTTTACACAGGGAAAAGAAAAAGATAAGTTCAGTCAAAATCATTCAGCATCCACTTAAGTTTCTTTATCTTCTCCTTGGTCTCCTCTTTGTGTTTGAATAAGTCACCTATCACGTACTCAACCTTTCTCTTCTCTTGCTTCAATTGATCCCTCTCCTGCATGACTTGGTCCCTCTCTTTCTCTGCCTTAGCCCTGAATACCTGATGAATGTTTGTTACAGATTTGTCAGTGCTCTTCTTCTTCTCAAGCTCTTCCTTCAGATTAGCCAGAGCAATTTGTGTGTTGCCTAATTGACTCATTGCCTGCTCCTTTTCAGCCACCATCTTGGCAAAATCAAGCTTGAAATGTCTCAGCTCATTCTCCATTTTTGTCTTCTCTTCCATGATCTTCAAGTTCTGTTTAGCACTCAACACATTTTCTTGTGGCCTTTGTTTTGTCTCCTCTTCATACATGCTCCATATGGTAGCTAGGCTCATCTTCAATGCTTCAGGCCACTCAGGGTCTATCCATTCCACATAGGTGCATTTTGTTACTTCTATCATCCAAAGAAACATTCAGTTAAGTGACATTATCTAGTTATCTGCAAATCTTCAGATAAAAGCCACTGTCACTGTAAAATGATGATAAAATGGCACTATTATATGGATTTGTACAAACCTTGTGTGCACAAGCCAGGAATCTTCTTCCACTGTCAAAAGATTGAAAAGCCACATGCTTCTCACACAAAGATCCATGCTCACATGTAAAGCTAGGCAGATCTGTGGCTAGGCCAGTCCATTCTTTGCAGAAAATTGTTGCTGGAGGCTAAAAAAAGAAAAAAAAATGTATTTGTTAAGTATAACCCCTAGAAGCTGTTTAACCCTAGCCGCTGTTTAACCCTAGCTGCATGGAGGAGAGGAAATGACTAACCTTGCTGGTCACTGAGTCATCTTCAGAAGAGGTTGGGAGATCATCCCAGGACACCATGGTTACCGCTGTAGACCAGGGGAGCAGGAGCAGAGGAGGAGTGGAGGAAGAAGAAGGGGACCTGGTGGTGGATCTGGTCGAAGAGGAAGAAGAAGAAGGGGACCTGGTGGTGGATCTGGTGGTTGCTCTGGTGGTGGTGGACCTGGTGGTGGTGGTGGATCTGTTGGTGGACCAAAGGTGCATGCATGATGCAAGTTACAGGGTGTGCGAGTACAAATTCAAACCAGTTGTAGGGTGTGTAGTGTTGCCATTTCTCATAGGTGGCAAAGTTCAGTTAAGCTAACTAAAATTAGTAATAACTGAATTTTTAAAGTTAACTAAATTTGCTGACAAAATTTGTACTTTTGAAAAGATTACTGAACTAAAGTTCAGTTAAGACAAAGATAACTGAATTTAGTTATCTGACAAAGTTCAGTTAAGACAAAGTTTAGTTCAGACAAAATTCAGTTAACTTATAGCAAACAAGACACTTTTGCAGCTTCTTCTTTTGGATTGTTGCCTTATATAGCAACAAGACACTTTTGGTCTCATTTAGCCTTATATAGCAACAAGTTCAGACAAAATTCAGTTAACTTATAGCATCAACAACATAAACTGCGTAACTTTGTAGCACTTCAGCATCAACAATATCAACTAGACAACAACATCAATAGAGAACATAAAACCGCATGAGATTAATATACAACATAGTTCAACTGCATCAATAGGTTTAACTGCACCATCACCAACATCATCAATAGCATAGTTCAACTGCCACTTAGTTCAACATTGCCAACAGAACTTAGAAATAACTTATGTGCTTAATATACAAGCACACCTAACAAACTACAGTATTTTATAACTTATATGCTGAAAATTTGTATATTTCAACATACCTAACTAACTACAACTACATCTTCTTCATGTTGGCAACTGCATCTTCTTCATCTTCTTGAGTTCTTCATCTTCTGGAGGCGCTCCGAGTGGCGAACCTCCATGTCAGCTACCACCTTCCTCCTCTTCTTCCTCTCTGGCTGAGCTGCAACGTCCACCTGTGCTTGTAGGGCCAAGACCACCTCCACCTCCTGCTTCACGATGTCAGGAACATCGGGAAGCAGCTCGACGTGAATGGGGCGGTGCTTGTCACCCTCCCTGGCGACGGGCGCCACCATGTGGACCTCCGGCTCGGGGACGACGGGCGCCGCCACCTTGACCTCTGGCTCGTCGTCAGAGAGGACAATCACCTCCGGCTCCTCCCAGCCAGTCGACCAAGACGAGTCGGCGGCGTAGCCAGAGTCGTCGTCGGGGCCAGAGTCGTACTCCGAGTCGGCAAGATGTACTAGGAGACGTCGTCGTGCCTGAGGAGGTAGGGCTGGTAGTGGTCCTAGTAGGCCGTGTTGACAAGCACGGGGACGGCCAGGTCGACATTGTGGACGTGCTCCGTTCGCGAGCCAACGCGCAACGGATCCAACTGTCGCGGCGCTGTCGCGGACCGGTACATCCACCACCGGACTCGCTGCCCCGGGTCGTCAGAGTGCGTCTCCTGCATCATGAAGCGGAGGACGAGCATAGGAGGGATACCTTGGGGGTCATCGCAGGCGCGGTCCAGCTCGTCGTTAGTCATGACCTTGAGGAGGCCATGCGCGTGGCGACGCGACATCCCAATGCTGGCGAACCAATTCCCGATCTCTGTCAGGTCTGCGCGCATCGCCTTGTCGTCGCCTGCAAGGTCATCAATGACCCTCTTCCAAGCAGGGCTATTCTCCATGTCGTCGGCGGCGAGGATTTTCTTGACGGCGGGGGTTTGGTGCGGGGTAACCGAGGCGATGTGGTTTGGTGCGAGGGTGGACTGAAGGTGAGTGGAGAGTGGAGTGGTGGGTGGATGGGCTTAAAATAAGAGGAGGAAACCGAAAAGGCATGGGCCACTAGCAACTACTATAGTTAGTTTAGTACCTGTCCTTTATCAAAGCACTACTACTTACCCCACTGGCATTGCCCCCAACGTTCAATACCAGAGGTCCTGGGTTTGAGACCCAATCAAAACTTTTTTTGTTTGATTTTTTTTCTTTAAACAAAATTTGGTACATAAAAATTGAGCAACAGCTCTCAAATTCAGTTTGCAGCAAATAGTGCAACATAAATTCAATCATAAAAATTACAACTTGAGCCTCAAATTCAGGTCATGGGTTCAGTTTGCAGCAAATTGAGCAATACAAGTTCAGTCATAAAAATTTAGTGAGCCTCCAAATTCAGCAAAGATGGACACAGATACAAAATTGCAATGTTGCATCAAATTCAGTTTGCATCAAATTACTTATGTCTCACTGAATGAGCTACATTTCAGCTCTATTAGTTTCTTCACTGAATGAACCACATTTGAGCTCAGTGAGCATCAAATTACTCAGATTTAAGTTTCTGCCAAAAAATCACTAAATTACAAGTGCAACATCACCGATTCATCTGAACTCATCAAACATGTTGACTCTGTTCTTCTTGGGCACACGTCCACTTATTATTGGTGCACTTGGGCAAACTGATCCAGCTCTTCTTCTTTTGGCCTCTTCTTGTTGTTTCTTCTTTGCTTCTTGATCTTGTTTTTTCTTCAGTGAAATAGCTCTCTTTGCTTCTTGCTCTTATCTTCTCTTCATTGCTGCCTCTGCCTTAGCTGCAATTCCTTCAATTGCCTTGGCCTCCTTCTCTTCTTGTAATGCTGTTTTTCTTGCTGCTGAAGCTTCCATCTTTGCTGCTGTTTCCTCGGCCTTCTTCTCTTTTGCTGCTCTTCTTCTTCTGGATGCCTTCTCTGCTCTCTTGATAGCAATTTCCTACCTCTTTGCTTCAGCCTCCTCTGCTCTCCTCTCTGCCATCTCATTCATTGCCTCTAGTGCTTCATCTCTCCTGGCTGCCATCTGCCTTTCTTTATCTATTTTCATCTTCAACAACTTCATGGTCAGGTTGCCACCATTTGTAGCTGTTGTTGTATGTGCTGAAGCTTCAGAACTGGATGCCTGTAATATGAATGATGAATCTGGCAGAGTGCCTTCAGTTTCTTCTCTAGATACAGGCCTAGACTGTTGCATCTTAAGAAGCATTGTATATCCAAAGTCTTGCACCTGTGCACAGCCAATCATCACATGCTATCATCACTGGTGTATCACATTAAATACACCCTAAAAGAAATGGACAAAAAGATTAAAATTTACCTGAAAACAACTGGTGTATCATATTCATCCTCTTGTTGCTGCACTGGGCATATCATTTTGTGTGGCATTGACATCCTTCTGTGTAAGTTGGCCATCATCTTGTGTGACATGAACCTCCTCCTGTGTGACTTGCTCATCATCTTGTGTGACATGAACCTCCTCCTGTGTGACTTGCCCACCATCATCTTGTTGTGCCATAACTGGTTCATCATCAGACACATCCTCAGGAATAGCCCTTGGCCCCCTTCTCACTGGTAGTTTTGGCAAAATGCCAGCTTTTCTTGTATTACATCCTTTGATGTTGTGGCCCAATTCATGGCAGTATGAACATGTTATTGTGCCTCCATGTCTGGTCAGTACCTTTGTGCCATCTTTCTTTTCAATCTCATAAGACTGCTTTCTCCTACTCTTGTTTGAAGGCCTCCCAACTTTCTTTTCATAGACAGGTGGTTTGCTTTCACAAGCATTCATCTTCTGCCACTCACTCCTATCTCTGCAAGGCTTGATAATTGGCTTTTATGCTAACTTGAATGCTTCTATACTGTAGCAGGAGTGCACCAAACTCTCTGGGTCAATTCTCTCATGTCTACAGCATGCAATTGCATGGCGGCATGGAACTCCACTAAGATCCCACCTTTTGCATGTACAACTCTCTTCCTTGAGGTCAACAATGTATGTCTTGGTCTGTTGTCAACTGGAAGATGCCATCGCTTGACCCTGAAACCATGCATGTAGCTGCCAACTCTATATTCCTTTGAATTCTTTTTCTTATTTTTGGGCATACAGAACCAGGCCAGTTCTCTGCCTCTTTTCTTTTGTTGTAGAATCTGACCATGAGTTGAGTTTTGATCTTCTCAATCATTGATCTAAGATGCATCTCCCTGGCCTCAAGAATATATTTATTAAAAACCTCACAATTGTTGTTCAGAAGGATATCACACTTGACCAAGTCTCTTTGGAAGCCCCTAACCCAAGTGTTGGGTGGTAGCTGCTCAAGCCATTTGTATGCTTCTATACTGATGACCTTCGTTTCCTCCATGCTTGCAGCCCACAGCTCTGGTGTTGTGCTCCTTGCACACTTCCATAACTGGTTCTTAAGAACATCTCCTTTGTGTGTTTGCTGAAAATTCCGCCATATAGGCCTAATATAGTGTCTGTGCTCTGCATCAACAAAGTGCTGCCTCACTCCCTTGATCAGCCCCTTTTGCTTGTCTGACATTATAGTCCATGGCTCTGTGTTCAGAATTCCCAAGTCACTCTTCAGGTTTGACAGAAACCATTTCCATGTGTCAGTGTTCTCTACCTCAACAACAGCAAAAGCTAGAGGGTAAATGCAGTCATTAGGATCCATGCCAACAGCACACAGCATAACACCTCAATACTTTGTCTTCAGGTGGCATCCATCCAAACAAATGACGGGCCTACATGCTTGCATGAAACCCCTTTCGCAGGCATCCAGAGAGAAATAACAACTTCCAAATATGCCATCATTGACACCTACATAGAAAGAGCTGCCTGGGTTTGATCTTTTGAATTCTGCTACATAATCCCACATATTGTTATACTGCTCTAACTCATCTCCTTCAATGACTTTCTTCACTAGTCTCCTGGCCCTTCTAAGTTTGCTCCTTGTGGTTGTCATGTTCCAGTCCTTCTGAACAACCCTTGAAAAATTCTTCATGTTCATGTTTTCATCTGCTCTAAATGAATCAAGATACTCCCTGCCATGAAGGGGGCAATGAATGACTTGACACTCCATTTCTTTATGCAGGTATGATTTGGGTTATACTTCTTGATCATGAAGCAGTTGATTCTCCCATCAAATGATGCATACAAAGACCATGGACACCCATCTTCACAAATGCCTTTAACTCTTTTCCTATCATTTCTAGGGCACTTGATGTCAACCCTTTCATGACAGCTATATTCCTTGATAGCCCTCCTCAGTAACTCAACACTAGCAAATGTCTGACCCACTTTGAACTTTGGTTTAGCTAGGTCCTCTTCTCTGAAACTTTTGAAATTCAGCTTAACCTTATTTTTATCAGATGAAGGCAAGCACATGTCCACATCTTCAGTAGGATCATCAGCTTCTTCTTGGACTGATTTACCTTTGCCTTTGTCACAATCAACATTCTTGTCAAACAAGTCATCATCATCTTGCAGATCAATGTCTGAATCAACAAATTGTGGAATGTAATCTTCATCTGAATCCTGCATTACTGAACAACCAACTGTGTCTACTGCATCCATGTTCAAACACCTAGAGGATTTCCTGACCCTAAACCCAAACTGAGATGAAAGGTAAGTTGTTCCTAGATGGGGTGGACTCTGTATGAAATCATCTTCTTCTGACTCTGCTCCACTTTCTAACTATGTTTCATCTTGCTCCTGCTCTTGATCATGCTGAGGCAGCTCCTGTTCCACTTGAGGGAGCTCAGCCTGCTCATGTTCCACTACCGTGAGCTCAGCCTGCTCCTCTTGCTGCTGTTGTGTCTGCTCTTCTTGCTCCTCATGCTCTTGATCAGCCTTCTCCTTCTTTGGCCTAATGCCACTGAACCTGACAACTAGAGGATCCTCATCATCAGAGTGAACTTGTACAACAGAAATATATGATCTCATGCTCTCATCATGATCAAGAAATATCTGTTGGAAGTGGTTGCCATTTAGAACACAATCCTTCATGTTTTCTGTCATAGTGTTGTCCCCTATCTTGAGCTCTCTTAATCCATTCTTGTATACTATCAACCCAGGAACACACCAATAAGTCGTGATCCTGCCCTCAAACTCATACCCAATTTCCTCAACCAGACTAGCAACAACAGTAGGTGTATCTATGTCACAGTAGTCATACCAAATGAAGTGGCCTTTGTGGTAATCCCTATGCTTGCATGCACAAAGGAAATAGCCACCATGTATGACCTCAACAGAGAAACGGTTGCTTAGGGGTCCTGCAAAACATCAAACTTGCAATGTTCAGACAAGATAAACAGAGACATTTATGAATGTTCAGTCTAGCTGAAAATATTCAGTTAACTCTAAAAGTTCAGTTACTGTATCAAACCACCAGTAGCTTAGTTAAGTAAGGGTACTGAGCAAGCAGTAAAGTAATGTAATTGGACCAAAACAAGCAAGGTGGCAATGTTCAGTATCAATGTTCAGTTGTTGTACTAAATCAAGTTCAGACATTTCAATATTCAGGCAGGTAAATTCAGTTATCGTACAGAGCAAATTTCATACATGTTGCAGAAAGAAAAGCACGGATTCATGGCCTCCACCGAACAAATATATGATCTTTCATGGGCAAAACGATCATCTCATGCGCAAAACAATCATATTCATACCATGGTCAACAACCAGGCCATATCAAGCAAAGAAACAGGGGAGAAGCGAGCATGGCCTTCCCCTTGTCGGTGTCAAAACCGGCGGATCTCGGGTAAGGGGTCCTGATCTGTGCGTCTAATGCTAATGGTAACATGAGGCAAGGGACACGATGTTTTACCCAGGTTCGGGCCCTCTCGATGGAGGTAAAACCGTACTTCCTGCTTGATTAATCTTGATGATATGAGTATTACAAGAGTTGATCTACCACGAGACCGTAGAGGCTAAACCCTAGAAGCTAGCCTATGATGATTATGATTGTGCTGTTGGGGAACGTAGTAATTTCAAAAAATTTCCTACGCACACGCAAGATCATGGTGATGCATAGCAACGAGAGGGAGAGTGTTGTCTCGTACGCCTCAGAGACCCAAGCGAAGCGATCTGGCGTAGAGGAAGTAGTCGACGTTCTCCTCGCGATCCGACCGATCCGCGCCGTTACTCGGCGCCCCAGTTCTTGACACACGTACAGCTCGATGGCGCCCTCGTACTCCGATCCAGCCGAGTGTCGAGGGAGAGTTCCACAAGACGACGTGGTGGACGATCTTGATGTTTCACGGTAGCAGGGCTTCGCCTAAGCAGCGACGGTATAACCGAGGTGGAATATGGTGGAGGGGGCACCGACACGGCTAAGGAGCGATCCGTAGATCAACTTGTGTGTTCTAGGGTGCCCCCTGCCCCGTATATAAAGGAGCAAGGGGAGGGCTGGCCGGCCAAGGGTGGCGCCAAGGAGTCCTACTCCCTCAGGGAGTAGGATTCCCCAATCCTAGTTGGACTAGAATTCCTGGGGGGAAGAGAGAGGGGGCGGCCCTTCTCCTAGTCCTAGTAGGACTAGGGAAGGGGGGGCGTGACCACCTAGGGCTGGCCCTTCTCCTTTCCACTAAGGCCCATCGAGGCCCATTTACCTCCGGGGATTCGGTAACCTCCGGTACTCGGTAAATTCCGCCGCCGGAACCTTCCGAACTCCAAACATAGGCTTCCAATATATCAATCTTTATGTCTCGACCATTTCGAGACTCCTCGTCATGTCCGTGAATACATCAGGGACTCGAACTTCTTGGTACATCAAAATACATAAACTCATAATAAGCGTCATCGAAACCTTAAGCGTGCGGACCCTACGGTTCGAGAACAATGTAGACATGACCTAGAACTATTCATGGTCAATAACCAACAGCGGGACCTGGATGCCCATATTGGTTCCTACATATTCTCTGAAGATCTTTATCGGTCGGACCGCATAACAACATACGTTGTTCCTTTGTCATCGGTATGTTACTTGCCCGAGATTCGATCGTCGGTATCAATACCTAGTTCAATCTTGTTACCGCAAGTCTCTTTACTCGTTCCGTAATACATCATCTCACAACTAACTCATTAGTTGTAGTGCTTGCAAGGCTTGATGATGTGCATTACCGAGAGGGCCCAGAGATACCTCTCCGACAATCGGAGTGACAAAACCTAATCTCGAATACGCCAACGCAACATCGCCTTTGGAGACACCTGTAGTACTCCTTTATAATCACCCGATTCGTTGTGACGTTTGGTAGCACCAAAGTGTTCCTCCGTAAGCAGGAGTTGCATAATCTCATAGTTACAGGAACATGTATATGTCATGGATAAAAGCGGTAGCAACATACTAAGCGATCGTGTGCTAAGCTAAGGGAATGGGTCATGTCAATCAGATCATTCTACTAATGATGTGACCTTGTTAATCAAATAACAACTCTTTGTTCATGGTTAGGAAACATAACCATCTTTGATTAACAAGCTAGTCTAGTAGAGGCATACTAGTGACATCTTGTTTTGTCTATGCATTCACACATGTATCATGTTTCCGGTTAATACAATTCTAGCATGAATGATAAACATTTATCATGAAATAAGGAAATAAATAATAACTTTATTATTGCCTCTAGGGCATATTTCCTTGATCTCCCACTTGCACTAGAGTCAATAATCTAGATTACATAGTAATGATTCTAACACCCATGGAGTCTTGGTGCTGATCATGTTTTGCTCGTGGAAGAGGCTTAGTCAACGGTTCTGCGACATTCAGATCCGTATGTATCTTGCAAATCTCTATGTCTCCCACGGACTAAGTCCGGATGGAATTGAAGCGTCTCTTGATGTGCTTGGTCCTCTTGTGAAATCTGGATTCCTTCGCTAAGGCAATTGCTCAAGATTGTCACGAAGATTTTCATTGGACCCGATGCACTAGGTATGACACCTAGATCGGATATGAACTCCTTCATCCGACTCCTTCATTAGCTGCTTCCGAAGCTGCTATGTATTCCGCTTCACATGTAGATCCCGCCACGACGCTTTGTTTAGAACTGCACCAACCGACAGCTCCTCCGTTTAGTGTAAATCGTATCCGTCTGCGATTTAGAATCGTCTCGGATCGGTGTCAAAGCTTGCATCAACGTAACTGCCACGATGAGCTCTTTGTCACCTCCATATCTGAGAAACATATCCTTAGTCCTTTTCGGTATTTCGGGATGTTCTTGACCGCTGTCCGATGATCCACTCTGGATTACTTTGGTACCTCCTGCTAGGCTTATAGCAAGGCACACATCAAGTGCGGTACACAGCATTGCATACATGATAGAGCCTATGGCTGAAGCATAGGAACATCTTTCATTTCTCTCTATCTTCTGCAGTGGTCGGGCATTGAGTCTTACTCAATTTCACACCTTGTAACACAGTGCAAGAACCCTTTCTTTGCTTGATCCATTTTGAACTTCTTCAAAATTTTGTCAAGGTATGTGCTTTGTGAAAGTCAATTAAGCGTCTTGATCTATCTCTATAGATCTTAATGCCTAATATGTAAGCAGCTTCACCGAGGTCTTTCATTGAAAAACTCTTATTCAAGTATCCCTTTATGCTATCCAGAATTCTATATCATTTCCGATCAGCAATATGTCATCTACATATAATATCGAAATGCTCTGAGCTCCCACTCACTTTCTTGTAAATACAAAGCTTCTCCAAAAGTCTGTACAAACCCAAATGCTTTGATCACACTATCAAAGCGTTTATTCCAACTCCGAGATGCTTGCACCAGTCCATAGATGGATCGCTGGAGCTTGCACACTTTGTTAGCTCCCTTTGGATCAATAAAACCTTCGGTTGCATCATATACAACTCTTCTTCCGTAAATCCATTCAGAATGCAGTCTTTACATCCATTTGCCAAATTTCATAATCATAAAATGCGCAATTGCTAACATGATTCGGACGGACTTAAGCATCGCTACGGGTGAGAAGGTCTCATCGTAGTCAATCCCTTGAACTTGCCGAAAACCTTTTGCGACAAGTCGAGCTTTATAGACAGTAACATTACCGTCAGCGTCAGTCTTCTTCTTGAAGATCCACTTGTTTTCTATTGCTTGCCTACCCTCGGGCAAGTCAACCAAAGTCCATACTTTGTTTTCATACATGGATCCCATCTCAGATTTCATGGCCTCAAGCCATTTTGCGGAATCTGGGCTCACCATCGCTTCTTCATAGTTCGTAGGTTCATCATGATCTAGTAGCATGATTTCCAGAACAGGATTACCGTACCACTCAGTGCGGATCTTACTCTGGTTAATCTACGAGGTTACGTAGTAACTTGATCTGAAGTTTCATGATCTACATCATCAACTTCCTCACTACTTGGTGTAGGTGTCTCGAAACCGGTTTTGCGACGAACTACTTTCAAGTAAGGGAGAAGGTACTATTACCTCATCAAGTTCCACTTTCCTCCCACTCACTTCTTTCGAGAGAAACTCCTTCTCTAGAAAGGATCCATTCTTAGCAACAAATGTCTTGCCTTCGGATCTGTGATAGAAGGTGTACCCAACTGTCTCCTTTGGGTATCCTATGAAGACACATTTCTCCGATTTGGGTTCGAGCTTATCAGGTTGAAGTTTTTTCACATAAGCATCGCATCCCCAAACTTTAAGAAGCGACAACTTTGGTTTCTTGCTAAACCATAGTTCATAAGGTGTCGTCTCAACGGATTTCGACGGTGTTCTATTCAGTGTGAATGCGGAAGTCTCTAGAGCATAACCCCAAAACGATAGCGGTAAATCTGAAGAGACATCATAGATCGTACCATATCTAGTAAAATACGATTCGACGTTCGGACACACCATTACGCTGAGGTGTTCGGGTGGCGTAAGTTGCTAAACTATTCCGCATTGTTTCAAATGTAGACCAAACTCGTAACTCAAATATTCACCTCCACGATCGGATCGTAGAAACTTAATTTTCTTGTTACGATGATTTTCAACTTCACTCTGAAATTCTTTGAACTTTTCAAACGTTTCAGACTTATGTTTCATTAAGTAGATATACCCATATCCGCTTAAGTCATCTGTGAAGGTGAGAAAATAACGATATCCGCCACGAGCCTCAACATTCATCGGACCACATACATCGTATGTATGATTTCCAACAAATCCGTTGCTCTCTCCATAGTACCGGAGAACGGTGTTCTAGTCATCTTGCCCATGAGGCACGGTTACATAAGTGCCAAGTGATTCATAATCAAGTGACTCCAAAAGTCCATCAATATGGAGTTTCTTCATGCGCTTTACACCGATATGACCTAAACGGCAGTGCCACAAATAAGTTGCACTTTCGTTATCAACTCTGCATCTTTTGGTTTCAACATTATGAATATGTGTATCACTACTATCGAGATTCATCAAAAATAGACCATTCCTCAAGGGTGCATGACCATAAAAGATATTACTCTCTGATTTAAATGAATAACCGTCTCGCATCAAACAAGATCCAGATATAATGTTCATGCTCAACGCAGGCACCAAATAACAATTATTTAGGTCTAAAACTAATCCCGAAGGTAGATGTAGAGGTAGCGTGCCGACCGCGATCACATCGACTTTGGAAACATTTCCCGCGCGATCGTCACCTCGTCCTTTGCGAGTTAAGCAATCAGTAGTCCCCTGCTTTGAGTTGCAAATATTAGCAATGTAACCAGTATCAAATACCAGTGCTACTACGAGCTCTAGTAAGGTACACATCAATAACATGTATATCACATATACCTTTGTTCACCTTGCCATCCTTCTTATCCGCCAAATACTTGGGGCAGTTCCGCTTCCGGTGTCGATGCGCTTGCAAGAGAAGCACTCGATTTCAGGCTTAGGTCCAGACTTGGGTTTCTTCTCTGAGCAGCAACTTGCTTGCTGTTCTTCTTGAAGTTCCTTCTTCTTCCCTTTACCTTTCTTCTTGAAACTAGTGGTCTTATTGACCATCAACACTTGATGCTCCTTCTTGATTTCTACCTCGCAGCCTTTAGCATTACGAAGATCTCGGTATAGTCTTTACTAACCCTTGCATATTATAGTTCATCACGAAGCCTTTGTAGCTTGGTGGCGGTGATTGAAGAATTCATCAATGACACAATCATCCGGAAGATTAACTCCCAATTGCGTCAAGTGATTGTAGTACCTAGACATTACGAGTATATGCTCACTAATGTAACTATTCTCCTCCATCTTGCAGCTATAGAACTTATTGGAGACTTCATATCTCTCAATCCGGGCATTCTGTTGGAATATTAACTTCAACTCCTGGAACATCTCATATGCTCCATGACGTTCAAAACGTCGTTGAAGTCCCGGTTCTAAGCCGTAAAGCATGGCACACTGAACTATAGAGTAGTCATCAGCTTTGCTCTGCCAGACGTTCATAACATCTGCAGTTGCATTAGCAGCAAGCCTGGCACCTAGCGGTGCATCCAGGACGTAACTCTTCTGTGCAGCAATGAGGATAATCCTCAAGTTACGGACCCAGTCCGTGTAATTGCTACCATCATCTTTCAACTTTGCTTTCTCAAGGAACGCATTAAAATTCAACGGAACAACAGCACGAGCCATCTATCTACAATCAAACATAAACAAGCAAGATACTATCGGTACTAAGTTCATGATAAATTTAAGTTCAATTAATCATATTACTTAAGAACTCCCACTTAGAAAAACATCTCTCTAGTCATCTAAGTGATCACGTGATCCAAATCAACTAAACCATAACCGATCATCACGTGAAATGGAGTAGTTTTCAATGGTGAACATCTTATGTTGATCATATCTACTATATGATTCACGCTCGACCTTTCGGTCTCCGTGTTCGAGGCCATATTTGCATATGCTAGGCTCGTCAAGTATAACCCGAGTATTCTGCGTGTGCAAAACTGGCTTGCACCCGTTGTAGATGGACGTAGAGCTTATCACACCCGATCATCACGTGGTGTCTGGGCACGACGAACTTTGGCAACGGTGCATACTTGGGGAGAACACTTCTTGATAATTTAGTGAGAGATCATCTTATAATGCTACCGTCAATCAAAGCAAGATAAGATGCATAAAAGGATAAACATCACATGCAAATCAATATAAGTGATATGATATGGTCATCATCATCTTGTGCTTCACGATCTCCATCTTGCAGCACCACCATGATCACCATCGTCACCGCGCGACACCTTGATCTCCATCGTAGCATCGTTGTCGTCTCGCCAAACTTATGCTTCTCGACTATCGCTACCGCTTAGTGATAAAGTAAAGCATTACAGAAGCGATTGCATTGCATACAATAAAGCGACAACCATATGGCTCCTGCCGATTGCCGATAACCGGTTACAAAACATGATCATCTCATACAATAAAATATAGCATCACGTCTTGACCATATCACATCACAACATGCCTGCAAAAACAAGTTAGGCGTCCTCTACTTTGTTGTTGCAAATTTTACGTGGCTGCTACGGGCTTAAGCAAGAACCAGTCTCACCACGCATCAAAACCACAGCGATACTTCGTCAAATAGACTCCGTTTAACCTTATCAAGGACCGGCGAGCCACACTCGGTTCAACTAAAGTGAGAGAGACAGCACCCACCGGTCACCTTTAAGCAACGAGTGCTCTGAGCGGTGAAACCAGTCTCGCGTAAGCGTCTGGCGTAATGTCGGTCAGGCCGCTTCATCTCACAATACCGCTGAACCAAAGTATGACATGCTGGTAGGTAGTATGACTTGTATCGCCCACAACTCACTTGTGTTCTACTCGTGCAAAACATCAAACCATAGAAAAACCTAGGCTCGGATGCCCTTTGTTGGGGAACGTAGTAATTTCAAAAATTTCCACGCACACGCAAGATCATGGTGATGCATAGCAACGAGAGGGGAGAGTGTTGTCTACGTACCCTCGAGACCCGAAGGAAGCGATCTGGCGTAGAGGAAGTAGTCGACGTTCTCCTCGCGATCCGACCGATCCCGCGCCGTTACTCGGCGCCCCGAGTTCTTGACACACGACAGCTCGATGGCGTCCCTCGTACTCGATCCAGCCGAGTGTCGAGGGAGAGTTCCGTCAAGACGACGGCGTGGTGGCGATCTTGATGTTTCACCGGCAGGGCTTCGCCTAAGCTTCGACGGTATAACCGAGGTGGAATATGGTGGAGGGGCACCGACACGGCTAAGGAACGATCCGTAGATCAACTTGTGTGTTCTAGGGTTCCCCTGCCCCAGATATAAAGGAGCAGGGGGGCTGGCCGGCCAAGGGTGGCGCGCCAGGAGTCCTACTCCTCAGGGAGTAGGATTCCCCCAATCCTAGTTGGACTAGGATTCCGGAGGGGAAAAGAGAGAGGGGGGCGGCCCTTCTCCTAGTCCTAGTAGGACTAGGGAAGGGGGACATGTGTGCCACCTAGGGCTGGCCCTTCTCCTTTCCACTAAGGCCCATCGAGGCCCATTTACCTCCCGGGATTCGGTAACCTCCGGTACTCGGTAAATTCCGTGCCGCCGGAACCTTCCGAACTCCAAACATAGGCTTCCAATATATCAATCTTTATGTCTCGACCATTTCGAGACTCCTCGTCATGTCCGTGATTACATCCGGACTCGAACTTCTTCGGTACATCAAAATACATAAACTCATAATAAGCGCCATCGAAACCTTAAGCGTGCGGACCCTACGGTTCGAGAACAATGTAGACATGACCTAGAACTATTCACGGTCAATAACCAACAGCGGGACCTGGATGCCCATATTGGTTCCCACATATTCTACGAAGATCTTTATCGGTCGACCGCATAACAACATACGTTGTTCCTTTGTCATCGGTATGTTACTTGCCCGAGATTCGATCGTCGGTATCCAATACCTAGTTCAATCTCATTACCGCAAGTCTCTTTACTCATTCCGTAATACATCATCTCACAACTAACTCATTAGTTGTAGTGCTTGCAAGGCTTGATGATGTGCATTACCGAGAGGGCCCAGAGATACCTCTCCGACAATCGGAGTGACAAAACCTAATCTCAAATACGCCAACCCAACATCGCCTTTGGAGACACTGTAGTACTCCTTTATAATCACCCGATTACGTTGTGACGTTTGGTAGCACCAAAGTGTTCCTCCGTAAACGGAGTTGCATAATCTCATAGTTACAGGAACATGTATATGTCATGGATAAAAGCAGTAGCAACATACTAAACGATCGTGTGCTAAGCTAAGGGAATGGGTCATGTCAATCAGATCATTCTACTAATGATGTGACCTTGTTAATAAAATAACAACTCTTTGTTCATGGTTAGGAAACATAACCATCTTTGATTAACAAGCTAGTCTAGTAGAGGCATACTAGTGACATCTTGTTTTGTCTATGCATTCACACATGTATCATGTTTCCGGTTAATACAATTCTAGCATGAATGATAAACATTTATCATGAAATAAGGAAATAAATAATAACTTTATTATTGCCTCTAGGGCATATTTCCTTCATGTGCCTCTAAGGACTAAACCCTCCGGTTTATATAGACACCGGAGGGGGCTAGGGTTTACATAGAGTCGGTTACAAAGAAGGAAATCTAATATCCGAATCGCCAAGCTTGTCTTCCACGCAAAGGAGAGTCCCATCCGGACACGGGACGAAGTCTTGAGTCTTGTATCTTCACGGTCCAACAGTCCGGCCAAAGTATATAGTCTGGTTGTCCGGATACCCCCTAATCCAGGACCCCCTCAGTAGCCCCTGAACCAGGCTTCAATGACGATGAGTCCAGCACGCAGTTTGTCTTCGGCATTGCAAGGCGGGTTCCATCTCCGAATACTCCAAAGTATCTGTTGTAATGAACAGTGTTCGACTTCCCATCAATGTTGTACTCCTCGGCTTCTGTGCTTCAATAATGGCCATCCCCACGTGTCAAGCGAATACGAGGAGCCGGGGCATTTTTGCATTTGCCACCCCGGCCCTGCAGGCAATCCGTCTATTTGAAGGGACGGGGATTCTCAGATCCAAGCCTCACCCTCTTCCCTCGAGCGAGCATCCAACAGAGCGCGCCCAGAAAAAACCATTCCAGCATGACCGGTCGCCGCAGCTCCTCCTCTCGCTCCCTTGGCTCTAAGCCAGGTGATTGGGAAGAATGTTCAGTTCCTCAAAGCCGTTTAATAGAGTTACAGACCTAAGGATTTCTTCCACCGGCGTTCATGGTCCCCGTCCGAGCCGGACTAGCCACCTATAATGGTGGGGAGCAAGCGGAGAGATCTCCTAATCCATCCCCGGGGGAGCAAATATGCCTCATCCCGCATATGCTAAGAGGCGTCGGGTTTCCAATCCACCCATTCCTTCGCGAGCTCCTGGAGTTCTACGGCCTCCAGTTGCAGAACTTCACCCCTGCCTCCGTGATGCATATCGCAGGATACGTCACCCTTTGTGAATTATTCCTGGGCTGTGAGGCTCACTTCGGGTTATGGAAGAAGTTGTTCTGCCTCGTCCCTCGCAACCAGGGGGAATCCATATGTCAAGTGGGCGGAGCTGAAATATGGCGCGTCGCCGAGACCGGATACCTGTCCGGCACTCCCAAGAAGGCAGCTGAAAACTGGCACTCGGAGTGGTTTTATGTTGATGACGTTCCCCTTCCGGATCTAGTCCGGACGGGCCTCCCCGAGTTCAGTAACGCACCGTCAAAGGCACGCCGAAGTTGGCGCCCTCAGGGCCCCCAAGAGGAGGATACCAGAGAAGTACACTTCCTGATGAGCAGGATAAAGATACTGGCCAAATCAGGGCTGACAATAGTCGAGGTTATAGCAATATGCATAATGCGGGGGGGGGGGTGTGCAGCCGCTTCAATATCGGGGGAAGCCCGTGTGGCACTACAACGGGGAAGATGATGCCACCCGCTGTGGTCGTAAAGGTCCGGACTCCACCATCGCTTTGGCAAAAATACTGTCCGATTTGTACAAAGGGGAAGAAGAAGAATTCCTTCATATTAAACCACGGGACGGATTCTCCATGTACAACCACCCAAGCCGGGTAAGTCGTCACTCTTTCCCCCGCTGCATTTATTCTGGCGTCCTTCATCACGATTATTTACCTCGATATTTCTGAGCAAGAACTGAGGAGGGCCGTGGAAGGATTCAACAGCCCCTCCCCGCAGCCAGAGGACCCCGGAAGGGCCTTCGATCCAGGACTCGAAGAAGATCCAGATATTACTGTGGAGCTCGTCAACGGGACATTTTATCAGGCCAGCTGTGATGGCGCCTCGGTGGCTATTACCGCCGATTATCCCGGACTGCTACCTGCATCGCGTGTAAGCAAGGTCGAAACCTTCTCCTCTGAAGAGGATTCCTTTCTGATATCATGCCTTATGCATAAAATATCATATTTTTATAGAGACGACCATCGGAGCGCGGCGCCGAGCCCCTGGGGGCTCGTCGGCAAAGGACGTCCGGGTCCGGCACGCTTAAGAGGAAGGCAGTTAGGGCCGAAACACCGTTACAGAGGTATGGTAAAAAACCTGCTCTGTGATTATTGTGTTTGAAATGTAACAGCGTCCTTCGTGTTTTGGCAGAAAGGGGAGTCGTCGGATTATATCCGGAGATCCTGCCGATCACGCCTCCACCAGCCAGATTCCAAAACCGGCTTCGAGCGAGGAGGCCAATGCGGGGCCGATGCCGAATTGTCCTCCGACAGAGGATGCGGATATGCTCTCCGCCACGAATTTCAAAGTAGAGAGTGCCATGAATCATCGGCGCCGACGGGCCATACTTTGCAATAGCATCTTTTCCGAAGAGGCATTTAATGCTTTCAATTCGGGAGACACATACATCCGAGCTACTCAAGGTGGGCTCGCCCGAGCGACGGACCAGTATGCAGAAGATATACGGGTAAGGAAATTTGATAAGTATGTGTAGCAGTAGCCCCTGAGACTTGAAACGGTAGGAACAACTGGTTTAAGGATCATTTTATGCATAGGTCCTTGTAGATAAAAATACCCAATTGTCTCAAGAGCTGGAGGAGTGCAAGACCTAGCTGAGGGCCGCGGTTGCCAAACTAGAGGAATTCCAGAAGGCCTCATCTGGTAACATTTGTCTCAATGGAGAAATTTTAAAGGAATATACTAGTTAGCAATTGGCTTGCTTCATAAGTCTAACAGAAAATTCTGCAGACTGCAGACCATCCCGGGACAAATCTGGAGATTGTAAAAGATAGCGAGTCGCATCTCCAAAGGCAGCTGAAGGCTGGCGAGCGTGTGCTTACGCAGGTTAGGCGGGAGAAGAATAATCTCCAAGATGCCAATGTCCGGCTGGGCGTCGAATTATCAGATGTTCGAGCTCAGCTTGCGGACTCCGTGAAGGAGAACAGAAGGCTTCGGCGTTGCATGTATGGTAAATGCCTAAACGAACTGTATTACAGTTTGGCGAGGAAGCTTATTAAAAGAGTTTATATCTGTAGGTATGTTGACGGGCCGTCCTGAAGAGGAGATGCCCGCGTCCGTAGGTGATTTGCTGCAAGACCTCTCACAACTGCATGAACGAGTTCGGCAGGTGATGCAGGGTATTGCCCAGGCCTTGTGGCCATCCACTTCCCCGCCAAAAGGCATGGGGGAGCTCGTGGAGATGCTCCAAGGAGCACGGCGGCGCTTCCGTTTGTGGAAGATTTCAGCCTGCCGACAAGGTGCAAGGGAAGCCTGGGCCATGGTGAAGACACGCTACACCAAGCTTTACCATATGGCCGAAGTTGGACCGGCGGGGCCAGATGGGCAAGAAATTCCTGTGAGTCTGGTGTATGACCAGGTAGCGTTTGCTGCAAAGTATTCCCAACAAGATTGTAAACTAGATAGCCTGTTGGACGGTATAGAGGAAGAATATAGTCAGTCCAAGTGATTATGTAATTCAATGGACATATGTAGTCCCTAGCCGGATTAAAAATCATTTGTCATGGCGGACCTTTTCGCTTCCCCCGGATTCGACAGTCCGGGGTGTATCCGAATACCCGCTCAGTTATGCAGAACCGGGGTATGCGTGGAAACCAGGCGTAGGGGTCATAAGTGCATGAACAGACAAATACCCAACTAGTTATGTTATATTACATGGGTAGTAAGAAACATCTTCCAGGGAGAATAGTTCCGTTAGGGGTTCCTTTCACTGGGTACGCATGCATCGATGTACATGTCCGGACTGCGAACAGAAACGCAGGATACAAAACTTCTGGGGATTCACGTTGTAATAAATGAAAGAAACATCTTTTGTTCACCGACCGAATATTCCCTTAAGAACGCTAGCTTTCGGCTTCACCCAGTCTGAGGTACACATCCGACTGAACCAGCAGTAACAATCGCAGAGGTGCTCCCCTTGTGCCCTAGCCGAATTAACGGGAACATAGGGCATAAACACAAGAGCCAGGCAACCCAGCATGGCCACATCTTAAGTCATATTGATGCATATAATGGTGAAGAAAAGGCACATATGGAAAAAAGAACGCATATGTGATAGGCAAGACGCCATGAAAGTAATTATATTTAGCTTGCATATAGGAAGCCCCCAGGTATGGTTTACACACGTGGTGCGGCCGGAGTGATCCGAGCATCCGCACTGTATTAAATACTTTGTGTGAAGAAGGAAAAAGGGCAAGAAAGGAAAAAGGGCAAGAAAGGAAAAAGGGGAGGAACATAATTAAAAGGGGCGGGGTTAAGGAGACGAACACTGAGTTCGGCACTAGGCGTAGAATCTCCGGAGTCTGGCCGCGTTCCATGGGTTCAGCTCGAGTCTGTTATCAGATGCATTACGCAGGCGGTATGCTCCTCTGGTGAGAACTTTATCAATAATGAAGGGACCCTCCCACTTAGGTTTGAGCTTGTCCTTCTTCTTCTCCGGCAGGCGTAGAACGAGTTTGCCAATATTATAAGTTTTGGCCCGCACTTCTCTGCTTTGATACCGTCGAGCCTACTGCTGATAGAATGCGGAACGGGCTTTTGCGACGTCGCGCTCCTCCTCCAGGGAATCTAAGTTGTCCTGCCGATCTAACTCGTCTTCCTTCTCTTCGTACATGCGCACACGAGGTGAGTCGTGGATTATGTCGCAGGGTAGTACTGCTTCTACGTTGTACACCATAAAAAATGGTGTATATCCGGTGGTGCAATTTGGCGTGGTTCGCAGCCCCAGAGTACGGAGTCAAGCTCCTCGACCCAGTGCGTGTCCGATTCCGTCAAGGACCGCACTAGTCTGGGTTTGATGCCGCTCATGATGAGACCATTTGCACGTTCGACCTGGCCGTTTGTTTGGGGATGGTAGACGGAGGCGTAATCGAGCTTAATGCCCATGTTGCCGCACCAAGTTTTCACTTCATCGGCTGTGAAGTTTGAGCCATTGTCAGTGATGATGCGGTGGGGGACGCCGTAACGGTGTACAACCCCTGATATGAAGTCTATCACTGGTCCTGATTCGACCGTTTTAACTGGTTTGGCTTCTATCCATTTGGTGAACTTGTCCACCATGACCAATAAGTTTTTTTCTTATGGCTTCCCCCTTTAAGAGGTCCGACCATATCCAGCCCCCAGACCACGAAGGGCCAAGTAATTGGGATTGTTTGAAGAGCGGAAGGGGGCATATGGCTCTGATTGGCGAAGAGCTGGCAACCGACGCAGTGTTGGACAAGGTCCTGTGCGTCTGCTCGGGCTGTCGGCCAATAAAAGCCTGTACGGAAGGCCTTGCTGACAAGTGCCCGAGCCGCAGCGTGGTGCCCGCTGAGTCCGACATGGATTTCAGCCAAGAGCTGTCGTCCTTCCTCTTCGGAGATGCATCTTTGGAGCACTCCGATCGCACTTTTCTTATAGAGTTCTCCCTCATGTACTTTGTAGGCCTTGGAACGCCGCACAGTACAACGTGCTTCACTTTGGTCCCCGGGGAGCTCCTGCCTATTTAGGTAGGCCAAGAAAGGCTCGGTCCACGAGGCGATTACAGCCATGATTTCGTGGGCCGAAGGTGTTATTTCGGTGGCGGAGCCTCTGATTACGTCAGATGGTTCGGAATCTGGGGTTGTATTCGGATCCGGCCTAGTATTGCCGGACTCCCCTTCCCATACCACGGATAGCTTGGACAACCTTTCGAGGAATATGTTGGGTGGGACAGGGTCGCGTTTAGCGCCGATGCGAGCGAGGATATCCGCCGCTTGATTGTTTTCTCGAGCCACATGGTGGAATGCGAGCCCCTCGAACCGAGCTGACATTTTGAGCACGGCATTACGGTAGGCCGCCATTTTTGGATCTTTGGCATCAAAGTCTCCGTTTATTTGTGATATTGCGAGGTTTGAATCCACGCGCACTTCAAGGCGTTGAATGCCCATAGAGACTGCCATCCGAAGACCATGTAACAGAGCCTCGTATTCGGTTGCGTTGTTGGAGTCTGTGTATAGTATTTGGAGTACGTATTGGACCGTATCTCTGGTGGGGGACGTCAGGACTACACCTGCTCCCAATCCGGCCAGCATTTTAGAGTCATCGAAGTGCATGATCCAATTAGAGTATGCGCCGTACTCTTTAGGGAGTTCGGCTTCTGTCCATTCGGCGACAAAGTCAGCCAATACTTGCGATTTAATGGCCCGCCGTGGTTTGTATGTTATGTCGAACGGAAGGAGCTCGATGGCCCATTTAGCAATCCGGCCCGTAGCGTTGCGGTTGTTTATTATGTCGTTGAGTGGTACTTCGGAGGCCACCGTAATCGAACACTCCTGGAAGTAGTGTCGTAGCTTCCGGGATGCCATGAAGACCACGTATGCTATCTTTTGATAGTGTGGGTATCGGGATTTGCATGGGGTGAGGACCGTGGATACGTAATATACTAGCTTTTGGAGCGGGAATTTGTATCCGTCTGCCTCTCGTTCCACGACGAGCACTGCGCTTACAACTTGATGTGTTGCAGCTATGTACAATAGCATAGGTTCGCCGGTATTTGGCGTTGTCAGCACTGGATTACTGGCCAGTAAGGTCTTTATTTCATCTAGTCCGGCCGCGGCTGCATCCGTCCACACGAAGTGTTCGGTTCGCCGAAAAGGCGGTAAAGAGGTAATGCCTTTTCTCCTAATCGGGAGATAAAGTGGCTTAAGGCAGCCACGCATCCAGCTAGTTTCTAGATATGCTTGAGGTCTGTTGGGATAGCCAACTGCGACAGAGCTTGGATTTTTGCCGATTTGCTTCGATTTCTCTCTTGGAAACAATGAAGCCGAGCAACTTCCCGGAGGGTACGCCGAAAACACATTTTTCGGGTTTAGCTTGATGTCGTATGTTCGGAGGTTGTCGAACGTAAGCCTCAAGTCATCTATTAGGGTTTTGACGTGTCTTGTTTTTATGACCACGTCATCCACATATGCCTCCACTGTTTTGCCGATCTGCTTCTCCAGGCAAGTTTGAATCATGCGTTGATAGGTTGCGTCGGCATTTTTAATCCCGAAAGGCATAGTGTTGAAGCAGAAAGGACCATATGGCGTTATGAAGGCCGTTGCGGCTTGGTCGGACTCTGCCATCTTTATTTGATGGTATCCGGAGTATGTGTCGAGGAAGCACAATGAGTCGTGTCCTGCGGTGGCGTCGATGATTTGGTCGATGCGAGGAAGGGGGAAGGGATCCTTGGGGCAAGCCTTGTTGAGGTCTTTGAAATCCACGCATAGGCGCCATGATTTGTCCTTCTTTCATACCATTACCAGGTTTGCCAGCCAATCCGGAAGCTTGATATCTCTGATGAATTCGGCCTCAAGTAGCTTGGCTAGCTCTTCTCCCATGGCTTGCCGTTTAGGCTCTGAGAAGCGCCTAAGAGTCTGCTTGACAGGCTTGTATCCTTTCAGTATATTGAGGCTGTGTTCGGCCAGCCTGCGTGGGATGCCTGGCATGTCTGAAGGATGCCAGGCGAAAATATCCCAATTCTCGCGTAGGAAGTCTCGTAGTGCGGCATCCATTGCGGGGCTCAACTGTGTCCCAATGCCAGCTGTCTTTGTGGGGTCCGTTGGATGGACCTGGAATTTGACTATATCGTCTGCGGGTTTAAATGAGGTGGACTTGGGTCATTTGTCGAGTATCACGTCGTCCCTGTCCACTGTGGCGCGCTGCGTTGTTAATTCTTCGGCCGCTAAGGCTTTGGATAATGCTTCCAGGGCTAGTGCTGCGGTTTTATTTTCGGCGCGGAGTGCGACGTCCGGATCACTAGCTAGAGTGATGATTCCATTGGGTCCGGGCATTTTAAGCTTCATGTACCCGTAATGGGGTATAGCTTGAAAGCTCTTGAATGCGTCCCGCCCTAAAAGCGCATGGCATCCGCTGCTGAAATGAGCCACTTGGAATGTGATTTCTTCGGACCTGTAATTCTCCGGTGTGCCGAATACCACATCGAGTGTGATTTTTCCCGCACACCATGCCTCCCAACTAGGGATGATTCCCCTGAAGGTTCTGCCGCTTTGCTCAATGCGGCTTTTATCAATTTCCATCTTGTTGAGTGTTTCTTCATAAATCAAGTTTAATCCGCTTCCGCCGTCCATGAGTACTTTAGTGAGCTGAAAACCATCCACGATTGGGCTAAGGACCAAAGCGGCTAGTGCCCGGACTGTCTGGAATTGAGGTTCGTCACTGGAACTGAAGGTTATAGCAGTATCGCTCCACGGATTTATTTTGCCACGTGGCTGATTTTAGCTAAATTCCGATGAGCTCGCTTGTGCCTATTATTTGAGGCGAAAGTCCCAAAGACTGTCAATACCGCATTGTTGTCTTCGGCGGGATGTTGCTCTGCTTTATGGTTTACAAGAAGATCCTCGCCGCTTTTTTCTACCTGCCAGAGTATCCAACATGCTCCAAGGCTATGCATTGGCGTAGTGTCTGGCGTGCTGTGAATTTTGCATGGTCCACTGAGCCATTCTTCCAATACGGTTCCACGCCCTGGAGTGGGATTTGGTTTCTCAGGAATTTGATTGGGTAACTTACGAGAGTTTGCCCGTTTAGCTTGGAAAAGGTTTTAGTGAGAGCCGGATTATCCCAAAATTCTGTTTGGATTTTCCAGGCACTTTCCATCGCACAATACTTTTGTACTATGGCTCCTAAGGGCATCTCCAGCCGTTGGCCCCCAGAGGGCAAAAATCGCCTCGGGCGCACCGGCGCTAAATCACAAGATCGGGGCGTGATGCCCCCCAGTCGCGGCGCCCACGGTATTTTAAAAAATTTAAACACGGCACAAACACGGCGCAAATTCATTGCAAACTTCGGCGAGTTCGTTCAAACTTAAACATATTTTACAAAAAAAAAACCGCGGGCTACTCCCGCCGTCTCCCTCGCCGCCCGCCTCGCCGCCCGCCCATGCAGCTACATGCCGAGGAGGCTGTAGAACCGCGTGTAGTCGCCGTCGTCGTCGTCGTAGTCGTCGTCGTCGTCGTTGCCGCCCCCGCCCCCGCCTAAACCTACGGCGTCCCTGCTACACCCTCCCCGCGCGGGCGGGGGTTGAAGGTCCGGGCGTCGTCGTCGTCGCTGCCGAGATCACGACGCCGGCCGCCCTCACGCCCATGCTTATGGGCGGCGATCTCCTCGAGGCCGCACCGCCGGACCGCCTCGTGCGGAGGTAGTCGCCCCGCGCCATCGCATGGCGTCCTCGTCGGAGAAGCCGCGCCAGGCTATCTCCTCGTACTCCGTGGGGAGGCCGGGCTCCGGCTTGGGCTCGACGAGGACAAAACGGCCGGTGGGTGGCGAGGCGGGGGCGCCGATACGGACGCCGGAGCTGCGGGTGCGCGCGGCCACCGACGTGTCCTGGGCTCCGCTGACGGGCGGAGGCAGGGCGAGCCGCCGGACGAAGAGGAGGACCCCTAGTCTCTGCGCGCCTCGTGGTCTGTGAGCTTCCCGGCAGCGTGAAAAGGAAGGGGAGCGGGTAGTCGAGGCGCGGCGTGTGCCGCCGCCGATATACTCGAGGACGGCGGCAGCGGCGCCGCACGCCCCCACCATCGACGCCGCCGGGCGGAGTTTTGCTCGCCGGAGGGCACGACGCCGTTGGTGGCCTCGAGCTGCCGGGCGTGACGGCGGCGGAAGTACGGCTCCACAGCGGGCTGTCGGGCGCACCGTGGCGCTCCCTCGCCGACGCTGGCAGGTTCGAGCGGATGCGAAGCGATCTCCGCGACGCCACCGCTACCGGAGGGTACCGAGGGCACCGGCATGCCGCCCGCGCTGATCCTCCATGCCCCGGGCACCCGCATGTCCGGCGGGACCGGGTACTCGGCCTCGCAAAGGAGGCGAGCCTCGTCTTCATGGAGATGGCGGCGGCCGAAGCCGTTCGCCGCCGCGCCGTCACCTGGGAAACGTTTGGCCATTGGTTTTGAACCGGAGACGGCGAAAGGAGGAGAGGAGAGGAAGGGAGGAGCGACGGCGGAGGGGAAGTGTGAGACGACCGAGTGCGCCGGGGCGCGGCATATATAGGCCGACGCGCCACCCACACGCGTGGCACCGTGCGTACGCGTGGCGGGCAAGGCGAGGGCGAGGGACGCGCGTCGTCTGGCCTTCACTGTGCCGCCCGTGAAGCATCAATGGCGCAGGCTGACCGGTGCGGCAGCGCGGCAGCTTTGGCATTGATTCGCCACGGGAAACGAGGCGATGAGGACGACGAAGGGCCGAGAAGTAATCCGTGTCGCTGACGAGTCGGGCCCGCGGTTTCTTCACACCAAAAAAGTTCGCCCGGCGCCCCCGAGCGCCCCCTAGCGTGCCGGGTTCGGGCTGGGTCCGCCGGCGCTTGTTTTCGGCCCAACCGGCGAAAATCAGGCTTCTGGGGGCGCGACTGGCCATTTTTTCGGTGGCGGCGCGAGAAAAACGTCTGGGGAGGCCTTCTTGGGGGCGCGGCTGGAGATGCCCTAAGTCAGCAAAGTGTACTATGTCACGGCGACTTATAGCAATAAGGATCCCTTTGTTCGTGCAGTTTTTGCAGAAAAGTGAGATTGCGTCTTCCTCATGACAGTCCTTGACCCTGTTTAGCACAAGGAGGAATCTGGCCTAGTAACGATGTACTGTCTCTTGGGGATCTTGTCTGGTACGGGAGAGACGGTTTAAGTCTGGGTGGGTGGGTGTAGCTGAATCTGGATTCTGATCCGATCTAACGCCCAGGCGAGGAGCTTCGGGCTTGACACCGATCCGGGTGTTGCTTGATTTTTCCGCCCGACACCCACTCAAGTCCGGGTCTGGTCATGTCCACCCGTGAGCGGGTATCTGGCTCAGAGATCTTGGTAATCCGGACATAATTCATCCTTAAAGTAGGGCTCTTCCACTACCGCTATCTCGTGGGTGACCGGTGGGGATGTATATCCCTTTGGTCGGGTTTAAGCCCAATCCGATCATAGTCTGTAGCGACTCCCAAAGCGGCGATGCGATCCAAGAGCTCATTAAGGGAGGAGAGCTCTATTGGATTCATCTGTTCGGCGAGTTCCGAATTGACGTGGAGGCTGTTTTTGATGACCCGAGAGGTCATCGTTGGCACGGAAGCCGATCGGGCGGCCATGACGAAGCCGCCTAGTCGGAGAGTTTGGCCTACCGCCAGTGCTCCCCCAGAGGTGATGTTGTCCTTGACAATGAGATGGGCCATCGAGACTTGCAGCGACGACACAGAGGAACTCTCAATGAAAGCACCAATGTCGGTGTCAAAACCGGCGGATCTCGGGTAGGGGGTCCCGATCTGTGCGTCTAAGGCTAATGGTAACAGGAGGCAAGGGACACGATGTTTTACCCAGGTTCGGGCCCTCTCGATGAAGGTAAAACCCTACTTCATGCTTGATTGATCTTGATGATATGAGTATTACAAGAGTTGATCTACCACGAGATCGTAGAGGCTAAACCCTAGAAGCTAGCCTATGATGATTATGATTGTGCCTCTAAGGACTAAACCCTCCGGTTTATATAGACGCCAGAGGGGGCTAGGGTTTACATAGAAACGGTTACAGAGAAGGAAATCTAATATCCGGATCGCCAAGCTTGTCTTCCACGCAAAGGAGAGTCCCATCCGGACACGGGACGAAGTCTTGAGTCTTGTATCTTCACGGTCCAACAGTCCGGCCAAAGTATATAGTCCGACTGTCCGGATACCCCCTAATCCAGGACTCCCTCACCCCTTGCATGCTCCAAAATCAAACCCTAATTTTGCTCTGCAAACCCTAGATCATCTCCAAATACAAGATCCATAGCCCATCAGAAACCCTAGCTTTGATCTATGGCCCTGCTCAACATCCGCTGCTAAAACCCTAAACCCTACACCATCTGTGGCAAAAGGGGAGAGAAATAGCCCAAACCCTCGCACCTGTGCGTAATTGACTCGAACGCAAGCTCTTCCCCGGAGCTTTCATGGACAGATCGAGTACAGAACCTGCCGGCGACGGGGACGTACCATAAAGGGGCGGCGAGGCATGCTCGTCACGACGCGTCGGTGCGAGAGGGACGTCACGCAGGCCCCTCCCACGCTCGCCCACGCCGGAGATGACGAACCACCTCGGCAGCGACGACGAACCAGGGGAGGAGAAGCAGGGGAGGGAGTTGCTCGGTCCGACCCGACCAGGTGGCTCGATCCGGCCAGGTGGGGGGAGGAGATCTTTTAATGATTGCCAGTTTTGCGAAAACCCTCCTGGTTTCCTGCATATTCAAGCGAGCAAGCGCATGTGGCAGTCAGCGCATCGTTGGCAGCCGTTGACTCGAGCCAGCTCAGCGCGTACGTATAGAAAATCGTATTTTGGACTGTAGATGACCCCCTAAAGCAAGCTTGGTGACTGTATTGCGGGTATTTGTAACCACAGGGACTAAAGCTAACGCCAGTGCAAGTAAATGAACCTGTAATGAATTTTTCTCAAAGAAAAAACTCAAGGCCACTAGTGGTACGAGCGGCGGTACACGCGCTCATACCATAGGCCGCTGATCGGTCTGTTTGCCCAATTCTTTTCGGATTTGGTTTCGATTTTATTCTAACTTCTTCTATAAGATTGGTCTCAAGAATATCAGGGTTCCTAACTATTACATACTCTCTCCGTCCGGAAATACTTGTCCTAGAAATGGTCATATCTAGACTTATTTTAGTTTTCTTGGACAAGTATTTCCGAACGGAGGGAGTAGGTGTTTTGTTTACAGATGTCTCTTAATGGCAATTCCCGACCAAAAAAAGAAACGACCGACCACTAAATTATGAAACGATGATCCAAACAGGGCTTTTGCCACTAAAATATGTAGTTTTGGAATGTTGCCGTGTATCCTTGAAGGCAGTCTCTTCGCTCTAGTTGAAGTAGCAGTAGTCAAACGGAACGTAACCACTAAACTAAACTTTGCATCTCTCTCTCTCTCTCTCTCTCTCTCTCTCTCTCTGTAGTCTAGGTCTCTAGCTTTCCGTAAATATGTGATGTGTTCTTCGTGCAATAGAGTGTGTCTTCTTGTGTTTGTGTTTTTCGTGACAGAAAATGGTGTCGCCTTGCTGAGCTGTTTAGCCTTAGCCAGGTCCGTGGGTTGGAAGCAGATAAGCCTCGGGTCCTTCCCCATTTTGCAGCGCCAGCTCCGTTTTTGTGGTAGCCATCAAAGGAGGGAACACAAAGACGCTCGTCAAACAGTTGCCTCTTCCGTGAAAGACAAACCCCGAGAGGTTGCCACAGCCTGAACCAACAGACGGCATGCAGCTCCTGTGCAGCAGCCCGGCCGCATGCATGCATGTTGTCGCTTTGCCCACAGGCTCCTTGCGGTCTCGTCTCTCGTCGTTTCCATCGTTTGACGTGTTTCGTGTCATCGAGATCACGTATCTTGTCGACTCTGCTTGGCTTGGTCCGTCTGTAGCCATGCACCAAAGGAGGCAAACAAGGGATGAGCGTCCGTCAACCGGTTGCCTCTTATGGGAAAATAGAAAACCTCTGAAAAGTTGACATGCAGCCTGCTCAGGGGTCGCAAAGAGGTTTTCACAGGTCTGCACCAGCCTTGCATCGCATATTTGTCTTTTTGCACGGACTTGCAGTGTACTATCTGCGTGAGCGTGCATGCATGGTCTACTTTCTCTCGCAGTTTACACGATGGCTGTTCTTGTGGGGGTACAAGGCACGACCACGGAGTTCTTCATTTTCTGAGTACTATAACCGTTTAATAGAGTATGCGATCATTTTATAGAGCACTGTTGCTATATCGCATGCAGTATATGCAGGCCCCTGAGTATATGGATGTCGTTCAAGGTTACAAAATAAACTAGAGGTACTAGTGTTAAGACGGATGTACAAATGCACACTTGTCTTATGTCTAAAACCGTCGTGTTATTACATGTGATAGTATATATGGATACTGCTCCCGCCTTCCACCGCTTGTATACTACTAGTACTACCTCCGTCTTAGTTTATTGGTCTCCTCGTATTTTATGTCAAAATTTGACCTTAAATTTCACTAATAAAATGTTAATGCATGTAACAAAAAATATATCATTAGAAACTATGCTCAAATACGAATACAACAACATAATTTTTTATGACATGCATTATTTTTTTGTTAAATCTACGATCAAAATTTAGCACTAAATACTACACTAGCAATGAAGGTTTCTTAATTTTGCCCAATTTGGTGCCCTACGCCCCTACCCCATCGTGTATCCATCTTCATTAATTGTCACCAAGTCAACATTCATCCTGGCGACCCGGCATAAATGAAGTGTGAGCAAATGATTAACCCAAATTTTAAAGCTGCATGCGAAGCATCCAAACCTTAAATGAACGCGAGTTGCCTACCGTTGCAAAAGTTCACTCTTGCAGCGAGACGAGGTGTGGCGCTCATAGATTGTGTCGTTCAATGCGACTCTCAAAGACCGCCAGCCGCCAGGTCTCTCCCTCCCCATCCGTCTCCTGCATTTATTTCACCCCATGCGACAATAACTAGGCAGGTCATTGCATTCAAGCATAGCCCGGGTGAGCAAACTTCATTTCACATACACATGTCTTGTAGTCCCTCCGTTTCTTTTTACTCCGCATATAATATTTGGTCAAAGTCAAACTACACAAAGTTTGACCAAGCTTACATAAAAAATTATGAACATCTACAGTACTAAAACTATATAGTATGAAAATATGTTTTATGACGCATCTGAATATATTGATTTCATATTGTGAATGTTTATATTTTTTAATATAAAGTTAGTCAAACTCTATAATGCTTGACTTTGACCAAATCTTATATGCGGACTAAAAAAAACAGAGGGAGTATAAAAAATCTTAAAAAATATTTAGCATACTGTAATAATTTGTTCATCTAGTTACAAAAAGACTGCTTTCTCAGTTTCTAACAGCTAAAAAGATACTTTCTGGGCAGAACCAAGGAATATGAATTGGCCATGCAATTGAGAGTTAGCAAAATCTTTGAACCCTAGTATTTTTGACTTTAAAACGGGACCCTTACTCTTGATCATCTGTGCAACAGTTCCAAGCTACCCCATCCATACATATAGAAACAAAAATTACTCCTTAATTTGTAGGACTAGCCTACAACGTGAGCGTGACCGTACCGACGCGCAGCGCACATGCAGCTGTGAAAACCTTAGAGCATCTCCAACCGCCGCATTAAACAAGCGTCGCGCCGTAAATTTGCCATTTTTAGCGCGCGCGCAATCGGTAGAGGGGCTCCAGCGGAAGCGCAATAAGCGCGCGCGGCATATAAATTTGGGCGCGCGGTCCGAGTCACCATCGCGCGCTGTGTATTTGGTGCCCCCGCTTCCGCGCCGCACACTCGAGCGCTCGCGCCGCACTCTCTCCGCCGCGCCACCTTCGCCCCGCCCGCGCCGCCGCCAGCGAATTGACCCGATGGACGCCCGCGCCGGCACCCCCTCACCCCTTCCTACACCCGCGACCCCTCCGGCACCCCCGCCGCCGCCGTCGCAAACCCTAGCGCGGGGAGCTTTGGCTTCGCCACCGCCGGAGCTCCTTCAAGCACCGGCATCGCGCGCGGCCTCTTCATGCCGTTGAAGATCTTGCCAACACCGATGAAGCGACGCGCGACAATAAAGAGGAGGAGGAAGAATCGTCTTCGAAGGAGTCGGATAAATTAGAGGAAGATGAGGACGAGACTTGATTGTTAATGTGCCTTTCGTTGGTGTGAACTTTTGTGTCATGAACTTGGTTGGATGATGTTGGGGGCATGAACTTTTATGTCATCAACTTGTTTGTGTGATTTAAATTATGCCATGTCTTTGTTTTGAGATGTTTGAAATTCATTTTGTGTCCAAAATGCAACATATGGCATGCGCCGATTGGTTGTGCGCGCTGCTGAATCTACGCGCGCTGCATTTTACCGCTGTTGCTGGAGCCAGCGCTCCCCGCCGCGCCAAACCAGGCGATCGGCACGCTGCAAATTATTTTTTAGCGCGTCGCGCGATTGGGCGGCCGTTGGAGATGCTCTTAAGACGATGGAAACCTCAGTGTCTCTCCAAGACTCTGCCTTTCCATTTCTCTTGGCTGCCTTGCCAATAGTCGACAAGAGCACGATCGCCATGGCGACGAAACACATGTCAATCTCTTGCGCGCCGACGGCCGTGCTGGCTACGAACGAGGTCGAGGGGACGGCGGAGCCGCCGTCTGGGTGGCTGCAGATTGCCACCACCTCCTCCGTGACCAAGCGCCGGCCAGCCGGGACACCAGGTAATCAATCGACGCCGATACATACATTCATAGCTACTAGATCGGTGCCAAGATTTATTGGCCTGCAGTGTGTATGTGGAATAGCAACTCACATCCATGGACGTCGCGGCGCGCAGACCCGGACGCGGAGGCGGAGGTGGTGTCGCTGTCCCCGCGGACGCTGCTGGAGCCGAAGACGTACGTGTGCGAGATCTGCAACCGGGGCTTCCGGCGGGGGCCGAACCTACAGATGCACCGGCGGCGGCACGGCGTGCCGTGGGAGCCGCTGCAGAAGCGGGAGGCCGGCAAGGCGGCGCCGCCGGGCCGGAAGCGGGTGTTCGTGTGCCCGGAGCCCAGCTGCCCGCACCACCACCCCTCCCATGCCCTCAGCGGCGCCACCGCCATCAAGCGCCACTTCCGCCGCGAGCACGGCGCCCACCGCCAGTGGCCCTGCTCCTGCTGCTCCAGAGCCTTCGCCGTCCACGGCGACTACAAGGCCCACCTCAAGACCTGCGGCGGTAGCCGCACCCGCGCCCGCTTGCTCCGCTACCCCTGCCATTGCGGCCGCGTCTTCTTCCGGTACGTAGTTCACGCTGTGATCATTGGTGCCCGGCCGGCCGGCCCTCGATAAGTAACTGATGGCCGCGTCTAAAACTCTGAATGCGGTGCAGGGTGGACACGTTCGCGTATCACCAGCAAACGTGCCGCGCCGTTCCCCCACAGGCGGACGTGCCGTCGGCGCCGGTGTGCGGGGCGTTGTCCGCGCCGCAGCAGCCGGCAACATCACCGTCCATGTCCAGCTTCGCCGGCCAGTCCAGTGACATCCTCATCGGCGCGGTGATTTGGCCCGGCGCCGCGGCAATGCGGAGCCCGACCGTCCCCACGTTCGACGGGTTCTTGCCGCCGCCAGACACCAGTCGCAGCGGGCACGACATCGAGCAGCAGCTCATGCCGCCATCGTGCCACGCAGCACCGCGCCCACCGCCGGCGCCCATCTCGCGGGGAGACGACGGCGCCATCCAGCTGCAGCTTTCCATAGGATTATGCAGCAGCGACAACCGTCGGGGAGAGGAGTTCAGGCCGTCGTCATTCCAGGCGCCACGTGGTCGAGCCCGATGGCGGCGTGCAGTCCGCCTCCAGGGAGGAGCAGGAGGAGCTGCGGCCGGTGAAGGCGGAGCTGCAGCCACGTGCTCTCCATCGTCACCGACCCCCTCATCCTCGACGGCATACGGCGGCGGCGTCACCAGCCTGCAATGGGCGATGCGTAGCCTGCCATCTTGGACCGCCTCTTAATTATAGTTGCCTTCCAGGCTTTACCGCGCGGTGAGGTGTGGTGCAGTTGATGCGTGTTAGTGTTTAGTCTTCTGATCGAGCTGCGTGTTAATTATAGTAGCTAGTTTGTGACTGATGTCCTTTCCTATTGGATTTTCTTCAAACAATCTCACTCTCATCTATCTTAGCCGGAGCTGGGGAGAGTTCATGTTGCTACCTGCAAATTGAAGGTCAGGTGTACCAAAAGATCGTGTGTACAAAGATCGTGTGCAGAGCAATTTCGGTACCAAAACATGCCCAGAAACCGGCTTAGCATGCATACTGGAGGTTGGTTTTAATTAGATAAATAAACCCGCTATGACGAGGAGTAGAGGACACCCCATTTCATAGTAAATGATGTCCAGCTATTCATACCAGAGACATGCATGAACCCATAGCAAACTCTAGCAAAGTAGCGGAACTAGTGCACCGGAAGCGGCGAGGGACGCGAGCGGAGACCATGCTGGCCGCCACGCGCAGGTGCACGATGCCAACAAAGAGACATGAAACACGTTTGCCGGGAGCAACTAATTAACGAGCGCTTCTTCGGGAGCCTCGCAACGATCAGCGTCACTTGGCGCGCTCACAGCCATTCGCCACGTGTCGCGTTCTGGGCGCTCCTCCGAATTTTGTTTTTTTATTTTTAGCACGCATTTTCGGTTTTTTAAACGGTTTTTTTTTTCTTTTTGGTTTTCTACCGGTCTTTCCTAGTTTTTTGACAAAAAAATATTTTCGAAAAAAATAATTTTTTTGTGCAAAAAAATGCATTTTTTCGCGAGAGTCACGATTTTGTTTTCGCGAGAGGCACGGTTGTGCTTTCGCGAGAGGCACGGCCGTGCCTCTTGGAAACGAAAAAAAAACGTGTTTTCTGTTTCTTTTTCTTCCGCGAGAGGCACGGTTTTGCTTCCGCGAGAGGCACGGTTGTGCTTTCGCGAGAGGCACGGGCGTGCCTCTTTCGAAAGAAAAAACGTGTTTTCTGTTTTTTTTTCTTTCGCGAGAGGCACGGTTTTGCTTCCGCCAGAGGTACGGTTGTGCTTTCGCGAGAGGCACGGGCGTGCCTCTTTCGGAAAAGGAAAAAAAATGTGTTTTCTGTTTTTTTTTCCTTCCGCGAGAGGCACGGTTTTGCTTCCGCGAGAGGCACGGTTGTGATTTCGTCAGAGGCACGGGCGTGCCTCTTTCGGAAAGGGAAAAAACCCATGTTTCCGGTTCGGTTTTTTCGTCTGTTTTTTTTGTTCGGTTTTTTCGTGAAAAAAAAGTTCATCAAAAACTATCAACATGGGATCTAGTTTTGAAGATCTCGACGCGAGGAATCCAATGGCGAAAGCGGTTCAAGATTTGGACGCGCGGTTTAAGAGATAAAACGTTTTGAATAAACGGATCTACGAAAAAAGGGAAAACTACCAGGTTGCGACAAGTGGCGCACATGCAGCGCGTCACTTTTCGCAACCTGGGGGTTGGAGTGATCTCCGCAAGGAGTACTCCTTAATTAGTGATCTTGACGTTTGCCTACACGCCTTGGGATGCGTATGGTGGGCTGCATACAACCCAACCAGGGCCAGGCGGGATGATAATGGGCCATTTGGTTGCGTACAAGCAGGCCTAGTTTGCATCGGCACGAAACTTAAATCACTCCAGAGCCTGGCTCACTGGTAATGCTCGAATCATCCATTTCTATCGAGCCAGGCCGAGTCGGGCGCAAAAGAAGGACACGCCATAGGGCGCGGTACAGGGGGTCTGGTCGGAGATGGACGGAGGGGGAATTTGGCAGAGGCGGGATGGCGCAAAATATACCCTCACCATCCTTTTTACTTGCTCACCCCTGGCTCTAGGACAAGCCCTCCTCTGTCACTGGCACCATCGGCGGCGACGACTCAGATCTATGGATGCGACGGCGGCGGCGATAACAGCACTCCCTGGCAGTGATAGCTGCTTCTCCCCTTCCTCTTTGATTACGTCCGGACATCCTCGTCTCGGCCATGTGTCCCCCGACCCCGAAGCTGGTAAGCTACCCCCCCCCCTCCTCTGTTAGGTCGTTCGGTACGAGCGTTTAGGGTTGATTGCGCCATTGCTGACCGCATCATGGTTGCCGCTTAGGTTGTGGGTGAACGTACGGAGCTTCTAATTCAGGCAGCAATGCTGATAGATGTGGTTCTGGTCTGGATTCTGTTGGTCCATTAGAGAGTTGTTCATCGGAATGACGAACCTCTCATCCGCTATGGTCCGATGTTAATTTGGGATCAAGAGAGGATAGCGAATCTGAACAACATCTGCAACTGCAATGACACAAAGGCTATGTGGATGCTTCAAATGAAAAGAGCACCTTTCGCCAGGCTTGTGCAAATGTTCAGGAGCAGGGGGCTGCTAGAAGATAGCATCCACACCACTATGGAAGAGCAAGCAGCCATGTTTCTCCATGTTGTTGGTCATAACTAGAGGTTCAGGATTGTACACAATACCTTTAGGAGATCAATGGAGACCATCTCCAGGTACTTCAAGCAAGTGATCTATGTTGTTGGGGAGCTCAGAGCAGAGATGATTAGGTCGCCAATCGGCCGTACTCCTACAAAGATCACACTAGCCCAATATGGCATCCATACTTCAAGGTGAGCACTGACAGTATGTAGTTCATCCCTTGATATGTTGTTATGTTCTTCTATAGCCATAACAACATCTTGTAATGCCATTCCAGAATTGCATTGGGGCAATAGATGGTACTCATGTCACTACCGGAGTGCCGAGGTCACCTTCAACATAGAGTGAGGAAGCACTACCCAAGCCTGAATGTGCTTGCTATTGTTGACTTCGATCTGAAGTTCACATATGTGATAGCTGGCTGGGAAGGATCAGCACATAATGCTAACGTTCTCAGTGACAGCATGAGTTGTCATGATGGCATCAACATCCGCGATGGCATGTTCTACTTAGGAAATGTTGGTTATGCATGTCGGCCAGGTTTCACCCTCCAGGAAAACCACGTACCATCTGAATGAGTTCTCTGGTAGGAACTATCCTAGGACTCCTCAGGAACTGTTCAATATCACACACTCTAGCGTTAGAGTAACGGCTGAGAGGGCATTTGGAGCTCTGAAGAATAGGTTTAAGTTCCTGGATCATAAGCCATTCCACCCTTAAGTTCTTGGATGTTGCATCATTCACAAATTGGATCCTACAATGGGTAATTGATGAAATTGTGCTAGAGGAGGAAGATGTGACTCCTGATGAGGTGATCAGCTCCGGCCATGGTGTGGAGGCGTTCGACAATGAAGAGTGGAAGAACACAAGATTGGAGTGGGCTCTGGTAATGTGGGATAACGAAGGTCAGACAAGGATCTGAAGCACAAGAGCAAGAAGAAGAAGCAGCGGCAGGAGAAGAAGGGGCAGTGGTAGACAGAAGTAGAAGAAGAAGCATAGTAGCAGAAGAATAAGAGGAAGAGGATGAATTTCCACCTAGTTAGCATCACTGAACTTTCCCCTATTCAGCCATATTTGCTCTCAATAACTTGCACTGTCATTTGCTAGTAGTTAGGACCTGTCATTTGTTTCCTAGCTAGGACAAGGCAATGTACAGTGTGTGTGCGGTAAGGTCATCACTAGTAAAAAGTGATGATCAGATCTTTAACTGTTTTCAACCAAACAACATGTTGTTTGTCTAACAATAGCGACGCAAGCAACCAAACAACGTGCTAACACATTGCTCTCATTATGCATGAAGCCTACTGCAAGCAACCAAACTACATGCATATGTTGGTTTTTAGCCTGCATTTGCCCAACCAAACCCAACCGGAACAAGTATGCAAAATGCCCTAAAACAAAAATGTCAACAAAACACATCCTTAGAGCATCTACAGCCGGGCACCCTAAACTTGCCTCAAACACCCGGCCGGCCTGTCATGAAATTTTGATCCAGACGGGCGCCTCAAATGGTCCTCGAACGCCTGGGCTGACCAACACCTCTCATATCCAGACCAAATATGGGGAAGATATGGGGCGGCCCGAGCATGTCCGCCACATCAGCTCGACCCACCTTGACCCCACATATATCCTATCCAATGAATCCTAGACCTCCGTCCACTCTACTCTCTCCGTCGTCTCCTCTTCCCGATCCGTTCTCTCCTCTTCCTACTACGATCCATGGCCGATGATCGCAGCGGCTCCGGCTCCAACGACGACAAAAGCGATGTCGATGTGTTCGCTCTCTGCATTGCTCTGTGCTTCTCCTGTCTAGATCAGGGCGGCAACATCGGTGGGAGCTCACGGAGCGCATCACCCCCCTTCGCCCGTCGTCGCAATGTGGGCGACGTTGCTGGCCCCTCTCGTCCGACACGCAGCACCTGTTGGAGTGCCGCCTGCTCCGTCCCACACCAGGTACGCCGCCCTGCCGCCAGCTTGTCCAATCAACATCCTGAGAACGTCCCCAGGCACCGTTGGGTGCTCCTCGCCAATGTTGGGTCGGTCGAGGACGCTCGAATCGGAGGTGCGGGCAGCTCGGCATGAGCGGCAACGTGCGAGGGAGGCCATGGCGGTGGGCGAGGCATTGGCGAGGCGCCCGGCACTCGCATGCGCGTCGTTCGACCTCAAGGATGCGCTCATTACGTCCGTCCTCCTGCTGTCCCCGACAATGATGGAGACGGATGCGCGACACTGCGGTGGAAGAACACCAAAGCACTCCGGCTCGCTGCCAAGTTGTTGGAGCGCGAGGCGTCGACAAAGGCAACGAAGGAGGCGAAGGCGAGGGGGCACGCCCAGGAGCAGGAACACGTGTTCCGGAGGCTTGTCGTGGAGCACATGGAGCCGTGGGACGACTCCAACGATGGATCAACCTCCTCCTCTTACGACGACGACCCTCCGGCGGATGACGCGTGCGCCGAAGGCCAAAGCAGCACCACCGACCGCAAGGGAAGGGGGCCACGAGGAAATGCTGATTCCTCTGGCCTTTCTTGTTTAATTAAGTTTCTTTATCGTATGTTTAGAATACTGTCCAATTAACACTGCATCTTTTGGTTCTCCGATGATTGTTTATGCTACAATTTGCCTGATTTAACTAAATTTGCTGCTAGTCCGAAGATCTATGTACATTCATTTTCATATGTGCATGTGTTGGATGGATATAAGGTGTCGGATTTGAGATACACGGATTCGAACGGAGCAAAATGAGGCGTGTCCAATTACCGGACGCGTCCGCATATATTAGAGGAGCCATATTTGTGTAGATACTCTTATAAACCACCCCCACCAAATCAAACATTTGGAACTGATACAACCCTCAGGCTGCATGCATGCATAGCATACTATGCATGCATGCATATGCTGCTTCCGGAAATAAAAAAAACCGCCGCACCTAGCGCCGCACTTAGCGCAGTAGCAGGGTTCAACACGTAAGATAAACTTTTTCTAAAGAATTTTTATCTATTCATCTTTAATCATCAAATTACATAAAAATTACATCCAGATTCATAGAGCACCTAGCGACGACTCAAGCACTGAAGCGAGGCGAAGGCACGCCGCCGTCATCACATATCCATCGTCGGAGTCGGGCACAACTTCTTAGACAGTCAAAAAGTCGTCGTGTTAAGACCCATAAAACCGGTGCACCAGAATAGCAACCTTCGCCAATGAAGAATAACGTAGATCGAATGATCCAACTCAAACACACGTAGACGAGTAAGACAAACTTTTCATGGAAATAACACAAGCCAACATGACCTACCAACACAGTACATAGACAAATGGAGGGCTACAGGATAAGAATGATTAGATACGACGACCAGCATGAAAATTTCGAAAAAAGGATAGAGGAGATGGAGCGATAGAGCTGTGCTACGATAATGTCCAAATCATCCCGCAGAGTTAAGATGAGGTAAAGCTTTTGCCTCAGTTTAAAAAAAAAAATCCGAAGTCCGGCAGCCTTCCGTCCCCTGCCTCTGCATTTGCACCAAACGAGAGAGTCAAAGCATGTCAAGACTCCGGATTTGACCGTGCCACGCCATCGGCAACGAGCAAAGCCTGTTACTCTCCTGGGAGTAATATGGTAACTAGTCTTAATTGGTGACTTCTTTTTTTACCGTTAAAGCGTTCTTTTTATCTTCCTTTCTTCCTTCCCGACTAGAAATATTTCTCAGAGTTTCGATAGATAAATTTATAACCATACTAAAATATCAAGAGCTAAAAACATATTTATAGGCAATTTTGATAAGGTGGCATAGAATTAAATGAAGAAAAAGATGGTTGAGTATAATATCATGATACCATATCATATTAAATTATGTGCTACTACTTTCTCTGTTCCTAAATATTTGTCTTTTTAGAGATTTCAACAAATGACTACATATGAGCAAAATGAGTGAATCTACACTCTAAAATTGTCTATATACATCCGTATGTGGTAGTCCATTTCAAATCTCTAAAAATACAAATATTTAGGAACAAAAAGAGTATGTGTCTTGCATAACAATTAATGAAGTCATCTATGATACCAACATATGATAGTTTGCATGATACTAGTATATGATATTCCTCATTACGACCAGCCTTATATTTCCGAACGTGGTTGTCACATCAATATGTACCTGCAAGATCTCTCCCCTTCCTCCCACCCTTCCTTCCCTCCCTCGACATCTCTCCCTCCTGCCTCACTTTCTCTCAATCTCTCTTGATCTTGAATGTGTCTCCTTCTCAAGAAGGCTCTAGCGCTCTAGTAGTTGCCTAGTGAGATAGTCGTCATCGCCACTGTTTGTGGCAGCGGCGATGATAAGGAGGAACACCACAAGAGGTTGCTAATGTTCTCGGTCTTTTCCCTGTGGTCATGGTCACCTCTGCATTAGCAAAATGCTCTGGACAATTGTACTCCTTTTGGGGAAATCCATATAAGTAAAAAGTTTTTTTTATTTTGCCCAATTTGGGGGAGGAGGTGCGAGGGGAGGGCATTGGCCCCCTACCCCCAAATGAAGCTCCAAAAGTTGTTCATGCACCAAATCATAAAGGCAACTTATTGGATCAAACGTCTGAACTATTACCCTAGTGACATTGAATAAAATAAGTCTAGGTATTACTACCCAATTTGCTTGATCTACATGGTAGTCGTAAAAAGGATGCCAAGTTTCTGTTGTATATGCTAACTAGGCGTGCAAAATTATACATATGATGAGTACGAGAGCAACTCAATAGGTTGCGGTAATGTGCGATGCTTGCCCAGAGTTGGCATATTTCTTCCCAGCGTGGTAGTGACACTGACTGGCTAGTGTTGAATGTTGTTGATTATCAAGTGTTTAAATTGGTGTAAACTAGAAGAAAAAGATTTTAGCGTACAATCACACAATTCATCCAACCAAGGCGCATGTTTTCCTAGTCATGGACAATATGCTTGTCCGCTAATACACTTTGTCCAATGATTCCAATTTTAGCAGAAAAGACAAGATCCACTCATGCATTATGCTTGTTAAGAATGTTGCTAGGAAAATATATTTGCGGATTTTGCTAATCCAATATGGCAACTCAACAGCTAAATCTTGTACCAAAAGTAGGTTTACTATACCTTCAAGTACTTGACAGTAGTGTATTCTTTTATCATCAAATAGGTATTAATAGACAATGTATATGTGATTATAGATAAATGATGATTACAAGATATAAGTGTCATAATATACAAAACTGGTTGAAAAAGATAATTTGCGAAGGTGGGTAGGGGGCTATAGCCCCCTGCCCCGCCTAATGCTAATTTGAACAGTCGTTCATAGTCAATATAGTTAGTTAAATACTTGGCGGTCCATATAGAGTATGTTTTACAAACCATATTCAAAAAATAGTATGTTCTACAAACCAGATGCGAAAAAATATGTTTTACAAATAAAATTGTGTTATACACCAGGAGTACCTCATTTTACCCTGAACTTCTTGGAAATTCCACACAAGCAAAAAGGTTTTCTTAAAAAAAGTTCTTTTTGAGGGAAATAGCAGGACTTTGCTGCATATTTTTATTAACTTTCAAATAAATAATACAAAAGTAATGTCCAAAAGAATGAAAGAATAACTATACATGCCCTAATTAAGCAAAAAAAGGACCTAAGAGGGGAAAACTAATCAATATAATACAACATCAAGAGCAAAATCATCTAAAAGCCATATGCACTCTTCAAAGCCAATGTATCCTTCTTCTTAACTACGTAAATGGCCCATTCTAGTTCCTCTTTGAATTTTCCCCAGCAAGTATATAGGCTTGGGGTGATATGTTAAAGATGAAGTCATTCCTAGTAGTTCAAATAGCCCAAGAAAGTAAGATGATGATCTCCATAGCAAAAGCCACATTCAGAGGATGTTTAATATTGATAATTTCCTCTTGTATGCCAAAATGATCGGGGGTCCAATTGGGACATATGGATTGGCAACACAATTGAGCAAAAGGGCAGTAGAAAAAGAGATGATCTCATATTTCTAGCTCCTCCATGTGGCACATGGCACAAAAGTATAGTCCTGTATAAAGAAGCTTTTCCTCTGCAAAAGAGCTCTAGTATTTAGTCTGTTATTAACGAAAAGCCAAAAGAAAATTTTATACTTGAGTTGACAACAAATTTTCCAAAGCCATCTAAGCATCCACGATGCATCCACGATTGTACCGCGTTCAAAATAATAAATGGCACATCCTCTGTCCACAATACATTCACAACGCCTCGACGTTAATCCTAGGGGCGTGTATAAATAGGATTAGCACTGTGGTAGTACTACAACCGTTAGATTATTTGGAGATGACATTAAACTAAGTTAAGCTACATAGGGACGCATTAAATGAGTGAGCCGATCGAGCGGCACTTCTAGCCCACCGTTGCAGTTTGTACGTCGTGTCACTCCTGTCTCAGTGTGACTACCAATGCATATACTCTTCCACTGTAGCCAACGTACGTACGTGCTGTGACGGGACTCGGTGGGTGACGCTCATGGTCGTGGCAGCCATGCCATCCCCATCTCGTCCACCTTTTCTTGCAAATTGCAACACATGGAGAGAGAGAGAGAAGGAGCGAAGGGGCTAGCTGTGACGTGAGGCCCGTGCTCTCCGATCCGTGACACGACAGAGCGGTCCGCTTCCGCAGCGACACATTCGAGGCAGAGGCCGAGAATTCGTCGGAAAACGTAGCCGTCGCCGTTTGCTCCGTGGAGAGACGAGACGGGTGCTCCACGGCAGTACACTAGCCGTGCTTGGTGTTGCAGTATGGTCACCAATCCGACCCATCCACGCCAGAGCTCCGATCTGCTCCTGCTCATCGAACCAGTGTCCAACTCACGCCCATGCGTCACCCCACGGCCGGCCTACCTGAAGCCCTAGGCTCAGTAGGAGGCAGCGGGGCAGGCGCTTGGCCAGTGGTGCACCGGCGAGGGCGGCAGGTGGCAGAGCCGGAGCAGAAGGCAGGCAGAGGGTATACATGTCTTTGCGCCGACTAGGCAAACAGTACGCCGCGACCAATGGGGATCAAGATCGGCCCTAGCGGGAAACCCTGCAGTGCAGCCGATGGAAGGCTGCATGCTCCTGCGACGAAGGCGATGCAGAGGCTTGCGCATGCATGCGAGGGAACGAAAACTTTTTCCTTGTGATAATAAAAAGGAAAGAGGCCAGACCGTGCATGCATGGTGCACGCTGCACGGCACAAGATAAGCAAGCGTATGGTAAGGGAGATCATGACTTATTCAATCGACGTTGACACGTCAGTTTTTTCTTTCGATTATTATATATACTCCTACTTCGAATCAAAAGGCCAGAGGCATCATTACGTCCACAGGCTCATGCACCATGCAAGCGACTTGACAATGAACCGGGAAATCAGGCATGCAGTTGGGAGTTGGCTGAGCACAGCTTGTTACACGAACCTATGGATGGACGGATGGATGACTACTGCAGCAAATCTGCACAGCATGCTCTACGCATCATGGCGGCATTCTCTACAGCGAACAACAAAAATGACTGCTACTACATTTTGTGTGTTTATAAGTACCATGTACATTTCCATGCGATCAAGATGTCTATTAATCTATATATTATCCATCTAACTAAAGCTTTTATCCCTAAAGAACACTAAAACTGTTACTCTAGCGCCGATAATGACAACCCTCAAAATAAAAAGCGCCGATAATGACAATATGTCAAATTGGAACAGTCCTTTTGTTTCTCTGATTAGTACTGTACTGGTACATGACAAATTGGAGCAGAGACCAACATGGAGGGACGCCCAGCTGCTGACTGCCGATGCGACGGAGACGCAAGAGGCTGCTGTTTGGTACTCCCTCCGTCCGGGTTTATTAGGCCTAAAGACAACTTCTCTTAGACCAAGTCACATAGTAATTTGCTCACATTAATTCTTCTATTCCATTCTCAATGCACTCTCTCACATGCATGCAGCCAATGAAAAAGCACCCATGAAGTGTATTAATTTTCCAGCCATGACACCAACAGCAATGACTTTCAATGCAACCAATGAAATGGTTGCATGCATGCACCTTTTCAAAGCGGGGCCTTATAAAAGAGGACATGCTTGTGATGCTGAGAGGCCTAATAAACCCGGACGGAGGGAGTAACGCGATTTTGCATGCCGCCCATTTAATGGCGACCATAGATAGACACAGAGATTCCACCACTACAGACGGCACTGCGGTGCTTCCGGTTCCAATCAACCCAAGCATAGGCACAATAAGACACGAGCTAACAACAGATTACATGGACAGCACAGGGCTATAGGCCAAGACACTGATACTAAAGTAATGCTACTAGCTTGGAAATGACCAGAGAGAGAGAGAGAGAGACAGAGAGAGAGATGAAGATGAAGATGAAGATTCAGTAGTGGTAGACTGGTAGTGGAGCAGTACTGCCGGTAATGTCCAAAGTCCGGCAGCCTTTACCTCCGCGGCTGCCATCGTTGCACCAAATGAGAGGGGGGAGGCATGGCGAGACTCCGGATTTGACCTTGCCACGCCACCGGGAACGAGCAAGGCAAGAAAGGAGCACGCGCAGATCCACGCAGCAGCTTGCGCCGTTTGACCTCAGGGCGTAGCTGCTCCTAGCAGCTAGCTAGCCTCCTCGACGACGCGCGCGCACGGGCCTCCACGCCGGTCACGGTTGCTGCGGTGCTGCGGTGGCCAGCGGCTGCGCTTCCCGACGCACGTGACGAGGGACGGCGGTGGCGCGCGCGCGCGAGAGAGAGAGAGAGCGCGCGCGTGGTGTACCCGAGGTAGATAGACGGCATAGCTCGCTACTGAGACGAGAAGATCTTCCGTGCGTTTCGCACGTAAAGAAACAAGGCGAGCAGAAGGAAAAGCTGGCTATGGCCGCTCTGAAGATAAGCAGGCGCGTCCAATCCAATCGATCTCGATCCGTCAATCTGTTCACAGCCCATCATTGCGTCTGCGGGCTTCAGCTCGATCCCATCGCATCGCTCGACCGACCGACCTGACATGGAACTGTGAGGTGCATCCTCGAGAACACAAGCACCTGTCAAGTGTGAAGCCAGCAATGAGTGCGCTCGCTCGGTTTGTGTTAGACTGATGGATTCTCAGCTTAACGCCACTGTATAGGGTGCGGATAATTTTGATTATTGGTTATTGGATGAATCCAATTCGACGATGAAAAATTGGCAAATCCAAGCATAGTTCATCACTGGATATCCTATTCACCACACCAGATTTTCCCACATGTCATATCTAGACGAAGCGGAAAATCTACCGTTTCCGTGATGTACCGGCAGATCGCTAGCCGCTCGTCCAGTCTAAAGATTAGTGCAACACAGTCAAATATAAAAAGCTAGTCATTTTGCTTTGAGAATACACAGCTATCAAACATGTCAATACGGAGGATCCATCAGAGTCAGCTTTTAGTCAGATGGTACAGGTTTTGCATGCATCTGCTGCCATTCTCTCTTTTCTCTCTTCCAAACTAATTCATCCATTTATTTCACCTTTAGTAACTTAAATCATTCATATCTCGTAAACCAAAATTCCGATTCCAAAACTTTTTGTATATTTGAACTACTGACGCAAAGATCTTTAAAACAAGACCAATTTTAGATACATTTTAAATCGGTTTGAAATTCATGAAACATATTTCACATAAATCATATCTATTTCAATATCACATTTTTGAAAAAAAACATTTCACTCTTCTCAAATAAATTGTTACACATTTCAGTTACATATAATTTGCATTTTCAGAACCCACATTTCACTTTTCTTGTTTCACAAAAATTACACCTATTTCAATTTCACAATACTGAAAAAGCAAATTTCGCTCTTTTGAAGTAAATCATTACACGTTTCATAATTTTCAATTCCACAAACTGAGATTTTAGTTTCACATTTTTTTTTTCACTTTCAGTAGGTGCATTTTACTTTTCGTTGGCTTCTTTCACAAAAATCACATCTATTTCAAATGCAAATTTATGAAATAACTTACTTCACTCTTTTGAAATAAAAATGTTACACACTAACAAAAAATTAGTTTCACAAGTTGACATTTGTGTTTCATATTTGGGTTAAATATGTTTATGTAAAAAATGTTATTCACATATTTCTAGTGAAATATGTTAGTTTCAAATTTTTTTCTAGTGAAATGGGTTTATTTCACATATGAAATGTGAAACGTTGAAAATTAAATGTGTTTGAAATATATCCAAAATTGGTCTAGTTTTAAAGATCTTGACCTCAGGAGTCCAAATATATAAAAAGAGTTTAAAAACGAGTCTATAGTTCAAAAGATAAGGTTGATTAAAATTGTCTAAGAGAAAATAAAGTCTATAGATTTGTTCCGCGCGTAGAGTGAGAGTGAGAGGAGCATCTGACAAAAGGTGTACTTTGGGCTCCATTATGCTGACACTGATTTAACTAAAAATAAAGATACAAGAAATATACTAGTGCTATACATCTAGGTGGGCCATACTGTTTCACGAATCTCAGAAAAAGCGGACGGCCTCAGATCCACCGGTACATCACGGAAACGCTCAAAATGACCTTCCCCATATCTAGATGATTCCATGGCTGAGCTGAAGCACAAAGCTTTATACTATGTCCAAAACTCAAAGCACTATATGTTTCTCCTCTGTTCTAGAATCTTTCATATTTTAATTCTGCAAATTCTTTTGCTAGTGTTCTTGTTTTATTACCTTTTTATTATCAATGCAAAATATGCACAAACCCCGTCGCTTTATTAATGAAAAACACAAATAAAAACTTATTGCTACAATAGCATATCAATGAGCTATATTCATTTTTCAATGGGATGTACTACGATAATAAAATATACATCTCACACATCGTGCATATATGACTCTAAATCTACATACTTTTCCTACAATAATGTGATATGTCAATATTATATTAATTTGTACTTTGGTTACGTAAGTTCTCGCCTGCAATCCATATGTTCCTTAGACAGTTAATGTCTACCAATATACTCCCTCCGTCTGAAAAAACTTGTCCCTCAAATAGATGTATCTAGCACTAACCTGGTGCTAGATACATCCATTCGAGGGACAAGCTTGGACAAGTTTTTACGGACGGAGGAAGTATGTTGCTAGCCATAATCCTACACCTACGAAATATTTTTTATGGAGGAATTTACGGCCATACGTGTCAACCCCCACCAATCTCTACCCCACCTGATTTTCAGGGTGAGCCCTTCCTTATTCCCAACCACCACATGACAAGGCGATGTCCGTAAGTCTAGTCCGTAAAACACATCCATCCTCGCTTGCACCGTAGCCTCAATTAAAGTATCATTTCTGAAGTTTTCATTTAGCTAATGCATTAGCCAAATCCTCGAAGGTAAGTATCTTATCACGGTCACCCTGATAGTAAGAGACCTTGTGGCTGATGATCTGCAACAACCGGAAGCGCTGGGAGTACCGGGGTCCCATTTGAGTTCATCTTGCTCTAGGGTGGTCAGGGCTCTCCAATGCTGACCCTCAAACCGAAGGGAAATCAAAGCATGATTGACTAGTAAGAGGAGCTTGGAGGCCGGAGTGCATTACATTATTGAGAATCGTTTGGAGAAAATCAGCAGCCATAAGAAACAACAGAGGAGATAAAGGATCTCACTGCCTCACTCCCCTTCTACACTTAATTAAATGGTGATCCAAAGACATCATTCAAAAGAACATATGTAGTGGATAAGGACAACATGTCTTTCAGCTAAGAACACCTTGTAGTCCCAAAACCCTTTTGTTGTGATGTGAGCAGTATCATCTGATGTCCAAGCTTGTCAAAGGCCTTCTCAAAGTCCAATTTTAGAACCGCGAGATAAGCCTTGGACCTATACCAATTGATGCAGGTATTCATAAGCCAAAACAACACAATCCTGAATGGTACTAGACTTGAGGAAGCCACATTAAATAGTATGAAACCTATTCAAGGATAATCGCACCTCCCAACCCAACTGAAACTCCATAGTAGCTCGCCAACGGAATCGATCCCACTCTCCCCACTCCTCCCTGCCCAAAAATGTGTTGTCTAAATCTATGTTTTGTTTAAATTTGTTCAAATTAGTTGTGTATTTTTATTTAGAGTCGTGTATATGACATTGGATTTTTGACTCTGTTAGTGTAAATGAGCTCGATTAACACTATAACCTCAATGTGCTCAATGGTAGAGGAGTTCTTTGATTGTTTGTTCTCCTCAGATGATTAAGATACCAAAGCTCTCCAAGAAGATGACGATGGAGAGATTATATAGTTGTGCAATGGGAGATGGAGGGCAGAAAAAGTAGGAGCCAAGCAGGGACGCGACACGACTGTTTGTGACTTCACCTAAATAGATTGGCCGACCAAAATTTGCCCATGTTAGAACATTTTTTTGCCATTATGTCTCACTTTCTGCGGTGCTTTCGGATGTATAAGCGGTTGTTCGAGCGCATTGACCATGTCATTCAAGGTTTGCTACACAAGTGTTAAATTTGTTCAAATTTATTTATTCACAATTACTGGTACCAGGCCGGAGGTCGACCTGGCGACGGCGGCGGCACCCTTGCATGCAGAGTTTCGCATTGGGCCAATGGACATGTCGATCCGAGCGTTCTTCCCATAGGACTTCTTGGTGTTGTGCAAGGACAAGAACACGCACGACAGGATGGTGCGGCAGGGTGATTTGTCACTAATAACCCACAAGTGTAGGGGATCGCAGCAGCTTTTGAGGATAGAGTATTCAACCCAAATTTATTGATTCGACACAAGGGGAGCCAAAGAATATTCTTAAGTATTAGCAGTTGAGTTGTCAATTCAACCACACCTGGTTAACTTAGTATCTGCAGTAAAGTATTTAGTAGCAAAGTAGTATGATAGTAATGGTAACAGTGGCAAAAGTAAAGATAATAGTTTTGTAGGAATTGTAACAGTAGCAACGGAAAAGTAAATAAGCAAAGTACAATATGTGAAAAGCTCGTATGCGTTGGATCAGTGATGGATAATTATGTCGGATGCGATTCCTCATGTAATAGCTATAACATAGGGTGACACAGAACTAGCTCCAATTCATCAATGTAATGTAGGCATGTATTCCGAATATAGTCATACGTGCTTATGGAAAAGAACTTGCATGACATCTTTTGTCCTACCCTCCCGTGACAGCGGGGTCCTCGTGGAAACTAAGGGATATTAAGGCCTCCTTTTAATAGAGAAACGGAACAAAGCATTAGCACATAGTGAATACATGAACTCCTCAAACTATGGTCATCACCGAGAAGTATCCCGATTATTGTGACTTCGAGGTTGTCAGATCATAACACATAATAGGTGACTATAGACTTGCAAGATAGGATCAAGAACTCACATATATTCATGAAAACATAATGGGTTCAGATCTAAAATCATGGCACTCGGGCCCTAGTGACAAGCATTAAGCATAGCAAAGTCATAGCAACATCAATCTCAGAACATAGTGGATACTAGGGATCAAACCCTAACAAAACTAACTTGATTACATGGAAAATCTCATCCAACCCATCACCGTCCAGCAAGCCTACGATGGAATTACTGACGCACGGCGGTGAGCATCATGAAATTGGTGATGGAGGATGGTTGATGATGACGACGGCAACGAATCCCCCTCTCCGGAGCACCGAATGGACTCCAGATCAGCCCTCCCGAGAGAGATAGGGCTTGGCGGCGGCTCCGTATCATAAAACTGGAACTTTTTTCTCTGATTTTTTTCTCCGCGAAACGGAATATATGGAGTTGGAGTTGAGGTCGGTGGAGCGTCAGGGGGCCCACGAGACAAGGGGGCGCGCACAGGGGGGAGGGCGCGCCCCCACCCTCGTGGATAGGGTGTGGGCCCCGTGGCCTTGATCCTTTCGCCAGTATTTTTTATATTTTCCAAAACTTATCTCCGTGGATTTTTAGGTCATTCCGAGAACTTTTGTTTTCTGCACAATAAACAACATCATGGCAGTTCTGCTGAAAACAGCGTCAATCCGGGTTAGTTTCATTCTAACCATGCAAGTTAGAGTCCAAAACAAGGGCAAAAGTGTTTGGAAAAGTAGATACATTGGAGACGTATCAACTCCCCCAAGCTTAAACCTTTGCTTATCCTAAAGCAATTCAGTTGATAAACTGAAAGTGATAAAGAAAAACTTTTACAAACTCTATTTGCTCTTGTTGTTGGAAATGTGTAAAGCCAGCATTCAAGTTTTCAGCAAGTATTATGAACTAACCATACTCACAATAACACCTAGGTCTCACAATTACTCATATCAATGGCATAATCAGCTAGCGAGCAATAATAATAAAACTCGGATGACAACACTTTCTCAAAACAATCATAATATGATATAACAAAATGGTATCTCGCTAGCCCTTTCTGACACCGCAAAACATAAATGCAGGGCACCTTTAAAGATCAAGGACTGACTAAACATTGTAATTCATGGTAAAAGTGATCCAGTCAAGTCATACCCAATATAAACCAATAATGAATGAATGCAAATGACAGTGTGCTCTCCAGCGGGTGCTTTTTAATAAGAAGGTGATGACTCGACATAAAAGTAAATGGATAGGCCCTTCGCAGAGGGAAGCAGGGATTTGTAGAGGTGCCAGAGCTCGATTTTAAAATAGAGATGAATAACATTTGAGCGGCATACTTTCACTGTCAAGGCAACAACTGTGAGATGGTGATATCTTCCATACTACGTGCATTATAGGCGGTTCCCAAACAGAATGGTGAAAGTTTATACTCCCCCACCACCAACAAGCATCAATCCATGGCTTGCTTGAAACAACGAGTGCATCCAACTAACAACAGCCCTGGGGGAGTTTTGTTTAATTATTTTGATTTGCTTTGATCTTTTTGGATCATGGGACTGGGCATCCCGGTTACCGACCCTTTCTCGTGAATGAGGAGCGGAGTCCACTCCTCTTGATAATAACCCACCTATCATGGAAGATACAGACAGCCCTAGTTGAAACATGAGCTTCTCGAGCATACAAAGCAGAATTTCATTTGAAGGTTTGGAATTTGGCACATACAAATTTACTTGGAATGGCAGGTAGATACCACATATAGGAATGTATGGTGGACTCATATGTAACAACTTTGGGGTTTATGGAGTTTGGATGCACAAGCAGTATTCCCGCTTAGTACAGGTGAAGGCTAGCAAAAGACTGGGAAGCGACCAACTGAAAGAGCGACAACAGTCATGAAAATGCATTAAAATTAATTCACACCAAGTACAAGCATGAGTAGGATATAATCTACCATGAACATAAATATCATGAAGGCTATGTTGATTGTTTCAACTACATGCGTGAACTTGTGCCAAGTCGAGTCACTCAATTCATTCAAAGGAGGATACCATCCCATCATACCACATCATAATCATTTTAATAGCATCTTGGCACACAAGGTAAACCATTAAACTCATAGCTAATCAAGCATGGCACAAGCAACTATAATCTCTAAATGTCATTGCAAATATGTTTACTTCATAATAAGCTGAATCAGGAACGATGAACTCATCATATTTACAAAAACAAGAGAGGTCGAGTTCATACCAGCTTCTCTCATCTCAATCAGTCCATCATATATCGTCATTATTGCCTTTCACTTGCACGACCGAATGATGTGTATAATAATAATAGTGCACGTGCATTGGACTAAGCTGGAATCTGCAAGCATTCAACTCAAGAGAGAAGACAAAGTAATATGGGCTCCAAGTTAAATGAACAATCATGCATATGAGAGCCTACTAAACATTTTCAATATGGTCTTCTACTCTCGACCCCCAAAGAAAAGAAAAGAAAAGAAAACTATTTACACGGGAAAGCTCCCAACAAGTAAGAAGAAGAACGAGAAATCTTTTTGGGTTTTGATTTTAATTACTACAAGCATGGAAATTAAACTAACTAATTTTTTTGGTTTTTCTTAAGGTTTATCAAACACACAAGAAGAAAGCTAGAAAAAGAAAAGTAAACTAGCATGGATAATACAATGAAAGAGTATGAGCATCGACGACTAGAATAGTGTGTGAACATGAATGTAAAGGCGGTGAGAAATACGTACTCCCACAAGCTTAGGCTTTTGGCCTAAGTTGGTCTACTGCCAAGGACCGCGGCTACTCTCCCCGGTGTATTGAGGGGTGTAATCAGGATACCACTGGCTGGCCATCTCCTCCGGATCCCACTGGTAATACGATGGACGATAAGGGTCCAGTGAAGGTTCCGGCTCAGGCTCAGGCTCTGGAGTGGATGCTTGGCCTAGATGAATGTATACCGCCTCCGGCGTGACAAGATAATTAACTGCAGTCAAATGAAACAACAGAGGCGCAGGCAGAATAATAGTCTCATTGTGTTTCTTATTAAATCTCAAGTTATACAGAAGCAGCTTATCTTCGTTGTCAACAATGAACTCATGCGCTACCATGCTCCTGTAATCTAAAATGTAAGGAGGCAATATTGTCTCCTCTTTCTCATGGTGCCTAATAGGTATCTCAAAATGTTTAGCAAGACGTGCAACATAGATACCTCCAAAGATGGGGCCTTTTGTACGATTCAGGCTTAGTCGTTTAGCAATGACGACACCCATACTCAAACTATTGTCACCAAACAAGGCATGGAGAAGAATAACAATATCAGGAACATTGAAGTTTCCACTATTTCCACGACCAATTAAGCATCGACTAGCAAATAAGGCAAAGTAGCGTAAAACAGGAAAATGTATGCTAGAGATTCTCGCATCGGAACCCTTCTTTAGATCCCCTACAGTGATAGTGTTAACAAAGCCATCCACATCTTTACGATGTGGTTCATCTAATTTTCCCTCAAAGGGTATCCTACATACCGCGCAAAAATTACGTAAAGACATTTCCTTGAATTCATCATATAAATGAAATGATACTGAAGGCGGTGACTTCTTAGGATAATAATAAAAGTTTTGCACGAAAGTATTGGTGAGTAAGAGATACTGATCGATCCGGTCATGGAGGAAGTCGGTGAGGCTTGCATTTTCAATCAAAGAATAAAAGTCTTCATAAATTACGACTTCTCTCAAGAAATTGTCACATGGCCATTCACACGGCCGTACTTCTGCTATGCGAGGAAGATTATACTTGGCCTTTTCCTTCTCTTTAGCTTGTCTTTCCTGGGAGCCTTGGCTAGAAGAGCCCCTCAAAAATCTCCTTAACATTTTCTGAAAATTTAGTAACTTCAAAATAAAGGTGAATATAACTAAGCAAGATTGGTAGCAACTACTCCTACAAATTCCTAGAGCCTTTATCATGCATTAGAATTACTTGGGATCTCATAAATTTGACATGCAAGCTCAAGAACAGGGTCACCCATGCAGCAAAAATTTGCAATGAATAAAGCACTAGAACAAAAACTAATTGGACCAATGGAGGAGTCACATACCAAGCAACAATCTCCCAAAGCAGTATTGTGAATGGAGCTTTGAGTAAGCAGATCGAAAATCGCAGCAAAATGAGCTAGAACTCGTGCTTGAGCTGGATGGAGATTTTTTTGGGAAGAAGGTGGACTGTGTGGGTGCAGGAATAAGTGGAGGGGGCACCATGGGCCCACGAGACAGGGGGCGCGCCCAGGGGGTGTGGGCGTGCCCTCCACCCTCGTGGCCAGGTGCTTGCCCCTCCTGCAGTGTTTCTAGTGCCTAAAATCCTCAAATATTCCATAAAAACCATACTAAATTTGCAGGGCATTTGGAGCACTTTTATTTTCGGGATATTTTTTGTTGTACGGATAATTCAGAAAACAGACAGATAATACTATTTTTGCTTTATTTATTCTAAATAACAGAAAGTAAAAAAGAGGGTACAGAAGGTTGTGCCTTCTAGTTTCATCCATCTCATGATCATCAAAATGAATCCACTAACAAGGTTGATCAAGTCATGTTAACAAACTCATTCCGAATAACACGGAACCGGAGAAATTTCGAATAACACTAGGTTACCTCAACGGGGATATGAACATCCCCAACAATAAGAATATCATACTTTTTCTTGACAGTAGGAAGAGGAAATTCAAAACCTTCAATAATGATAGTTGGAACTTTTCCAATAGAATTGATGTTGTGAACTTGAAGTTGTTTCCTTGGAAAGTGTACCGTATGCTCATTACCATTTACATGAAAAGTTACATTGCCTTTGTTGCAATCAATAACAGCCCCTGCAGTATTCAAAAAGGGTCTACCAAGGATAATCGACATACTATCGTCCTCGGGAATATCAAGAATAACAAAGTCCGTTAAGATAGTGACATTTGCAACCACAACAGGCACATCCTCACAAATACCGACAGGTATGGCAGTTGATTTGTCAGCCATTTGCAAAGATATTTCAGTAGGTGTCAATTTATTCAATTCAAGTCTACGATATAAAGAGAGAGGCATAACACTAACACCGGCTCCAAGATCACATAAAGCAGTTTTAACATAATTTCTTTTAATGGAGCATGGTATAGTTGGTACCCGTGGATCTCCAAGTTTCTTTAGTACTCCACCCTTAAAAGTGTAATTAGCAAGCATGGTGGAAATTTCAGCTTCCGGTATCTTTCTCTTATTTGTAATGATATCCTTCATATATTTAACATAAGGATTTACTTTAAGTATATCAGTTAAGCGCATACATAAGAAGATAGGTCTAATGATTTCAGCAAAGTGCTCAAAATCCTCATCATCCTTTGTCTTGGATGGTTTAGGAGGAAAGGGCATGGGTTTTTGAACCCATGGTTCTCTTTCTCTACCGTGCTTCCTAGCAACAAAATCTCTCTTATGATAACGCTGATTCTTTGATTGTGGGTTATCAAGATCAACAACAGGTTCAATCTCTACTTCATTATTTTTGCTAGGTTGAGCATCAACATGAACATTATCATTAACATTGGCACTAGGTTCATGTTCATCACCTGATTGTGTTTCAACATCAGAAATAGAAATATCATTGGGATTCTCAGGTGTGTCTACAACTGGTTCACTAGAAGCATGCAAAGTCCTATCGTTTTTCTTTTTCTTCTTTTTGGAAGAAGTAGGTGCCTCTAAATTATTTCTCTGAGAATCCTGCTCGATTCTCTTAGGGTGGCCTTCAGGATACAAAGGTTCCTGAGTCATTCTACCAGTTCTAGTAGCCACTTTAACAGCAAAGTCATGTTTATTATTTAATTCATCAAGCAAATCATTTTGAGCTTTAAGTGCTTGCTCAGCTTGAGTGGTAACCATAGAAGCATATATGCTAATGAGTTTAAGTTCACCTTTAACTCTAGCCATATAATCACTCAAGCGTCCTATCTTGAAAGCATTATTCTTTAATTCTCTACCAACATAAGCATTAAAACTTTCTTGTCTAGCCATAAAGTCATCAAATTCATCTAAGCATGGGCTGTCAAATTTAGTAGAGGGAATTTCAACTTTATCATATCTATAGAGAGAATTTACCTTTACTACCTGTGTCGGGTTATCAAGACAATGTGTTTCTTCAACAGGCGGTGTATTAAGACCATGTATTTCTTCAATAGGTGGTAAATACTTAACATCTTCAGCTTTAATACCTTTTTCTTTCATTGATTTCTTTGTCTCTTGCATATCTTCAGGACTGAGAAATAGACCACCTCTCTTCTTAGGAGTGGGTTTAGGAATAGGCTCAGGAGTTAGCTCAATTGGTTCAGGAATTGCCTCAAGAATTGGCTTGGGAAGAGTCCAATTATTTTCATTAGTCAACATATTATTCAATAGTAATTCAGCTTGGTCGACTGTTCTTTCCGTGAAAACACAACCAACACAACTATCCAAGTAGTCTTTGGAAGCATCGGTTAGTCCATTATAAAAGATATCAAGTATTTCATTTTTCTTAAGAGGATGATCAGGCAAAGCATTAAGTAATCGGAGAAGCCTCCCCCAAGCTTGTGGGAGACTCTCTACTTTGATTTGCACAAAATTATAAATTTCCCGCAAGGCAGCTTATTTCTTATGCGCAGGGAAATATTTAGCAGAGAAGTAATAAATCATATCCTAGGGACTACGCACACAACCAAGATCAAGAGAATTAAACCAAGTCTTAGCATCACCCTTTAATGAGAATGGAAATATCTTAAGGATATAATAATAGCGAGACTTCTCATCATTAGTAAACAGGGTGGCTATATCATTCAACTTGGTAAGATGAGCCACAACAGTTTCAGATTCAAGGCCATAAAAAGGATTAGATTCTACCGAAGTAATAATTTCAGGATCAACAGAGAATTCATAATCCTTATCAGTAACATAGATAGGTGAGGTAGCAAAAGCAGGGTTAGGTTTCATTCTAGCATTAAGAGATTGCTGCTTCCATTTAGCTAATAACTTCTTAAGATCATATCTATCTTTGCAAGCAAAGATAGCTCATTCCTCATTCATAACATAACCGCAGGAACAACAAGCAATTCATAATCAGTGGGAGAACTTTCATCATCACTATCATCAATAATAGCATCTTCAATAATTTCATTCTCTCTAACCCTAGCAAGTTGTTCATCAAGAAATTCACCTAATGGCTTAGTAGTATCACGCACAGAAGTAGTTTCATCCTAAGTATCATGCATAGCAGAAGTGACATCATCAATAACATGTAACATATCAGAATTCATAGCAGTAGCAGGTTTAGGTGTCGCAAGCTTACTTATAACAGAAGGAGAATCTAGTGCAGAGCTAGATGGCAGTTCCTTACCTCCCCTCGTAATTGAGGGCAAAATCATGGTTCTTTCTTCTTTCAAGTTCCTCATAGTGATCAACAGATATAAATCCCAAGTGACTCAAAGAATAGAGCTATGCTCCCCGGCAACGGCGCCAGAAATTAGTCTTGATAACCCACAAGTGTTGGGGATCAGAACAGCTTTCGAGGGTAGAGTATTCAACCCAAATTTATTGATTCGACACAAGGGGAGCCAAAGAATATTCTTAAGTATTAGCAGTTGAGTTGTCAATTCAACCACACCTGGATAACTTAGTATCTGCAGCAAAATATTTAGTAGCAAAGTAGTATGCTACTAATGGTAGCAGTGGCAAAAGTAAAGATAATAGTTTTGTAGGAATTGTAACAGTAGCAACGGAGAAGTAAATAAGCAAAGCACAATATGTGAAAAGCTCGTAGGCATTGGATCAGTGATGTATAATTATGTCGGATGCGATTCCTCATGTAATAGCTATAACATAGGGTGACATAGAACTAGCTCCAATTCATCAATGTAATGTAGGCATGTATTCCGAATATAGTCATATGTGCTTATGGAAAAGAACTTGCATGACATCTTTTGTCCTACCCTCCCGTGGCGGCGGGGTCCTAGTGGAAACTAAGGGATATTAAGGCCTCCTTTTAATAGAGAACCGGAACAAAGCATTAGCACATAGCGAATACATGAACTCCTCAAACTATGGTCCTCACCGAGAAGTATCCCGATTATTGTCACTTCGGGGTTGTCGGATCATAACACAAAATAGGTGACTATAGACTTGCAAGATAGGATCAAGAACTCACATATATTCATGAAAACATATAGGTTCAGATCTGAAATCATGGCACTCGGGCCCTAGTGACAAGCATTAAGCATAGCAAAGTCATAGCAACATCAATCTCAGAACATAGTGGATACTAGGGATCAAACCCTAACAAAACTAACTTGATTACATGGTAAATCTCATCCAACCCATCACCGTCCAACAAGCCTACGATGGAATTACTCACGCATGGCGGTGAGCATCATGAAATTGGTGATGGAGGATGGTTGATGACGACGATGGTGACGAATCCCCCTCTCCGGATCCCCGAACGGACTCCAGATCAGCCCTCCCGAGAGAGATTAGGGCTTGGCGGCGGCTCCATATCGTAAAATGTGATGTAACTTTTTTCTCTGTTTTTTTCTCCGCGGAACGGAATATATGAAGTTGGAGTTGAGGTCGGTGGAGCATCAAGGGGCCCACGAGATAGGGGGGCGCGCCCAGGGGGGAAGGGTGCGCCCCCGCCCTCGTGGACAGGGTGTGGGCCCCCTGGCCTTGATTCTTTCGCTAGTATTTTTTATATTTTCCAAAACTTATCTCCGTGAATTTTCAGGTCATTCTGAGAACTTTTGTTTTCTGCACAATAAACAACATCATGGCAGTTCTGCTGAAAACAGCGTTAGTCCGGGTTAGTTTCATTCAAATCATGCAAGGTAGAGTCCAAAACAAGGGCAAAAGTGTTTGGAAAAGTAGATACGTTGCAGATGTATCAGTCACCAGCTACGACGGCTGGCTTCTCTTTGTCACTATGTCCATGGCTGCAGCAGGCGCAGGCGACCAGAGTGGCATTGTCTTTCCTGGTACCGGTGGCGCTGGTGGGGGCACCGGCGCACGTGTGGACGAGGAGGACGACCAATGCGGTCCTCCAGGGCCTGGGGTCATGGTTGGAGTGGTGGACCGCACGGGGCAGAGGTACGACATGTCGAGCTACAAGGTGTGGTTGCGGACGGACCGGGCAGAGCGCATCCCGGAGCAGAGGCGGTTGTTCATGGAGGAGCCTCATCGGCGGCGGGGCAGGGCCTTTCCGTGGGCGGCAAGGATGATGATGTCTACTACACAACCTTCTTCTTGTAGACGTTGTTGGGCCTCCAAGTGCATAGGTTTGTAGGACAGTAGCAAATTTCCCTCAAGTGGATGACCTAAGGTTTATCAATCCGTGGGAGGCGTAGGATGAAGATGGTCTCTCTCAAACAACCCTGCAACCAAATAACAGAGTCTCTTGTGTCCCCAACACACCCAATACAATGGCAAATTGTATAGGTGCACTAGTTCGGCGAAGAGATGGTAATACAAGTGCAATATGGATAGTAGATATCGGTTTTTGTAATCTGAAAATATAAAAACAGCAAGGTAACTAATGATAAAAGTGAGGGTAAACGGTATTGCAATGCTAGGAAACAAGGCCTAAGGTTTATACTTTCACTAGTGCAAGTTCTCTCAACAAAAATAACATAATCGGATCATATAACTATCCCTCAACATGCAACAAAGAGCCACTCCAAAGTCACTAATAGCGGAGAACAAACGAAGAGATTATGGTAGGGTACGAAACCACCTCAAAGTTATCCTTTCTGCTCGATCTATTCAAGAGTTCGTAGTAAAATAACACGAAGCTATTCTTTCCGTTCGATCTATCATAGAGTTCATACTAGAATAACACCTTAAGACACAAATCAACCGAAACCCTAATGTCACCTAGATACTCCATTGTCACCTCAAGTATCCGTGGGCATGATTATATGATATGCATCACACAAACTCAGATTCATCTATTCAACCAACACAAAGTACTTCAAAGAGTGCCCCAAAGTTTCTACTGTAGAGTCAAGACGAAAATGTGTGCCAACCCCTATGCATAAGTTCACTAGGTCACTGAACCCGCAAGTTGATCATCAAAACATACATCAAGTAGATGACCTGATATCCCATTGTCACCACGGATAAGCACGGCAAGACATACATCAAGTGTTCTCAAATCCTTAAAGACTCAATTCGATAAGATAACCTCAAAGGGAAAACTCAATCCATTACAGGAGAGTAGAGGGGGAGAAGCATCATAAGATCCAACTATAATAGTAAAGCTCGCGATACATCAAGATCGTGCAAAGTCGAGAACACGAGAGAGAGAGAGAGAGAAAGATCAAACAAATAGCTACTGGTACATACCCTCTGCCCCGAGGGTGAACTACTCCCTCCTTGTCATGGAGAGTGCTGGGATGATGAAGATGGCCACCGGTGAGGGATCCCCCCTCTGGCAGGGTGCCGGAACGGGCTCCCAAGAGGTTTTTGGTGGCTACAGAGGCTTGCAGCGGCGGAACTCCCGATCTATTGTTGTCTTCGATGTTTTTAGGGTATATGGGAATATATAGGCGAAAGAAGTTAGTCAGGGGAGCCACGAGGGTGGAGGGCACGCCCCCTGCCTCGTGGCCTCCTCGAAGCTTCCTTGACTTGCACTCCAAGTCCCCTGGATTGCTTCCGTTCCAAAAATAACGCTCCCGAAGGTATCATTCCGTTTGGACTCCGTTTGATATTCCTTTTCTTCGAAACACTGAAATAGGCAAGAAAACAGCAATATTGGCTGGGCCTCCGGTTAATAGGTCAGTCCCAAAAATAATATAAAAGTGTATAATAAAGCCCATAAACATTCAAAACAGATAATATAATAGCATGAATGCTTCATAAATTATAGATACGTTGGAGACGTATCAAATGGTTGCGCTGTGGTATAACATCCATATTGTCAAGTTGGCTGAGCCGGTGGTGGACGAAGAAGATGATCCAGAGTTGTCACCACCGCCTAGTCTGCCGACCACCGTCGGGTGGTGATGGGAGGTCTGATAGGAGGGATTAGCGTCGCCAAGGTGGAGCTGATCAGCGTCGTCAAGGTGAAGCGGATGGGGAGCGGAGAACAGGTAGTGGAGCGACAGACTCGTGGGCATCGGCGGGGTGCTCGTCAGTGGCATCAGCCCCGGCGGCTGCACATGGGCGAGTTCAAAATAAAGGCGATGCGGGCCCGGAAAGTGGGCATGACGATCCGGTGTGTCAGGTGGTGCCTACAGCAGAGCTTGACCGAGACTTGACCGTGGAATCTTTGGAGCCAGCGGCTCGGGGACAGCTGGCCCGGGGCGAGGCTGCCAGCCGGGTGGATGGTTTTGGAGCGGACCTGTCGGTGTCTTCTTGTGGCTTGAGAAAGGAGATGAGGGACCGCGCGTTGGGATCTCTGCCATCTGTCATGTTATCCCGATGGCGTGGGCCTAGGGAGCAGGTTGCGGGGGGATTGGAGCCCGTTGATTCGGTTCATGCAAGGCAAACTGGTGGGATTTGTCTTGTCGGCTCGGTGGAGCTGTTTGTGGGGCCGGGGCCGTAGCTGGCCCGGTCCGTTGGGCGGCCTAAAAGGGCGTAGACACTCGTTGGGCGGAGACTCCTGTACACGGATGGAGACATCAGAATCTGCTTATTCTCATGCATGCTTGGACGGGCCGGATCCATGCAGCCAGGCGAGGGAGGACACATGCTTGGCATGGAGTCGGCGCTTTCATGCATGCAAGGATGTACGACCCTTGAGCTACCCCTACATGAGGACGGGCCAAACCAACACGTGGGGCGGGTGGAGGCTTGGGACATGTTCCAAGTGAGTCTGTCCGGATGTGATAAGCCTGCAACAGCAAGCGTTACTCCATGCACGCCGAGGCCTGCAGAACGTGCACTTGTGGACGTAGAGCAGCTATGTGAAGGCATGTGCAGATCTATTGAGCCAATCTTGGCACGGCCAGAGACGCGCACACATGGGGTTCAAACCCGCAGACCAAGGAAGAAGAGGATGCTGGATGTCACGCCGAGGAGGAGCGAGAGGATCGCAAAGCACGGGGCCAGCAAGCAGCAACAGGTGCTCATCCGTAAGTTATGCTTGGCTCATGAGGGAGAGGTCATCTCCGAGGAGGCTCTATGAATGTACGTCGAGTTGTTCAACCGACCACTCACGAAAGCTCACATCGCAGCGGTGTTGGCTCTCTTCGGGTGGGAGTCGCTGAGGGAGTACTAGAATAAGGGGTCCTCGGGCATCCGGCATGTTAGCCATGGGTCGGACTGATGGGCTGTGAAGATACAAAGATCGAAGATTCTACCCGTGTCCGGATGGGACTCTCCTTGGCGTGGAAGGCAAGCTTGGCGACCAAATATGAAGATTCCTTTCTCTGTAACTGACCTTATGTAACCCTAGATCCCTCCGGTGTCTATATAAACCGGAGGGCCAGGTCTGTAGAGGCCAATACTCATAAATATAGTCATACAGGCTAGACTTCTAGGGTTTTAGCCATTACGATCTCGTGGTAGATCAACTCTTGTAATACTCATATTCATCAAGATCAATCAAGCAGGAAGTAGGGTATTACCTCCATAGAGAGGGCCTGAACCTGGGTAAACATTGTGTCCCCTGTCTCCTGTTACCATCGACCTTAGATGCACAGTTCGGGACCCCCTACCCGAGATCCGCCGGTTTTGACACCGACATTGGTGCTTTCATTGAGAGTTCCATTGTGTCGTCGTCAAAAGGGTTGGTGGCTCGCCTTGTCGTCAAGGAAAATATCACCTCCGGAGGAGCCCTGGCCCCAGGCCAAAACCTCCGGCTGGGCGGCTTCATCATGACCGTCTGTTCGGCCCTTACGCTGATGATGACCTCTCGAGTCATCGAAAATCGCCTCTGCATTGATTCTGAATACTCCAAACGGATGGATTCGACGGAGTTGTTGTCTTTAAACGAACTCCTAGATTGCATCGCCGCCTTGGGAGTCGCTACAGACTACGATCGGATTGGGCTTAAACCCGACCAGAGAGAAATTAAAACTCTGCCGATCACCCACCAGATAGTGGTAGTCGAGGAGCAAGACAGCTCTTCCTCTATATTGAGGACGAACTATGTTCGGATCTCCGATCTCGAAAAGCTGGACACCCACCGGCAGAAAGACATGCCTTGTCCTCCAAACATAGAATCGAACAACAAGCCTAAAAAATCAGTTGATATCCCGGAGCCCGGACTGTTAAGCTCGGAAGATCTTCGGACTCCGGATCCAAAGTTGGGTCAGGGTTCGGATTTAAATCCACCCACCCACCCAGACATAAGTGCTCTCATGAGCATACAACAGCAGTCTCAGGAAACGTTCCACCAGTTCTTGGCCAGATTCCTCCTTGTCAAAGACAAGATTAAAGATTGTCGTGACGAAGACGCGATCTCAGCATTCCGCAACAATTGCACGGATGAAGGAATCCTTAACGCCATCAACCTTCGTTGCATATTACACTTCGCTGACTTGGCAATTATCGTACAGAAGTACAACGCAATGGAAAGCACCTGGAAATCTCAGGCGGCCCATTGGAAATCATCGGTCCCCACTCAACCCCTTGTTCAGGCAAAAAGGGCGCACCCTCGTGGCGCGCCCGGTCCAATAGTAAAGAAATATGAGCCCATTGCGGGGCGCGGAACCGTTCTGGAAGGATGGCTCGATGGGCCATGCAAAATACATACAACACCGGTTAATACACCAACCCACAACCTTAGAGCATGTTGGATACTCCGGCAAGTGGCCAAAAGCAGCGAGGATATCCTCACCAAAAATACCCCAGAACAATACCCCCCACAAGACGACGATCTCAGAGTATTGATGGTCTTCAAGACATTTGCTTCAAACAATAGGCGCAAAAGGGCACTCCGCGAACTCGCCGAAGTCTGCCAAATCGCAGCAATAAACCCTTGGAACGACACGGCTATAACCTTTAATGCCGCTGACGAACCAAAATACAGGACAGTCCGAGCACCAACCACCTTGGTCCTCCATCCAATCGTGGACGGCTTTCGGCTCACCAAGGTTCTCATGGATGGTGGCAGCGGACTAAACCTCATCTACGAGGATACACTCCACAAAATGGAAATAGACAGGAAACGCATCAAGCAAAGCAGCATGACCTTCTAAGGAATCATTCCCAGCCAGGAGGCGCGGTGTGCGGGAAAAATCACACTTGACATGGTATTCGGCACACAACTATCGGTCCGAAGAAATAACCTTCCAAGTGGCCCCTTTAAACAGCGGATATCACGCCCTATTGGGGCGAGATGCATTTACACGCTTCCAAGCCCTACCTCACTACGGGTATATGAAGCTCAAGATGCCAAGGCCCAGCGGCGTAATCACTCTCGCTAGTAATCCAGACATAGCACTCCCCGCTGAAAATAAAACCGCATCCCTGGCCCTTGAGGCATTATCTGAAGCCCTCGCGGCCGAAGAGTTAACCGCACTGTGCTCCACGGTGGATAGGGACGATGTAATCCTGGACAAATGACCCAAGTCCACCTCCTTCAAACCAACAGAAGAAATAGTAAAATTCCAAGTCCATCCTACGGACCCTAACAAGACAGCATCTATCGGGGCACAACTCGACCCAACGGTCGATGCCGCGCTATGAGAGTTCCTGCGTGAGAACTGGGACATATTCGCCTGACACTCTTTTGACATGCCAGGAGTCCCATGTAGGCTAGTCGAACACAACCTCAACATCTTAAAGGGATATAAACCGGTCAAACAAACACTGCGGCGTTTTTCTGAACCCAAACGACAAGCTATGGGAGAAGAGCTAGCCAAGTTACTCGAAGCCGGATTCATCAGAGAAATAAAACACCCGGACTGGCTAGCAAACCTGGTGATGGTACCAAAGAAGGATAAATCTTGGCGCCTATGCGTCGATTTCAAAGACCTCAACAAGGCTTGCCCTAAGGATCCCTTCCCCCTCCCTCGCATCGATCGGATTATTGATGCAACCGCAGGACACGACTCATTGTGCTTCCTCAACGCGTACTCCGGATACCATCAGATCAAGATGAAGGATTCCGATCAAGCCGCAACGGCATTCATTACCCCATATGGCCCTTTCTGCTTCAACACTATGCCTTTCGGGCTCAAAAGCGCTGGCGCCACCTACCAACGCATGATTCAAACATGCCTGGAGAAGCAGATCGGCAAGACAGTTGAAGCATATATGGATTACGTCGTCATCTAAACTAGACACGTCGAAACACTCATACACGATTTATGTCTCACATTCGGCAACCTCCGTGCATATGACATTAAGCTCAATCCGAAAAAGTGTGTTTTCGGCGTCCCCAATGGAATGTTGTCGGGCTTCATCGTTTCCAATAGAGGAATTGAAGCAAATCCAGCCAAAATTCGAGCTCTGTCACAATTGGCTACGCCAACGGACCTTAAACAGGTCCAAAAACTCGCTGGTTGCGTGGCAGCCTTAAGCCGCTCTATCTCTAGATTGGGAGAAAAGGCATTGCCACTCTATCGCCTTCTATGGTGCACCGATCACTTCGAGTGGACAAATGCGGCAACGGCCGGACTGGAAGAAATAAAAACCATTCTAGCGAGCAACCCAATCCTGGCTGCGCCGAACGTCGGCGAACCCATGTTATTATACATATCGGCAACACACCAGGTGGTGAGCGCCATGCTCATCATTGAACGAGAACAGGACGGACACAAATTCCCGCTTCAGAAGCCAGTATATTACGTATCCACTATCCTCACACCATGCAAATCCCGGTACCCTGATTATCAAAAGATAGCATACACGGTCTTCATGGCATCCCGGAAGCTACGACCCTACTTCCAGGAGTGTTCGATCATGGTGGCTTCCAAAGTACCACTCAATGACATAATAAACAACTGCGATGCTGCGGGCCGGATTGCCAAATGGGCCATTGAGCTCCTTCCATTCGACATAACATACAAACTGCGTCGAGTCATTAAATCCCAAGTACTGGCTGACTTCATCGCTGAATGGACAGAGGCCGAACTCCCTAAATAGTACAACACATATTCCAATTGGGTTATGTATTTTGATGGTTCCAAAATGCTGGCAGGACTAGGAGCGGGCATTTTTTTAACGTCCCCACTGGAGACGTCGTCCAGTACATACTCCAAATATTATACATAGACTCCAATAACGCAGTCGAATACGAGGCCTTATTACATGGTCTTCGGATGGCCGTCTCCATGGGCATACAATGCCTGGAAGTGCGCGGGGACTCAAACCTCGCAATATCTCAAATAAATGGAGACTTCGATGCCAAAGATCCAAAGATGGCGGCTTATCACAATGTTGTCCTAAAAATGTCGGCTCGGTTCGACGTCCTTGCTCGCATCAGCACCAAGCGCGACCCTTCCCACCTAACATCCATGGTGTGGCAAGGGGAGAGCGGCAACACCAGTCCGGATCCAAACACAACCCCAGATCCCAAACACACCGATATTATCGGGGGCTCAGCCACCGAAATAACACTGTCGGCCCATCTCATTATGGCAGTCATTGCCCCATGGACCGAACCCTTCTTGGCCTACCTTAATAGGAAAGAACTCCCTGAGGATCAGAATGAGGCTCGCCGCATTGTCGGGCATTCGAAGGCCTACAAGGTTCACGACGGAGAGCTCTACAAGAAAAGCGCTACCGGAGACCTTCAAAGATGTATCTCCGAGGAGGAGGGGCAGCAGCTCCTGGCTGAAATTCATGCCGGTCTCGGCGGTCACCATGCCGCAGCTCGGGCCCTTGTTAGCAAGGCCTTCCGTACATGTTTTTATTGGCCGACGGCCCGAGCAGACGCACAGGACCTTGTCCAACATTGCGTCGGCTGCCAGCTTTACGCCAACCAGAGCCATATGCCACCCACTGCCCTACAAACAATCCCCGTCACTTGGCCTTTTGCAGTCTAGGGCATGGATATGGTTGGACCCCTTATAGGAGGAAGCCATAAGAAAAAATATCTGCTGGTCATGGTGGATAAATTCACTAAGTGGATAGAGGCCAAGCCAGTTAAAACGGCCGAGGCCGGACTAGTGATAGACTTTATATCCGGCGTTGTACACCGTTATGGTGTCCCACACAGCATCATCACCGATAACGGCTCCAACTTCATAGCCGATGAGGTGAAAAATTGGTGCACCAATCTGAGCATTAAGCTCGATTACGCCTCAGTCTATCACCCGCAGACAAAAGGTCAAGTTGAACGGGCCAATGGTCTTATTATGAGCGGCATCAAACCTAGGCTGATGCGGTCTTTGAAGGAATCATACAAGCACTGGGTTGAGGAGCTCGACTCCGTACTCTGGGGGCTGCGGACCACGCCCAATCGCACTACCGGATATACACCTTTCTTCATGGTGTAAGGCGTAGAGGCTGTGTTACCCTGCGATATTATTCACGACTCACCTAGAGTGTGCATGTACGAAGAGAGAGAAGGCGAACTTGATCGGCAGGACAACTTAGATGCCCTGGAGGAGGAGCGAGATGTCGCAAAAGCCTGTTCTGCATTTTATCAACAGCATGCTCGCAGGTATCAAAGCAGAGAAGTGCGGTCCAAGACTTATAATGTTGGCGAACTTGTTCTACGCCTACCGGAGAAGAAAAAGGACAAACTCAAGCCCAAATGGGAGGGTCCCTTCATCATTGACGAAGTTCTCACTGGAGGAGCGTACCGCCTGCGTGATGCGTCAGACAATCGCCAAGAGCCGAACCCTTCGAACGCGGCCAGACTCCAAAGATTCTATGCCTAGCACCTAACTCTTTGTTCGTCTCCTTCTCACTATTGTTCCCATTGCTTTTTCCTCTCTTTTCGCTTTTCCTTTTTTTAGCCTTAAAGCTTTTCGTGCAGCTCAACCATGCACCTGCGACATACACATACTCAAATATGTACGTCCATTATACCCGGGGGCTTCTTTGACAGAAGCTTGTTAATGTTATTTTTCGAGCATCAAGCTCATCACATGCGCGCCTTTTCCCCATATGTACCTTTTCTCCACCATTATATGCATTGATATGACTTATGTTTTGGACAAGCTGGGTTGCCTGGCTCCTGTGCTTATGCCGTATGTTCCCGTTAGTTCGGCTAGGGCATAAAGGGAGCACATCTGTGATTGTTACTGCCGGGTCATCCGGATGTGTACCTCAGACTGGGTGAAGCCGAAAGCTAGCGTTCTTAAGGGAATATTCGGTCGGTGGATTAAAGATGTTTTTGCATTCACCCCATTGTGAAACCCCAGATGTTACTTATACTGTGATTGTTCCAGTCACAGTTCGGACATGCATTTTTATGCATGCACACCCAGGGAAAGGAACCCTTAACGGAACTATTATGTCTGGAAGATGTTTCTTACAATTGTAATGTAATATAACATAACTAGCCGAATACAACTTGTCTGTTCAAGCAACTATGACCCCTATGCCTGGTTTCCATGCATACCCCGGTCTATTTTATCGCTCAGGTATTCAGAAACACTCTGCACCTTCTGGTCCAGAGGTCGAAGCAAAAAGGTCTGCCATGACAATCGTTTTACAATTCAGCTAGAAGGAAAGCACATAGTCACTTGGACTCAAAAATTTCCTCCTCTATCCCGTCCAGCAGGCTGTCTAACTTACAATCCTGGTGGGAATACATGGCGGCTACTTTTACTTGGTCATATACCCAATTAATGGGAACTTCTTTCCCATCTGACCCTAGAGGTCCGACCCGAGCCATATGATTCAGATCAAGCTTGGTGTACCGTGTTTTCACCATGGCCCGGACTTCTCGTGCACCTTCCCGGCAGGCCGATATCTTCTACAATCGAAAGCGCCGCCACGCTCCCTTGAATAGCTCTATGAGCTCCTCTATCTTTCCTGGAGGGGAGGCAGATGGCCACAAGGCCTTGGCAACACTTTGCATCGCCTGCTAAGCCTGCTCGTGCATGAGCAATAGCTCTTGTAGCAGATCACCCAAGAATCCGGACATCTCCTCTTCGGGACAACCGGTCAGCATACATGCAGATATAACTCTGTCTGTCCCTTTTATCTCCGAATTATTCGGAAGTAAGTTCGACCACATACTTAATATGCCTCCTCGCAGGCTCTTATTTTCCTTCATGGAATCAGCCAGCTGGGCCCGTACATCTTTCAGTTCTTCGCCCAGCTGGGTCTAGGCATCCTGCAGCTTGTTTTTCTCATCCCTGACTTGTGTCAGCACATGTTCGCCCGTGGCCAGTAGTCTTTTGGCTTCTTGTTCTTCCGTTTGGGTGGCTTTCAGTTGCTCCTTCAGTTGATCTGACGATCCTGCCATAAGTTGAGCAATAGTGTTAGCATTGTCGGTATTCCAGTTATGTTTTCTCGATGGAGGGAAACATTACCAGGTGCCGCCTTCTTGGTTTTTTCTAGTTCGGCGGCAACATCAGTTAGCTGTGACCGACACTTTTCTAGCTCTTGGGTTAGTAGGTCGTTCTTCTCCGTAAGAACCTGGTTATACAAGGATCCTTAAATCATTTGTACCAACTGCTTCAAGTCTCGGGGGCTACTGGCATATGGTTATCATATTCGGACAAAGTAAACTTACCTGCACATCTTTTAAATGTTGATTCATGGCTCTGTTAAGCCCATGTCGAGCAGCTCGGATGTATGCATTAGCCGAGCTGAAGGCATTAACGCCTCTTCTGAAAAGCTGGGGTCTAGCAAAACGGCCCTTCGGCACCGATGATTCATGGCGCTCTCCACTTCCTAGTTGGTGACGGATACATCATCCGAATCCTCGGTTAGGGGACAATCCGGCGTCACCCCTGTATCAGCCCCCGTCTTCACAGCAGGATCTGGATCCCGGCTGGGGGAGTATGACCGGCCGGACCCCCGGACATAGCCCGGCACACTCTTTTCCTGATACAGGAAAAACATAGAAGTCACGATTGGACGCGACTGTTGAAGAACACATTTGCAAATCCATACCTCTTTGATGAAGGCTCGGCAGTATCTTCGTTTGCCTTCCTCTTTGAAGGTTTGCCCGGCGTGGGGACCGCTCTCTTCGGAGATGCCCCTGGGGCAGCATGGCGCATCGTACGCCTCCCCTTTTGAGCACAGGACGGTGCGGTGGGTGAGGCAGAATGAGAGAACTCTTTCAGATGAGATGTCTCCTGACTACTTACGTGTGAAGTAGGGAGAAGACCGGGATAATCGGCGATGATGGCCACTATATGCCATTGTAACTTGCCTGGTAAAACACCCTGTCCTCGAGCACCACAAATATATTAGGATCATCTTTGAATCCGGGGTCAAGGTCCCGATTTTGGCCCTCGGGCTGTGGGGCGGGGCTGTGAAGCCCTTCGGAAATCTTTTGCCAGTGCTGTTATAAATGGATGGATTAAACACTCATTGAAAGTGGCTCGAGGAGTGGAGTGAGTAAAGCAGAGGGGTTGGGACTTACCTAGCTAGGAGGATTGTACATTGAAAATCCATCTATGTGCTTGATATGAAGAAATTCCTCTTCCTCCCCTTTGAACTGTTCGGCCAACATTTTGGCCAGAGCGGCGGGGGTGTCCGGACCCTTTTGGCCGCAGCGGGAGGCGTCATCCTCCCCATTGTAGTGCCACATGGGAAGCCCTCTATATTAGAGTTGCTGAACCCCCCGTACTATGGCAGTCGCCATTACCTCGACTATTGACAATACGGATTGGGTGAGCGTCTTTATCTTGCTCATGAGTTCATGAACTTCCGCACTATCTTCCTCCTCAAGGCTTCGGGGGCGCCAACTGTGGCGTTTCTTCAAAGGAACACTTGTGAACTCGGGAAGACCACTCCGAACTGGGTCTGGAAGTGCGACGTCCTCAATATAGAACCATTCGGACGACCACTCTTCGGATACCTTCTTTGGTGTGCCGGATAGGTATCCGGTCTCGGCGATGCGCCATATTTTGGCTCCGCCCACTTCAAATATTGATCCCTCGTGGTTGCGCGGGACGAGACAAAATAACTTTCTCCACAATTCAAAATGGGCCTCACAACCCAGGAATAGCTCGCAAAGGGCGACGTAACCCGCGATATGCAGGATGGAGGCCGGGGTAAAGTTCTGCAGTTGGAGGCCGGGGCAGCAGAATGTGGTGCTCCTGACGCCTCTTAGCAGATAAGGGACGAAGCACACTCATTACCCCTGGATGGATTGGGGAAATTTTCAGCCTGAGCCCCGCCATTGAAGAAGGTCAATCCTGCTCGAACAGGGACCAAATCTGCAGGAGGAAGAAATACCTGTGTTTGCAGCTTCTCCAGCTGACCATGGGATACGGAGCACCTCTCCCACTCGCCTTTTTCTGGGCTGCAGGGACGGGAGGAGGAGCTGGGAGGGTTAGCCATGTTCGAGTGGTCTTTCCTAGCAATCTCTGAGGATTTTCCCGGGTGGTGCCGAATGGATCTAAGATCCAATCTCTTTAAATAGACACTCTTCCTCACCCGACCGGGGTGTTATCTGCAAAAATACCCTGACCTGTCGCATTCGCTTGACACGTGGAAGCTGAAGTTGTTGATACACAGAAGCCGAGGGGTACAAGAAGGCCGAATACATCACTTTGAAGTCATCGAAGGAGGAACCCGCCTTGTAATGCCGAAGACAATCTGCTTGCCGGACACCTCATCATTGAAGTCTGGTTTGGGGGCTACTGAGGGAGTCCTGGACTAAGGGGTCCTCGGGCGCCCGGCCTGTTAGCCATGGGCCAGACTGATGGGCTGTGAAGATACAAAGACCGAAGACTCTACCCGTGTCCGGATGGCACTCCCCTTGGTGTGGAAGGCAAGCTTGGCGACCAAATATGAAGATTCCTTTCTCTATAACCGACCTTATGTAACCCTAGATCCCTCCGGTGTCTATATAAACCGAAGGGCCAGGTCCGTAGAGGCCAATACTCATCAATATAGTGATACAGGCTAGACTTCTAGGGTTTTAGCCATTACGATCTCGTGGCAGATCAACTCTTGTAATACTCATATTCATCAAGATCAATCAAGCAGGAAGTAGGGTGTTACCTCCATAGAGAGGGCCCGAACCTGGGTAAACATTGTGTCCCCTGTCTCCTGTTACCATCGACCTTAGACGCACAGTTCGGGACCCCCTACCCAAGATTCGCCGATTTTGACACCGACAGTCGCCGCCGGCTCCATTGCTGGACACGCCCCAGGTGGTCACCGTCATGGTCTAGGGGTGGATGCCAGTGGACTAGGTAGGATAGGATGATCAATGCGCAACCCCTAAGGATTATTGTGTGGAATGTGCGTAGGCTTAATGCCACGACACGTAGAGATGCGGTGCGGCAGTAGTGTTGGAGGAGAATTCAGGCATTGTTTGTCTTTAGGAGACCAAACCGCAGGAGATATCTACAGCGGTTGTACAACGTTGTCTTGGCAATAAATTTACCAAGTTCTTCTATATCCCTGCGGTTGGGACGTGTGGTGCGATCTTAGTGGCTTGGGACGAGCTGATAGTCATGCTCTCAAACCCACACTACCAGACTAACTCGCTCATGGTGATTGTGAAGACTCCCGGAGCGGCGAAGTGGTGGCTAACATGTGTCTACAGACCTCAAGAGGACAGGTGAAAGGATTGATATAGTTGACTAGAGGGGGGATGAATAGGCAACTAACAATTTTTAGCTTTGCTTTACCAATTTAAACTTTGCATCAAAGTAGGTTGTCTAGATATGCAACTATAGGTGGACAACCTATATGATGCAACAACAACAAACACACGAGCAAGCAAGGGATACAATACAAGTAAGCTTGCAAAAGTAAAGGTGCGAGATAACAAAGAGTGGAGCCGGTGGAGACGAGGATGTGTTACCGAAGTTCCTTCCTTTGAGGGGAAGTACGTCTCCGTTGGAGCGGTGTGGAGGCACAATGCTCCCCAAGAAGCCACTAGGGCCACCGTATTCTCCTCACGCACTCACACAATGCGAGATGTCGTAATTCCACTATTGGTGCCCTTGAAGGCGGCGACCGAACCTTTACAAACAAGGTTGGGGCAATCTCCACAACAATCGGAGGCTCCCAACAACACCACGAAGCTTCACCACAATGGAGTATGGATCCGAGGTGACCTCAACCGTCTAGGGTGCTCAAACACGCAAGAGTAATAAGATCCGCTAGGGATAAGTGGGGGGAATCAAATCTCTCTTGGTGGAAGTGTAGATCGAGGCCTTCTCAACTAATCCCGAGCAAATCAACAAGTTTGATTGGCTAGGGAGAGACATCGGGCGAAAATGGAGCTTGGAGCAACAATGGAGCTTAGAGGTGGAAGAGGTAGTCAACTAGAGGTAGGAGACACCCCTTTTATAGTCATAGAAAAGATCCAACCGTTATCCACATGTTCAGCCTGCGACATGCGGTACTACCGCTCCAGGAGCGCGGTACTACCGCAAGGCCATGCATACTACCGTGAGGGACCATGGTACTTCCGCGGCAGCAGCAGATGCTGGGACGTGCCTGATTGAGAGCAGTACTTCCGCTAGAGCGGTACTACCGCTCCCCCTTGCGGTACTACCGCAAGGCAGGAACATCCAAGCCTACGAAGAGCGCGGATGAATAAAAATACATCCGTGCCTACTTCGCTGAAAATGAAACAATGCAAAAATCCGACGCGGTACTACTGCTAAGGCGCGGTACTACCGTAAACTAGCTGGACTGGGCCGTGCGCTGTACTACCGCGCATGAAGCAGTACTACCGTGGAGGCGCGGATGTAAAAAATTACATCCGCTCCTACTACCGCGACGCAGTGGTACTAGGTATGAGGGCCACGGTACTACGACTCGGGGAGCAAGATTATCAGGCACCAGCGTACTCACAGCGGGACGAGCGGTACTACCGTGGGGGCGCGGATGTAAAAAATTACATCCGCCCCTACTACCGTACCGAGGCGGCACTAGGCCAGGGAGCCACTGTACTAAGGCTCCAGAGGAGCGGTACTACTGTGGGCTCTAGCGGTACTACCGCAGGTACTTGCGGTGCTACCACTCCAGAGAGCAATACTACCGCAAGTTCAGCAGTAGTCGCCAGATTAAGCACACAGAGGATAACGGAGGGAAGCTCCAAGGTGCAAGGGAAAGGTGTAGGCAAGGAGGGGAACGTGTACGTGATGATTCCACCCGAACCTTTCCGACGCGGACCCCCTCTTAATAGTACGGCTCTCCTACGACTCAAATCCACCAGAAAGAAACGTAGAACAACGCCGTCTTCAATAGTCTTTGAGGGGCACCAAATCGTCTCGTGCCTAGTGATGAAGCGTCTGAGAAACTCAACGCACACGATTAGTCCGCAAAAGCATTGTCATCAATCACCAAAACACCTTAGGATAAATATGCCCTTACAATCTCCCCCTTTTTGGTGGATTGATGACAATACGGGATTTGCACAAAAGGAGATAATATTGAGCAAAGGCAAACCCTTCCTCTCTAGAATATAGACGGTCTCCCCCTAGATGTGTGCAAACTAGATGGATCCTTTGGACTGCATAGCACACAAACTAGGATCAACACTCCCCCTATATTTTAGAGACAAAGGCATGATAACTAACATCTAAGCAGAGCATAGCACAAAGGTAGCACAATATATCACAAGCTCGCTAAGATAGATAGAGTGCATATGTCTGACACCATATGAAGTAAAGTAACCCAAAGCAACTGAAACGGGGTTCAAACGAGGTTCAAACGAGAAAGCAGCAAACACACCGAACACGAACGACGACACACAACTCGCAAATCCCTACACTATCTCCCCCTTTGGCATCGAGACGCCAAAAAGGCAGAGAGGACACCTACACACAAGGGGTGTCTCAAGCAGGGAACTCATCCCAATGCTCCTCGTCAGACTCCTCGGCAGCAGGGATGGTCTCCTCGACGTCCTCCTCAGAATCAGTCCACCTGTAGCCTTGCTTCTCCATCCACTCGGCCTCTGGAATGATGCGATCCTCAGAGCCGCCAGACACTTCCTCACCATACAGCTGCAAGATCTTCTTGTCCCAGTGGTGACTCTCCTTAGATGCCACGTGAGTCCTGTACTGCCCCTTAGCTTGCATCCAGAAAAGAGTCTTCATCTTGTCCTTTAGCTTCTTGGCCCACGAGGGCATAGAGGAACTATGGGAAGACCTAGCAGCACGACCCTCAGCAACATCCTCTGCGCCGACATCCTCCTCCTCAACAGCAGCCCTAGCAGCAGACGCCTCAGCACGAGTAGTAGTGTTGGCCCAGTTGGGCTTGACACGGAGATAGATGGGATCATGTCGAATCCAGTCAGGAGCAAGGAACTCATCACCAGGGAACATCTTCTCCCAAGTCTTCGAAATCAGCAAAAACAGATAGGGCCCATAGATAGGCACCTTGCGGTTGAACACCGCAAACCGAAGCTCACACCACATGATGTGTGAGACATCAAGTGGCTGAGTCTGAGACAAACGAGCTTCCTCGCATAGGAGCATCATATCCACCATATAGGCATGAACCCTGTCCTTGTCACCAATGTGAGGGAACAAGGAGTTGCGAAAGATGTGATACATGATATCCAGAAAAGAGTTAAGCACCAACCCCGTCTTGCCATTGGCAAGCGCCTTCTCAACATAGTATGGCTGAAGCTTGTCCTTGTTGGCAGACTCAGAATTTGCATGGGGGCGAACACCCACGGGAGTGTTGAGCCCATCATCAGGAACCTGGAGCAAATCCATGAACTCCTTCCAGGTAGCAGTCAGCTTACGGCCATTGGTCATCCAGGTCATCCTCTGCTCCTCATTAGGGTGAAAGTATACTGAGGCAAAGAATTGCAGGATCATAGTCAAGGTGAAAAGAGATCACATGTTCAATACCAAACTGCTCCACCAAGTCCAGAGCTTCTCCAAAGTACACACGATACTTGTCCTTCCTCATGTGATGCATTTCAATCCATTTCACATCCACATAAGTATTATGCTTGTTCTTGATGACATCCAGATAAGTGAGTCTGTTGCTTGTTCCAAAACAGCTCACAACCTCTAACAGTAGCACGAGGGTTCACATACGGGTTGAGCTGCCTGAGACGGATGAACTCAGATCGGGGTATCTCGTCCATGCCCTTAGAGGGCTCCTTGTGCTTGCTAGCTGATGTCTTGACATGGCGCTTGGGGGTAGTGGAGCCCTCTGGTGCTTGTTGCCGGTGAGTATCTCATAAGGAGTCTTGTTCAAGCCTTTGCGGAGATAGAGCCGATTAGATGCATGACATGCGGTGTTGATGGCTTCGGCCCAAAAGTTGTATGGAGACTTGAACTCTGCCATCATGCTCCTTGCCGCATCCATCAACGTTTGGTTCTTCCTCTCCACTACACCATTTTGTTGAGGGGTATATGGTGCAGCATATTGATGTTTGATTCCCTCATCACTAAGAAACTCATCCAAGGTGTAGTTCTTGAACTCGGTGCCATTGTCACTCCTTATTGTCAAGATCTTTGCATCATGTTGACGTTGAGCTTCATTTGCAAAGTCGATGACGGTTTTTTGAGTCTCACTCTTCCTCTTGAAGAAGTATACCCAAGTGTATCTTGAATAATCATCCACAATCACCAAGCAATACTTTCTACCTCCAAGACTATCAAAATATGGGGGCCCAAAGAGATCCATGTGAAGGAGCTCCAAGGGTCTCTTCGAGTAGATGATGGTCGTGGGAGGGTGAGCCTTCTCATGAAGCTTTCCTTCAATACAAGCACTGCAAGCACGGTCTTTGGCAAAACTAACATTTGTTAGTCCACAGACATGGTCCCCCTTGAGAAGACTTTGCAAAGATCTCATATATTACATGGGCTAAACGGCGATGCCAAAGCCATCCCACGTCAACTTTAGCCATTAGGCATGTCGCGGTCTTAGTGGGTCGCTCCGAAAAGTTTATCACATAGAGACCATTCTCGACATGCCCAACAAAGGCTACTTTAAGAGTCTTGCTCCAAAAGAGGGCCATGGTATCAATGTCAAAGAAAGTGGCAAAGCCCATGAGTGCAAGTTGACGAATGGAAAGTAAATTGTATGCAAGGGACTCAACAAGCATGACTTTCTCGATCGTTAGATCATGAGAAATGACAACCTTGCCAAGACCCAATACCTTAGAATGTGAGGCATCACCCCACTCGACATTGGTGGGCACAGATGGAATCTTTTTCACGTCCACCACCAAGTCCTTGCTCCCGGTCATATGATTCGTTGCTCCACTATCGAGCAACCATGATCCCCCACCGGAAGCAAACACCTACAAGAGATCAATGCTTGGTTTCAGGTACCCATTTAGTAATGGGTCCTTTGATGTTAGTAACAAGGGTCTTACGAACCCAAATAGACCATTCAATGTACTCATAAGGAGAACCAACAAATTTAGCATAAACATGTCCATCACTAGCACGGCACAACACATATGACGGGTTAAAGTTGTCGGCTTTGTTGGAGGAGATGGTTTTGCCCTTTTTGACATCAACGCCCTTCACTTTTTCCGTCTTCTCCTTAGGAGCACCCTCTCCCTCTTTCACAAAAGTTTGCTTGAGAGGAGGAGGACGATAGGTCTTGTCGTTCTTCTTCTTACTCTTGGACATGGGGGGCAAACCCAATTCCCTTCTTGGCCACAACTTCCTTTCGATTACTCAAAAGGTCGTTGAGGTTCTTTTCACCTTGAATGCAAGTCACAAAGCCTTTCTCAAGTTGATCCTTCAACTTGGCATTCTCCTCCACAAGATGCACATGCTCACAACACGGGTTAGTAGCATATGCATTATCAATTAATACCATATGAGGGAAGGTGGCCTTTTCCTTGGTTAGCTTAACTTGGAGTTGAGCATGAGACTCCTTGAGGTTAGCGTGAGCACCCTTCAATACCTTGTGGGCCTTGTCAAGTATCTCAAACTCCTCCTTGAGTCTTGCATGATCAACCCCAAGTTTAGCCTTCTCGGAAGTTAGCACACGAGACACGATAAGAGCATGATCAAGATCTTTCTTTAACTTAGCATGGTCATCGTTGTATGACTCCTCAAGAGTCAAACGATGCCCACGCTCTTCCTCAAGAGCATTAGAGAGATCCGATATCTCATCAGCATAGTCACGACTATGACCTTCCATCTTAGAGATGGTTTCTTCGTGAGCCTCGATCATGTCATTGGCCTCACCAAGTTGTTCCAAGAGAGCAATAAAGTGCTTCTTGGATTTGCCCTTGAGCTTACTCATAAAAGACTCAAATTCATTCACTTCCTCATTAGACCCATCATGTTCATCAATGCAATCCTCCAAGGAGGGATTAGTAATGATGGTGGTTTTGATGTTGGGGGTTACCTTGTTGGAAGCTTTAGCCATGAGGCACTTGGCGGTGATGTTCTCGTTGGGTGAATCAAAGAGAGACACCCGAGGAGTGGTAGCAATGGTAACGGACGCCATGGCCATTGCTTATCCATTTTCATCGTCATCTCATCCTCATGGTATTCTTCTTGAACCACCAACCCACGAGTAGGAGTCTTCTTGGTGAAGTTGTTCTTGTTGGGGAAGGACTTGGCTTTGTCTTTTCGGATGAACTTGCCACCATTGTCTTCCCGCTTCTCATAAGGACAATCCGCACCGAAATGGCTCACATTGCCACAGTTGAAGCAAGTTCTAACTCGTTGCTTTCCCTTGAAGCCACTTGAGTTGTTCTTGTTAAAGTTGGGTCTTGTATTCTTCTTGCTCCAAAATTGTCTTGAAGCAAGAGCCATGTGCTCATGATAATCATATTTGGTGTCTTCGGGGTTGGTCTCCTCATCTTCCTCTTCTTCCTCTTCTTCCACACTAACCTTGGCCTTCAAAGCAAGGTTGGGCTTCTTTGCCCTTTGAGAACGGAGCACCGCATTGTCGGCGGTCTTGTCCAAGATGCTCATTGCAACGAACTCATCCAACACTTCACTTGAGGTCATGGAGTGGAAGTCCGGTCTTTGACGAATGACGGAGGACATGGCCTTGTTGTAGGGCATCATGGCCTTGAGGAACTTGCGCTTGATCCAATTGTCATCCATGTCCTTGCTCCCGTGATCTCGGAGTGAAACCGCGAGTTTGGTCACTCTTCGAAAGAGCTCACGAGGTTCTTCATCTTCTTTCATTGCAAACTCATCGGCTTCATCTTGTACCACTTCATAGTTGGAGCGTTGAATGCTAGCACTTCCTCGATAGAGAGACACAACGCATTTCCATGCGTCTTTGGCCATGGCATGAGGTCGAAGATGAGGGAGATCTTCGGGAAGGATTGCATCTTGGATGATGAAGAGAGCACTCTCATTGAATTGATTATCCACCACTTCTCTCGGGGCGAAGTTGCTTCGGTCATGTGGATTGAAACCTTCTTTAATGATTCTCCAAAGGTTAGTATTCACATGATTTAAATGACGCGTGAAGCGATACACCCAAGAATCAAAATCCTCATTTTTCACAATCTTAGGAGGAGGACCGGCATGATTTAAATGAGTAGAGGGAATCGGTCCTCCATAAATTGGAGGTTCCACATGGGCAAAGATGCCGGTGCCATTTCTACCACTAGTAGAAGGACCCTTCTCACTATTAGCTTCCCCCTTATCGGAGTTAGCATCCGTCACCTTGTTAGCGGGATCACCCACTTTCAACGGCGAGGTAGGTAGTTTAAGTCCTTCTAAGAATTTGTTAAACATGCTTGCAACCGTGGTTGTCATGGAGGTTTTCAATGTGTCCAAGGCCACATTGAATTCCTCACGGGACACCGTGGTTTCCCCATTACCCGTAGACGAGATCGGATTCACACGGAGTGATCCTCCTCCCCACCATCTACGGTGTCAACCATACTCTCGAACGGTAAAGTCCTTAATAAAGAGACGAGGCTCTGATACCAATTGAAAGGATCGATATAGTTGACTAGAGGGGGGGTGAATAGGCAACTAATATTTTTTAGCTTTTCTTTACCAATTTAAACTTTGCATCAAAGTAGGTTGTCTAGATATGCAACTAGGTGGACAACCTATATGATGCAACGACAACAAACACACGAGCAAGCAAGGGATACAATACAAGTAAGCTTGCAAAAGTAAAGGTGCGAGATAACAAAGAGTGGAGCCGGTGGAGACGAGGATGTGTTACCGAAGTTCCTTCCTTTGAGGGGAAGTACGTCTCCGTTGGAGCGGTGTGGAGGCACAATGCTTCCCAAGAAGCCACTAGGGCCACCGTATTCTCCTCACGCCCTCACACAATGCGAGATGCCGTGATTCCACTATTGGTGCCCTTGAAGGCGGCGACCGAACCTTTACAAACAAGGTTGGGGCAATCTCCACAACAATCGGAGGCTCCCAACAACACCACGAAGCTTCACCACAATGGAGTATGGCTCCGAGGTGACCTCAACCGTCTAGGGTGCTCAAACACACAAGAGTAACAAGATCCGCTAGGGATAAGTGGGGGGAATCAAACCTCTCTTGGTGGAAGTGTAGATCGAGGCCTTCTCAACTAATCTCGAGCAAATCAACAAGTTTGATTGGCTAGGGAGAGAGATCGGGACAAAATGGAGCTTGGAGCAACAATGGAGCTTAGAGGTGGAAGAGGTAGTCAACTAGAGGTAGGAGACACCCCTTTTATAGTCATAGAAAAGATCCAAACGTTATCCACATGTTCAGCCTATGACATGCGGTACTACCGCTCCAGGAGCGCAGTACTACCGCAAGGCCACACGGTACTACCATGAGGGACCACGGTACTTCCGCGGCAGCAGCAGAGGCTGGGACGTGCCTGACTGAGAGCACTACTTCCGCTAGAGCGGTACTACCGCTCCCCCTTGCGGTACTACCGCAAGGCAAGAACGTCCAAGCCTACGAAGAGCACGGATGAATAAAAATACATCCGTGCCTACTTCCGCTGAAAACAAAACAGTGCAAAAATCCGACGCGGTACTACTGCTAAGGCGCGGTACTACCGTAAACTAGCTGGACTGGGTCGTGCGCAGTACTACCGTGCATGAAGCGCGGTACTACCATGGAGGCGCGGATGTAAAAAATCACATCCGCTCCTACTACCGCGACGCAGCGGTACTAGGTATCAGGGCCACAGTACTACGACTCCAGGGGAGCAGTACTATCGTGGGCACCTGCGGTACTACCACGCAGGACGAGCGGTACTACCGTGGGGGCGCGGATGTAAAAATTACATCCGCCCCTACTACCGTACCGAGGCGGCACTAGGCCAGGGAGCCACAGTACTAAGGCTCCAGAGGAGCGGTACTACCGTGGGCTCCAGCGGTACTACCGCAGGTACTTGCGGTACTACCGCTCCAGAGAGCAGTACTACCGCAAGTTCAGTAGTAGTCGCCAGATTAAGCACACAGATGATAACGGAGGGAAGCTCCAAGGTGCAAGGGAAAGGTGTAGGCAAGGAGGGGAACGTGTACGTGATGATTCCATCCAAACCTTTCCGACGCGGACCCCCTCTTAATAGTACGGCTCTCCTACGTCTCAAATCCACCAGAAAGAAACGTAGAACAACGCCGTCTTCAATAGTCTTCGAGGGGCACCGAATCATCTCGTGCCTAGTGATGAAGCGTCTGAGAAACTCAAGGCACACGATTAGTCCGCAAAAGCATTGTCATCAATCACCAAAACACCTTAGGGATAAATATGCCCTTACAACAGGGATAAAGTGGAGTTTCTCCAAGAACTTGTGGATATTAGAGAGTTGCACGCAGGACCATGGCTAGTAGCTGGAGACTTTAACCTCATTGCAAGGCAAGAAGACAAGAACAGCGATTTGATCAACCGGAGGATGTTGGGCAGGTTTCGAGCCAAGTTGAATAGACTCGAGTTAAAGGAGATGTACTTGAATGGTCACCGATACACATGGTCAAACAAGCGGCAGAATGCTACTCCGGAGAAGATTGATCATGTGTTCGTCTCAAACGAGTCGGATGAGGCATTTCCGACGTGTTTCTTGTCGGCCATGGGCACAACGATTTCGGATCATTGTCCTTTGATGTTGGACATGAATGTGGAAATAAAAAGGCACAAACGCTTCCGCTTCGAAGCTTTCTGGGTTAGGGCGGCAGGGTTCATGGAGACGGTGCATGCAGCATGGGCGTCTACCCCAGCGGCATCAAATGACTACCCCACGCTGCATTGCAAGCTTAGGGCGACGGCAAAGGCTTTGAAGAAATGGAGTGACCGTTGGATTGGGAACATGAAGCTGTAGATTGCCATTGCTTTGGAGACGACAACGCAGCTGGATATCGCTATGGAGTTGCGAGCTTTGTCGCATGCACAGAGGGAGCTGCGGAAATGCTTAAAGCACAAGCTATTGGGGATGTGCTCGCTGGAGCTACCGATAGCAAGGCCGCGTTCTCGGCTGTTGCAGCTGCGTGAGGGGGATGGTAACACAAGGTTATTTCACCAGCAGGCTAGTCACAGGCAGCGGAAGAATATGTTGTGAGCAGTCAGGTACAATGGGCAGATTTACTCGGGCCAGGATGAAGTGGCATCGGCGGTCGATGCTTTCTATGGCAGAGCTTTCGGTTCGTGTGAGCCGCGGTAGCATACGATTAACTTAGATGGGCTCAATCTACCACAACGGGATATGTCACAACTTTAGGAGCCGTTCACAGTGGAGGAAGTGGAAAAACTGATTAAGGCAATGCCGATGGACAAGGCGCCAGGGCCGGATGGCTTTACAGGGAGGTTCTATGCCACGTGTTGGAATATCATTAAAGTGTAATTTATGAGGGCTATGGATTGTATGCATCGGGAGGATAGGAGAGGCATGGTTGCAATCAACAGATCGTTAGTGTCTCTGCTGCCGAAGGAGGGAACGTTGGATGTGGGCGACTTTCGACCCGTAAACCTTGTACATGGGGCCATAAAAATCTTCAAAAAGGTACTCTCGACAAGGTTGGGTGTGGAACTCCCAAACCTCGTGGGGAATCATCAAAGTGCGTTTGTCAAAGGAAGATCCCTTCATGAAAACTTCATGCTAGTGCAAGGAATGGCAAGGCGGCTACACGCATTGAGGAACCCGGCTGTGCTACTTAAGTTGTATATTTCGAAGGCATTCGATTCGGTCCAATGGCCATTCTTGTAGGAAGTCTTACATCAATTCGGTTTTGGTCACAAGTGGAGGCTTGGATTTGTGGGATTCTTGCCACGTCGACTACAAAGGTGATGGTCAATGGCGAGTCAGGAGAAACAATATACAACTGCAAAGGATTGCGGCAAGGGGACTCGCTGTCGCCAATGTTGTTCATTCTAACGATGGAACCACTGCAACATATGTTCGAGGCTGCTGTGCTACGACGAGTAATGGAGCCCCTGGCAGCGGTGGGCATGAGGCAGAGAATGCCAATTTACGCGGATGATGTGGTCCTTTTCTTGAAACCGAAGCAAGTGGACTTGGCAGCATGCAGAGCAATCTTTGACATGTTTGGGGAAGCTTCAGGCCTACGAATCAACATGGCCAAGTCAGCGACACTACCCATTAGATGTGATGAGTACACAATGGCTTGGGTGGGCCAGGAGTTGGGATGTCCGGTGGCATCGTTCCCTATCAAATACCTTGGCTTGCCTCTTTCCCTAAGAAAACAAACGGCAGGATAGTTACAATACTTGGTGGACAGCTTGGCAAATCGTCTGTCAAAATGGAAGGCCACGCTAATGCCAAAGAGCGGGAGGTTGACCCTGGTGCAGCCAGTGTTGTGTGCTATGCCAATACATGCGATGATGGCACTGGACCTGCCGATGAAGACCATTGCGGCCATGAACAAAGTATGCAGGGATTTCTGTGGTGCAAGAGGGCTGAGGCAAATGGAGGCAATTGAGCGGTGGCCTGGGAGGCGGTGTGTGCCCCAAAGTGGCAGGAGGTCTGGGGATCCCCAACCTTCACTGGTTGAATGTCGTAATGCAAGCGAGGTGGCCGTGGCTGAAATGGGTGGATGGTAACAGACTGTGGAGTGAATTCACTATTAAAGTGTCTAAGGAGTCCATGCAACTGTTCCGGGCAGCAACTAGAGTCGAGGCTAAAGATGGGAGGAATACCTTTTTCTGGGAGGATAGATGGTTGGATGGCTTGAGGGTGCAGGAGCTGGCACCAGAAGTGTACAAAAGGATCCCACCAAGAATCAGGCGAGGAGCAATGCTAGGTCAGGTCGCAGCTAGTGGAGAGTGGGCACAGCATGTCAGGCCGGACATGGACGAGACCACGATGCGGCAGTTTCTGGAACTATGGTCGAGAGTAGAAGCTTGGGAGCCGAGGGTTGACGAGCAGGATGCGGTATCTTGGTCTTGGGAGGCGCATGGCCAGTTCACCGTGAGATCGGCATATGCGAGCAGGTTTTGGGGACGTGAGGTGGTCTCGACATCGAAGCTGACTTGGAAATCTCGGGCACCGTTGGAATGTCGCTTTTTTGCGTGGTTGGCCCTCAAAAATCGGTGTTGGACCTCGGACCGGCTAGCAAGGAGGGGTTTGCCGCACCAAGACACGCGCCCGTTTTGTGATCAAGAAGAAGAAACGATAAGCCACATTTTTCTCATGTGCATGTTCGCTAGAATAACTTGGACGCTAGTCGGAGAGGCTCTTGGCAAAGCAGACTGGAAACCAATCCAAGATGACACACTTGGGGAATGGCTTTGCAGCAGAAGTGCAGATGGTGGAACGAGGATCAAGGACTTACATACAGCGATGCTACTTGTAATGTGGGAGCTTTGGAAGCATCGAAATGCCATTGTTTTTGACGGCGATTCCCCATCGATCGAGAGGCTCATCCACAAGGTGAAGTCTGGGGCCAAAGTGTGGGCTACAACAGGGCTAACCAAGAGGGAGTTGGACCGTTTCCAAGGTAGATTGTATAGGTGGGCTATGAGGGAGGAGTAAGATACGTGTGTGTAAGTGGAGTGGGTGCGCGCTAAAAGCCGCATAGACATGTACATGTAACTTGTGGTGGAGGCTTTCTTTGCCTTTCTTCTTTAATATATAATATGCACGCTCGTGCATATTCGAGAAAAAAAAATTATTCACAAACAGCTGGCTTATTTTTTTCATTCAGACCCTAATGTTCTTTGCATTTAGACCCTATTTATTTTTCAAAAAATAAAGTTGAAATTTTTGAATTTAGAGCAACTCCAATGCAGGTACCTATTTCGTCCGCCGTCGTCCGTTTGGATCGGCGTGGACAAAAGTGGAGGCCCAACGCGCCAACCCATTCGCAAAATGCATCCGCTTCGCGTCCGCGCTGACCCATTTGCGGCCCAAATTTACGGAAGAAATGCGTCGGTGCGGACGCGTCGGGCGCCTTCTCGGTGTCTGCCGTGTCCCCACCTGGCGGCCGCCCAACTACTGTGGTCAACTATTAATGACGATCGCCCACCTCGGGCCCACGCATCAGCGATGGCGGTCGACCTTTTTTAATCCGAGCGTGAGGTGGGGCAGGGGGGGCATCCTCATCCGCTTCCACAAACCCCCCCGTCCCCATCTCGCGCACCCCTCTGCTCTCCCGTCACCGACAACCTAGCCATCGCAAATGGGTTTCTTCTCCGGCAAAGTCAAGGGCAAGGTCCCCTGTAACACCCCGGATGTATCTTTCCATATTTGTAACTCCAACTCTTGCCATTTTCGGATATGTGCTATGATATTCCCTCCGTGGTTGGGTTTTGTTTTCGTTTTGCATTTTGTCCATGTCATGCATCTCATATCATGTCATCATGTGCATCTCATTTGCATACGTGTTCGTCTCATGATTCCGAACATATTCCCCGTTGTCCGTTTTGCAATCCGGCACTCCTATGTTCCCCGGCGCCCCCTCTTGTCCTTTTTCCGTGTGCGGGTGTTGAACATTCTCGGAATGGACCGAGCCTTGCCAAGTGGCCCTGGTATAGCACCGGTAGACCACCTGTCAAGTTTTGGGTCATTTGGAGTTCGTTTGGTACTCCAACGGTTAACCGCGCTCTCGCAAAGGCCTCTTTTAAGTTGCAGCCCAATATCCCTCCAAAACAGCCCAATAACCCATCTAACTCCCCTCCATGCCCTCGGTCGTTCGATCACGATCGTGTGGGCGAAAACTACACCCCATTTGGACACTCCTAGCTCCTCTACCTCTATAAATAGACCCTCCCCAAATCCGGTTGAAACCCTAAAATCCCAGATCCGCCCGCGCCGGACACGTCGCGTCGCGCCGGACACGTCGCGCCCGCCCGCGGCCAATCCGGCGCCCGGCACACTCCGCCGCCGCCGCCGCCGCCCGGCGCGCGCCACGCGCCGCGGCCCCAGCCGCCACAGCCGCCCGGCCAGCGCGCGCGCGCCGCATGCTCCGCCCGCCGCCCGCGCGCCGCCGCCCTCCGCCGCCGCCTCCGCCCGCCGCGCCGCGCCGCGCCGCCCGCCGCCGCCGCCTCGCCGCCACGCCCGCCTCCGCCGCGCCCGCCCGTCCCGCCGTCCAGATCAGCGAATCCCGCCGATCCGGATCCGGCCGCCGGAGCAACTCCGGCGAGCTCCGGCCTCGTCCTCTCCTCCGGCCAACGACCATCGGCGTCCGAGCCGACCCGATCCAGATCTGACCCGCATCGGTTGACTTTCTTCTCCCCCGAAATCACTAAGTCATTTTCTGTGTTAAATTTCGTGCATTTTCATCGCATCACATCTTCGCAACCGTGGCTCCGTTTTGGGCGTATAATATGTCAAATTGTTCATCTCGAAGAGTACATCATTTCATTACATTGCATCATTTGCATTTGAGCTCATCTTGATGCCCGAAATGCTGTTGGAAGAGGGCTTCAGATTGTTAGTTTCAGAATCTTATCAGTTCGAGCTGTTTGTCATTTTTGCCATGAATTATGTGTGCACCTTATGAACTTGAGTCCTACATGTGAGTTGAACATTGCCATGCCATCTTTCCAGGGGTGTTTGCCATGTATTTTTGTGAGTTATGCGTTGACTAGAACAAGCATGCAAAGTAGGGATGATGATGTTGCTGATTTCAGGAACTTGGTGTTTTCACTAAGTCTTGTCCTGCTGTTAATTTTATGCCATATGTTCATGTTGTTACAGAGAGATATATGCCCTTTTTGAGCATAATCAGTAAGGGTGTTTTGAACATATGGATGTGCTCTATCCATTCATGTCTTTGTTGGCATTTATGGAGTAGTCTAGCATGTCATTTTCGTGCTCTACTTTTGCTTGAAAATGTTTCCTGGCAGATTGTTTGCATGAGATTCAATTTTCACGAGGTCGTTGTAGTTGATCCGTGTATGCTATGACCTTACTCTTGCCATGATTAGCTTCATAATCATGTCTTCTTACTGTTGGTTGCCTTTCCATGCCATGTATTGCTCTGTAGTGAGTGCATCGAGCTCACGAACATGCCTACTCGTTATCTGTTTTTGCCATGCCCAGTTTTTCTGCTAAGTCTGAAATCTGTAATAAAACTTGCAATGTTTACATGGGTGCCATCATTTCTTATAGTCTTTTTTGCTTATGATCAGTAAGGGACTATTGATATATGCTTTGAGTAGAATCATGTCATGCCTTGTTTTGCTATTATAAGTTCCTGTAGTATGTTGTTTGCTTGCTCTAAACATGCCTTCCTGATGTTAATTCCTGGCATGCTAGTATTTTCACTAAGTCTGTGAACCTGATATTTTTAGCACTTTGACCATGCTTGTTTGAACATGTTATGATGTGATTTAGCCGTAGCTCAGTGTTCCTCTTTTGTTAAGCATCTCCTGTAGTTCGCTGCCATATGCTTTGTTTTTATGTTGGGGTGCTGTAACATAGTTTCGTGTTGCGTGCTAAGTAGCATCGGGCTGTTAAACGCAGATTTGCGTCATTCTTGTTTTGCTTGTCATTTGCAAACCGTGCATCCGATTCCGGTGATCTTTATATCGGTTTCAACCGAAATCACCCCATCTTTCCAGCGGCATACTTGGTTTGCCAAGTTGATGCCCAGTTCATCATTTTCCTTCCGGGGCACACACATATGCATTGCATATCACATCTCGCATCGCATGTCATGTTTTGCATCATATTGCTTGTGCATTGTTCCTTGTTTTGATTGTGGTTCCGTTGCTTGTGTTCTTGCTTTGGGTAGAGCCGGGAGACGAGTACGTGAATGAGGAGCTTGTTGAGAACGCCTACGAAGATCAAGCCTTCGACAACTCTGAGAACCTTACAGGCAAGATGACCATACCTTCGATATCACTTCTATCTTTGCTTGCTAGATGCTCGCTCTTTTGCTATGCCTATGCTACGATACCTACCACTTGCTATATCATGCCACCCATATTGCCATGTCAACCTCTAACCATCCATGTCCCAGCAAACCGTTGATTGGCCATGTTACCGCTTTGCTCAGCCCCTCTTATAGCGTTGCTAGTTGCAGGTGAAGATGAAGCTTGTTCCTTGTTGGAACACGGATATTTTGGGATATCACAATATCTATTGTTTTAATTAATGCATCTATATACTTGGTAAAGGGTGGAAGGCTTGGCCTTATGCCTGGTGTTTTGTTCCACTCTTGCCACCCTAGTTTCCGTCATACCGGTGTTATGTTCCTTGATTTTGCGTTCCTTACGCGGTCGGGTGATTTATGGGACCCCCTTGACAGTTCGCTTTGAATAAAACTCCTCCAGCAAGGCCCAACCTTGGTTTTACCATTTGCCACCTAAGCCTTTTTCCCTTGGGTTTTCGCGAGCCCGAGGGTCATCTTTATTTACCCCCCCGGGCCAGTGCTCCTCTGAGTGTTGGTCCAAACTAGAGCACCGTGCGGGACCATTCCTTGGCAACTTGGATTACGTCGGTACCTGTACGCTTCGCTTATCCGGTGTGCCCTGAGAACGAGATATGTGCAGCTCCTATCGGGATTTGTCGGCACAGTCGGGTGGTCTTGCTGGTTTAGTTTTACCATTGTCGAAATGTCTTGATGTACCGGGATACCGAGTCTGATCGGAGTGTCTTGGGTGAAGGTTTATTCCTTCGTTGACCGTGAGAGCTTGTGATGGGCTAAGTTGGGACACCCCTGCAGGGTATTATCTTTCGAAAGCCGTGCCCGCGGTTATGAGGCAGATGGGAATTTGTTAATGTCCGGTTGTAGAAAACCCGAAGTTGACCTTAATTAAAATACATCAACCGTGTATGTAACCGTGATGGTCTCTTCTCGGCGGAGTCCGGGAAGTGAACACGGTGTTGGAGTTATGTTTGACGCAGGTTGTTTAGGATCACTCTTGATCGCTACTAGCTTCACGACCGTGCTTTGCTTCTCTTCTCGCTCTCTTTTGCGATGTAGCCACCATATATGCTAGTCGCTTGCTGCAGCCCCTCCTTTTTACACCAGCCTTCCCTTAAGCTTAAATAGTCTTGATCTCGCGGGTGTGAGATTGCTGAGTCCCCTGTGGCTCCTGATTCTACCAAAACAGATGCAGTACGGTGATGCGGTAGCAGATGGCGAACCGAGCTGAAATGGGAATTTGATGAGGCACTTGGTCGTTATTATGTTTCATTTCCAGACGATTAGTAGTGGAGCCCAGTTGGGGCGATCGGGGATCTGTGTTGCATGTGGGGTATTCTTCTTTTATTTTGGTTCCGTGGTCGGACCTTGAGTGTAAACTGAATGATGGATGTTTAATTATGTATTGTGTGAAGTGGCGACTGTAAGCCAACTATGTATCTCTTTCCCTTATGTACTACATGGATTGTGCGAAGATTACCTCACTTGCGACATTGCTTTCAATGCGGTTATGCCTCTAAGTCGTGCTTCGACACGTGGGAGATATAGCCGCATCGAGGGCGTTACATCCCCGCCGCCCCTCTCCCCCGCCTACGCCCGCCGGCCTCGGCCGCGCGCGAACGTCCTAGTGCACCAGGCGAAGTGGCACTGGGAGCACTGCGCCCTTTCCCCTACCCCGAAGTCATGCTGCCACACGACTGGAACTTGGATCCGGAGAGGATCCTACTGCAGGTGGTGCCGCGGTCGACGAGGGCGCACGCGAAGAAGGTGTGGCGCCAGTGGGCGCTGCTGACCCCGGAGCAACGCCGCGACCCCGCCTACGACGTCGACTCGCCCGCTTGGGAGGGGTGGTTTCCTTTCGATCACGAGGAGGCTATGAGGGGCGGTGTCTGCGACGTCTCGCATGGCTCCCGGACGTCGTCCCTCATTGTGCGCGACGAGGACCAGGAGGTGGAGGCTGCCTACCAGGCATCGCTCGCGGCTGTCCTCCGGGAGAGCGAGGAAGATGAGAGGTGCAGGGAGGTGGAGGCCGCCACCAGGCGTCGCTGGCGGCTATCCTCCGGGAGAGCGAGGAGGACGAGCGGCGCAAGGACGAGGAGGAGGCGTACCACACACGCATGGCGGAGGCCATGGCGCTGTGTGTGGCCGGCGACTGCGTCGTCCCGCCGTTGGCCTCGCCATCCCCGGCCAAGACACAAACCTCTGCACATGCGATTTTTCAAGAGAAACAAGAATTATTTCCTGTATTTCACTACGGTAAATTTAAAACCATTGATCATAAAGAATTCTTTGGCACTTCTTTGTAGTCCACCTTTCCTTTCTGGGGCATATAATATCCCAGAGACGGAGACGTTAAACCATGTGCTGCTCACATGTGTCTTCGTCAGAACAGTGTGGGCGACAGTTGGAGAAGCTTTGGGTAAGCTTGCTTGGGAGCCAAGTCACGAGGATGAGCTTGGGGAGTGGTTGTGTGCCAAGAGAGGAGACAACTACCTCGGCACCAAGGACATTCATACTATCTTGCTACTAGTCCTGTGGGAGCTATGGAAGCATCGTAATGCAATCGTGTTCGACGGCGCGTCACCGTCGGTGTGAGAGACTCATGCAGAAGGTAAAATCTGAGTGCGCGTTATGGGCAAATGCGGGCCTGTTCAAAGGGAACCTGGAGGGGTTTCTGGGGGACTACATAGGCGGATGAGTAGGGAGGAGTAGGATATGGGATCGTGTAAGTGGAGCGTGTACGGGCTGTTAGGCCATACAGGCTTGTAATGTAACTGTGGAGGCATCTTTGCCCTTCTTCTTTAATATATGATATGCACACTCGTGCATATTCGAGAAAAAAAAAATATCCCAGAGAAAAACATGCACGGCCAAGTGCTGTCGAGGGAGATGGAGGGCGGAAACAAGAGGAGGCGAGCAGGGATGCAACACGACCGTTTGTGACTTCACCTAAATAGATTGGCCGAACAAAATTTGCCCATGTTTGATTATTATTTTTTTGCCATTATGTTTGTACACTCTTTATCACTTTCTGCGATTCATGGTTTGCTACATAGACGTTAAATTTGTTCAAATTTATTTATTCATGAACAGTTTGGCTTATTTGTTGCATTCAGACCCTAATGTTCTTTGTATTTAGACCCTATTTATTTTTAGAAAATTAAAGTAGAAAAAAAAATGAATTTACCGATTAGGAATGTTGTTGAATTGTGCGGTGTTGAAGCATGACATCGTTAATTTATACTGATGAAAAATTGAAGTTAAAATGGAGTTTATTATATGTAAAATGGTACAAGAGGTCAAATTATAAAAGTCGCAGTTTCTGAGAATCCAAGTTCGCATATTTATGTTGCAGTCTTTTAAAAATGCTGAAGGAGCTGAAAACAAGTTGTTTAAAACAGCGGATTCTGATCAAGTTGCTCTACTTTGGCCGATGAACCTTTCCCGGAAGCCCAAAGTATGATCAAAATCATGCATGCTCCGGCTACCTGCGCTTGTGCAACATGGGACGACACAAACCTCTGCACATGCTATTTTCAAGAGAAACAAGAATTATTTCCTGTATTTCACTACGGTAAATATAAAACCATTGGTCATAACGAATTCTTTGGCGCTTCTTTGTAGTCCACCTTTCCGGGGCGGGGCATATCCCATAGAAAACAAAGATGCTAGACATACAAAGACTTACACGCTTTTACACGCTCATTCCATCTAACAACCAATCATAAACCTCTTCCCCTGATTTTCAGCGGGGTGGGCCGTCCCGCTCACCTATTGACCAATCAAGGTTAACCATTCTGTAAAAGCCTGTAAATCGTTTGTACGTGTAGCATTGCCATGCACGGCCAAGTGCTGTCGAGGGAGCTCCGGTTTCACGGAAGAGCAACGTACTTTTGCTTGCCTTGCCCCATTTAATGGCGACCATGGAATCACATGGACAGAGAGACAGAGATTCTTCTGGTACAAACGGATAAACATGCATGTATCATGCATGCCATGCTATGCCATTGCTAGTACCGGCAGTCCGAAAGCACCACAGACTAGCTTCTACTCCCACACACAGAGCTTGCAGCAGGAAAGGTACAACGCCTGCGCCAATGGGGACTCGGCGACCAGACACCAGCCAGTCTTTTGCTTGGAGAGAGCCAGAACAAGACGCATGCTACGGACACATTACACAGCCAGCAGCCCAGCACAGGGCCAGGGGCTGATAGTACACCACACACACAGGAGAAATTTCATGGAGATTTCTAAGTGGAGAGTACAGACAAGAGAGACGCAGTGGTAGAGCAGTGCGATGCCTGGCTCAAGTCCAGAGTCCAACAGCCTTCCCTCCCTCCCCGAAGCGCCGTTGCACCAAAGGAGAAAGAAAGGGAAGGCATGGCCGGACTCCGGTTTGACCGTGCCACGCTGCTGCTAGCTAGCTACCACGAACAACATACGCTTCACACGCAGCTTGTTGCGCCGCTCCGCTTCCCGACCCCGCGCTGGCGACGCCCACGGACCACGGGCTGGCCTGCCAGCCGCTGCGCCCGTGGCGCAGCCGGCAGAGGAGTGGCGGGAGTGACGCGGGTGCCGACGCGCGTGGCCTCGCCGGTGACGGACGGGTCGGCGGCGCCATCGCGCGGCGGCGAGAAGACGGCGGGGAGGAAGTCGTCGGTGGCGCACGGGAAGGTGGAGTTGCTGAAGTGCTTCACCAGCGCCCTCTTGCCCTGCAAAACAAACACGAGCGTGCGTGAGACTCCGTTGTTCGCGCCTATGCATCAGTACGTACGCCTAGACCTAGTGCATGCAAGCATGGTGGCTGGCTAGGCCGGGATCATTGCGCGTTTGACGCGAACGATCGAACGATGGCAAGCGAGACGTGCGGTGCGTACGTACCTGGATACGCGCGGCGCAGATGTCGATGACCTTGTTGGTGCCGAACACCGTCCAGCGGGCGCCGTGCAGGGCGGAGTGGAGCCCCCGCGCCGCCTGGGCCGACGTGAGGTTCACGAACGCGTACCCCAGGTTGCTGCACAAGCTATGAGGAGGCAACCAAACGATTTTTCATCAGCATTTCCTCGTGGATTTTTTCAGTAGATCGACTCCAACAGATGAGGAGTATAAGATTTAAGAAAATGTACTAGTACTAGTAACAAAATTTACGTCTAGTCTGTTAAGTACTGATCCTTTCTGCCAAAAAATATAAAGAAATACTTAGTGCTTCTTTTCCAGGCTCAGTTTGTCTGTTTGTTCTTTAGCATTATCCAGTCGAAGGACCAACGAGAAAATGCAGGAAATAACACCATGCTATGCTAAGCTTATAACTTTCACAGTGTTGTTTGGACACAACGAGAAATAATGCAGGAAAGAACATCATGCTAAGCTAAGTTATGCTACTACTAGTAGTACATTCGTTGCAAAGACAGAGGAGCTGTATGTATCTGCTACCTTAGCCACTAGTAACATGGTTTATTCTTCTTGTTAGCTTTGTCACTTTGTTCTTTGCCTTTGTCCGACGGAAGACGACAGGGGAAGAACATAAAAGGAGGTTTAACTTAACTTGGCACCGATCCATTTGTAACAAAGTTAACCTTTTCGTTCACAGTTCCTTTAAAGAAAACTTTCCGTTTGAACTTGTACTACTTTTTTTAGGGCAACTTTCCCCAGTGCTGAGAACTAGTAATGCTCAAAAAAGGAAGAAATGCAGGCGGTGATTTCATGTTCTTGTGTGGGGGTGTTGCGGCATTTTATTACCTGAAATCCATCGGCAGGTAGAGGAAATCGTAGGCGGCGGGCACGTCGCCGGCCTTCTCCTTCCTGTTCTCGCGGGCGCAGTGGTCGTCCAGCAACTGCATCATCTCCGTCGGCCTGCTCACGTAAAAACGCCAAGATTCATCGGCTTAAACGCACGAAATAGACGGCCATGCAGTGAGGATCTAACTGAATGGAATGGAGGAGAAAGCCGTGCTGTGCATTCTGCATGGTGGTGGTCGCCGGATATGCACTTACTTGAGCCGGTTGGGGATGTTCCGGATCATGACGGTGGTGACCTGCGGGTCGCGCCACTCCGGCGCGGGCCTCGGCGTCGGCGGCCTCGTCGTGAACGCCGGCGAGGGTGACCTGGCCGCCGGCTCGCAGGCGGCCTCGGCTGGCGCCGCCTTCGCCTGCCGCCGCCAGAGCTCCCTGCTCCTTCTCCTCCCCGTCCTGTGCTGCTGCACCTGCATCCGACGCGGCCCGGCCTTCCGTCCGCGAGGCTTCACAGACTGAGCCGCCCCCGCGATGGCCGCCGCCTGTGCCTGCTTCTTCTCGGCCTCCACGTCGACGGACCAAAACATGAGCCTGTGCGGAGGAAGGCCGTGCGGCCGCGCCGAAACTTTCGGAGCCTGGCGGTGCGAGGGCACCGGCGCTGTGGGCGGTGGCGACGAGGGGACAGCCTCGGTGCTCCAAGGCACGGGCGCAGCCGGCAGCGGCGGCGAGGGGGCTTCCTTGCCGGGGAAAGTCTCCACCGCTGCCTTCTTTGGTGGCGCCGAGGGGACAACCTTGCCGAGGCGGCACTGCGGCGCGGTTGGACGCAGCAGCGAGGGGGGAACCTTGCCGAGGCGGCACTGCGGCGCGGTTGGACGCAGCAGCGAGGGGGGAACCTTGCCGAGGCGGCACTGCGGCGCGGTTGGACGCAGCAGCGAGGGGGGAACCTTGCCGAGGCGGCACTGCGGCGCGGTTGAACGCAGCAGCGAGGGGGGAACCTTGCCGAGGCGGCACTGCGGCGCGGTTGAACGCAGCAGCGAGGGGCGAACCTTGCCGATGCCGCGCTGCGGCGCGGTTGGCCGAAGCAGCGAGGTGGGAGCGAAGTGGAAATGACAGCGGAATGCCGGCTGCGGTGGCTGAGGAACGCCGTAGATTGGTCCGGGAGCGGGAACGAATGGCGGGAGTGGGGGCGGGGGCGGGTAGCTGGCGAAGACCGCCGGGAAAGTCATTGGGCAGGTCGCGGCGTGGTACTGGATGCCGCCCATCGCCGTCTCGTGACGAGGAAGCGGAGGTGGAGGGAGGGGGCCGCCCATGGCCGTCTTGTGACAAGGAGGCGGGGGTGGAGGGAACTGGAGGTTGCCATGGTAGACGTACTGCGGCGCGTCCGCCCTAAGTTTGCTGGCGGTGACGGCCATGGCCGGAGAAGAGGCGTGGGTGGAAGCGGCAAGGTAATTAACAAGAACGTTCTCCGGCGAGAGCGAGAGAGTGACAGAGGCAGCTTTGTCTGGCCGGGGACAAGGGCGGGCTGGGTTTATAGCCAGTGGGAACTACTGGTGGTAGGGCACCTCCTTTTTGGGTGCAGAGTGGGTTGCTGAAACCGGGCCCTACTTACGGATGCGTATACTCACGCTCTTGCGCGGCCAAAACCCGGTCGAATTTGAGCGCGGTCAATCGAAATGTTTCGGCCGCTTGATCGGTGGAACAGGATTTACACTTTTGGTTTTGAAGCAAGGTACAAAATGATTAGAGCAACTCGAACGTGCAGATTTTTGTTTGCTTTTTGTCCGTTTAGGTTGACAACCCGCTCGTTGTCCGCCTTTTTTTTTGTTTAGGTCGATAGTGCGACCAACACGTGGACCCATTTTAGCCCTTGCGGCCGGCTTGGTGTGGGTTTTCAAACATTTTACATCGTTTCATAAGCAACCAAATATATCATACACTAGTAGAAAACGGGCCTTTAGTCCCGGTTCCAGAGTCCCGACCCCTTAGTCCCGGTTTCAGAACCGGGACTAAAGGCCCTCCACGTGGCCGATGTCTGGAGCTCGACCTTTAGTCCCGGTTAGTAACACCAACTAGGACTAAAGGGATTCTTTTTTTGATTTTTTTGGAATTTTTTTGAAATTTTTTTCTCGGTTTTCAAATTTCTGAATTATTTGTATTTAATCTCTAATCACCCCTCATCACTGCTCAATTTAATCTCTAATCACTAATCACCACTTTTCATTTCAAATCGTCTATCTTCCCGGTCGGAAGCCCATCCTCTCACTACTCCAGCCTGAGCACGCTTAACTTTCGAGTTCTATTCCCCCTTGTTTTCAAGTCTGCACTTGTTGTTTTCCTGACAATAGTAAGCTGTCAACCCTATTAACCCTTAGGAGTTTAAGTTGAGCATGAAGTCACACGTTGCACCGTTTGAGTTTGAAACTATTATTCTTAGAACCAATAATTATTTAGTAAGACTAATATTTCTTGAATAAATAGTTTGACCACAGCTTGACTGGATTTGACCAGATTTGACCAAAATTTAAAAAAACTGAAATAATTATTTAGTAACACTAATATTCTTGAATAGTTGTTTAGTAACACTAATATTTCTTGAATAAGTAGTTTGGCCCAGTTTGACCAGATTTAACCAAAATTCAAAAAAAACTGAAATTTGAGCATAACTTTTTTCCTTTTTTTCGACATCGTATGCAAAAGATATAGTTGTTTTACTTTTTCATCACGCTTTTCTGGAAAACATGTCCAAATTTAGATTTTTTTAATTTTCCTAACTAGTAGATATAGTAACATAACTATATCTCGAAGGATTTTAATTTTTGAAGTTTTTATCATTTTCTTTTGTTTTATTTAAAACTGAAATGGCGATACACCGGGGGTAGAGTTTGAACCCCTTTAGTCCGGGATGGTGTCCATCCAATCCTACCGTCGACTACATCTGCTAGCACCGTCCCAACAAGAGTCACAACTAAGGTTAACCAAGCCAGAGTCACGTTCTATTAAAGTGGCAAAAAGAATTACTTTTTAATATAGCAAAACTAATTCTATTAACTATTATTGTAGGCTAAACAACTATTAATACAAAACAGTAGCAAAATTAATATTAATTAATTATAAAAATTTATTTACTGTTGTCTAACAAAAGCCTACTACAGCATGTTAAAATCTACAGAAAGAACTAACCAAAAATAAGTGAAAACAACAATTAAAGGACCAAAAGAACTATATAAGCAAAGCAGTACTGTTTTAATTAAAATCCTAATTTATATATTTTAAATATAACCAAATAAATCTTACTGTGACAACAATCTAACATGTGACTAGGAGCAAAAAGAATTAAATTAAAAACTACTTTTAAACTCAAATTATTCACAATCTAGTGTTTGAAGCTAATTTGAACAAATTCATATTTAAACCATCCAAATTTGAAAACTAATGGAACAACAGAAACTACACAAAATTTTGAATCTAATGCAAAATGAATCACTCAAAAACATCAAATATCCTAAAAGATACAAGCAATTTGAAACAGAAACAAAAAACAAAAAACAAATAAAAAAACAAAAAACAAATTTCAGAACCCCTTTAGTCCCGGTTTGTAACAGGAGTCGGGACTAAAGGGCATAGCACCCTTTAGTCCCGGTTAGTGTCTCAAACCAGGACTAAAGAAATCTTTAGTCTCGGTTTGAGATACGAATCGGGACTAAAGGGCATCGCACCCTTTAGCCCGGTTCGTGTCTCAAACCGGGACTAAAGGTCCCATTTGAACCGGGACTAATGCCTTCTCGACGCCCTAGCTGCTCGAACCGGGACTAATGCTCACATTAGTCCTGATTCGTAATGCAACCGGGACTATTGCTCCGATCCGGCTATGACGAAAGCCCTGTTTTCTACTAGTGATAGTCACAAGCCAAATAAATATAAAAATGTTTACAAGCCAAATAAATAATAAAGTGTCTCAAATACATCTATGCCAATATAAAAAGACTCAAAGGGGCAGATCCAATTAATCTCGGCCAACAAATCATGTCAATCCAACGACCTAGACTGCTTCAATATCGGACGCTCAACAAGTTTAGCGTGGAGTTAATTTCATGCCAAAAATAGTGCTAATCACATAATATCACGCAAATAATATCCTACTTAATATCCGCATGCACTTAATATATTTCCAAATTAACGTCCATTGCTGATGTCGCTTGAAGCTATGTCGGTATTTCCCCAAAGAGGAAGGGATGATGCAGCATAGTGGCGGTAGGTATTTCCCTCAGATATGAAACCAAGGTTATCGAACCAGTAGAAGAACCAAGCAACACACAACGTAAGAAGCCCCTGCACACAAATAACAACACCTCGTAACCCGACGTGTTAAATGGGTTATCAATCCCTTTGGGGGTACGGCGCCTCAAACGGTGCGTGGACGAGATAAAGTTGTAATAGATTGAAATAATAGATCGCAAATAAAATAAAATGCAACAAAGTATTTTTGTATTTTTGGTTTAATAGATATGAATAAAAAGAATAAATAAAATAGATCGCAAAGCAAATATATAAGAAAGAAGACCAGGGGGCCGTAGATTTCTCTAGTGACTTCTCTCGAGAAAATAGCAAACGATGGGTAAACAAATTACTGTTGGGAAATTGATAGAACTTCAAATAATTATGACGATATCCAGGCAATGAACATTACTAGGCATCACGCCCAAGGTTAGTAGACCGACTCATGCTTGCATCTACTACTATTACTCCACACATCGACCCTATCCAGCATGCATCTAGTGTATTAAGTTCATGGAAAAACGGAGTAATGCAGTAAGAACGATGACATGATGTAGACAAGATCCATTTATCTATGACGGTAGATATAGATCCTATATTTTTATTCTTAGTAGCAACAATACATACGTGTCGATTCCCTTTCAGTCACTGGGATCAAGCACCGTAAGATCGAACCCACTATCGGGCACCTCTTCCCATTGCAAGATAGATAGATCATTTTGGCCAAACAAAACCCAAATATCGGAGAAGAAATACGAGGATATAAGAGATCATGCATATAAGAGATCAAAGAAACTCAAATAATTTTCATGGATATAAAAAGATATAACTAATCATAAACTCAAAGTTCATCAGATCCCAACAAGCACACCGCAAAAGAGTTACATCATATGGATCTCCAAGAGACCATTGTATTGAGAATTCAGCAAGAGAGAGAGAGAAAACCATCTAGGTACTAACTACGGACCTGAAGGTCTACAAAGAACTACTCACGCATCATCAGAGAGGCACCAATGGAAGTGGTGAACCCCTCCGTGATGGTGTCTAGATTGGATCTGGTGGTTCTAGACTCTGCGGTGGCTGGATGAATATTTCATCGACGCTTCTAGGGTTCTAGTATTTTTGGGGTATTTATATAGCAAAGAGGCAGTTCGGGGGGCACCCGAGGTGGGCACAACCCACCAGGGCGCACCAGGGCCTCCTGGCCCGCCCTGGTGGGTTGTCCCCTCCTCGGGACTCCCCCCAGGTGCAACCAGGGCCCATTGCCTTCCTTCTGGCCCATAAAAAATCATCATGGTGTTTCGTGGCATTTGGACTCGTCTGATATTGATTCCTGCGATGTAAAAAACATGGAAAAACAGCAACTGGCACTTTGCACTATGTCAATAGGTTAGTACCAGAAAATGATATAAAATGACTATAAAACATCCAATATTGGTAATAAAACAGCATGGAACAATAAAAAAATTATAGGTATGTTGGAGACGTATCAATTTGCACGTACACATTGACTAGTATTAGAAAAAGATACATCTATTGGTTGCCAGCGCGAGCCCACATATACTGATATAGACCGAACCTCGATGGCGAGATCCGATCTGTTGTTGCAGCCCGATCTTTCACGACACTCCACCTTTAGTAGCAGGAACCTCTCGCCCGCGCATGCGGTATACACGAAGTAGAGGGTTTGAACCTTGCGGCCCAGCACGAGAAAACCAATCTCGATGAAGATAGTCACGCGTAAAACAATTTCCACGAAGAGAAATCACAACACAGAGGTTTTCTAAAGATCCCTCCAAAACTTGATACATGTGTCTACCCTAAAAAACACATCGTGTCTATTACATAAAAAAATAACCTCCTTTCACAAGAGCATTCAAGGACTATATATACTAGTATAGCTAAATTGCCTAAGAAGTTGACCGTGCAAAATCTTCTTTACGTCTCTAACTGTCGACCTAACAACAAGATGATATACCGGCTCAGTCTCTCGGAGGTGCTCATAGAGGTAAGGTGTGCGTGTGTGCGTTCATAGGGGTGAGTGTATGTGCGTGTATATGAGCGCTTGTGTCTGTACTGATGCTCAAAAAAAACTAAGAAAGGAAATCTGACCACGTGCTTTATTTTAGCAGGTAACCAGTACAGATTAAATACAAAAATAACTAAACACGATTTATTTGGTGGGCCCCATCCGATATCTCTCAGGCAAAGTAATTTCCACCATTGAAACCTGTTGACGTACGCATCTTGCTCCGGCGATCTTGATCGTGAGAAATAGTAGCTAATTAGGATTTTTTTTGATTAGTCTCATTGAAAAAATATCTCTTGTACATGCATAGCCGGGCCAAGTTCTGGACGTGACAACCAAAATAAACAGCCAAATTCCTGCTCACCTTGATCAGACGTAACATGCCTGGGACTTCTTCTCTTCATTTGCTAATACTGTAGAATCTACTAGTATTTCATATTTTGGCAGAACACCAACTATTGACTCTGCTTTAACCTTCTCTTGATCAGGATGCCACATATTTTGTAAAGCATCATCTTGCCTACAAATACTGACCAAAGCTTTGTCTGCCTCATTATCTTCACTCAACTGAAAATAATTAGGAGCGTAAATGTTTCGCCTTATTGATTTCTCGACATCACTAGTATCACCCATGTTCGTATCATATACTCGACCAAATCATCTTACAGCTGCATGTGATGCATTTGATGATGAAATTGGGTGACTGTGCAAACGTTGCCGCTCCTCCATGCTCAGGCACAACATTGTCACCCTGGAACTGAAACCCTTGGTCGTAGATACATTCCGGACGCTCATCCTTTACGATCATATTGTGCATGATCACACAAGAAGTCGTCACCTCCCACAACTTCTTGTTGCTCCAAGTTCTAGCATGATACCAAATGATGCCCCATCGAGATTGCGGAACCCAAAGGCACGCTTCACATCCTTCCAAGCACTCGCTTGTTCTTGTGCAAAGCTCCTCCTCTTCTCTTCTACAGGGTTGGAGATTGTCTTCACAATAGTAGTCCACTGAGGGTAGATACCGTCAACTAGGTAGTATCCTTTGTTATAGTTGTGGCCATTGATGTTAACATTCACCGGCGGGCAGTTGTCTTCGGCAAGCCTTGCAAACATCGGAGACCGTTGAAGCATATTGATATCATTGTGAGATCTGGCCATGCCGAAGAAAGAGTGCCAAATCTAGAGATCTTGTGAAGCCACATCCTCAAGTATGACGGTGCAAGTTTTGACATGGCCCTTATACTCATGCATGTAGGTACAATCATGGAGCGCATGATGGACTTTCTTTGAAGATATCTTTCCATGAACACTACTAGGGAAAACCTTATACATAGAATATTACCAGCAGCGCTGTTTAAAATAAGGCGCTACTGCTACTTAGCAGTAGCGCGTGACACCAAACCGTGCTACTGATATACACGTAGCAGTAGCGCGGCAGGAGGAAAGAGCGCTACTACTAAAATTGCCACGACGTTGCCTCCAAACTAGCTAGAGTAGTAGCACCGTTTTGGTAACCGCGCTACTGTTATTGTAATTAGCAGTAGCGCGTTTCTCCAACACACACTGCTGCTATGTTTAGTCCCCTCCTTGGAACTAAGTTTAGTCCCACCTCGCTCCGCGAACAGGGTGTTTACCACCTTAAATATGTTACTTCTCAAACTATCACAACCACTTGGTCTTCATTGAACCCTATGTGTAGGATTTGTGGTCGCAATATGAGTCTTCATCGGTTCCTAAATCGGTGAGAAATTATACTGACAATTTAGAGTCTACACAAAAGATCATTGATGACCAATGTATTTTTATGCTTTTTTTACATTCTTAGCCTTAGCAGTAGCGTGTTTCCGGGAAAAAGAGCTACTGCTATTCCTTAGCAGTAGCGTGTTTTCTCGTAAAAGCACTACTGCTATTGGGCTTAACAGTAGCGCGTTTCCTGGGCCAGCGCTACTGCTATGGGTGCCTTATCCGGTTATCCCCAGTTCCTCCTCCGCGCCTGACCTTCTTCTTCCTCCCCTCACTCCACCCTGCCTGACTCTGCCTGTGCTGCCGCGGCATTGCTGTCGCCACCGCATTGTCGCCGCCGTCCTCCCTCCTGCTTCCTTGGTATGCCCTCCTCCCTCCTTCTCCCACTTCCCTCCTCCCTCCTCCTTCGTCCAAGCCCTCCTCCCTCCTCTCCTCTGCCCAAGCCCTCCTCCCACCTCCTCCCTCCTCCTCCGGCCAAGCCCTCCTCCGCCAGCCCTCCTCCCCCTCCTCCTCTCTCCTCCTTCCTCCTCCTCCCTCCTCCCACCCCCTGCTCCCTCATCTCTTCTCCCTCATCCTCCTCCCTCCTCCCACCCACTACTCCCTCCTCCCTCCCTCATCTCTCTCCTCACTCTATTTTTGCATTATGTAGTTTTAATGTTTTTTAATACAATAGAATGTAGATTATTTGCATTGAATACAATGTAGACTATTTTAATGTAGCTCTTTTGAATAGAGTATATTTTTTTAGTAAAAATGTAGTTCATTTGGATAAATAAGAAAATTAGTAAATTTAGGTCTTTTGAAATGAATATTTTCAATGTAGGTATTTGAATAGAGTAGATTTTTAGTAAGTGTAACTGAGCGCCAAGTTTTTATGCTCATGTGTTTATGCTTAGTTGATAGCTTATAGTGTTTAGAGTCAATCAGTAAAAATTCAAACATAGTTAATAGATTTAGTTGATATGTAACACTTTGATTGTAGAATGTAGGTTTTTGAATAGTATAGATAGGTAGAATTTTGTTGTAGATGGTAGATATAAATTGTTTTTGCTTATATTTTTTTGGCAGAAATCAAGGAGCCGTCCATCATCCTCACCGTCGTCCCCGTCACCGACCCCCTTCGACCTCGAGGTGAGACCAGCTATGACAATTTCCATGGAATAGAAAATTTTCAATGTAGGTGTTTCAAATATGATGGAGATTTATGTTGAAAAACGTAGCATGCAGTTTCAAAAAAGTTCCTACGCTCACGCAAGATCTATCTATGAGACACATAGCAACGAGGGGGAGAGTGTGTCTAGTACCCTCGTAGAGCAAAAGCGGAAGCGTTTGAGAACGTAGTTGATGTAGTCGAACTTCTTCTAGTTCCGACCGATCAAGCACCAAACGTATGACACCTCCAATTTCTGCACACGTTCAGCGCGATGACGTCCCTCGCCTTCTTGATCCAGCAAGGTGTCGAGGAAGTAGATGAGTTCCATCAACACGATGGCGTGGTGACGGTGATGGTGAAGTGATCCACGCAGGGCTTCGCCTAAGCTCCGCGAGAATATGACCGGGGTTGTAAACTATGGAGGGGGGCGCTGCACACGGCTAACAATTGATGTTGTGTGTTCTAGGCGCCCCCTCCCCACATATATATAGGTGGAAGGGGGAGGGGAGCAGAAGGGTGCACCCCAAGTAGGAGGAATCCTACTTGGGGTCCTCCCCAATTCGGCCTCCCCCCTTCCATATTTGCCGGAGGGGGAAAAGGGAAGAGGAAGGAGAGAAGGAAAGGGGGGTGAACCCCCTCTTTGCCTTCTCCCACTCGGCCTCCTTCCTTGGGGGAGGGCACCACCCCTTGTGGGCTGGTGTGCTCCCCTCTTATGGCCCATATCTTTCCCCCGGAGGCTCCAGTACCCCCCATACTCCGATAAATACCCGATACACTCCGGAACACTTCCAAAGTCCGAATACTATCATTCGATATATCAATCTTTACCTTTCTACCATTTAGAGACTTCTCGTCATGTCCGTGACCTCATCCGGGACTCCGAACAACATTTGGTTACCAAATCACATAACTCATATAATACTAAATCGTCATCAACGTTAAGCGTGCGGACCCTACGGGTTCGATAACTATGTAGACATGACCGAGACACCTCTCCGGTCAATAACCAATAGCTGAACCTAGATGCTCATATTGGCTCCTACATATTCTAAGAAGATCTTTATCGATCAAACTGTTATGACAACATATGTTATTCCCTTTATCATCGGTATGTTACTTGCCTGAGATTCGATCGTCGGTATCTACATACCTAGTTCAATCTTGTTACCGGCAAGTCTCTTTACTTGTTCCGTAACACACCATCCTACAACTAACTCATTAGTTACTCTGCTTGCAAGGATTCTTATGATGTGCATTACCGAGAGGCCTAGAGATACCTCTCCGATACTCGGAGTGACAAATCCTAATCTCGATCTATGCCAACCCAACAAACACCTTCAGAGATACCTGTAGAGCATCTTTATAATCACCCAGTTACGTTGTGACGTTTGATAGCACACCAGGTATTCCTCCAGTGTTCAGGAGTTGCGTAATCTCATAGTCGAAGGAATATGTATTTGACATGAAGAAAGCAATAGCAATAGAATTGAACGATCAATATGCTAAGCTAACGGATGGGTCATGTCCATCACATCAATCTCCTAATGATGTGATCCTGTTATCAAATGACAACTCATGTCCATGGTTAGGAAACCTTAACCATCTTTGATCAAAGAGCTAGTCAAGTAGAGGCCCACTAGGGACACCGTGTTTGTCTATGTATTCACACATGTATTTGGGTTTCCGCTCAATACAATTCTAGCATGAATAATAAACATTTATCATGAATAAGGAAATATAAAACAACAACTTTATTATTGCCTCTAGGGCATATTTCCTTCAATTTAGACATGCCATATGTAGTGTTGTGTACTACTAGTGCTTGCCCAAGTGGCCTATGTTTACAGGGAACACCTCAGAGTGGCCTATGTGGCCTATGATTGCAGGGAACACCTTAGGGTGGCCCATGTTTTTTCGAAGTGTTGATTAATTTCCATTCCGGCAAATTTCAGGCGCTCGATATATATCCTTTTTAGCAAAGGTCATGCTGGATTTTTCCGTAAATTTTAGCATGGCTTGTGCTAGAATGTAGGAAATATCGAGTGCCTTGGATTTGCCAGAAAGAGCATTAAACGACATTATGGATTAACTTTAACTCTGTTGGGACTCCATACATGACAGTCAAAAAATAGTGAGGGAGTGTCCACCATATATGAGAGAAGAAGAATGCCGACTGTTGTCATCTCTCCTCCCTCCTCCCACCCCCTGCTCCCTCCTCCCTCCCTCATCTCTCTCCTCACTCTGTTTTTGCATAATGTAGTTTTTTAATGTTTTTTAATACAATAGAATGTAGATTATTTGCATTGAATAGAATGTAGATTATTTCAATGTAGCTCTTTTGAATAGAGTATATTTGTTTAGTAAAAATGTATTTCATTTGGATAAATAAGAAAATTAGTAAATGTAGGTCTTTTGAAATGAATATTTTCAATGTAGGTGTTTGAATAGAGTAGATTTTTTTAGTAATATGACTGAGCGCCAAGTTTTTATGCTCATGTGTTTATGCTTAGTTGATAGCTTATAGTGTTTATAGTCAATTAGTAAAAATTCTAACATAGTTAATAGATTTATTTGATATGTAACACTTTGATTGTAGAATGTAGGTTTTTTTAAATAGTATAGATAGGTATAATTTTGTTGTAGATGGTAGATATAATTTGTTTTTGTTTATATTTTGTTTTTGCAGAAATCAAGGAGCCCTCCATCATCCTCGCCGTCGTCCCCATGACCGACCCCCTCCGACCTCGAGGTGAGACCAGCTGTGACAATTTCGATGGAATAGAAAATTTTCAATGTAGGTGTTTCAAATATGATGAAGATTTATGTTGAAAAACGTAGCATGCAATTTCAAAAAAGTTCCTATGCTCACGCAAGATCTATCTAGGAGATGCATAGCAACGCGGGGGGGGAGTGTGTCTACGTACCCTCGTAGACCGAAAGCGGAAGCGTTTGACAACGCAGTTGATGTAGTTGAACTTCTTCTAGTTCCGACCGATCAAGCACGAAACGTATGACACCTTCGAGTTTTGCACACGTTCAGCGCGATGACGTCCCTCGCCTTCTTGATCCAGCAAGGTGTCGAGGAAGTAGATGAGTTCCGTCAACACGATGGCATGGTGACGGTGATGGCGAAGTGATCTGCGCAAGGCTTCGCCTAAGCACCACGAAAATATGACCGAGGTTATAAACTATGGAGGGGGCGCCGCACGCAGCCAACAATTGATGTTGTGTGTTCTAGGCGCCCCCGCCCCACATATATATAAGTGGGAGAAGTAGGAGGAATCCTACTTGGGGTCCTCCCCAATTCGGCCTCCCCCCTTCCATATTTTCCAGAGGGGGGAAAGGGAAGAGGAAGGAGAGAAGGAAAGGGGGGGCAAACCCCCTCTTTTCCTTCTTCCACTCGGCCTCCTTCCTTGGGGGAGGACACCACCCCTTATGGGCTGGTGTGCTCCCCTCCTATGGCCCATATCTTTCCCCAGGGGGTTCTGGTTGAAGGAAATATGCCCTAGAGGCAATAATAAAGTTGTTATTTATATTTCCTTATATCATGATAAATGTTTATTAATCATGCTAGAATTGTATTAACCGGAAACTTAGTACATGTGTGAATACATAGACAAACAGAGTGTCACTAGTATGCCTCTACTTGACTAGCTCGTTGAATCAAAGATGGTTAAGTTTCCTAGCCATAGACATGAGTTGTCATTTGATTAACGGGATCACATCAGTAGAGAATGATGTGATTGACTTGACCCATTCCATTAGCTTAGCACTTGATCGTTTAGTATGTTGCTATTGCTTTCTTCATGACTTATATGTTCCTATGACTATGAGATTATGCAACTCCCGAATACCAGAGGAACACTTAGTGTGCTACCAAACGTCACAACGTAACTGGGTGATTAGAAAGGTGCTCTACAGGTGTCTCCGATGGTACTTGTTGAGGTGGCATAGATTGAGATTAGGATTTGTCACTCCGATTGTCGGAGAGGTATCTCTGGGCCCTCTCGGTAATGCACATCACTATAAGCCTTGCAAGTAATGTGACTAATGAGTTAGTTGCGGGATGATGCATTATGGAACGAGTAAAGAGACTTGCCAATAACGAGATTGAACTAGGTATTGAGATACCGACGATCGAATCTCGGGCAAGTAACATACCGATGACAAAGGGAACACCATATGTTGTTATGCAGTTTGACCGATAAAGATCTTCATAGAATATGTAGGAACCAATATGAGCATCCAGGTTCTGCTATTGGTTATTGATCGGAAGTGAGTCTCGGTCATGTCTACATAGTTCTCGAACCCGTAGGGTCCGCACGATTAGCATTCGGTGACGATCGGTATTATGAGTTTATGTGTTTTGATGTAAAGAAGGTTGTTCGGAGTCCCGGATGTGATCACGGACATGACGAGGAGTCTCGAAATGGTCGAGACATAAAGATTGATATATTGGAAGGCTATGTTTGGACACCTAAATGGTTTTGGATGAGTTCGGGCAAATATCAAAGTACCGGGAGGTTACCGGAACCCCTCGGGGAGTCAATGGGCCTTAATGGGCCCTAATGGAGATAGGAGGCAACAGGCAAGTGGTGGGGTGTGCCCCCCCAGGACCAAACTGAATTGGTTTAGGGTTTGGGGGGCCGCCCCCCCTTTCCTTCTCTTCTCCTCCTCCTTCCTCCTTCTCCTAGTAGGAATAGGAAAGGGGGGCCAAACCTACTTGGAGTAGGATTGCCCCCCCTTGGGCACGCCTCCTCCTAGGCCGGTCCTCTCCTCCTCCCCTCCTTTATATACGGGGGATGGGGGCACCCCATAGACACACAAGTTGATGATTGATCCCTTAGCCGTGTGCGGTGCCCCCTCCACCATAATCCACCTCGGTCATATCGTCGTAGTGCTTAGGCGAAGCCCGGCGTTGTTAGCTTCATCATCACCGTCATCACGCCGTCGTGCTGACGAAGCTCTCCCTCGACACTCTGCTGGATCGTGAGTTCATGGGACGTCACTGAGCCGAATGTGTGTAGATCACGGAGGTGCCGTACTTTCAGTACTAGGATCGGTCGATCGTGAAGACGTACGACTACATCAACTGCGTTGTCATAACGCTTCCGCTTACGGTCTACGAGGGTACGTAGACAACACTCTCCCCTATCGTTGCTATGCATCACCATGATCTTGTGTGTGCGTAGGATTTTTTTTTGAAATTACTACGTTTCCCAACAGTGGCATCCGAGCCAGGTCTATGCGTAGATGTTATATGCACGAGTAGAACACAAATGAGTTGTGGGTGATAATAGTCATACTACTTACCACCATGTCATAATTTGATTCGGTGGTATTGTTGGATGAAGCGGCCCGGACCGACATTACGTGTACGCTTACACGAGACTGGTTCTACCGACGTGCTTCGCACATAGGTGGCTGGCGGGTGTCAGTTTCTCCAACTTTAGTTGAATCGAGTGTGGCTACGCCCGGTCCTTGTTGAAGGTTAAAACAACACACTTGATGAAAAATTCTTGTGGTTTTTATGCGTAGGTAAGAACGGTTCTTGCTAAGCCCGTAGCAGCCACGTAAAACTTGCAACAACAAAGTACATGACGTCTAACTTGTTTTTGCAGGGCATGTTGTGATGTGATATGGTCAAGACGTGATGAGATATAAATTGTTGTATGAGATGATCATGTTTTGTTAAAGTTATTGGCAACTGGCAGTAGCCTTATGGTTGTCTCTTTATTGCATAAGATGCAAGCACCATATAATTGCTTTACTTTATCGCTATGCGATAGCAATAGTTGCAAAAGCAATAGTTGGCGAGACGACCATATGATGACACGTTGATAGAGATCAAGATGATGGAGATCGTGGTGTCATGCCGGTGACGATGGAGATCATGATAGTACTTTGGAGATGGAGACCAAAGGCACAAGATGATGATGGCCATATCATGTCACACATTTTGATTGCATGTGATGTTTATCTTTTATACATCTTATTTTGCTTAGTTCGGCGGTAGCTTTATAAGATGATCCCTTACTAAAATTTCAAGGTATAAGTGTTCTCCCTGAGTATGCACCATTACGACAGCTCTTCGTGCTGAGACACCACGTAATGATCGGGTGTGATAAGCTCTACGTTCACATACAACGGGTGCAAGCCAGTTTTGCACACACAGAATACTCGGGTTAAACTTGACGAGCCTAGCATATGCAGATATGGCCTCGGAACACTGAAGATCGAAAGGTTGAGCGTGAATCATATAGTGATGTTCACCATTGAAAACTACTCCATCTCACATGATGATCGGACATGGTTTAGTTGATTTGGATCACGTGATCATTTAGATGACTAGAGGGATGTCTATCTAAGTGGGAGTTCTTAAGTAATATGATTAATTGAACTTTAATTTATCATGAACTTAGTCCTGATAGTATTTGCATAACTATGTTGTAGATCAATAGCTCGCGATGTAGCTCCCCGTTTATTTTTGATATGTTCCTAGAGAAAAACTATGTTGAAAGATGATAGTAGCAATGATGCGGACTAGGTCCATGATCTGAGGATTATCCTCATTGCTGCATAGAAGAATTATGTCCTTGATGCACCGCTAGGTGACAGACCTATTGCAGGCGCAGATGCGGACGTTATGAACGTTTGACAAGCTCAGTATGATGACTACTTGATAGTTTAGTGCACCATGCTTTACGTCTTAGAACCGGGACTTCAAAAATGTTTTGAACGCCACGGAGCATATAAGATGTTCCCAGAGTTGAAATTGGTATCTCATACTCATGCCTGTGTCAAGAGGTATGAGACCTTTGACAGTACTTTGCCTACAAGATGGAGGAGAATAGCTCAATGAGTGAGCATGTGCTCAGAATGTCTGAGTACTACAATCGCTTGAATCAAGTGGGAGTTAAACTTCCAGATGAGATAGTGATTGACAGAGTTCTCTAGTCACTATCACAAAGTTACTAGAACTTCGTGATGAACTATATTATGTAAGGGATAACGGAAACAATCCCCAAAGGTCTTCGCGATGCTAAAATCGGCGAAGGTAGAAATCAAGAAAAAGCATCACGTGTTGATGGTTGACAAGACCACTAGTTTCAAGTAAAAGGGTAAGGGAAAGAAAGGGAACTTCAAGAAGAATGGCAATCAAGTTGCCACTCCCATGAAGAAGCCCAAAGCTAGACCTAAGCCTGAAACTGAGTGCTTCTACTGCAACGAAATGGTCACTGGAAGTGGAACTGCCCTAGATACTTGGCGGATAAGAAGGATGGCATAGTGAACAAAGGTATATTGGATATACATGTTATTGGTGTGTACTTTACTAGTGTTTATAGCAACCCCTCGGTATTTGATACTGGTTCAGTTGCTAAGAGTAGTAACTCGAAACGGGAGTTGCAAAATAAAAAAGACTAGTTAAGGGTGAGGTGATGATGTGCGTTGGAAGTGATTCCAAGGTTGATAAGATCACCATCGCACACTCCCTTTACCTTCGGGATTAGTGTTGAACCTAAAATAAGTGTTATTTGGTGTTTGCGTTGAGCATGAATATGATTTGATCATGTTTATTGCAATAAGGCTATTCATTTAAAGTCAAAGAATAATTGTTGTTCTATTTACATGAATAAAACCTTCTATGGTCATACATTCAATATAAATGGTTTATTCAATCGCGATCGTAGTGATACACATATTCATAATATTGAAGCCAAAAGATTCAAAGTTAATAATGATAGTGCAACTTATATGTGGCACTGCCGTTTAGGTCATATTGGTGTAAAGCACATGAACTCCATGCTAATGGGCTTTTGGAATCACTTGATTATGAATCACTTGATGCTTGCGAACCATGCCTCATGGGCAAGATGACTAAGACTCCGTTCTCCAGAATAATGGAGCGAGCAACTGACTTATTGGAAATAATACATACTGATGTATGCAGTCCGATGAGTGTTGAGGCTCACAATGGGTATTGTTATTTTCTAACCTTCACAGATGATTTGAGCAGATATGGGTTTATCTACTTGATGTAACATAAGTATGAAAAATTTGAAAAGTTCAAAGAATTTCAGAGTGAAGTGGAAAATCATCGTAACAAGAAAATAAAGTTTCTGCGATCTGATCACAGAGGTGAATATTTGAGTTATGAGTTTGGTCTTCAATTAAAACAATGTGGAATAGTTTCACAAAATCATGCCACCTGGAACACCATAGTGTAATGGTGTGTCTGAACGTCATAATCGTACTTTATTAGATATAGTGCAATCTATGATGTCTCTTACCGATTTACCACTATCATTTTGGGGTTATGCATTAGAGACATCTACATTCACGTTAAATAGGGCACCGTCTAAATCCGTTGAGAGGACAACGTATGAACTATGGTTTGGCAAGAAACCTAAGCTGTCGTTTCTTAAAGTTTGGGAATGCTATGCTTATGTGAAAAAGCTTCAACCTGATAAGCTCAAACCCAAATTGGAGAAATGTGTCTTCATAGGATACCCAAAGGAAACTGTTGGGTACACCTTCTATCATAGATCCGAAGGCAAGATATTAGTTTCTAAAAATGGATACTTTCTAGAGAAGGAGTTTCTCTCGAAAGAAGTGAGTGGGAGGAAAGAACTTGATGAGGTAATTGTACCTTCTCCTGAATTGGAAAATAGTTCATCACAGAAATCAGTTTCAGTGATGCCTACACCAATTAGTGAGGAAGTTAATGATGATGATCATGAAACTTCAGATGAAGTTACTACCGAACCTCATAGGTCAAGCAGAGTACGATCCACACCAGAGTGGTACGGTAATCCTGTTCTAGAGGTCATGTTACTTGACCATGACGAACCTACGTACTATGAGTAAGCGATGATGAGCCCAGATTCCACGAAATGGCTTGAGGCCATGAAATATGAGATTGGATCCATGTATAAGAACAAAGTATGGACTTTGGTTGATTTTCCCGATGATCGGCAATCAATAGATAATAAATGGATCTTCAAGAGGAAGATGGACGCTGATAGTAGTATTACTATCTACAAAGTTCGAATTGTCGTGAAAGGTTTTCGACAAGTTCAAGGTGTTGAATATGATGAGTTTTTCTCACTCGTAGCGATGCTTAAGTCTATCCGAATCATGTTAGCAATTGCCACATTTTATGAAGTCTGGCAAATGATTAAACAAAACTGCATTCCTTAATGGATTTATTAAAGAAGAGTTGTATATGATGCAACCAGAAGGTTTTGTCAATCCTAAAGGTGCTAACAAAATATGCAAGCTCTAGCGATCCATCTATGGACTGGTGCTAGCATCTCGGAGTTGGAATATACGCTTTGATAAGTCGATCAAAGCATATAGTTTTATATAGACTTGCGGTGAAGCCTGTATTTACAAGAAAGTGAGTGGGAGCACTACAGCCTTTCTGATAACTATATGTAAATGACATATTGTCGATCGAAAATGATGTAGAACTTTCCGAAAATCATAAAGGAGTGTTTGAAAGGACTTTTTCAAAGAAAGACCTCGGTGAAGCTGCTTACATATTGAGCATCAAGATCTATAGAGATATATCAAGACGCTTGATACGTTTTTTCAATAAGTACATACCTTGACAAGTTTTTTGAAGTAGTTCAAAACGGAACAGTCAAAGAAAGAGTTCTTGCCTGTGTTGCAAGGTGTGAAGTTGAGTAAGACTCAAAGCCCGACCATAGCAGAAGATAGAGAGAGAATGAAAAGTCATTCCCTATGCCTTAGTCATAGGTTCTATAAAATATGCTATGCTATGTACCAGACCTATTGTGTACCTCACCATGAGTTTGGCAAGAGGGTACAATAGTAATCTAGGAGTGGATCACTGGACAGCGGTCAAAATTATCCTTAGTAGAATAAGGATATGTTTCTCAGTTATGGAGGTGATAAAGAGTTCGTCGTAAAGAGTTGCGTTGATGTAAGCTTTGAAACCGATCTGGATGACTCTAAGTCTCGATCTGGATACATATTGAAAGTGGGAGCAATTAGCTAGAGTAGAACCGTGCAGAGTATTGTAGACATATAAATTTGCAAAATACATACGGATCTGAATGTTGCAGACACGTAGACTAAACTTCTCTCACAAGCAAAACATGATCACACCTTAGTACTCTTTGGGTGTTAATCACATGGCAATGTGAACTAGATTACTGACTCTAGTAAACCCTTTGGGTGTTGATCACATAGTGATGTAAACTATGGGTGTTAATCACATGGTGATGTGAACTATTGGTGTTAAATCACATGGCGATGTAAACTAAATTATTGACTCTAGTGCAAGTGGGAGACTGAAGGAAATATGCCCTAGAGGCAATAATAAAGTTGTTATTTATATTTCTTTATATCATGATAAATGTTTATTATTCATGCTAGAATTGTATTAACTAGAAACTTAGTACATGTGTGAATACATAGACAAACAAAGTGTCACTAGTATGCCTCTACTTGACTAGCTCCTTGAATCAAATATGGTTAAGTTTCCTAGCCAAAGACATGAGTTGTCATTTGATTAACGGGATCACATCATTAGAGATGTGATTGACTTGACCCGTTCCGTTAGCTTAGCAGTTGATCGTTTAGTATGTTGCAATTGCTTTCTTCATGACTTATACAAGTTCCTATGACTATGAGACTATGCAACTCCCAAATACCAGAGGAACACTTAGTGTGCTACCAAAGGTCACAACATAACTGGGTGATTATAAAGGTGATGTAAAGATGTCTCCGATGGTACTTGTTGAGTTGGTATAGATCGAGATTAGGATTTTTCACTCCGATTGTCGAAGAGGTATCTCTGGGCCCTCTCGGTAATGCACATCACTATAAGCCTTGCAAGCAATGTGACTAATGAGTTAGTTGCGGGATGATGCATTACGGAACGAGTAAAGAGACTTGCCAGTAACGAGATTGAACTAGGTATTGAGATAAGTATGATCGAATCTCGGGCAAGTAACATACGATGACAAAGGGAGCAACGTATGGTGTTATGCGGTTTGACCGATAAAGATCTTCGCAGAATATGTAGGAACCAATATGAGCATCCAGGTTCCGCTATTGGTTATTGACCGGAAGTGAGTGTCGGTCATGTCTACATAGTTCTCGAACCTATAGGGTCCGCATGCTTAACGTTCGGTGACGATCGATATTATGAGTTTATGTGTTTTGATGTACTGAAGGTTGTTCGGAGTCCCGGATGTGATCACGGACATGACGAGGAGTCTCGAAATGGTCGAGACATCAAGATTGATATATTGGAAGGCTATGTTTGGACACTGAAATGGTTTCGGATGAGTTCGTGCAAAGACCGGAGTACCGGGAGGTTACCGGAACCCCCCGGGGAGTCAGTGGGCCTTAATGGGCCCTAGTGGAGATAGGTGGCAGCGGGCAAGTGGTGGGCACGCCCCCTAGGCCCAAACCAAATTGGTTTAGGGTTTGGAGGGCCGGCCCCCCTTCCTTCTCTTCTCCTCCTCCTTCCTCCTTCTCCTAGTAGGAATAGGAAAGGGGGGGCAAACCTTCTTGGAGTAGGATTGCCGCCCCTTGGGCGCGCCTCCTCCTAGGTCGGCCCTCTCCTCCTACCCTCCTTTATATACGGGGGAGGGGGCACCCCATAGACACACAAGTTAATCATTGATCCCTTAGCCGTGTACGGTGCCCCCCTCCACCATAATCCACCTCGGTCATATCGTCGTAGTGCTTAGGCGAAGCCCTGCACCGGTAGCTTCATCATCACCGTCATCACACCGTCGTGTTGAAGAAGCTCTCCCTCGACACTCTGTTGGATCGTGAGTTCGTGGGACATCACCGAGCCGAACGTGTGCAGATCGCGGAGGTGCCCTACTTTCGGTACTAGGATCGGTCGATCGTAAAGATGTACGACTACATCAACCATGTTGTCATAATGCTTCTGCTTATGGTCTACGAGGGTACGTAGACAACACTCTCCCCTCTGTTTGTATGCATCACCATGATCTTGCGTGTGCGTAGGATTTTTTTTTTGAAATTACTACGTTCCCCAACACCGGTAACCCCCCCTCCCCCGGGTACTCCAATAAATACCCGATATACTCCAAAACACTTCCGGGGTCCGAATACTATCACCCTATATATAAATATTTACCTCTCGACCATTTCGAGACTCCTCGTCATGTCCGTGATCTCACCCGGGACTCCAAACAACATTTGGTCACTAAATCACATAACTCATATAATACTAAATTGTCATCAAACGTTAAGCGTGCGGACCCTACGGATTCGAGAACTATGTAGACATGACCGAGACACCTCTCCGGTCAATAACTAATGGCTGAACCTGGATGCTCATATTTTGCCTCCTACATATTCTACGAAGATCTTTATCGGTCGAACCGTTATGACAACATACGTTATTCCCTTTGTCATCGGTATGTTAATTGCCCGAGATTCTATCGTTGGTATCTACATACCTAGTTCAATCTCGTTACCGACAAGTCTCTTTACTCGTTCCGTAATACATCATCCTGCAACTAACTCATTAGTTACTATGCTTGCAAGGCTTCTTATGATGCTCATTACCGAGAGGCCCAGAGATACCTCTCCGATACTCGGAGTGACGAATCCTAATCTCGATCTATGCCAACCCAATTATGAGTGAGAGGAGAAATGAGCTAGGCACCTTAGGTGCTGCTGTTGTATTGACCATGTATATATAGGTTACAGGCGCATGCGAGAGCGCAGTGTACAAGGGCGACGTGTGATGTCTACTATGCAACTTTATTATTGTAGACACGTGTTGGTCCTCCAAGCATAGAGTTTTGTAGGAGAGTAGCAATTTTCCCTCAAGTGGATGACCTAAGGTTTATCAATCCATGGGAGGCGTAGGATGAAGATGGTCTCTCTCAGACAACTCTGCAGTCAAATACAAGAAATCTCTTGTGTCCCCAACACACTTAAGACAATGGCAAATTGTATAGTTGCACTAGTGAAAGGATCAATATGGTTGACTAGAGGGGGGGGTGAATAGGCAACTAACAATTTTTAACCTTTTCTTTACCAAATTAAACTTTGCGACAAAATAGGTTGTCTAGATGTGCAACTAGGTGAGCAACCTATATGATGCAAGAAAGGCTACTACACAAGCAAGCAAGGGATGAAACAATAAGTAAGCTTGCAAGAGTAAAGGCACGAAATAACCAAGAGTGGAGCCGGTGGAGACGAGGATGTGTTACCGGAGTTCCTTCCTTTTAAGGGGAAGTACGTCTCCGTTAGAGCGGTGTGGAGGCACAATGCTCCCAAGAAGCCACTAGGGCCACCGTATTCTCCTCACGCCCTCACACAATGCGAGATGCCGTGATTCCACTATTGGTGCCCTTGAAGGCGGCGACCGAACCTTTACAAGCAAGGTTGGGGCTATCTCCACAACAATCGGAGGCTCCCAACAACAACAACAACAACACGAAGCTTCACCACGATGGAGTATGGCTTCGAGGTGACCTCAACCGTCTAGGGTGCTCAACACCCAAGAGTAACAAGATCCGCAAGGGATAAGTGGGGGGAATCAAATTTCTCTTGGTGGAAGTGTAGATCTGGGCCTTCTCAACCAATCCCGAGCAAATCAACAAGTTTGATTGGCTAGGGAGAGAGATCGGGCGAAAATGGAGCTTTGAGCAACAATGGAGCTTTGGGGGAAAGAGGTAGGTCAACAAGGAAGAAGAAGACCCCTTTATATAGTGGGGGAACACATCCAACCGTTACCCCACTGAGCAGCCCCGCACAGAGCGGTACTACCGCTGGGGAAGGGCGGTACTACCGCTGAGAGCGGTAGTGCCGCTCCCTCCTCAGCGGTACTACCGCGCTAAGGGGAAACCCAGGCCACTGGCCCCAGAGCGGTACGACCGCGGAGTAGGAGCGGTACTGCCGCTCAGGGCGGTACTACCGCTTCCACTACCGCTGGTAGTGCCGCAAAACCCGACACGAGAAAACATCGTCCCGAATCGAGGCGGTAGTATGCGCGGTACTACGGCGGTACTACGGCCGAGCCCCCCGAGCGGTACTACCGCTCGATGGAGCGGTACTACCGCTGAGAGCGGTACTACCGCTCGGCAGAGTGGTACTACCGCTGTGGGGCTTCGGCGGTACTACCGCTGTAGATCGCGGTACTACCGCTCGCACAGGACGAAGAGGGAACTGGAAGAGAAGAGCAGCTCCAAAGATGCGAAGGGAATGCAACGGGTGTGAGAGGGATGTGTACGTGTTGATTCCACCCAGTCTTGCCAAAGCGGATCCCCTCTTAATAGTACGGTGACTCCTACGGAACTAGTCCACCAACAACGAAACGCAGGAGTTACACCGTCTTGAGTAAAACCCCGAGGGGAGGAAATCGTCTCGTGCCAATGAATGCTTCTCTGAAAGAACTCAACGCACACGATTAGTCCGCATAAGCGTTGTCATCAATCACCAAAACCACTGGGGAATGAATATGCCCTTACAACTAGTTCGGTGAATAGATGGTGATAAAAGTGTAATATGGATGGTAGAAATAAAATTTATAATCTAAATAAATAAAAACAACAAGGTAGCAAATAGTAAACGGGCACAAAAACAGTATTGCAATGCTTGAAAATGAGGTCTAGGGTCCATACTTTCACTAGTGCAACCTCTCAACAATGCTAATATAATTGGATCATATAACCATCCCTCAAAGTGCGATGAAGAATCACTCAAAAGTTCCTATCTAGCGGAGAACATAAGAATAAATTGTTTGCAAGGTACGAAACCACCTCAAAGTTGTTCTTTTCGCTCGATATATTCAAGAGTTTGTACTAAAATAACACAAAGCTATTCTTACCGTTCGATCTATCCTAGAGTTCATACTAAAATAACACCAAAGTAATTATATTCATAATACTCAATCCAGCACAAAGAACTTCAAAGAGTGCCCCAAGATTTCTACCGGAGAAACAAAGACAAGAACGTGCATCAACCCCTATGCATAGATTACCCCAATGTCACCTCGGGAATCCGCGAGTTGAGTGCCAAAACATATATCAAGTGAATCAATACGATACCCTATTGTCACCACGAGTATTTAATTGCAAGACATATAGAAAGTGTTCTCAAATCCATAAAAGTATTCAATCCGATAACAACGAAATCTAAAAGGAAAAAACTCAATTCATCACAATAAGATAGAGAGGGCAAAACACCATATGATCCGACTATATTAACAAAGACCGCGATTCATCAAGATCATGACATCTCAAGAACATGAGAGAGAGAGAGAGATTAAACACATAGCTACTGGTACAAACCCTCAGCCCTGAGGGTGGACTAATCCCTCCTCGTCGTGGTGGCCATCGGTGATGATTCCCCACTCCGGCAGGGTGCCGGAACGGGGTCTAGATTGGTTTTCAGTGGCAACAAAGCCTTGCAGCGGCAGAACTTCGGATATAGGTTAACCCCGAGGGTTTTTTGAATATTTTTGAATTTATAGGGTAAACAGGGATGTAGGAGGCCACCGAGGTGGGCACAACCCACTTGGGCGCGCCTGGGCTCCCAGGTGCGCCCTGGTGGGTTGTGCCCCCATCGGGGCACCCACGAGGTGCTGCTCTGGCCCATCCTGAGTGTTTTGGTCCATAAAAAATCTCCAGAAAGTTTCACGGTGTTTGGACTTCATTTGATATTGATTTCCTGCGATGTAAAAAACAAGCAAAAAATAGCAACTGGCACTGGGCATTGGGTCAATAGGTTAGTCCCAAAAATGATATAAAGTTGCTATAAAATGATTGTAAAACATCCAAGAATGATAAAATAATAGCATGAATACTTCATAAATTATAGATACATTGGAGACGTATCAGCATCCCCAAGCTTAATTCCTACTCGTCCTCGAGTAGGTAAATGATAAAAGAAATAATTTATGAAGTGTGAATGCTAGCAAAGTGCATAAGTTTGATCAATGATAATTTCAATCACTTTTCCTAGCATCATAACGGCAATACTTTCTTATAAAACTTCTCATGTTATAGTGGCAACCAGTTCACATGCTAAGGTTCAAACAATGAATTCTCTTGAAACTCAGCAACCTATGTTCTCAGTCACCAAGCAATTGTAATTCAACTTATTCAATAGAGTTTAAGTAAGAGCTCCACATACTCAACCATCATATAGTCTTCTATGATTGCTAACACTCATCGCATACACATGAGCAAAATGTTTCAACCAGACACATAGAAAGATAGGGGCTTATAATTTCGCCTCCCAACATACTCACCTCAAGGGTGATGTCAACAATAATAACTCATGCTACCCATATTCAACTGGACATATGTGCCTAAATCTTTCCTCACCACATGATGCTTGCCAAAAGAGAAAAATAAAAAGGAATAGAGAGAAAAACTTTGACTCTTTGCATAAAAGTAAATACATAAAAGTAAAAGATCGACCCTTCACAAAGGGAAGCACAGGTTGCCATGTGCTTATTTGTTTGTATGCTCAACCCCTTAGTGCAAAAGAATGTCATGTTATGTTGCCCCTTATGATAGCAACCTTTGTTATGCAGTCTGTTGCTTTTATTCTTTGCCATCACAAGTTCGTACAACGCTCAATTTTCTCTTATACTAAATGATCTAACACTTTTAGAAGCAATTCTTATTGCCTTATTGCACCGATGACAACTTACTTGAAGGATCTTATTCAATCCGTTGGTAGGTATGGTGGACTCTTGAAAATAAGCTTTGGGTTTAAGGGTTATTTGGATGCACAAGTAGTATCTCTACTTGGTGTGGAATTTTTGGCTAGAAAAGATGGGGGCAAGCACCACATGTTGAAGGATCTATGACAATATAAATTCTATGTGAATATGAACAAACATAAATCATTACGTTGTCTTCCTTGTCCAACGTCAACAATTGTTGCATATAATATTTTGATGGGGGCTCACAATCACAAAAGATTTCCAGGATAGTGTATTTGCATGTGAAAGTTCTCTTCCTTATACTAATCATTCATGAATTGCTTGTATGACCAATATTGTGATTATCAAGCCTCAAAAGATTTCACTTTCTAAACCCAATGTAAAGCTACCACTAGGCATGATATGATTTCAACTTCATGACATTCAATTTATTCAACAATTTACTCATAGGATATAAGTGAAGCACAAGAGTAAATGACAAGCTACTCCAAAAGATATAAGTGAAGATCATAAGCATAATATTTATCTCTCAAATTAACTTAAGTGAAGCAAGAGAGAATTTCTTTAGAAATACTAAAGCACACCGTGCTCAAAAAGATATAAGTGAAGCACTAGAGCAATTCCATAGAAAATAGCTTCGTTGACGGGATGTGAATGCCGCTTACCTAGCCTCTCTGGCAACTATTTGAGGACTCTATTTTATTTAAAAACTTTCAGATCTAAGTATTTTATTCAAACAACAAGCAAAACAAAATAAAATGACAATCCAAGAATAGCACAACTCATGTGAAGAAGCAAAAACTTAGGCTCAACCGATACTAACCGATAATTGTTGAAGAAAAAAAGGTGGGATGCCTACCGGGGCATCCCCAAGCTTAGATGCTTGAGACTTATTTAAATATAAATTTGGGATGCGTTGGTCATCCCCAAGCTTGAGCTTTTGTGTCTCCTTAATTCCTCTCATATCACGGTTTCCCTAAATCTTAAAAACTTCATCCACACAAAACTCAACAAGAACTCATGAGATAAGTTAGTATAAACCAATGCAAAAAAACTTTATCATTCTCTACTGTAGCAAATCACAAAAATTATTATTCAACATTGCATACTAAATGCCTCTGCATATTTAATACTCCTATCCTCAAATAGAATCATTAAACAAGCAAACATATGCAAACATAACAGCAATCTGCCAAAACGGTGCAGTCTGTAAAGAATGCAAGATTCATCATATTTACCTAACTCCAAAAATTATGAAAAATTAACACACCGTAGAAAATTTATAACAGCTTATTATGCAAAAAAGTTTTAACACTTTATCACATTCTGAATTTTCTCGGGAATTTTTGCAACAACGGTAAACTTCCTATTTTCAAACAGCAACATGTATACTTGCAAAATAAGCATGGTGAGGGCTATCCTTGACTTTTTTATCGAAGTGAAAGAAGAAAAACTTTATTATAAGTAACAGAAATCAAATCCTAACAAGTAAAACACATATCATGTGACGAATAAAAATGTAGCTCCAAGTGAGGTTACCGATAATGTTGGAGAGAAAAGAGGGGATGCCTTCTAGGGCATCCCCAAGCTTAGTTGCTTGGATCCTCCTTGGATATTAACTTGGGGTGCCTTGGGCATCCCCAAGATTAGGGTCTTGTCACTCCTTGTTCTCCTCATATCGACATCTCACCCAAAACTTGAAAACTTCAATCACACAAAACTTAATGGAACTTCGTGAGATAGGTTAGTATGATAAAGAGCAAACCATTTCACTTTGGTACTGTCAAAGTCAAGATTCATAATTGTTCCAGACAATTCCTACTGTATCATATCATTTCCACAATTTATATTGAGTAATATAAGCCATAGAAACTAGGAAACAAGAAACTATGCATTGAAAACAGAATCTGTCAAAAACAGAACAGTCTGTAGTAATCTATACTCAAACCATACTTCTGCTACTCCAAAAATTATGAAACGGTTAGGACCACGTGAGTAATTTGTATATTAATCTTCTGAAAAAAGAATCAACTCAAAATCACTCTTCTGTTAAAAATGAGAATTATTTTCATGAGCGCAAAAGTTTCTGTTTTTCAGCAATTTCAAAGCAACTATCACCCAACATGATCCTAAAGGCTTTACTTGGCACTTTATTGAAACAAAAGCAATAAAACATGATCAATACAGTAGCATAATCATGTTAAAACACAAAAACAGTAGGTAAAAGTCTTGGGTTATCTCCCAACAAGTGCTTTTCTTTAATGCCTTTTAGCTAGGCATGATGAGTTCAAATGATGCTCACATAAAAGATAAGAATTGAAACATGAATAGAGCATCATGAGGCATATGACTAGCACATTTAGGTCTAACCCACTTCCTATGCATAGGGATTTTGTGAGCAAACAACTTATGGGAACAAGAATCAACTAGCATAGGAAGGCAAAACAAGTGCGACTTCAAAACAATCAGCACATAGAGAAGAAACTTGATATTGTTGAGATATGTAAGAGCATAAGTTCCTTACTCATAATAATTTTCAGAAACATCATGAATGAATTCAACAATATAACTATCACATACAACACTCTTTTCATGATGCACAAGCATAGAAAATTTAGCACTCTTTATGGCATACATGTCATCATAATAATCATCATAGATAGCAACTTTATTGTCATAGTCAATTGAAACCTCTTCCAAAATAGTGGATGTATCACTAAATAAAGTCATGACCTCTCCAAATCCACTTTCATCAATATTGTAATAAGATTCAACACCCTCCAAAATAGTGGGATCACTACTACCTAGAGTTGACACTCTTCCAAACCCACTTTTATCAATGTAATCATCATAAATAGGAGGCATGCTATCATCACAATAAATTTTGTTATCGAAAGTAGAAGGAATCAAAGGATCATATTCATTAAACAAAGCATCCCCAAGCTTAGGACAAACATTATTTCCAGCAAATAAATCTTCAAACATGTCATACTCATTAAACATAGCATCCCCAAGCTTATGGTTTTGCATATCATCACAATCATTCTTATCAATAGCACGAATGGCACCAATAGTATAGCAAACATTATTATCATATTCTTCCAAGCAAGTGCTAAACATATTTTCAAGACCATAAGGGATATCGTTGTCTTCCCAATCATAATCATTACAAAAAGTAGTAGGCACTACTGCAGGATGCTGCTAACACGACACTATGATCAGAGACCCTTCGAGAAACTGTGTGCGATGCAATAATCACAAACAGTGTTGTATAAAAACCGTCAAAAAGGTGCAAAACATTTGCGATTGAGGATGCATCAAACATGGCTCAAATTTTAGTTGCGTGTGCGATCCAGGGCATACGGTTCAGTCCAAAGAACTATTTGCGATGAGGCGGAACAAAAGAAATGGGCAGCCTGATGAAGGCGTGTGTGATATAGAGCATACAGTTCACTCGAATGAACTGTTTGTGATTAGGCAAGACAAAAGAAATGGGCAGCCAGATGAAGGTGTGTGCGATATACACCATACGGTTCACTCAGATGAACTGTTTGTGATTAGGCAACACAAAGAATCGATTAGCCAGATCAAGGTGTGTGTGATTGAGGGCATACGCTTCAGAAGGATTAACTGTTTGTGATTAGGCAACAAAACAGAAACGGGTAAGCCAGATCAAAGTGTCTGCGATTGATGGCATACACTTCACATGGATGAACTATTTGCAATTAGCCACAACAAACTGAAACAGTTAGATAGATCAATGTGTGTGCGCTAGACGGGCACACCCATTCTAATTAAAAGAAGCGTGCGCGATAGTAATAACGAGTGCGCATGATTGTTGGAACAAGATGTGTGCTGACATTGCCTATTGCGGTGCACCCTATGGTGCAAAGGCCACGTACGCGGCCGAAAAGGCGTACGTGCCCACGTTACGTCTTTCGGGAATAGTGCCGCACTTATAACCGTCAGTAAATTTTGAGCATGCGTCCCGTCACATTCCAAATTGCAAACCTATTCACACCGATAAAAACCTAAATGGTTTCCCACTTAGGAGCGTATTACTACGCGGTTATAAATACTACTACTCCAAGATGACTACACATTCCTTCCCAACTCCTCGTCCACAAAAAGTAAAAAACAAACAAGTCATTCATCATCGTTCCCTTGCGTCCGCCATGGCCAGCGTGAGTTCTGGGTCGAGAGATTGCCACCAGGGAGAGGCGAGCCTGGAAGCGGGGGCACGAGAGATGTCCCGCCTCGCCGCGATAGCAGCCAACATGTCCTGCGGCATGGCCGTAGTAGCAGAGAGGTCCCGCCGCGCCACTGAAGAAGCACGGAGGACCCGCCGTGCCATCGATGCAGCAAACTGGTCCGGCTGCGCCGCAGAAGCAGAAGAGATGTCCCACCGTTTCGCGAATGCAGCAGAGATGTCCTCCCTTGCCGCGGTGGCCTGGGAAAATGCCTCGCGGGCAGGCGAGGACTCTTACAGGCGCATGCGTGCCCTCGTCCTTAGGCAGATGGATCAGATCTCCAGGTGGGCGAGGTTGCAGGATGAACTGCAAGCCTCATTTGAACAGTCTACCGACGTCATCCGGCAACTAAATGAGAGCAATGCGAAGCTCAGGGCCGAGCGCGACCTGCTGAGGGCGAAGATCATCGGAAGTGCGGAGCAGCAGGAGCAGACCATGCCTTGTTAGGACCAGTGTCATCGTCGAGAAACTTATGGACAAGAATGCCATGCTGCGCAGCAAGCACAGAAGGCTGGTGGAGGAATCCGTGGATGCTCTCAACCAGCATGCTGAGGACAAGAAAGAGCTCGTCGCCGCTCGCCGTGGAGACTAGTTTCCGCGGCCTGCAGCAACGCATCAAGAAGTAGAGATCAGCGAGCCAGATCGTTGTCTTCCTTCTTCTTTTGCCCTTGTGTATTTCGGGCCTTGTGGCATGTGGCTTTTTTAATTATGCTTCTAAATATGTAAGACAATTATTATCCACTGTCATCGTCCTTATATTCATCATGCTTGCTATAAGTCGTAGTAGATGCTATATAGGTCCGTCGGATCTTACATCAAGATCCGTGCAAAAATTTCTTTTCAGATTTTCATTTTTCTCACTTAAATCTTAGTCCAGTGAGACATATAGCCATGCCATAGAACAGGTGCTCGGGCGCCATTAATGGAGATGTTAGGAGGGAGGTGCACGGCGGGTAGTGGTCAAAGGGCTCTCCTCCCGATGAGCACGCGCAGGGGTCTGATCGCACGCCTCCCGTACTCAAATAGCTACCCCGCACGGCACCTCCTAGCCAATAAGAAAAGGGGATGCGTGGCCGCACGTAATTGGTAAGTCAAACGCCCATGGTTTCAATAATACTTGTGTTTCCGATTTGTAACGTGACAACACTTGTTCCAAAATGACTTTGTTGATTGTTAATGTGTGGGCCTTCGCAAATCGGACAGAAAATTACCACAACATGTTAGTGCCATGTCATGCGACCATGCCAAGTTTCATGATTTTCAGGCGTGTTTTGGAATTACAGGAATTAAAAAACCAAGTTTCTCAATCTTTCTGGCTGAGCCACGACGCCCAGATGTTTGAATTTCACTCCCATCTCTTGCATGGTACCTAGAAATTCACCAAAGGACACACATGTGATTTTTCAAACAACTTTGGTGCACTGGAGCCTGTCTTGTAGTTCAAATTTGAATTATGCACATTAAATGCCCAGAAACTCAATTAATGTATGAAAAAGGCGAAACAAGCCCGGAATAATTCCAAAATTTAGCACGGTACTTCTATTTGGTCTAAACTGGCTGTGTAAAAAAATTAAGGTGGGAGAAGGCAGTGTACGCCTGTCGTTTCGCACACGGAGGTGGCACGTTCCCTCTCGGAACCGTGGGCCTTCTTGAGGGAAGCTCTGGTTTGCAAGAAGCTTACACCAAAGCTTGTCCCAATTCGGCCAAAAAAATTATTGTAGCATGTTCGTGCCATGTCATGAGACCATGCCAAGTTTCATGATTTTCTGGCGTGTTTTGGAATTACACGAATTAAAAAACCAAGTTTATCAATATTTCCGGTCGAGCCACAACGCCCAGATGTTTGAATTTCACTCCAATCTCTTGCATGGGACCTAGAAATTCACCCAAGTACACACATGTGATTTTTCAAACAACTTTGGTGCACTGGAGCCTGTCTTTTAGTTCAAATTTGAATTATGCACATTAAATGCCCAGAAACTCAATTAATGTATGAAAAAGGCGAAACGAGCCCGAAATAATTCCAAAATTTAGCACGGTACTTCTATTTGGTCTAATCTGACTGTGTAAAAAAATTAAGGCGGGAGAAGGCAGTGTGCGCATGTTCTTCCGCACACGGAGGAGGCACGTTCCCTCTCGGAACCGTGGGCCTTCTTGAGGGAAGCTCCGGTTTGCAAGAAGCTTACACCAAAGCTTGTCCCAATTCGGCCAAAAAATTACCGCAACATGTTCGCGCCATGTCATGAGACCATGCCAAGTTTCATGATTTTCAGGCGTGTTTTGGAATTACAGGAATTAAAAACGAAGTTTATCAATATTTTCGGTCGAGCCACAACGCCCAGACGTTTGAATTTCACTCCAATCTCTTGCATGGGACCTAGAAATTCACCCAAGGACACACATGTGATTTTTCAAACAACTTTGGTGCAATGGAGCTTGTGCTTGTAGTTCAAATTTGAATTATGCACATTAATTGCCCAGAAACTCAATTAATGTATAAAAAAGGCGAAACGAGCCCGGAATAATTCCAAAATTTAGCACGGTACTTCTATTTGGTCTAATCTGGCTGTGTAAAAAAATTAAGGCGGGAGAAGGCAGTGTATGTATGTCATTTCGGACACGGAGGTGACGTTCCCTCTCGGAACCAGGAGCCTTCTTGAGGGAAGCTCCGATTTGCAATAAGCTTACACTAAAGCTTGTCCCAATTTGGCCAAAAAAACTCCGTGACACGTTCCCTCTCGGAACCGCGAGCCTTCTTGAGGTAAGCTCCGGTTTGCAAGAAGTTTACACCAAAGCTTGTCCCAATTCGGCCAAAAAAATTACCGCAACATGTTCGTGCCATGTCATGACACCATGCCAAGTTTCATGATTTTCAGGCGTGTTTTGGAACTAGAGGAATTAAAAAACCAAGTTCCTCAATCTTTCCGGCCGAGCCACGATGCCCAGATGTTTGAATTTCACTCCAATCTCTTGCATGGGACCTAGAAATTCACCCAAGGAAACACATGTGATTTTTCAAACAACTTTGGTGCACTGGAGCCTGTGCTTGTAGTTCAAACTTGAATTATGCACATTAAATGCCCAGAAACTCAATTAATGTATAAAAAGGCGAAACGAGCCCGGAATAATTCCAAAATTTAGCACGATACTTCTATTTGGTCTAATCTAGCTGTGTAAAATAATTAAGGTGGTAGAAGGCAGTGTACGTATGTCGTTTCGCACACGGAGGTGACACATTCCCTCTCGGAACCACGAGCCTTTTTGAGGGAAGCTCCAGTTTGCAAGAAGCCTACACCAAAGCTTGTCCCAAGTCGGCCAAAAAATTACCTCAGCATGTTGGTGCCATGTCATGAGACCATGCCAACTTTCATGATTTTCGGGCGTGTTTTAGAATTACAGGAATTAAAAAACCAAGTTTCTCAATCTTTCCGGTCGAGCCACGACGCCGAGATGTTTGAATTTCACTCCCATCTCTTGCATGGGAACAAGAAATTCACCCAAGGACACACATGTGATTTTTCAAACAACTTTGGTGCACTGGAGCACGTGCTTGTAGTTCCAATTTGAATTATACACATTAAATGCATAGAAACTCAATTAATTCCAAAATTTAGCACGATACTTCTATTTGGTCTAATCTGCCAGTGTCCAAAAATCAAGGCGGGAGAAGGCAGTGTATGTATGTCGTTTCACACACGGAGGTGACACGTTCCCTCTCGGAACCAGGAGCCTTCTTGAGGGAAGCTCCGGTTTGCAAGAAGCTTACACCAAAGCTTTTCCCAATTAGGCCAAAAAAGTTACTGCAGCATGTTGGTGCGATGTCATGACACCATGCCAACTTTGGTGCATTGGAGCATGTGCTTGTAGTTCAAATCTGAATTATGCACATTAAATGCCCAGAAACTCAATTAATGCATAAAGATGCCAAATGAACCCGGAATAATTCCAAATTTGAACACGACACTCATGTACTAGTTGCATGTTCACTATACGTAAATGTTCTGGCAATTCAAACTCCATCCTTTACCTCCATAACACCATTTTGTCTTTCAAAACATAATGAAAAAATCTAGTATACCACAAACAATTTACTAGAAAGAATCGTGTGGGATACGATATAAAATATCTTGGCGCATTATCTTGTCTCGCTTACGCAGGAAGCTTCATCGTCTACAGTCCACCGCCCCTGCTTGAACCACACTTGCGCGCCATTTTCTCGTGACACCGAGCGAATTTTTTTGGCCACCACGGAAATATCTATCTCCCCGCCCGTCCCTCCTACCAAAAGCCACATTTCCACTGTTCCTCCTTACTTTCCAAGTTCAAACCTTCACTGCTGCTTACTGGTAGCTCAACCTCCTCGCCGACGACCCTTCTTCTTGAAGCGCCGCCTCCTCGCCGGCAACCCATCTTCTTGCAGCGCCGCCTTCTCGCTGGCGACCCTTCTTCTTGCAGCGCCGCCTCCTCGCCGACGACCCTTCTTCTTGCTGCGCGGCCTCCTCGCCGCCGACCCTTCTTCTTGCTTAGCAGCCTCGTCGACATGGTCAGGTAATCCACACCCCACCCACACCATCCTCCTCCTTTCCCATCCCACATGCCCCGAGTGACGGAGCGACACCTTCCACCGAAATCACTGCCCCCCTCCTCCTATTAAGCGCCGCCCACATCCATTTTACAGGCAGTATAATATGGAGCTGAGTAGCATGCGGCTGCACGCGCGAACGAGGTTGCCATGGCTGACATGTGTGTTGACCGCCAGATCTTGGAGGAGCACCTCGTCTTTGAGGCCACCGTCGACACCGCCGCACGGTTGTCTACTTTAAAACACAGTTCGTGATGTTTTCTCGAGGCCACCGCCAGTGCCTTCTAGTGATTTGTCCTCTGTAATGTTAATATGCAATCTGATGTTCAGTTAACAGTTTGGTCCTCCGAAATGTAATGTTCAGTTAACACTTTGGTCCAACAGTTGCTACATTTCGTAGTATTGTTCTCAAGCATTCTTTGTTTTGTTAACTGTCTTATCTTCTAGTACATGTTTCTATTCTGCAATGACGTGCCCAGTTAACTATTTTGGTTCATTTGGTTTGCTGTCCATTTAACTGTTTGGTTCAGTTCTGCAATTTGATTTTCATTTTGTTGTGGGTACAATTTTGTATTGTTATGCATGTGACACCAATCGAATTTGGCTGTACTCAATACATATTCTACTGATAGTATGGCAACTCTCAGTTAACCTGATCAAGATATTCCTTATGTGTGTTGCAGGGAAACAATGGGAGACATTGCTGTTTACCATCGAGGTTTGTTCAAGCATGGTCCTTTGGCTAATACACATTATTGTGCAGTTGCAGGAACCATTCTAATATTTAGGTTTCTTACAATTTGGTCTTGCACATGTAGGTCCTGCTGTCAGAGGCTTAGACCCACTGTTCGATCCATTTTGCATATGGGGAAATGAGATGTCCATGAATATCAGTCAAGTCAAGAAACTTGAAAAAATTGTTAGGATGAAGAAACTTGCGACGAATAACAGCAAGATCTTTGTTTGCGCAATGAAGAAGACATCATTCAACTATAGGATGGTACCAACTCTTTTACCTTGTTTTTACCCCTTGCGCCATTTCAAAATTTAGAACAGCGATTTATGCATAGCTTTGTTTTCAGTACTTTTCAAAGCAGTTCACCGATGATTACCTCTCAAACCACCTGCATGGTCAAGAGGCGAGGAAGGTATTCATTCAACACCCACGGTACAATATTGAAGTGTTGCTGAATAGGACGAAGGTTGGGCGGGCAATTATCCATAGCCACTGGCCTAAACTTGCAAGGACATTTAACATCACCGAAGGCTAAATATTTGCCTGCCGCTTCTGCAGTTTCCCAGATGAGATTCACCTGTCTATTTACCATGTATGATGCTAGTTTCCAAAGGTTTTTGATGCTACTTGTGAAACTTGCTGCTATTGTGTAATGGCGTAACCGCGTAACTGAGTGCCGAAGCTATCTGATGTAATTCGATTGTGAAATCCTGGTTTCTTTTATACGGATATGAAATATCTAGTGTGTTTTATAAGAAATATCAGTTTGATTAGTACATGGATTATGAATAATAGGCTAATTACCCTGCTTATTGGGGTTTTCTATTGCAAACGGTTACTCAGACAACACCGTGGGCGATGAACTCAAACAACCTGCACGGCTTCTAGAAAGTAGGCGTGTTCGATCAACTAACAATCACACACAGCTGCCGGCAGCGAACCATTTGTGTTAGGCCACCTTGCAAAAACGTTTCCACACAAAGAACTGTGTGTGATGTACATACCTACGGAAATGATTTTCTAGGATTCACTGTATGGGATGTACATACCTACGGAAATGATTTCTGGGATTCACCGTGTGGGATGTACATACCTACTGAAATGATTTCAAGGATTCACCATGTGGGATGTACATACCTACGGAAATGATTTCTGGGATTCACCGTGTGGGATGTACTTTATGGGATTCACCGTGTGGGATGTACATACCTACGGAAATGATTGGGTTTCCATGCCTCCCCCGATCGCATATGGCCCGAGCCTAGGTCCCACGAGGGCCTATCCCCGACGATTTCTGGGTCATGTGGGAAGGACCCCCTATCGCCCACACTCACTTGGCGACGGTTCCAAATGCCGTTGCAGAACGGGGTTTTAAACCGTTTGTTTAGGACGTCGTTGTACCAGTGAGGTATCACAAAATCATACTCAATATCATCATCCTCCATCAACATATTTGATTCACTTTCATGAGGCACAATTGCAAAATCATCAATTTCTTCTTCTAGCAATTGAGCCCAATTTTTCGATCCATCAATTTCAAGAAAGATATTATAAAGATGAAAAATAATATGATGCAAGCTCAATTCCATTTTTATGCAGTTTTCTTTTATAAACCACACTAGTGATAAAACAAGAAACTAAAAGATTCAATTGCAAAATCTAAAGATATACCTTCAAGCATTCACCTCCCCGGCAACGGCGCCAGAAAATAGCTTTATGTCTACTACGCAACTTTATTCTCGAAGACACGTGTTGGGCCTCCAAGCGCAGAGTTTTGTAGGACAGTAGCAATTTTCCCTCAACTGGATGACCTAAGGCTTATCAATTCGTGGGAGGCATAGGATGAAGATAGTCTCTCTCAAACAACCCTCAATCAAATACAAGAAATCTCTTGTGTCCCCAACACACCTAATACAATGGCAAATTGTATAGGTGCACTAGTTCGACGACGAGATGGTGATAAAAGTGTAATATGGATGGTAGAAATACAGTTTTATAATCTGAATAAATAAAAACAGCAAGGTAGCAAATAGTAAATGGGCACAAAAATGGTATTGCAATGCTTGAAAATGAGGCCTAGGGTCCGTACTTTCACTAGTGCAACCTCTCAACAATGCTAATATAATTGGATCATATAACCATCTGATGTCTACTACACAACCTTCTTCTGGTAGACGTTGTTGGGCCTGCAAGTGCACAGGTTTGTAGGATAGTAGCAAATTTCCCTCAAGTGGATGACCTAAGATTTATCAATCCGCGGGAGGCGTAGGATGAAGATGGTCTCTCTCAAACAACCCTGCAACCAAATAACAAAGAGTCTCTTGTGTCCCCAACACACCAATACAATGGTAAATTGTATAGGTGCACTAGTTCGGCGAAGAGATAGTGATACAAGTGCAATATGGATGGTAGATATGAGTATTTGTAATCTGAAAATATAAAACCAGCAAGGTAACTATTGATAAAAGTGAGCGTAAAAGGTATTGCAATGATAGGAAACGAGGCATAGGGTTCATACTTTCACTAGTGCAAGTTCTCTCAACAATAATAACATAGATAGATCATATAACAATCCCTCAACATGCAACAAAGAGTCGCTCCAAAGCCACTAATAGCGGAGAACAAACGAAGAGATTATGGTAGGGTATGAAACCACCTCAAAGTTATTCTTTCGGATCGATCTATTCAAGAGTTCGTACTAGAATAACACCTTACGACACAAATCAACCAAAACCCTAATGTCACCTAGATACTCCATTGTCACCTCAAGTATCCATGGGCATGATTATACGATATGCATCACACAATCTCAGATTCATCCAACCAACACAAAGTACTTCAAAGAGTGCCCCAAGTTTCTACCGGAGAGTCAAGACGAAAACGTGTGCCAATCCCTATGCATAGGTTCATGGGCAGAACCCGCAAGTTGGTCACCAAAACATACATCAAGTGGCACGTGAAATCCCATTGTCACCACAGATAAGCATGGCAAGACATACATCAAGTGTTCTCAAATCCTTAAAGACTCAATCCGACAGGATAACTTCAAGAGGAAAACTCAATTCATTACAAGAGAGTAGAGGGGGAGAAACATCATAAGATCCAACTATAATAGCAAAGCTCGCGATACATCAAGATCGTGCCATAGAGAGAACACGAGAGAGAGAGATCAAACACATAGCTACTGGTACATACCCTCAGCTCTGAGGGTGAACTACTCCCTCCTCATCATGGAGAGCGTCGGGATGATGAAGATGGCCACCGGTGAGGGATTGCCCCTCCGGCAGGGTGCCGAAACGGGGTCCCGAGAGGTTTTTGGTGGCTACAGAGGCTTGCGGCAGCGGAACTCCCGATCTATCTTGATTTTTGATGCTTTTAGGGTACGTAGGCTTATATAGGCGAAAGAAGTCGGTCGGGGGAGCCTCAAGGGGCCCACGAGAGGGTAGGGCTCCCTCGATACTCCCCTGGCTTGCACTCCAAGTCTGCTGGATCATAATCTTTCCAAAAATAATGCTGCCGAAGGTTTCATTCCATTTGGACTCCGTTTGATATTCCTTTTCTTCGAAATACTGAAACAGGCAATAAAACAGCAATATGGGCTGGGCCTCCGGTTAGTAGGTTAGTTCCAAAAATGATATAAATGTTTAAAATAAAGCCCATAAACATCCAAAAGGGGTAATATAATAGCATGGAACAATCAAAAATTATAGATACGTTGGAGACGTATCACCATCCCTCAAAGTGCGATGAAGAATCACTCCAAAGTTCCTATCTAGCGGAGAACATAATAATAAATTGTTTGTAGGGTACGAAACCACCTCAAAGCTATTCTTTCCGTTCGATCTATTCAAGAGTTCGTACTAAAATAACACAAAGCTATTCTTTCCATTTGATCTATCCTAGAGTTCATACTAAAATAACACGAAAGCAAATTATATTCATAATACTCAATCCAACACAAAGAACTTCAAAGAGTGCCCCAAGATTTCCACCGGAGAAACAAACACAAGAACGCGCATCAACCCCTATGCATAGATTACCCCAATGTCACCTTGGGAATCCGTGAGTTGAGTGCCAAAACATATATCAAGTGAATCAATATGATACCCCATTATCACCATGAGTATTCAATTGGAAGACATATATCAAGTGTTCTCAAATCCATAAAAGTATTCAATCTGATAACAACGGAATCTCAAAGGGAAAAACTCAATTCATCACAACCAGATAGAGAGGGAAAACACCATATGATCCGACTATATTAACAAAGCCCGCGATTCATCAAGATCGTGACATCTCAAGAACACGAGAGAGAGATAGAGATAGAGAGAGAGAGAGAGAGAGAGAGAGAGAGAGATTAAACACATAGCTACTGGTACAAACCCTCAGCCCCGAGGGTGGACTACTCCCTCCTCGTCGTGGTGGCCGCCTGGATGATGAAGATGGCCACCGGTGATGATTCCCCCCTCCGGCAGGGTGCCGGAACGGGTTCTAGATTGGTTTTCGGTGGCTACGGAGCCTTGCAGCGATGGAACTTCTGATCTAGGTTAACCCCGAGGGTTTTCAGAATATTTGTGAATTTATAGGGTAAAGAGGGGGTGCAAGAGGCCACCGAGGTGGGCACAACCCACCAGGGTGCGCCTGGGGGCCCAGGCGCACCCAGGTGGGTTGTGCCCCCCTCAGGGCACCTCCCAGGTGCTAATCTGGCCCATCCTGAGTGTTCTGGTCCATAAAAATATCCAAAAAGTATCGCGCCTCACCATTGCCGTCCAATCGCTCTTTTGACTTTGGAATACAGCCTCTTTATCAATATACTGCTTCTTTTACACATTCAATCCATAACATCCCTTATTCAATCCATAATCAAGAATAATTAGGATTTCTAAAAAGAAGAAAAAATAAAGGGTCCACTCATAGGAAAACCCAACCTTTCCCCGCATCCCCGCATCCGGAGCCAGTTCAACCATGCCGTCCCGCGCCTCACCATTGCCGCTCCAACTTCGCCACTGTCCACCACACCAGAGCTGTTCCTGCTACGCTGTCCTTCGCCGCCTCGGATCTGCTTCCCCTCCGGCAATATACGGCCACGACAACACAGTCAACAATTTGGCCATGGGTTTGTCTAAGGATCCACGACTCTCCAAAACATCGGTTCCCCCGGGAAAAACAAGAAGATCGCCGCGACATAGTGACACCACACTGGCAACCGATAAGGGTACTCCTATTCCCTTATTCATGCAAATCTAACATGTATGCTTGCACGGTATTCATCCCACAGAAGACACTAGTTGACCGCTTCTTCTTCATACTAGATGTTCCTAGTAACTCGCGATGCACAAGGTTTCTCCCCATATACTATTTCACCTTAGCTAGAGGTCCGTCGCCCCCCTGAATTTCAATTTCTGTCCAGTTGATTCCCAATTAACGAAAGCATTCCCCGGCGTAACAGGCGCTAGTACACCTATTACGCCGGGGAAGCAGCGCCTTGGTATTTATCTTAGGGGCGTGTGTAGCCTAGAGCTACTGGCGCCTGATCTGGAGGTCAGTTGGGATTAATGGGATGGCCTGGGGGCGCTGCCAAGCACGGCGGTGGTGTGAGGTCGAGGGAGGGCGGGGCGACGGAGGCAGGGGTCTGGGCTGGTGGTCGCTGGCGGTTCGAGAAAGATCGTCAACAGTGACTAGCGGGAGGTAGACGAAGGCCATCTGCCCGTTCCTTATAGATCGGACGGTTCATTAAAAAATGGACTGACCTATTTATTTTCAGTCAACTGTTATCTTAGATATGACCACATGTGGTGGTGTGCTGGAGAAGTACCTGCATTTCCTGTGCTCATATATTACAAAATCATACGGAGTAGAATTTAATTTTGTTTGTCATTCAATGTTGTAGAGCTATCATATGTCTCCTGTCATTTATATTTCAGCCACCTGCTATCTGCTACTTTTACAGTGCACTAGTTCTGCACACACTTCACCCATACTCTCACTATTGTGTTTTTATGCAAGGGTATTTCAGAGTCTGCCTCAAGATAAGCAAAAAAGAAAAGAGACAAGTCGTGCCAGCTTTCTACGCGGCTAGGCACGACACGTTACAATGCTATAAAGGGTGCAGTCTCAGTAGATGGAGACGGTAAACGTAGCTCTGGAGTTGATGACCTCTCTCGCAATGAACCACCATCCCAAGTTCTTGCTTTAACTTCGCGGTGTCATATGTGGTTGCATGTTCCACATGGTGTTTAACTTGTATTCGAAAGGCCGAAGTCGGTCTTTATTAAGATAAGGAAAGATATTTTTTACATGAACCACCATCCTGTGAGCACCAGAAGACAAATAGCTAGTCAGGGCACTGGCCGAGCTAGTGACAAGCCCAGCAAAGACAGGCATCACCTGGAAGCCAACTAAAAAGCCGCGATGGTGGCGAAGCAGCCCGCCTCCCACCAGGCTCCCAGGTCCTAGATGATCATGCTCACCACTCCAGCCGGATGTCTAGTTTGTATTGCTTCCAATTTGGTTAAATTGCATCTTCTTAGCTTACACATTATACCTTTCAATATGACATGCCTTTCTGTTTCTGGTACATACTAGTACATCTGTGTATTAACCATGTTCTTACATCAAACTAATGTTCTTGTGTATCCCTCATCAATCACTTATGATGAGGCATGCAAGCAAGTTGACTACTCCTCATTTAAAGAATGCAGCGACAGCCTCCCGACATGATTCTCAAGAAACAGCAATGCTAGATGAAGATAGTGAACGTAGCTCTGTAGTTGATTATAGCATTTCCCCTACACTAGCATCGCAGGTGCTTGCTCTAACTTGGCAGCGTGACATGTGGTTGCATGTTGCATATGGTGTCTAGATTGTAATTCTTTCAATCTGGTTAAACTGCATGTGCTAGTTTGCTTAGCTTATACATTATACCTGTTAATGTGACATGCCTTCCTGTATTTAATACATAGTACATCTGTCTATTAAGCATGTACTTACATAAAACTATTGTTTTTTTTTGTATCCCACATCAATCAATATGACCAGACACCTTTAGTATATGCAGTGCGATATTAGTTGCATCTTTCATATGATTTATAGCATGCGCTGCTTCTAATTTGTTGAAATTCCATTTATGATGGGACACTTTTAACTTGGCAGAGTCATATTGGTTGCATCTTTCATGTAGTGTCTAGCTTGCATTGCTTCTTATTTGTTGGAATGGTTTCTGCTTAGTTTACACAAACAGTTGTGAACATGCCATGCCGTCCTTTTTTCGTACATATTCCATCCTGGTATCATGTGTTTGCCTTACATCAAAGTAGTGATTGTCAGTATCATGCATGAATGAGTTCTAAAGAGAGAATTTTATTGCTTTTTCTTGTCGGTTTTACTTGACAATTCAAAATCAATAAAGTAGAAGGAAGTTAGCAAGGTAGCGGATAAAGGTGCTCCTTCCGAATGGAGGGCTTCTACAGTTTCTACTCCTCCATACCCCCAAGATGATCTCCAAGACAACACATGCATAGACATTCAACAAAGATGTGTTTATGATGAGCATGTCTCCCCTAGTGCACCATCACCGGTGCTCCCTCTAACTTGGCACTGTTATATGTGGTTGCATGTTATGTGTGATGTCTAGCTTGTATTGCTTCTAGTTTTGTTGAATTCCATCTGCTTACTTTACACATTATACTTGAATAAGACACGTGTTCCTGTTTCTAGAACATACAATATCTGTCTATCACACCATGTTCTTACATCAAATTACTACTGTTGTGTAACCTGCGACAATCACTTAACATAAGACACGTTTGACTTCAGAGCTTGTACTACTAATTTGTTGAAATGGCACTTATGACGAGACAGTTTTAACTTGGTAGAGTGATATTCGTTGCATCTTTCGTATGGTGTCTAGCTTTCATTTCTTCTAATTTGTTGAAATGCCTTCTCCTTAGTTTACACATCATAAGCTGTGAATATGCAATGGCACTAATGATGAGAGACCTCTAACATGGTAGTGTTATGTTGTTTGCATCCTGCGTATGATTTATTTCTTGTAATACTTCACATTTGTTTAAATGCCATTTATGATGAGACACTGTTAACTTGGCAGAGCGATATTTGTAGCATCTTTCATATGGTGTCTACCTTCCATTGCATTGCTTCTAATTTGGTGAAATGTCCTCTGCTTAGTTTACACATCATAGTTCTGGTTATCTCTTCCGTCCTGTTTTTCGTTCATATTACATCCTCCTATCATGTGGTTGTCTAACATCAAAGTTCAGTTCGTCTGCATCACGCATCAATTTGTTCTGAAGAACTAAATTGTTATTCGTTTTTCTTGTCGGCTTGACTTAACATGGCACAGAGAAAGTGGAAGAAACATAGAATGGTAGGGAATGAGAAGCGGATGAATCCTGCAGATTCTGCTGGTACTGATGGTGCAATAGAAGGTCAAAGTCCAGCGGAAAATTCTACAAACAGGGCATCCCATGCTACACGAGCTGCAAAAAAAGCCAAACAGAAACAAATAGCTGCCACCAAACAAGCAGAGACAGCCCTAGTTCTTGCAACACCTACCACAGTACTACTAGCTGCATGAGTTACTCGTGCGTCAACTGAGCTAGCAGCACGTTCCCAAGCTCCCTTGCCACCTGACACTACTTCCCAAGCACTCTTGACACAAGACGAGTTGGCAATATCAGATGAAGCTTGTGAGCTTCAACAGCAAGAAGGTAGTTGCTGGAGTCAAGTTACAGTTGCATGCTTCCTTATATGTAGTCTCACAGTTTGATGTACACTAACACTTCCTATGTTCGTTGTTGGACTAGCACCTAGGTGCAAGAGGAAACAAACATCAGGGATAATGCTCGATAGGTTAACTAAATCTAGAGGATGAAGAATGGAGATCCGTTTTGAGGCAGGTTTAAAAAGGCCACGTGATGCTACAGAGTCAGCCACGTTAGTATCAGAGGCAGCGGTTGCCTTTTGGTCTCATGTACGCATCCTCCCAACATGGATTCAGTACAGTAATGACAAAGACGAAACCTAGTTCAACACCTTCCTCGACCATTTATCTGTAAGTATGGTTATGTATGGAAACTAGTAATATCGTCTTGCTCTGTCCCATACTTTCTAGGTTGCTGATAATGAGACTCCCATAATTTTCAACAGATGAGGTTCAAGTTGGATAGCCAAGATGATGCAACTAGACAAGCTTGCACCCATGTTTTCAAGTCCGCTCTGACAAGATGTCGGTATAACTTGAGGAAAACTCACTTTGAAGGCAAGGCTAACAGTGAACTTTCCCAAACATCTTCAGTGGAAAATATATCAGATGAAGACTGGAGGGGCCTTGTTAAACATTGGTCTGATCTGAAGTATCAGGTACATTATATATATGTGATCAGATCACATGTTGAAGTCCTATTTACACACGTGCCACACAAATCTATCTTCTTGTAGGTGAACTGTTCAAAGAACAAGGCCAACCGTATGAAAGTGAAATTCTAACAGACGACATGATCTCGTAGCTATATTGCACACTGCGAGGCTCTTGTAATTAGCTGCTGTTTCACTCTTTTCGTTGTACCATATTATCAGATCTATATTGACTTGTTCGAAATGCAGAGGAAAGCCCACAAGGACCAAAAAGTACCTGAACCAAATGTTGTGGAAATCTTCAAGGACTGTCACACCAGCAAGAAGAAGGGCATGACTACACCAGTTAAAGCCACTGTTGTAAGTCCTTAATCCTCATGCCTTTTAACTACTACTTACTCTGACTTGTGCCTTGATCTGCATGGTTTGCAACCAATGTCTATTACTCTTTTCAATTTTATACACAATTGTCTTAGCATATCATTGCACCTTACAAGGTTTAAAAGAGAGAAGTGATGTTCCTTTGATCTTGACCCGTAATCTAATTCCGTGCTGGACTTGCCCACACAACGTTACAATTGCCTGTTTGTCTGTACTCAGTTGTTTTGTGATATGAATGATGTCATACTATGCTTACCATATTATAAACTTCGTCTCTTTATCCTTAGCCCTCAATACAATGTGAAGAAATAGACAATACATTAGCGATGGTACATGGTCATATGTTTGGAACCTAGTTTTATTATGTACTTTGCAATAAAATACAACTAATATTTTACATGGGTTCACCAAAATAAGTTCTGTATATAGACCAAAGCTATTTTGTTTGGTTTTGCTGCCTCAATATTTTCTATTCTGGTACTACTAATGTAAAAACTCAACTTTTCAGCTAGCTATGGAAAAAATGGTGGAACCGCCACCTTCTGAAGGTGGCGAGGCAACTATAACCGCAATGTCAGCTCTTGCTGTAGTGGGTCAGTACCTGTCCACTAACAGTACCAAAAGCACGTTCCTTTGTAATACTGGGTTGGTTGTTAAGGCAATCTCATCCAAACTGCCTCATGATCAAAATATGCAAGCTCAAAGCAATGTTGTATCTACGCTCCAGACACAAGTACATTCCCTAACAGAGACCCTTTGTGAAACAAGGAGAGACATTGTTCGATGTCATCAATATATGCATGCTTTTGAAACCAGACTATCAAACATTTGCTATGTTGTTCAGGAGACTATGGTAAATGAAGGCGAGGGTTATGGTGCTCCATCGGACAATACAACATTAAAACGTAATAGTTAGGTCAAATGAACTGAGCTTTTGAACTTCTGGTGGTGCATTTATCTGCTAGACTGTTAAATTTTATGCCAACCTTCCTTTTGTTATATAGTTGTAATTTGTTTTGGTGCGATACAAAATTTATTCTTAACGTGTCGCCACCGGCTGAAGAAAACAGCAAGCCATTTTTGTATAGTGTAGGGTGTTCCCTATATTTGCACTGGTGGCGATCTTTGATGCCGAGTGGATGTAATCTGTGCAATCGCCTTAATAGTCTAGCATTAGTTTCGGCCTTATTTATTTCCTAGTCTTCTTTTTCCCTGGTTTGCTAGTGGCCGCAACAACCATGGGCCATATACGGGTCGTAGGATCCATGGGTCTCCTACGGGTTATCGATAAATGGGCCTCCAACAGGGCCATAGAATCGGTGGCCTCGGGCCGTCGGATAAATGGGTCTACATGGGCCGTAAACGGGTGTAATTGGTATCAGCCCAGCACGGTAACGGGCCGTTAACGGGCCGGAGGACAGCAAAGGCTTAATTCTATCACAGGCATAACGGGTCGTTAATGGGCCAGAATATAGGATGGGCTGGAAACGGCGCAACGGGTTAACATGCCAGAAACGGGCTGACTCTTGCCATGGGCCTAATTTGGCCCATTAGGGGAACAGGCCAGTAATGGGCCGGAAGTAATCGAGGGCCGGAAAGGAGCCCAAGAACGTATGGGTCGTCAATAGGCCTAAAGCTAACACGGGCTGGAAACGGCCCATGTGATCACGGGCCGTTAATGGGTACAAAGAAAATTACTGTTCATTATGGGCTAGAGTCATCGTGGGCCTATAAAGGGCCTAAAGATACGAAGGCCTCATATGGGCCGACAGACGTCGTGGGCATACATGGGCCAAAAGTGAAATGGGCTGGTGTCATATTCGATGGCCCACATGACGTTGTTGGGCCGATTTCCTTTAGGGCCTAACGGGTTGTGAGTTACCGGGCCGTAAAATGGGCTATTTGCGAAGAGACCGTTAACAGGCTTTTCATGGGCCAGCCCGTTAACTTTTAACAAGTCAAACGGGCCGTCTTTGTAAGCTAAATGGGCCAGTGGTGGGCCGTGGCACGTGTCGACATATCATAGGAGCCTACCTGACCCACTGACGAGCTGACACGTGTTTCGTCCGGCCAATAAGAATTTTACACATGGAAATTTCCCATTGGTCGGGGCTGTTAACGGGTTATCGGATCCAGAACCCGACCCGATAGCTTAACGACGTTCTGTTATGGTGGATGCCACGTGTCGGTCACCCTTGATGAAAGCACTTTTGTGACGCGTGATTTATCGTCATGGAAGTGGACACTTCTGTGATGATAATTTTGGTAATGTCATGGAACACTTCTACGACAACACAGGTATGACTATCTTGATTCAGTCATAAAATCGTTATGGATGTACATGCATGACAAAAAACGCTACCAAGTGTGACAAACACGTATCATCACGGCAGTGTATTTTTTTTGTAGTGCACACAGGAGGTGGAAAGTATCTACAGTGTACAAGTTTATCTCCTGACATCGTACGACAAAATGCATTTAATGCGCTGCTAATGTGTCCTCTTGCTTTATCGAGGACGGCAAGGAAGCTCATCCCGTCCATCGCCACCTCGCCTGGCTTCAACGCATGTCCAAGCCGACGAGGCATGCAGCGCCACGCTGGCTGGCTGGCTGCTGAGCTGGTGCGGTGGCAGAGTCTTCACGAAGATCTGCATGCCACCACGCAGGTGCTTGACTAGTTGGCCTAGAAGCTGCATGCTGCCACGCAGGCGCTCGCCTAGTTGGCAGGCTGGCCGCCATGTCGGAACGGGCGCGGGGCAGCGAAACCTTGGTAGGTGCGGGTCTGGCCGCGGCCCTGCAGATGTATCCGGCAAGGGTCTTGTCGGGGTCTCGTGGGCGTCCCTGGTTAGGGTCTTGCTGGGGGGCCTTCGTTTTCTGGTTCTCATTTGGATTTGCAGGCCTTCGGTCTTCACAAAGATCTACATGCCACCATGCAGGCACCTACCGAGCCATGGTTCCTGATGTTGTCGATGGTGTTGGAACTCTCAGGCTCAAGGGTGGCGGTCTTGCTGGTGTTGGGCAAGTTGCCCCGGCAAGGGTCTTGCCGGGGCCACATAGGCCGCCCCCGAAAGGCTCTTACCGGGGGAAGCCCACCTTGTCCCTTCGCTCTTCGCGCCTCTGGCTTGAGCGCTACTCTTGTAGTCTTGTTCTTTTCCTCCTTCTGCCCCGTCAAGCATGGCCGCAGGTGTGGCTAGAACTTCCCGTGCACTGATACGTCTCCCTCGTAAGGCGATTGACGCTCTTCTTTTTCCGCAAGAAAGCTAAATTTATGAGACAAATCTAGGCGAAAGATTCACCCCAATCGGAGTTACGGATCTCCGGATATAAAAGAAACGGTGAAGGGGCAGAATCTGGGAACGCAGAGACAGAGAGAGACAGAGAGATAGATCCAATCTCGGAGGCGCTCTCGCCCCTCCCAAGCCATGGGAGCCAAGGACCAGAGGGGAAACCCTTCTCCCATCTAGGGAGGAGGTCAAGGAAGAATAAGAAGAAGAAGGGGGGCTCTCTCCCCCTTGCTTCCGGTGGCGCCGGAGCGCTGCCCGGGGCCATCATCATCACCATGATCTACACCAACACCTCGGCCATCTTCACCAACATCTCCATCACCTTCCCCCCTCTATCTACAGCGGTCCACTCTCCCGCAACCCGCTACCCTCTACTTGAACATGGTGCTTTATGCTTCATATTATCCAATGATGTGTTGCCATCCTATGATGTCTGAGTAGATTTTCGTTGTCCTATTGGTGGTTGATGAATTGCTATGATTAATTTAATTTGCTTATGGTTATGTTGCTGTCCTTTGGTGCCCATCATATGAGCGCACGCGTGGATCACACCATAGGGTTAGTTGTATGTTGATAGGACTATGTATTGGAGGGCAAGAGTGACAGAAGCTTCAACCTAGCATAGAAATTGATGCATACGGGATTGAAGGGGGACCAATATATCTTAATGCTATGGTTGGGTTTTACCTTAATGAACGTTAGTAGTTGTGGATGCTTGCTAATAGTTCCAATCATAATTGCATAGAATTCCAGGTCAGGGATGACATGCTAGCAGTGGCCTCTCCCACATAAAACTTGCTATCGGTCTAGTAAAGTAGTCAATTGCTTAGGGACAATTCCACAACTCCTACCACCACTTTTCCACACTCGCTATATTTACTTTATTGTTTATTTATGTAAACAGCCCCTACTTTTTATTTACGTGCTCTTTACATTCTTGCAAACCTATCCAACAACACCTACAAAGTACTTCTAGTTTCATACTTGTTCTAGTTAAAGCAAACACTAAGCGTGCGTAGAGTCGTATCTGTGGCAGATAGGCCTTGAGAGATTATTTGTTCTACCTTTAGCTCCTTGTTGGGTTCGACACTCTTACTTATCGAAAGAGGCTACAACTATCCCGTATACTTGCGGGTCATCAAGACCTTTTTCTGGCGCCGTTGCCGGGGAGTCATAGCGTGGGGTGAATATTCTCATGTGTGCTTGTTTGCTTTATCACTAAGTAATTTTTATTTTCTGTTCTTAGTTGTTTTCCATCTTTACTTATGGGTAGGAAACGTGAAATACCAAAAAAATTAGTTGTACCTACTGCACCAATGGTTGAAGAACCACTCAAAACTATCACACTACTGAAGCTCTTAACTTGGATCACCTTCGATCCCTTTGTGCTCATGCTGAAACCCCAACTAGCTTAATTGAGGGCAAATCTTTAGATGAGCATGCTTGTTATGTGCGACACCGTATATCTGAAAAATGGAAACTTTTACTGGATCAAATTCATCGTTTGCAATGCTATGCTTGGACTTTATGTGAACTATATGATTTTACTTGTTGTTCTGAAAACCCTAAGAAACACCTTCCCTATCAACGCTTGTCTAGTGATAATGGAATCGTATCTTTGTATGTTAAGGGTGCTTATGAAATTGCTTCTTTGATTGAAAAGTATGATGCTACTCTCTATAAATCTGAAATTTTTGCCATACTTGAATATTGTTATGATAATTATGCTTCTAATGCCTATGTTAAACTATATATTGAGGAATTATCCGCTGTCCAAGAAGAGACTAATATTTTGCAGGAAGCTATGGAAGAAGAAATTGATGAAACTGTGAGCTCATTGGATGAAAAAGATGAGGAGGAGAGCGAAGAAAAAAAAGGAGGAAGAGCGGATTAGCTACCCGTGCCCACCTTCTAATAAGAGTAACTCTTCAACTCATACATTGTTTAATTCCCCTTCATGCTTACCAAAGGATGATTGCTATGATGATTGTTATGATCCCGTTGATTCTCTTGAAATATCCCTTTTTGTTGATGCTTGTGGCCAAGATGCCAATATGAATTATGCTTATGAAGATGAACTTGCTATAGTTCCTTATGTTAAACATGAAATTGTTGCTATTGCACCCAGGCATGATAGTCCAATTATCTTTTTGAATTCTCCCAACTACACTATATCGGAGGAGTTTGTGCTTATTAAGGATTATATTGATGGGTTGCCTTTTACCGTTGCACATGATAATTTTGATGGATATTGTCGGTGTACTAAGGTAGGGGTACCTCAGTACCCCAACTTGTGCACGGGCAGCCCCAGCTCCCCGCAACCAGATCCATCGAATGCTTGCCGGAGACCATCTCCGCTCCACACCAAGCCGTTCAAGAACAAAGTATATAAGATAGAAACTCAAGACCCCGGCAAGAGGAGCTTGCCGGGAAGGCCATTCCAGGCTCAAGGCTACACTACTCCTGCAGATCCCCGGCGAGAGGAGCTCGTCGGGAGGACCAGAAGACCACATCACAGAAGACACGCCTCGGCGCCCCCGCGCTACTGGCGAGACCCGGGCGGCAAGTCACCGAGCCCGACAAGCCCGGGCCCGGCAAGATCAAGGCCCGGCAAGGTGCTTGCCGGAGAGCTATCTACGTGCCGCACTCCAGCTCATTTGCCCACGCGTCGCCTCCGGCCTTTTCCAGAGACGCGTGGCGGGTGGCTGGCTGCATGAAGAATGCGGTGGCACTCATGGTGGTGGCTTGGCCGCCGCCGTGGTGATAAAGAAGACGCAATGGCGGAGCTTTTTGGGCGACGGCGACGGGCATTTAATGCCCTTGTCCCCTCTGTCAAAAGTAGGTAGAAAGCACTTCGTAGCTGCACTGTTGTTCAAGACTGTTCCAACTACCACCCTTTTACGTTTTACCCTCTACCTCACGTTGACACTGTCGGTGACCCTTGCCCTATAAAAGGAGGCCCATGCACAACGAGGGAGGGTTCCAACGATGGGCGATTCTCGCGAGAGGGTTCTGCGACTAGCTACTCTCACGAGGGTTCCACACAACACTCCACCGCTTTGCTCGCATTCTTGAGCAAGATCAAATACAACACAATGCAGCAGAGGGTTTCTGCGACCATCGCGGCCCGAAGCTGGGTAAAATCAGCGCGCGCATCGCCTCGATCCGCTCTCGCGCAGCCTCCGCCCGCATCGAACACACGGGGGCCCGCCCCATAGGTGCCGCGCCACCCATCCGGCGCGACATCTCGGCGCGCCCGGTAGAAGCGTCGAGGTTGTGCGAACCTGATCCGGCGTTCGCGCGCCAACACCCTTCATCAACCTCTCCAGCTTCGTCAGCAGCTTCATCGACAACTGCGTCATGGCCCCGAAGACGAGAGCTTCGAGGGTCGCAGACCCATCTCCGTCTTCCCCGCCGCCGCCGGAGCCGACGGCAGGCGGAGGAGACGCCGGTGGAAGAATGGACACCGGCGAGGGCGCTCGCGGTGCCACCAGATCCAAGGACAGGGCGGAGGACCACGCCTCGGCCTCCGTAGACCCACGTCCATCCCAGCGCACCACAACCCAGCGGCGCCGTGCCACAGAAGATGGTGCCCGCATGCTGGGGCTAGAACATGCCGGGGGCTCGCGGGATGCTCCGGACTGCTGTCCGAGCATGAGCAAAGCGAAAGTGCGGGACAAGACCCTGCTCCTCCTGCCGCTATTAGGAGTCCGAGCACGCCCGTTCCTCGCGCCTTCGCTCCCGCTCCCCTGCGCTCCGCAAGCGTGTCTCCACGAGCGCTACGCGATCGCTGAGAACGCGCCATCGAGCTCTAAGCCCGGCAAGGGCGGCTCTAGTGCTTACTCCGACGAGCGCAGCTCCTCGGAACGCTCTAAGCCCGGCGAAGACAGCTCTAGCGTTCGTTCCGGCAAATGCACCTCCCCGGAGTGCTGCGCCGCCGTCAGGAACGCACCATTGGGCACCTCCAGCGGGTGCGAAGAAACAAGAAAAAGAAAAAGCTAAGTCGCTCGCGCCTCCGTGCAGAGCACTCCTTAATATCATGCTTTTATTCGTTATATCCCTCTCGCATTTGTCGTTTGTGCCCGAAACCTGCACGCTGAGGAGCCTGCTTGTGGATAGCCGCACCTTACTTCGCTCAACACACTCAGCGAGTAAAAGAGCGGCGGCGACCAGCCGCACCCTCGTTTCGTTCGAGTCTGCTCAGCAAGTTAAGCGCGTCGCGAACTAGACACGGCAAGGTTGCTTGCCGGAAGCGACGCCAGCCAGCGGGCTGCTGATGTCCCGTACTCAGCAAGCGCGTTAAGCGCCGGCAAGTTCCCTCGAAGCGTAAGGCGAAAACGCACAAAGGATGCTGGGTAGAGGGTGTAACGTTGCAAGCCTTGCCGTGAGATGCCCTTGGTATGGGAGGCTTGGGCGCAAGAGGAGCCAAGTCGTGGCCCAGTTACGTACTTGTTTTGTTTCCGAGTCCGCTCAACAAACACAAGTGTGCTGCAGCACCCTTATCTTGCTTCCGAGCCACGCTCAGCAAGTTAAGCGTCGTAACTGGCCCGACAAGGTTGCTTGCCGGAGGCGACGCCACCAGCGGGCTGTCCCGCGGTCACTAAGCGTGTCCCCCCCCGGCAAGCTCCCCAAGAGCGTAGAGTACAAACATACGAAGGACAAAGCCCGACATCGCCTTGCTTAGCCAAGATTTATATACGCATACATGTGCATTGAGCAATCGCATATCTACCTCAGCTATTTTCATGGCTAAAATTGCAGCAACAAGGGAGAACCAAAAGACCACGCCAGCGCCTAAGATCCGGCAAGCCCGGGTCGCCGGGAGCTGCGATTGCCAAGGCTCTCCCTCGGCAAGCCAGCCCACTGGGCTGCGAACGCCAAGATTCGTCTCCGCAAGCTAGAGTTGCTGGGGCTGCTATTTCAGATAAGTTTTTCATCCTCGTCATGCATCCTCTCATGGACCGGGAGATGCGGATGCGTCTTTGAACGATCGTGTCTTGTAAAACCAGTGCGTGGAGGAACCGAGTCGCGACCGGATTTGCGTGCTTGGTTTGTTTCGAGTCCGCTCAACAAACCCAAGTGTGCGCTGCACTCTACCTTGCTTCCGAGCCTGCTCAGCAAGATAGACGTCAGAATCGGCCCGACAAGGTTGCTTGCCGGAGTGACACCACCACTGGCTGTCCCATGTCGCTAAGCGTGTTCGCCCCGGCAAGCTCCCCGATAGCGTAAGCACATACAAGGCACGCAGTCAAGTAAAAGACCCAGTCCGGCAAGCTTTCCCCTCTTTTCATTAAAAACATCCAATTTAGTACAAGTCCATGGAGGATGAAAAACATGATAGGGAGGATTACAAGTTCTTAAATGCAGCTAATGCCCGAGGGCTTACAATCTGAAAAGATAAGGTGCCCGTGATCCCTCTCCTGTTTCTCTGTTCAGGAGTTCAGGAGGTAGGTCAAGGAGCCCCCGGCAAGATAGGCTTGCCGGGGAGAGAAGACCCCGGCAAGAAGAGCTTGTCGGGGAAGGGCGAAAGAAACAGCGGAGGAGGCGCGGAGGTGGAGCGCGAGGAGGGTTTTCTGGCGGAGGAAGAAGAAGCAATGAAAGCAATGGAGGGGAACCGCGCCTGCTGCCTCTGTTTTTATGGGGAAGTGGGGCGGGGGCGCGTTCCGCTCTCCTCATTAAGGGACGTGGGCGCGTCCCATCCCACGGCGCCAAGAATCGACGCGTCTGCTGCGGGAAGGCGGCAGAGGCGGAAGCGGATTCGACGCGCCGTAGGCTTCGCGCCGTGCCTTTGTCTTGGGCCTGGCCCAACAGCGCTCGGCACCGTGTATGGCCCAGGCCCGGGGGCTCCTGTCGGTGTACTAAGGTAGGGGTACCTCAGTACCCCAACTTGTGCACGGGCAGCCCCAGCTCCCCGCAACCAGATCCATCGAATGCTTGCCGGAGACCATCTCCGCTCCACACCAAGCCGTTCAAGAACAAAGTATATAAGATAGAAACTCAAGACCCCGGCAAGAGGAGCTTGCCGGGAAGGCCATTCCAGGCTCAAGGCTACACTACTCCTGCAGATCCCCGGCGAGAGGAGCTCGTCGGGAGGACCAGAAGACCACATCACAGAAGACACGCCTCGGCGCCCCACGCGCGCCCTGGCGAGGACCCGGGGGGCGGCAAGTCACCGAGCCCGACAAGCCCCCGGGCCCGGCAAGATCAAGGCCCCGGCAAGGTGCTTGCCGGGAGAGCTATGCTACGTGCCCGCACTCCAGCTCATTTGCCCACGCGTCGCCTCCAGCCTTTTCCAGAGACGCGTGGCGGGTGGCTGTGCTGCATGAAGAATGCGGTGGCACTCCGCGGTGGTGGCTTCGCCGCCGTGGCGAAAAGAAGACGCAATGGCGGGAGCTTTTGGGGCGACGGCGACGGGCATTTAATGCCCTTGTCCCCCTCTGTCAAAAGTAGGTAGAAAGCACTGTAGCTGCACTGTTCCCGCACTGTTCCAACTACCACCCCTTTTACGTTTTTACCCCTCTACCTCACGTTGACACCTGTCGGTGACCCCTTGCCCTATAAAAGGAGGCCCATGCACAACGTAGGGAGGGGTTCCAACGATGGGCGATTCTCGCGAGAGGGTTCTGCGACTAGCTACTCTCACGAGGGTTCCACACAACACTCCACCGTTTTGCTCGCATTCTTGAGCAAGATCAAATACAACACAATGCAGCAGTAGGGTTTTACGCGACCATCGCGGCCCGAAGCTGGGTAAAATCAGCAAGATCGCCTCGATCTGCTCTCCGCGCAGCCTCCGCCCCGTACCGAACACACGAAGGGGCCCCGGCCCCATAGGTGCCGCGCCACCCATCCGGCCGCGACAGATATAATATGATGTGCTTGCTGCTCCTACTTGCAATTATTATGAGAGAGGAACTATATCTCCACCTCTCTATGTTTCCAACACGATAGAATTGCAAGAAACTGCTTATACTATGCATTGGCCTTTACTATGTGTGCATGAATTGTTATTTTATGACATGCCAATGCATAAGAAGAGAGTTAGACTTTGTTGTTGCATGATATATGTTACTTTGTGCTCACTACTAAATTACAAATCATTGTTAATTAAAATTGGCTTTGATATACCATGGGATCCGGGTGGATTCATTACTTGAGCACTATATACCTAGCTTAATGGCTTTAAAGAAAGCGCTGCCAGGGAGACAACCCGGAAGTTTTAGAGAGTCATTTATTTCTGTTGACTGCTTTCATATAGTTTAAAAACAAAAAAAATAAAGAGGGGAACCCTAAAACTATTCAAAAAGGAAAGTGAAAGTGAAAAAGACAAGCATTGTTGAAGTGGGAGCTAGCCTTGGACTTTGTTCATGTTCACGGAAACTTTGTGAATCTTGATTACAGAAATTTTTTAACAAAAATAATTATCCCCTTGTACAATTCCATTGTATTATAAAAATAATGTGCCAAGTTTTGCCTTTAGGATGTTTACAATGCTTGTTGGTTTGTACGGTGCAGGACAGAAACTTTGGCTGTAGTGCGCGATTTTACATTTTTTTCTGGAACGTCAAATCGTTCTGATTCGTTTTGCACTGTCTTTATGTACATTTTTTTTATTTTTCCTAATTTTTGTAGAATTTTTGGGGTAACAGAAGTATGTTGAATGTTTAGATTGCTAAAGACTGTTCTGTTTTTGACAGATTCTGTTTTTGATGCATAGTTTGCTTGTTTTGATGAAACTATCAATTTATATCAGTGGATTAAGCCATGGAAAAGCTTTATTAAAGTAGACACAATGCAAAAACAAAATATGAATTGGTTTGCAACAGTACTTAGAGTGGTGATTTGCTTTATTATACTAACGGATCTTACTGAGTTTTATGTTGAAGTTTTGTGTGGATGAAGTGTCTAATCGAGGAAGTCTCGATATGAGGAAAAGGAAGAGAGGAGAGAGCTCAATCTTGGGGATGCCCGAGGCACCCCAAGTAAATATTCAAGGAGACTCAAGCGTCTAAGCTTCGGAATGCCCCGGAAGGCATCCCCTCTTTCTTCAACAAATATCGGTATGTTTTCGTATTCGTTTCATTCATGCGATATGTGCAAGTCTTGGAGCGCCTTTTGCATTTAGTTTCCATTTTTCTTTTATGCACCATGCTGGTATGAGATAGTCCTTGGTTGATTTATGGAATGCTCATTGCACTTCACTTATATCTTTTGAGTATGGCTTTATAGAATGATTCATGTGCTTCACTTATATCATTTGAAGTTTGGATTGCATGTTTCTCCTTACATAGGAAACCGCCATTTGTAGAATACTCTTTTGCTTCACTTATATTTGTTAGAGCGTGGGCATATCTTTTGTAGAAAGAATTAAACTCTCTTGCTTCACTTATATCTATTTAGAGAGATGACATGAATTGGTCATTCACATGGTTAGTCATAAAATCCTACATAAACTTGTAGATCACTGAATATGATATATTTGATTCCTTGCATTAGTTTTGCGATATAGAGATGATAATATGTGGGAGGTACTAGTAGATGGTTGTGTATTAAGTATGTTGGTGTTAAGGTTTGTGATTCCCGAAGCATGCACGTATGGTCTACTAACTATGTAACCAAATTGGGGCGCATTGTATTTTGATTGTTTATCATTACGTGAAGGTCGGGGGCGCGCGATGGTTAACTCCTACCAACCTCCCCCCTAGGAGCATGTGTGTAGTACATTGTTTCAATGTCTAATAAATTTTTGCAATAAGTATGTGAGTTCTTTATGAGTAATGTTGAGTCCATGGATTATACACACTCTCACCCTTCCATCATTGCTAGCCTCTTCGGTACCGTGCATTGCCCTTTCTCACCTCGAGAGTTGGTGCAAACTTCGCCGGTGCATCCAAACCCCGTGATACGATACACTCTATCACACATAAACCTCCTTATATCTTCCTCAAAACAGCCACCATACCTACCAATCATGGCATTTCCATAGCCATTCCGAGATACATTGCCATGCAACTTCCATCATCATAATATACATGACTTGAGCATTTATTGTCATATTGCTTTGCATGATCGTAAGATAGCTAGCATGATGTTTTCATGGCTTGTCCCTTTTTGTATGTCATTGCTACGCTAGATCGTTGCACATCCCGGTACACCGCCGGAGGCTTTCATATAGAGTCATATCTTTGTTCCAGTATCTAGTTGTAATATTGAGTTGTAAGTAAATAAAAGTGTGATGATCATCATTATAGAGCACTGCCCCATGAAAAAAATTAAAAAATGAAAGGCCAAAGAAGCCTAAATAAAAAAGGGGGCCAAGGAAGCCCACCCAAAAAAAGAAAATGAAAGGGGCAATGTTACTATCCTTTTACCACCCTTGTGCTTCAGAGTAGCACCACGTTCTTCATATAGAGAATCTCCTATGTTGTCACTTTCATATACTAGTGGGAATTTTTCATTATAGAACTTGGCTTGTATATTCCTGATGGGCTACCTCAAATGCCCTAGGTCTTCATGAGCAAGCAAGTTGGATGCACACTCACTTAGTTTTCAGTTTGAGCTTTGATACACTTATAGCTCTTAGTGCATCCGTTGCATGGCAATCCCTACTCCTCGCATTGACATCAATTGATGGGCATCTCCATAGCCCGTTGATTAGCTGCGTCAATGTGAGACTTTCTTCCCTTTTGTCTTGTCCACATAACCTCCACCATCATATTCTATTCCACCCATAGTGCTATATCCATGGCTCACGCTCATGTATTGCGTGATAGTTGAAAAAGTTTGAGAATACTAAAGTATGAAAAATTGCTTGGCTGACACCAGGATAGGCATGAGGGTTACCTTTTGTTAAGAAAAGGGAGCATACAAGACTATATGATTTTGTAGGGATAACGTTCTGGAAGCATTGATATTTTGAAGGACATGATTGTTTGTTGGGATGCCCTAAGTATTATTGTTTTTATGTCAAATGATAGACTATTGCTTTGAATCACTCGTGTCTTAATATTCATGCCATGATTAGATATATGATCAAGATTATGCTAGGTAGCATTCCACATCAAAAATTATCTTTTTTATCATTTACCTACTCGAGGACGAGCAGGAATTAAGCTTGGGGATGCTGATACGTCTCCGTCATATCTATAATTTTTGATTGTTTCATGCCAATATTATTCAACTTCCATATACTTTTGGCAAGTTTTTATACTATTTTTTGGGACTAACATATTGATCCAGTGCCCAGTGCCAGTTCCTGTTTGTTGCATGTTTTATGTTTCGCAGAAACCCAATATCAAACTAAGTCCAAACGGGATAAAAACCGACTAAGAATTGTTTTGGAATATTTGTGATTTTTGAGAGGAAGAATCAACGCGAGACCGTGCCCGATGGGGCCAGGAGACAGGGGGCGCGCCCTAGGGAGGCAGGCGCGCCCTGGACTCTCGTGGGCCCCCCGTAAGGTGGTTGATGCTCTTCTTTTGCCGCAAGAAAAGCTAATTTTATGAGAAAAATCTGGGCAAAAGATTCACCCCAATCAGAGTTACGGATCTCCGGATATAAAAGAAACGGTGAAGGGGCAGAATCTGGGAATGCAGAAACAGATAGACAGAGAGATAGATCCAATCTCGAAGGGGCTCTCGCCCCTCCCAAGCCATGGGAGCCAAGGACCGGAGGGGAAACCCTTCTCCCATCTAGGGAGGAGGTCAAGGAAGAAGAAGAAGAAGGGGGGCTGTCTCCCACTTGCTTCCAGTGGCGCCGGAGCGCTGCCGGGTCCATCATCATCACCACGATCTACACCAACACCTCCGCCATCTTCACCAACATCTCCATCACCTTTCCCCCTCTATCTACATCGGTCCACTCTTCCGCAACCCGCTGTACCCTCTACTTCAACATGGTGCTTTATGCTTCATATTATTATCCAATGATGTGTTGCCATCCTATGATGTTTGAGTAGATTTTCGTTGTCCTATTGGTGGTTGATGAATTGCTATGATTGATTTAATTTGCTTGTGGTTATGTTGCTGTCCTTTGGTGCCCATCATATGAGCGCGCGCGTGGATCACACCATAGGGTTAGTTGTATATTGATAGGACTATGTATTGGATGGCAAGAGTGACAGAAGCTTCAACCTAGCATAGAATCGATGCATACGGATTGAAGGGGGACCAATATATCTTAATGCTATGGTTGGGTTTTACCTTAATGAACATTAGTAGTTGCGGATGCTTGCTAATAGTTCCAATCATAAGTGCATAGAATTCCAAGTAAGGGATGACATGCTAGCAGTGGCCTCTCCCACATAAAACTTGCTATCGGTCTAGTAAAGTAGTCAATTGCTTAGGATCAATTCCGCAACTCCTACCACCACTTTTCCACACTCTCTATATTTACTTTATTGTTTATTTGTCTAAACAGCCCCTACCTTTTATTTACGTGCTCTTTACTTTCTTGCAAACCTATCCAACAACACCTACAAAGTACTTCTAGTTTCATACTTGTTCTAGGTAAAGCGAACACTAAGCATGCGTAGAGTCGTATCTGTGGTAGATAGGGCTTGAGAGAGTATTTGTTCTACCTTTAGCTCCTCGTTGGGTTCGACACTCTTACTTATCGAAAGGGGCTACAACTATCCCGTATACTTGCGGGTCATCATGCACAAGTAAAGGGGTACAGAAGGCCCCTACTTTTGTACACCGACAGGAGCCCCCGGGCATGGGCGAGACATAAGCGCAGAGCGTTGTTGGGCCAGGCCCAGAACGGTGCGCGGGCACGCGTGGAGGAGTTTTAACTGTACTAATCCCTTCGCCAGTTGTGCTTCCCCACGACCCACATTGAGTGCGTGACGTGGGGGTCGTGCGTGGAATGACCGCCGCATGCTCGCGTCATCCTGCCGTGAATAGTAAAGAGGCGGCCCGTGCCTTGCCCATTAGAAAAGGGGAAAGTGCAGGGCCGTTGCTCATTTATTATTCTCGCCTCTCTTAGCCTTGGAACTGTCGTTCCATGTTTCCCACCACGCCCGTCTTTTTCGCCACGTATGCCGCATGCATGGCGCGGGGTAGGTGGTGAACGCACGTGATATGGGAAGGCACGCCATGGCCGATACCCATGCGCCTTTGATTGGCGTGGGGAGGGCGGTTGATGACGTCGGTCGTCGCCAACTTAATGAGCCGGACTTGAAAGGGCTCTTCAGAAGTGTAGAGCCGGTGTCGTGGTGGGCGCACGACAGATGCCAAGGGATGGCTAAAGATAGGAGGAGGCTCGAGGGCACTGCTGGGCTCCAGAGGTGAGGTCGGCATGAGCGAGCGCGGGATGCAAGACATACCCAGGTGCGGGGCTGTCCGGAGAGATAACACCCTTAGTCCTGCCGAGTGTGGTTTATATGTAACAGTACGGAGTCACTCCTGTAGCTGTATGGAGGAAGAAAGAGGTCAAGCCAAGGCTTAGGCTGCTCCCTCTCCTCAGGTGTTGCTTTCTAGACGTGTGAGTGGGTGGATGGGCGTGTGGCATCGCTTGCTTGCCTTGGTGCATGCAGACTCCTGGGGGTTTTATAGGTCAACCCCCCATGGGTACAAGGGTAATGTTACAAGGCCGTAGGGCCGGGTTGTCAGTGTCCAGCAACCCGGTGCTGGGACCTGCCGGGTGCCAGGGCTCGCCAGGTTTGCCGGGCACGGGCCCCATGCGCCTAGGGGCACTTTGTGCCATCTTGTCGGTCGTTAGGGCGTGGCCGAGTCGAGTGGGCTACAGTGACGCTCCATCAGGTTGCCGCTTGCCGGCGTCATGGGTGACGTCGGGTGCACTGTTGCCACGCCAGCCCTGGTCAGCGGGTAGGTGGGGGGCACTTTTGCCTCGTCCGGCTGACCTGAGGCATGGGCGGGCACTGTGGCTTTGGTCATCATTTGGTGGAGACTCGTCCCATCGTACGGATGGGATGGGACGGCCGCTGACCCTTGGCCGGCTTTGGAGAACATGCCAAGGGCGGTGCTTGCTTGTTGGGGAAGTCTTGAGCTTGGTTGTTTGGGCCGAGTCAAGGAGTCTGGTCGGGTTGCAGAGCTCGGCCGGGTCGTAGGGCTTGGCCGGGTTGAGCGACCCAGCCAAGTGCGAGCCGGATTGAGGGGCGATGCTGGCCCCATTATTTTTAAAAAGGATCCGGGTTCCGTTGCCTGCCTGGGGTTCATCCCCCCGACAGACGGCCTTCAGCCTTCCCTGCTTGGCTATGAAAAGGGAATTCAGGAGGAGGAGGAGAGGCATGCTCTCGTGTCTTCCCTTCGTCTCCATTCTCCATCCACTGCCATGCCAAGAGGACGTGGCCGCGGCCGTTCTTCCGTGGAGGCGACTAGGTCCTCCTCCCGCCAGAGAGCCGTGGCGGTTAAGGAAGAGATAGACGCCCATGGCGAAGGCCACACTCGAGGCGGAGGCGCCGGACGGGGCCGCGGTCGGTGAGGCGGTCGAGGCAGAGGCAGGCGCGGAAGGGGGACACCCACATCGTCGCCATCTTCACCACCATCTCCTCCTGCTTCGTTGAGTGGCCATGTCGGGGGACATGGCACTCGAGTTCATCCTGCAGCTGCACGAGCCGCCGCGTAGCCGTCTTCGCCTTCCCTAGGCATTCACGAGGGTGCTAGAGATCGACCAGTCGCCGAGGCTGAGGCTTCACATGAAGGGGTGTTGCAATGGCGACATGTGGGTGAACACAAGGTTCCCCGTCCCTCATGTAATGCTCCTTCGTCGGGGTTGGAAAACCTTTGCACGCGCCCACTGCTTGATGAAGGGGCACGTTCTCCTCTTCAAATTAGTGGAGAGCGGCCTGCTCTCCGTCAAGGTCTTCGGGCGCTCGGGACACAGGTTAGGGTGCTGCGCAGAGAGCTCGACCGATGACAAGAGCTCCTCCCAGAGCGATGGTGACGAGGAGGGGACTAGTGTGGAGGACGACGTGGACGGGTCCGAATAGACGTCGGACGCCCCGTCCCTAGGCAACACCGACAGTAGCACCATCTGCACCTGGCCTTCTCCCTAGCAATACGACTTGCCAGGGGGCGGTTCTTGGCGGTGATTCCTTGAGCCAGCTCCTTGAACTTCTCAGGGCCGTCGCTTCTGGCGGCTAGCGCTGGGAGGCCGGAGAAGACGAAGAAGGCAGTGGCAGGTCGTCAAGTCCTAGTACGATGACGTCGACGCCTTCGTCGCATATTGCCGGCCCGCTGCCTCATCTTTCGGCTTCTCTCCCGGGATCGTCATCACCAGCCCTTTTCCGGGAGGCCGCCGGGATGTTCTCTTGGCGCCATCTACTGCTCGTACCTCGCCTATGCACTCCTTTTGCACTCCTGCTTATCCTGATCCGCTTCCCGAGGAGAGGGCAAGAAAGGGATTATGGGCATCTTATCTTTTATTAGACCTTAAGCCTGCGGGCACCTGTGGAATTTAGACTTTGTAACCTCTTGCTCATGTTTACATTCCGGATGAATTGTACTTGTTTAATCAACGTATTAATGAAAAAGTGTGTTTGCCGGGTTCTTTTGTGCGTGAGCGAGGCCCACACCAAGGAGCGAGTCCTTGTTATTTTAAATAAACAAAGTCGCCCGACAACAAACCTTGCCATCCTCCCACTTTATACCATGACTATACCCACACCCTTGGCGGGGAGCAGGGGTAAAGCGGGATGAGGCCCTTTGCTTGTTTCCCTTCTACTGCAACTACAACCAAATTCCGGCCCGCAAGGGATTTCGGGCACAGGGAGGGAGCATGGTGGAACGGGAACGAACGAAGTTTCATACATTCAAGTTTCATATGGAAACGCATAGCGGGGGGGGGGGAAGCTTATCTAAATTTGCAGCCCCCAGCAACCTCGGCTTGCAGCGGTCGGGGGTGTCGATCTGCCTTCTTTCCTCCAAACGGTTCTGTAGAAACGCCTGTGCAGTCTGTGAACCAAAAAGGATTGGAAGAGACAGAAAAACATGCACTCGACCTCTATGTTAGGGGTTAGTTGCCGCCAAGCACTATCAACCCTACCAGAGAGGGAGACTCAACCTAGCATGCATGCTAATTCTAGGATGCCAGTGCTTCATTTATTTATCTGTTGCTTTGGGTATGCGGCTGGCTTTGTACAAAGGGTCACATGCCTTGTCGACAAGGCTTGTACAAAAAGTGGTCTGCCGGGAGGCCCGGCAACCGCGCCTTATGGGTAAAACTTGCGAAGATGTTCGATATTCCAGGAGTTGCTCACTGGAATTCCATCTTCGGTCTCCAGGCGGAATGCGCCAGGCCTGGTGACTCGTATTACCCAATAAGGGCCTTCCCACTTTGGCATCAACTTGTTGGAATTCTTGGCGGATTGAACTCGCCGAAGAACAAGGTATCCTTACTCAAGGCTTCGGGCATGAACCTTGCGGCTATGGTAGCAGCGCAAGGCTTGCTAGTAGCGAGCAGCTCGCACAGCAGCCCGAAGACGATCTTCCTCAAGGAGCGTCGCATCATCTTGGCGCAACTGCTCTTGCTCAAGCTCATCATAAGCGAGCACTCGAGGTGACCCGTATATGAGTTCCATGGGGAGAGCTGCTTCTGCAACGTATACCAGGGCAAAGGGTGTCTGGCTAGTGGCTCGATTTGGCATTGTTATGATTGACCAAAGAACCATCGGCAACTCATCAATCCAGCGCCTTCCGCACTTGTGTAGCCTGTCAAAAGTTCTGATCCTGAGGCCTCGCAACACCTCTGTGTTTGCCCTCTCAGCCTGGCTGTTACTTCTGGGATGAGCAACAAAAGCAAAACAAACCTTGCCACCGAGGTCTTGGATATACTGCATGAAGGTGCGGCTCGCAAACTGCGTGTCATTGTCGGTGATGACTCTGTTCGGCACACCAAAACAACAGACTAGCCCCTTGAAGAACTTAACAGCTGATTGTGCTGTCACCTTTCTCACCGGTTCCACTTCTGGCCATTTTGTGAACTTGTCGATTGCAATGTATAAGTACTCAAAGCCCCCGACGGCACGGGGGAAGGGGCCCAGTATGTCGAGCCCCCAGACCGAAAATGGCCAGGAAAGAGGAATTGTTTGAAGGGCTTGGGCTGGTTGATGAAGCTTCTTTGAATGGAACTGGCACGCTTCACACTTGGTGACTAGGGCAGTTGCATCCTGGAGAGCGGTGGGCCAGAAGAAACCTTGTCGGAACTCTTTGCCGGCAAGGGCTCTTGACCCTATGTGGGAGCCACATATGCCTCCATGTACCCCTACCTGGCGCGCCAAAGATGTCGGGGAAACGACACCTATGGGATCACATGGAATCCCTACTACGGTTGGCGGGGCACGGGGCTGTGCAAAGAGCGGGTTTAGAAGATCAACACGGGGGAATTTTATCCAGGTTCGGGCCGCAAATGATGCGTAATACCCTAGTCTTGCTTTGGTGTATATTTGGTGTTCTTGAGCTCTTCAACTAGCTGCGGTGCATGCCAAGCCCAAAAAGTCTGAATCCTTCCTTAGTACGCCTTGGGCCTCCTTTTATATGTCAAAGGGGTTGCCACAATGTTACACAGGAGGTGGAAAGTATCTACAGTGTACAACTTTATCTCCTGACATCATAGGACAAAACGCATTCAATGCACTGCCGACGTGTCCTCTTGCTTTATCGGGGACGGCAAGGAAGCTCGTCTTGTCCGTTGCCACCTCGCCTTTCTTTGACGCGTGTCCAAGCCGACGAGGCATGCAGCGCCAGGCTGGCTGGCTGGCTGCTGAGCTGATGCGGTGGCAGAGTCTTCACGGAGATCTGCATGCCACCACACAGGTGCTTGACTAGTTGGACTAGAAGATGCATGCTGCCACGCAGGCGCTCGCCTAGTTGGCGGGCTAGCTGCCACGCCAGAACGGGCGCGGGGCAGCGAAACCTTTGTAGGTGCGGGCCTGGCCGAGGGCCCTGCAGATGTATCCGGCAAGGGTCTTGTCGGGGTCTCGTGGGCGTCCTTGGCAAGGGTCTTGTCAGGGCCCTTCGTCTTCTGGTTCTCATTTAGATTTGCAGGCCTTCGGTCTTCACAAAGATCTAAATGTCACCATGCAGGTGCCTCCCGAGCCTTGGTTCCTAATGTTGTCGATGGTGTTGGAACTCTCAGGCTCAAGGGTGGCGGTCTTGCTGGTGTTGGGCAAGTTGCCCCAGCAAGGGTCTCGCCACGGCCACATAGGCCGCCCTTGGAAAGGCTCTTGCCGGGGGAAGCCCACCTTGTCCCTTCCCTCTTCGCGCCTCTAGCTTGAGCGCTGCTTTGGTAGTCTTGTTCTTTTCCTCCTTCTGCCCTGTTAAGCATGGCCGCAGGTGTGGCTACAACTGCCCGTGCATAACTAAAGGGGTACATAAGGCCCCTACTTTTGTACACTGACAATGTTGTCATCACTATATCCATGTTCTAGATCCGATCTTGCAAGTTATAGTCACCTACTACGTGTTATGATCCGGCAACCCCGGAGTGACAATAGTCGGGACCACTCCTAGTGATGACCGTAGTTTGAGGAGTTCATTTATTCACCATGTGTTAATGCTTTGCTCCGGTTCTCTATTAAAAGGAGGCCTCAATATCCCTTAGTTTCCAATAGGACCTGATACGTCTCCAACGTATCTATAATTTTTTGTTGTTCCATGCTATTATATTACCCCTTTTGGATGTTTATGGGCTTTATTTTACACATTTATATCATTTTTGGGACTAACCTACTAACCGGAGGCCCAGCCCATATTGCTGTTTTTTTGCCTATTTCAGTATTTCGAAGAAAAGGAATATCAAACGGAGTCCAAACGGAATGAAACCTTCGGGAGCGTTATTTTTGGAACAAATGTGATCCGGAGAGCTTGGAGTGCAAGTCAAGAAGCCTCCAAGGGCCCCACGTTATAGGAGGGCGCCCCCCCTGTAGGGCGCGCCCCCTGTCCCATGGGACCCTCGGGCGGCCACCGACGTACTTCTTCCTCCTATATATACCTACGTACCCCGAAAACATCCAGGAGCACCACAAAACACAATTTCCACCGCCGTAACCTTCTGTATCTGCGAGATCCCATCTTAGAGCCCTTGCCGGCACTCTGCCGGAGGGGGAAGCAACCACGGAGGGCCTCTACATCAACATCCTTGCCCCTCCGATGAGTTGTGAGTAGTTTACCATAGACCTACGGGTCCATAGTTATCAGCTAGATGGCTTCTTCTCTCTTTTTTGGATCTCAATACAATGTTCTCCCCCTCTCTTGTGGAGATCTATTCGATGTAATCTCTTTTTGCGGTTTGTTTGTCGAGATCCGATGAATTGTGGGTTTACGATCAAGTTTATCTATGAATAATATTTGAACCTTCTCTGAATTCTTTTATGTATGATTGAGTTATCTTTGCAAGTCTCTTCGAATTATTAGTTTGGTTTGGCCTACTAGATTGATCTTTCTTGCCATGGGAGAAGTGCTTAGCTTTGGGTTCAATCTTCCGGTGTTCTTACCCAGTGACAGAAAGGGTTGCAAGACACGTATTGTATTGTTGCCATCGAGGATAACAAGATGGGGTTTATATCATATTACAGGTGTTTATCCCTCTACATCATGTCATCTTGCTTAATGTGTTACTCTGTTCTTATGAACTTAATACTCTAGATGCAGGCATGAGTCGGTCGATGTGTGGAGTAATAGTAGTAAATGCAGGCAGGAGTCGGTCTACTTGTTATGGACGTGATGCCTATATACATGATCATGCCTAGATAATCTCATAACTATGCGCTTTTCTATCAATTGCTCGACAGTAATTTGTTCACCCACCGTAATACTTATGCTATCTTGAGAGAAGCCTCTAGTAAAACCTATGGCCCCCGGGTCTATCTCTTATCATATTTTTCTTTCAATCTACTTTTATTTTCTTCTTTACTTTTTGCATCTATATTATAAAATACTATAAATATGTTTATCTTAGCATACTATCTTTATTAGATCTCACTTTCGCAAGTGGCCGTCAAGGGATTGACAACCCCTTTATTGCGTTGGTTGCGAGTTCTCAGTTTGTTTGTGTAGGTGCGTGGGACTTTTGAGGAGCCTCCTACTGGATTGATGCCTTGGTTCTCAAAACTGAGGAAAATACTTACGCTACACTTTGCTGCATCACCCTCTCCTCTTCGAGGAAAACCAACGCAAGCTCAAGACATAGCAAGAAGGATTTCTGGCGCCGTTGCCAGGGAGTTCTTCGCTCAAGTCAAGACATACTAAGTACCCATCACAAACCCATCTCCCTCGCATTTACATTATTTGCCATTTGCCTCTCGTTTTCCTCTCCCCTACTTCACCCTTGCTGTTTTATTCGCCCTCTCTTTCCCAATCTCCTCCTCTCTTTTCGCTTGCCTTTTTAGGTTTGCTCGTGTGTTAGTTCGTTTACCTTGTCGTCATGGCTAGTCCTCCTATCTTTATTCTCACTCCCGAACAAGAAATTCACAATTTTAAGCAAAGGGAGAGAGAAGGTTTAAAAGATGCTTGGCATAGAATTTGCAATGCCCAATATAAAGCTACTTGGAAGCTTGCTACTTCCGTTCTTCTCCGCAATTTTTATGTAGGCATTAATCCTTGGAATAGATGTGCTCTCGATATTGCTACCGGAGGTGATTTTATTAGTAGCCATACTTTTGATGCCTATAATGCTATGTTAGATTTGTTTGGCCCACCACCTCTTTTGGTTAATGGAACGGTTTTAACTCTAGAACATGTGATGCAACGGCTTGATATTATTGAAAATAAAATTGCCATTGCTGAGTTGATTGAAAATTTGGATATAAAGATTCATAATCACATTACCCAATTTGGATCTAGGGTTGGAGTTACTTTGAAAAATCTTAAGGAAAAAGAACCTATAGTCAATGAAAAAATAGATCTAGACTCTTCTAGAATCAGTAAACTTGAGGATATCATTACAAACTTGGGTTCCGCATTTCCCCCCATGAAAAACACTCCAAAACCCCCTACTAAAATTTCCAAGTTTATTTATGTTCCTAAAAATAAGGGTGAATCTTCTAGTAAGGGAGATGCGGATCTCAAATCCATAAGTGTTCTTCCCAATTGCCTCTCTATCGTTAAGGAACCTTTTGCTACCAATGAATTTCTTGAATTTTTGCCTAAAAGTGTAGCCATTGCTAAAAGGGAAGGAATCCCTAGAGATCACAAGCGCTCTATTGATGAATTTAGTGCCAAAGATGGCACTCGCTAGATCTATCTTTGCTTTTTGTGCCTAGCTAGGGGCGTTAAACAATAGCGCTAGTTGGGAGGCAACCCAATTTTTCTTTATGTTTTTTGTTTTTGCTCCTGTTTAGTAATAAATCTTGCATCTACCTTCTGGTTAGATGTGTTTTTATCTTTTAGTTAGTGTTTGTGCCAAGTAGAACCTATAGGATAACCTACGACGATAGTTGATTTGATTCTGCTAAAAAAACAGAAACTTTGCACGCACGAATATAATTTTGTTAATTCACAAGAACGTGATTTTGCGTTGATTATTTTTGCTTCTGTTCAATAAACAAATTTTCCAGGACTTCCTATTTTGGTAGAATTTTTAGAGTTCCATAAGTTTGCGTTAGTTACAGATTGCTACAGACTGTTCTGTTTTTGACAGATTCTGTTTTTCGTGTGTTGTTTGCTTATTTCAATGCATCTATGGCTAGTAATTCAGTATATGAACCATAAAGAAGTTGGAACGAAGTAGGTTTAACACCAAAATAAATAAATAATGAGTTCATTGCAGTACCTTATGTGGTGGTTTTGTTTTCTTTCACTAACGGAGCTTATAAGATTTCCTGTTGAGTTTTGTGTTGTGAAGTTTTCAAGTTTTGGGTAAAGCTTTTATGAGTTATGGAATAAGGAGTGGCAAGAGCCTAAGCTTGGGGATGCTTATGGCACCCCAAGGTATTCAAGAATATCCAAAAGCCTAAGCTTGGGGATGCCCCGGGAAGGCATCCCCTCTTTCGTCTTCGTTCATTGGTAACTTTACTTGGAGCTATATTTTTATTCGCTACATGATATGTGTTTTGCTTGGAGCGTAGTGTATTATATTAGTCTTTGCTTTTTAGTTTACCACAATAATCCTTGCTGTACACACCTTTTGGGAGAAGCCTATTTGATTAGAATTTGCTAGAATACTCTATGTGCTTCACTTATATCTTTTGAGCTTGATAGTTTTTGCTCTAGTACTTCACTTATATCTTTTAGAGCACGATGATGTCTTAATTTTGAAGAAATTGCTAGTCTCTAATGCTTCACTTATATTATTTTGAGAGTCTTTTATAACAGAATGGTATTTGCTATTATCATAAAGTTGGTCCTAGAATGATGAGCATCCAAGTTGGGTATAATAAAAACTATCGTAGAAAGTGAATTGGAGGCTATGATCAATTTGATGCTTGATAATTGTTATGAGATATGGAGGTAGTGATATTAAAGTCATGCTAGTTGGGTGATTATGAATTTAAAGAATGCTTGTGTTAAAGCTTGTGATTCCCGTAGCATGCACGTATGGTGAATCGCTTTGTGATGAAGTTGGAGCACAATTTTATTTATTGATTGTCTTCCTTATGAGTGGCGGTCGGGGACGAGCGATGGTCTTTTCCTACCAATCTATCCCCCTAGGAGCATGCGCGTAGTACTTTGGTTTATGATGACTTCTAAATTTTTGCAACAAGTATATGAGTTCCTTTGATTAATGTTGAGTCCATGGATTATACGCACTCTTTCACCCTTCCACCATTGCTAGCCTCTCTTGTATCGTGCAATTTTCGCCGGTACCTTACACCTACCATTTACCTTCCTCAAAACAGCCACCATACCACCTATTATGGCATTTCCATAGCCATTCCGAGATATATTGCCATGCAACTTTCCACCGTTCCGTTCATATGACACACATCACTTTTGTCATATTGCTTTTTCCATGATCATGTAGTTGACATCGTATTTGTGGCAAGGCCACCTTCATAATTTTCATACATGTCGCTCTTGATTCATCACATATCCCGATACACCGCCGGAGGCACTCATATAGAGTCATATCTTGTTCTAGCTTTGAGTTGTAAATCCGTAAAAGTGTGATGATCTTCATTATTAGAGCATTGTCCTAGTGAGGAAAGGATGATGAAGACTATGATTCCCCCACAAGTCAGGATGAGACTTTAGACTTTACAAAAAGAAAAAAATAAAAGGAAAAAAGAGAGAAAGGCCAAAAAGAAAAAAGGGGATAGGCCAAAGAAGAAAAAAAAGGAAAATAAAGAAGAAAAAATAATAAAAAAATGAGAGAAAAAGAGAGAAGGGACAATGCTACTATCTCTTTTTCCACACTTGTGCTTCAAAATAGCACCATGATCTTCATGATAGAGAGTCTCATATGTTGTCACTTTCATATACTAGTGGGAATTTTTCATTATAGAACTTGGCTTGTATATTCCAATGATGGGCTTCCTCAAAAGTGCCCTAGGTCTTTGTGAGCAAGCAAGTTGGGTGCACCCCACTTAGTTTCTTTTGTTGAGCTTTCATATATTTATAGCTCTAGTGCATCCGTTGCATGGCAATCCCTACTCACTCACATTGATATCTATTAATGGGCATCTCCATAGCCCGTTGATACGCCTAGTTGATGTGAGACTATCTTCTCCTTTTTGTCTTCTCCACAACCACCATTCTTATTCCATATATAGTGTTATGTCCATGGCTCACGGTCATGTATTGCGTGAAAGTTGAAAAAGTTTGAGATTATTAAAGTATGAAACAATTGCTTGGCTTGTCATCGGGGTTGTGCATGATTAAATACTTTGTGTGATGAAGATAGAGCATAGCCAGACTATATGATTTTGTAGGGATAACTTTCTTTAGCCATGTTATTTTTAGAAGACATGATTACTTTGATTAGTATGCTTGAAGTATTACTATTTCTTATGTCAATATGAACTTTTATTTTGTATTCATTTGGATCTGAACATTCATGCCACAATAAAGAAAATTACATTATGAATTATGCTAGGTAGCATTCCACATCAAAAATTTCTTTTTTATCATTTACCTACTCGAGGATGAGTAGGAATTGAGCTTGGGGATGATTGATACGTCTCCGACGTATCTATAATTTTTTATTGTTCCATGCTATTATATTACCCCTTTTGGATGTTTATGGGCTTTATTTTACACATTTATATCATTTTTTGGGACTAACCTACTAACTGGAGGCCCAGCCCATATTGCTGTTTTTTTTGCCTATTTCAGTATTTCGAAGAAAAGGAATATCAAACGGAGTCGAAACGGAACGAAACCTTCGGGAGCATTATTTTTGGAACAAATCTGATCCGGAGAGCTTGGAGTGCAAGTCAGGAAGCCTCCAAGGGGCCCACGAGATAGGAGGGCGCGCCCCCTGTCTCGTGGGCCCCTCGGGCGGCCACTGATGTACTTCTTCCTCCTATATATACCTACGTACCCCGAAAACATCCAGGAGCACCACGAAACACAATTTCCATCGCCGTAACCTTCTGTATGCGCGAGATCCCATCTTGGAGCCCTTGCCGGCACTCTGCCGGAGGGGGAAGCAACCACGGAGGGCCTCTACATCAACATCCTTGCCCCTCTGATGAGTTGTGAGTAGTTTACCACAGACCTACGGGTCCATAGTTATTAGCTAGATGGCTTCTTCTCTCTCTTTTGGATCTCAATACAATGTTCTCCCCCTCTCTTGTGGAGATCTATTCGATGTAATCTCTTTTTGCGGTGTGTTTGTCGAGATCCGATGAATTGTGGGTTTATGATCAAGTTTATGTATGAATAATATTTGAATCTTCTCTAAATTCTTTTATGTATGATTGAGTTATCTTTGCAAGTCTCTTCGAATTATCAGTTTGGTTTGGCCTACTAGATTGATCTTTCTTGCCATGGGAGAAGTGGTTAGCTTTGGGTTCAATCTTGCGGTGTTCTTACCAAAGGATGTAAAGGGTTGCAAGACACGTATTGTATTGTTGCCATCGAGGATAACAAGATGGGGTTTATATCATATTGCATGTGTTTATCCCTCTACATCATGTCATCTTGCTTAATGTGTTACTCTGTTCTTATGAACTTAATACTCTAGATGCAGGCAGGAGTCGGTCGATGTGTGGAGTAATAGTAGTAGATGCAGGCAGGAGTCGGTCTACTTGTTATGGACGTGATGCCTATATACATGATCATGCCTAGATAATCTCATAACTATGCGCTTTTCTATCAATTGCTCGACAGTAATTTGTTCACCCACCGTAATACTTATGCTATCTTGAGAGAAGCCTCTAGTGAAACCTATGGCCCCCGGGTCTATCTCTTATCATATTTGTTTTCAATCTACTTTTATTTGCTTCTTTACTTTTTGCATCTATATTATAAAATACCAAAAATATATTTATCTTATCATACTATCTTTATTAGATCTCACTTTCGCAAGTGGCCGTGAAGGGATTGACAACCCCTTTATTGCGTTGGTTGCGAGTTCTCAGTTTGTTTGTGTAGGTGCGTGGGACTTTTGAGGAGCCTCCTACTGGATTGATACCTTGGTTCTCAAAACTGAGGGAAATACTGACGCTACAATTTGCTGCATCACCCTCTCCTCTTCGAGGAAAACCAACGCAAGCTCAAGACGTAGCAGGACCCCGCTGCCACGGGAGGGTAGGACAAAAGATGTCATGCAAGTTCTTTCCATAAGCACGTATGAGCTACTGCCATATCGCCCTAGGTTATAACTGTCTCATGATGAATATCATCCAACGAGTCACTGATCCAATACCTATGAATTTACCTCATATTGTTCTTGCTAAGTTACTACTATTATCATCACCGTTACACTTGCTACAAAATTATTGCTATCACTGTTACTGTTACCGTTACTGCTACCACTATTATCAAAACTATCATACTACTTTGCTACTGATCACTTTGCTGCAGATAATTAATCTCCAGGTGTGGTTGAATTGACAACTCAGCTGCTAATACCTTCAAATATTCTTTGGCTCCTCTTGTGTTGAATCTAGAAATTTGGGTTGAATACTCTACCCTTGAAAACTGTTGCGATCCCCTATACTTGTGAGTTATCAAGACCTTTTTCTGGCGCCGTTGTCGGGGAGCATAGCTATATTTGTTGAGTCACTTGGGATTATTATCAATTTATCACTATGAAGAATCTGAAGGATGCTAAGACTACTATTTTCCCCTCAAAGACGAGGGGAGGTAAGGAACTGCCATCCATTTCTGCTTTAGATTCACCTTCTGTTATAAGTAAACTTGCAACACGACCACATGCTATCAATTCTAATATGTCGCAAGTTATTGATGATGCTACTTCTACTATGGATGATGCTTATGATGATGCTAGTACCTTGCTTGATAATGATGATGTGCCATTTGGTGAATTTCTTGATGAACAAATTACTAGAGTAATACAACATGATGTTGTTGAATCTGATGATGAGCTTGAAACTGAAACCCCTAAAACACCTGCTAGGACTAGCCTTCCTAGATATGAATTGCCTGAGGTACCGGAAGGTTATGTTATGAATGAGGAGACAACTAGAGATATTCTTGCTTGTAAGGATAGAGATGATCTAGAGAAATTACTATGCATGTATAAAGAAAAATCTCTGAATGCTAGAATGAAATATGATCCTAAGTTTTCTACTTCACCTATTTTTATTGATGATAAGGATTATGAATTCTCTGTCGACCCAGAGTTAATTACTTTGGTTGAATCTGATGGTTTCCATGGTTACGAAACTGACACTGTTGTGGCACATCTTGCTAAGTTGAATGATATAGCCACCCTTTTTACTCATGATGAGAAAACTCACTACTTTATTCTCAAACTATTTCCTTTCTCATTAAAGGGTGATGCTATAGCTTGGTACAATACTCTTACTATTGGTTTTGTGCGTAGTCCCCAGGATATGATTTATTACTTCTCTGAAAAATATTTTCCTGCTAATAAGAAACAAGCTGCTTTGCAGGAAATATTTAACTTTGTGCAAACTAAAGAAGAGAGTCTCCCACAAGCTTGGGGGAGGCTTTGCTAGTTACTTAATGCTTTGCCTCATCATCCTCTTAAGAAAAATGAAATACTTGATATCTTCTATAATGGACTAACTGATGCTTCTAGAGACTTCCTAGATAGTTGTGCTGGTTGTGTTTTTAGGGAACGAACTATTGGGCAAGCTGAAAAATTATTGAATAATATATTGAAAATTTATTATGATTGGACTCTTCCTGGACCGTCGTCTAAACCCACTCCAAAGAAGAGGGGTAAATTATATATCAGTCCTGAAGATATGCAAGAGGCAAAGAAATCTATGAAGGAAAAAGGTATTAAACCTGAGAATGTTAAAAAGTTACCTCCAATTGAAGAAATACATGGGCTTAATGCACCACCACTGCCTAAGGTGGTAGAGGTAAATTATCTAATGAAGTTTAATGATAATGACAATCCTCACAATATGCACCCTAGCCAATGCCTTTATGAGTTTGAAAACTACATTAGAAAACAAGATCACTTATATGCAAATGTTGTGAAACAATTGAAATACAATTCTGATATGATTGCTCGCTTGAGTGACTTGTTATTTAGAATCTCAAACAATGTTAGAGATGTTGGAAAGCATGCTTCTATGGTTCAAACCTAGTTACAACAAGGTGCTAAATTTCAAAGAGAATTGCTTGATGAAATGAATAATAATAATATACATGACTTTGTTGTTAGAGTTGCAACTAGAGGAGGTAAAATGACTCATGAACCACTTTATCCTGAGGGACACCCAAAAAGAATTGAACAAGACTCACAAAGAAATAACACTAGTTCACCTAGTCCTTCTAAAAAGAACAGGAAGAAGAAAAATGATAGGACTTTGCATGCTTCATGTGAACCTGAAATACAGAAACCTCCTGATAATGATAATGGAACTTCTATCTTAGATGTTGAAACTCAGTCGAGTAATGAACATCCACCTAGTGATAATGAAAAAGAAAATGCTGGTGTTCATGAAGATGCTCAACCAAATGAAAAAGAACCAGATAATAATGTTGAGATAGAACCACCAGTTGATCTTGACAACTCACAACCTAAGAATAAAAGATATGATAAAAGAGACTTTGTGGCTAGAAAACACAGTAAAGAAAGAGAACCGTGGTTTCAAAAACCTATGACTTTTCCACCTAAGCCAACTAAAAAGAAAGATGATGAAGAATTTGAACGCTTTGCTGAAATGCTGAGGCCAGCCTTTTTGCGTACTCGCTTGACTGATATCTTGAAAATGCTTCCTTATGCAAAGTATATGAAGGACATCATCACTAATAAGAGAAAAGTACCGGAATCTGAAATCTCAACTATGCTTGCTAATTATACTTTTAAAGATGGAGTACCTAAAAAACATGGAGATCCAGGAATACCAACTATACCTTGCTCTATCAAAAAGAATTATGTGAAAATTGCTTTGTGTGATTTAGGAGTTGGTGTTAGTGTTATGCCTGTCTCTTTATATAAAAGACTTGCCTTGAATAAACTCACACCTACTGAAATATCTTTGCAAATGGCTGACAAATCAACTGCCATACCTATTGGTATCTGTGAGGATGTGCCCGTTGTTGTTGCTAATGTTACTATTTTGACTGACTTTGTTATACTTGAGATGCTCGAGGACGACAACATGTCGATTATCCTTGGTAGACCATTCTTGAATACTGCAGTGGTTGTTATTGATTGCAATAAAATCAAGGTCACTTTTCATATTAATGGTAATGAGCATACGGTGCACTTTCCGAAGAGACAATTTCAAGTGAATGGTATTAATGTTATAGAAAAATGTCTGACAATCACTATTGGAAGTTTTCAAACACCTCTACCTACTATCAAAAATAAATATGAAATGCTTATTGTTGGGGACATTGATATCCCCAATGAGGTAACTAGTGATTTATGAAAGTTCTTCGGTTTCATGCTAATCGAAAGTGGTTGTTAATAAGACCTGATCAACCTTATTAATGAATCATTTTTGAGTGGTATGAAGTTGATGAATTTAGTAAGCACCACCTTATGTTCCTACCTTTCGTTTTCTGTTTTTATTAGTTAAATAAAATAAAATACCATGTTTTGTCTGTTTTCTGAATTTCCCGTGCAATAAAAAAATGACCAAAAAATAAAAGTTCTCAGAATGCTCTGAAAATTTAATATGATTTTTTTTTCTGAATATTTAAAAATTTCTGGTGCAAATAGTATTAGAGGGAGGTGCACCAGGTGGGCACAACCCACCTGGGCGTGCCAGGACCTCCTAGCGTGCCCTAGTGGGTTGTGGTCCCCACGTGGGCTCCCTCTCTTATCTCTTCACACCACATCATCACTTACCTCCAGAAAAAAATCTCCATTGCTCTCTCTCCCGTGTTCTTGCTCTCAAATACACGGATTTCAATCTCTTTGCTCGAAGCTCCGTTTCCGAAACTGTTTCGGGGGATTATTGCTTGGTATGTGACTCCACCGTTTGTCCAATTAGTTTTTCTTTTAGTGGTTTATATTTTGAATAATTAGCTACTCTTGGTGCTGCTATAGATGAGCTTGCATGTTAAATTCTTAGAGTTCTAAGTAGTTTGAATGCTTGCTATGGCCTCTATGTATCCCTATGAGTAGTTGGTATCGATTTTGTGAAGTTTTGTTGAGAAAAATTTGTGGACTAAAAATTTCAGAATTTTTGTTCATAGGAAAAGCATGAATATCTTTAGGAAGTTTCCTTCTTAGAAGAACTCCAAGGGTGTTATTGGGGAATCGTATGACAGTGATCTCCATCCTCAGAGGTTGGCGGAGGTGCGGCCATGCGAATGGCCGCACATCCAGTTCATGGAAGAGGCTAGAATCCTTCAAGAGTTCACACAATATGCTGTTGATGTCTACTACGCAACCTTCTTCTTGTAGACGTTGTTGGGCCTCCAAGTGCAGAGGTTTGTAGGACAGTAGCAAGTTTCCCTCAAGTGGATGACCTAAGGTTTATCAATCCATGGGAGGCGTAGGATGAAATGGTCTCTCTCAAGCAACCCTGCAACCAAGTAACTAAGAGTCTCTTGTATCTGCAACACACCCAATACAATGGTAAGTTGTATATGTGCACTAGTTCGGCGAAGGGATGGTGATATACAAGTGCAATATGGATGGTAGATATAGGTTTTTGTAATCTGAAAATATAAAATCAGCAAGGTAGCAAGTGATAAAAGTGAGCACAAATGGTATTGCAATGCGTTGAAACAAGGCCTAGGGTTCATACTTTCACTAGTGCAAGTTCTCTCAAAAATAATAACATAATTGGATCATATAACTATCCCTCAACATGCAACAAAGAGTCACTCCAAAGTCACTAATAGCGGAGAACAAACGAAGAGATTATTGTAGGGTACGAAACCAGCTCAAAGTTATTCTTTCTGATCGATCTATTCAAGAGTTCATACTAGAATAACACCTTAAGACACAAATCAACCAAAACCCTAACGTCACCTAGATAATCCAATGTCACCTCAAGTAATCCATGGGTATGATTATACGATATGCATCACACAATCTTAGATTCATCTATTCAACCAACACAAAGAATTTCAAAGAGTGCCCCAAAGTTTCTACCGGAGAGTCAAGACGAAAACGTGTGCCAACCCCTATGCATAGATTCCCAAGGTCACGGAACCCGCAAGTTTATCACCAAAACATACATCAAGTGAATCAATAGAATACCCCATTGTTACCACGGGTATCCCACACAAGACATACATCAAGTGTTCTCAAATCCTTAAAGACTCAATCCGATAAGATAACTTCAAAGGGAAAACTCAATCCATTACAAGAGAGTAGAGGGGGAGAAACATCATAAGATCCAACTATAGTAGCAAAGCTCGCGATACATCAAGGTCATGCCAAATCAAGAACACAAGAGAGAGAGAGAGAGAGAGAGAGAGAGAGAGAGAGAGAGATCAAACACATAGCTACTGGTACATACCCTCAGCCCCGAGGTTGAACTACTCCCTTCTCATCATGGAGAGCACCGAGATGATGAAGATGGCCACCGGTGATGGATCCCCCCTCCGGCAGGGTGCCGGAACAAGGTCCCAGTTGGTTTTTGGTGGCTACAGAGGCTTGCGGTGGCGGAACTCCTAATATAGCTTTCTTTTCGGGAGTTCCTATATTTATAGGGATTTCTGGCGTCGGGAACAAGTCAAGGGGGTCTCCGAGGCGGCCACGGGGTAGGGGGGCGCGCCCGGGGGAAGGGTGCGCCCCACCCTTGTGGGTGCCTCGGGACTCTTCTAGTCCATCTCCGATACTCTGTGGGCTTCTTCTGGTCCAAAAATAATCTCCGTGAAATTTCAGGTCAATTGGACTCCGTTTGCTTTTCCTTTTCTGCGATACTCAAAAACAAGGAAAAAACAGAAACTGGCACTGGGCTTTGGGTTAATAGGTTAGTCCCAAAAATAATATAAAATAGCATATAAATGCATATAAAACATCCTAGATGGATAATATAATAGCATGGAACAATCAAAATTTATAGATACGTTGGAGACATATCAAGCATCCCCAAGCTTTATTCCTGCTCGTCCTCAAGTTGGTAAATGATAAAAACAGAAATTTTGATGTGGAATGCTACCTAACATAATTATAAATGTAATTTTCTTTACTGTGGCAACAATATTCAGATCCACAAGATTCAAGACAAAATTTTAATATTGACATAAAAATAATAATACTTCAAGCATACTAACCAAGCAATTATGTCTACTCAAAATAACATAGCCAAAGAAAGCTCATCCCTACAAAATCATATAGTTTGGCCATGCTTCATTTTCGTCACACAAAATGCTCCCATCATGCACAACCCCAATGACAAGCCAAGCAATTGTTTCATACTTTAGTATTCTCAAACTTTTTCCACTTTCACGCAATATATGAGCGCGAGCCATGGACATGGCACTATAGGTGGAACAAAATATGATGATGGAGGTTCTAGTGGAGAAGACAAAAAGGGAGAAAGTCTCACATCAACGCGGCTAATCAACGGGCTATGGAGATGCCCATCAATTGACGTCAATGCGAGGAGTAGGGATTGCCATGCAACGGATGCACTAGAGCTACAAATGTATGAAAGCTCAACAAAAGAAACTAAGTGGGTGTGCATCCAACTTGATTTCTCACGAAGACCTAGGGAATTTTGAGGAAGCCCATTGTTGGAATATACAAGCCAAGTTCTGTAATGAAAAATTCCCACTAGTATATGAAAGTGACAACATAAGAGACTCTCTATCATGAAGATCATGGTGCTACTTTGAAGCACAAGTGTGGAGAAAGGATACTAGCATTGTCCCCTTTTTTCGGGGGGGGGGGGGGGCTTCCTTCTTTTATTTGGCCTTTCTTTTTTTATTTGGCCTTTCTCTTCTTTTTTTCTAGACAATGCTCTAATAATGATGATCATCACACTTCTATTTATTTACAACTCAATGATTACAACTCGATACTAGAACAAAATATGACTCTATACGAGTGCCTCCGGCGGTGTACCCGGATGGGCAATGGATCAAGAGTGACATGTATGAAAAATTATGCATGGTGGCCTTGCCACAAATACGATGTCAACTACATGATCATGCAAGGCAATATGACAATGATGAAGCGTGGCATAATAAACGGAACGGTGGAAAGTTGCATGGAAACATATCTCGGAATGGCTATGGAAATGCCATAATAGGTAGGTATGGTGGCTGTTTTGAGGAAGATATAAGGAGGTTTATGTGTGATAGAGCGTATCATATCATGGGGTTTGGATGCACTGGCAAAGTTTTCACCAACTCTCGAGGTGAGAAAGGGCAATGCATGGTACCGAAGAGGCTAGCAATGATGGAAGGGTGAGAGTGTGTATAATCCATGGACTCAACATTAGTCATAAAGAGCTCACATTCTTATTGCAAAAATCTACAAGTCATCAAAACCAAACACTATGCGCATGCTCCTAGGGGGATAGATTGGTAGGAAAAGACCATCGCTCGTCCCCGACCGCCACTCATAAGGAAGGCAATCAAAGAACACCTCATGCTTCAAATTTGTCACACAACTGTTACCATACGTGCATGCTACGAGACTTGCAAACCTCAATACAAGTATTTCTCAATTTCAAAATTACTCAACTAGCACAACTCTAATATCACCATCTTTATATCTCAAAACAATCATCAAGCATCAAACTTCACATAGTATTCAATGCACTTTATATGAAAGTTTTTATTATACCCATCCTGGATACCTATCATATTAGGACTGGTTTCATAACCAAAGCAAATTACCGTGCTGTTTAGGACTCTCAAAATAATATAAGTAAAGCATTAGAGTTCATCTATTTCTTCAAAATAAGACCACCACCGTGCTCTAAAAGGATATAAGTGAAGCACTAGGGCAAATGACAAACTACTAAGATATAATTGAAGATCAATGAGTAGTTGAATAATTATGTAACTATGTGAAGACTCTCTAACATTTAAGAATTCCAAATCTTGGGTACTTTATTCAAACAGAAAGCAAAACTACATAAAATAAAATGACGCTCCAAGCAAAACACATATCATGTGGTGAATAAAAATATAGCGTCAAGTAAAGTTACCGATAGACGAAGACGAAAGAGGGGGTGCCATACGGGGCATCCCCAAGCTTAGGCTTTTGGTTGTCCTTGAATTTTACCTTGGGGTGCCTTGGGCATCCCCAAGCTTAGTCTCTTGCCACTGCTTATTCCATAGTCCATCGAATCTTTACCCAAAACTTGAAAACTTCACAACACAAAACTTAAAAGAAAACTCGTAAGCTCTGTTAGTATAAGAAAATAAATAACCACTTAGGTAGTGTTGTGAACTCATTCTAAATTCATATTGGTGTAATATCTACTGTATTCCAACTTCTCTATATTTCATACCCTCCGATACTACTCAAAGATTCATCAAAATAAGCAAACAACACATAGAAAACAGAATCTGTCAAAAACAGAACAGTCTCTAGTAATCTGTACCATTCGAATATTTCTGTAACTCCAAAAATTATGAAATAAATTGGTGGACGTGAGGAATTTGTCTATTAATCATCTTCAAAAAGATTCAACCTAAAAGCACCCTTCAGTAAACAATGGCAGCTAATCTCGTGAGCGCAAAAGTTTCTGTTTTTTACAGCAAGATCTCAAAGACTTCACCCAAGTCTTCCCAAAGGTTCTACTTGGCACAAACACTAATTAAAACATAAAACCACATCTAAACAGAGTATAAATGAATTATTTATTACTAAACAGGAGCAAAAGGCAAAGAACAAAAATAAAATTGGGTTGTCTCCCAACAAGCGCTAACGTTTAACGCCCCTAGCTAGGCATGATGATTTCAATGATGCTCACATAAAATATAAGAATTGAAACAGAAATAGAGCATCATGAAGAGTATGACTAGCACATTTAAGTCTAAACCACTCCCTGTGCATAGGGATTTTGTGAGCAAACAACTTATGGGAACAATAATCAACTAGCATAGGATGGCAAAACAAGCATAACTTTAAAATTTTAAGCACATAGAGAGGAAACTTTATATTATTGCAATTCCTACAAGCGTATATTCCTCCCTCATAATAATTTTTAGTGGCATCATGAATGAATTCAACAATATAATTATCACATAAAGCATTCTTTTCATGATCTACAAGCATAGAAATTTTACTACTCTCCACATAAGCAAATTTATTCTCATGAATAGTAGTGGGAGCAAACTCAACGAAATAACTATCATGTGATACTTTATTCACATAATCAGTTTGAGCATTTAAATCATGATGACAAGTTTCATGGATATCATTACTCTTTATATCATACAAGTCATCACAATAATCACCATAGATAGCAACTTTGTTCTCATAATCAATTGGAACCTCTTCTGAAATAGTGGATTCATCACTAAATAAAGTCATGACCTCTCCAAGTCCACTTTCATAATTATCACAATAAGATTCAACACCCTCCAAAATAGTGGGATCATTACTTCATAAAGTTGACACTCTTCCAAACCCACTTTCATCAATATAATCATCATAAATAGGAGGATTGCTTTCATCATAATAAATATTCTCATCAAAACTTGGGGGACTAAACATATCATCTTCATCAAACATAGCATCCCCAAGATTGTGGCTTTGCATATCATTAGCATCGTGGGTATTCAAAGAATTCATAGTAACAACATTGCACTCATGCTCATTATTCACATATTTTATGCCAAGCATTCTATGTAATTCTTCTTCTAGTACGTAAGCACAATTTTCCTTCCCATCATTTTCATGAAAGACATTAAGAAGATGAAGCATATGAGGCAACCTTAATTCCATTTTTTTGTAGTTTTATTTTATAGACTAAACTAGTGATAAAAAAGAAACAAAAAGATTCGATTGCAAGATCTAAAGATATACCTTCAAGCACTAACCTCCCCGGCAACGACGCCAGAAAAGAGCTTGGTGTCTGCTATGCAGCCTTCTTCTTGTAGACATTGTTGGGCCTCCAAGTGCAGAGATTTGTAGGACAGTAGCAAATTTCCCTCAAGTGGATGACCTAAGGTTTATCAATCCGTGGGAGGCGTAGGATGAAATGGTCTCTCTCAAGCAACCCTGCAACCAAATAACAAAGAGTCTCTTGTGTTCCCAACACACCCAATACAATGGTAAGTTGTATAGGTGCACTAGTTCAGTGAAGGGATGGTGATACAAGTGCAATATGGATGGTAGATATAGGTTTTTGTAATCTGAAAATATAAAATCAGCAAGGTAGCAAGTTATAAAGGTGAGCAAAAATGGTATTGCGATGCGTTGAAACAAGGCCTAGGGTTCATACTATCACTAGTGCAAGTTCTCTCAAAAATAATAACATAATTGGATCATATAACTATCCCTCAACATGCAACAAAGAGTCACTCCAAAGTCACTAATAGCATGGAACAATCAAAAATTATAGCTACGTTGGAGACGTATTAGCTGCTAATGTCGGCCTCACCGACTTCATCACAGATCAGTGTGAATAGCATCAAATCCTCACAAACATCTTTGTTCAAAGTTTTACTTTCCTCTCTAGGAATAATCCGCCTGAAGTGTGGTTTGATTTATATGCTGAAAACCATCAGATACCACTTACTGAATTTTCTAAGATATGCATGATCCCTTCTAACGGGAGCTTAGCTGAGCCTAGGCCGGCTGAGTTTGAGGCCTTTTATCGCACCTTAACAGTGGGTGATGAGAGAGGGGTGTCAGCTACCACTGTCGCTGGCTTGCATTTTCCTGTTGTTCATTACTTTGCTCTTTTCGTTACAAAATGCTTGCTTGCCAGAGAGAAGGTGGGTGCACTCAGTTCACCAGACCTTGCTGTTTTATGTCGTGCACTAGAGGGCGACAACACTTATAGCCTGGGAGCTATTGTGGCGCGTCGCCTCCATATTAATAAATCCAAGGGTAAAATACATGGTGGGATTTTTGATAATCGTTTGGCAGCTCACTTTAATGTTGAGATACGCCCTCATGACTACCCACAGACCAAGGTTTACCTAGACCGCACAGCCATGGATCACCACCATTTCACTGATAACAACTCTCCTAGCATTCCTATTCCTTATAACCTGGTTTTTAGCATTAAAACTCGTGATATTATTCCATTGACTGCTCCTGCTTTGTTTGATCCTGTTGCCTGGGGCAGATATAGGATTATGCCAGCAGACATCATCACCTACTGGAACACTCAGGCTGCTGCAGAGGCAGAGGAGGAGCCTCGGTAGTGGGATGAGTGGATGTTCGCTCCTCAGTGCCCCAACTACTATCCAGGCTACTGATTGATTACCAAGTTAGGCCAAAAGCCTAAGCTTGGGGGAGTACATGTTTCTCACCGACATTACATTCATGTTCACACATATCATTCCATTTATCGGTGCTCACACTTTTTCATTATATCATCCATGCTTAGATTTATTTTCTTGCTTTCTTCTTATGTGTTTGAAAAACTTTAGAAAAACCAAAAAATTAGTTGTAGTAGTTTACTTTCTATGCATGCTTAGTAGTAGCACTAAAAAGAAAACCCAAAAAGATTTCCTTGTTCTTCTTTTGCCTGTTGGGAGCTTTCCCGTGTAAATAGTTTTGCTCGTTTTTGCTTTTCCTTTTTATTTGCTTGTTCAAGAAAACCAAAAACTCCAAAAATATTTCAGTGTATTTCTCTGAATTTCTTTTCTTTATTCGATTCTTACCGAGGAGAAGACCACGATAAAAATGTTGAGTGGCTCTCATATGAATAAATGTTAATCTAACAAAGAGCCCATTTTACCTTGTTTTCTCCTGTTGAATAAAATGTTTTGCAGATTCCAGCTTAGTCCATGACACTCTTGCACTATTATTATTTTCATATCGTTCAGTCATGCAAGTGAAAGGCAATAATGACGATATTCGATGAACTGGCCGTGGCAGAGAGAAACGGGTATGAACTCGACTTGTTCTATTTGTGTAACTATGTTTAACCTAGTATCCATGATTCAACCCATTATGATTAAACATGTTTGCAGTGACAATTAGAGATTATAGTTACTCATGCCATGCATCAGTAGCTAGGAGTGGATAATGATTTATCTTGGATATCAACATTGCGTTAAAATGATTGTGATGTAGTATGATGATATGGTATCCTCCTCTGAATGTTCGAGTGGCTTGACTTGGCACATGTTCATGCATGTAGTTCAATCAAAACCAACATAGCCTCTATGATATTTATGTTCATGGTGTTCATATCCTACTCATGCTAGTGTCCAATGTTACTTATGCATAATGCATGTTTATGACCATTGTTGCTCTCTAGCTAGCCGCTTCTCAATCTATTTGCTAGCCTTTGCCTGTAATAAGTGGGAATTCTGCTTGTACTTCAAAAACCTTGAACCCAAAGTTATTCCATATGAGTCCACCATACCTACCTATATGCGGTATTACCCTGCCGTCCTAAGTAAATTTGCATGTGCCACCTCTAAAAACTTCAAATAAATATCCTTTTTTGTGTGCCTGGATCGTTCATGGAACGACAGGAGGTGGTCGGTATCTTCCATGCTAATCAGGTTATTCTCAGGTCGAGTGTTTATTCACTCGCCATCGCACGAGAAAAGGGTCATAATAGGGATGCCCAGTTCCAAACTGCAAACAGAAAAAGCTTACAAATAATCAAACAAAAACTCCCAATGGAGTCAAAACCTTTACTTTTATCGCTTGGGAATCGCCACTAGCGTGCTTAGCATGGAAGATATTGATAACTAATGGTCGTGAAGTAAATGAGAAGGGTGCATGTCTCAAAATATCATTTACCTCTATTTCAAAACTTGAGCTATGGCACCTCTATAAATCACTGCTTCCCTCTGCAAAGGGACTATCTATTTATTTTTATGTTGTGTCATCACCTTCTAAAACAAGCGCCAGAACTTGAGAGCACGACTGTCATGACTTATGCATTGTGTGCAGCTAATGTTGGTTGCATCATGACTGGATCTTTTCTACCATGAATTACAATTTTAGCCGCTGCTTGAACTTTGGAGGTGCTCTGCATTTATGTTTTGCGGTCTCAGAAAGGCTAGCAAGATACCACTATTGTCATATTATATCAAGGTTATTTTGACAATGTGTTGCTGTTTGAGATATCTTATTATTGCTCACTAGCTGATTATGTCATTGATATGAGTTAATATAATCTTTAAGAGTTATTGTCGGCATGGTTAGTTATAATGTTGGCTGAAAACCTGGGTGCTGTTTAAGCTTATTTATGCAAACAAGAGCAAAAGAGTTCATAAAAGTTTCTTTTTCACTTTCAGTTTATCAACTGAATTGCTTGAGGACAAGCAAAGCTTTAAGATTGGGGGATTTGAAACGTCTCCAACGTATCTACTTTTCCTAACACTTTTCCTCTTGTTTTGGACTCAAATTTGCATGATTTGAAAGAAACTAACCCCGAACTAACGCTGTTTTCAGCAGAACTACCAGGGTGTTGTGTTTGTGTAGAAATAAAAGTTCTCGAAATGGAACGAAACTTTGCGAGGAATTTTTTATACAATAACAAGAATTTCTGGAGCCAAGACCCACCAGAGGGGGCACCTGGGTGGGCACGACCCACCAGGGCGTGCCCCCCTCCTGGCGCGCCCAGGTGGGTTGTCCCCACCTGGTGGCCCCGCAGACCCTGAAACCAACGCTATAAAATCCTATTTTTCTAGAAAAAAATCAGGGCGAAAGAATTATCGCGATCCACGAGAGGAGCCGCCGTCACTTCCTGTTTTTCACCGGGAGGACATATCTGGAGTCTGTTTGGGGCTCCGGAGAGGGGGATCTTCGTTCTTCGTCATCACCAACCCTTCTTCTTCACCAATTCGATGATGCTCCCCACCGGGAGTGAGTAATTCCTTCGTAGGCTTGCTGGTCAGTGAGGAGTTGGATGAGATTCATCATGTAATCGAGTTAGTTTTGTTAGGGCTTGATCCCTAGTATCCACTATGTTCTAAGATTGATGTTGATATGACTTTGCCATGCTTAATGCTTGTCACTTTGGGCCCGGGTGCCATGAACTCAGATCTGAACCATTTATGTTATCATCATATATCCAAGTTCTAGATCCGATCTTGCAAGTTATAGTCACCTACTACGTGTTATGATCGAGCAACCCCAGAGTGACAATAGTCGGGACCACTCCTGGTGGACGGTAGTTTGAGGAGTTCATATTTTCACTATGTGTTAATGCTTTGTTCCGGTTCTCTATTAAAAGAAGGCCTTAATATCCCTTAGTTTCCAATAGGACCCTGCTGCCACGGGAGGGTAGGACAAAAGATGGCATGCAAGTTCTTTCCATAAGCACATATGACTATTTACGGAATACATGCCTACATTATATTGATGAGCTGGAGCTAGTGCCGTATCGCCCTAGGTTATAGCTGTCACAAGACGAATATCATCCAACGAGTCACCGATCCAATGCCTACGAATTTATCTCATATTGTTCTTGCTAAGTTACTACTGTTATCATCACTGTTACACTTGCTACAAAATTATTGCAATCACTGTTACCGTTACCGTTATTGCTGCCACTATTATCAAAACTATCATACTACTTTGCTACTGATCACTTTGCTGCAGATAATTAATCTCCAGGTGTGGTTGAATTGACAACTCAGCTGCTAATACCTTCAAATATTCTTTGGCTCCCCTTGTGTCGAATCTATAAATTTGGGTTGAATACTCTACCCTCGAAAACTGTTGCGATCCCCTATACTTTTGGGCGAGACAGTGGGCTGTCATTTGGACGACTAGGAGATGAGGGAGTCGCCGAGGAATACACCATAGCCCAACGTCGACCGCCTCATGTCCAGGCACTCGGCCCACAGTCTGCGTCGGAGTAGGCGACAAGGTCGAGGGAGCGTGATATGCCAATGTGCAGGCCATGCATGGAGGAGCCATAGACGTAGCGCAGAACATGCTTGACAAGCGCGAGGTGCTGCGCGCGGGTCATGCATGGAGAGGCACGCCTGCTGCACTGCATACGCCATGTCTGGCCTGGTCATGGTGAGATACTGCAGCGCTCTGACGATACTGCGGTAGTCCGAGGGGTCGTCCACTAGCGCTCCAGCGTCACCAGAGAGCTTGCTATGTGTGTCCACAGGAGTGCTGAACGGCTTGCACCCAATCATGTTGGCACGGTCCAAGAGCTCCTCGGCGTACTTGCTCTGGGAAAGGAAGAAGCCTGTATGATCGCGTGTGACCTAGATGCCGACGAATAAATACAGAGGGCCGAGGTCCTTAATCGAGAACTTGGCGAGGAGCTGGAGCTGAAGGTGTTGCAAAAGCGCGGACGTCAAGGCCGTGAGGACGATGTCGTCCACGTACAGAAGGAGGTACGCCACCTGGTCACCATGACGCAGAATGAACAAGGAGGGGACCGCCTGCGCCACTGATACGTCTCCAACGTATCTACTTTTCCAAACACTTTTGCCCTTATTTTGGACTCTAAATCGCATGATTTGAATGAAACTAACACGGACTGATGCTGTTTTCAGCAGAACTACCATGATGTTGTTTTATGTGTAGAAAAGAAAAGTTCTCGAAATGTCCTGCACTTTCTGGAATTAATAAGAATTTTTGGCGAAAGAATTAATGCCAGGGGGCCCACAGCCTGTCCACGAGACAGGGGCGCCCCCCTAGGGCGCGGCCTCCTATCCCGTGGGACCCCTGGACCTCCACCGACCTCAACTCCAACTCCATATATTCACGTTCGGGGAGAAAAAAATCAGAGAGAAAGTTTCATCTCGTGGGCCGCCAAGCCCTAATCTCTCTCGGGAGGGCTCATCTGGAGTTCGTTCGGGGCTCCGGAGAGGGGGATTTGTCGCCGTCGTCATCATCAACCATCCTCCATCACCAATTTCATGATGCTCACTGCCGTGCGTGAGTAATTCCATCGTAGGCTTGCTGGACGGTGATGGGTTGGATGAGATTTACCATGTAATCAAGTTAGTTTTGTTAGGGTTTGATCCCTAGTATCCACTATGTTCTGAGATTGATGTTGCTATGACTTTGCTATGCTTAATGCTTGTCACTAGGGCCCGAGAGCCATGATTTCAGATCTTAACCTATTATGTTTTCATGAATATATATGTGTTCTTGATCCTATCTTGGAAGTCTGTAGTCACCTATTATGTGTTATGATCCGACAACCCCGAAGTGACGATAATCGGGATACTTCTCGGTGATGACCGTAGTTTGAGGAGTTCATGTATTCACTATGTGCTAATGCTTTGTTCCGGCTCTCCATTAAAGGAAGGCCTTAATATCCCTTAGTTTCCGCTAGGACCCCGCTGAACACGGGAGGGTTGGACAAAAGACGTCATACAAGTTCTTTTCCATAAGCACGTATGACTATTTACAGAATACATGCCTACATTATATTGATGAATTGGAGCTAGTTCTATATCATCCTATGTTATAATTATTGCATGAGGAATTGCATCCGGCATAATTATCCATCACTGATCCATTGCCTACGAGCTTTTCACATATTGTTCTTCGCTTATTTACTTTTCCCTTGCTACTGTTACATCTACTACAAAAACCCAAAAACATTTATCTTTGCTTTTGCTACCGTTACCTTTATTATCATACCACTTTTGCTACTAAACACTTTGCTGCAGATACTAAGTTATCCAGGTGTGGTTGAATTGACAACTCAACTGCTAATACTCAAGAATATTCTTTGGCTCCCCTTGTGTCGAATCAATAAATTTGGGTTGAATACTCTACCCTCGAAAGCTGTTGCGATCCCCTATACTTGTGGGTTATCAAGACTAATTTCTGGCGCCGTTGCCGGGGAGCATAGCTCTATTCTCTGAGTCACTTGGGATATCTGTTGATCACTATGAAGAACTTGAAAGACGCTAAAACCAAGATTTTGCCCTCAACTACGAGGGGTGGTAAGGAACTGCCATCTAGCTCTGCACTAGATTCTCCTTCCATTATTAGTAGGCTTGCGACACCTAAACCTACTACTGCTATGAATTCTGATATGTCGCATGTCATTGATTATGCCACTTCTGCTATGCATGATGAAACTACTTCTGTGCGTGATACTACTATGCCATTAGGTGAATTTCTTGATAAACAACTTGCTAGAGTTAGGGGGAATGAAAATGATGAAGAACCTATTACTGATGATAGTGATGATGAAGGTTCCCCCAATGATTATGTATTACATGTTGTTCCTAAGGGTTATGTTATGAATGAAAAAGCTGCTATGGAAATTCTTGCTTGCAATGATAGAAATGATCTGAAGAAATTATTAGCTAATTGGAAGCAGCAGTCTCTTAATGCTAGAATGAAACCCGATCCTGCTTTTGCTACTTCACCTATCTGTGTTACTGATAAGGATTATGAATTCTCTGTTGATCCTGATATTATTACTTTAGTTGAATCTGATCCTTTTTATGGCCTTGAATCTGAAATTGTTGTGGCACATCTTACCAAGTTGAATGATATAGCCTACCTGTTTACTAATGATGAGAAGTCTCGCTATTTATATATCCTTAAGATATTTCCGTTCTCATTAAAGGGTGATGCTAAGACTTGGTATAATTCTCTTGCTCCTGGTTGTGTGCGTAGTCCCCAGGATATGATTTATTACTTCTCTGCTAAATATTTCCCTACTCATAAGAAACAAGCTGCCTTACGGGAAATATATAATTTTGTGCAAATCAAAGAAGAGAGTCTCCCACAAGCTTGGGGGAGGCTTCTCCGGTTACTTAATGCTTTGCCCGATCATCCTCTTAAGAAAAATGAAATACTTGATATCTTTTATAATGGACTAACCGATGCTTCCAGGGACTACTTGGATAGTTGTGCTGGTTGTGTTTTCAGGGAAAGAACAGTCGACGAAGCTGAAATATTATTGAATAATATGTTGACTAATGAAAATAATTGGACTCTTCTAGAGCCAGTTCCTGAAGTAATTCCTGAACCAATTGAGCCAACTAATGAGCCTATTCCTAAACCCACTCTGAAGAAGAGAGGACGTGTTTTATTTCTCAGTCCTGAAGATATGCAAGAGGCAAAGAAATCAATGAAAGAAAAAGGTATTAAAGCTGAAGATGTTAAGAATTTACCTCCTATTGAAGAAATACATGGTATGAATATACCGCCTGAAGAACCGCATTGTCTTGATAACCCGACATAGGTAGTAAAGGTAAATTCTCTCTATAGATATGATAAAGTTGAAGTCCCCTCTACTAAATTTCATAGCCCATGCTTAGATGAATTTGATGACTTTATGGATAGACAAGAAAGTTTTAATTCTTATGTTGGTAGAGAGATAAAGAATAATGCTTTCGAGATAGGATGCGTAGGTGATAATCTAGCTAGAGTTAAAGATGAACTTCACCGCGTTAGTAAATATGCTTCTATGGTTGCTACTCAAGCTGAGCAAGTACTTAAAGCCCAAAATGATTTGCTTGAGGAATTAAATAATAAAAATGACTTTGCTGTTAGAGTGGCTACTAGAACTGGTAGAATGACTCGGGAACCTTTGTATCCTGAAGGCCAACCTAAGAGAATCGAGCAAGATTCTCAGAGAAATAATTTAGAGGCACCTAGTTCTTCTAAAAAGAAGAAAAAGAAAAATGATAGGACTTTGCATGCTTTTAGTGAACCAACTGTAGACACATCTGAGAATCCCAATGATATTTCTATTTTTGATGCTGAAACACAATCAGGTGATGAACATGAACCTAGTGATAATGTTAATGATAATGTTCATGTTGATGCTCAAACTAGCAAAAACAATGATGTAGAAATTGAACCTGCTGTTGATCTTGATAGCCCACAATCAACGAATCAACGTTATGATAAGAGGGATTTTGTTGCTAGGAAGCACGGTAAAGAAAGAGAACCATGGGTTCAGAAACCCATGCCCTTTCCTCCTAAACCATCCAAGTCAAAGGATGATGAGGATTTTGAGCGCTTTGCTGAAATGATTAGACCTATTATCCTACGTATGCGCTTAACTGATATGCTTAAAATAAATCCCTATGCTAAGAATATGAAGGATATCATCACAAATAAAAGAAAGATACCGGAGGCTGAAATTTCCACCATGCTTGCTAATTACACTTTTAAGGGTGGAATACCAAAGAAACTTGGAGATCCGGGTGTTCCAACTATACCATGCTCTATTAAAAGAAATTATGTTAGAACTGCTTTATGTGATCTTGGAGCCGGTGTTAGTGTTATGCCTCTCTCTTTATATCGTAGACTTGAATTGAATAAGTTGACACCTACTGAAATATCTTTGCAAATGGCTGATAAATCAACTGCTATACCTGTCGGTATTTGTGAGGATGTGCCTGTTGTGGTTGCAAATGTCACTATCTTAATGGACTTTGTTATTCTTGATATTCCCGAGGACGATAGTATGTCTATTATCCTTGGTAGACCTTTTCTTAATACTGCAGGGGCTGTTATTGATTGCAACAAAGGCAATGTCACTTTTCGTGTTAATGGTAATGAGCATACAGTACACTTTCCGAGGAAACAGTCTCAAGTTCATAGCATCAATTCTATTGAAAAAGTTCCAACTATCATTTTTGGAGGTTTTGAATTTCCTCTCCCTACTGTCAAGAAAAAGTATGATATTCTTATTGTTGGGGATTTTCATATCCCCGTTAAGGTAACTTAGTGTTATTCGAAATTTCTTCGGTTCCGTGTTATTCAGAATGAGTTTGTTAACAAGACTTGATCAACCTTGTTAGTGGGTTCATTTTGATGATCACGAGATGGATGAAGCTAGAAGGCACAACCTTCTGTACCCTCCTTTTACTTTCTGTTATTTAGAATAAATAAAGCAAAAATAGTATTATCTGTCGGTTTTCTGAATTATCCGTGCATTAAAAAATAGTCCGAAAATAAAAGTGCTCCAAATGCCCTGCAAATTTAGTATGATTTTTTCTGTAATATTTGAGGATTTTAGGCACTGAAAACACTGCAGGAGGGCCAAGCACCAGGCCACGAGAGAGGAGGGCGCGCCCCCCTGTAGGGCGCGCCCCCTGTCTCGTGGGCCCCTGGTGGCTCCCCTCCACTTATGCCAGCACCCACACACTTCATCTTCTACCCAAAAAAAATCCCCATCTAGCTCAAGCACAAGTTCTAGCTCGTTTTGCTGCGATTTTTGATCTCTTAGCTCAAAGCTCCATTCACAAAACTACTTTGGGAGATTGTTGCTTGGTATGTGACTCCTCCATTGGTCCAATTAGTTTTTGTTCTAGTGCTTTATTCATTGCAAATTTTTGTTGCATAGGTGACCATGTTCTTGAGCTTGCATGTTAAATTTTTTAGGTCCCAAGCAATTCCAATACATGATATAGGCTCTAGACACTTGTAGGAGTAGTTGCTATCAATCTTGTTTAGTTTTATTCAATTTTATTTTGAAGTTACTAAATTTTCAGAAATTTTCAGAAAAAGAATTATGCTTAGAAGAATGTACCAAGGAGGTTCCACGGCAAAGAAAGGGACAAGGATTGCTATACGTGAACAAGATGTTAATTTGCCGAGGGAAGCAAATGTACGGGCTTGTGAGTGGCCATCCGATGATTTTATGGTCGAAGCAGGCTTCGAGGAGGATTTTGACGCATATGTGCGTAATGCCGAGCTGGAGGACTTCTTACAAGATAAGTGTCCTCAATATTATCAATTGACCGATTCCTTTGTGCGGAGGTTCGAATATATTTCTGCGCGTAATTCTCCTAGTGTTATGTTTGATATTTATGATACATCTTATACCATGGATTTAGAGGATTTCACAACTGCTTACAAACTCCCGCAGTGGGGTAATATTAATGATCCTCGCAAATCTGAATTTAGAGATTTTCTTGCTAGTATTACCGTGGGAGAATCTAGGGACATAACACAAGCTACCATAGGGAGCATTCATTTTCCTGCAATGCATTATTTTGCTCTTTTCATTGGTAGATGCATTAATGGTAAGGACGAAGCATGTCACATGTGTGTCCCTGATCTTTGTGTCCTCAAGAGTGCTGTGTTAGGTTATAAAGGTTATAACTTGGGGGCAATAGTTGCACGTAGGTTGCAGAATAATAGTAGAAGGGGTAATTTCTTTGGAGGAATTTATGCAACCTGTGTGGCTAACTTTCTCAATATAGCTCCACGAGAGGGGAATATGATTGTACCTCCTGTTTATTTGGATAAAGAAGCTATGTTTGATCATAATTTTCTTGAGAGGAATGAACAATTCCTCCATTATCGACTAATGTATGACAGGCGCAATGTCATCCCTGCTACTCTTCCTGCCCCCTACCTTTTTGATTATCAGGCAAAAGGAAGATATGTTATCACCAGGGAGGAAGCAACTGAATATGAGAGGGGAATGGAGGCAGCTCGCCAACACACTACTGCTCAGGAGGCTGTTGCCTCTACATCTCAGTACAACCCCAGTTTCACTTATGGATATCAGCCAGGCGGTCCTTGGTACTAGACCAACTGAGGCCAAAAGCCTAAGATTGGGGGAGTACGTATTTCTCACCGACTTTACATTCATGTTCACACACTAGTCGTCGATGCTCATACTCTTTCATTGTATTATCCATGCTAGTTTAAATTTCTTTTTCCAGTTTTCTTCTTGTGTGTTCGATAAACCTTGAGAAAAAACCAAAAAAATTAGTTAGTTTAATTTCCATGCTAGTAGTAGGAATTAAAATGAAAACCCAACAAGATTTCTAGTTCTTCTTTTACTTGTTGGGAGCTTTCCCGTGTAAATAGTTTTATTTTCTTTTCTTTCCTTTGGGGGTCGAGAAGACCATATTGAAAATGCTTAGTGGCTCTTATATGCATGATTGTTTATTTAACTTAGAGCCCATATTATCTTGTCTTCTCTCTTGAGTTGAATGCTTGCAGATTCCAGCTTAGTCCAATGCACGTGCACTCCAATTATTATACACATTGTTCGGTCGTGCAAGTGGAAGGAAATAATGATGATATATGATGGACTTATTGGGATAAGAAAAGCTGGTATGAACTCGACCTCTCTTGTTTTTGTAAATATGATGATTCATCGTTCCTGGGTCAGCTATTATGAAGTAAACATATTTGGAATGACATTTAGAGATTATAGTTGCTTGTGCCATGCTTGATTAGCTATGAGTTATAATGGTTTACCTTGCGTGCCAACATGCTATTAGAATGATTATGATGTGGTATGATGGGATTGTATCCTCCTTTGAATGTATTAAGTGACTCGACTTGGCACATGTTCACGCATGTAGTTGAAACAAATCAACATAGCCTTCATGATATTTATGTTCATGGTGGATTATATCCTACTCATGCTTGTACTTGGTGTGAATTAATTTTAATGCATGTTTACGACTGTTGTCGCTCTCTCAGTTGGTCGATTCCCAGTCTTTTGCTAGCCTTCACCTGTACTAAGCGGGAATAGTGCTTGTGCATCCAAACTCCTTAAACTCCAAAGTTGTTCCATATGAGTCCAGTATACCTTCCTATATGCGGTATTTACCTGTCGTTCCAAGTAAATTTGTATGTGCCAAACTCCAAACCTTCAAATCAAATTCTGTTTTGTATGATCGAGCAGCTCATGTTATGACTAGGGCTGCCTATATCTTCCATGCTAGGTGGGTTATTCTTAAGAGGAGTGGACTCCACTCCTCATTCACGAGAAAATGGCTGGTATTCGGGATGCCCAGTCCCATGATCCAAAAAGATCAAGGCAAATCAAAATAATTAAACAAAACTCCCCCAGGGTTGTTGTATGTTGGAGGCACTCGTTGTTTCGAGCAAGCCATGGATTGATGCTTGTTGGTGGTTGGGGGAGTATAAACCTTTACCATTATGTTTGGGAACTGCCTATAATGCATGTAGTATGGAAGATACAGCCATCTCATAGTTGTTGCGTTGACAGCAAAAGTATGCCGCTCAAAATGTTATTCAATCTCTATTTTAAAATTGAGCTCTGGCACCTCTACAAATCCCTGCTTCCCTCTGTGAAGGGCTTATCTATTTACTTTTTATGTTGAGTCATCACCCTTCTTATTAAAAGCACCCGCTGGAGAGCACACTGTCATTTGCATTCATTACTATTGGTTTATATTGGGTATGACTTGACTGGATCTCTTTTACCATGAATTACAATGTTTAGTCAGTCCTTGATCTTTAAAGGTGCTCTGCATTTTGTTTTTTGGTCTCGTAAAGGGCTAGCGAGATACCATTTCGTTATATCATGTTATGATTATTTTGAGAAAGTGTTGTCATCCGAGTTTTATTATTATGGCTCGCTAGCTGATTATGTTATTGATATGAGTAATTGTGAGACCTATGTGTTATTGTGAGTATGGTTAGTTCATAATATTTTCTGAAACTTGAATGCTGGCTTTTCATGTTACAACAACAAGAGCAAACAGAGTTTGTAAAAGTTTTTTCTTTATCACTTTCAGTTTATCAACTAAATTGCTTGAGGACAAGCAAAGGTTTAAGCTTGGGGGAGTTGATACGTCTCCAACGTATCTACTTTTCCAAACACTTTTGCCCTTGTTTTGGACTCTAACTTGCATGATTTAAATGAAACTAACCCGGACTGACGCTGTTTTCAGCAGAACTACCATGATGTTGTTTTATGTGTAGAAAAGAAAAGTTCTCGGAATGTCTTGGAAATCCATAGAGGCACTTTTTGGATATAATAAGAATTTTTGGCGAAAGAATTAATGCCAGGGGGCCCACAGCCTGTCCATGAGACAGGTCCCCCCTAGGGCACGGCCTCCTATCTCGTGGGCTCCCTGGACCTCCACCGACCTCAACTCCAACTCCATATATTCACGTTCGGGGAGAAAAAAAATCAGAGAGAAAGTTTCATCGCGTTTTACGACATGGAGCCGCCGCCAAGCCCTAATCTCTCTCGGGAGGGCTGATCTGGAGTCCGTTCGGGGCTCCGGAGAGGGGGATTCGTCGTCGTCGTCATCATCAACCATCCTCCATCACCAATTTCATGATGCTCACCGCCGTGCGTGAGTAATTCCATCGTATGCTTGCTGGACGGTGATGGGTTGGATGAGATTTACCATGTAATCAAGTTAGTTATGTTAGGGTCTGGTCCCTAGTATCCACTATGTTTTGAGATTGATGTTGCTATGACTTTGCTATGCTTAATGCTTGTCACTAGGGCCCGAGTGCCATGATTTCAGATCTGAACCTATTATGTTTTCATGAATATATGTTTGTTCTTGATCCTATCTTGCAAGTCTATAGTCACCTATTATGTGTTATGATGCGACAACCCCGAAGTGACAATAATCGGGATACTTCTCGGTGATGACCGTAGTTTGAGGAGTTCATGTATTCACTATGTGCTAATGCTTTGTTCCGGTTCTCCATTAAAAGGAGGCCTTAATATCCCTTAGTTTCCGCTAGGACCCCGCTGAACACAGGAGGGTAGGACAAAACACGTCATACAATTTCTTTTCCATAAGCACGTATGACTATTTACGGAATACATGCCTACATTACATTGATGAATTGGAGCTAGTTCTATATCACCCTATGTTATAACTATTGCACGAGGAATCGCATCCGGCATAATTATCCATCACTGATCCATTGCCTACGAGCTTTTCACATATTGTTCTTCGCTTATTAACTTTTCCGTTGCTACTGTTACATCTACTACAAAAACCCAAAAATATTTATCTTTGTTTTTGCTACTGTTACCTTTATTATCATACCACTTTTGCTACTAAACACTTTGCTGTAGATACTAAGTTATCCAGGTGTGGTTGAATTGACAACTCAACTGCTAATACTCAAGAATATTCTTTGGCTCCCCTTGTGTCAAATCAATAAATTTGGGTTGAATACTCCACCCTCGAAAGCTGTTGCGATCCCCTATACTTGTAGGTTATCAGCCACCATGAAGCCGATTGACTGGAGGAAGGCAGCAAAGCGGGCTTGAGGTGCCTGCCGCAGTCCATAGAGGGACCGGTCAAGCAGGCAGATGTGGTTAGGCCGGCGAGCATCGACGAAGCCTGCTGGTTGCTGGCAGTAGATACGTTCGGTGAGGAAGCCCTGGAGGAACACATTGTTCACATACATCTGATGGACAGGCCAGTCCCGTGCAGCGGCGATGGCGAGCACGGCGCGGATGTTAGCTAACTTGACCACCGGCGAGAATGTTTTGTCGAAGTCGAAGTCGGGGTGCTGTGAGAAGCCGTGAACCACCCAACGTGCCTTGTACCTCTCCAGCGAGCTGTCAGCTTTGAACTTGTGTCGAAAGAGCCACTTGCCGGAGACGATGTTGGCGCCGTGCGGCCAGGGCACGAGTGACCACGTCTGGTTTGCCATCAAGGCCCTATACTCCTCCTGCATAACAGTTAGCCAGTGGGGATCTCGCAGCGCAGCGTGCACACTCTTAGGGAGGGGGAGATGTTTGTGGTGGTGGTGGTCGCTAGGTTGGCGTATTTATGGTTTTGCTGAAACTTTCCTAGCTTGCCAGGGGTGATCATGGTGTGTGTGGGTGCGAGGCTACGGGAGGGGCGACTGGCTGGAGCAACTGGTGTAGGAGGTGGAGAGGGGTGGGTTCGGCTGTTGTGGTGGCTGGGACAGGTGTAGGCGATGCCAGGGTAGCAGATGGCGTGGCGGGTGATGTCGCTGCCGGGGTAGCAGATGGCGGTGTCGGGGTAGCCAAAGCGTTTTCTGATGGCACTATCATGGCGAGATCAGAGGGGTGGTCGGGAACCGTAGTAGGACGTGGATGCGACCGCGTGGAGCAAGGTTGGCGCAGAACATGGAGCGGGAAGGGTTGGGGCTGGTCGTCATCGCTGTCCGGAGAGTTGGCCGTGGGGGGCACTCCGTCGGCGGCGAAGGGAAAGGTGCGCTCGTCGAACACCACATGACGTGAAATGATAATGCGACTAGTGCTGCGATTCAGCCAACGGTACCCTTTGTGCTCTGGCGAATACCCGAGCAACACATAAGGGTGAGAGCGGGGCGCGAGCTTATGCACACTGGTGGAGGCAAGGTTGGGGTAGCATAGGCATCCAAACACGCGAATGGTAGCGTATATGGGATGCACGCCGTAGAGAAGAAAGAAAGGTGTGTTGCTGTGGCGAGCACGACATGGGCGTCGGTTGAGGAGGAAAGTGGCGGTGTTTAGGGCCTCAACCCAGAGTGTGTACGGCATGGAGGCGTGCACGAGGAGGGAGCACGTGATGTTGTTAAGTGTGCATAGGATGCTCTTGGCTCGCCCATTCTGTGGCGAGGTGTAAGGGCATGACATGCGTAGCTGTATGCCTTCAGAAGAGAAGAATGTGCGCGTGGCATGGTTGTCGAACTCACGGCCATTGTCGGTTTGGATGGTGAGCAGATTTAGGTTGAAGTGACATTGCACAAACGCATGGAAGTTCTTAATGTTGGGTAGCACGGCATATTTGTGTCATAGAGGGAATGTCTAGGCGAAGTGACTGTAATCATCAAGAAGCACTAGGTAATACTGATAATCTGACATACTGATTACAAGAGAAGTCCACACATCACAATGAACAAGCCGAAAAGGAAAGTACGACACATGATCTGAATCACTAAATGGAAGGCGAACATGCTTCCCTAATTGGCAAGCTGGACATGAGGGCGACGGCACGCCATCGGCAGTGATGGACGAGGAGCGGAGCAGGTGGGCGAGGGAGTCGAGCCCCGGATGACCAAGCCGCTGATGCCATATGTCAGCAGTGACGGCGATGAGTGCGTGGTGCTCGGCTAGCTTGGCTATGGGGTAGAGCCCATCACCGGAGTCGTTACATCGGAGGATCACCTGGCTCGTCCTTCGATCCTTGACAGAACAACCAAAATCATCAAATTCGACGTTAATGGGATTTTCACGAGCAAGTTTCTTAACAGAGATAAGGTTTTTGATTAGGTGAGGGGAAACGAGAACGTCGTTGAGGGTAAGAGGGGCTGCATTGGTGGCAATGGTGCCTTGACCAGTGTGTGTAACTGCGAACGAGGCCCCATCGCCTACTAAAATGCCGGAAGAAGTGTAGGGACGAGAGGTGGAGAGCATACCAGAGGAGGAGGCCATGTGCTTGGACGCGCCGGAGTCCAGGTACCACTCGGCAGACGGCAGCTGCGGCTGGTACTGCTACACATGCATGTTGTTGAGGGCGTGCACCAGGGCAGACTGATCCCGGGCTGGGTTGGACGAACTCGCGGCTGGCCCCAATGGGGCGTCGTATGGTGGCTGAACAAACGCAGCGCCAGGATGCCACTGAGCAGGAGGGGCGTCGGCCGGGATGTAGTAGGGCGCACCGTAGTTAGTAGTAGCGCCGGCAAATAGAGCGGTCACGCCTGGGCGCGGTCCAAGTACAACGGCGCCCGGGGCATGGGGCGCCACGGCATTGGCCAGGCGTGCACCATGCCGGTCCAGGGCGTGGTGCTCACAGGAAGAGCCGGCGCGGGCCCGCGTGATGAAGAAGCCCCGCCGTGCTGCGAACCGCCAGAGGTCTCCACCTCCTTGCCTTTGCCGCAGTTGCGGCTGCCGCCCCCACCGGAGCCGTTGCGCCGGGTGGTGGTGCTGTTGTTGGGGCTCGATGGAGGGGGAGTACGGGTGGCATGGAGCGCCATGTCGTGGGTGATGTCGGGGGTCAGGCGACTCTCTTCAAGGAGCAGGAAGGTGCGGCAGTGAAGGAGGGAAACAACGTCTGCATCATGAGGATGGGGTTGGCGTACCGGAGATGAGGGTTAAGACCACGAAACATGTTGAGGACCTGCTCGCGATCTTGCACGACCTCGCCAAGGTCGGCGACTTGGTCCGCGCACTCCTTGAGGCGTCCAAAGTAGTCAATGGTGGACAAGCCACCCTGCTTGATGCGCCGGAACTCCATGGCGAGGAAGATGGCCTGGTGCTCAGCGTTCTCCATGAACAGCGAAAGGATTGCAACCCATATCTCGGCAGCCGTAGCGCCGCGCTGGTGGACGAGGCGAAATATCTCTGGGCTCACACGTGTGTACAGCCAGGAGAGGATGTGAGCATCATCTTGGACCCAAGCGGCGTCGCCGGGGCACGCCACACCGGTGATGTAGGTGACAACCGCGTGCTTCTGAAACAATACCTCGAGGAGGGTGCGCCACTGAGAAAAGTTGTGCGGGTGGAGGGTGATAGGAATGTGTTGGTTGATGTAGATGCCGGCGAAAGGGGAGAAGTTGGGGGCCGCCGAGGAGGACGCGGTGGGATCGGGTAGGAAGAGGGGTCTGCCACGGTGAGCGCAGAAGGTGTGAGTAGGGATGGCCGAGGGCTTGCCGATGTCGCGGGGGAGGAGCCAGGGCCATCGAAGCTGGGACGGGGAGGAGGAGGTGGGGGAGGTGGGAGCGGCGGAGGGGATGGGGCCGCCATTGGTGCGAGCTTGGGTTTGGGCAGTGGAAGTTGGAGGTTACAGACGAAGGGCAAAACCGACCTCTGATACCATGTGAGCGAGAGAGGAGAAATGAGCTAGGCACCTTAGGTGATGTTGTTCTATTGACCATGTATATATAGGTTACAGGCGCATGCGAGAGCACGGTGTACAAGGGCGACGTACGCTAGGGAGTGGGGATCGTGCACTAGAGCACGTCCTGTCTGGGCTACGTGTGTAGACTAGGTAGTTTCTTCTGACACCAACAAACACCTTCGGAGATACCTATAGAGCATCTTTATAATCACTTGGTTACGTTGTGACGTTTGATAGCACACAAGGTATTCCTCCGGTATCCTAGAGTTCCCTAATTTCATAGTCGAAGGAATATGTATTTGACATGAAGAAAGCAATAGCAATAGAACTGAACGATCAATATGCTAAGCTAACGGATGGGTCATGTCCATCACACCATTCTCCTAATGATGTGATCCCATTATCAAATGACAGCTCATGTCCATGGTTAGGAAATCTTAACCATCTTTGATCAACGAGCTAGTCAAGTAGAGGCTCACTAGGGACGCAGTGTTTGTCTATTTAATCACACATGTATTTGGGTTTCTGACCAATACAATTCTAGCATGAATAATAAACATTTATCATGAATAAGGAAATATAAAATAACAACTTTATTATTGCCTCTACAGCATATTTCCTTCAATTTATACATGACATATGTAGTGTTGTGTAGTACTAGTGCTTGCCCAAGTGGCTTATGTTTGCAGGGAACACCTCACAGTGGCCTATGTTTTTTCGAAGTGTTGATTAATTTCCATTCCAGCAAATTTCAGGCGCACGATATATGTCCTTTTTAGCAAAGGTCATGCTGGATATTTTTGTGAATTTTAGCATGGCTTGTGCTAGAATGTAGGAAATATGGAGTGCCTTGGGTTTGCCGGAAAGAGCATTAAACGACATTTTGGGTTGACTCTAAGTCTGTTGGGACTCCATACATGACAGTCAAAAAATAGTGAGGGAGTGCCCACCATATATGATAGAAGAAGAATGCCGACTGTTGTCATGGGGGTTGCTCTTCCTCTTCTTTCTCGTGATGGACCTTTTGGTAATGCACAGGAAGGAAGAGAAGAGCGACCATCACCGACGGTCGGACATATCAGAGATGAAGAATCCCAACTGTTGTCGTGGGGGTCGCTTCTCCTTCGTTCACATGTGCTACACAATTTGGTGTAATGCACTCGGGGACGAAGGGAGGAGCGACCATCACTGACGGTCGAATATATCAGAGAGGGAGTGTGCACAATATACACCACGTGAGATGAGAGTTTTCAAGGAAAACTCGATAGACCGAAAGTCAACCCGTGATGAATACTCAGAAGTTTAATCTTTCAATTATGAACACAACAGATGTCTGATGACGATAGGATCCCGGAGTGCCATTACTGCTATGATGACCGGGGTTTGTGCGACAGGTTTCCCCACCTGCAAAATGATAGGTTTTTCGCCGTGAAGCTGGAAGATACCTTTGATGTTTGTACGGTATGCAATGACAATCACTTCATCCTAATTAATATCATCACTTGTTCTTCTTTTGTTCAACGTGTAATTTCTTGATTTTTTTTCAATTCAATTAGTACATCCCATGCCATGCAAGACCATATGTATTGCAGAAGCTCAGTTTCAAAGACTTTGAGAATATGGAAATGAGGCGGGCTTACTTAAGAACTAAACATGGTTATGCATTTCGGGTTAAGCTGTACAATGCGGTCAATCACTCCCATTTCGGTTGCTCTAATTGGGAAGCTCTCTGCCAGGCATATGGATTTGACGAGGGTATGCAAATAACATTTGATATTCGTCCTGAAGATGATGATGATTATGATGATGATGATATCGACATCTCAATGGATGTGGATATGCCTCCAGTTTTGCCTAAATGTGAGTTTGTCAAACTAATTTGTTAAGTTAAGTAATTTATATTGTTAATTTAAAAATATTTGGTGTTCATCGGTACTAAACATCTTTATTTATAATTGTCAGCTTATTTCTTATCTTCCAAAAATACTCGGAAGGCTATAGATAGGACATACTATAGCTATGACTCCGAGCTTAATTGTGAGGAGAAATGTTATCTTGTCTCCTGCATAGATGATGTTGACGCCTTTAAGAACAATCACTCTATCCTCCCAAATTTTACTGGATACATGCCACTAGTCCATAAATTGCATGATGGTAACTTCATTGCCAAAACTTGGTAAGATTTTCTTAATGATTGTAACTTTATTGCATACATGCATTCTTATTAATTATATAAACTACATTGCTAACTATATATGTTACTATTACGTTTTTCAACAGAGGCTCCTGAAGGAGTTTGTGCCTTACATGCTATTTACTGAAGGTTATATGCATATGGTTAGCTTACGACCAACTCCTTCGAAGGCTTACCATACTACATACTCGGTTTCTTCAAATGATGGAAGGCTCAAAATCAATGAATGGTGCAAAGTGATAAATGCGCTCGCACAACTAATTGGATCCAACATGAATGTGCGCAAGCCACAAGTTGGAGATAGGTTTATCTCCATGCTCTATTCTGGGGATGGACCGGTTTATCTCTTTTATGGTATTTTACCTAGGAGAGAGGAGTAGGTCCTAGGTATTAAGAACAATTAGTTAGTGTTGATTATGACTATGATGATGATTAGAAGTTGTTATTATGTGCTACAATGTGTTAGAGTTGATGATGAGGAGGAGGAGGAGTTGTGATTATGACTAGTGACCAAGTTGTTATATGATGTCTCATGGACGAAAATGATGATCATGAGGAGTTGTTATATGACAATGATGTATTATGATGATAAGTTGTTAATGATATGATGATGATGATGATGAGTTATTATATCATGGGGTGAAAGAACCGTGGATTAGTTTCAAGTGGATGGATCCTAAGTGACCAAGTCATGGATTAGCACCAAGTCAGTGATATAATAACTCATTATGATGTAAAAACAATCTCTAAATTGCGATTGTATGAAAACTTGTATAATGGTTTATGAATAAGACATAAAATAAAAAAGAAAGAGAATACGTAATAATAGTAGTAGCATGGGTAGAGGGGCGCACTGCTAGCAACTACCAGTAGCGCTTTCTACAAGAAGCGCTACTGCTAAGTAGGTATAGCAGTAGTGCGGTCTCCCGCGCTACTGCTAGCCCAAAAACTAGTAGTGGAAGGATATGGCTAGCTCATCAAATCAAGAGATTCCTAGTTCCTCGAGTCAGGAATTAGTTACAATTACTGAACCTACCATTTCGATGGAACTCTTTGAAAATCCCGTGGAGGAGAACAATGAAGTTCCTACTAGAAGCAAGAGACAGAGGACTACAAAGTCCTTTGGTGATGATTTTCTTGTGTATCTCATAGATGAGACTCCCAGTTCTATTTCAGAGGCCTATGCATCTGAAAATGCTAACCGTTGGAAGGAAGCAGTCCATAGTGAGATGGATTCCATTTTGGCCAATGAAACTTGGGAGATCACTAATCGTCCTTATGGGTCCAAACCTATAGGGTGCAAATGGCTACTCAAGAAAAAGCTTAGGCCTGATGGTACTATCAATAAGTACAAGGCACGGCTCATGACCAAGGGTTATACCCAAAAGGAAGGTGAAGATGAAGGAAATATGCCCTAGAGGCAATAATAAAGTTGTTATTTATATTTCCTTATATCATGATAAATGTTTATTATTCATGTTAAAATTGTATTAATGGAAACTTAGTACATGATTGAATACATAGACAAACAGAGTGTCATTAGTATGCCTCTACTTGACTAGCTCATTCAATCAAAGATGGTTAAGTTTCCTAGCCATAGACATGAGTTGTCATTTGATTAACGCGATCACATCATTAGAGAATGATGTGATTTACTTGACCCATTCCGTTAGCTTAGCACTTGATCGTTTAGTTTATTGCTATTGCTTTCTTCATGACTTATACATGTTCCTATGACTATGAGATTATGCAACTGCCGAATACCGGAGGAACACTTAGTGTGTTATCAAACGTCACAACATAAGTGGGTGATTATAAAGATGCTCTATAGGTGTCTCCGATGGTGTGTGTTGAGTTGGCATCGATCGAGATTAGGATTTGTCACTCCAAGTATCGGAGAGGTATCTCTGGGCTCTCTCGGTAATGCACATCACTATAAGCCTTGCAAGCAATGTGACTAATGAATTAGTTACGGGATGATGCATTACGGAACGAGTAAAGAGATTTGCCGGTAACGAGATTGAACTAGGTATTGAGATACCGACGATCGAATCTCGGGCAAGTAACATACCGATGACAAAAGGAACAACGTATGTTGTTATGCGGTTTGACCGATAAAGGTCTTCGTAGAATATGTAGGAACCAATATGATCATCTAGGTTCCGCTATTGGTTATTGACCGGAGATGATTCTCGGTCATGTCTACATAGTTCTCGAACCCGTAGGGTCCACACGCTTAATGTTCGGTGATGATCGGTATTACGAGTTTATGTGTTTTGATGTACTGAACGTTGTTCGGAGTCCCGGATGTGATCACGGACATGACGAGGAGTCTCTAAATGGTCGAGACATAAAGATCGATATATTGGATTGCTATGTTTGGACATCAAAATGGTTCTGGGTGAGTTCGGGCATTTATCGGAGTAGCGGGAGGTTACTGGAACCCCGCGGGGAGTATATGGGCCTTACTGGGCCTTAGTGGGAGAGAGGAGGAGGCGGACAAGGAGCCTCGCCCCCCAAGCCCAATCCAAATTGGGTGGGGGGATGGCCTCCCTTTCCTTCCTCCCTCTCTCATCCTTCCTTCCTCTCCCACTCCAACTAGGGAATGGGGGGAATCCTACTCCCGGTGGGAGCAGGACTCCCCTAGGGCGCGCCATAGAGAGGGTCGGCCCCTCCCCTCCTCCACTCCTTTATATACGGGGGAGGCGGGCAACCCATAGACACACAAGTTGATTGTTTAGCCTTGTGTGGTGCCCCCCTCAATAGATTTCCACCTCAGTCATATCGGTGTAGTGCTTAGGCGAAGCCTTGCGTCGGTAACTTCATCATCACCGTCATCACGTTGTCGTGCTCACGAAGCTCTTCCCCGACACTCAGCTGGATCTATAGTTGATGGGACGTCACCGAGCTGAACGTGTGCAGATCACGGAGGTGCCGTACTTTCGATACTAGGATTGGTCGGATCGTGAAGACATACGACTACATCAACCGCGTTGTCATAACGCTTCCGCTTTCGGTCTACGAGGGTACATGAACAACACTCTCCCCTCTGGTTGCTATGCATCACCTAGATGGATCTTGCGTGTGCGTAGGAATTTTTTTGAAATTACTGTGTTCCCCATCAATGGTATCAGAGTTATATGCACGAGTAGAACACAAAGAGTTGTGAGTGATAATAGTCATACTGCTTACCAGCATGTCATAATTTGATTCACCGGTATTGTTAGATGAAGCGGCCCGGACCGATATTACGCGTACGCTTACGCGAGACTGGTTCTACCGACGTGCTTTGCACATAGGTGGCTGGCGGGTGTCAGTTTCTCCAACTTTGGTTGAATCGAGTGTGACTATGCCCGGTCCTTGTTGAAGGTTAAAACAACACACTTGACGAAAAATCGTTGTGGTTTTGATGCGTAGGTAAGAATGGTTCTTGCTCAGCCCGTAGCAGCCACGTAAAACTTGCAACAACAAAGTAGAGGACGTCTAACTTATTTTTGCAAGGCATGTTGTGATGTGATATGGTCAAAACATGATGCTAAATTTTATTGTATGAGATGATCATGTTTTGTAACAGAGTCATCGGCAACTGGCAGGAGCCATACGATTGTCGCTTTATTGTATGCAATGAAATCGCCCTATAATTGTTTTTACTTTATCACTAAGCGGTAGCGATAGTCGTAGAAACAATATTTGGTGAGACGACAACAATGCTACGATGGAGATCAAGGTGTCGCGCCGGTGATGATGGTGATCATGACGGTGCTTTGGGGATGGAGATCAAAGGCACAAGATGATGATGGCCATATCATATCACTTATATTGATTGCATGTGATGTTTATCCTTTATGCATCTTATTTTGCTTAGTTCGGCAGTAGCATTATAAGATGATCTCTCACTAAATTTCAAGGTACAAGTGTTCTCCCTGAGTATGCACCATTGCGAAAGTTCGTCGTGCCGAGACACCACGTGATGATTGGGTGTGATAAGCTCTACGTTCACATACAACGGGTGCAAGCCAGTTTTCCACACGCAGAATACTCAGGTTAAACTTGACGAGCCTAGAATATGCAGATATGGCCTCGGAACACTGAGACCGAAAGGTCGAGCATGAATCATATAATAGATATGATCAACATAGTGATGTTCACCATTGAAAACTACTGCATCTCACGTGATGATCGGACATGGTTTAGTTGATATGGATCACGTGATCACTTAGATGATTAGAGGGATGTCTATCTAAGTGGGAGTTCTTAAGTAATATGATTAATTGAACTTTAATTTATCGTGAACTTAGTACCTGATAGTATTTTGCATGTCTATGTTGTTGTAGATCAATGGCCCGTGCTACTGTTCCTTTGAATTTTAATGCGTTCATAGAGAAAGCTAAGTTGAAAGATGATGGTAGCAACTACACGGACTGGGTCCGTAACTTGAGGATTATCCTCATTGCTGCACAGAAGAATTACATCCTGGAAACACCGCTAGGTGCCAGGCCTGCTGTAGATGCAGCTGATGACGTTAAGAACGTCTGGTAGAGTAAAGTTGATGACTACTCGATAGTTCAGTGTGCCATGCTTTACGGCTTAGAACCGGGATTTCAATGATTTTTTGAACGTCATGGAGCATATGAGATGTTCCAGGAGTTGAAGTTAATATTTCAACCAAATGCCCGGATTTAGAGATATGAAGTCTCCAATAAGTTCTATAGCTGCAAAATGGAGGAGAATAGTTCTATCAGTGAACATATACTCAGAATGTCTGGGTACCACAACCACTTGACTCAACTGGGAGTTAATCTTCCTGATGATAGTGTCATCGACAGAGTTCTTCAATCACTGCCACCAAAATACAAGAGCTTTGTGATGAACTATAATATGCAAGGGATGGATAAGACAATTCCCGAGCTCTTCGCAATGCTAAAAGCTGCAGAGGTAGAAATCAAGAAGGAGCATCAAGTGTTGATGGTCAACAAGACCACCAGTTTCAAGAAAAAGGGTAAAGGGAAGAAGGGGAACTTCAAGAAGAATGGCAAGCAAGTTGCTGCTCAAGTGAAGAAGCCCAAGTCTGGACCTAAGCCTGAGACTAAGTGCTTCTACTGCAAAGGAACTGGTCACTGGAAGTGGAACTACCCCAAATATTTGGTGGAAAAGAAGGATGGCAAAGTGAAAGGTATATTTGATATACATGTTATTGATGTGTACCTTACTAATGCTCGCAGTAGCACCTGGGTACTAGTTCTGTTGCTAATATTTGCAACTCGAAACAGGGGCTATAGATTAAGCGAAGATTAGCTAAGGACAAGGTGATGATGCGCATGGGAAATGGTTCCTAAGTGGATGTGATCATCGTCGGCACGCTACCTCTACATCTATCTTCGAGATTAGTTTTAGACCTATATAATTGTTATTTGGTGCCAGCATTGAGCATGAACATTATATCTAGATCTTGTTTGATGCGAGACGGTTATTCATTTAAATCAGAGAATAATGATTGTTCTATTTATATGAGTAATATCTTTTATGGTCATGCACCCTTGATGAGTGGTCTATTTTTACTAAATCTTGATAGTAGTGATACACATGTTCATAGTATTGAAGCCAAAAGATATAAGTTTAATAATGATAGTGCAACTTATTTGTGGCACTACCGTTTAGGTCATATTGGTGTAAAGCGCATGAAGAAACTCCATGCTGATGGGCTTTTGGAATCACTTGATTATGAATCACTTGATGCTTGCGAACCATGCCTCATGGGCAAGATGACTAATACTCCGTTCTCCGGAACAATGGAGCGAGCAACGGACTTGTTGGAAATAATACATACTGATGTATGCGGTCCGATGAGTGTTGATGCTCGTGGCGGGTATCGTTATTTTCTTACCTTACCAGATGATTTGAGCAGATTGGGTATATCTACTTGATGAAACATAAGTCTGAAACATTTGAAAATTTCAAAGAATTTCAGAGTGAAGTGGAAAATCGTCGTAACAAGAAAATAAAGTTTCTACGATCTAATCATGGAGGAGAATATTTGAGTTACGAGTTTGGTCTTCATTTGAAACAATGAGGAATAGTTTCGTAACTCACGCCACCCGGAACACCACAGCGTAATGGTGTGTCCGAATGTCGTAATCGTACTTTATTACATATGGTGCGATCTATGATGTCTCTTACTGATTTACCGCTATAGTTTCGGGGTTATGCTTTAGAGACGGTTGCATTCACGTTAAATAGGGCACCATCTAAATCCATTGAGACGACACCTTATGAACTGTGGTTTGGCAAGAAAACCAAGTTGTCGTTTCTTAAAGTTTGGGGTTGTGATGCTTATGTGAAAAAGCTTCAACCTGATAAGCTCGAACCCAAATCGGAGAAATATGTCTTCATAGGATACCCAAAGGAAACTGTTGGGTACACCTTCTATCACAAATCCGAAGCCAAGACATTGTTGCCAAGAATGAATCCTTTCTAGAGAAGGAGTTTCTCTCGAAAGAAGTCAGTGGGAGGAAAGTAGAACTTGATGAGGTAACTGTACCTTCTCCCTTATTGGAAAGTAGTTCATCACAGAAATCAGTTCCTGTAACTCCTACACCAATTAGTGAGGAAGCTAATGTTGATCATCATGTAACTTCAGATCAAGTTACTATTGAACCTCGTAGGTCAACCAGAGCAAGATCTGCACTAGAGTGGTATGGTAATCCTGTTCTGGAAGTCATGTTACTTGACCATGAGGAACCTACGAACTATGAGGAAGCAATGAAGAGCCCAGATTCCGCGAAATGGTTTGAGGCCATGAAATCTGAGATGAGATCCATGTATGAGAACAAAGTGTGGACTTTGGTTGACTTGCCCGATGATCGGCAAGCCAACGAGAATAAATGGATCTCCAAGAAGAATACTGACGCTGACGGTAATGTTACTGTCTAACCGTATCCGACCAGGGATGGACGTAAACTCGTAAGCTTCCGAGGGTAGGGATAATCGTCCAGGTCTTATTTTAAAAAAAGTCGCCCCGCCACTGCAGGCGGGTTAGTTCCTCTATCGTTGCCGGAGAGTTCTTGGTGAAGAGACCTTAGGATAAGTTGCTAAAAAACGGAGGCCGCAGGTTTCTACAAATTAGGTTAGGCCAAGATATTTGAACTTGTGCAAACCAACCAGTTCTCCCATTTTTTTCCCTGTGGATCGACACCCGAAGTACTACATGATAGGTCATGCTTTGCCCTTTGCAGTTGTTGCGAAAGGTTTTCGACAAGTTCAAGGAGTTGACTACGATGAGACCTTCTGACCCGTAGCGATGCTTAAGTCCGTCCGAATCTTGTTAGGAATTGTTGCATTTTATGATTATGAAATTTGGCAAATGGATGTAAATACTGCATTCCTGAATGGATTTCTGGAAGAAGAGTTGTATATGATGCAACTTGAAGGTTTTATCGATCCAAAGGATGCTAACAAAGTGTGCAAGCTCCAGCGGTCCATTTATGGACTGGTGCAAGCATCTCGGAGTTGGAATAAACGTTTTGATAGTATAATCAAAGCATATGGTTAGAAGTCTGTACTAATAAGAAAGTGAGTGGGAGCTCTGTAGCATTTCTAATATTATATGTGGATGACATGTTGTTGATTGGAAATGATATAGAATTTATGGATAGCATAAAAGGATACTTGAATAAGGGTTTTTCAATGAAAGACCTTGGTGAAGCTGCTTATATATTGGGCATCAAGATCTATAGAGATAGATCAAGACGCTTAATTGGACTTTCACAAAGCACATACCTTGATGAAGTTTTGAAGAAGTTCAAAATGGATCAAGAAAAGAAAGGGTTCTTGCCTGTGTTACAAGATGTGAAGTTGATTCACTCTCAATGCCCGACCACTGCAAAAGATAGAGAGAATAAAATTCATTCCCTATGTTCTAGCCATAGGTTCTAGCATGTATGCAATGCTTTGTACCAGACCTGATGTGTGCCTTGCTATTAGTTTAGCAGGGAGGTACCAAAGTAATCCAGGAGTCGATCACTGGACAGCAGTCAAGAACATCCTAAAATACCTGAAAAGGACTAAGGATATGTTTCTTGTTTATGGAGGTGACAAAGAGCTCATCGTAAATGGTTACGTCGACGCAAGCTTTGACACTAATCCAGATCATTCTAAGTCACAAATCGAATACATATTTATGTTGAACCATGGAGCTGTAAGTTGGTGCAGTTCTAAGCAACGCGTCATGGCGGCATCTACGTGTGAAGTGGAGTACATAGCTGCTTCAGAAGCAGCAAATGAAGGAGTCTAGATGAAGGAGTTCATATCCGATCTAGGTGCCATACCTAGTGCATCCGGTCCAATGAAAATCTTTTGTGACAATACTGGTGCAATTGCCTTGGCAAAGGAATCCATATTTCACAAGAGAACCAAGCACATCAAAGACGCTTCAATTCCATCTGCGATCTAGTCAAGGAGGAGACAAAGAGATTTGCAAGATACATACGGATCTGAATGTTGCAAACCCGTTGACTAAGCTCTCTCATGAGCAAACCTTGATCAGCACCAAGACTCCATGGGTGTCAGAATCATTACTATGTAATTTAGATAATTAACTCTAGTGCAAGTGGGAAACTGAAGGAAATATTGCTTGGAGGCAATAATAAAGTTGTTATTTATATTTCCTTATATCATGATAAATGTTTATTATTCATGCTAGAATTGTATTAATCAGAAACTTAGTACATGTGTGAGTACATAGACAAACAGAGTGTCGCTAGTATGACTCTACTTAACTTGCTCATTGAATCAAAGATGGTTAAGTTTCCTAACCATAGACATGAGTTGTCATTTGATTAACGAGATCACATCATTAGAGAATGATGTGATTGACTTGACCCATTCCATTAGCTTAGCACTTGATCGTTTAGTTTATAGCTATTGCTTTCTTCATGACTTATACATGTTCCTATGACTATGAGATTATGCAAAACATCACAACCTAACTGGGTGAATATAAAGATGCTCTATAGGTGTCTCCGATGGTGTTTGTTGAGTTGGCATAGATCAAGATTAGGATTTGTCACTCCGAGTATCGAAGAGGTATCTCTGGGCCCTCTCGGTAATGCACATCACTATAAGCCTTGCAAGCAATTTGACTAATGAGTTAGTTATGGGATGATGCATTACGGAACGAGTAAATAGACTTGCCAGTAATGAGATTGAACTAGGTATTGAGATAACGACGATCGAATCTTGGGCAAGTAACATACCGATGACAAAAGGAACAACGTATGTTGTTATGCAGTTTGATCGATAAAGATCTTCGAACAATATGTAGGAACCAATATGAGCATCCAGGTTCCGACCAGAGATGAGTCTCGGACATGTCTACATAGTTCTCGAACCCGTAGGGTGCGCACGCATAACGTTCGGTGATGGTCGGTGTCGGTGGGAAACGACACCTATGGGATCACTGGAATCCCTACTACGGTTGCGGGGCGCGGGGATCGTGAGAAGAGCAGAACTAGCGGACAGCACAAAGGGGATTTACCTAGGTTCGGGCCGCAAAGATGCGTAAAACCCTACAATCCTGCTTTGGTGGATGTATTTAGTTGTTCTTGAGCTCTTGAACTAGCTCTGGAAGCTGCTAGGTTCGAAAGAGCCGAATCCTTTCTCAGTGCGCCATGGGCCTCCTTTTATAGGCGAAAGGGGCTACCACAGTGGCACACAGGAGGTGGAAAGTGCTACAGTGCTGTGAGCTTATCGCTGGTATTACAGGACAAAGCGCATTTAATGTGAGGCTTAGGTGTCCCTTCACTTTATCGGGGGTGGGAGCGTGGCCCGTCCCGTCCGTCGCCGCTCCTCCTCGCTTCGACACGCGCCCTGGCCAGCGGTGCATGTGGTGCCATGTAGGCAGGCAGGCAGCTGAGGTGGCGTGGTGGTGGAGCCTCCACGAAGGGCTGCATGTTGCCACGCAGGTGCCTACCCAGCTGGTTGGGTCGGCAGCTGCATGCGAGCGGCAGCGAAGACTTGGCTGGTGCGGGCCTGGCAGTGGCCCTGCTGGCGTGCTTGGCGAGCGTTTTGTCAGGTGGCCTGGCAAGGGTCTCGTCGGGCGGCCCGACAAGGGTCTTGTCATGGTGCGCAAGCGTCCCCGGCAAGGATCTTGCCAGGGGTCTGATAACCCACAAGTATAGGGGATCGCAACAGTTTTCGAGGGTAGAGTATTCAACCCAAATTTGTTGATTCGACACAAGGGGAGCCAAAGAATATTCTCAAGTATTAGCAGCTGAGTTGTCAATTCAACCACACCTGAAAACTTAGTATCTGCAGCAAAGTATTTAGTAGCAAAGTAATATGATAGTGGTGGTAACGGTAACAAAAGTAAAGACAGCAAAAGTAATATTTTTGGTATTTTGTAGTGAGTGTAACAATAGCAACGGAAAAGTAAATAAGTGTAAACCAGTATATGGAAAACTCGTAGGCACCAGATTAGCGATGGATAATTATGCCGGATGCGGTTCGTCATGTAACAGTCATAAAATAGGGTGACACAGAACTAGCTCCAGTTCATCAATGTAATGTAGGCATGTATTCTGTATATAGTCATACGTGCTTATGGAAAAGAACTTGCATGACATCTTTTGTCCTACCCTCCCGTGGCAGCGGGGTCCTATTGGAAACTAAGGGATATTAAGGCCTCCTTTTAATAGAGAACCGGAACAAAGCATTAGCAAATAGTGAATATATGAACTCCTCAAACTATGGTCATCACCAGAGATCGGGAGTGGTCCCGATTATTGTCACTTCGGGGTTGCCGGATCATAACACATAGTAGGTGACTATAGACTTGCAAGATAGGATCAAGAACACACATATATTCATGAAAACATAATATGTTCAGATCTGAAATCATGGCACTCGGGCGCTAGTGACAAGCATTAAGCATAGCAAAGTCATAGCAACATCAATCTCAGAACATAATGGATACTAGGGATCAAACCCTAACAAAACTAACTCGATTACATGATAAATCTCATCCAACCCATCACCGTTCAGCAAGCCTACGATGCAATTACTCACGCACAACGGTGAGCATCATGAAATTGGTGATGGAGGATGGTTGATGATGACAACAGCGACGAATCCCCCTCTCCGGAGCCCCGAACGGACTCCAGATCAGCCCTCCAGAGAGACTAGGGCTTGGCGGCTCCGTGTCGTAAAAAGCGATGATTTCTTCTCTCTGATTTTTTTCTCCCCGAAAGCCAATATATGGAGTTGGAGTTGGCATCGGAGGGCCACCAGGGGGCCCGCGAGGTAGGGGGCGCGCCCCCCACCCTCGTGGACAGGGTGTGGGCCCCTGGTCTTCATCTTTTGCGAGGATTTTTTATTGTTTTTTCTAAGGTGTTCCGTGGAGTTTCAGGTCATTCCGGGAACTTTTATTTTCTGCACAAAAAACAACACCATGGCAGTTCTGCTGAAAACAGCGTCAGTCCGGGTTAGTTCCATTCAAATCATACAAGTTAGAGTCCAAAACAAGGGCAAAAGTGGTTGGAAAAGAAGATACGACGGAGACGTATCAGGGTCTTGTGAGTTTCTTGGTGAGGATCTTGGTGGTGATTGTTGCCTTCCTATCCTCATTTGATCTTGACTATTCTTTGTCTTCACAAAGATCTGCACGCCCCCAAGGAGGTGCCTCCCGAGCCTTGTCCCAATGCATTCGTTTAGCGTTGGTGGGATCAAAGGTGGCTCACTCAGCTGGTGTGGGCGAGCTGCCCCGGCAAGGGTCTTACCATGGCCGCTGAGGCTGCCCTGGCAAGGGTCCTTGCCGGGGAAACCTGCTTCGTCCATCCGAACTTTGTGGCCTTGGTCCTTGTCGTTGCTTTGTTTGTCTTGTACCTTCGGATTCCCTCCGGCTTCCCTTTCCTGCCTTGTTATGCGTGGCCGTGGTGGGTGGCTCTGACTGCCCATGCACAAGTAAAGGGGTCAAAAGGAGAGCCCCTACTTTTGTACACCGACAGGAGCCCCTTGGCCTGGGCCATACATAAGCGCAGCACGTTGTTGGGTCAAGCCCAGAATGGTGCGCAGGCAGTTTGGGGCGGATTTTACCGCGGCTACTGCTCCGTCCGCCGCGCTTCCCCACGACCCGTGTTGAACGCGCGACGTGGGGGTCACGCGCGCGCATGACGGAAGCATGCTGGCGTCACCTCGTGGTGGACAGTAAAGAGGCGGCTTGCGTGTCTCTTCGAGACCACGGGGCCGCCTCCCATTTACTGTCCTTGCTTGGGAACCGTCGCTCCACACGTCCTACTGCGCCCGTCCCTTGCGCCACGTTCGCTACATGCATAGTGCAGAGCGAATAACAGGCACGCAGGACGTGGGAAGTCATGCGCGCGGGGGTCGATTCCCACGCGCCTTCAATGGAGCGGGGAGGGCGGTCGACGACCCCGCTTTCTATCACTTCCACGGGCCGGATTGGCCGAGAGGGGGTGGCCGAGCCTCGCCCCCGCCCCTTTATAAAGAGGCGGAGCGGGAGGAACGGTGCCTCTCAACCCTTCGCCATCTGCCTCTCCCCATTCCTGCTTCCTTCTTTCTTCTGCCATGGCGAGGGGGTGCGACGACACTTCATCGGTGGCGGCGAGGGTTTCGGCCAGACAGCGCATCGCTCCCCCCCAAGAGCTCGTAGCGGCAGATCCGGCCGCTAGAGGAAGGGGGAGGGGCGAGGTCGAGGCCGTTGTGGTGCTCGAGGGAGAGGAGGACGGGGCGGTATATCAGCCTCGCCTCCACCAGCAGCCCCTCCTCCGACGGAGGGCCACGCCGGGGACAACCCTTGCGAGTTCTTCATCAGGCTGCGCCAGCCACCACGTCGTCGCCTTCGCCTTCCGACTCCATTTGCACGGGAGATGGAGTTGGATCCGCCGCAGGCGTTGCGGCTGCACATGAGGGGTTGTGGGAACAGTGGCACATGGGCCAACGTCGATTTCCCCGCCCCTCACGTCATGTATCTTTAGCGAGGGTGGAAGACCTTCGCTCGCCTCCATAGCTTGACGGAGGGGCTCACTCTCCATTTCAAACTAATGGAGAGTGGCCTCCTCTCCGTCAAGATCTTCGGGCACTTCGGGACTCGCGTAAGGTGCTGCATGGAGAGCTCTTCTGATGACGAAGATTCCTCCTCGAGCGAGAGTGGTGAGGAAGACAACGACAGCGACGACTCGAGGCTAGAGGGCGACATGATGACGGGTCCGACTAGGCGTCGGGCGCCGCTCCGAGTGGCACTGGCGACCCCATCATCCGTGTTGCCGGCTCCTTGAACTTCTCGGGGTCGTCTCCTTGGGTGGCTGGCGTTGGGAGGCTGTGGAAGAGGAAGAGGGCGGACGGCAAGGCCGTCAAGTCGGAGTAAGCGGTCACCGATGCCTTCGTCGTGTATTGACGTCCTGTCGCCTCGTCTTCGAGCTCTGCCTCCAGCGCCGCCATCACCATCCAGCCCTTGGACGGCCACCGAGATGTTCTCTTGGTGTCTTCTACCACTCGTAGCTCGCCTAGGTGCCCCTTTTGCCCTTCTGCTTTCTTGTTCCATTTCCTGAGGAGAGGGACAAGAAAGGGATTACGGGCACCTTATATCTTTTTAGTCTTGTAAGCCTTCGGGCCTTTGTTATAACTTGTAATCCCCTTGCTCATGTTTTTCATTTTGTATGAACTGTACCTGTACGGGATATTTTTTTTAATGAAAAAGGGATGTTTGCCGGGTTTTCCGTTCGTAGGTGGAACCCACGACGAGGAGTGAATCCTCATTATCTTTAAGATAAACATTTTTCCGCCCGGCAACAGGCCTTGCCGTCCCCCCACTTCGCTCGACCTTTCTCACGCCCTTGGCGGAGGCAGGGATGAGGTGGGCTTAGGCTCCTCGTTTCATTTCTTTGCTGCCGCGGCTACGACCAAATCCGGCCCCAGGAGATAGCCCTAGGGTACGGAAAAAAGGGGAGCATGGTAGCATAGGGATAAAATGAGGTTTCACACATCCCAGTCCATAACGAAATGCACGGTAGAGGATAGAGAACTTATCTGGGTCTGCAGCCCCCGGCAACCTTGGCTTGCCGCGGATGGATCCTTGTTCTTGCAGCCCCCGGCAACTCTGGCTTGCCGAGGTTCGGATGCCGGTTCGTTCCCTTTCTTCCAAAATAGCTAGGCAAGAATACTTATATGCCCTGCGAACCAAAGAAGACAGAGAAGAACAGAGAGACGTGCACTCGACATCTAAGCTAGGGGTTAGCCGCCGCTAAGCACTATCAACCCTAACCAAGGAAGAGACTCAACCTAGCATGCATGCTATAACTTAGGGCGCCAGCGCTTCATTTATTTATGCTCAGGGTCTGCGCCTGGCTTTGTATAAAGGTTACATGCCTTGCGGCAAGGCTTGTACTAAAGGGTAACTTTTGGGAAGCCCAGCAGCGCATACTTTATGGGTAAAACTTGCGGAGATGCTCGATGTTCCAGGAGTTGCTCACTGGAATGGCATCTTCGGTCTCCAGCCGGACTGTGCCGGGCCTGGTGACTCGTGTTACCCGATAAGGCCCTTCCCACTTTGCCGTCAACTTGTTGGAATTCTTGGCCGACTGAACGTGCCGAAGAACAAGGTCGCCTTCCTCAAAGCTCCGGGCATGAACCTTGCGGCTATGGTAGCGGCGCAAGGCTTGCTGGTAGCGTGCTGCTCTCACAGCCGCCCGGAGACGATCTTCCTCGAGGAGCGTCGCGTCATCTTGCCGCAATCGCTCTTGCTCAAGCCCATCATAAGCGAGCACTCGAGGTGACCCGTATATGAGTTCTGTTGGGAGAACTGCTTCTGCCCCGTAGATCAGGGCAAAGGGTGTCTGGCCGGTGGCTCGATTTGGCGTCGTTCTGATCGACCAAAGAACCGCCGGCAGCTCATCAATCTTGCGCCTTCCACTTTTGTGCAGCCTGTCAAAATTCTTCGTTCTTAAGCCTCGCAGGAGTTGAGCATTTTCTCTCTCCGCTTGGCCGTTGCTCCGTGGATGTGCCACGGAAGCAAAACAGACCCTGCTGCCGAGATCCTCAATGTATTGCATGAAGGCGTGGCCTGTGAACTGTGTGCCGTTGTCGGTGATGATCCTGTTGGGCACCCCAAAACGGCACACTAGTCCCTTGAAGAACTTGATGGTTGACTACGCTATCACCTTCCTCACTGCTTCCACTTCTGGCCACTTTGTGAACTCGTCGATTGCGATGTACAAGTACTCAAAGCCCCCGACAGCGTGGGGGAAAGGGCCCAATATGTCAAGCCCCCAGACCGAGAAGGGCCAGGAGAGAGGGATAGTTTGCAGGGCTTGAGCTGGTTGGTGGAGCTTCTTCGAATGGAATTGGCATGCTTCACACTTGGTTACTAGTGTCGTTGCATCCTGGAGGGCGGTGGGCCAGAAGAAACCTTGCCAGAAAGCCTTGTCGGCAAGGTCCCTCGACCCTATGTGGGAGCCACATATGCCTCCATGTATCTCTGCCAACAGCTTTAGTCCTTCCTCCGGGGAGACGCACTTCAATTTCACCCCATTCGGTCTTTTTCTGTACAATTTGTTATCAACGAATTGGTACAGGGAGACCGGAGGGCTACTCTTTCCGCCTCATCCTGCTCCTCAGGAAGCTCTCCTTTTTGAAGGAATCGGACGGTGTGCTGCACCCATGTCGGAGCCTGTGGCTCGACGACAAGGACTAAAGGCACCTCTTCTGCCACGGGAGCGGCCGGCTCCACGGCCATGACCTGAGGTCCTGCCGGAGTCGGTTGTCCCGTGGCAGGATCGGCATCCACGGCAACATCTTCGCCGGGGGCTCCGGGGAGCTCAGTGGGGAAGTACTTGCCAGAGCCTAGCTTCCTCCGCTTGCTCTGCTCGGTCGACGGCTCAACGGATGGTTGAGTTAACTGAAGCACAAAAGTACCTGGTTCCACAGGTAGCTTGAGGGCAGCGCGCTTTGACAGTTAGTCGGCGATGTCGTTCTCCGCCCGAGGGACAAGCTCCGCTTCTATACCATCAAAGCGCTCCTCCAGTTTCCTCACCTCATCTACGTAAGCTTCCATCAACGGGCTTTGATAATCTTTGTTGATTTGCCTGACGACGAGCTGTGAGTCGCCCCTAACGATGAGCTTTTTAACTCCGAGGTCCGCCGCTATCCTAAGACCGGCAAGCAAACCCTCATACTCGGCAGTGTTGTTGGTTGACATCTCCCGGGGGAAGTGCATCTGGATGACATACTTGAGGTGCTCTCCGGTGGGTGCGACAAGCAGCACACCAGCACCGGCGCCTTGCAGCGAGAAGGCACCACCAAAGTACATGACCCAGTTGCGGCTCGTTTCCTTGCCGGTGAGAGTGGTCTCCTGCACCTCTTCGTCGAGCGTCGAGGTCCATTCCGCAACAAACTCTGCCAAGAGTCTGCTCTGAATCGTCAAGGTACTTTCGAACTTCAAACCGAAACTTGACAGCTCCAGGGCCCATTCCACGATCCTCCCCGTTGCATCTGGGTTATGCAGTAACCGTTGCAATGGGAGGCGGGTGACCACCGTGATCTCGTGCGCTTGGGAGTAATGGCACAGCTTCCTCGAAGCCATAAGGAGGCTGAAGAGAAGCTTTTGCACACCTGAGTACCTCGACCTAGCCCCCTGCAAGAGGGAGCTGATGAAGTAAACTAGGTGTTGTACCATTTTCTTCTTTTGCGCATCTTCCCCCAGTCGCGTGGGTCTCGTCGTGTGGGCGTCAGCCTCTGCCGGGGACTCAGCCTTGCCGGGGTCGAGCCCTGCCGAAGAGGGTTCCGGTTTGCCATCTGTTGACTCGGCCGCTGCCGCTGCCTTCTCGTTGACCTCTCTCTGCGCCACTAGTGCGGTGCTAACCACCTGATCTATTGCCGCTAGATAAAGCAGCAACGGTTCTTGTGGTTTGGGTGCAACCAGCACTGGGGTATAGGAGAGGTATTTCTTCAATCTTGCAGCGCTGCCTCGGCCTCTGGGGTCCACTCCACTGGCCCTGACTTCTTCAAGATCTTGAAAAAGGCAAGGGCACGCTCTGCGGACTTGGAGATGAACCGGCTCATGGCGGCAACGCAGCCAGTGAGCCGACGCACTTCCTTGATCTGTTTGGGTGCCTCAATCTGCTCGATGGCCTTGATCTTATCTGGTTTGCTTCAATCCCGCGCTGGGACACAAAGAACCCGAGAAGCTTTCCCGACGGGACGCTGAAGACACACTTCTCAGGGTTCAACTTGAGGTTGATCTTGCGCAGGTTTGCAAATGTTTCCTCCAGATCTTGCACAAGGGTTGCTTTGTCCTTGGTTTGACCACTATGTCATCCATATAAGCTTCCATATTTCTATGTAGCTGGGGCTCAAAACCAATTTGGACTGCTCTTACAAAGGTTGAGCCAGCACTCTTCAACCCGAAAGGCATCCGTAAAAAGCAATACGTACCACATGGGGTGATGAATGCTATCTTTTCCTCGTCTTCTTTTGTCATGAAGATCTGGTGGTACCCTGAGTAGGCGTTAAGGAATGATAACAGGTCACACCCAGCGATGGAGTCAACAATCTGGTCGATAAGCGGTAATGGGAAGGGATCCTTTGGACAGGACTTATTGATGTCTGTGTAATCAATACACAGCCTCCACTTCCCATTTGCCTTGCGCACTACTACCGGATTGGCCAACCACGTCGGATGGAGTACTCCTCTCACCAAGCCTGCCGCCTCTAGCTTTTTGATTTCCTCCATGATGAACTCCTGCCTCTCCAGAGCTTGCTTCCTGACCTTCTACTTGACGGGACGCACATGAGGACAGACAGCAAGGTGGTTCTCAATCACCTCCCTGGGAACGTCGGGGATGTCGGAGGCTTGCCATGCAAACACATCGACATTCGCCCACAGGAAGGTGACGAGCTCGCTTTCCAATTTGCCGTCGAGGGTGGAGCTTATGGTAAAAGCTCCCCTCGTGCCGTCCTCCTTGACGGGCACTGATGTCTACTACACAACCTTCTTCTTGTAGACGTTGTTGGGCCTGCAAGTGCACAGGTTTGTAGGACAGTAGCAAATTTCCCTCAAGTGGATGACCTAAGGTTTATCAATCCGTAGGAGGCGTAGGATGAAGATGGCCTCTCTCAAGCAACCCTGCAACCAAATAACAAAGAGTCTCTTGTGTCCCCAACACACCCAATACAATGGTAAATTGTATAGGTGCACTAGTTCGGCGAAGAGATGGTGATACAAGTGCAAAATAGATAGTAGATATGGGTTTTTGTAATCTGAAATAATAAAAACAGCAAGGTAACGAGCGGTAAAAGTGAGCGCAAACGGTATTGCAATGATGGGAAACAAGGCCTAGGGTTCATACTTTCACTAGTGTAAGTTCTCTCAACAATAATAACATAGATAGAACATATGACAAGCCCTCAACATGCAACAAAGAGTCACTCCAAAGCCACTAATAGCGGAGAACAAACATAGAGATTATGGTCGGGTACGAAACCACCACAAAGCTATTCTTTTGGATCGATCTATAAAAGAGTTCGTACTAGAATAACACCTTAAGATACAAATCAACCAAAACCCTAATGTCACCTAGATACTCCATTGTCACCTCAAGTATCCGTGGGCATGATTATATGATATGCATCACACAATCTCAGATTCATCCAACCAACATAAAAGTACTTCCAAAGAGTACCCCAAAGTTTCTACCGGAGAGTCAAGAACGTGTGCCAACCCCTATGCATAGGTTCCCAAGTGTCACGAAACCCGCAAGTTGATCACCAAAACATACATCAAGTGGATCAATAGAATAACCCATTGTCACCACGGTTATCCCACGCAAGACATACATCAAGTGTTCATAAAAGACTCAATCCGATAAGATAACTTCAAAGGGGAAACTCAATTCATCACAAGAGAGTAGAGGGGGAGAAACATCATAAGATCCAACTACAATAGCAAAGCTCGGGATACATCAAGATCGTGCCATAGATGGAACACGAGAGAGAACACAAGAGAGAGAGAGATAAAACACGTAGCTACTGGTACATACCCTCAGCCCCGAGGGTGAACTACTCCCTCCTCGTCATGGATAGCGCCGGGATGATGAAGATGGCCACCGGTGATGGGATCCTCCTCCAGCAGGGTGCCAGAACAGGGTCCCGATTGGTTTTTGGTGGCTACAGAGGCTTGCCGCGGTGGAACTCCTGATCTATCTTCTGTTCTGGAAGTTTTAGGGTACATAGGTATATATGGGTGCATGGAGAACGTCGGTGGAGCTACGGGGGCCCCACGAGGCAAGGGGCGCGCCCAGGGGGTGAAAGTGCAACTAATCCCCGGGTGGTTTTGGTAATTAATAACAACATATATATCATTGAACTAATAGTTACTTGAGAATCATTTCAGAAAGTTCAGTGATATGGGTATGGCAAGGACTGAAGAAGTGGACCCCTCAAAATGCTAAGGCAAGCATTGGCAAAAGCTCAAGACTCCATTTTTGGTTTAGTGATCCAAGATCACATTGAGTCCATAGGAAAGCCAATACTATTAAAAGGGATGAGGTTATGATGATGATCTGGTTGCTCAAAGTGCTTAGTGATACATCTCCTAAACTATCAGCAACTTTCACCGCCATATACACTCATAAGTAATCTCGGTCCCACCGATATTCCAAACTCACCACACCGAGATGAACCACCTCAGCCACAAAGCCAAACCCTAGAAATCTCGGATTTTCCGATTCGAACTCGGTCTCACGAAACTTGAGTTGCCAAGCTTCAGAACCTTCGTCATCAAATCGGTGTCACCGAGATGATAAAGTCGGTCCCACCGAGATTGGCAAGCTCTTGTCTTTACGAATCGGACTAACCGAGTTTGTATTTTCGGTCCCACGAAAATCCCAACGTTCACATGATTTGAACTTTCGGTCTCACCGAGTTGTCAACTTCGGTCCCACCGAGATTGGTCAAATGTGTGTAACGGTTGGATTTTGTGTGGAGGCTATAAATACCCTCCACCCCTCTTCATTCGTGGAGAGAGCCATCGAAAGAACTACCACTCCTACCTTACATTTCGAGAAGAGAACTACCTACCCTTGTGTTGAGATCAAGTTGCTCCACTCCCACCATATGAAGCTTGATCTCTAGCCTTCCCAAGTTGCTTTCCACTCAATCCTTTCTTCCACCACAGCCAAATTAGTGAGGAGAGTTGAGTGTTGGGGAGATTATCATTTGAAGCACAAGAGCAAGGAGTTCATCATCATCAACACCATCTATTACCTTTTGGAGGGTGGTGCCTCCTAGATTGGTTAGGTGTCGCTTGGGAGCCTCCGTCAAGATGTGGAGTTGAACCAAGAAGTTTGTAAGGGCAAGGAGATCGCCTACTTGTGAAGATCTACCCGAATAAGGCTAGCCCTCCGTGGGCGTGAGCCATGATGGCATAGACAAGGTTGCTTCTTCGTGGACCCTTAGTGGGTGGAGCCCTCCGTGGACTCTCGCAGCCATTACCCTCCGTGGGTTGAAGTCTCCATCAACGTGGAAATACGATAGCACCACCTATCGGAACCACGAGAAAAATCACCGCGTCTCCAAAATTGCGTTTGCTCTTCTCCACCTCTCTTTACTACATGTGCAATTTACTTTCCGCTGCCTATACTCTAGAATTGCATGTGTAGGGTGATGCTTGACTTGATCATAATTGTGAATCTGCCAAAAACTTGTCTTTGTCAAAAGGCATAATTTTATATTGTCAAGTAGTCTAATCACCCCCTCTAGACATACTTTCGATCCTACAAGTGGTATCAGAGCTTTGGTCTCCATTGTATTGGTTTCCATTGCATTGGACTCCATAAGCTTGGTTTCACAACCTAGGAGTGTATGGCGTCTAGTGAGGGTAATTTTCAGAGAGGTCCTTACTTTGATGGTACAAATTTTGCTAGTTGGAAGCATAAAATGAAAATGCATATTCTTGGCCATAACCCAGCCGCATGGGGCATTATTTGTGTTGGTATGCAAGGTGAATTATTCGAGGAAGGAAAAGTTCGGATCATGGCTTCTAGCGGAAGAATTGCGGATGTTGCAAAACAATGCTCAAGCTTGTGACATTCTCTTCAATGCCTTGTGTCCCGAGGAGTTCAACAAAATCAGCCGTCTTGAGAATGCAAAAGAGATTTGGGATACTTTGGTTGAAATGCACGAAGGTACCGAGTCCGTGAAGGAATCAAAGCTAGATGTTCTTCAAGGTCAACTTGACAAGTTCAAGATGAAGGAAGGTGAAGGAGTCGCTGAAATGTACTCTAGGCTTGCTCTCATCACAAATGAGATTGCCGGCTTAGGAAGCGAAGAAATGACCGACCGATTCATCATCAAGAAGATTCTCAGAGCTTTGGATGGAAAGTATGACACTGTGTGCACTTTGATCCAAATGATGCCAAACTACAAGAATCTCAAGCCAACCAAGTCATTGGAAGAATTGTTGCCCATGAGATGACACTTAAGGATAAGGAAGAGCTTCACAACAAGTCAAGTGGTGCTTACAAAGCTACAAGTGATGCTCCCACAACCTCAAGTGACAAGCTAGTTTCCAATGAAGAGATAAGCCTAATGGTGAAGAACTTCAACAAATTCTACAAGAGTAGAAGCAAAGAGAGAAGCTCAAAGTCTAGATCATATGATGAAAAGAGATCTTCTAGTCGTGATCGAATCTGCTACAATTGTGGAAGACCGGACACTACTCAAATGAGTGTTCGGCTCCCCACAAGAGAAGAGAAGAATCTCCAAGAAGAAGAAGCTCAAGAGATGAGTCACCTCGGAAGAGAGAAGGAGTAGAGATGATCGTTATGAGCGAAGACCCTCTCGGAGAAGCAAGGATTCGGAGAGGAAAGACAAGTCATCAAGGAGCTACACAAGAAGAAAACATCAAGCTCATGTAGGTGAATGGGTCTCCGGCTCCGACTCCGACAATCAATCCGAAAGAAGCTATCACTCCAACTCCGACTACTGATCAAGATGAAGGTGTTACGGTCTTGCTCTCGTATCCTCCAACTCCAACTCCTATGACTTATTTGATTCACCAAATGAGGGAATTGGAAGATGCTTCATGGCTAAAGGCCCCAAGGTATCACACCCTGAATTCATTGACTTTGATAGTGATGAGGATGACTTGCTTGGTGAAGATGAGCTCTTACATGATAAATCCAGTGAGCCTAGTAATGATGAACATGCTAGTAGTCTTTATAGTCGAGAAGAGTCGAATGACAATGCTATGAAGGAGATTGAGCGTCTAACTAAAGAACTAAACACTCTTAATTTAGCTCATGGAACAACTCAAGAAGATCATAGAGAGCTCCTAAGATCTCATGAGAAGCTACACTTCGAGAAGCTCACTCTAGAGCAAGAACATGAGTCTCTAAAAGCAATCAATGACGATCTTCGAAAGAAGAGTTCTTCATATCTTGCCAAACGACTTCTCTTGTCTAATTTCTTGCCACCTATTAAAACTAAGCATGACAAGCATAAGAAAAATTCTTTCTCTAGTAGTAACAATAACCATGCTAAATCCAATATTGTTGCTTCTAGTAGTTCTCTTGATTCCACTAACAATGTTTCAAGCCAAGTTACACTTGAGCAAGAAAATAGTTTATTGAAAGGGATTATAGAGAAAGGTGTCTACAAGAGCCTTGCGGAAGCAAGAACTTTGAGAAATTGTTCGCAAGCAAGGAAGGCACCGGAAGAATCAAGGAATTGGTTTTGAGCGAAAGTTCAACGCCGAGGGTGTTGAATGGGAAGAAGGTCAATATCCTACTCCACAGTTTGTTCTTCAAAAGGAGAAGTATGATCCTACTTCTTCCAATGTGGAACAAGCACAAGATGACCTTCCACCACAAGACCACAAGCTAAAAGGCAAGGACAAGCTTCAAGAGGAGATTGATGCATTTGTTGAAGCACCTCAAGCCATGGTCAAGTGGGTTCCCAAGGAAACGTCAAGTTCTACTTCGTCAAGCTCAACTACAACCCCAAGGATTCCCATCAAGATGATGTGGATCCCGAAGAAGAAGAACTAGAGAGTTCTTGAGGGTGACTCAGCCAACATACTTCACTCACATTCATTTTGGCAAAAACTTGTGCAACCAACTTCCACATTGTGCACTAGTTCATGGAGTCACAAACCCTCTTGTTGGTAAGACAAGGGACAAGGTAATCATTGCTTTCATGGACATCATCTATTGTGAACTTCAATCTATGTCCATGGATATCCTTGTTTGTTCCTTGTGGGACTAACCCATGTAGGTATTGAAAGTGCCCGAATCCAAAGGATTGCTCCCAACTCTTGATGGTCTTCATCAACATTGAGCATCCACATCTTCAACATCTACATGAAGTCTTCTCGACAACCCAAGGTTAGTTTGACCCTTTAAAAGGGTTCTCACATCTAGGGGAGCTTTGCTCTAGAAATTGAGCTAAAGCATCTTCAAATGATGTGAACACATCAATGCTTTATGTAAAAGTGGTAACCCCACTTGTGCTTAAACGATGAGTATGACCTATGATCAAATGTTCTCATTTGGCTCCTAAGTCAATATACTCATATAAAGATGACTAGTCATCGACAAATTGTGTGTTAGTAGCTAGAGATTTGATTGTGCATGTTTGACACATATTCCATTTGCTATCTTATTGTGTGAGCATGTTGGATGCATGATTTTATCCATTCAAGGACATCCATTTGTTGTTTTGGTTGTTTTGATTTTTTTGACCAAATGGATGGACAAGAATGCCTAAGTACCTCCCCTAGCTATCTATGCTTTCTTGTCTCAAATTCTATTCATGCTTACATCACAAACTTTGAACAAGTCATTTTCGGACCCTCCGAGTGAGGAGCACTCGGAGCCACCGATCCGTCAAGGGCTAACTTCCAAAACCTTCTAAGTGATTTCGGTCAGACCAACTCACTCAAACTCGGTCGAACCGAAAGCATTTAGACTAATCTAGGTTTTCACCTCGGTGAAACCGAGTTGTGATTTTCGGCGTGACCGAAGTGTATAACTGCCTAGCAGTTATTCATCTCGGTGCCACCGAGTTTTACAACTCGGTCCCACCGACAGCAAAGGGGTATATATACTCCAAGGGCCGCGCGCGTTGATTTCTCCTTCAAACACTTCGCCCCCACACCCCTTGCTGCCGTCGCCTTGGTCTCCGGATCATCTCCGTCGTCGCCTGTGCGCCCTCGCCTCAGGTCTCCGTCGCCGTCAACGGACATCTTCTCCGCGCCGTTGCCGCCGTAGAGAAACTCCACCAAGTTAGGGTGAGTTTTGATCCCACTCGTGCTCCCATCTCCGATTCAATGCACGTTTGGTTTGCCCGACATCTTGCCACGATTGAAATCTTCACGAACACCAGATTAGTTCGTTTGAACTAGATTCGAGTAAAAGTTTTAGGGTTAGGTTTCCGCCGAACACATCTCGGTGAGACCGATTTTACATTTTCGGTATGACCGATTTGGCCTATAGCCATTACCTTCGCACCCTTCGGTCCAACCGAAGTTGTGCAAATCGGTGTGACGAAATGAGGATTCTGTGAAACCCTAGTGTTTTCGGCGGGATCGAAACCCACTTCGTCCAACCGAAAGTGGTGTGAATGCTCTGTTTAAACACTTGGATTCACGAATTTTAAACTCGGTCGACCGACATGTCTTCTGTGAAAACCTAATACTAAAATTTGAACTCATTTTTTGCAAAATCTTCGCAGTTTGTGATGACTCTTCTACTCTGCCTACACCTTATCTATTCACGGGTTGTCACCATGTCGGATGCGGTGATGATCGAGAACAGGTCGAGACACCCATTGCGAGATATTCGAGGCGGGCACTAGTCCCGATCCCAAGAGCTCATCGATGATGGTGAGAGGAGTACACCAAGTGGTTTGCCTCCTGCAGCCACCAGGGCTAGAAAGAAGAGGAACTCAGATGATGAAGACTCAGATTTTGTCGTTGAGGAAGAAGTCACCTCAAAGCCCAAGAGGAAAGTTGTTGCCAAAGAGCCACAAGGTCAGCAAACTAAGAAGGGCACCAGAAAAGTCAAGCAGTCCACTATTGCTAAGAAGCTGAATTTGGAAGAAGCTGCAAGCAAAGTGAAGAAAACTTCCAAGAGGAAGAGGTTAGTGCATGATGATGCAGCAGAGGAAGATGAGGATGAGGAAGCACCCCAGCCTCCTCAGAAGCCTAAGCTCATGGGTGATGCCATCAGGGCTGGAGCCACTTCAAAGCCCAAGCAATCTGCTCCAGTCAAGGCAGCTCCAGCAAAGCCTGCTGCCAAGCCCAAGAAGACAGTCAGGAACATTCCAGCATCTGAAAAGAACAAGGATGATGTGCCACCAGCTGTGTCAGATGATGAAGGACCAGTTTTGCTAAAACTTCGTCAGAAACTGCCACTACATAATGATGCTCATCCTCAAGCTGAGGATATGAAGGCAAGGAAAGATAGAGGTCTCAGGCTGTGGAGACAATCTGACCCATATGCCGTGAGGAGAAGAACTGCTGTTGATCCCAGATTTCACACCAGAGAGCAGCAGGACTTCTATGAGACCGTGCTGATGGACAAGAAGCCCATAGTCGCAGACACGAGATCGTTATTTGGAAGTACATTGACAGCGAAGAGCACAGAGATTTCTTTCCACATGTGCATGAAAGCTTCACTTGCATGTGGTGTTGCAGACTTTGTAGGTCGAAGTTGACAAATTGGAGCGATGAGATGATTATGCAATTCTATGCCACAGACTCATTTCTATCCGATGGAAAGATTACATGGATGTTGAAGGCCAAAGATTTTCTTCATCTGTTGAAGAATGGGCAGAACTTCTGAATGCTCCAGTACAAAGAGAGGATGATATTGATGTATATGGGATTCCAAAGAAGAATCATGAATCCATGAAGAACATGTACAAAGAGGTTCCAGCTAAGGATTTGGGAATCTGGAAGCTCGGCTCAGTGTACTATCTCCAGGCAGGTCTACCTACCACCAATACTATTCTGAGGCATACCTTGATGCCCAAGTGCGAGATCATCGCATGATCGAGGATACTCTATCAACATGCTGCATATACTTGATGAGAAAGCACCTTTCAAGGTGATGGACTTGATGGTTGAGACCATTAAGAGGACTGCGGTGACCGAAAAGGTCATGTGGATTTGCCCATGATTCAGATGCTTATCAATGCCAAGTTTGGCACGGGCACGATCTTGTTGGATAGAGAACACTTACCACTGCAGCCTGAGCATGAGGATAATGTTGTTGTGATGGATGAGGAGGATCCAACATCGGTTGAAGGTCAAGCAAAGATTGAAGCTGCCAAGAAAGCCAAAGTCGACAAGGAAGGAAGCAAGCAGCAGCTAAACCAAAGAGTGTCGGAGAGCAGCTCCTTGAAGCTACCCAAAGGATTGAACAACGCTGGCCAGCATTATGCAGTCTCGGAGAGCCTAGAGAGGATTGTTGAAGACAAGATCCACGCTCTGGATGTGAAGTCGATGAAGTGCAAGTAATGTCAACAAGCTTGAGGGAGACATTGAGGAAGCAAAGAGGAGAAGGAAGAGCTTATCGTGAGATGCAGGATGACTTAGTCCGGGATGCTTATCAACAGATCGCTCCGGTTCCCACAGACCCGATCATTGCTATTCGATGGATCGACACGGGACTACAACAGCACCTCCACAGTTCCATCGGTTGCTCCAACTCCAGCTCCGAGTGACCACTCCTCCAGCCAGACATCAGTGAAGTCTTCGCCGATCTGTCATATCAACTCCAACATCAACCGAGGCGAGAGCCGCCCACAGAGTCCCCAGTGACGCTTAGCTCTATGCTTTTTCGAACTTTTTGGTAACTTGTTGCCAAAGGGGGAGAAATTGTATAGATCATAGGACTTCGAGAGAGAGAGAGTGCTTTTGTCGTCTTTGCGCTTTTGCTCTTTCGTTCTTTTGCGGTTTCTTTGAGATATTTTTGGTTTTCGAAACATTAAGTGTGTTTGATACCACGTTTGATCCTACTTTAATGAGTGCTTGGTTGTACTATGCTTTAATGTGTGCTTAATGCTTATCATATGCTATTCCCATCTTGTATGACCATTTACTCATGTCTTGGTGATTGGGTGCATGCTATTCATTCTTATCATTTTGTGCGCTCCACCAAGATGTATGTGACATGGAAGAGTGACCCATGATCCTAATCGATTGTGCATTTGCATTCAAACGCAAATCTTAAATAATGCACAAATTTAGGGGGAGCTCTTGCTTATCACATACTTCTCAAAGCGACGATATCATTCATTGATTATATCCTTTGTCGAAGCTTTGATCTATATGTTGTCATCAATTACCAAAAAGGGGGAGATTGGAAGTGCAACTAATCCCCGGGTGGTTTTGGTAATTAATAACAACATATATATCATTGAACTAATAGTTACTTGAGAATCATTTCAGAAAGTTCATTGATATGGGTATGGCAAGGATGAAGAAGTGGACCCTCAAAATGCTAAGGCAAGCATTGGCAAAAGCTCAAGACTCCATTTTTGGTTTAGTGATCCAAGATCACATTGAGTCCATAGGAAAGCCAATACTATTTAAAGGGATGAGGTTATGATGATGATCTGGTTGCTCAAAGTGCTTAGTGATACATCTCCTAAACTATCAGCAACTTTCACTGCCATATACACTCATAAGTAATCTCGGTCCCACCGATATTCCAAACTCAGTCACACCGAGATGAACCACCTCAGCCACAAAGCCAAACCCTAGAAATCTCGGATTTTCCGATTCGAACTCGGTCTCACGAAACTTGAGTTGCCAAGCTTCAGAACCTACATCATCAAATCGGTGTCACCGAGATGATAAAGTCGGTCCCACCGAGATTGGCAAGCTCTTGTCTTTACGAATCGGACTAACCGAGTTTGTATTTTCGGTCCCACGAAAATCCCAACGTTCACATGATTTGAACTTTCGGTCTCACCGAGTTATCAACTTCGGTCCCACCGAGATTGGTCAAATGTGTGTAACGGTTGGATTTTGTGTGGAGGCTATAAATACCCTCCACCCCTCTTCATTCGTGGAGAGAGCCATCGAAAGAACTACCACTCCTACCTTACATTTTCGAGAAGAGAACTACCTACCCTTGTGTTGAGATCAAGTTGCTCCACTCCCACCATATGAAGCTTGATCTCTAGCCTTCCCAAGTTGCTTTCCACTCAATCCTTTCTTCCACCACAGCCAAATCAGTGAGGAGAGTTGAGTGTTGGGGAGATTATCATTTGAAGCACAAGAGCAAGGAGTTCATCATCATCAACACCATCTATTACCTTTTGGAGGGTGGTGCCTCCTAGATTGGTTAGGTGTCGCTTGGGAGCCTCCGTCAAGATGTGGAGTTGAACCAAGAAGTTTGTAAGGGCAAGGAGATCGCCTACTTCGTGAAGATCTACCCCGAGTAAGGCTAGCCCTCCATGGGCGTAGGCCATGATGGCATAGACAAGGTTGCTTCTTCGTGGACCCTTCGTGGGTGGAGCCTCCGTGGACTCTCGCAGCCGTTACCCTCCGTGGGTTGAAGTCTCCATCAACGTGGAAATACGATAGCACCACCTATCGGAACCACGAGAAAATCACCGCGTCTCCAAAATTGCGTTTGCTCTTCTCCACCTCTCTTTACTACATGTGCAATTTACTTTCCGCTGCCTATACTCTAGAATTGCATGTGTAGGGTGATGCTTGACTTGATCATAATTGTGAATCTGCCAAAAACTTGTCTTTGTCAAAAGGCATAATTTTTATATTGTCAAGTAGTCTAATCACCCCCCCTCTAGACATACTTTCGATCCTACAGGGGGGAGGGCGTGCCCCACACCCTCGTGAGCACCTCCCGTATCTTCTGGCGTGGGGTCCAAGTCCATCAGGTGGGTTTCCTTCCAAAAATAACTTCTCCAGTTGATTTCGTTCCGTTTTGACTCCGTCTGATATTCTTTTTCCTCGAAACACTAAAATAGGCATAAAACAGCAAATCTGGGCTGGGCCTCCGGTTAATAGGTTAGTCCCAAAAGTAATATAAAAGTGGATAATAAAGCCCAATATTGCCTAAAACAGTAGATAAAGTAGCATGGAGCAATCAAAAATTATAGATACGTTGGAGACGTATCAAGCATCCCCAAGCTTAATTCCTGCTCGTCCTCGAGTAGGTAAATGATAAAAAAGAATTTTTTATGCGGAGTGATACTTTGGCATAATTTCAATGTAAATATTCTTAATCATGGTATGAATATTCAGATCCGAAAGATTCAAGACAAAAGTTCATATTGACATAAAAATAATAATACTTCAAGCATACTAATCAAAGCAATCATGTCTTCTCAAAATAATATGGCCAAAGAAAGTTATCCCTAGAAAATCATATAGTCTGGCTATGCTCCATCTTCCCCACACAGAGTATTTAAATCATGCACAACCCCGATGACAAGCCAAGCAATTGTTTCATACTTTAACATTTTCAAAACTTTTTCAATCTTCATGCAATACATGAGCGTGAGCCATGGATATAGCACTATATGTGGAATAGAACAGTGGTTGTGGGGAAGACAAAAAGAGGGAAGATAGTCTCACATCAACTAGGCGTATCAACGGGCTATGGAGATGCCCATCAATAGATATCAATGTGAGTGAGTAGGGATTGCCATGCAACGGATGCACTAGAGCTATAAGTATATGAAAGCTCAACAAAAGAAACTAAGTGGGTGTGCATCCAACTTGCTTGCTCACGAAGACCTAGGGCATTTTGAGGAAGCCCATCATTGGAATATACAAGCCAAGTTCTATAATGAAAAATCCCCACTAGTATATGAAAGTGACGAAATGAGAGACTCTCTATCATGAAGATCATGGTGCTACTTTGAAGCACAAGTGTGGTAAAAGGATAGTAGCATTGTCCCTTCTCTCTTTTTCTCTCATTTTTTTAATTTTTTTTATTTGGGCCTTTTCTCTTTTTTTTTATGGCCTCTTTTTTCTTTTCGTCCGGAGTCTCATCCCGATTTGTGGGGGAATCATATACTCCATCATCCTTTCCTCACTTGGGACAATGCTCTAATAATGATGATCATCACACTTTATTTTTCCTTACAACTCAACAATTACAACTCGATACTTAGAACAAAATATGACTATATAAATGCCTCCGGCGGTGTACCGGATTATGCAATGAAACATGAGTGACATGTATGGAAGAATTATGAAAGGTGGTTTTTGCCACAAATACAATGTCAACTACATGATCATGCTAGCAATATGACAATGATGGAGCGTGTCATAATGATGATGGTGGAAAGTTGCATGGCAATATATCTCGAAATGGCTATGGAAATGCCATGATAGGTAGGTATGGTGGCTGTTTTGATGAAGGTTTATGGTGGGTGTATGATACCGGCGAAAGGTGCGCGGTATATTGAGAGGCTAGCAAAGGTGGAAGGATGGGAAAAAGTGCGTATAATCCATGGACTCAACATTAGTCATAAAGAACTCATATACTTTTTGCAAAAATCTAGAAGTTATCAAAGCAAAGTATTACGCGCATGCTCCTAGGGGGATAGATTGGTAGGAAAAGACCATCGCTCGTCCCCGACCGCCATTCATAAGGAAGACAATCAATAAATAAATCATGCTCCGAGTTCATCACATAACGGTTCACCATACGTGCATGCTACGGGAATCACAAACTTCAACACAAGTATTCCTTAAATTCACAACTACTCAACTAGCATGACTCTAATATTATCACCTTCATATCTCAAAACAATTATCAAGCATCAAACTTATCTTAGTATTCAACGCACTCAAAAGAAAGTTTCACATATCTTGAACACCAAGTATATTAACATTAAGCAAATTACAATGCTATTAAAGACTCTCAAAATAATCTAAGTGAAGAATGAGAGATCAAATTTCTTTAAAACAAATCCACCACCGTGCTCTAAAAGATCTAAGTGAAGCACTAGAGCAAAAAATTATCATGCTCTAAAGATATAAGTGAAGCACTATGAGCAAAACTATCAAGCTCAAAAGGTATAAGTGAAGCACATAGAGTATTCTAGCAAATTCCAATTTGTGTAAGGCTCTCTCTCATTAAAGAATTTCAGATCTTGATACTTATTCAAACAGCAAGCAAAGCTAAAGAAAACTACATTGCAAGGATAGCACAACTCATGTGAAGAAGCAAAAACTTAGGCTCAACCGATACTAACCGATAGTTGTTGAAGAAGAAAGGTGGGATGCCTACCGGGGCATCCCCAAGCTTAGATGCTTGAGACTTCTTGAAATATTATCTTGGGGTGCCTTGGGCATCCCAAAGCTTGAGCTTTTGTGTCTCCTTAATTCCTCTCATATCACGGTTTCTCTTTTTATCAAAAGCTTCATTCACAACAAACTCAACAAGAACTCGTGAGATAGGTTAGTATAAACCAATGCAAAACCTTATCATTTTCTAATGTAACAAATCACTTAAATTATTATTAAACATTGAATACTAAATGCCTCTATATATTTAATACTCCTATCATCAAATAGAATCATTAAACAAGCAAACATATGCAAACAATGCAACCATAACAGCAATCTGCCAAAACAGTACAGTCTGTAAAGAATGCAAGAGTATCAATACTTCCCTGACTCCAAAAATTATGAAGTAAAATTCCCACTGTAATAAATTTATCAGAGCTCAATATGCAAAAAGATTCAACGTTAGACGATGTTCTGACTTTTCTATGGAATTTTTGCAACAGCGGTAAACTTTCTGTTTTCAAACAGCAACATGCAAACTAGCAAAATAAGCATGGCAAAGGCTATCCTTGACTTTTTTATTGAAACTAAAGAGGCAAAACACTTCTAACTAACAGCAAGCAAAAACTAACAAAAGAAATTGACGCTCCAAGCAAAACACATACCATGTGGCGAATAAAAATATAGCTCCAAGTAAAGTTACCGATGAACGAAGACGAAAGAGGGGATGCCTTCGGGGGCATCCCCAAGCTTAGTTGCTTGGTTGTCCTTGAATATTACCTTGGGGTGCCTTGGGCATCCCCAAGCTTAGGCTCTTTCCACTCCTTATTCCATTGTCCATCGAATCGTTACCCAAAACTTGAAAACTTCAACCACACAAAACTCAAAACACAATTCGTAAGCTCCGTTAGTATAAGAAAATAAAACCACCACTTAGGTACTGTAATGAACTCATTCTAAATTCATATTGGTGTAATATCTACTGTACTCCAACTTATCTCTGGTTCATACCCTCCGATACTACTCATAGATTCATCAAAATAAGCAAACAACACATAGAAAACAGAATCTGTCAAAAACAGAACAGTCTGTAGTAATCTGTATAAAACGTATACTTCTGGAACCCCAAAAATTATGAAATAAATTGCTGGACCTGAGAAATTTGCCTATTAATCATCTGCAAAAAGAATAAACCTAAAATCACTCTCCAGTAAAAAAATGGCAGCTAATCTCATGAGCGCTAAAGTTTCTGTTTTTCACAGCAAGATCACATAAACTTCACCCAAGTCTTCCCAAAGGTTCTACTTGGCACTTTATTGAAACAAAAGCTATAAAACATGATTACTACAGTAGCATAATCATGTGGACACATAAAAACAGTAAGGATAAATATTGGGTTGTCTCCCAACAAGCGCTTTTCTTTAATGCCTTTTAGCTAGGCATGATGATGATAATGATGCTCACATAAAAGATAAAAATTGAAACATAACGGGAGCATCATGAAGCATATGACTAGCACATTTAAGTCTAACCCACTTCCTATGCATAGGGATTTTGTGAGCAAACAACTTATGAGAACAATAATCAACTAGCATAGGATGGCACAACAAGCATAGCTTCAAGAATTTAAGCATATAGAGAGGAAACTTGACATTATTGCAATTCCTACAAGCATATGTTCCTTCCTCATAATAACTTTCAGTAGCATCATGAATGAATTCAACAATATAACCAGCACCTAAAGCATTCTTTTCATGATCTACAAGCATAGAAAATTTTCTACTCTCCACATAAGCAAACTTCTTCTTTATAGCATACGTATCATCACAATAATCATCATAAATAGCAGGCATGCTTTCATCATAGTAAATTTGCTCATCAAAGCATGGGGGACAAAAAATATCATCTTCATCAAACATAGCTTCCCCAAGCTTGTGGCTTTGCATATCATTAGCATCATGGATATTCAAGGAATTCATACTAACAGCATTGCAATCATGCTCATTATTCACATATTTAGTTCCAAACATTCTATAGATTTCTTCTTCTAGCACTTGAGCACAATTATCCTTTCCATCATACTCACGAAAGATATTAAAAAGGTGAAGCGTATGAGACAAACTCAACTCCATTTTTTTGTAGTTTTCTTTTATAAACTAAACTAGTGCTAAAACAAGAAACAAAAAGATTCGATTGCAAGATCTAAAGATATACCTTCACTTACCTAGCCTCCCGCAACGGCGCCTTTAAAAGAGCTTGATGTCTACTACACAACCTTCTTCTTGTAGACGTTGTTGGGCCTACAAGTGCACAGGTTTGTAGGACAGTAGCAAATTTCCCTCAAGTGGATGACCTAAGGTTTATCAATCCGTAGGAGGCGTAGGATGAAGATGGTCTCTCTCAAGCAACCCTGCAACCAAATAACAAAGAGTCTCTTGTGTCCCCAATACAATGGTAAATTGTATAGGTGCACTAGTTCGGCGAAGAGATGGTGATACAAGTGCAAAATAGATAGTAGATATGGGTTTTTGTAATCTGAAATAATAAAAACAGCAAGGTAACGAGCGGTAAAAGTGAGCGTAAACGGTATTGCAATGATGGGAAACAAGGCCTAGGGTTCATACTTTCACTAGTGTAATTTCTCTCAATAATAATAACATAGATAGAACATATGACAAGCCCTCAACATGCAACAAAGAGTCACTCCAAAGCCACTAATAGCGGAGAACAAACGTAGAGATTATGGTCAGGTACGAAACCACCACAAAGCTATTCTTTCGGATCGATCTATAAAAGAGTTCGTACTAGAATAACACCTTAAGATACAAATCAACCAAAACCCTAATGTCATCTAGATACTCCATTGTCACCTCAAGTATCCGTGGGCATGATTATACGATATGCATCACACAATCTCAGATTCATCCAACCAACATAAAAGTACTTCCAAAGAGTGCCCCAAAGTTTCTACCGGAGAGTCAAGAACGTGTGCCAACCCCTATGCATAGGTTCCCAAGTGTCACAAAACCCGCAAGTTGATCACCAAAACATACATCAAGTGGATCAATAGAATAACCCATTGTCACCACGGTTATCCCACGCAAGACATACATCAAGTGTTCATAAAAGACTCAATCCGATAAGATAACTTCAAAGGGGAAACTCAATTCATCACAAGAGAGTAGAGGGGGAGAAACATCATAAGATCCAACTACAATAGAAAAGCTCGGGATACATCAAGATCGTGCCATAGATGGAACACGAGAGAGAACACGAGAGAGAGAGAGATCAAACACATAGCTACTGGTACATACCCTCAGCCCCGAGGGTGAACTACTCCCTCCTCGTCATGGATAGCGCCGGGATGATGAAAATGGCCACTGGTGATGGGATCCCCCTCTGGCAGGGTGCCGGAACAGGGTCCCGATTGGTTTTTGGTGGCTACAGAGGCTTGCAGCGGCGGAACTCCCGATCTATCTTCTGTTCTGGAAGTTTTAGGGTACGTAGGTATATATGGGTGCAGGGAGAACATCGGTGGAGCTACGGGGACCCCACGAGGCAGGGGGGCGCGCCCAGGGGGGAGGGCGCGCCCCCACCCTCGTGAGCACCTCCCGTATCTTCTGACATGGGGTCCAAGTCCATCAGGTGGGTTTCCTTCCAAAAATAACTTCTCCAGCTTGATTTCGCTCTGTTTTGACTCGCTCGATATTCCTTTTCCTCAAACACCGAAATAGGCATAAACAAAGAAAATGGGCTGGGCCTCCGGTTAATAGATTAGTCCCAAAAGTAATACAAAAGTGGATAATAAAGCCCAATATTGCCTAAAACAGTAGATAAAGTAGCATGGAGCAATCAAAAATTATAGATACATTGGAGACATATCAGGCACCTTCTTGGTCTCTGGCGGTGTGGCTCTGGACTTCTTGCTCTTGCTGGTGGAGCTCTCTGGCATGTTCTCAACGGGAGCGCAACACCCCTAAGAGGTGCGCTTGCCAGAGTGGGTGCGAGAGGTCTCGCCGGTCTTCTCCCCCCTCAGGGCTCCGTCGGCAGGAGCAGGTGCCTTAGCAGCAGCTGCTACAACTGCTTCCCGGTAGAGTTGGTCGGCGCAGATCAATGCATCTTTCTTGTCGGAGGGGACGGTGAGGATGTTCATGGGCCCGGGCATCTTCAGCATGTTGTAGGTGTAGTGTGAAGCCGCCATGAACTTGGCTAGTGCCGGGCGGCCGAGGATCCCATTGTAAGGCAAGGGGATCTCGGCTCCATCAAAAACAATCCTTTCTGTCCTGTGGTTCAGATCGCCTCCGAATGTCACGGGCAGCGTGACCTTTCCCTTTGGCTGGATCCTCCCCGGGTTAACCCCTTGGAACGTGCCTGTCTCCTCGAGGTCTCCATTGGGGATCTGCAGCCTTTTGACCACAACAGGCGAGATCAAGTTTAGGCCGGCCCCGCCATCAACCAACATCTTTGTCACCTTGAGGTTGCGTATTGTTGGCAAATCCAACAATGGCAAGCACCCGACCGCAGTAGTGTGGTCAGAGTGTCCTCGATGTCAAAGATGATGGGCGTGCTGGACCATTTCAGCGGCTTTCGTGCGTCGAACGATGGCTCCACCGTCGTGATCTCACGCGCCCACTGCTTGAGTTGGCGGTGGGACGTATGCAGCGAGGCGCCACCATCGACGCACATGGCCTCTGTGGCTTTTTGAAACTCGTGGTCGCTGGACTCGTCGTCCTCGTCATGATCATCGTCTTCCTACTTCTTGTCGCAGCCTCGAGCGGGCCTCTCCTACTGATAATCCTTGTCGCGGCGGCCTCCTTGGCCGCCACGTTTCTTGCCAGATCCCTAGGCACCATCAGGGTCTTTCTCCTTGTCCCGCCGCTCATACTCAGCTTTCTGCTTCTCGGCGAGCAGCTCTCCCTGCCGGCAGTTTTGGAGGTCATGGCCCTTCTTGCGATGGATCTTGCAATACTACTTGTCAGAGCCCCCTGGCTTATCGGCAGCCACCAAGGCCAGGCAAGCAGCACACCCGGCAACCTCCTTGCCGGGGTCACTTGCCTTGGGTTTCTTGGTGGCGCCGGTATCGTCAGATCCTTCTACGACAAGCATGGTCTTGCTCCTGCGCTTCCTGTTACGGCGCCAGCCCTTCTTCGCCGGGGTGGCGGTATCATCCGTGGAGTCGGTTTCCGCACCGGCGTCTTTGCCGGGGTACTTCCTTCCCTCCTCAGCGCGAGCGCACCAATCGGCCAATACATAAAGTTCGGCCACATCTCTGGCCTTGTTCATCGCCAGCTCTTCACTCATCTTTCGATTGTGCACATTCTGATGGAATGCACTGATCACGGCGGCAGGATGAACGTCGGGGATGTTGTACTACACTCGGCTGAACCTTTGGATGTACTTGCGCAAGTTTTCTCCTTCCTTCTGGGGGATGATGTGTAAATCACTCGCCTAGCCATGAGCTTGGTGACCTCCGGTAAAAACGCCAACGAACTCATGGCACAGGTCCGCCCAAGAAGAGATGGAATCCACCGGCAAGTGCATCAACCATGACATAACATTAGGCTTGAGTGCCAACGGGAAGTAGTTGGCAAGCACCTTATCGTCGAGGGCCCCAACAGCTTGCATCCCGATGGTGTAGATGCTGAGGAACTCTGACGTGTGAGTCTTGCCGTTGTACTTCTCGCCAATGTCAGGCTTGAACGTACGGTGGGAGGGCCACTGGAACTGCCGCAGCTCGTGGGTGAAAGCCGGACAACCCACCTCGTAGGGTAGGCCGTCGTAGCCTCCCGGCGCTGGGTGGTCCGTAGCGGGCCCTGCCCGCCTGTCCAATTGGTGTCGCGCGTCACGACGGTGCTCGATGGTAGTTCGAGCGTCCTCCAGAACCCGCTCCCGAAGGACTTGACGCTGATCGTGGTTGGTTCGCGGGTCGGACGACGCGATGGAGATACCATCACGAGCGTCGTCGCGACGGACCGATGCCCGGGGTGGCCGGGACGGAGGAGGGGAGTGCACCGTGGCCGCATCGCCTCAGGCACGGCCTTCACTGGCACGTGGTGGCCCAGCGGAGCGATGGCCTACGGGTCCCGCCGGCCGCAACTCATCGTTGTTGGCGATGCCGACGAGGCTTCGGACAATGGCCCTCCATTCGTCGAGCTTCTCCGCAGCGGGAGGAAAATCGAGGAGCAGCTGCGCACGTGGTAGGGCTTCCGCTGGCGTGGGCGGCGGCGAAAGTTGGGTGGACCGCGATGCGCCTCGACTTCTAACCATGTTAGAAGGAGCTGTGTCACGGCCCCGCAGCCGTCCGCCACCTCCATCAGCCCCTCGGCGCGCATGCTGGCCCTCCTCATCATGTGATGGGCGTGCGGGACTCCTCCCAGGGCGGCGCACAGGGTCACCAGCAGGGTGACGCTACTCATCACGCACAACATGGGAAGAGCGCGCCGTGGGCGCTGGTGTTGGTGTCTTGGAGGCCGCCGTGCCGCCGTCTGGCAGAATGGCGGCGCCCCTGGAGGGCCCCGTGCCGCCTGCGAGGGGCCCAACTCCGTCTCTGGAGCCCGCGACTGGTGGCTCGTAGCCTGGCGCGCGAACGACGCCACTCGCCAGGCCCGGACCGCCAGGGTGGTGTGGATGTTCGCGGGCCGCGCCACGGGTTCTCTCCGCGACTGGCCCGCTACTAGTCCGCACCGGTACTAGGAACCCGGTCCCGAACAAACTGATCACCATGGTCGTCTTCTTCTTGGGAGCCATGGCGATGAAGAACAGCTAGGTCAACTGCTAGACCAGATTCTCACAATTGCGCCCCCTACCTGGCGCGCCAAAGATGTCGGTGGGAAATGACACCTATGGGATCGCTGGAATCCTTACTACGGTTGCGGGACGCGGGGATCGTGAGAAGAGCGGGACTAGCGGACAGCACAAAGGGGATTTACCCAGGTTCGTGCCGCAAAGATGCGTAAAACCCTACGATCCTGCTTTGGTGGATGTATTTAGTTGTTCTTGAGCTCTTGAAATAGCTCTGGGTGCTGCTAGGTTCGAAAGAGCCGAATCCTTTCTCAGTGCACCATGGGCCTCCTTTTATAGGCGAAAGGGGCTGCCACAGTGGCACACGGGAGGTGGAAAGTGTTACAGCGCTATGAGCTTATCGCTGGTATTACAGGACAAAGCGCATTTAATGTGAGGCTTAGGTGTCCCTTCACTTTATCGGGGGCGGGAGCGTGGCCCGTCCCGTCTGTCGCCGCTCCTCCTTGCTTCGACACGCGCCCTGGCCAGTGGTGCATGTGGTGCCATGTAGGCAGGCAGGCAGCTGAGGTTGCGCGCTGGTGGAGCCTCCACGAAGGGTTGCATGTTGCCATGCAGGTGCCTGGCCAGCTGGTTGGGTCGCCAGCTGCATGCGAGCGGCGGCAGAGACATGGCTGGCGAGGGCCTGGCAGTGGCCCTGCTGGCATGCTTGGCGAGGGTCTTGTCGGGTGGCCCGGTAAGGGTCTTGCCGTGGCGCGCAGGCGTCCCCGACAAGGATCTTGCCGGGTGTCTTGTGAGTTTCTTTGGTGAGGATGTTGGTGGTGATTGTTGCCTTCCTATCCTCATTTGATCTTGACTAGTCTTTGTCTTCAAAAGATCTGCATGCCACCACGGAGGTGCCTCCCGAGCCTTGTCCCAATGCGTTCGTTTAGTGTTGGTGGTCTCAAAGGTGGCTCACTTAGCTGGTGTGGGCGAGGTGCCCCGACAAGGGTCTTGCCGGGGCCGCTGAGGCTGCCCCGGCAAGGGTCCTTGCCGGGGAAACCTGCTTCATCCATCCGATCTTTGTGGCCTTGGTCCTTGTCATTGCTTTGTTTGTCTTGTACCTTCGGCTTCTCTCTGGCTTCCCTTTCCTGCCTTGTTATGCGTGGCCGTGGCGGGTGGCTCTGATTGCCCGTGCACAAGTAAAGGGGTCAAAAGGAGAGCCCCTACTTTTGTACACCAACAATCGGTATTATGAGTATATGTGTTTTGATGTACCTAAGGTTGTTCGGAGTCCCGGATGTGATCATGGACATGACGAGGAGTCTCAAAATGGTCGAGACATAAAGATCGATATATTGGATGGCTATGTTTGGACATCGGAATGGTTCCGGGTGAGTTTGGGCATTTACCGGAGTACCGGGAGGTTACCGGAACCACCCGGGGAGTATATAGGCCTTATTGGGCCTTAGTGGGAGGGAGGAGGAGGCGGCCAAGGTGGGGGCGCACCCCCAAGCCCAATCCGAATTGGGTGGGGGGCCGGCCCCCTTTCCTTCCTCCCTCTCTCCTCCTTCCTTCCTCTCCTCTCCAACTAGGGAAGGGGGTGAATCCTACTCCCAGTGGGAGTAGGACTCCCCTAGGGTGCGCCATAGAGAGGGACAGACCATCCCCTCTTGCACTCCTTTATATACAGGGGAGGGGGCACCCCATAGACACACAAGTTGATTGTTTAGCCGTGTGCGGTGCCCCCCTCCATAGATTTCCACCTCGGTCATATCGTTGTAGTGCTTAGCCGAAGCCCTGCATTTGTAACTTCATCATGACCATCATCACGCCGTCGTGCTGACGAAGCTCTTCCCTGACACTCAGCTGGATCTAGAGTTCGTGGGACGTCACCAAGCTGAACGTGTGCAGATCGCGGAGGTGTCGTACTTTCCGTACTAGGATCGGTCGGATCATGAAGACATACGACTACATCAACCGCGTTGAAATAACGCTTCCGCTTTTGGTCTACAAGGGTACATTGATACCACTCTCTCCTCTCGTTGCTATGCATCACCTAGATGGATCTTGCGTGTACGTAGGAATTTTTTTGAAATTACTGTGTTCCCCATCAGAAGACTTCTTTGGTACTTACTCACCTGTGGCTCGACTGACCAATATTCAAGTACTACTTTCACTAGCTGCCTCACACGGTCTTCTAGTTCATCAAATCGATGTTAAGAATGCTTTCCTAAATGGAGAGTTGGATGAGGAAATTTATATGGAACAACCAGATGGGTTTGTAGTAGATGGTCAGGAAGGAAAAGGTGCAAGTTGCTGAAGTCTTTGTATTGACTTAAGCAAGCACCCAAGCAGTGGCATGAGAAGTTTGAAAGAACTTTAACAGCTGCAGGCTTTGTTGTAAACGCAGCTGATAAATGAGTGTACTATCGCCATGGTGGGGGCGAGTGAGTTATCCTTTGTTTGTATGTTGATGACATACCGATTTTCAAAACAAATCTGAATGTTATTAAGGAGGTCATGGATTTCCTATCTTGTTGTTTTGAGATGAAGGATTTAGGAGTGGCTGATGTTATTCTAAACATCAAGCTGTAGAGAGACGATGATGGCGGGATTACAATGCTTCAATCTCACTATGTGGAAAAGATCTTGAGTCGATTTGGCTGTAGTGACTGTAAGCCCTCTCCAACACCATATGATGCTAGCGTGCTGCTTTGAAAGAATTGAAGAATTCCTAGAGATCAATTGAAATATTCTCTGGTTATTGGCTCTCTTATGTATTTAGCCAGTGCTACAAGACCTGACATCTCTTTTTCTGTTAGCAAATTGAGCCAATTTATTCCAAAACCGGGAGATGGTCATTGGAAATCTCTAGAGAGAGTTATGCATTATTTGAAAGGCACTGCGAATTATGGAATTCACTATACTGGGTACCCAAAGGTACTGGAAGGCTATAGTGACTCAAACTAGATCTCAGATGCTGATGAGATAAAGGCCACGAGCAGATATGTATTCACTCATGGAGGAGGCGCGTTTCTTGTAAGTCTTGCAAACAGACCATCTTAACGAGGTCAACAATGGAAGCAAAGCTCACATCACTAGATACATCTACGGTCGAAGCAGATTGGCTTCATCGGCTCTTGAATGACTTGTCGATTGTTGAGGAACATGTACCGGGTATCCTTATGAACTGCGACAATCAAATTGTGATCACGAAGGTGAGTAACTCAAAGGATAAGATGAAGTCATCAAGACACGTTCAGAGAAGGCTAAAGTCTATCAGGAAAATGTAAACTCTGGAGTTATTGCATTGGACTATACCCAAACATCTAAAGATCTGGCAGATCCTTTTACTAAGGGTCCATCATGTAATGTGATAGATAATGCATCGAAGGAGATGGGTATGAGACCCACAATATGAGTTTGTTCATAGTGGTAACCTAGTCTATGTGATCAAAGATCCCGTGAATTAGATGTGGAAGACAAGTTTTTGGTTAACTGAGAGGAGAGTATCCTTACTGTTAACAATACCACTCCATGAAGATGCAATACTCTCCTAATCTGCATGGCAGGTTGATGTATATCTTCATGTGTTCTAAGTGGCTCATCTAAACAGAGATGTTGTCCTGCAGAACATCTTTTGAAGAACACACCTATATGACTCTGATTGTTAAACGCCGCAATCTATGAGACTAGGGTACTCTCTAGTAAACTCATGAAAGGCCTCAGAGTATGACGCATAAGCTCCAGCCGCGGGGAAGTCTCACGGTAGCCTAGTATCGGTCAAGGCTTTGTGTGAAGCTAGATTCGCAGAAAATTTGCAGTTCAAGGCCTAGTCCACTGTTCAAGTTGCTTACTAGCGTAGCATAGATTTCTAGGTGGAAGTTGAACTTAACAGTCTCCACTGCAATACCGGTATATAAAACAATGTTTCTGAACTAAAGGCAACTTTTATGTGCCTCTAGGATCTGGTGGGGGATTGCTGGAATTTTGTCTGTTTTGGGCCAGCCCAATAGCATTTTCAAAAATTCGTAATAAATCCTAGAGGCCCACTCATCCCATTCATGCAAGGCAAGGGGTGGGACTAAAGTTTTGTCCCACATTGCTAGTTTGGTGGGAGTAAGGGAGGTTTTTCCCCACATGTATGAGCATGAGAACAAGAGAGACATATGCGCGCGCTCCTCCTCCGCCTCGCCACGCCACGCCTCGTCACGATGCGTCGCGCCGCAGGTTGCGGGAATGAGCCAAGCCGATGTCTAAATTTTTGCTGCGCACGACTGGTATATGAAAGGTCACACGGAAGCCGAAAAGTTTTTGCTATAGTGGAGACTGAATGCGAACGGTGCATCCCTTCAGCTGCTGGTTGTTCTCTTCATCTCAGTCTCTTCGTTTAACCTTCGGTTGCTGCCCTCTCGCCTTCTTCTCATGTGCATATAAAAGAGAGGTCGCTCCTCTCCACAGGCACACACCAGACCATCTCCTCTCTCTACCAAGTTTCAACCTTTGAGCTACTACAAGGATTCTTCCCCATTCCAGCTTGCGGCGTGCACCGCATGTCGGGACAGTAGGCCTCCGAAACCCCACATCTTTAAGTCCTATACGGGAGAAGGGTGATAAGGTTTTTTGAGAGCGCTCCGTGCGACTACCGACTTCTTCATCACGGACGCTCCGGACACCGACGATGACTTCCCCAACGACGACTTCTTCCCCGACATCGACAACCTCTTCAACGGCATGGCCGGCAAGGACGTCGACCCCAAGATCAATGCTTCTGTTGCTGCTCCGTACGTTCTCATGATCTTTCTGTTTGAGTTCCTACAATAGTTTCTATTTCTCCTTCTAGTATCTGTTCTACATATGTTATGTTCTAGTTCACATGTGCAGATGCTATTTGCCTTCTCTCTTTTAGATTACATGACTTGTTTCATCTCTACTATGATAGTCATGTTTTTTCCTACTAGTTCTGTTAATAAAATCATATGGTAAATTGCTCATATTTTCAACACATACATCAAGAGCCATCTAGCTAGACTGGTAATCAAGTGGTCTTCCAAAGCTAGCTAGCTAAATGAACCTGCATTGTAGTAGAAAAAACTGAGATTGGTTGTAATAATAAAGCAGAGTATCGTAAAACAGTTGTATGCATACAAAGGGATCCATGTAGAATGGCCGAGGATAGATCCTGGTTGATTATTCAATGTGATGCCCGGTTCAGCCCCCCTCCCCACCCCCTGTTATCGATGGCTTTGGCTTTGAACACAAGTACCACAAGTATGTTATGCCACTTGGCAATCTCAGTGGCCCAAACAACTCTTCATCTGAAATCTCTTGATCTGGCAATGTATGTTCCGAATTACCCCTAGATTTTGTGGTTTCATGAACCTTAAGGAACTCACACTAAACAAGGTATCTAGCAACTCATGTGATTTCCAGTGTATGTTGCCAAGTTGTGCTCTTCTTGAGAGTTTAACACCTGTTTGTTTGAGCTTCGGCTTCAACCTTTGTTGCTTCCAGACCCCTAAGAGTAGAAGCCCCGCCAAACAGCTAATTTCACGATTGGGCTTCCAAGAAGCTTCTCTCCAAATTGCACTATAGAGGAAAAGCCCGTCCAGACCAGCTTCCCGCAACTTCACCAACTTGTCATCCCTCCTGCAAAATCATGTCATCCAACTTCAAATTATTTATAGTCAAAATGTCACCGCCACATAAAGAGGCCATGCTTCACAAATTTCTCTTGACTCTCACCCTGACCTCATTTCCCCCTCCTACCTGATAGGAGAATAGAGAATAGGGCACTAGGGTTTCTGGTCACCCCGTTACCGCCATCTCTGCCACCTCCGCCGGCCGGAGCTCACCTCTCTTTTTCCCCGACTCGTCCCTGCTCCCGAAGCTCGCTCCTTGGCCTCCTCCTCGCCCCTCCGACGAGTGACACCGCCGGCTTGGACAACGCCCCTACCGCTCTTCCCCGCAACAACCGACCACGCCACTGTTGACCAGGAGGTTCGTCACTAAATTTGAGAACCTTTTATAATTGTGAACACATGTTTCTTTTTCATGAGCATTTAACAACCAGTGCATTTTTTATTTTACATTTTTTTACTATCTTTCTATTTTAGCCGGACTTTTCAGGAGAAACCCAGAAAGAAAACCAGAGGAAAACTAGTAGTCTTGATCTATGAACTGGGCCAGCCTAGTCGTTGGCTCCTATCCTATTGCTCGACAACTAGTCACGGCGAGTGTGAAGCGGGAGCTCCGCAATACAGGTTTATTTAGTGTTTGCTATGACTATCACTCATCATAGCAACTAAAACCATAGATATATTTTACAGAACTCACGGGTATATATATTATGAAATAAATGAAATTTATTTGGAATTAACGAATATTTTTTCAAAATCCACAAGCATTTTTTAATTTATGAATTTTTTTAAAGAAATCACTGACAACATTTTCAAAAATTCATGAATTTTTATAAATTTAATAATAAGGTGAATATTTTTAAAATTTCAAGTATATTTTCAAGATTTCTAAATTTGCAAAAAAAATCTCAAATTTGCAAACACTTTTTTTGTATCGCGAACATTTTTTAAATTTTAAAAAGATGACTTTTTTTGTAAAATCACATCTTTTTTTCCAATATCTAACTGATAAACAATTTTTAAAAAATCAGTGTAATAAATAAGCCGAAATATAGGTTGGCCCAGGATCTACCGGCCGTGCATTTCCTTTTGTATCCTGCAGACTAGGCGTGTAATAGGTCGATCCTTGGCGCATGCGTGATTCAGCTATTATGTTAGTCGACCAGGTTGTTGAATAAGTATGCCACATGTGAACATATATGAAACATGCTTACAATGTTGAAAATATCACGGTCATTTTAACCTGCGGAAGCAATGTATTTGGTTTATATTTTCATATGTGTTCATCCAAATAACTTCCAGCAGTCCCTTTGCCTCCTCCGCCAGCCCAGTAACCAGCATTTGTGCACATGACATGCTGGCACAACTAGCCTCGAATTATTGCATTGCTGATATGTACGGATAATGAGCTAAATGAATTCTTGCCCGTTGTCGAGTGTGTTTCTACTATCACTACTTCTTTTTTGAGTCGACATTATCACTACTTTTTTTTTTTTTTGAGGGGGCACTATCACTACTTGTCAGATAATTGATCCAATATTTCTAGGCCCGTCAGTAAGTAGACATTAGACCAAAACCCAACTCAACCATCCCAAGGCCAGGCCCTAGGTTCAAAAAAGAGGGCCAGGCCCAGGCAGGTTAATTTGACCAGTTTTTGGTTCCTGAGTCGTACGAGAGTTCGTAACCTACCTAAAAAACAAAAACCTAAAAAACAAAAACGAGAGTTCGTGCCAAAACAGAAAATTACCAGTCGATCGATCTACCAGGATCGAGATCGATCCATGTCTTCCTCCACGGTCCGCAAGCGCCCACCGGCCATTACCGCCGCCACCGCCAGCTCCGGCGACGTCTCGCCGTGGACGACCCTGCACGGGGATCTGGTCCGCCTCGTTGGATGGCGGGTGCTCGCCGGGGACCTACTCGACTACGTCCGCTTCCGTGCCGTCTGCCGTCTGCCCGTCCAGCACCGTCTGCCCGTGCGGCCACGGAATCGTTGATCCGCGGTTTCACCCGCGCCGCTGGATGATGTTGCCCGAGGGGCACGGGCTCCATCCCTGTGAAGACGGCAAGAAACGTTTCTTCAACCTGTCCACTGGAGTCTTCGTCCGTCCTCGACTTCCTCTTCTTAGAGACCACTTCGTCCTCTGCCCAGCAGATGGCCTGCTCCTCATCCTGCGGCCGCGGACATACACCCAGGGCGACCATCCATGCCTCCTCCACCCCTTCACGGGCGACGTTGTGGAGCTCCCGGCAGACATAACTCTCCCAGAAAACTTGGGAAGACGCTTGTTCCCGATCAATGTGTTCGCCGTTTCAGAATACATCAATCATAGTCTTTGCTAGCACAAATGACAAGCGGTGGAGTTTATGTGCCTTTCCGGGCTTCCGCCCACACCCACATGCGAGCCCATTATCATTCAAAGGACAACTTTACATGTTGCAGGAGCAGATATCTAGCTCGGAAGTAAATATTCTCCGGTTCGACCCACCTTGGCAAGATCACTCAACGACATTGGGTTTAGCTTCGTCTTCTTTGTTGTGACCCAAGTTGGTTGCCACATGTCCCGCGGATAAGTTCCACTTGCCCGAGCTGGTAGAATGCGACTCCGAGATCCTGGTGGTTGGCAATAAAGAAACTACACATATTCTTATTTACAGATTAGCGGATCTTGCCCAAGGAAAGTTTGTCCCAGTAAAAAGCATCGGAGGAAATGCTCTTTTGATTGATAGTAAAAGGAACCCGAGTTTTAGTTTGTCGGCGATGCCTACCACCACGGGTGATACTATTGTGCTTGCAGATCGCACCCCTGACAAATATATTTTTCAATACCACCTCAGCAGCGATACCTGGTCATCAAGAGTTGGAGGATGTGCAGAACATGGTTGTAGCATGGAGTGTTGTACTTGTAGCCTCATTGACCATATGTGCAATACCTGTCGATGTGTTTCTAAGTGGTGAGCTACTTGTTGCACCCGCTCAAACTTACTTAATTCAGACAACTTAGTTGGCATGATAATGATTCCCCTCCTATATATGCATGCAGGGACACACGTGGTGGAATAATCAGTCCGGCCAGGCGGAATAATAATTAGTTTATTGCCAACCATAATGCAGCTCATATCTAGGCTAGGTTAGCATCGGTGGCGATATGCATGGAGCAAGTTCAGTTTGAACTGTAATACCTTCGTTAACCGACTGTTATGCAGTGGCAGATATTCTCTTATCTTCTGCTAGTAAATTGCTCGAGTTATACCTATTTGGCAGTACATACTTCAGTTCTAGCTAGTAGTACAAAATTGTTAATCGTAATTCATTCATCTCATCTCATCTCATAATATTCTGTACCTGAAATTTATTGGTTTGTTCATTCATCTCCTCCTGCTTCAGTTTCTTGTACTCCATCCTTCTTTCCCCTATCTTTACATGCAGTTCTGAAGTCTGATTATTTGGTTCTCAACATTTCAGCACTAGCAGAATCAGAGAAGCCACTCCTTCTAACCACCCCATGAACGAACAAAAAATAGTCTTTCTGGACCATCTATTATTTCAGAGCATTTAGGAATGTTTTTTCATCATGAAAATTTGTACGTCTGTAGACTATTTGTTAATGTTTGTTGCAAAAGAAGAAATTCAGATTTTTGAATTATTTTTACAGTTGTTTTGATTTTACGGTTCACGAGGGAGCATTTAAGCTGACGAGCAGAACTAGATGTCCTATTTCACATTTATTTTTCTAGTATCTTGTTTTATTAAGCTGCAGATGATTCATGTCGTTCATACATATATGGAGGTTCACCATGCCTCGGTTTGGTCTGCACAGGATTCTTAGTGGCCGATCCTTTCTTAATTTGTTGCATTATTATTAATCAGTTACTGCTTGCACAGATAGATACAACTAGTAGTATGAAAATGATTTGCATAACTAGGAGAAGGGTAACTGAAGTTTTTTTTGCGGGTATATTATATTTTTTTAAAGTCAAATCTTTTTAAGTTTGATCAAATTTGTAGAAAAATATATCAAAATTGATAATACCAAATCGGTATAATTAGATTCATCATGAAATGAATTTTCATTTTTTTGTTTAATATTGTGGATGTTGACATTTTTGGCTTTGAACTTGGTCAAAGTTATGGGAATTTGACTTTCAAAAAAACTAATACCTCTTATATTTTGGAACTGGTGGAATATTTAGTTTGGCGAGGACGGGAAATGTTATGTGGAATATTTAATTGGATGATTTGGTGGGCCTTTCTCGATGTGATTTTGTGTTATTCGCTAAGAAACCCATATTTATGTGGGGAAGTTTCTGTGTCGGTAGCTGCATGTACTATATTGGTGCTATAGTATCACATGATGGTGTTTTTTCCTAGGTGGTGGAAGAGTGAGCGGGATTGATATGTTTTTATAGGTGGTTGTTGATGATTGATTTAAAAATTGATTGGCTCGATCAAAATCGTAAACCAAATCCATAATTGAATACCTCAATCGAATTGAAGAGTTTCAAAATTAGGGTACAATGGTGAATTAAAATAATTGAATAGGAGAGCTCCTCAAGAAATTATTGACCCAGTCAAAATTAAGTGACTCAATTTTAAATGAAGACCTCAATTAATTATGAGGCCTTAAAAAAATTAGGAAGCACAATGTATGTATAGTATAAAAGAATTGAATGAGAGAGCTTTGAGAAATTGTTGACCCGATCAAAAACGGGTGATCCAATTTCAATTGGAGGCCTCAATTGATTCTATTCTGAGCCCTTTAAAATTAGTGAGCTTAGTGTTATAGAGGATGCACAGTTTTTTTGGTGTTCACGCTTTTTCATTTTTTGGGGGCATCCTTTTTCTTTTTTTTTATTCTCTCCATTTTGGATTTTACTAGTTTTTAAATTTTATTTTGAAAAGTCAATACTTTTAAATAGGAACAATTTTATATAAAATTCATGAGCTTTTCTAAAGCCCTTGAACATTTTTTATATCCATTAATATTTTGTGTTTATTATCATTTTTTAATATATTTTTACTTCAGGAATGCTTTTATAGATTTTATCAAGATTATTTAAATGCACAATTTTTTTAAAAAAGGACCGTGATACTTGACACACGTGTGCTAGATAGCAAAATTACCATATACCTCTTTCTTTCTCCCTAATTATATGCAAGATTGCGTGCATTCCTTTCTCTAATTATATGCATGTATTAGAGGATAAAAAGATGATTTCATCCTAGATTCTCTTTATTCCAAAAAATCAAAATATTTTGTAGCTCAAACTGTCTGTCCGACGCAAAGACCATTTCCACACAAGAGATTCGTCGTGACGAAATCTTCGAAAGTAGATCTCATACTGATATGTTTCGATGACTTCTTTCAGGTCAAAAGTTACACACTTGAGTTACATAAATTACCATGTGTGTGGTATGCAAGTTATCATAAATCACCGGAGGCATCAAAATGGTTCTCTCACTCTTCTCTACATACACATGTATATACTAAGAAAACTAGGCCCGTAAGGGTTCGATTTTTCTGGATTTTTTGGAATTTTTTTTACCCATGTTGTTTGAGCGACACGTATGTGCCCTTGTCTATTATGCGTGTGCAGTGCATCCTATGAAATAGTTCCTTTGTTTTTCTATTAATATTTGTTTGACTGCACGTTTTTTCATGGCCAAAGTCACGTGGCCACTCCAGATTTTTTTGGGTTTGCTTCATTCCACGTGTCGCATGCATGTCTTGGTCCAGTTCACATGGCCCTTCTAGATTTCCTGAGTTGGTTCTGCTCCATGTTGCATGGACTATGCATGTCCCCATGTTTGTCTCATAAGCCATTGACGAGAAGTTTCTCAATTGACACGTCCCTATGTTTGTCCCACAAGCCATTGACTAGCAGTTCATCAATTGACACGTTGCCTTCTAGGCTTTTCTGGTGGGCTTCATTTTCATTTTTTTTTCTTTTCTTTTGTCTGCCTATAAGTACTTGTTTGCCTTGCTGGTGTTCATTCACGCCCCCGCAAGAAATCATCCGACCATTCTCTTTCCCAACCCAGCACTACACCGCCGCTGCCTCCTCTCCTCCATCTCTGCATGGGCGCGCACCTCCATCCTCCCCAACCTGGTGGCCGGCGGGCCGCTGCTCCCTCTCCTCCATCTCTACACGGGCGCGCACCCCCATCCTCCCCAACCTGGTCGCCGGCCAGCCCCTACGCGACGTCGTTCATCGAGCTAGGGTTGGAGTAGCTTGGCGGCGATGAGGAGCAGGCCAGCGCTCTCAAGAGGGTCGTCCACACCGTTGCCGTTGGTGACTTTCGGGGGCAGTCGGCGCCTCTGCTCCCTAATCACGACTTCGGCGACATCGGCCAGGACGTTCGCCCTCGGTGCAAACGCGGTGGAGATGTAGAGCCCCTTGAGGGAGAGGTCGATGCTGAGTTGCGCCTGTTGAAGCACGCAGAGAGGGGGAGGCCTTCCGGCCACCGCCGGCGTCCGCCATGGGGCCGGCTCAGCCTCAGCTTCTGATCGAGGTGCAGCTCCAGCGGCACCGGCAGTTTGCTGCGGGTCATCAGCAGAGCGCAGTTCATCTTCCAAATCATGCCCCGACCCCGGCTGCATCTCCCCTTCTGCTACACGAACGCCTTGGGTGCGGTCTTTAGTCCTCACTGGTGAGCCCCTCCATATTATTTTGTATAGGGCTTCAGCGGCTGCTGCTTGCTTCTGTATTAGGTGGTTGCCGCTTTGACAGGCGTTTGTGAAGAGAATCAGGTACATGCTGCCTTTCTTGTCTTTGTATCATGTGCTTTCATTCCTTTTGGGGTTCATATGGTTCGCTTGCTGAACGACGCTCTGGTTGGCCACCATAGGTTCGTTCTTCGGTTCGTTGAAGTGGCCTGGGATTGTTCCGGACGTGGGACTCTAAGGCGTCGCTTCTTCGTGGGTATTTTGCTGCTGCTTTTGGTATGTTGTCCTGATTTTCTGAAGAAAATGCTTCATTGGTGGTGTCTGTTTTAGTATGGTTCCTCATCAGTGATTCTTTGTTGTTTCCTTCGATGGTCTTGTAGTTTCTTCATTGGGTATGACTCAATTTAAGCGCGCTGGCGATTGCAAGAAGTTCGGCATGGAAAGCGACTAGCTGGTTCCTTTCGTGGTGAATACAGGCTATTTTCTATTTAAATGTGACTGTTTTTTATTTGGGTTCTTATTTTGTTTTAATCCTTTTTACAGGTATTGAACCGGCTGTGCAGTCGAGTAGTGTAACCTGATGATTTTTTATTTCCGTCTTTGGTTTCCGGTTCTGATGGTTTGGGGGGATCTCTGCTCCCTGTGCTATGTGATCTTATAATCTACTCCCTCCGTTCCTTTATATGTACTAAGAGAAGCATCTGACATGTCCGTGATGTACCGTCCATGTTTCTCTTCTGGTCGGCACTCTGGCTCGTTTCATAGTGTTGTTCAGATTTTGTTGGCTGATTGTAACCGGAATGAGAACCGCAGTTGTTAGGAATATCTTTTTGTTTTTACTGAGTGAAGCTACACCAGCCTCCTCGAATCGATGATCATGTAAGCATCTAGCAGTCTTTAATGTCACTCCCTAAATATATTTTGTAGAAAAACACTTTCTGAATGACTGTCGTGAAGGCATGATGTTCTTTCTTCAGATCAATTTCATTTGCAGGTAGCTATTGCTCTGAATGCAATGCAAATTTAGACACGCTGCATTGCTCTGTGAATTTTTCAAACCGAAGTGGGAATGATATCAACTCTTTGGAACTGAAGTTACAATCGTAGGTGCAGTATTAATATCTATTTTGGCATTCATGTACTGGGAAGAAAAGTATATTATTTTTATTTAATATCAGTTTTTAAAGTAAATTTGGAGGTCCCAGTATGAGTGCAAACTCATCCTACATCAAGTGCATTGTGTGTGGAACTCGGCTTTCTGTAGGTTGTGTGTGTATCTATTTTCAGTAGTGCATGTCACGAAGCCCAAGGCAGTCTCTAAAATACAATCATATTCCTATTGACACATAATATATCATATATCCAATTGCCATTATAGCATGCTGTTATAACCAGCCAAACGATCACCACATACAAGTTGCATAGAGTCTCAATGGCTTTACGGCTCATGTTTGGATGACGTGTGTGATGGATAGGTACATGTGGGCGCTTTGACCGTGGCCCTCTTTGTACGTTTATATTTTCAGGCCAGTTGCCGCTTTAGCCGGGCCTTCTGGACAGTGATGGTTTGCAGATATTCTGCATAGTGTTATCTAAATTTGTCTCTTTGGGAGGATCCCGTGCCCCGCTTCCCGCTCAATGCGCTCATAAAAGGCCTCCCTGCCACGAGTCCCCGAATCTCGCACTCACGGCCTCCTAGCCGCACATCACGCAAACCCAGCCGGAGGATCAACATACCTCTTTTAAGGCCTCCCAGCCGCACATCACCCAAACCCAGCCGGAGGATCAACATCACTCTTTTAAGAAGAGAACGAGACCTTCCCAATTCTACGACAAGTATCTACCATATTACAACGTGTCGTAGATCTTCTATGTATGTGCCGACTAGATGAACCGTTTCCTTTTTATGAACTACTTTGTCATGATCTCCTGCCTATGTACCAAATAGATATACCATTTTCTTGTAATAAACTACCTTGCCAAAAAAGGTCAATGTGGCGCGGCGTGCCGCCGCGCACTACTCGCTAGTATGCATTAGAGGAAAAAATGTATATCATCCTAGATTCTCTCTATTCCAAAACTTTAGAATGTTTTGTATCGCAAATTGTTGGTCCGATGCAAAATCTTTTTTCACATAAAAAAATTCCTCGCGGCGAGTTCTTTGAAACTATATCTCATGTTGATATGTTCTCATGACTTTTACTTTCGGTCAAAAGTTATCATAGATGGGCTACATATATTACCACGTCTATGGTATACAAGTTATCGTGGTATTTTCACACAAGTTACCGGGTGTATGTTTTTCAACAACTTTTTACACTCTTTGGTCAAAGTTCCCTCGGTTTGTATAAAATTTATCGGTTATGTGGTTTGCATATTTTTTTCACATAAGTTATCGGGGCATATTTTTCAACAAAAAATTTGCCTCCTTGGTCAAAGTTACCGTAGTGTTTGTACGTAAGTTATCGGGTATGCGGTTCGTATATTACTGTGTTATTTTCACATAAGTTATTGGGGGTATATTTTTGAACAATTTTTTCCCTCCTTGGTCAAAGTTATCACCGTGTATGTATGTAAGTTACTGGGTATGCGATTTGTATGTTACCGTGATATATTCACATATTACCGCCGGTAAATTTTTCAACAACTTTTTTTCTTGTAAAAGTTAACATGGTGTTTGTATGTAAGTTAGCGGTTGTGCGGTACTTATATTACCATGTTATTTTGCATAGATATTACCAGGGTATGTTTGAAAAACTTTTTTTTGCTTGGTCAATATTACCGCGGTACTTATACATAAGTTATGATATTTTCACATATTATTCATGGGTTTTTTCTACAACTATTTTTTTTGGGTCAAAGTTCTTAGGTACAAAGACTCAAGATCATAAAATTGGCAATAAAATAGTTGTTTGTTTAGTTTTTTGAGAAACATTTGTAACTTTAAATACTCATAACATTACAAGTACACTGATTTGAACCTAAGATCCAATAAAATACAAAGTAACTCCTATGACTAAAATTACCATAAAATCTTTTGAAAACGCCTTCTTTGCGGCGTCAATCTCTGCTCGAAGAAATACACCAAAGACTTCGGTAAAGAGACTGCAATTGTACTGTAGCAACGGTGTTGTCACTCTTTTACCTGCACAAACATTACCAATAATGATTTTTGAAAGCACCTTGAGTTGCCATCCAAAGAGATGAAAAGCCTGGATCGATGAACGTACTTGGGTTGGGGATGATCCCCTAGATGTGAAGGCCGTCGAATCACTATATCTTCACCATGTTGTCAACGAAAGTTTTCAATTTCACAAAGAATCAGACCAACAAAAAAGTTTGACACAAACAACATAAAAAAATCAGATCTGAATAATCGGATCTGCGAGGACAGAAAACTCTCTAACCTCATGACACTGCCAAAAAAACGAGTGGAAATTTATTCTCACGAAACTATGATAATCAGTAGATGATGACGAAGAACATAAAGATCTTCAAGATACGAGGTCCCCCCACCTTTCAGCGCCAGGATGACAGCCGAAGGCGAGGGGACCTAAATTTCTCAGATGACGACAGCGACGGTACAAGAAACCCTTATTGTTTGTTTATTTTTTTTTTGTGGGGTAATTGTTTGTTTAGTATGGTTGTTTGGTTGAACCAAGGGGCCTCATCTGGCCTTCCCACGTGCATAACAAGAAGTCGGTAGAAACTTGAGCCCAAATGCTAGATGACTGTTGTAAAACAATCATCGGGTAGGCGGAAACTTTTACCAACAAAAACGATCAAATGCATGGTGACATTCCTGTGTACTAATATGGCTAAGAGATCAAATAGTTTGGTTTTCTAACTCCAACAAAAGCCAAAACGCCGGTGAGTTAGTTGTAGGGTCGAGCTTGCTTCCTAGCTACCGGTGTTCGACACCCACTATGACATTTTCCATCATTTTTATCCTCTGCCCTGAACAGATGGGAGAGTTAGGTGCCGACAACCGCGTCCGCCAGATGCGGACCGGACGGAGTTGCATGCGTTCGGTACGTCCAGCAAGAAGATGTGGTGTGCCACTTAGATTTCCCATTTCAAGAATATGTTTTCTAAAATTCTACACCATAATTTGTAAGTTAATGAATCTTTAGAATATACTATTTTTAAACAAGAATATATATCTAAATCGAACATTTATAATAAATTTACCACCTTTTAAATTTGTTGAATATTTTTAAACTTTATAAATATTTTGAAAATTTAGTGATAAAATTCTACTCTTTTGTATTTTATTTCATTTATCTAAACTGAGTATAAAAATTTTGTATCTAAAAGAAAAAGTACAATAGATTCTGAAATAAAAATGGGCCCGGACCATTTTTACTCCATGGTTACTGGTCCTGGGATTTTGGCCAGCCCAGCACACCGCCGCATCCGCGTTTACTCGCTATCCCGCGCCTTATATTACAGGATAGGAGCTCTGCTTTCTAAGCTTGAACATTTTTGCAGGAAATCTGTGTGCAAAAATATAAAATAAAGAGAAAACCTAAGAAAAAAGCCAATGCAATAACAGTGAAAAAACCTATTTAAAAACCACAGGAAAAACTTGCGCTAAATTATTGTGCTGGCCCAAAATAGTCGGCTGCAGGTGAGCTGTAATAAAAATCAGTAGTGGCGAAGTATAGCCTCTGCAATACTTGCTCAGCAAAAAATGCCCCTGCAATATTTCAAAGTCCCACACTCTATAGTGGGTCGGCCCAGTTTCTCTGTTTGTTTTTTTCAGTATTTTCAGTGTTCACATTCGTGCGCTGTTTATTTGGAGTTCGAGTTTTCCTTTTTTTGTTGCCTCTTTTTCTTCTTTCTTTTTACTCCCCATTTTGGATTTTACTTTTTTTATTTTCCTACATTTTCGTTTAAAAAGTCAAAACTTTTAAATTTGAAAATATTTCTTAAAATAGTTGAGCTTTTTCAAAATTCTTGAAGATTATTTTTAATTATTCAACTTTTAAAATATCCGTCAATTTTTTTATTTTAAATATGTTTTTCTTAATGAAAGCTTTAAAAAAATTATCAACATTCTTTAAATGCACAACATTTTCAGAAATATGTTATTTTTAGAATCTACGCCATAATTTAAAGGTTCATGAATTTTAAGAATATAATGATTTTTTAAACACGAAAATATTTTACTGAAGTCGAACATTTGTAAAAATTTGATCACCTTTAAATTTTTTAATATTTTTAAACTTTACAAATTATTATAAAATTTAATGATAAAATTCTACTTTCGTATTTTATTTCATTTATCAAATTCTACTTTAGAATATAACAATTTTTATCTGAAATAAAAATTTCCAAAAGAGTCTTAAATAAAAATGGCCCCGGGCAATCTTTGGTCCACGGTATATCTGGCCATGGGCCGGGCCGGGCCGGGCTTGGGCCGGGCCTGCAAAAGCCCACGGCAGAAAACTGAGGCCCAGGCCCTCCCAGGCCCTATCACTGGGCCTACTTTTCAAGCCCAAGCCCGGCCCATCTGGTAAAAAGCCCTAAAAAGCCCTTAGGGCTTAGGGCCATGGGTCGGGCCTCTTCCTTAAAATGTCAATATGCCAAGCCCAAGCCCGTCCAGGCCCTACCGATGGGCTCAAAACTCAGGCCCAAGCCCGGCCCATGGGCAAGCCCATCGGGCCTAGGCCCTGAATTTTAGGGCCGGGCTTCGGTGGGCCGACAGGGCCGGGCCTGAGATGGCCAGGACTAGTCCACGGTGAGTGGTATCTGGGATTTTGGCTAGCCCAGCACAGCGCTGCATCCGCGTTTACTCCCTATCCCACGCCTTATGCTACATGATAGGAGCTCTACTTTCTAAGCTTGAACATTTTTATTTTGTCAAAACAAGCAAACCCTCAAAACAAATGTGAACGAAGAAGTAGGGACGCTGTAGTTGTACTTCTGTTCGACAGGTCTGGAACTTGGGAGATCGCCTTAATTAGGCTATGATTGCCGTTAATTTTTTTTCCAACGAGGCATCCCCCATATGATCGCCGTTATAAAGTTAGCTCGGATGTTCTGATTTTCTTTGTTTCCGCTGGTGCTCTGCTTTTGCCTTAATGGAGAAGGCGCAACGCCCAGGAACTCAGAAATGAAGATCATCATCAAGCCATTTCTACCGTGCGGCGCCACTTTGACGATATACTGCTCTTGTGGTAATCCTTGCCCAAAGAACAGTAGTAGAGTACATCTGACCTCAACACTTAGCAGAGATTAGCACCATGGATAATGCACCGCGAGAGACAGGAGCAACAGCAGAACGGGAAACCACACACAGAGATCCAGAGCGGAGTCCTGCATCTACTGCTCGATTTTGGGTTCTTCTTCTGGTGTGATGATTTGCTCAAGAGCATACACACATCAGAGGAGCGCTATGATCCAAACTCCTTGAAATTCTTGTGGTGCACATCGGTGGCGTATCGTGTCGGCAAGAAGGCCGCAGGCCAAAAGCTTTCCGGCCATGCTGCATAATGCAGAGATACAGAACAGCAAAACCAGGCACTCTTTCAGGAGCCAGACTTCTCTTTCGTTCAGCAGACAGCAATTTGAGAAAGCAAATATGACCCAGTTCACACAAGTTACATGTAAATTTGCTCTTGCTTTCTTCCATTACGCATCTAATTAATCGATACTATATATCAACATAACAGCAGCAGCAGCAGCAGCCAGTGGATGATACACAAGTAAGAAGAGAGAAAGATGGCAAAAATTATCAGTCTATTTCCCGTGGATTACATGATGATATGATGATGATGAACTTATTCACATTATCACATAAGGCAGAGTATCAGATATTCAGAACTTGAGTGGTAGTAAAACAGAGACCAAAAATCCAATTCTATCGAGATAGTAGAAGAAGCACTTCGCAGTAGGCAGCCGCGCCGCCGCGTTAGTCCGGGGGCAGGAAGCAGTAGGGGGGAGGTGACGCATCCGAAGCAGCAGGCGGGAGGCCGATCAGAGGCGGAGCAGCGTGTCGCAGCGCCAGTCCATCTCGTCGGCGGCGGCCGCGGGGTCCGGCAGGTTCAGATCGAAGGGCAGCGAGGACGAGGAGGGGCGCGGCGGCGCGGCGGCCTCGTCTGCGGCCGCGGCGCCCCCCGATGCGCCGTCCTCGCACACCGCGGACGAGGAGGAGCCGCAGTAGCTGCGGCAGTCCTCCTCGACGGCCGGGGCGCCGATCGCGGCGGCGGCGGCGCGGAAGAGGACGCTGGTGGGCGGGACGTTCCCGCCGCTCCAGGACTCGATCGTGCTGCTGTGGCTAGATGTGGCCGCCGCGGCCATCGTCGCCGGCGCGGCGACGGGGCGGGGGCGCGCGCGCGGCGGCGCCGCGGCGGGGAGGCGGGGAAGTTGGTGCGCGCGGCGGCGCCGCGGAGGTTCCTGGCGGCGGCGTCGTAGGCGCGCGCGGCGGCCTCGGCGGAGTCGAAGGTGCCGAGCCAGATCGGGGTCTTCTTGGCCGGGTCGCGGATCTCGGCCGCGTACCGGCCCGACGGGCGCCGCCGCACCCCGCGGTACCTCACCTCCTCGCCCTCCAGCCCCGGCCCCGGCGGCGGCCTCGCGCGCCGCATCGCGCCGCCTCGCCTCCCCTCGCCTCCCTCGGCGGAGCCTGGGTCTCGCTCGCCTCGTCTGGTGTGGTCTCTCTCGTCTCGCGCTCGCTCGGCCTCCCCTCGGCGACTCCACCGTGCGCGCCTTGTTTGTGTGTTTGGTCGGCAGCGGGCTGGCCGGCTGACGCGGCGGGCCCGCCCACGACCGGGCGTCGCGTCGGTTTGTTTATGATTATTATTCCATTCCAATCGACCGCGTCCACGTCCCCGTCCTCGGGTCGGGTGAGGTTGAGGTTGGGGTCGGGTCGTCACCTCCCCCTCCCCGCACCGCGTTCCCCTCCGGCGTCAGCGCGACGCGTACCCCCTCTCCCGGCCGCTGGTAGACTGACCGTCTGTCTGTCTGGTGGACGGATTTTTTTCTGGAAAAACCTTTCTGTGATGGACGGATGGGTGCGGAATCGCGGTGGTGGGCACGGTCGGCAGTAGCGCCGTCGGCCACTAGCGGGGCATATTCGCCGACGCTGCCGCCTGGCCTGCCGGTGCGTGCCGTGCGGTCGATCTTTGGTTGCGCCGTTTATTTTATTTATATTATAACGGGACGGGATTTTAAGCGCACGATTCGTGGATGAGATTGTTGGGAGCCGACACAGCGACACATGGTAACAGGCGGGTAGCGTCTGCTCTGCTGCCACACATGGAATTCTTCAGGAAATGTTTCTTCCTTCTAAAATTCATTTCTGCAATTTCGAAACCGGCCAACCCATGCATGTTTTTGCCGAAATTGCCCGAAAAACACAAGTCCTACTATAGTGCCCATTCATCTTGAATTCTCCCACCAGGTATCTATTCCGAACAGTGGTCAAAGATGCATAGGCTACGGCAGTACAGCACTTGAAGACAAAACGAAAGAGCCAATGCATCTCTGAACATTGTGTTACACGTTTATCACTTCTCCCGCACAAGGGCCTGGGTTTCTCACGCTTGCCTACTTCCATCATGAGTCATGGCAGGCGAACAACACTTGAGGAATAAGTTGCGACTGACAAGAGGTCAGCAACAAGTTCACTGGTAAGGGTTGCTGAAGTTCTTGAGGAGGTCCGGGATGTCGTGCGCGAGCATGTCATCCACGGCCTGCACCATCTTGGGCTTCATCTTCTCGAACTTGTCGATGCTGTACCCGGCCAGCACCTGCTTGAAGTGCTCCACGTCGGGGAAGTCGCCCGCCGGAAGGTGGTACTCCCTCTGGACCTGTTTTCCAATACATCTCAGGCGTCAATGGAGCGGGCTCATTGTGCAGAAAGGAGGCAGTTATGGATTAAGATGCAAGCAAATGAACACCATGTATTTGAAATTCATTTGGTTTCACTTTGCCGTGGAGGAAGGTATTCATCATGTATCTGAAATTCATCATGCAAATTCATTGTTTTGCATGTTAATACCTTTGCAAACTCATCTTGCAAGTTGTCAATGAGTCGCTGTTGAGCCTTGGCTTTCCCCATCATTGCAGGCATCTCCTTCTTCAGCTGGCCAATTATGTACGCATGGATCTTCGCAGCTCTAGCACGCTTCACAAACTCATTGACCTACGCGTGGAAATGGCGGGTCAGTCATATTGAAATTCTGCAGTCCATATAAGGATTCCATACATAATTAAATATGATACACTATTACTTACCCGGCGATCACAAGCCTTCTTAGGTATGTCTTTCAGGTCAGCAAGGAGATCCTCTTGCTCTTTCTCAAACAATTCCTTTCCAATTGGCCCAACAGCTGATTCATTCACAGGTTTGTCATTGAACGACCTGCAAATATTAGCTTCAACATGAGTTTCAGGTTACGATACAAAAACATGAAGACACCAGTCCTGCACCTGGTGCTGGATTCACACTACATTTTGGTCTTCAAAAATATGCAGACTTTTTTTTTCTTTGATAGTATACTAGAGCTGTACAACCTTCAATCTCCAGAAGTAAAGATTACTAAAGCGTTACAGCATTACAGAGAAGAGAACTATTACCCAATGTAGACACGCATAACCTCAGGGGTGTTTAGAACTTTCCCAAGAGACCACATCAGCGCACCGTACACTCTCATAAGCTGCAGCACACATAAGGGAAAATTTTGGTTTCATATAATCATGTGTGCCGGGTTACACCTAGGGAAAAAAATAGCAGGAACATACAAGTAGATTGCAAGAAAAACATATACCTGCTGAGTGTCAACTTGGTCTGCCTTGTTCAGCACCACACGTATTTTGTCTTCATTCCCACGTAAAGAAGAAATGACACGCTTGAATTCATCACTGATATCAAGCTTGTGAGGATCAAACAATAGAAGAATAACATCGCACTTCGCAGCAAACCATGAAGTAACACCAGTGAAATCATAACTACGCTGGGTCCTTTGCTTTTCTCCAGAGAGAACACCAGGAGTGTCCACAAAGGTGATATGATCCAGTAGCTTCAAAAAACAAGGCAGCTATCTATCAGTGTCTGAAATGACTGTTTCACATGTATTAGTATCTCAATTAATGCTTACAGGATGTGGCATCTGAGAGCATTCAAACTTTGATAGGAATGCACCCCCAAATGTCGTGAGACCATTGAAAGGCATATCGGCTTGGACTGCAATTGTATTGCCAGGAACAGTCCTTTCATCAGATCCTGACTGATGTGGGGAAAAAATATGAGAGGTCAATGGGATAAATACGAGTACATTAACAATAGAAGCAAATAGGGAATGCAAATTGATAAGATTTTTATGTCAAATTTCAGCCACAAATCCTGTCTCAAAAAAAGTGCACAAATATTTTACACGTGTGCATTAAAACTCTAGCCACTAAAGAAATATTTTAATGAAAAGCGGGATAAACAAAACAGCAGTTGTCTTCTGTGTCCCATTGTATTTCAGCAAACAAAGAACACAGCACCATCGTGATAAAGAAACTTCTCAAACTCCTGGGTTATTACCAAGTTATGTGTTTATTAACAGCTCTCGTCAATTCATGCTTTTGCTGACATAGAAACAAAAGCAACTATTAAATCCTCACATCATGCTACAAAATTGATGAAGCTGGGCAGAACAGACACTACTGTTATTGGTCCATATCTGTATGCCATCTTTGTTTCTTACAAAAGAAAGAGCTGATGTTTTCCCATCAACATAAATAATTCAATTAACACTGAAAAGCAAGCATTTCGAGTAAATATGCTCAAGCAATAATTATCTGAAAAATCTCTTATTCTTGCTGCATGTACATAAATATTCATGCAACACTTACCATCACAACCACAAATCTGTCAGTAGTGGGCTCTGGTCCGATATGAGCTCCTGCATTTCGAAAGGCCAATTAGAGTTGCAGTCCGATGTTATAGAGAAACGTACCACCAAAATAGATGGTGTGGCCAAAAATGAAACTCAGGTTTTCTGTATTAAATAAAGCCCCAAACCTGGGAAGTTTGTTTTCAACAGGTGCTTAATGAATGTTGTTTTCCCTGTAGAATATTGACCCAAGAGCATAACCATTGGCTTCGCATCGAAGTCGCTGTTCGTCTGAAATATGGAAGAATAAATGCAATGACATGAAAGTACCGACTCAATTACACACTCGGGATGAAAGAAGATGGGGTCGAGAACATTGTGATCTGTAAATCATAACGAAACTAGGGTTTAAATAGAAGTCTGTACCAGCAATGGAGAGGCAAAATCATTGAACCGGTATGCAACTTCTAAAGGCTTCAGTTTTTCGATGTACAGTCTTTTCAAGCCATCAATTACAGAAGTAACAGCAGTCAGGGGCGTTTGAATCTACAAAGCACCAAAGAAAGAAACTGTTGTGAATACATGCTCTATAATTGGCAAAGACAGCTTCTATGATTCAATAAGTTACAGTTGTTTAGTTAATAACGAAGAGAGAAAATCAATACGTGCTGCAATGACAAAGTTACTGAAAATGGAAAGATCGCACATAAGTAGAGTACCTTCTTTGCTGATTTGGAACTGAACCAGCTGTTTGTAGAAGGTGCTTGCACCTGAGGGGTGCCTGAACAGAACAGAAATGATTAGCATCATACATGACTTTATTAACATGATTTACCATGGGAAAAAGGGGCAGACTGATTACCATTTTCTTGTGGGCGAGCTACATTCACAATAGCCATTGATCTCTAAAAAAGAAATACCCATTACAATATACCATGTTAGTGTGAGAGGCGGTAAATGCACTTGAATGACAGAGGATAAGCTGCACATCTAATAAACTTACAGCAAGCAGTTCATCAAGACCTTTCATCACAGGAGGATCGAGGCTACTCAGATCTGCAAACACAACCATAAGCCATCCAGCTCAAACATCACACACGGATGAACTCAGCAGAAATAAAAACAGATGAGGCGCAGTTCACAGCCCACATCATAACAAGGTGCCACCAACCTTCACGCTTGAGACTGTCCTGGGTGATCTCATTGCCCGCTTGAGCGAGAGAAACGAGCTGCAGATTGCAACAGACGAAACCATCAACACCGCAGTCACATCTCCTACTACCAGCAGCACAGACTAGCGAACTAGCGCCTAAACGGAGAGGGCAAAAGTGGGGAAACCTGCATCGCCGCCGCGAACTCGCCGAAGCCGAGGTACCCCTGACGCTTGGAGTCAGCAATCGCCCAGACCTTGAATCGATCGACAACGGACTAGTTAGACTCCCATTCACCAGCGGCAACTCGAGTTATCGGCGGCCGGTTCACTCACCTGCTTGAGGTCGGCGCGGGAGAGGCCGGACATGGCGAAGAACTTGGTGGCGTCGGCGCCCGTGACGCGCCCGTCTCCATCTGCAGGGACAGCCGGGGACGCGGCCCCAGGAGAATCAGCAAAGCGTCGGCCATCCCCTCCCAATCCTTAGATTTGGGGGGCACTGGTGGTGGGAACCGCGAAGGTTGCGAGAGCACGCACCTGGGTCGGCGATGGCGAACCAGTCGGCGTAGATCCTCTGGTGCTCCTTGGAGCAGCCCACGGCGGCGGCGGACCGCGCGATCTCCATCCACGGTCTCCCTCCTCGCGTCGGCGGCGGCGGCTGACGCGAGCAGCAGCGGCAGGACGAGTGGACAAACGGAAACCTCACGGGGTGCGGGTGCTCGTCTCTTCTCCCCCTCTTCGGCGTGGAATGGGGAGGCATTTGAAATCGAGGACCCCCCCACGCGCCCCTGCGAATTTTTTCAGTTTCTTTAATCGGGCTGGACGCTCCCCTTTAATTTAGGGCTGGACCGGTGCTCGGAATTGTTTCGAACGAGTGGTGTTCGGCCCATATGACTATACTAGAAGGCCTGTTAGGTCAAAGGTAAAAAAAAACACCTTACTGCCGCAATTCAGACCAATATCTCCCTGCAACGTACTACTGTACAAGATTGCTTCAAAGGTTATATCAAATAGTCTGAAGTTGGTTTTGCCTGATCAGAGGAGTAGTCTGCTTTTGTCCCAGGTAGACTCATGACTCATCATTGATAACATCATTGCAGCATATGAGTACTTGCATTTTATGAAGAGGAATTCTGCAAAGAGAAATAGAAGTTGTGCTTTAAAACTGGATATGATGAAAGCTTATGACAAAGTCGAGTGGGACTACTTGCAAGCAATAATCTTGAAACTTGGTTTTTGAGAACAATGGGTTCATATTGTCATGAGCATGGTGAGACCAGTAAAATTTTCTGTACTGATCAATGGCAAGAAACTAGAAGAGTTCAAATCGTCACGTGGCATTTGATAGCGTGATCCGATATCCCCATATCTTTTCTTGATAGCAGCAGAGCATCTTTCGTGCCTCCTAAAATCTATTGATAAGTCATCTAATTTGAGTGGTCTTAAGGTTGCCCCTATGGCTCCACCTATAAACCATTTAGTCTTTGCAGATGACCGCCCGCTATTTTTCAGGGCTAGTATTTGGGCAAAGAATAAACTATGATAAATCCTCAGTATTCTTTAGCAAAGGGTGTCATGAGAGCATTAGAGGGGAAGTTAAAGATATATTGCAAGGGCCAAATGAAACTCTCAGTGCAAAATATATGGGCACCATCTGATGTTGGCTGCTCAAAAAATGGTGCTTTCAAATATTTGAAGGATTATTTGTGGAGCAAAGTGCAAGGATGGATTGAACAAACTATGTCCAATGCAGGAAAAGAGGTTTTGGTAAAGTCAGTGGCCCAGGCAGTTCCTGTTTACTCTATGTCTTGTTTTAAACTGCCACGTGGTCTATGTGAACATCTAAATACTAGAAGGGTTGGACGTGCTTTGCCGCGCCGTTGAATTTGTTGGGATTCTTAAATTTCTTTACTCACTCTATTTCAAATAATATGGTATATTGCTTTCTTTTGAAAAGTCTAACCTGTTTAAGTGGGGCTGCAAGGATGGAAAATGTAAGCCTAGTTGGGTCTCTTAGGAGGCGATGGCCCAGCCAAAGAGCATGGGGGCCTAGGATTTAAGGCTTTCGAGCTTTTAAATCTAGACTTATTAGCTAAAAAGGCATGGCGTATCTTATAGACTCCGCTTTGAGCGCAAGAATTCTAAAGAGCGACTACTTTCCTAACGGCAATATCCTGATGTGTAACACCCCGGATCCGATGCGCCAGGTGTCCGCCAGTTATTCGCCGTTGTTGCCATGTCATGTGCTTGCGTGTTGCTCTTTGCCATGTCATCATTTGCATTTCATCATGTGCATTTCATTTTGCATACATGTTCGTCTCATGCATCCGAGCATTTTCCCCGTTGTCCGTTTTGCAATCCCAAGACTCCTATGTCTCCGGCTTCCTCTTCTCTCTTTTCGTGTGCGGGTATTAAACTTTCTCGGAATGGCCCGAGGTTTGCCAAGCGGCCTTGGTATAGCACCGGTAGACCGCCTGTCAAGTTTCGTGCCATTTGGAGGTCGTTTGGTACTCCAACGGTTAACCGGGTAATCGTAAAGCCCTCTTTTGTTCCCAGCCCAACACCCCTTCCAAAGTGGCCCAAAACCCACCAAACTCCTCTCCATGCTCTCGGTCGTTCGATCACGATCGCGTGGCCGAAAACCGCTCCTCATTTGGACTCTCCTAGCTCCCTCTACCTATATAAACGTCTCCCCCTCTCCATTTCCGGATCATTTTCCCCCTAACCCTAAAATCGCCTCACACGCCACGGACGACGCGTCTGATCAGGGCGGACACGTCCGCCCGCGCCTCGTCTAATCGGAGGGCGCCAGCGTGGCAGCTGCTGCCAAGATCGCCGCTGGCCGCCCGGCATGCCTGCCTCATGCCCTCGCACGCGACCACAAATTTCGCTTGGCCGCCGCCAGCGCGGCCGCCGGAGTTCCCCGGCGACCTCGCGCCGCCGCCGTTGAAGCGCCGCGCGCCTCGCTCACACACAGATCGCATCCACGCCAGACCTCGCACACACACGCCGCGCCTCGCCGCCGGCCGTCGCCACGACCACCGCCGCCGCCTCCTGGCGAGGACGCTCAGATTGGCGCGGATCCCGACCCGCCGCCGCCTCAGGCGCTGCCCGCTTCCGCTTCGATCCGGCGGGATCCCACGGAGGAGGCCTCTCGCCGGATCTGTCGTCCCGCGGCGAACTCCTCGCCGGATCGCCGACGTTGTTGTTCGGGTCCGCCCGACCCGATCCGCGCGGACCCGACCAGCTGGCCTGGATCTCCTCGTCCCGACCCGATCCACGTTTCCCAGAGGTTGTTTTTTTTTCCACTAAGTCTCTAAGTTTTTGTAACTTTCATGCATTTTCATCGCATCACTTCTCCGCATCTGTAGCTCCGTTTTGCGCGTATAATATGTCAAAATGTTCGTCTCGGTGAGTACATCATTTCATTCCATTGCATCATTTTCATTTGAGCTCATCTTGATGCCCGAAATGCTGTTGGAAGTAGGCTTCAGATCGTTAGTTCCATAATCTTATCAGCTCGAGCTCTTTTGTCATTTTTGCCATGATTTATGTGTGCATCCTATGGGTATGAGCTCTACATGAATGTTGGACTAGGCCATGCCATCTTTCCAGGGGTGTTGACCTTGTATTTTTGTGAGTTGTGTGTTGAGTGCATCAAGCTTGTAAAGTAGGGTAGTTGCTGTTGCTGTTTTGCTAGACAGATTCTGTTATAATTTAATGCCATGTTAACATGCTTCTAGTAATCATTCTATGCATAATCTGGAGATGCTCTATAAACATGATTTGATATACATGTCTTGCTCTATCCATTCATGCTCTTGGTTGCATTTTTAGCCTGCTGGAACATGTTCATATCTTGCTCTAAAGTTGCTTGAAAATGTTTCCTGACAGATTGTTTGCATGAGATTCAATTTTCACGAGGTCGTTGTAGTTGATCCGTGTATGCTATGACCTTGCTCTTGCCATGCTTAGCTTCATAATCATGCCTTATTACTGTTGGTTGCCTTGCCATGCCATGTATTGCTCTGTAGTGAGTGGTTCAAGCTCACGAACATGCCTACTAATTGTTGTTCCTGCCATGTTTAAATCTGTAATATAACTTGCCATGTTTACATGGGTGCCATCATATTTTCCGTGCCTTTTTGGCTCATGGTCAGTAAGGGACTATTGAAATAGGCTTTGAGTAGAATCATGTCATGCCTTGCTTTGCTATTATAAGTTCCTGTAGCATGTTGTTTGCTTGCTCTAAACATGCCTTCCTGATGTTAATTCCTGCCATGTTCGTATTTTCACTAAGTCTGTGAACCTGATATTTTGAGCACTTTCTCCATGCTTGTTTGAACATGTTATGATGTGATTTAGACGTAGCTCAGTGTTCCTCTTTTGTTAAGCATCTCCTATAGTTCGTTGCCATATGCTTTGTTTGTATGTTGGGGTGCTGTACCATAGTTTTGTGTTGCGTGCTAAGTAGCATCGGGCTGTTAAACGCAGATTTGCGTCATTCTTGTTTTGCTTGTCATTTGCAAACCGTGCATCCGATTCCGGTGATCTTTATATCGATTTCAACCGAAATCGTCTCATCTTTCCAGCGGCATACTTGGTTTGCCAAGTTGATGCCCGGTTCATCATTTTCCTTCCGGAGCATGCATATGCATTGCATATCACATCTCGCATCGCATGTCATGTTTTGCAACATATTGCTTGTGCATTGTTTCCTTGTTTGATTGTGGTTCCGTTGCTTGTGTTCTTGCTTTGGGTAGAGCCGGGAGACGAGTACGTGAACGAGGAACCTGTTGAGAACGCCTACGAGGATCAAGTCTTCGACAACTCTGAGAACCTTGCAGGCAAGATGACCATACCCTCGAAATCACTACTATCTTTGCTATGCTAGTTTGCTCGCTCTTTTGCTATGCCAATGCTACGATGCCTACCTTTTGCTTGTCAGCCTCCCAAATTGCCATGTCAAACCTCTAACCTTTGACACCATTCCTAGCAAACCGTTGTTTGGCTATGTTACCGCTTTGCTCGCCCCTCTTATAGCGTTGTTAGTTGCAGGTGAAGATGAAGTTTGTTCCTTGTTGGAACATGGAGATGTTGTTCCTTGTTGGGACATGTTTACTTGTTGGGATATCACAATATCTCTTATATATTATTAATGCATCTATATACTTGGTAAAGGGTGGAAGGCTCGGCCTTATGCCCGGTGTTTTGTTCCACTCTTCGCCGCCCTAGTTTCCGCCATACCGTGTTATGTTCCCGGATTTTGCGTCCCTTACGCGGTCGGGTGATTTATGGGACCCCCGACAGTTCGCTTTGAATAAAACTTGTCCAAAGAAGGCCCAACATTGCCTTTTACCATTTGCCTCACCACCACCTACTTTTTCCCTTGGGAGTCGCTCTCTCGAGGGTCATCTTTATTATAGCCCCCGGCCGTTGCTTGTCTAGCGTTGGTCCAAACCAGAGCCACTTGCGGTGCCGCCCTAGGCAACTTGGGTTTTTCGGTTGCCGTCGACGTAGTGTTCATCCGGTCGTGGCTCGAGACGAGATACGCGGCTACTATCGGGATGTCGGCACGCCGGAGGTTTTTGGCCTTGTTTTACCATTGTCGAAATGTCTTGATGTACCGGATTCCGAGTCCGATCGGAGTGTCTCGGGTGAAGGTCTATTCTTCGATGATCGCGAGAGCTTGTCATGGGCTAAGTTGGGACACCCCGCAGGTATAAACTTTCGAGAGCCGTGCCCGCGGTTATGTGGCGATGGGAATTTGTTAATGTCGGTTGTAGAAAACCTGAAGTTGACCTTAATTAAAATACATCAACCGTGTGTGTTACCGTGATGGTTTCTTTCCGTGAGTCCGGAAGTGAACACGATGTTGGAGTTATGCTTGACGAGGTTGCTATAGGATCACTTCTTGATCATACTTTTGTCGACCGTGCTTTGCTTTCTCTTCTCGCTCTCATTTGCGTATGTTAGCCTCCGTATATGCTAGTCGCTCGCTGCAGCTCCACCTCATGCCTTTACCTTACCCATAAGCTTAAATAGTCTTGATCTCGCGGGTGTGAGATTGCTGAGTCCTCGTGACTCACCAGATACTTCCAAAACCAGTTTGCAGGTGCCTATGTTGCCGAGCAGGTGACGCATCTAAGCTCAAGGAGGAGCTCGATGAAGATCTTGCCCTTTATGTTGTTTCGTTCTAGTTGATCAGTAGTGGAGCCCAGTTGGGGTCGATCAGGGTCCTTTGTCGCATTTGGGGTTCTTCTTTTATTTTGGTTCCGTAGTCGGACCTTGATTGTATCTGGATGATGTAATGCTTTATTCATGTAATTGTGTGAAGTGGCGATTGTAAGCCAACTATGTACCTTTTTCCCTTATGTATTACATGGGTTGTGTGAAGATTACCTCACTTGCGACATTGCTTTCAATGCGGTTATGCCTCTAAGTCGTGCTTCGACACGTGGGAGATATAGCCGCATCGAGGGCGCTAAGTTGGTAATCGAGCCTTCCCGACCTTAGGAGCCCCATTGCTTGATCGTTTTTAGTGGCGAGTTGTGTCTAGAAAAATGTTTTGAGTCATTTAGGATTATATATATCGGAGAGTTAGGAATTCTTTTTACTCCCCGGTCCTTCGACCTTCGGTGAGGTATCCCGACGAGAGTTTTGACTCTTCTCTTCTCAAATTTCACTAAAATTTTTTAGGATCACGCTGGTATCTTGGGATCGTTCGATATTCTTATGACGAGAACATTGTTCTTGGTGCCTCCTGTCATTTAGGGGTTGTGGCGGTGTCCCGGGAGTTGAGCTCCGAGGTGTTGTCGCCATAATTTTATCGTTGCAGTTCGAATACCGAGTTTAGTACGCCGACATCGAAAATCTCTTTTATGCAGTTGTTGGTGAGATAACCCCGCTAACCCAAAGATCGAGGTGAGTACGGAGTATTGCCATGACTCGTATAACGGATGCTTTTCAAGGTTGAGGTAGACGATTTCAAGGTTTCTTGGTTATGTGTTGACGGATGGATACAATTTGGATGTAGGGATTGTTAGCTTGGGTGAGATATATATTGCTCCCTGTATCCCCAACACCGATTGCATAACCGAAAATTTCGGAGTTTTATAGGTGGGAATTCAAGTAGCTCTTAGGATATCTTTCCGACGGATGTATGATATGAAATTGGGGTTCGACGCCTAGTGGTCCGCCTATTCACGGTTGGTTTTACAATGGTCTCGTTGTGTCTTAAAGAGTCCTTGGCTATGCCGACTGGGACGCTTCAGTATGTCATGTGCACTACCTTGTACATGATGGTGCTGTACGATTGAGCCCGTGTAGGCCCCACCACGAAAACTTCGGACGAAATCTCTATCATATGTTTGTTCCGGCTCATTCTGCAAGCCAATCCTTTGTTTTGTTTTATTTGTGGTATTCGAGTTGCTTGAATGTCAAATGTTGAATCCATACTTTTCCTAAACGGTGTTCTCATATTGCTATGTGTATATTAATCCTTTTGATCATTGATTTTGTCATGTCAACTCCTTTCCAACCGGTGCGCTTCTCTTTGAGATGATCCCATCATTCTCCCCATCAGCAAGACCAATTATCATTTCTTCTCAACGGTGTTTGTTTCGTTCATCCCAAGTTGTCTTTGTTTTTTTCCCGCCCTCCCACCCTTTTTCCTCAAGGACACATATTTCTTAATCAAGTTTCCATTTATTCATGTGAAGTCTCTTCATTCTTTTCAATCGATGGTCTGATCCGTTGATTTCCCATGAAGATGCTCAAACAGCTTCAAGTTCATCATCCTTCTTTGTTGTCTCTTCTCCGGTGGATCCAATTCAACCTTTCAGTGTGGATCATATTCCTTTCCTCATTTCAATGTCTTCTCATACCGGTGCACCTCATTATCATTTTTCACTTCTCGCTATTCATTTGTTCTGGAGTGCTGAAGATTTCTCACAAGACTTGTGTTTCCATTCTCAATCCGTTCAAGCCATTTCGAGATTGTTATCTCATTCAAGCCATTTAATTCAACCGGTGCAATATCTCTTTAATATCATTCTCAACGGTGTTCTTTTCAGTGGGCCCTAACCCACAGGTCTTTTCCCAGGATCTTACCTGACTCTTCTATTTTCCCAGAGCTATCCTAAATTCTTCTCCAAGTTGACGTAAGAATGAGTTATCATCAGTCAAATGCTTTTCTCCAAGATCTTTCAAATTCTTTTCATAGTTGGCTCAACCTCTTCGCTTTTGATTCTTCCGGTGTGCCTCAATAATTCATGGTGGTGGTTCTCATCATCATTCTCTACATTCGAAGACCGAAGAAGAGTTTCTCTTTAATCTTGCTCTATTCTCTTCAAGATTCATGGTTCTAACCTGTTGCCATCCTCTCATAATTGTTTTCGATTGTGAGAATCTTTTTCACCGATCGGGAGATATTCAAGAGTCTTCTCAGTTTGTCATCCGGAGTCCATCAATTCAGGTTTTTTTTTCTTTCTCAGCTGTCAGTTATCATTCTCCTATCTTACCGGTGCATCACTCAAGTATTCTCTAATCAGTTCATGTTCTCTTCGTTCTCATGTATCTAAATCCCCTCAAATATCTTCATTCGTTTTTCAATTCTTCCCGGTGAATCATGCCTTTGCTACATCCATTCTCAGTTCTTACGGTGGTTCGTTCAAGATTTCACCTCTTTCGTTATCATTTAATTCATTTGTTGTTTCCAATCCTACTGGTGGTTCGTTGAAGACCTTCTCAAGTTTTGATATATCTCTTTTAATCCTTTCTACGAGAATAAGTAGTATGCCAAATCCGTTGCTCTTGTTTCATCCAAGTGATTAATTCCTTCTTTAGGAGTGTGTTCATGATGAACAAATTCTCGGTTTCATTTGTTTCATCTTCTCTTTTTCCCGGGGTTCCAAGCTCTAATTATCATGGAGATCCATCCAATTCATTGCAAGGATTCACCTTGTGTTTTCAATTTCTCTTTCTTTTCATTCCTTTTGTTTAACCGGAGTGTTGCGTCATCTCTTCAAATGCTTTTCATCTTATCAAGTTTTCCTTCTTCTTTCAACCGGAGTGCTGCCCAAATTCTTTCCCCATCATCTTGTTTTAACCGGAGTGGTTTCGAATTCTATCTTGTCCATTAAACTCTTGATTCATGTTTTTCAACCTTCAAGTTCTCGTAATACTCCTTGTTCCTCTTTTCCTACCGGATTGTTTGCAATCTCATTCATCTCTGTTGTACCCTTTCTTTTTAATTGCTCAACCTCTCAAGGTTCGTGGTTTCACTCGATGGTCAAAGAAGCAACTTAGTTTTACCTCTTCTCTTCCTCTTCCGTTTTTCCCTCCGGTGCCATTCTAGATCTCGGGACGAGATCCTCTCGTAGTGGTGGAGTGTTGTAACACCCCGGATCCGATGCGCCAGGTGTCCGCCAGTTATTCGCCGTTGTTGCCATGTCATGTGCTTGCGTGTTGCTCTTTGCCATGTCATCATTTGCATTTCATCATGTGCATTTCATTTTGCATACATGTTCGTCTCATGCATCCGAGCATTTTCCCCGTTGTCCGTTTTGCAATCCGGCACTCCTATGTCTCCGTTCCTCTTCTCTCTCTTTTCGTGTGCGGGTATTAAACTTTCTCGGAATGGCCCGAGGTTTGCCAAGCGGCCTTGGTATAGCACCGTAGACCGCTGTCAAGTTTCGTGCCATTTGGAGGTCGTTTTATACTCCAACAGTTAACAAGGTAACCGTAAAGCCCTCTTTTGTTCCCAGCCCAACACCCTTCCAAAGTGGCCCAAAACCCACCAAACTCCTCTCCATGCTCTCGGTCGTTCGATCACGATCGCGTGGTCAAAACCGCTCCTCATTTGGACTCTCCTAGCTCCTCTACCTATATAAACGTCTCCTCTCCATTTCCGGATCATTTTCCCTAACCCTAAATCGCCTCGCGCCGCCACGGACGCTGTCTGATCGTGGCGGACACGTCCGCCCGCGCCTCGTCTAATCGGAGGCCGCCAGCGTGGCAGCTGCTGCCGCACCGCGCCGCCCTGCCCGCCTGCCCATGGCTGCCCTCGCGGCCCGCTGACCCGCCAGCCATTTCGCCCGCCGCCACCAGGCCGGCTCGCCGGAGTTCCGCACGGCGACCTCGCGCCGCCGCCGTTAAGCGCCCGCGCGCGCGCCTCGCTCCCACGCACAGATCTCATCGGCCACAGCTAGCAGACCTCGCGCTGCGCGCGCTTCCTCACACACAGACTCGCCCGCCCCGCTGCGGTCGCCACGACCACTGCCGCCGCCTCGCGGCGACGCCCAGATCGGCGCGGATCCCGACCGCCGCCCGCCTCTGTCGCGGCCCGCCGCCGCCCGATCCGGCGGATCCGGCCGGAGGAGGCCCCGCCTCGCCGGATCTGTCGTCCCGCCGACGAACTCCCTCGCCGGACCGCCGACGTTGCCGTTCGGGTCCGCCCCGACCCGATCCGCGCCGGACCCGACCCGCTGGGCCTGGATCTCCTCGTCCCGACCCGATCCACGTTTCCCAGAGGTTGTTTTTTTTTCCACTAAGTCCCTAAGTTTTTGTAACTTTCATGCATTTTCATCGCATCACTTCTCCGCATCTGTAGCTCCGTTTTGCGCGTATAATATGTCAAAATGTTCGTCTCGGTGAGTACATCATTTCATTCCATTGCATCATTTTCATTTGAGCTCATCTTGATGCCCGAAATGCTGTTGGAAGTAGGCTTCAGATCGTTAGTTCCAGAATCTTATCAGCTCGAGCTCTTTTGTCATTTTTGCCATGATTTATGTGTGCATCCTATGGGTATGAGCTCTACATGAATGTTGGACTAGGCCATGCCATCTTTCCAGGGGTGTTGACCTTGTATTTTTGTGAGTTGTGTGTTGAGTGCATCAAGCTTGTAAAGTAGGGTAGTTGCTGTTGCTGTTTTGCTAGACAGATTCTGTTATAATTTGATGCCATGTTAACATGCTTCTAGTAATCATTCTATGCATAATCTGGAGATGCTCTATAAACATGATTTGATATACATGTCTTGCTCTATCCATTCATGCTCTTGGTTGCATCTTTAGCCTGCTGGAACATGTTCATATCTTGCTCTAAAGTTGCTTGAAAATGTTTCCTGACAGATTGTTTGCATGAGATTCAATTTTCACGAGGTCGTTGTAGTTGATCCGTGTATGCTATGACCTTGCTCTTGCCATGCTTAGCTTCATAATCATGCCTTATTACTGTTGGTTGCCTTGCCATGCCATGTATTGCTCTGTAGTGAGTGGTTCAAGCTCACGAACATGCCTACTAATTGTTGTTCCTGCCATGTTTAAATCTGTAATATAACTTGCCATGTTTACATGGGTGCCATCATATTTTCCGTGCCTTTTTGGCTCATGGTCAGTAAGGGACTATTGAAATAGGCTTTGAGTAGAATCATGTCATGCCTTGCTTTGCTATTATAAGTTCCTGTAGCATGTTGTTTGCTTGCTCTAAACATGCCTTCCTGATGTTAATTCCTGCCATGTTCGTATTTTCACTAAGTCTGTGAACCTGATATTTTGAGCACTTTCTCCATGCTTGTTTGAACATGTTATGATGTGATTTAGACGTAGCTCAGTGTTCCTCTTTTGTTAAGCATCTCCTATAGTTCGTTGCCATATGCTTTGTTTGTATGTTGGGGTGTTGTACCATAGTTTTGTGTTGCGTGCTAAGTAGCATCGGGCTGTTAAACGCAGATTTGCGTCATTCTTGTTTTGCTTGTCATTTGCAAACCGTGCATCCGATTCCGGTGATCTTTATATCGATTTCAACCGAAATCGTCTCATCTTTCCAGCGGCATACTTGGTTTGCCAAGTTGATGCCCGGTTCATCATTTTCCTTCCGGAGCATGCATATGCATTGCATATCACATCTCGCATCGCATGTCATGTTTTGCAACATATTGCTTGTGCATTGTTTCCTTGTTTGATTGTGGTTCCGTTGCTTGTGTTCTTGCTTTGGGTAGAGCCGGGAGACGAGTACGTGAACGAGGAACCTGTTGAGAACGCCTACGAGGATCAAGTCTTCGACAACTCTGAGAACCTTGCAGGCAAGATGACCATACCCTCGAAATCACTACTATCTTTGCTATGCTAGTTTGCTCGCTCTTTTGCTATGCCAATGCTACGATGCCTACCTTTTGCTTGTCAGCCTCCCAAATTGCCATGTCAAACCTCTAACCTTTGACACCATTCCTAGCAAACCGTTGTTTGGCTATGTTACCGCTTTGCTCAGCCCCTCTTATAGCGTTGTTAGTTGCAGGTGAAGATGAAGTTTGTTCCTTGTTGGAACATGGAGATGTTGTTCCTTGTTGGGACATGTTTACTTGTTGGGATATCACAATATCTCTTATATATTATTAATGCATCTATATACTTGGTAAAGGGTGGAAGGCTCGGCCTTATGCCTGGTGTTTTGTTCCACTCTTGCCGCCCTAGTTTCCGTCATACCGGTGTTATGTTCCCGGATTTTGCGTCCCTTACGCGGTCGGGTGATTTATGGGACCCCCCTGACAGTTCGCTTTGAATAAAACTTGTCCAGCAAGGCCCAACATTGCCTTTTACCATTTGCCTCACCACCACCTACTTTTTCCCTTGGGAGTCGCTCTCTCGAGGGTCATCTTTATTATAGCCCCGGGCCAGTGCTTGTCTAAGCGTTGGTCCAAACCAGAGCCACTGCGGTGCCGCCCCTAGGCAACTTGGGGTTTCGTCGGTTGCCGTACGTAGTGTTCATCCGGTCGTGGCCTGAGACGAGATACGCGTGGCTACTATCAGGATGTCGGCACGCCGGAGGTTTTCTTGGCCTTGTTTTACCATTGTCGAAATGTCTTGATGTACCGGATTCCGAGTCCGATCGGAGTGTCTCGGGTGAAGGTCTATTCCTTCGATGATCGCGAGAGCTTGTCATGGGCTGTTGGGACACCCTGCAGGTATAAACTTTCGAGAGCCGTGCCCGCGGTTATGTGGCAGATGGGAATTTGTTAATGTCCGGTTGTAGAAAACCTGAAGTTGACCTTAATTAAAATACATCAACCGTGTGTGTTACCGTGATGGTTTCTTTCCGGCGGAGTCCGGGAAGTGAACACGGTGTTGGAGTTATGCTTGACGTAGGTTGCTATAGGATCACTTCTTGATCATACTTTTGTCGACCGTGCTTTGCTTTCTCTTCTCGCTCTCATTTGCGTATGTTAGCCTCCGTATATGCTAGTCGCTCGCTGCAGCTCCACCTCATGCATTTACCTTACCCATAAGCTTAAATAGTCTTGATCTCGCGGGTGTGAGATTGCTGAGTCCTCGTGACTCACCAGATACTTCCAAAACCAGTTTGCAGGTGCCTATGTTGCCGAGCAGGTGACGCATCTAAGCTCAAGGAGGAGCTCGATGAAGATCTTGCCCTTTATGTTGTTTCGTTCTAGTTGATCAGTAGTGGAGCCCAGTTGGGGTCGATCAGGGTCCTTTGTCGCATTTGGGGTTCTTCTTTTATTTTGGTTCCGTAGTCGGACCTTGATTGTATCTGGATGATGTAATGCTTTATTCATGTAATTGTGTGAAGTGGCGATTGTAAGCCAACTATGTACCTTTTTCCCTTATGTATTACATGGGTTGTGTGAAGATTACCTCACTTGCGACATTGCTTTCAATGCGGTTATGCCTCTAAGTCGTGCTTCGACACGTGGGAGATATAGCCGCATCGAGGGCGTTACATGATGGCTGAACTAGGTGGTCACCCAAGCCAAATATGGCATTCTATTCTTGAGGGAAGAGACATCTTGGCGCAGGGTTTGATCAAGAGAATTGGCAATGGCGAGTCAACAAATATTTGGTCTGACAACTGGATACCTAGGGACGTGATGATGAGGCCATTTGGGCAAAGGACGAACAACCCCCCTGTGCTAGTTTCCTCTCTTATTGACCATACGACAGCAGCATGGAATCTGACCAGACTTAAGGAAGTTTGTCTACCGATCGACATTACATTCATCATCAAAATTCCTCTCTGTACTTGGATATTTGAAAAAAGTGGCTCTTATTCAGTCAGATCGGCTTATAGGATGATGGTGCACACCAAAATGAGGAGAGGAGCTTGGGTTGACAAGAGGGCTGGCTCATCTAGTTTCGATAGAGATGAGCATTCGTGGAAACTTGTGGAAGATACAAGTTCCACGTAAAATCTGCATGTTTTTATGGAGGTTAGCCTGTCATTCTATACCAACAGAGGATGTAAGGGCCAACAGAAAAATGTCAAACTCGAGCATTCGCAGCCTTTGTGGAGCGTAGGACTCATGGCGGCCCTCTATGCTTGACTGCTCGATGGCAAGGTGCGTCTGGGCTCTAACAGATGGAGAACTTGCAGAACACTTGTGCGAGACAATGGAACCTAGTGAGAAACATTGGCTCTTCTCTATGATTGATACACTATCGCATACTGCTTTCGCGAAGCTATCAGTAACACTTTGGACAATATGGTGTGCCATAAGAAAAGCTATCCAGGAGGAGATATTCGAGAGTCCTACTTCAACTCACCAGTTTGTTTGTAGCTTCATAAGGGAGCTTGATTATATGGCAGACAAGAGCATAAAATCTCCAAGAATGGATAACATTGGGTCCGCGCGACCAAGGGCACCACCTACAGGATTCATGAAAATCCATGTTGTCCTGGTGGGCGCACGACAGATGCCAAGGGATGGCTAAAGGGAGGAGGAGGCTCGAGGGCGCTGGTGGGCTCCAGAGGCAAGGTTGGCATGAGCGGACGCGGGACGCCGGACATACCCAGGTTTGGGGCTCTCCGGAGAGATAACACCCCTAGTCCTGCCGAGTGTAGTTGGATGTTCAATAGTACAATGTTGCTCCTGGAGCTGTATGGGGAAGGAAGGAGGCTGGCCAAGGCTTGGGCTGCTCCTTCTCTCTGGTGTTGTCGTTTCGGTGGCTAGTTCTGTGCTTACTTGCCTTTCTCTTGTTGCATGCCTGTATGAGTGTGGGCTCCTGGGGGGTTTTATAGACCAACCCCCCAGGGGTACAATGGTAATGTTACAAGTCGGTGGGTCCGCATTGTCGGTGTCTGGGAACCCGGGCTGGGTCCCGTTGAGAGCTTGTGGTTCGCCGGGTTCCCCTAGGTGCGGGCCCCGCGTGCCTAGGAGGACTGTGTGACGTCTTGTCGATTGTCAGGGCGTGGCCGAGTCGAGTAGTGTACAGTGGCTCTCTGTCAGGTTGCCGCTTGCTGTTGTCAGTGGTGAGGGCGGGGGCACTGTAGCCACGCCGTGCCTGGTTAGCGGGTAGGTGAGGGGCACTGTTGCCACGCTCCGGCTGACCAGAGGCATGGGCGGGGCACTGTTGCCTCGGTCATCGTTGATTGAAGACTCGCCCCATCGTACGGCCTGGATGGGATGGGAGATGACCCATGGCTGGATTGCGGAGCACGCCATGGGTGGAGCTGGCTTGTCGAGGAAGCTTTGGTTGTGCCGGGTTCGACTGTCTTGCGCTAGTTGTTGAGACCGAGTCGACGCGTCTCTGCCGGGTCGGAGAGTCTGGCCAGGTTGCGGGGCTTGGTCGGGTCGAGCGACCCGGCCAAGCGCGTGCTGGTTTGAGGGGCGGTGCCAGACCCATTGTTTTTGAAGAGGATCCGGGTTCCGTTGCCTGCCCGGGGTTCATCCCCCCGATAGTAGTCCCCGAAGCTGTGAAGGTCCGCCGTCTTCGGATGAGTGGGCCTTCGCAGTTTCCCCCTTAAGCAAGGCGGATTCTGCGAGTGTCGGGTACGGCAACACCCGCTGTGTGCCGGTTTTCTCGGAAACCGGATCGCGGCATCCCGGCCGTGGCAGGAACCGAGGAGTCTTGGGGCAATCCCTCGGGCTTCACGCGGGCGCCACGTGGTGCCCGGAAGTCGGAGGGGCCTGATAGGCCACGCGCGTGACGGGACTGGGCAACGGACTGGGGCCCGCCGCCGCGCGCCATTGGCCCGGCATCTAGGGGGCGGTTGCTCTTCCCCGGGTAGTTACTGCGCGTGTATGTGCGCACTTATTGCGGGGTAGTGGAACGAGCGCGTGCAGACGATCCCACTCCCCCACTTTCAAATCGAGGTTATAAATTGAAGGGGGCAAGGGGGCGGCGGACATCATTCTCACTCGCGCCCTCCTGTTCCCCTGCTTTTGCTCCGCTCTACGCAACCAACGCACAGCGGCGCCCGCTGCTCCAAGCAGAACTCCTTTGTTGCCCATCTTCTTTCTCCTTCCTCCGATCATGGCCCTGCCGTCAGGCTCCTGGATGGGTTCGAATGTCACCACCGAGGACATCACCTAACTTCGGGCATCGCGGCGCCTGCCGTGGGAGACAGACATCAGCGTCCGTCTACCGCGCGGCGAGCAGAGACCTCGACCCGAGGAGCAGGAGCGTGTGGTCTTCCTCACGCACTTCGAGCGCGGGTTTGGGCTGCCGGCGAGCACCTTCTTCCACGCCTTCCTGGAGTTCTTCGGGCTTTAGCCGCATCATCTTGGCGCCGGCGCCATCATCCAGCTCTCCGGCTTCGTCACCCTCTGCGAGGGGTACCTGGGCGTCGAGCCCACGATCGACCTCTGGGCGCGCTTCTTCTCCCTGAAGCAGCAGCGCCCGTCGGCCGGGGAGTTCGCCGACTGCGGCACCGCTGTCATCTCGAAGCGGTCGGGGGTGGATTTCCCCAAGATCCCGTTGGAGGATTCTGCCAAGAAAGGGCAGAACTCCTTCTTCTACGTACGCAGCTTGGGTGTGGACCGCATCAATCTTCCGGCCTTCGCCATCGCGCCGCCGCGGGCGAAGGTGAACTGGGGCTACTCGCCCAGGCGCCCGTCGTAGGAGATCGTCAATCTCTGCGAGTGGGTGACGGTGATGAGGACGCAGGAGGGGCTTACCGGCACCGACCTCATCGCCGCGTTCATCATGCGCCGGGTCCTCCTACTGCAGAGGCGCTCCTGCCTCATTGGAGAGATGGTCGGCCTTCAAGACCCCAACCGCATTGGGTCGACGCGGCTGACTGTGGAGCAGATCGCGCGCGGCGTGAACGACATCTCCAAGGCCAACCTTGGGGAGGACTGGCGTTTCGCAAGGTGCTGTACAGCGCATCGAACCCGGCGCCGCAGGTGAGTGTCTGGTCGTCTTACTTTGCTCTGCACACCTTCTCATCCGTCCTAACACGACGCGGGAGGTGCTTCTGAACAAGAGTCGGCATCCTTACGCCCGGGCTCCTTCGCAGGTGGCGCCAGTGGCGCCAGAGGAGCCCACGGCCCACGGCAGGGAGGAGGAGGCCGAGTCCGATGCCGGCGCTGGGCGTCACGCGGGTAAGTCTTGTATTTTTTTCTTCATGTGTCTTGAATTGCCGACCACGGCACGGTACGGGCGATGCTGACGCCAGTCGTTGGTGCAGCAGCTTTAGGCGGGGGAGGTGGCAACGCGGGCGGAGCCGGGTCTTCGCGTGGAGCGGCGCCGAGCCGCCCGCACGGGAAAGACAGTGTCGCGCCGCGACCCTGGGCCCCAAAATGCACGGCGGACCCGGCCGGGGCTGGGAGGCCGGCCAAGAGGAAGCGCGGCGCCGGGCACGGGAGGCCAACCCCGGTCCTAGTCTTGTTGGGGTAAGCTTCATCTTCCGTACGCACCGGATCGTTGAGCTAGCCTTGTTTCTTTTTTGCTCATTCTGTCTTCTTCTTCAGGTCGCCAATCGCGCTGGCGAGGGCGGCGGCAGCCGCTGCGGCCGCCGAAGGGGCCGCATTCCGCAGGAGCCGGTTCGACCTCGCCGACCAGGCCGAGGTGGAGGGACGGGCCGACTCGGACCTTGGCCTGGACCCGAACGATGCTGACAGCTTGGCCTGGCGGGACAGGAACAGGGCCGAGGCGGAGCTGGAGGCGGCGTCGGTCCGGGCTTGGACCGATGCAGCGGCGGCATCGGCGCGAGCCGGCCTGGCGCAAGATGCCGGAGGGCACGGTGGCGGCGCGACGGTCTTGGAGCCATCATCGGTGAGGGAGCGCAGCCGCGAAGGCCGGGCTGAGGTGGTGATCCTCGACCGGGAGGTCGTGGAGGTGGAGGATGATACCCCGCCGTGGGTCGATGCAGTCGAGCGAGCGGGGGCTGATGGAGGTGGAGGCGGCGCCGTCTTGGAAGAGGCGCTGCGGGCGGCGGTGCCGGAGGCGCCGCTGGTGTTGGAGGAGGCACCGCGGGTGGCGGTGCCGGAGGCCACCCCGGCAGCTGGGCCGGTGGTGGAGCAGCAGGCCGTCCCGGCGTCCGGTCTGGAGGCGGTGACGCAGGGCGTCCTGGCATTCGGGTCGTCGACGGCGGTGGGAGGGGCGTCGGAGGAGGTGCTGGCCGCGTCGGGAGCGGCCAGCGGGGAGCACGCCTTGGTGCCCCGGCAGGGAGGGCGCCGGGCTGCCGCGCCGCAGCCGGCGCCTGGAGCGGGGGCGTCGTGGTCTTCGGGCCTCAGACCCAGGAGGAGGCGGAGCTTGACGCCGTTAGCTTCCGCCTGCATGGCCGGACGGACCGGCTCGAGGCCTTCACCCAGGCCGAGGTGGAGCGGACGCGCGACCTGGAGCGCGCCGTTCTGGTAAGCCTTTTCTTTCTTGTAATTTCTTCTTTGTGGGGGCGCGCCAGCGCACCCACTGGGTGTAGCCCCCGAGGTTCGGGCCAACTACATAGTAGTTGGGTCGAATCTTTAGAGCGTTGGCCTTGTTCTGACCTCCACCTTCTTCAGCATCTCGACGCCTTCCGGGTCGCTGCCTTCAACCGTCTCCTGGGCAAGCACCGGGAGCTCAAGGAGTAGCTCACCGCCAAGGAGGAGGAGCTTCGCGTCTCCATAGGTATCCTTGTGCTCTTTTCTAGTGGGGGCCGCTAGCGTACCCACTGGGTGTACCCCCGAGATTCGGGCCAACTGTGTAACAGTTGGGCCGAATCTTAAGTCTTGCTTTCTCTTTTGCTGAATCATTCTTTTTCGCAGCCGAGGTGTTGTCCTGGCGGACTCGTCTGTTCCGGGCCGGTCATCACTATGACCGGCTCATTGTCGACACCGCCCGTCTTGGCGCCGAGGCGGCGCAGGCGAGGGCGGAGGCGGCCGCGGCCCGGCGGTCTCGATGAGGCCAACCGGCTGCATGAGCAGCTGGCAGGTCACAAGAGCTGCCTCGAGGCCGAGGTGGAGCTTCTTAAGGCGGAAGCCGCCAAGGTGGTGGAGGCACAGCAGGCCCTGGTGGAGGCGGACCAGCAGCGCGGCTAACTGGCCAACGACAAGGGCCGGCTCCAGGCCGAGGTGGATCGCCTGCGGGGGCAGGTCACCACGGTTGAGGGGACCCGTCAGGACGAGGCTCGTCGCCGCGAGGCGGCCGAGAAGGCGGTCGACGACAAGGACGCCGAGCTGAAGGCGGCCCTCGCCAAGGAAGCTGATCTGGAGAAAGCGCTCCAGGAGCGCAACCGCGCCATTGAACGGGAGCGGCGTGGTACGTTGCTCGAAGCACAACACCTGGAAGAGTCCTTCTCTAGTAAGTGCTTTTTCTTGCATTTTGCTGGGTCGGGATCCAGCCTTTCGTCCTTGTTGTTCTTCTTCTGATATGCTTCTCCTTTTGTGGCAGGGGCCTTCCTGGAGACGCAGCGGCTGGCGGAGGAAGCCGTCCGCTATCAGCGCGACCCGACCGGAGTCTTTGGGTCCGGGACGGATCCGCGGGTAGCGTGGAGCTTCCCGGAGATCATCACCGCCGCTGAGGCCTGCCTGCGGGTCTTGGGAACGCAGATGGGGTGGCTGTCCCAGGCCGGTACGGCGATGACGGCGGCCCTTTGGCCGGACTCCGTCAAGCCGAGCAGCTTCACGCGCCTGGCGCGTTGGTTGGAGATGGGGCCGGACCGGCTTCACGAGTGGCGCGTCTCCGTCGCTCATGCCGGTGCTGAGACGGCACTACAGTTTGTGCTGTCTTGGCATCCGGACCTGCAGCTGGACGCGTTGATGGGCCAGCGGGCCGGCTCGGAGCAGCTCTTGCAGGAGCAAGCCGGCCGGATTGCCTTCCGGGCGAGCTACATCGCCGAGTTCGCCTTCCACGACGAGTTCCACCCGGAGCGGACGGAAGACGACAGGGTCGTGGACGGCGACGACTACGGCTTGCTTCTCCACGATCCGGAGGGGAGCTCGGAGGAGACGGGCATCTACCACGATGGGGGTGCCGATGAGGACACCGGTGCCTCACTGGACCCGGAGGCCGCCAGGGGAGAGTCGTCGACGTCGCGAGTGTTTTTGCTCTTGCCTTCCGTTTTTTGGACCGATTTCATGCGCTTTTCCTTTCTCAAACCTCCCCCCTACGAGTCAGACGGCCGAGGCTCCGGTCCCTGACAAGGAGTTCGATTCTTCGAGAGGAGCGCGCAGGACTTGGGCCCTTCGAAACGTTGAGCGCGAGCGAAACACCCATTGGGCCGGCTGGCAGCAATCCGGCGAAGCCGGTTGGCGAGGAGCCAGTCGTGCGGCTGTTTATTTGATGAGCGGCGGGCCGGGTTGATCGACCCGGCAGCCATTGACTTAGTGTATGAAGCATAAAGGAGTTTTGGCCCGTTGTGCTTGCCAGCCGACAACCAAAGCTGGATCTGTGGCTTTAGGGTGAAGTGGGGGACCGCGGCATCCTAACTGTATCAGAAATCACCAAGTAAGGCGGCGGGGTGTGGCGTCGTTGCCGGGGAGTCATAGCGTGGGGTGAATATTCTTGTGTGTGCTTGTTTGCTTTATCTCTAAGTAATTTTTATTTGCTGTTCTAAGTTGTTCTCTATCTTTAGTTATGGATATGGAACACGAAATACCAAAAAATTAGGTGTACTTGCTACTCATGGAGATGAGGAACCTCCTAAAACCCTCGATGATCGTTATGTGAAAGATATTATGTACTACTTTAATAATCCTGAGAAAACCCCATTCAACTATGTTATGGGAGTAACATTGGATCAACGTGAATACTTTAGGGATTATCGCCTGGCACAAAAAGGGAAAATATTATGGGATCAAATTAATATGTTGCGTTGGTATGCTCGGGATCTATGCTTGAGATATGATATTACTTGTTGCTCTAGGATGAAGGCTCCACACCTTCCCTTTTCATGCAAATTTAATGATAATGAAACCTTGGCTTCTTATGCTAATGGTATATATGATTACTATGATATTGAACGAATTGAAGAATTTGTTGCTTTTAAGGCTGCTTATGAAATTGAATCTTTGTTTGAAATGTATGAAGCTTTAGATGATGATGTTTATAGGCCTGAAATTTTTGCTATATTGAAATATTGCTACGACAATTATGAATACAATTACAATATTAATGCATTTATTGAGAAAGTCTCCGCTGTCCAAGAAGAGACTAATATTTTGCAGGAAGCTATGGAAGAAGAAATTGATGAAACTGTGAGCTCATTGGATGAAAAAGATGATGAGGAGAGCGAATAACAAAAGGAGGAAGAGCGGATTGATCACCCGTGCCCACCTTATAATGAGAGTAACTCTTCAACTCATACATTGTTTAATTCCCCTTTGTGCTTACCGAAGGATGATTGCTATGAGGATTGCTATGATCCCTTGAATTTGTTTGAAATATCCCTTTTTGATGATGCTTGCTATGCTTGTGGCCAAGATGCCAATATGAATTATGCTTATGGAGATGAACTTGCTATAGTTCCTTATGTTAAATATGAAATTGTTGCTATTGCACCCACGCATGATAGTCCTATTATCTTTTTGAATTCTCCCAACTACACTATATCGGAGAAGTTTGTGCTTATAAAGGATTATATTGATGGGTTGCCTTTTACTACTACACATGATGATTTTGATAGATATAATATGCATGTGCTTGCTGCTCCTACTTGCAATTATTATGAGAGAGGAACTATATCTCCACCTCTCTACGTTTCCAACACGATAGAATTGCAAGAAACTGCTTATACTATGCATTGGCCTTTACTTGGTGTGCATGAATTGTTATTTTATGATATGCCAATGCATAGGAAGAGAGTTAGACTTCATCATTTCTTGATATATGTTACTTTGTGCTCACTACTAAATTACAAATCATTTTTAATTAAAATTGGCTTTGATATACCTTGGGATCCGGGTGGATTCATTACTTGAGCACTAAATGCCTAGCTTAATGGCTTTAAAGAAAGCGCTGCCAGGGAGACAACCCGGAAGTTTTAGAGAGTCATTTATTTCTGTTGAGTGCTTTTATATAGTTTAAAAACAAAAATAAATAAAGAGGGGAACATAAAAACTTTTCAAAAAGGAAAGTGAAAGTGAGAGAGACAAGCATTGTTGAAGTGGGGGAGCTCCTTGAACTTTGTTCATGCTCACGGAAACTTTGTGAATCTTGATTACAGAAACTTTTAATCAAAAATAATTATCCCCTTGTACAATTCCATTGTATTAAAAAAATAATGTGCCAAGGTTTGCCTTTAGGATGTTTACAATGCTTGTTGGTTTGTACGGTGCTGGACAGAAACTTTGGCTGTAGTGCGTGGTTTTACATTTTAACTGGAAAGTCAAACGGTTCTGATTATTTTTACACTGTCTTGTTGTACAACTTGTTTATTTTTCCTAATTTTGGCAGAATTTTGGGGGTACCAGAAGTATGCTGAATGTTCAGATTTCTACAGACTGTTCTGTTTTTGACAGATTCTGTTTTTGATGCATAGTTTGCTTGTTTTGATGAATCTATCAATTTATATCAGTGGATTAAGCCATGGAAAAGCTATATTACAGTAGACACAATGCAAAAACAAAATATGAATTGGTTTGCAACAATACCTATAGTAGTGATTTGCTTTATTATACTAACGGATCTTACCGAGTTTTTTGTTGAAGTTTTGTGTGGAGAAGTGTCTAAGCGAGGATGTCTCAATATGAGGAAAAGGAAGAGAGGCAAGGGATCAAGCTTGGGGATGCCCAAGGCGCCCCAAGTAAATATTCAAGGAGACTCAAGCGTCTAAGCTTGGGGATGCCCCGGAAGCTATCCCCTCTTTCTTCAACAAGTATCGGTATGTTTTCAGATTCGCTTGCTCATGTGATATGTGCAAGTCTTGGAGCGTCTTTTGCATTTAGTTTTCATTTTTCTTTTATGCACCATGCTGGTATGAGATAGTCCTTGGTTTATTTATAGAATGCTCATTGCACTTCACTTAAATCTTTTCAGTATGGCTTTATAGAATGCTTCATGTGCTTCACTTATATCGTTTGAAGTCTGGATTGCCTGTTTCTCTTCACATAGAAAACCGCCATTTGTAGAATGCTCTTTTGCTTCACTTATATTTGTTAGAGCATGGGCATATCTTTTGTAGAAAGAATTAAACTCTCTTGCTTCACTTATATCTATTTAGAGAGATGACAGGAATTGGTCATTCACATGGTTAGTCATAAAATCCTACATAAACTTATAGATTGCTGAATATGATATGTTTGATTCCTTGCAATAGTTTTGCAATATAAAGGTGGTGATATTAGAGTCATGCTAGTGGGTGGTTGTGGATTGTAGAGACACTTGTGTTGAGGTTTGCAAGTCCCATAGCATGCACGTATGGTAACCGTCATGTGACAAATTTGAAGCATGGGGTGTTTCTTTGATTGTCTTCCTTATGAGTGGCGGTCGGGGACGAGCGATGGTCTTTTCCTACCAATATATCCCCTTAGGGGCATGCGTAGTAGTACTTTGCTTCGAGGGCTAATAAACTTTTGCAATAAGTATATGAGTTCTTTATGACTAATGTGAGTCCATGGATTATACGCAGTTTTACCTTCCCATCATTGCTAGCCTCTTCGGTACCGTGCATTGCCCTTTCTCACCTTGAGGGTTGGTGCAAACTTCACTGGTGCATCCAAACCCTGTGATATGATACGCTCTATCACACATAAGCCTCCTTATATCTTCCTCAAAACAGCCACCATACCTACCTATTATGGCCTTTCCATAGCCATTTCGAGATATATTGCCATGCAACTTCCATCATCATCATATACATGACTTGAGCATTCATTGTCATATTTATTTAATGATCGTAAGATAGCTAGCATGATGTTTTCATGGCTTTTCCGTTTTTTGATGTCATTACTACGCTAGATCATTGCACATCCCGGTACACCGCCGAAAGCATTCATATAGAGTCATATCTTTTGTTCTAGTATCGAGTTGTAATGTTGAGTTGTATGTAAATAAAAGTGTGATGATCATCATTATAGAGCATTGCCCCATGAAAAAAAGAAAGAAAAAGAAAAGAAAAAGAAAAAAAGGAAAGGCCAAAGAAGCCTAAATAAAAAAGGGGGCCAAAGAAGCCCACCCAAAAAGAAAAAAAAGGAAAAAAAGGAAAAAAAGAAAAAGAAAAGGGGCAATGTTACTATCCTTTTTCCACACTTGTGCTTCAGAGTAACACCATGTTCTTCATATAGAGAGTCTCCTATGTTGTCACTTTCATATACTAGTGGGAATTTTTCATTATAGAACTTGGCTTGTATATTCAAACGACGGGCTTCCTCAAATGCCCTAGGTCTTCATGAGCAAGCAAGTTGGATGCACACCCACTTAGTTTTCAGTTTGAGCTTTCATACACTTATAGCTCTTAGTGCATCCGTTGCATGGCAATCCCTACTCCTCGCATTGACATCAGTTGATGGGCATCTCCATAGCCCGTTGATTAGCCGCGTCGATGTGAGACTTTCTCCCTTTTTTGTCTTCTCCATATAAACCTCCACCATCATATTCTATTCCAGCTATAGTGCTATATCCATGGCTTGCGCTTATATATTGCGTGAGGGTTGAAAAAGCTGAAGCGCGTTAAAAAGTATGAACCAATTGCTCGGCTTGTCATCGGGGTTGTGCATGATGGGAGCATTTTGTGTGACGAAAATGAAGCATGGCCAAACTATATGATTTTGTAGGGATAAGCTTGCTTTGGCCTTATTGTTTTGAAAAGACATGATTGCTTTATTGGTACACTCGAAGTATTATTGTTTTTATGTCAAATGATAGAATTGCTTTGAATCACTCATGTCTTAATATTGATGCCATTATTAGATATATGATCAAGATTATGCTAGGTAGCATTCCACATCAAAAATTATCTTTTTTATCATTTACCTACTCGAGGACGAGCAGGAATTAAGCTTGGGGATGCTGATACATCTCCGTCATATCTATAATTTTTGATTGTTCCATGCCAATATTCTTCAACTTTCATATACTTTTGGCAACTTTTCATACTATTTTTGGGACTAACATATTGATCCAAAGGTTCAAATGCAGTTCTGTTTGTTGCATGTTTTATGTTTCGCAGAAACCCAATATCAAACAGAATCCAAATGGGATAAAAACGGACAGAGAATTATTTTGGAATATTTGGGATTTTCCGGAGGAAGAATCAATGCAAAACGGTGCTCGAGGTGGCCAGGAGATAGGGGGCGCTCCAACCCCCCTAGGCGCGCCTGACACTCTCCTGGGCCACCCGTAAGGCGGTTGACGCTCTTCTTTTGCCGCAAGAAAGCTAATTTTACGAGATCTGGACGAAAGATTCACCCCAATCGGAGTTACGGATCTCCGGATAAAAGAAACGGTGAAGGGGCAGAATCCAAAAACGCAAAAACAGAGAGATAGATCCAATCTCGGAGGGGCTCTTGCCCCTCCCAAGCCATGGGAGCCAAGGACCAGAGGGGAAACCCTTCTCCCATCTAGGGAGGAGGTCAAGGAAGAAGAAGAAGAAGGGGGGCCCTCTCCCCCTTGCTTCCGGTGGCGCCGGAGCGCTGTCGGGGGCCATCATCATCACCGTGATCTTCACCAACACCGCCGCCATCTTCACCAACATCTCCATCACCTCCCCCCCCCTCTATCTACAGCGGTCCACTCTCCCGCAACCCGCTGTCCTCTCTACTTGAACATGGTGATTTATGCTTCATATTATTTTCCAATGATGTGTTGCCATCCTATGATGTCTGAGTAGATTTTCGTTGTCCTATTGGTGGTTGATGAATTGCTATGATTGATTTAATTTGCTTGTGGTTATGTTGTTGTCCTTTGGTGCCCATCATATGAGCGCGCGCGTGGATCACACCATAGGGTTAGTTGTATGTTGATAGGACTATGTATTGGAGGGCTAGAGTGACAGAAGCTTCAACCTAGCATAGAAATTGATGCATACGGGATTGAAGGGGGACCAATATATCTTAATGCTATGGTTGGGATTTACCTTAATGAACGTTAGTAGTTGCGGATGCTTGCTAATAGTTCCAATCATAAGTGCATAGAATTCCAAGTCAGGGATGACATGCTAGCAGTGGCCTCTCCCACATAATACTTGCTATCGGTCTAGTAAAGTAGTCAATTGCTTAGGGACAATTCCATGACTCCTACCACCACTTTTCCACACTCGCTATATTTACTTTATCGCATCTTTATCTAAGCAGCCCCTAGTTTTTATTTGCGTGCTCTTTATTATCTTGCAAACCTATCCTATCACACCTACAAAGTACTTCTAGTTTCATACTTGTTCTAGGTAAAGAGAACATCAAGCGTGCGTAGAGTCGTATCAGTGGTCGATACGACTTGAGAGAGTATTTGTTCTACCTTTAGCTCCTCGTTGGGTTCGACACTCTTACTTATCGAAAGAGGCTACAACTATCCCGTATACTTGCGGGTTATCAGGGTGGCGACCGAGCCGGCCAGCCCCCGAGCCCCCGGGTCGAGCGAGTCGGACCGGCGGCCAGGTTCAGTGGTATAGTGATGCAGGAAAATAGGGACACAATAAATTGGTCGACAAAACGCAGCCCACGAGTCTCGTTCGGGAACCCCATAGTTTCATGCGTTTACAAAAGGCGATGATACATACACTCGTGCAGCTAACTGTAAAACGGGCGGAGGAGTTCCGTGTTCCACGGCCGGGTCGTTTCTTCGCCGGCGATGTCCTTCTTGCGCTTCCTTGACATGCGTGCATCGATGAGGTAGTAGGCATTGAGGTCGCGTAAGGCCCTGCTCACGATGAATGGGCCCTCCCATGGAGGGGACAGCTTGTGCTGGCCTGCTTGCTCTTGGACGAGTCGGAGGACGAGGTCGCCCTCGCGGAACGCGAGGGGCTTGATCTTCTTGTTGTGGTAGTGCCTCAGACCTTGCTGGTAGATGGCCAAACGACTGAGCGCCAGGAGGCGCGCTTCTTCGAGCAGGTCGACGCCATCTTTGCGGGCTTCTTTGGCTTCGGCTTCGGTGGACATCGCGACGCGCGGCGAGTCGAACTCGACGTCGGTCGGGATGACGGCTTCAGCTCCGTAGACGAGGAAGAACGGGTTGAACCCGGTCGACCAATTCAGCGTGGTGCATAGAATCCAGAGAACGACCGACAACTCGTCAAGCCAGCTGCTGGGTGAGCGGATGAGTGGCTCGACGAGTCGTGGCTTGACGCCGGACAGGATGAGTTTGTTGGCCCGCTTGACCTGCCCATTGGACTGCGGATGTGCAACGGAGGCCAGGTCGAGGCGGATGCCGGAGACAGAGCAGTATTGCTCAAGCTCGCCCTTGGCGAAGTTGGTGCCGTTATCGGTGATGATGCTGTTCGGCATGCCGTAGCGCACCGCTATGTCCTTGATGAACCGAACGGCTGTTGGCCCGTCCAGTTTCTTGATTGGTCTTGCCTCGATCCACTTGGTGAATTTGTCTACTGCCACCAGCAGGTGCGTCATGCCGCCTCGAGCGGTTTTGAAGGGTCCCACCATGTCGAGTCCCCAGACCGCGAAGGGCCAGGCGATCAGTGTGGTGCAGAGTGCTGACGCCGGGTGGTGGCTGCGTTTGCTGAAGCGCTGGCACCCCTCACACTTGAGGACGAGCGACTCAGCATCTTGGAGGGCCGTGGGATAGTAGAAACCATGGCGGAACGCCTTGGCCACCAGGGATCGCGAGGCGGCGTGGTTCCCGCACTCGCCCTGGTGTATGTCGAGGAGGATGTCGATGCCCTATTCCTGCTCGACGCAGCGCTGGAACACGCCGGTGGAGCTGCGCTTGACGAGCTCGTTGTTGATGATGCTGTAGGCGGACGCCCGGCGCTGCATTTGTCGAGCTTCGGTCTCGTCCATGGGGAGAACCCCGTTCTCCAAGAATTCTGATATTGGGAGGGCCCAAGATGGAGCCGTAACCACGGCGAAGACGGACACCAGGGTGGGTTCCGAGTCGGCAGCCCTCGAGCTGGGTTGGGCAGCCCCCGGGCCGGGGATGGCGACGGCTGGGTCCGGGGCGATGGTGGCCGGGTCAAGCTGAGCAGCCCCCGGGGCCGGGTTCAGCAGTCCCTGGGCCAGGTTCAGCAGTCCCCGGGCCGGCTTGAGGTGCGGCCGGGTCGGCTGGAACGTGGATGGACTCGGAGTCCGGCGATGGCTTGACGGACGGCTTGCGCAGGTGCTCGAGGGAGACGCCGGACGGGATGGCTTGTCGGGACGAGGCGATCTTGGCAAGCATGTCGGCTGCTTCGTTCTCCGCGCGCGGGACGTGGAGGAACTCGCAGCCCTCGAAGGATCCGGACAGCTTCTGGACGAGGAACCGGTAGCTTGCCATGTTGGAGTCGCGGGCGTCCCATTCACCAAAGCACTGCTGTACCACCAGGTCCGAGTTGCCGTAGCACAGGATGCACCGGATGCCGAGTTCCTTGGCAAGCCGGAGGCCGTGCACAAGGGCTTCGTACTCGGCGACATTGTTGGAGGCGGCGAAGTGGATCTGGAGCGCGTAGCGGAGCCGGTCGCCCTTCAGGGACGACAGTACGATGCCAGCCCCCAGGCCGAGTCGCATCTTGGATCCATCGAAATGCATGCGCCAATGTGTCGAGTGAGGAGATGGCGGCAAGTACTGGGTCTCGGTCCAGTCGACAAGGAAGTCGGCCAGCGCTTGAGACTTGATCGTGGTGCGGGGCTCATAGAGGATGGTGTGGCCGGCTAGCTGGATCGCCCACTTGGTGACCTGGCCAGAGGCATCTCGGCACCCGATGATTTCTCCGATAGGCGCCGTGCTGACCACGGTGACGACGTGCTCTTGGAAATACTGCTTCAGCTTCTTGGCGGTGAAGTACACACCATAACACATCTTCTGCTAGTGCGGGCAGTTCTGCTTGGAGATGGAGAGCACCTCGCTCAAGTAGTAGACTGGGCGCTGGATGGCTTGGACCCTGCCCTTCTCTAGTCGCTCGACCACCAGCACCGTGCTGACCGCCCGCGAGGTTGCGGCTATGTAGAGCAACAGCGGCTCCTTGTCGGTCGGAGCGGCCAGGACTGGTGCGGTGAAGAGCATGCGCTTGAGGTATTGGAAGGCCTCGTCTGCCTTGTCGTTCCATTCGAACGGGCTCGTCTTCTTCATTAGCTGGTACAGGGGTAGCGCCCTCTCACCCAGCCGGCTTAGAAACTGGCTGACCGAGGCCAAGCATCCGGTGAACTTCTGGACATCGCGCAGCCGAGCTGGCTTGCGCATGCGCTCGATGGCCTTGATCTTCTCCGGGTTTGCCTCAATGCCGCGTTCCGGGACGAGGAAGTCGAGTAGCCTTCCGGCCGAGATGCCAAAGACGCATTTTTCCAGGTTAAGCTTGACCTTGTATTCACGGAGGTTGGCGAATGTTTCCTTCAAATCGTCGAGGAGCGTGAGGTGCTGCTTGGTCTTCACCACGATGTCATACACATACATGTGGATATTGCGGCCGAGTTGTGGCAGTAGGCATTTCTGCATGCAGCGTTGGAAGGTGGCGCCGGCGTTCTTCAAGCCGAAGGACATGCTGATGTAGCAATACGCCGCAAAGGGTGTGATGAAGGACGTCTTCAGGGCATCGGCCGGGTCCAGCTTGATTTTTTGACTATGAACAGTAGGGTAAAACCCCACTGCAATTTTTATATTAATATTTAAGGCAGCATATAGTCTGGTAGGCTTGAGGTAAGCCCACAAAAAGGAAAAGTGAAAAGAAAAAGAAAAAGAAAAAGAAAAAGAAAAAGAAAAAGGAAAATAAAACTAGAAAGAAGAAGAAAGAAAGAAGGAAATAAGAAATAAAGAAAATAGAAAAGCTATGGAAAAAAGTGAAATTATAACAATGCCTCTAGCCAAAGGTTGAATTGGGTCAAATGCTTCTTCTTCATTCTGAATCTTAAAAGCTTGAGCTCCTCCATGAAGATGAATTTCCAACCCTGAAAGGAGGGTGTGATATTCTCAAATATTTTGTTGTTTCTGCTGATCCAAATTGCCCATGCTCCTAGGATGATGATCTCCATATAAAAAGGGTGTTGCAGTTTGTCCTTTAGATCCTGAAATGCTTCCAGAACTGACAGGTTTTGTGATCTTGTTGGACATATATAGTCCCAAAGATTGTTGCACAAATGGGCATCCCGTAAGAGATGATGTAAGGTTTCTTCCTGTTGACAATCATTTATCGCACAGTTGTATTCTTCGAAGACAAAGTTCTTCCTTCGAGCAAATTTCTAGTGTTAACTCTGTCATGCAAGAGTTGCGAGAAAAAAACTTTGTGTTTTGGGTGACATGAGCTTTTCCAGATCCAAGTGAAATGTGGAGGTGTTTGTTTATGACCTATTAATACCTTATATGCTTTGATGGAAGAATATGTGTCTTTACCCCAGATGTAGCTCCAAGTATCCAAAGATTCCAGAAATTCAGATTGTCTCAAAGAGATACAAATATCCTCCATTGCTAAGAACTCCTCATATGCCTCTGTTGTCAAAGGTAAGAAGAATAGGTCTTGAAGATACTCATGCAAGTACTGCTGAATGTTCATTTGTGGATTTCGACAAAAGTGTACAGGTGGTGAAACTTGTGCTTGAGTACAGCCTGGTGCCAAAGATCATCCCAAAAGTAAGCACTGACTCCATCTCCCACATTGCATCTAGCAATAGCTTTGTAGTGATCCATAAGTGCCAGGTTTGATTTCCACCAGAAAGAACCCACCATGTTGTCCCCTGGTAACTGTCCATCACTGTAGTATGTTTCCCATATTAAGTTGACCCATGGTATATCATGCCTGTTGTAAAACTTGTGTAGGTTCTTCATAAGCAGAGTTTTGTTGTGAGTGAAAATATCCAGTATTCCTAGGCCTCCCTGATCTTTGGGTCTGCACACAGTAGTCCAAGCAACTAGAGCAGGCCTGCGGTCCTCCATATCTGGGCTTCTCCAAAGACAGTGCCTTAAGTATTTTACAATCTGGTTTTTAATAGTTATTGGAATGTCCAGGCATGTCATGAAGAACACAACTAAAGAAGTTAGCACTGACTTCACCAACATTAATTTGCCTGCCTGTGTCATGAAGATGGAAAGTCCTGCTAATCTTTTTGCAACTTTATTGACTAGAGGCAAACATTGCTCCACAAAGGCTTATATATACCTAATGGTAATCCAGGTAATTGAAAGGGAAGTGTCCTCTTGAACATTGCAGTGTGTTTGTGAATATCTCAATCCTATCTTCATTGATGTTTAGAGGAACCGAAAGGACTTGCCATAATTCACTTTGAGTCTCTGTAGCTGAGGCAAAAGTGTTCAAGAAGGCTTTCGAGACGAGCAGTTGCCTAGAATCTGCTCGCATAATCACCAGAGTGTCATCTGCATATTGCACAATAGGGAAGTGTGGGCATGAGTTCACTTGTAGTGGTGCAGCTAGTAGATTCAACCTCATTGCTCGCTTAATATAGATTGTAACATATCTGCTGCCAAAGACAAAAATTAGTGGTGAAAAAGGATCTCCTGTCTTACTCCCTTTTGATGTAGAATTTTTTCCTGGTACTCCATTTAGAAGTACTGAAGATGTGGCTGTTGAGAATAAGCTTTTCATCCAAGAGATCCACTTTTGACCAAACCCTTTAGCTTGAAAAATATCCAATATTGCTTCATGCTCAATTGTATCAAATGCTTTTTCAAAGTCCGGTTTAATAACCAAAATTTCCTCCTGGATTTATGACATTGGTGAATGTATTCATAAGCCCATCCTAGGCAATCTGAATCACTGTGTTTTAGGAAACCATATTGATTGATATGAACCATGTGCAGAATTACTCTCTGAGCTTTGCTTGCGTAATCTTGGTGATTATCTTGAGTACCCCATTTAGTAGAGAAATTGGTCTGAAATCATTTGGGGTAAGTGGCACTTCTTTCTTAGGAATCAGGGTGATGAAGGAAGAGTTAATGCTCTCAAGGTTTACATTTCCAGCATGAAAAGCTACTATAAGATCAATTACATCTGTTTTTATAATATCCCAGCAATTCTTGAGGAACTCATTATTGAAACCATCAGGACCAGGGGATTTATCATTAGGCAGATTCTTAACCACATCCTTAATTTCTTCTACTGTAAATGGTTTTTCCAGGTCATTGAAGAGTAGTGGGTCCACTGTTTGTTCATACAATTCCTCAAGATTAAAGTGCATAGAGTGGCCATTCGTCTGACCCAACCTGTTCTTGAATGCTTCCCATAGGATTGCTGCCTTTCCTTCATGGTCAGTAATTTCCACTTGGTCCTTGTTTAGCAACATAGCAATTTTGTTATTTCTATGATTGATTGTAGCCTTTGTGTGAAAGAATTTGGTATTCTCATCTCCAAACTTGACTCCTTTAATTTTCCCTCTTTGTTTCAAAGATACTTTTGATTGTTTAGTATAGTGAGGAGGTAGTCCTTCATAATGTTTCTGTAGTTGTTCTCTAACAAGTGACAAAGCCCTGTATTCCTCAATGAAATCCCATAGGAAAATAATATCATTCAACTCTGCAATCTGCTTTTTGTGACAAGATAAAGATTTAGCCCGAGTTTTAGAGCTCTTCTAACATTCTTGAACTTAGCATTTATCTTTTTGCTTTGTCAATGTGTCCCACCGGGATGCTCCAAGCATCGAAACCACCTGCTTGCAATAGCTGTGGTTGAGCCAGTAATTTTCAAACCTGAACACTCTTGATTTTGGGATTGTTGTGCCAATCTTTATCATCTGAGGTAGATGATCGAGATAGGTTTAGCCATTGGCGAGCAAGAGTGTCTGGGTAGGTGGTCATCCAAAGCAGAGGTGAAAAACCAGTCTAGTTTTTCCAATAAAGGGTTGTCCTGCATGTTACTCCAACTAAATTGCCTTCCTTTGAGGGGAAGTTCAATTAATCCCAATTCACTGATGGCTGCATTGAACATAAGCATCTCATTTACATCACCTCCAGGTTTATTTCTGTCCTCTGGTTTTCTAATGAAATTAAAGTCTCCCATGATAATCCAGTCCACATCACTTGGCATTTGAATATTTTGAAACCATTCAATAAATTCAATCTTTTCTTCATGATTGCAGGGGCCATAAATATTTGTGAGAATCCAAGGCTGGAGGATGTTTTGCAAGTGAATTTCAAGGATAGTGAAAATTTATTTGTGAACATCAATTCCCCAATGAATAAAGCACCATTCCAAGCAGTAAGGATGCCTCCTGAAGCCCCAATGGAGGGAAGGAACTCAAATTTATTGAATGTCTTAGGGCAAATGTTTTGAATGTAAGTTAAATCAAATATCTCTCTTTTGGTTTCTTGAAGGCAGACTATACCAGCAGCACTTTCTTCCACTTTTTGCCTAATAGCCAACCATTTTTCTGGAGAATTAATACCTCTGACATTCCAATTCAGAATATTCCATGTTCTGTTGTTATTCATTAATAACCTGATCTTTGTGTATTTGATCACCCAGGTCCAGCCCTAGGTGTTTAAACCAGATTGAGTTAAAGTGATGCACCACTATCACAGTTGACAAACAAACATGCCTCTCATACACACATGTCGCAGAGCAATTCACAGATAAGGTGGTAGCAGTAATATGGTTATCAAACAAGATCTCCATAATAGAGCAACAAAGGTTGCATATCCATCCATTACATCCCGAGTATAGAAAATCTTTCACTAGAAACATGCTCGAGACATGTGCTTTAAGAGAGTACATTCCAAAAGAGAACAGCAAGCTACTCGCTATTCCAACTCAACATATATGACAAAAGCATCATTAAGGTAAGCTTGATGCCCCATCCTGCCCAAAGGACCTTGGACACCTTGGCCACCTCCTCTGTCCCTTCTTTTGGGCTTCTTAGACAGCTTTCCATGGAGTTCTTCCTCAGCCACCTTACGTAAAGATTTTGTTAGGTTTTTAACCTTTGTATTATGAATAGTAGGTGGAATAGCATTACATGGCAAACATGCTTTTGTGTCACAGCTTTTCCTTCTATAACCCATGTTTTCTTTTCTAATCCTGTCACTTCTTCTTACCTCAGTCTCAACCAGAGGTTCCTTGTCCCTTCTCTTCCTTGAGACAGCCTCCCCAAAGGCAAGTTTGTTGGGAGAGACTTGTTGCATGGGCTTCTGCGCCCTTTGGAAGAGTGTGCTGCTGGACTAACACCTTCATTTTCTTTTCCCAGCCCTAGTATGAAATCTTTGCAAATTGGTGCACGAGTAGTAGAGCATCCATCGTATATGAAATAGCATAGTGTCCTCTTGAGTACAATTGGCAGTCAAAATTTTCCATACATCAGACTTTAGCAGGTGCATTGTCCAACTAAATTTATCAGGTGTTAACAGCAAATGTATGATGAAATTGAACCAACTTACAGGTATATCAATTTTGAAAGAGTTCTCTGCTCCTTGTGTTGCAGGTGCAAAATGTTTGATCCATAATCCCAGACCCTCTTCAGACATTAAATGAGAACCATCAATAATATCCATAGCATGAGTTTGAGCCAGCTCATGTAAATCAATCCTAGAGGGAGAACTAGGCAGAGAGAAAGCACCATAAGTACCTGAGTTGTGGAAGTCTGTAGATGTACCCACAAAAGGAATAGGAACATCTTCCTTGCCCTTGTCAGTGGATAGGATTTGAGCAGGAGGAGCAACATCTTCCCCCTTTTCCTCATGCTGTGTGTGATTGTCTGTGCTTATTACATTAGGTGCTTCAACATCATTGGGTTCCACTCCATTTGGTTGGTTCAACTGTGGATCCACTTGGGCATCCAGAACAGGAGCTGGGGGAGGGTGCAAAGCAGGCATTTGTTGTTGTTCAATTTCTAAATTGTTCTGCAGTGCCTGCTCCTCATCTTCTTCGACTGCATTGTATGCAATAGCAATGTTTATCGTCCTTGGCCAACTGGAAGAGCATGATACCTCGATTAACTTCCTCCTTGGCAGAGTGAGTCGAGACAATGATCCATCGAAAGAGAGACAGTTGTGGTGATGCTGCTATTTGGAGCACCCTCATCTGGCAAAATGGGAATGGCTACTTGCTGCTGCTGCTGTTGTGGAGGCTCTGGTTGTGGAAAAGCCCAGTGTTGCTCTTGATCATCTTGCTCTTCCCAAGCATCCCAATCTTGGTTCTGCGCATGAATATTGTGGTTTAGGATTGGCTGAAAACCTGGGAAGTCATTTGCATGTTGAGGAATGGGGTGTGGATCAACACCATCAGGTGGGATATCATCCTCATCAGCAGGGCCACCACCTAGCATTTCCTCAAGAAGAATCTCAAGCGAGCAGGTCCAGAATCTTCCTCAAATCTCTCCCTTCGCACCATCGATGCTTTTAGGAACTTCATCAAGCTCAGTGACTCTAGCCTTAACCAGAATTTTACCCTTTAGGGCATCCTCTTTCTCCCAACTAATAATTTCCCCCCAGTTTGAGATGGTCGATTTAATATCTTGATTGTTACGAAATCAAATGGTACCCCCACGAAAAGCAGCCAGCAGACCCTGTTGAAATGCAGCCTGCGCCAGTTTCTACCTTCATCGTGTTTGGTAAAGGAGATAAAGACATCACCGAAAGCATGTGGCCCTTGCCGAACAAGCCTGTCACGATCTCTGACATGCCGGAATTGAACATACGCCTCCCCGAATGGGCAAGGCTGAATCTCTCTGAAACCAACTTGGGCCTCATCTTGCAGAAACTCTTGCAGAACATCACGGACGTTTGGAAAAAATACCTCATTTGGATGAGGATGAATGCTGGCAATCGCCCAATCCTCATGGCGCCTGGGTCTGTGAGGTACTATCGCCCGAGAAACCCCAGTTCTTCCTGGGATAGCTTGAACTTGAAAACCATGAGGCACAAAAGGCTGAGGATCGATAGGAATGTTGGCCATCTCTCGTGGAAATGACAGGGAAACCACCGGAGCACCCTCTGGTAGTAGCCGGAGTAAGCGTCCAAGAAGGACAGGAGCTCGCACTCGGCGGTCGAGTCGATGACTTGGTCGATCCATGGGAGAGTGAACGGGTCCTTGGGACGGGCCTTATTGAGGCTGGTGTAATCGATACACATGTGCCAGGTCTTGTTCTTCTTCGGGACAAGGACTGGATTGGCCAGCCACTCGGGGTGAAACACTTCCATTATGAAGCCAGCCGCCAAAAGCTTGGCGACCTCTTCACCAATGGTTCATCTCTTCTCTTTGGAAAATCGTCGTAGGGGTTGACGGACAGGCTTGGCGTCCTTGCGGACGTGAAGTTTGTGCTCGGCGTACTTCCTCAGGATACCCGGCATGTCCTTGGGGGTCCATGCGAATATATCCCGATTCTCACGGAGGAAGTCGACGAGCTCGCCTTCCTATTTGCCATCGAGGCGGGCGCCTACGACAACGTACTTGTTGCAGCTGGCGTCTTCCGGGTTCAACTTCACTTTCTTGGTCTCCTTGGAGGGTTTGAAGGCGGCCTCGTCGACCGGGTCCTGGGTCGGGATCGACGCAGCGGAGGCCTCGCCTGCCAGGGCGACGATCCAGTCGAGCTAGCGCCGCTCCTCGGCAATGACCAGCGACTCGGCCAACTTGGCGCCGTCTCGGGCGCACTCCAGGGACTTGCGGTAATCGCCGATGATTGTGATGAGGACCTTGGGACCCGACATCTTCATCTTCAGATACGCGTAACGGGGAACCTCCATGAATTTGGCGAGCGCGGGCCGGCCCAGCAATGCGTGGTACATGCTGGACGGTCCACCACCTCGAACCAGATTGGTTCGCGTCGAAAGTGGCTGCTGTCACCGAACAAGACATCGAGCCGGACCCGGCCAATGGGAGAGCAGGAGAGGCCGGGCACGATGCCGTGGAAGATTGTTCGGGTCGGCTCCAGGTCCTCGACCTTGAGGCCGAGCTTAGTTATTGTGTCGCGGTAGAGGATGTTGATGCTGCTGCCGCCGTCAATGAGGACTCGGGAGAACTTGCATGCACGCCGCGCGATGATGGTGGGGTTGAGGACGAGGGCGTAACCACCCGGACTCGGCATGACCGCCAGGTGATCCTCCTGGGTCCAGGTGATCGGGCGATCCGACCAATGCATGAACTCCGGCTTGGCCGGGACGACGGTGTTCACCTCCTGCTGAAGGAGGCGCTCGCTGCGCTTGTCATCGCCAAGGCTGGTGAAGACGGTGTAGGCCGCGTTCTGGTTCGGGTAGGCGTCGTCGTGTGATACGTCTCCAACATATCTATAATTTTTGATTGTTCCATGCTATTATATTACCCCTTTTGGATGTTTATGGGCTTTATTTTACACATTTATATCATTTTTGGGACTAACCTATTAACCGGAGGCCCAGCCCATATTGTTGTTTTATTGCTGTTTGAGATTTCAAGAAAAGGAATATCAAACGGAGTCCAAATGGAATGAAACCTTCGCATCATGATTTTTGGAAGAATATCATCTGGAGGCTTGAGATCAAGTCGAAGACCCTCGAGGAGCCCAGAGATAGAGGCGCCCCCTGTGGCGCGGCCCCCTGTCTCGTGGACCCCTCGAGCACCCCCCGACCGACTTCTTTCGCCTATATAACCCTACGTACCCTAAAACCATAAAATATCAAGATAGATCGGGAGTTCCGCCACCGCAAGCCTTTGTAGCCACCAAAAACCTCTCGGGAGTCCGTTTCGGCACCCTGCCGGAGGGGGAACCCATCACCGGTGGCCATCTTCATCATCCCGGCGCTCTCCATGACGAGGAGGGAGTAGTTCACCCTCGGGGCTGAGGGTATGTACCAGTAGCTATGTGTTTGATCTCTCTCTCTCTCTCTCTCTCTCTCTCTCTCGTGTTCTCTCTATGGCACGATCTTGATGTATCGCGAGCTTTGCTATTAAGTTGGGTCTTATGATGTTTCTCCCCCTCTCTACTCTCCTGTAATGAATTGAGTTTCCCCTCTTGAAGTTATTTTATCGGACTGAGTCTTTGATTTGAGAACATTTGATGTATGTTTTCGTGACCAACTTGCGGGTTCGGCCCATGAACCTATGAAGAGGGGTTGGCACACGTTTTCTTGACTCTCCGGTAGAAACTTTGGGGCACTATTTGAAGTACTTTGTGTTGGTTGGATGAATCTGAGATTGTGTGATGCATATCGTATAATCATTCCCACGGATACTTGAGGTGACAATGGAGTATCTAGGTGACTTTAGGGTTTTGGTTGATTTGTGTCTTAAGGTGTTATTCTAGTACGAACTCTTGAATAGATTGATCCGAAAGAATAACTTTGAGGTGGTTTCGTACCCTACCATAATCTCTACGTTTGTCTCCGCTATTAGTGGCTTTGGAGTGACTCTTTGTTGCATGTTGAGGGATTGTTATATGATCTATCTATGTTATTATTGTTGAGAGAACTTGCACTAGTGAAAGTATGAACCCTAGGCCTTGTTTCCTACCATTGCAATACTATTTACGCTCACTTTTATCATTAGTTACCTTGCTGTTTTTATTATTTCAGATTACAAATACCTTTATCTACTATCCATATTGCACTTGTATCACCATCTCTTCGCCGAACTAGTGCACCTATACAATTTGCCATTGTATTGGGTGTGTTGGGGACACAAGAGACTCTTTGTTATTTGGTTGCAGGGTTGTTTGAGAGAGACCATCTTCATCCTACGCCTCCCACGGGTTTATAAACCTTAGGTCATCCACTTGAGGGAAATTTGCTACTGTCCTACAAACCTGTGCACTTGCAGGCCCAACAACGTCTACAAGAAGAAGGTTGTGTAGTAGACATCATCGCGCATCGTGCCGCCAGCTGGAGGCAGTGGTGGAGGTGGTGGCAGCTGCCCCACGCCTGGAGCCGGAGTCGGAGGAGGCGGGACGTTGCCCCTCATGATGCGCTTGGTGATGGCGCACTGCCGAAGCGTGTACATGGAGGGTCTTGCGCCGCTGTGGCGCTTGCAGGGGGCGTTGAGCAACTGTTCGAAACTCATCGCGGGCTGCCATGTCGTCTTGCCGGTCTGCCGGCGCTTCACCGTTGGGTCCGCCGCGACGAGCGGTTGTTGTGGCGCTGCGCTGGCTGGTCGGCCTTGCGCTTGTTGTTCTGGTGATGCTGCTGCCAGCTGCTTTTGCCGGCCGGTTTCAGAGGGGGAACCGGCTTCACCTTGCCGGCTTCATCCAGCGCCACCTGGATCTTCATGGCGGAGTCGGCGTTGGCATATTTGTCCGCCGTCACCATGAGCGTGGCCATGGTGGCCGGCTCGGAGCGTAAGAGCTTGTGCTTGAGGAAGGTGCCGTCTCGGCACCCGCTGACGAAGTACTAGATCGCCTGGACTTCATGGACGCCCTTGCAGCTATTCCGGAGCTTGGTCCAGCGCGTGAGGTACTCGCGACCGGTCTCCGTACGCCCTTGCACGCACATGGCGAGCTGGCTAGGGCGACCGGGTCGCTTGTAGGTCCCCGTGAAGTTGCGGACGAAGGCTTCCTCGAAATCGACCCACATGTTGATGCTGCCCATCAGCAGGCTATTCAACCACGTGCGGGCCAACCCTTGGAGCGTGAGCGGTGCGTAGCACACGGCGAGACAGCGATTGGCACCGGTGATGCCAATGGCCATGGTGTAGTCGGTGAGCCAGTCTTCTGGCTTCACGGTCTCGTTGTACTTGGGGGTGTCGCGAGGGAGCATGAACCCTTTGGGGAAGGGCTCTTCCCGGATGCGTGGGCCGAAGCACGCCGACCCGATAGCGCTGCTCTCCTCCACCTCCAGGGAGCGAGCGAGCTGATCGAGGCGGTGGTGTAGGATCGGAAGTATGTCTAGAGGGGGGGTGATTAGACTACTTGACAACTTAAAAACTTAGCCTTTTGATTGGAGTAGATTCTTAGCAAGTTCACAATGATAACCAAGTCAAGTATCACCCTACACATGCAATTCTAGAGTTGTGGCAGCGGAAAGTAAATTGCACGTATAGTAAATAAGAGGTGGAGAAGAGCAAACGCAATTTGGAGACACGGAGATTTTTCTCGTGGTTCCGATAGGTGGTGCTATCGTCAATCCACGTTGATGGAGACTTCAACCCACGGAGGGTAACGGCTGCGAGAGTCCACGGAGGGCTCCACCCACGAAGGGTCCACGAAGAAGCAACCTTGTCTATGCCATCATGGCTTATGCCCACGGAGGACTAGCCTTACTCGGGGTAGATCTTCACGAAGTAGGCGATCTCCTTGCCCTTACAAACTCCTTGGTTCAACTCCACATCATGACGGAGGCTCCCAAGCGACACCTAACCAATCTAGGAGGCACCACCTCCAAAAGGTAATAGATGGGGTTGGTGATGATGAACTCCTTGCTCTTGTGCTTCAAATGATAATCTCCCCAACACTCAACTCTCCTCACTGATTTGGCTGTGGTGGAGGAAGGGATTGAGTGGAAAGCAACTTGGGAAGGCTAGAAATCAAGTTTCATATGGTGGGAGTGGAGCAACTTGATCTCAACACAAGGGTAGGTAGTTTTCTTCTCGAAATGTAAGGTAGGAGTGGTAGTTCTTTCGATGGCTCTCTCCACGAATGAAGAGGAGGTGGAGGGTATTTATAGCCTCCACACAAAATCCAACCGTTACACACATTTGACCAATTTCGGTCGGACCGAAGTTGACAACTCGGTGAGACCGAAAGTTCAAATCTTGTGAGCGTTGGGATTTTCGTGGGACCGAAGATACAATCTCGGTTAGTCCGATTCTTCCAAAGTCTAGGGTTTGCCAATCTCGGTGGGACCGACTTTCTCATCTCGGTGACACCGATTTGAGTCTGTAGGTTCTGAAGCTTGGCAACACCAATTTCGGTATGACCGAGTTTGGAATCGGAAAATCCGAAATTCTTAGGGTTTGGGTATATGGTGAGGTGGTTCATCTCGGTGTGGTGGGTTTGGAATCGGTGGGACCGAGATTACTTATGAGTTTATGTTGGAATGAAAGATTGCGATAGTTTGAGAGATAAATCACTAAGCACTTAGAGCAACCAGATCATCATCATAACCTCATCCCTTTTAATAGTATTGGCTTTCCTAAGGACTCAATGTGATCTTGGATCACTAAACCAAAGATGGAGTCTTGAGCTTTTGCCAATGTTTTCCTTAGCATTTTGAGGGGTCCACATCATCAGTCATTGCCATACCCATATCACTGAACTTTCTGAAATATTCTCAAGAAATGATTAGTTCAATGATATATATGTTGTTATTAATTACCAAAACCACCCGGGGATTAGTTGCACTTTCAATCTCCCCCTTTTTGGTAATTGATGACAACATATAGATCAAAGCTTCGACAAATGACATAATCAATGAATAACATCGTCGCTTTGAGAAGTATGTGATAAGCAAGAGCTCCCCCTAAATTTGTGCATTATTTAAGATTTGCGTTTGAATGCAAATGCACAATCGATTAGGATCATGGGTTACTCTTCCATGTCACATACATCTTGGTGGAGCGCACAAAATGATAAGAATGAATAACATGCACCCAATCACCAAGACATGAGTAAGTGATCATACAAGATATGAATGGAATATGATAGACATTAAGCACACATTAAGCATAGTATGATCAAGCACTCATCAAGATCGAGCAAACGTAGTATCAAACACACAAAATGTCTCAAAGAACTCAAAAGTATCTCAAGGAAAACCGCAAACGAAAGAGCAAAAACGAGCACTCTCTCTCTCGAAGTCCTATGATCTATACAATTTCTCCCCTTTGGCAACAAGTTACCAAAAGTTCGAAGGTATAGAGCTAATCGTCACTAGGGACTCTGCTGGCGGCTCTGTCTGCGTCGATGGAGTGGAGATAGCTGCATCTGCAAAGCTTCTGCTGAAGTCTGTGGAGCTGGAGGAGTGGAAGCTGAGCTGGTCTTTGGAACCGATGGAGCTGTGGGAGGTCTTGATGTAGTAGCTCTGTGATCATCACAGAATAGCAATGATCTGAGCTTTGTGGGCACTGCAGCAGGCTGCTCATAGTCATCTGAACCATATCACCTTCCATCTCCTTCATGAGCTCTGCCTTCTCCTCTTCACTTCCTCAATGTCGCCTCAAGCTTGTTGACGGTGACACGCACTTCATCGACTTAACATCCGAGCATGGAACTTATCTTCAACGATCCTCTCTAGGCTCTCCCGAGAGGCTGCACTATGCTGGCCAGGCGTAGCTCAATTCTCCGAGTGGCTTCAAGAAGTTGTTCTCCAACGCTCTTGGGTTTTTGCTGCTTCCTTCTCAGCTTTAGCTTGTTTAGCGACTTCAGACTTTGCATGTCCTTGACGGATGTGGGAGCATCCTCATTCATCACAACTTCATTATCTTCGTGTTCGGGCTGCAATGGCAAGTGGGGTCTATCCAACGGTAGGTGTCCGTGCCAAACTTGGCATTGATGAGCATCTGAATATGCGGAGCAAACCCACACGACCTCTTACAGTCTGTCTTTGTCCTCTTGATAGTCTCAACTATCGGTCCATCACCTTAAAAGGTGCCTTCGATCTAGAATGTGCAGCATATTGATAGAATACCCTCTTATCATGCGGTGGTCTCGACTTAGGCATCAAAGTATGCCTCGAGAATGGTGTTGGTGGTTGGGAGACCTGCTCAAGATAATAAACTGATCCAAGCTTCCATATCTCAACATCCTTCTCAGGTACCTCATTGTACATGTTCTTCATAGACTCGTGATTTTTCTTCGGAATGCCATAGACATCAATGTCATCATCCCTTGAGACTGGTGCATTCAGCAACGCTCTCCATTCCTCAACAGTTGAATGGAATCTCTGCCCTTCTGTCATCCATACAATTCTGCCATCTGGATAAAAGTGTGCGGTGGCATAGAACTGCATGATCATCTCATCATTCCAAGCAGTCAATTTCTGACCAACAAACTCTGCAATCCCACAAGCAGTGAAGCTTTCATGCACATGTGGGAAATAGTCTCTGTGCTCTTCACTGTCAATGTAATCCCAGTCTACATATCCGTGTCAAGAACAATTGGCTTCTTATCCATGAGCATTGTCTCATAAAAGTCTTGTTGCTCTCTAGTGTGGAATCTTGGGTCAATGCTGTCCTTCTCCGGTGGCATATGGATCAACTTGCCTCCATAGCTCGAGACCTTTGTCCTTTCTTTCCTTCATATTTTCAGCTCGAGGATGAGCATCATTATGAACTGGCAATTTACATCGAGCTTGACAAAACATGAGCCTCATCATCAGATTCTGCAGGTGGCACATTGTCCTTCTTCTTCTCTGAAGCAGGTATGTTCCTCACAGTCTTCTTTGGCTTAGCAGCAGGTTTGGCTTGGGCTGCCTTTGCTTGAGCTGATGGCTTAGCTTTTGTGGGTGCTCCTGCCCTGATGGCATCTCCCATCAACTTCTGCTTCTGAGGAGGCTGGGGTGCTTCCTCATCTGAGTCATCATCATCAGCTTCTTCATGAACTAGCCTCTTCCTCTTGGAAGTTTTCTTGATCTTGCTGGAGGTTTCTTCTTCCATCTTGAGCTTCGGCAACAATGGATTTCTTCACCTTCTTGGTGCCTTTCTTTGTCTGTTTCCTTGATAGCCCTTGGCAACCACTTGCCTTTTGGCTTAGAAGTTATCTCCTCATCTCGCAACAAAGTCGAATCCTCCTCATCGAATTCCTCTTCTTCCTGCCCTTGTGGCAGCTGCAGATCCACTTGGAGTGCTCCTCTCTCCATCATCTGAAAAACTGCTTTCTTGGGACTTGTAGCTGCCTCTGGAATCTCAAGCGGCAATTCAGACTGTTCGATTGTCACTTCCATCGACATGATTGACAACCTGTGAAAAGAATAGGTATAGGCGAGTAGAAGAGTTATCACAAACCGCAGAGGATTTTGCAAAAGAATGAGTTCAAACATTAGTTTTAGGTTTTCACAGAATACATTTCGGTCGACCGAGTCTATAAATTCGGTGAATCCAAGTGTCTAAACAGACCACATACACCACTTTCGGTTGGACCGAAATGGGTTTCGTCTAGCCGAGAGCACTAGGGTTTCACTAAATCCTCACTTCGGTCTTACCGATTTGCACAACTTCGGTTTAACCGAAAAGTGCAAAGGCAATGACCAGAGGCCAAATCGGTCATCCGAGAATGTAGAATCGGTCACACCGAGATGTGTTCGCGGAAACCTAACCCTAAAATTTTCACTCGAATTTTGTTCTATGATCTAATCTGCTGGATAGAAGGATTTCAATCTTGGCAAGAAACTAGGCAAAGCCTATCGTGCATTGAATCAGCGGTTTGAAGCACGAGAGGATGAAACTCACCCAATGCGGTGGAGCTTCACCACTGGCGGCAACGGCGCGATGAGAAAGACCGTTGACGGCGATGGAGACCATGGCGGCGGCGCACAGTGATGGCGGAGACGATCCGGAGACCAAGGCGACGACAATGAAGGGTTTGAGGCGGAGCGTTTGAAGAAGTAATCAACGCGCTGTCCTCGGGTATATATACCCTTCGGTTGTCGGTGGGTCCGAGTTGGAAAACTTCGGTGGGACCGAGATGGTTAAGCTGCGTGCGATTACACACTTCGTCACGCCGAAATTTGTAACTTCGGTTTCACCGAGGTGAAAACCTAGATCAATCCAAGTGATTTGGTCTGTCCGATTTGAGTATATCGGTTTGACCGAAAGTACTTAGAAGGTTTTGGAAGTTTAGGCTTTTGACGGATCGGTGGCTCGAGTGCTCCTCACTCGGTCTGTCCAAAAAGTCTTGTTCAAAGTTTGTGATATAAGCATGAATAGAGTTTGAGACAAGAAAGCATAGATAGCTAGGGGAGGAACTTAGGCATTCTTGTCCATCCATTTGGTCAAAAAGGAAAAACCAAAAGACCAAAGCAACAAATGGATGTCCTCGAATGGATAAAATCATGCATCCAACATGCTCACACAATAAGATAGCAAATGAAATATGTGTCAAACATGCACAAACAAAACACTTAGCAACTAGCACACAATTTGGCGATGACTAGGTCATCTATATATGAGTATATTGACTTAGGAGTCAAATGAGAACATTTGATCATAGGTCATACTCATCGTTTAAGCACAAGTGGGGTTACCACTTTTCCATAAAGCATTGATGTGTTCACATCATTAGAAGATGCTTTAGCTCATTTCTTTAGAGCAAAGCTCCCCCTTGATGTGAGAACCCCTTTTAAAGGGTCAAACTAACCTTGGGTTGTCGTTGAAGACTTCATGTAGATGTTGAAGATGTGGATGCTCAATGTTGATGAAGATCACCAAGAGTTGGGAGCAATCCTTTGGATTCGGGCACTTTCAATACCTACATGGGTTAGTCGCACAAGGAACAAACAAGGATATCCATGGACATAGATTGAAGTACACAATAGATGATGTCCATGAAAGCAATGATTACCTTGTCCCTTGACTTACCAACATGAGGGTTTGTGACTCCATGAACTAGTGCAAGATGTGGAAGTTGATTGCACAAGTCCTTGCCAAAATGAATATGAGTGAAGTATATTGGCGGAGTCACCCTCAAGAACTCTCTAGTTCTTCTTCTTCGGGATCCACATCATCTTGATGGGAATCCTTGGTGTAGTAGTTGAGCTTGTCGAAGTAGAACTTGAAGTTGCCTTGGGAACCCACTTGACCATGGCCTTGGGTGCTTCAATGAATGCATCAATCTCCTCTTGAAGCTTGTCCTTGCCTTTTAGCTTGTGGTCTTGTGGTGGAAGGTCATCTTGAGCTTGTTCCACATTGGAAGAAGTAGGATCATACTTCTTCTCTTGAGAAACAAACTTTGGAGTGGGATATTGACCTTCTTCCCATTCAACACCCTCGGCGTTGAACTTTCGCTCAAAACCAATTCCTTGATTCTTCCGGTGTCTTCCTTGCTTGCGAACAATTTCCTCAAAGCTCTTGCTTCCGGCAAGACTCTTGTAGACACCTTTCTCTATAATCCCTTTCAATAGACTATTTTCTTGCTCAAGTGAAACTTGGCTTGAAACATTGTTAGTGGAATCAAGAGAATTACTAGAAGTAACAACATTTGATTTGGCATGATTATTGTTACTACTAGAGGAAGAATTTTTCTTATGCTTGTCATGCTTAGTTTTAATAGGTGGCAAGAAATTAGACAAGAGAAGTCGTTTGGCAAGATATGAAGAACTCTTCTTTCGAAGATCGTCATTGATAGCTTTTAGAAACTCATGTTCTTGCTCTAGATTGAGCTTCTCGAAGCGTAGCTTCTCATGAGATCTTAGGAGCTCTCTATGATCTTCTTGAGTTGTTTCATGAGCTAACTTAAGAGTGTTTAGTTCTTTAGTTAGACGCTCAATCTCCTTCATAGCATTGTCATTCGACTCTTCTCGACTATAAAGACTACTAGCATGTTCATCATTACTAAGCTCACTAGATTTATCATGTAAAAGCTCATCTTCACCAAGCAAGTCATCCTCATCACTATCAAAGTCAATAAACTCAGGGTGTGATACCTTGGGGCCTTTTGCCATGAAGCATCTTCCAATTCCCTCATTTGGTGAATCAAATATGTCGTAGGAGTTGGAGTTGGAGGACACGAGAGCAAGACCGGCAACACCTTCATCTTGACTATATTCGGAGTTGGAGTGATAGCTTCTTTCGGAGTGATTGTCGGAGTCGGAGCCGGAGACCCATTCACCAACATGAGCTTGATGTTTTCTTCTTGTGTAGCTCCTTGATGACTTGTCTTTCCTTTCCGAATCCTTGCTTCTCCGAGAGGATCTTCGTTCATAACGATCATCTCTACTCCTTCTCTCTTTTCGAGGCGACTCTTCTCTTGAGCTTCTTCTTCTTGGAGATTCTTCTCTTCTCTTGTGGGGAGTTGAACACTCATTTGAGTAGTGTCCGGGTCTTCCACAATTGTAGCAGTTTCGATCACGACTAGAAGATCTCTTTTCATCATATGATCTAGACTTTGAGCTTCTTTCCTTGCTTCTACTCTTGTAGAATTTGTTGAAGTTCTTCACCATTAGGCTTATCTCTTCATTGGAAACTAGCTTGTCACTTGAGGTTGTGGGAGCTTCAACTGCAGCTTTGTAAGCACCACTTGACTTGTTGTGAAGCTCTTCCTTATCTTTAAGTGTCATCTCATGAGCAACAATCCTTCCAATGACTTCGGTAGGCTTGAGATCTTTGTGGTTTGGCATCATTTGGATCAAAGTGCACACGGTGTCATACTTTCCATCCAAAGCTCTGAGAATCTTCTTGATGATGAATCGGTCGGTCATTTCTTCGCTTCCTAAGCCTGCCATCTCATTGGTAATGAGAGCAAGCCTAGAGTACATTTCAGCGACTCCTTCACCTTCCTTCATCTTGAACTTGTCAAGCTGACCTTGAAGAACATCTAGCTTTGATTCCTTCACGGACTCGGTACCTTCGTGCATTTCGACCAAAGTATCCCAAATCTCATTTTGCATTCTCAAGACGGCTGATCTTGTTGAACTCCTCGGGACACAAAGCATTGAAGAGAATGTCACAAGCTTGAGCATTGTTCTGTAACATCCGCAACTCATCCGCAGTAGCTTCGCGATCCAGAACTTTTCCTTCCTCGAAGAACTCACCTTGCAAGCCAACACAAATAATGCCCCATGCGGCAGGGTTATGTCCAAGAATATGCATTTTCATTTTGTGCTTCCAACTAGCAAAATTTGAACCATCAAAGTAAGGACCTCTACGGAAATTACCCTCACTAGACGCCATACTCTCCTAGGTTGTGAAACCAAGCTTATGGAGTCCAATGCAATGGAAACCAATCCAATGGAGACCAAAGCTCTGATACCACTTGTAGGATCGGAAGTATGTCTAGAGGGGGGGTGATTAGACTACTTGACAACTTAAAACTTAGCCTTTTGATTGGAGTAGATTCTTAGCAAGTTCACAATGATAACCAAGTCAAGTATCACCCTACACATGCAATTCTAGAGTTGTGGCAGCGGAAAGTAAATTGCACGTATAGTAAATAAGAGGTGGAGAAGAGCAAACGCAATTTGAGACACGGAGATTTTTCTCGTGGTTCCGATAGGTGGTGCTATCGTCAATCCACGTTGATGGAGACTTCAACCCACGGAGGGTAACTGCGAGAGTCCACGGAGGGCTCCACCCATGAAGGGTCCACGAAGAAGCAACCTTGTCTATGCCATCATGGCTTACGCCCACGGAGGACTAGCCTTACTCGGGTAGATCTTCACGAAGTAGGCGATCTCCTTGCCCTTACAAACTCCTTGGTTCAACTCCACATCATGACGGAGGCTCCCAAGCGACACCTAACCAATCTAGGAGGCACCACCTCCAAAAGGTAATAGATGGGGTTGGTGATGATGAACTCCTTGCTCTTGTGCTTCAAATGATAATCTCCCCAACACTCAACTCTCCTCACTGATTTGGCTGTGGTGGAGGAAGGGATTGAGTGGAAAGCAACTTGGGAAGGCTAGAAATCAAGTTTCATATGGTGGGAGTGGAGCAACTTGATCTCAACACAAGGGTAGGTAGTTTTCTTCTCGTAAATGTAAGGTAGGAGTGGTAGTTCTTTCGATGGCTCTCTCCATGAATGAAGAGGAGGTGGAGGGTATTTATAGCCTCCACACAAAATCCAACTGTTACACACATTTGACCAATTTGGTCGGACCGAAGTTGACAACTCGGTGAGACCGAAAGTTCAAATCTTGTGAACGTTGGGATTTTCGTGGGACCGAAAATACAATCTCGGTTAGTCCGATTCTTCCAAAGTCTAGGGTTTGCCAATCTCGGTGGGACCGACTTTCTCATCTCGGTGACACCGATTTGAGTCTGTATGTTCTGAAGCTTGGCAACACCAATTTCGTATGACCGAGTTTGGAATCGGAAAATCCGAAATTCTTAGGGTTTGGGTATATGGTGAGGTGGTTCATCTCGGTGTGGTGGGTTTGGAATCGGTGGGACCGAGATTACTTATGAGTTTATGTTGGAATGAAAGATTGCTGATAGTTTGAGAGATAAATCACTAAGCACTTAGAGCAACCAGATCATCATCATAACCTCATCCCCTTTTAATAGTATTGGCTTTCCTAAGGACTCAATGTGATCTTGGATCACTAAACCAAAGATGGAGTCTTGAGCTTTTTGCCAATGTTTTCCTTAGCATTTTGAGGGGTCCACATCATCAGTCATTGCCATACCCATATCACTGAACTTTCTGAAATATTCTCAAGAAATGATTAGTTCAATGATATATATGTTGTTATTAATTACCAAAACCACCCGGGGATTAGTTGCACTTTCAGGTGGCGAGCGTCGGCGTCGTCGATGGTGCGCAGGCTGAGTCGACTTGCGGCCAGGCCACGGGGGGCCGAGTCGGTTGGAGCCGGACGCCGGCCATGCTGGCCGGGTCCGCGCTGGATCTCTGGGACGGGCTCGTCGCCCAGTCCATCGGCGGCTGTGGCGGCCGGATCACGCTGAGTCCAGGCTCGGCCGGAGTGCGCCTCACCGGGTGGCGAGGAAGCTGTATGTAGAAGTTCACCGGGTCCGCCAAGGCGGGCGGAGCCGGATCCCGCCGGCTTGGCGAGCTGGTTGAGGCGGTCCTGCTGGGTGTTAGCCATGTTGAGGAGTTCGCGCATCCGCCCGATGCGCTCCTTCAGCTCCTCACCCATGAGTTGGTCCAGGCCGACTGCGGCTGCCTTGGCAGCGTGCATGTTCTTCGCTGGGGTCTCGTAGACGGTCGGGACGATGCCAAGAGCCCGGCCGATCGCTCCTCCCCGGGCACGCACATCGGCGACCCGGCTTGGCTCGGCCGCGGCGGGCGTTTATCCATAGGCGGCATTGCACTTCAGCTGAGCAGCGTCCAGGCGACGCTGAGTGGCGGCGAGCGTCTCGGACAGGTCCAGCATCTGCTGGCGCCTTTCCTCCAGCTGGGTTCGGGCCTCAGCGACGTTGGTGGCATCGACGTCGGTGCTAATGGGGATGTGGATGCTCTGCATCACGGCGCGGAACGGATCGGACGGCTTAGTCCGTTCTGCTGCGGCCCTAGCTTCGGTAGCCTTCCTCGTCTTGCTCGACGAGGAGGAGGCGCCATCGCTGGTGACGAAGACCTCCACATGGACGTCCATTGCCCCGGCAGGAATGCCGCCACCGAGGGAGAGGGGGGAGTCGGAGTAGCTGAGCACCTCGCTAGGGTACTCATCGGCCGTGAACACATTGGGGATGTGCAACGCGGCGAAGGAGGCAGCGAGCGCACCGACGACGTCGTCCGCCAACATGACGGACTCGTGGTGTAGGAGAAGGGCCCCATCTGAAGCATGCTCCCGGCCAGCTCCTCGAGCTCCCCCACGGTGGGAGCCAACTGTCCTGGTGGGCGCATGGCAGATGCCAAGGGATGGCTAAAGAGAGGGGGAGGCTCGAGGGCGCTGGTGGGCTCCAGAGGCGAGGTTGGCATAAGCGGGCGCGGGACGCTGGAGATACCCAGGTTCAGGGCTCTCCGGAGAGATAACACCCCTAGTCCTGCCGAGTGTAGTTGGATGTTCGATAGTACAATGTTGCTCCTGGAGCTGTATGGGGGAGGAAGGAGGCTGGCCAAGGCTTGGGCTGCTCCTTCTCTCTGGTGTTGTCATTTCGGTGGCTAGTTCTGTGCTTACTTGCCTTTCTCTTGTTGCATGCCTGTATGAGCGTGGGCTGCTGGGGGGTTTTATTGACCAACCCCCAGGGGTACAATGGTAATGTTACAAGTCGGTGGGTCCGCATTGTCGGTGTCCGGGAACCCGGGCTGGGTCCCGCTGAGGGCTTGTGGTTCACCGGGTTCCCCTACGTGCGGGCCCCACGTGCCTAGGGGGACCGTGCGCCGTCTTGCGATCGTCAGGGCGTGGCCGAGTTGAGTCGTGTACAATGGCTCTCTGTCAGGTTGTCGCTTGCGATTCGTCGGTGAGGGCGGGGCATCAGAGCCACGCCACCGGTCGGGTAGGTGAGTGAGCACCTTGTTGCCACGCCCGGCCGACGAGAGACATGGGCGAACAATTGTTGCCTCGGTCATCATTGATTGAAGACTCATCCCATCGTTCGGCCTGGATGGGACGGGAGCTGACCCATGGCTGGATTGTGGAGCGCGCCACGGGTGCAGCTGGCTTGTCGAGGAAGTTGTGGTTGTGCCGGGTTCAGCTGTCTTGCGCTAGTTGTTGAGGCCGAGTCGACGCGTCTCTGCCGGGTCAGAGAGTCTGGCTGGGTTGCGGGGCTTGGCCGGGTCGAGCGACCTGGCCAAGCGCGTGCCGGTTTGAGGGGCGGTGCCAGCCCCGTTGTTTTTGAAGAGGATCCGGGTTCCGTTGCCTGCCCCGAGTTCATCCCCCAGACACATGTAGATGCTGGTATCGCTAAAAACCAGAATAAGGGAGCTGCAGCATCCGTATGTAGAGATGAAGATGGCAATTTCATGGGGAGTTCTTCCTTAGTGATACATGGAATCAGTCAATTGATGTGTGTCTAGCATAGGCTGGTAATTTCGCGTCTCCCATTTATTTGCTCGGGCGAATTCCACCGAGCAGAGTGTGTTTAGCGGTTCATTCAAATTTTGGGAGAACGAGCATCCACGTCTACCTTACCAAGTCGATTCCAATAAATTTTTGAAATATTAGCTTGCCACTTTTTTTTAGATGGAGGGATGATGCTCGGGACTAATGTGTTTGTCAGACCTCTCTTGGCCACGTGCTAGGGGTATTTCTCTCTCAGTTGCAAACAACCACACACTATATCCTCACCTCGCTTCCGCAGTCGAAGATGCATGTGTGATATGTTTGCATAAGACACACACGCTTTTTCTCTACTTTATCGTGTGTTGTCCATGTCTCTTTCACACACGCACACACACTTTTTCACTCACTCTTTCTATTTCACACACACACACACTCCCTCTCTCTCTCTCTCTCTAGTTAGGTACTCTCTCATGTCCATAAGCATAGGGATGTTTTGAAAAGTCAAACCTCAAAAAAGTTTGACCAAGTATATGTAGAGAAAAACATTTACATCTGGAACAATCATTAGATTCATCACGACATGTACTTGCTTCATACTATCATTTATCTTTGGTGTTGTAGATATAAGTAATTTCTTTATAAACTTGGTCAAAGTTTCAAAAGTTTGACTTTAAAAATAATAATGGCACTACATTATCGAACGGAGGGAGTAGCTCTTTCTCTCTCTCTCTCTACTATCTCTCACGGGCCTCCCCTCTCACTCAAACTCTCTATATCGAGGGATTATAGGGTCACTGTGACAGCATATAGCTCCATATATTGTTTAGTTGACGGGCCAACCAGTCCAGATGCTACCTTGTCAGCTCGTGTTCTCTATCTTCGTGTGCTGGCCCATGTGGCAGTGGGTGAAAATAAGTAAACTAGAGGCCCATCTGACACACCGTGAAGTAAACAAAGTTGAAACCACTTGGGGTAGCAACCCGCACGCTAGTAAATTGAGGGCACACTTCTTCCGCATGAAGGACTGCTGGGTCTCCAACGTACCTATAATTTATGAAGTATTCATGCCATTTTTACAACAATTTTATATGGTTTTGGTATGATTTGCATGGAACTAACCCGAACTGACGCTGTTTTCAGCAGAACTACCGGTGTTGTTTTTTGTGCAGAATTGAAAGTTCTCCAAATCAGCTGAAACTTTTTGACGATTTTTTTGGAACAAAAGAGAACCCCAAAGCTTCCTGGAAAGACCAGAAGGTAAAGGAATAGGGCACAAGACACCGGGGCGCACCTGGTGGGCCTGGCTCATCTCAGTGGGTTGTGCTCACCTCAAGGCCCGTCTTCGCGTGAAACCAACACCAAAAAATCCTATAAATAGAGAAACCATTAGAAATAAACCTAGATCAGAAGGTCCGCCGCTGCAAGGCTCTGTAGCCACCGAAAACCAATCTAGACCCCATTTCGGCACCCTGCCGGAGGGGGAATCATCTCCGGTGGCCATCTTCATCATCCCGGCGGCCACCATGATGAGGAGGGAGTAGTCCACCAGTAGCTATGTGTTTAATCTCTCTCTCTCTCTCTCTCTCTCTCTCTCTCTCTCTCTCTCTCTCTCTCGTGTTCTTGATGGCACGATCTTGATGTATCGGGGGCTTTGTTAATATAGTTGGATCATATGGTGTTTCCCCTCTCTATCTTGTTGTGATGAATTGAGTTTTCCCTTTGAGATTTCGTTCTTATCGGATGGAATACATTTATGGATTTGAGAGCACTTGATATATGTCTTGCATATGAATACTCGTGCTGACAATGGGGTATTATATTGATTCACTTGAGATATGTTTTGGCACTCAACTCGCGGATTCTCGTGGTGACATTGGGGTAATATATGCATAGGGGTTGATGCATGTTCTCGTCTTTTGTTTCTCCGGTAGAAAACTTGGGGCAATGTTTCAGGTTCTTTGGGTTGGATTGAGTATTATGAATCTGAATTTGCTTTGGTGTTATTTTAGTACGAACTCTTGATAGATTGATCGGAAATAATAACTTGATGTTATTTTAGTACGAACTCTTGGATAGATCGATCGGAAAGAATAGCTACAAACAATTTCTTCTTATGTTCTCCACTAGATAGGAACTTTGGAGTGATTGTTCATCGCACTTTGAGGGATGGTTATATGATCTAATTAGATTAGCATTGTTGAGAGATTGCACTAGCAAAAGTACGGACCCTAGGCCTCATTTTCAAGCATTGCAATACCATTTATGCTCACTTTTGTTACTTGATACCTTGCTGTTTTTTATTGTTCCTATTACAAAAATCAATATCTGCTATCATTACTACACTTATATCACCATCTCTTCGCCGAACTAGTGCACCTATACAATTTACCATTGCATTTGGTGTGTTGGGACACAAGAGACTTCTTATTATTTGGTTGCAGGGTTGTTTGAGCGAGACCATCTTCATCCTACGCCTCCCATGGGTTGATAAACCTGAGGTCATCCACTTGAGGAAAAATCGCTACTGTCCTACAAAACTCTGCGCTTGGAGGCCCAACACAAGTCTACAAGAACAAGTTGCCGGGGAGGTGAGTGCTTGAAGGTATATATTTAGATCTTGCAATCGAATCTTTTAGTTTCTTGTTTTATCACTAGTTTGGTTTATAAAAGAAAACTACATAAAAATGGAATTAAGGTTGCATCATATTATTGATCATCTTTATAATATCTTTGTTGAAAATGATGGATCGGAAAGTTGTGCTCAATTGTTAGAAGAAGAATGCTATAAAATGTTTGGCATAGAATCTTTGAATGATGAGCTTGATTACAATTTTGTTGGCATGAACTCTTTGAATATCCATGATGCTAATGATATGCAAAGCCACAAGCTTGGGGATGCTATGTTTGATGAAGATGATGTTTTTAGTCCCCCAAGATTTGGTGTGCAAATTTGTTATAATGATTGCATGCCTCCTTATTTATGACGATTATAATGATGAAAGTGGATTCAGAGAGGTCATGACTTTATTTAATGATGAATCCACCATTTTGGATGAGGCTTCAATAGACTATGAGAACAATGTCACTATCTATGATGATTATGGTGATGACATGTATGCTATATTGAATAATTATACCCATGAAACTTGTCATCATGATTTTAATTTTCAATCTCATGATAGTTATTTTGTTGAGTTTGCTCCCACCTCTATTCATGAGAATAAATTTGCTTATGTGGAGAGTAACAAAATTTCTTCATGGTGCTACTGAAAATTATTATGAGAGAGGAACATGTGCTTTTACATATCTCAGTAATATCAAGTTTCCTCTCTATGTGTTGAAAGTTTTGAAGTTATGAATGTTTTGCCTTCCTATGCTAGTTGATTCTTGTTCCCATGAATTATTTGCTCACAAAATCCCTATGCATAGGAAGTGGGTTAGGCTTAAATGTGCTTGCCATGTGATTCATGATGCTCTTTTTCATGTTTCAATTCCTATCTTTTATGCGAGCATCATTGAAATCATCATGCCTAGCTAAAAGGCATTAAAGAAAAGCGCTTGTTGGGAGACAACCCAACACTTTTATCTACTGTTTTTGTGTGTTCACATGATTATGCTACTGTAGTAATCATGTTTTATTGTTTTTGTTTCAATACAGTGCCAAGTAAAGCCTTTGAGATCATGTTGGGTGATAGTTGATTTGATCTTGCTGAAAAATAGAAGCTTTTGCGCTCACGAAAATAGCTCTCATTTTTAACAGAAGAGCGGTTTTGAGTTGATTCTTTTTACAGAAGATTAATATACAAATTTCTCACGTGTTACTAATTTTTGTCACAATTTTTGGAGTAGCATAAGTATGGTTTGAGTATAGATTACTACAGACTGTTCTGTTTTTGACAGATTCTGTTTTCAATGCATAGTTTGCTTGTTTTCTTGTTTCTATGGCTTATATTGCTCAATCTAAATTGTGGAAATGATATGATACAGTAGGCATTATGTGGAAACAATTATGAATCTTGTCTTTGACAGTACCAAAGTGAAATGGTTTGCTCTTTATCATACCAACCTATCTCACGAAGTTCCGTTAAGTTTTGTGTGATTGAAGTTTTCAAGTTTTTGATGAGATGTCGCTTTGAGGAGAATAATGAGTAACAATGTCCTAATCTTGGGGATGCTCAAGGCATGCCAAGGTAATATTCAAGGAAGATCCAAGCATCTAAGCTTGGGGATGCCCCGGAAGGCATCCCCTCTTTCGTTTCCAACATTATCGATAACCTCACTGGAGCTATGTTTTCATTCGTCACATGATATGAGTTTTACTTGGAGCATCATTTTATTTTGTTAGGATTTGCTTTCTGTTAATTAGAATAATGTTTTGCATCTTTTATTTCAATAAAAGTGGCAATGATAGCCTTTGCCATGCTTATTTTGCAAGCATACATGTTGCTGTTTCAAAACAGAAAGTTTATCGCTGTTGCAAAAATTCCCTAGAAAAGTCAGAATGTGATATAATGATGAACCTTTTTGCAAAATAAGATCTGATAAATTTTCTAAAGCTTGGTAATCTTTTCAGAATTTTTGGAGTTAGGGAAGTATGAATAATATTGCATTCTTTACAGACTGTACTATTTTGGCAAATTGCTGTTATGTTTGCATTGTTGGCATATGTTTGCTTGTTTAATGATTCTATTTGAGGATAGGAGTATTAAATATGCAGAGGCATTTAGTATGCAATGTTGAATAATAATTTTTGTAGTTTGCTACAGTAGATAATGATAAGGTTTTTGCATTGGTTTATACTAACTTATCTCACGAGTTCTTGTTGAGTTTTGTGTGGATGAAGTTTTTGAGATTTAGGGAAACCGTGATATGAGAGGAATTAAGGAAACACAAAAGCTCAATCTTTGGGATGCCCAAGGCATCCCAAATTTATATTTTAATAAGTCTCAAGCATCTAAGCTTGGGGATGCCCGGTAGGCATCCCACCTTTCTTCTTCAAGAATTATCGGTTAGTATCGGTTGAGCCTAAGTTTTGCTTCTTCACATGAGTTGTGCTATTCTTGGAATGTCATTTTATTTCGTGTTGCTTGTTGTTTCAATAAAATACTTAGATCTAAAAGTTTTTAAATAAGAGATAATCCACAATTAGCTACCAATTTACATAACTACTCGTTTGATCTTCACTTATATCTTTTTGCAGTAGCTTGTCATTTACTCTTGGGCTTCACTTATATCCTATGAGTAAATTGTTGAATGAATTAAATATCATGAATTTGAAATTGTATGTTCATATCATGCCTAGTGGTAGCTTCAGATTGGGTTTAGAAAGTTAAATCTTTTGAAGCTTGACAATCACAATATTGGTCATACAAGCAATTCATGAATGATCAGTAGAAGGAAGAGAATTTTCACATGCAAATACACTATCTTGGAAATCTTTTGTGATTGTGAGCCCCCATCCAAATATTATATGCCAAAATTGTTGACGTTGGACAAGGAAGACAACATAATGATTTATGTTTGTTCATATTCACATAGAAGTTATATTGTCATAGATCCTTCAACATGTGGTGCTTGCCCCACATCTTTGCTAGCGAAAAATTCCGCACCAAGTAGAGATGCTACTTGTGCATCCAAAAAACACTTAAACCCATATCTTGTTTTCAAGAGTCCACCATACCTACCTAAGGATTGAGTAAGATCCTTCAAGTAAGTTGTCATCGATGCAATAAGGCAATAAAATTGGTTATAAAAAGTGTTAGATCATTTAGTGTAAGAGAAAATTGGGCGTTGTACGAACTTGTGATGGCAAAGAATAAAAGCGACAGACTGCATAATAAAGGTTGATATCATAAGGGGCGATATAACATGACGTTCTTTTGCACTAAGGGGTTGAGCATACAAACAAAAAGCGCATGGCAACCTCTGCTTCCCTCTGCGAAGGGCCTATCTTTTACTTTTCAGTATTTACTTTCATGCAAGAGTCAAAGTTTTTCTCTCTATTCCTTTTTATTTTTCTCCTTTGGCAAGCATCATGTTGTGAGGAAAGATCTAGGCACATATATCCAGTTGGATATGGGTAGCATGAGTTATTATTGTTGACATCACCCTTGAGGTGAATACGTTGGGAGGCGAAATTATAAGCCCCTATCTTTCTATGTGTCCGGTTGAAACATTTTGCTCATGTGTATGCGGTGAGTGTTAGCAGTCATAGAAGACTATATGATGGTTGAGTATGTGGAGCTCTTACTTAGAATTTGTTGAATAAGTTGAATTGCAATTATTTGGTGACTAAAAATAAAGGTTGTTGAGTTTCAAGAGAATTCATTGTTTGAACCTTAACATGTGAATTGGTTGCTACTTTGTCATGATGAGTTTTATGAGAAAGAGTTGATGTTATGATGCTAGGGAAAGTGATTGAAATTATCATTGATCAAACTTATGCACTTTGCTAGCATTCACACATCATAAATTATTTCTTTTATCATTTACCTACTCGAGGACGAGTAGGAATTAAGCTTGGGGATGCTACTACGTCTCCAGCGTATCTATAGTTATGAAGTATTCGTGCCATTTTTACAACAATTTTATATGGTTTTGGTATGATTTGCATGGAACTAACCCGGACTGACGCTGTTTTCAGCAAAACTACCGTGGTGTTTTTCGTGTGCAGAAATGTAAGTTCTCCAAATCAGCTGAAACTTTTTGACATTTTTTTGGAACAAAAGAGACCCCGAAGCTTCGTGGAAGGACCAAAAGGTGAAGGAGTAGGACACAAGATACCGGGGCGCGCCTGGTGGGCCTAGCTCGTCCCGGTGGGTTGTGCTCACCTCGAGGCCCATCTTCACGTGAAACCAACGCCAAAAAGTCCTATAAATACAGAAACCATTAGAAATAAACCTAGATCAGAAGTTCCGCCGCCGCAAGGCTCTGTAGCCACCGAAAACCAATCTAGACCCCGTTCCGGCACCCTGCCGGAGGAGGAATCATCTCCGGCGGCCATCTTCATCATCTCGGCGGCCACCATGATGAGGAGGGAGTAGTCCACCCTTGGGGCTGAGGGTCTATACTAGTAGCTATGTGTTTAATCTCTCTGCCTCTCTCATGTTCTTGATGGCACGATCTTGATGTATCGGGGGCTTTGTTAATATAGTAGGATCATATGGTGTTTTCCCCTCTCTATCTTGTTGTGATGAATTGAGTTTTCCCTTTGAGATTTCGTTCTTATTGGATTGAATACTTTTATGGATTTAAGAGCACTTGATATATTCCTTCCATATGAATACTCGTGGTGACAATGGGGTATTATATTGATTCACTTGAGATATGTTTTGGCACTCAACTCGCGGATTCCCGAGGTGACATTGTGGTAATCTATGCATAGGGGTTGATGCACGTTCTCGTCTTTTGTTTCTCCGGTGGAAATCTTGGGGCACTCTTTGATGTTGTTTGTGTTGGATTGAGTATTATGAATCTGAATTTGCTTTGGTGTTATTTTAGTATGAACTCTTGATAGATCGACCGGAAAGAATAACTTGATGTTATTTTAGTACGAACTCTTGAATAGATCGATTAGAAAGAATAGCTACAAATAATTTCTTCTTATGTTCTCCACTAGATAGGAACTCTGGAGTGATTCTTCATCGCACTTTGAGGGATGGTTATATGATCCAGTTAGATTAGCATTGTTGAGAGTTTGCACTAGCGCAAGTACGGACCCTAGGCCTCATTTTCAAGCATTGCAATACCGTTTTTGCTCACTTTTGTTACTTGCTACCTTGCTGTTTTTTATTATTCCTATTAAAAAATCAAAATCTACTATCATTACTACACTTTTATCACCATCTCTTTGCCGGACTAGTGCACCTATACAATTTACCATTGTATTTGGTGTGTTGGGGACACAAGAGACTTTTTATTATTTGGTTGCAGGGTTGTTTGAGAGAGACCATCTTCATCCTATGCCTCCCACAGATTGATAAACCTTAGGTCATCCACTTGAGCGGAAATTGCTATTGTCCTACAAAACTCTGCGCTGGGAGGCCCAACATAAGTCTACAAGAACAAGTTGCATAGTAGACATCAAGGACGCACTCACGCACACTTCTTCACCCTGCTGCGGCGGCATGCATGTATGACGACTCAAGCACACCCAAAGCACACAATACACACCAGCACACGTGTACACCGGCGTCGCCGCCGGTTGAGATGGACGGCAAGGCAGTCAACAAGTGGAGGCGGCTTGAGCTAAATCCGCATCCAACGAGCCTGGTGAGGGAGTCCTGGATTAGGGGGTATCCGGATAGCCGGACTGTGTGCAACGTCCGAACTATTGAAGCGTGAAGATACAAGACTCAAGACTTCGGCCCGTGTCCGTATGGGACTTTCCTTGGCGTGGAAGGCAAGCTTGGTGATCCGGATATTATATTTCCTTCCTTGTAACCGACTCCATGTAAACCCTAGCCCTCTCCGGTGTCTATATAAACCGGAGAGGTTGGTCCTTAGAAGGCCGATCACAATTACATTCATACCATCATAGGCTAGCTCCTAGGGTTTAGCCTCTACGATCTCGTGGTAGATCTACTCTTGTACTACCCATATCATCAATATTAATCAAGCAAAAAGTAGGGTTTTACCTCCATCGAGAGGGCCGAACACAGGTAAAGACACTGTGTCCCTTACTTCTTGTTACCATCAGCCTTGACGCATAGATCGGGACCCCCTACCCGAGATCCGCCGGTTTTGACACCGACATTGGTGCTTTCATTGAGAGTTCCTCTGTGACGTCGCCGTCAGGCTCGATGGCTCCTTCGATCGTCATTGACAACGCTGCCTAGGGTGAGACTTTCCTCCCTGGACAGATCTTCGTGTTCGGCGGCTACGCGCTGTGGGCCAATTCGCTTGGCCACTTGGAGCAGATCGATAGCTATGCTTCTAGCCCTCAAAGAGGGTTCAGAAACCTGAACCACACGGCGGATGCCCGAGGAGACTTGATCTTCGGCAGATTCGGGCCAGCGCCAGAAGTGCAGAACAGTCACGATGAGCACGGCTTAGACCTGCTGTCAGACGTTGCTTGGGATATCATCCCGGCAGAAGCCCCAGACCTAAATCCGGGACAGGTGGCGTTGCCTAAGGATGGAGGGTTGGACCCCGCCCCGCAGGCCGTGCCTTCATCGGCGATGGAGCCGAGCATAGGTTTCACCTCTGAGGGAACCTGTGACTCCGGACCCTCGGATTCATATCCGGACGCAGGTTCCAGTCCGCACGCCCCCGAGCCCGCTGATCCTGGTTGGGCTCCGGTGATGGAGTTCACCGCGGCGGACGTTTTTTAGCACTCGCCCTTTGGCGACATGTTGGACTTATTGAAGTCTCTCTCCTTGTCAGGAGACTCCGGGCCGAACTATGTCCGGCTCGAGTGGGAAGCAGACAACGACGGAATTCGTTGCCCACCCATCACCCACTTCATTGCCACGATCTATGATCTAACCGACGTGCTTGACTTCGACTCCGAAGACATCAACGGTATGGACGACGATGTAGGAGAATCACAGGAGCCACCGCTCACCGGGCGGTGGATGGCCACCTCCTCAGATGATATATATATGGTGGACACTCCGAAGGAAACTAATGGCGACGAGGCAACGGAGGACAACCCCTCGGGAAGAAAATCAAAGAATGGGCGTCGTTGGTGCTGCTCCAAGCCCTGCCATAGCAACACTGGCCCCGGAGGCAAAAATAATCCGGATGGCGCCGAAGAAGAATATGACCCCGATCAGCCCGCCTTTGAGCAGGCCGAATAGGAAGACGAGCAGGTCATCCCAGAAGAACAGGCGACAAACGCATACACGGAGGAGGACAACTACATGCCCCCCTCCGAAGACGAGATCAGCCTCGGCGACGACGAGTTCGGCGTACCCGAGGACCCCGTGGAGCAGGAGCGCTTCAAGCGTAGGCTTATATCCACTACAAGGATCCTGAAGAAGAAGCAACAGCAACTACAAGCTGATCAAGACCTGCTCACAGATAGATGGACTGAAGTCCTGGCAGCCGAGGAATATGGACTCGAACGCCAAACGGCTGACCGGCCACCCCGTGGCCGGGACAAAACGGGATACCAGCCCGCACCCCCACGCAGATACACTACGGCTCAGGGCAACAGGCACGACCTGCAAGATATTCTGGACAATAAAGCAGGACAACCAAGATCGATCTACGGATCGAGGGGGCGGGCCCCAGCGCGCGACGATGACCGTCATGCCGGATACACCATCAACAAATCCGGCCGGGCCGAACATAGCAACCCAGATCAATCTGACCTGCATAGCCACATAGCCCGGCACAGAGGCACCGCACACCCCCTCTGCTTCACGGACGAAGTAATGGATCATGAATTCCCAGAAGGGTTCAAACCCGTAAACATCGAATCATACGATGGCACAACAGACCCTGCAGTATGGATCGAAGATTTCCTTCTCCACATTCACATGGCCCGCAAATATGATCTACACGCCATCAAGTATCTCCCCCTTAAGCTCAAAGGACCAGCCCGACACTGGTTAAATAGCCTGCCAGCAAATTCCATTGGCAGTTGGGAGAACCTGGAAGATGCATTCCTTGACAACTTCCAGGGCACATATGTGCGAGCACCAGACGCTGATGACCTGAGCCACATTACTCAACAGCCCGGAGAGTCAGCCTGGAAATTCTGGACTCGGTTCCTCACTAAAAAGAACCAAATAGTTGACTGTCCGGACGCCGAAGCCCTGGTGGCTTTTAAGCATAATATCCGTGACGAGTGGCTCGCTCGACACCTCGGCCAGGAAAAACCCAAGTCTATGGCAGATCTCACAACCCTAATGACCCGTTTTTATGCGGGTGAGGATAGTTGGTTGGCTTGTAGCGGCACCATGCCACATTCCGGCACTTCGGACAGCTGCGATGCTAACGGCAAGCCACGGCGCAACAGACATAAGAGACGGAACAACAGCGACAACACGGAAGACACGACAGTCAACGCCGGATTCAGCGGACCTAAATCCGGACAGCGGAAAAAGCTATTCAAAAGAAATAATCAGGGACCATCCAGTCTGGACCACATACTAGAGCGCTCGTGCCAAGTTCATGGCACACCGGACAAACCAGCCAACCACACCAATAGAGACTGCTGGGTGTTCAAATAGGCCAGCAAGATAAATGCCAAAAACAAGGACAAGGGGCTGCACAATGACGATGACGATGAGCCCCGGCGTCTGAATACGGGGGGGGTACAGAAGAAATTCCCCCCAGGTGAAAACGGTCAATATGATCTACGCCACCCACATCCCCAAGCAGGAACGGAAGCGGGCACTATGGGACGTCTATGCGATGGAGCCAGTCACCCCCAAGTTCAACCCATGTTCAGCTTGTTCGATCACCTTTGACCGTAGGGATCACCCTACCAGCATCCGTCACGGCGGCTCAGCCGCATTGGTCTTAGACCCAATCATCGACGGATTCCACCTCATGCGTGTCCTTATGGACGGCGGCAGCAGCTTGAACCTGCTTTACCAGGACACAGTGCGCAAGATGGGCATTGATCCTTCAAGGATCAAGCCCACCAAAACCACCTTTAAAGGTGTTATTCCTGGAGTAGAGGCCCGCTGCACGGGTTCTATAACATTGGAAGTGATCTTCGGATCCCCAGACAACTTCAGGAGCGAAGAGCTGATCTTCTACATCGTACCTTTCCGCAGTGGCTACCACGCACTGCTCGGGCGAACCGCATTCGCAAGATTCAATGCGGTGCCGCACTACGCATATCTCAAGCTCAAGATGCCGGGACCACGTGGGGTCATCACTGTCAATGAAAATATGGACTGCTCCCTTCGAACAGAAGAGCATACGGCAGCCCTCGCGGCGGAAGTACAATGCGGCCTCCTCCGACAAACCAATCCGGCGACAACTTCGAGCACTGTCAAACGAGTCCGGAGCACCCCGCAACAGGATCAACACGAATGTCAAGATCGTGATAAGCAGTCCGGCCTCCGCTCAAGCCCCTCCAAAGCAGCATTCGTACCACGCGTACACAATTACGCACTCAAGATACCTTGGGCATAGGTGGAGGCGCATCAACGACTCTGTCGATAATGCGGGTAATCGCTAAATACCTTCATACTCTTTCCCTTTTTACCTTTCAGGACACCGCGTTAGTGCAGCATCCTCAGAAGAGCCGAATCGCCGGACTCATATGGAAGAGACACCCAAGGAGGCAACAGACGTTTTGCACAGAAGGAAATACCCGGGTGGAATCTATTTACAATCATTATACCTGCTTCACCTATCTGTACACAGCTCGCCCCTGGATAGGACATGTCAAATAGTCCTATTTTTATCTCTGCTTAATGCATCCATTGTAAACATACACTTAAACGTATTTTTCATCAATGGGAGATTATATATAGCGACAGCTTATCCTTATTTGAGTATCTTTCTCTTATAAATGTTTATTTGGTATTGCATCCGTACATCTTGGTACGACCAGTTTGCCAGGGGCTTCTGATGGTGCCCCGAAGTATGGCAAGAAAAGTCCGAACACTTTAAACAGTGCGGCACCCCGAACTTATAGCATTATATGCATCAGCTCTGAATCATGTCTTGGGTCTACAGTTGGGATAGCCCGGCTACCTTGTTTTGGTGCCTTACGTTCTGTTATATCGGCTAAGGTAGCGCAAGGAGAACTACTGCGATTGTGTCCCGGTTCTTCCGGACGAGCACCTCAGTAGAGAAAGCCGAAAACTGACCGGCATGATGTGGCGAGAGCTGGCCAATGTTCGAGAGGTAATAAAATCCTTAAAGATTTTCCGCTTTAGGCGATAAATCGGCTTTGTCCGATTAAGGCATATATAGCGCCCCAATTCGGCCTTCCGGATTCTAGGGGCTTCGCCAAAATTTAAAATTGTAGACTTCTATGGCTAAGTGAAAGTTCTAAAGCCGCACAGTCTGATTGCCTCGTTCGCTGCGCTGGACACCTCCTTAAGGGACCAAACATTTGGATAAAGAGTGTCCGGGTTTTCCACGAACAACCCAGTGCAAGTCGCGCGGGGGAGGGGGGCGGAAGCCGACGACTGGCCTACTTTCAGGATTTCATAAACAACCGCACAGAAGGTAATATTTTAAATAACAAAAGTGCTACATAGCGCAAGTCACTTCGTCCTTAAAATACAACCATGACAAAAGGTTCAGTCAAAAATGGTGTCCTTGGTACATTCGTCAGCCACGAGGCGAGCGCCCTTCATAACGCCATCATAGTACAGCTCGCGATGGCGATGCGCTTTGCCCTCCGGTGATCCGTCCTTGACCAGCTTCTCCGCATCCATCTTGCCCCAATGCACTTCAACGTGGGCAAGGGCTCGGCGGGCACCCTCGATGCACACGGATCGCTTGATCACCTCAAGCTGCGGGCAGGCATCCATCATCCGCTTGATCAGGCCGAAGTAGCTACTGGGCATGAGCTCACCAGGCCACATCCGGACTATGAACCTCTTCATCACTACAAGAAATATGTCAACTTGTGACCCTCACTATTGGTCGCTGAAAGGTCATAGTTTTTCATTTGCGACCTTTTTGTGACCAAAAACAGAAGGTCAAAAGCTGAGGGTCATTAATCGACTATAGCGACCTTCTCTCGTGATATGTAAAGGTCGTTGGTTCTTTGACCAAAATTTTGGTCACTAGCAACCTCCCCAGCCACGAGGCATCCAGCGTGGCAAGTCGATGTGGCACAAGATTCAGCCCGGTCCAATTCGATTTTCTACATGGGCCTAGCCCAACAATTCGCCTTTTAATGTATTTTTTTCGTGCTTTTATTAGCTACATGGGTCCGCCCAACAATTCATCCTTATTGATTTCTTTGCATGGCCCTTTTAACAATGGATTTTTTTGATCATGTATTTTCGGGCCATTTCTTTCTTTGGGCCTCTCATGTTTTTTATATGTATCATGGGTCCACTAGTCGATGGATCCCGCTTATCATGTTTCGATAAGTGGGTCTAAGTTGTCGGTGTAAGTGGGTCCAACTTGTCGAGGCCATATTCCTCATTTCATTCTCGATAGTAAATAAATAACCAATATTATTGGCATGCACAAAAAACACATATAATACTTCAAATAACAACAGCCAGATTCAAGATAGAGCCAGATTACGTATGGAGCTCCCTGCTCTACAAATAACACATAATACAATGGTGCTCCTGCTCTACAAATAACTCTACAAGTGGAGTAACTAATTTACAAGCACTACAAGCACTATATTCTTGAGTTGGAGCTCCTTCGATAGCATTACAAACAGGAAAATGCACTGCTCTTGCTCATAGTCGGATGAGCTAATACGGTCGCCTGTTACATGAATCGCAGAGAAGAATAAGAAAAGCTGGAGCCAATATATTATGAAGAGACCATTCAATAAAAAGGACAAGTTCTTCGAATGATAACACAAATTCAGCTAGTAATGCTTTTAGAAGTTACAAAAATAACGATTATTACATGGCGATGATCATGAAGAGTATAAACACATCTTAAATCTTACTCGTAAAAAGCAGAATACATTAGTGCAGGGAGTTCGGGTAGAAAACATATCGCCACAATGTGCCCCTAGTTAGCCGAATCAGCAGCTCGCCATACTCCTCCAACAGACTAAACCTCTACTTGCTGTCTCACCGACCGCCTACACGCAAGAAGGCAAAAAACATTTACTTAAAGCATCTTACAATTCACAACAAGTTCGAGACTAACCCAATTAATTTTACAGCATATAGAGATTTCACAATCAACGCTCATGGTGCTAGGCTGCTAGCTATCAAGATGAAAACAACATGTAGCAGATACATTGTACAAACAGAATTCGCTGAAATCCTAGGTCACAAACCATAACATCGCATTAACATCTGCGTGTGCAATGATTTAGCTAACAAGTGCAAACAACAGAAACACATATCAGAAAGCGTAACTAAGAACAAGACAAAGCCATCGCAATAATATAACCAAATCAAGGGCTGCTCTAAGCAAGCATACTTGCAAATGCAAATTCAACTGTCTAGTTAAATGCTCTCTGTGTCTTCTAAATTGCTCGACGGATAAAAATAGCGCAAAATACTTAATGAAAGCACGAAATCATTACATTGTACTAGTACTAAAAATGAAGCAGGAACAAATCGAGCATCGGTCCAACGCAGATCGAATACTGACAATACAAGATCAAAAATAAACTACTAGAATACATAGAAATTCCATGCGGATGAGTAATTCCATAATACGGTTTCTTTTTTTGAAGAGTTGCATATCACAATAAAAACAGATACAATGTTTAATTGCCCGAGGCCAGAACAATATAGTAAAGAACAGAGAACATACAAGGCATGCATACATTATTAATTAAAAGAGAGGATCTATCAATAAGGATGAGTTAACCCATGCATTCCTTACATATGAGAGCATTAGAATACATTAACAAATGCAGTTTCACCGTCAAATCTGAAGTAATGCAACCAATCATAGTTAAAATGGCTGGGATGTAACTCATATCTATACGCAGATCACATACTAGCATAGATCTTAAACGAGCTGAGTTAAGGAAAAATTAATTACTGAAACAATTCTAACAAAGAAGCTGGTTAGCGATTGCAGCCTTCCAGTACCATTGCATTCACAACTTATAATGTTACCATCAAACTTCCACATAAATGACAAGTCAAACATCTTTGATGGACAACGAATTTAGCTCATACAATGCAAAACTATTGTACACAAAACCACTGTTTGGATCTATCTAGCAAATCGTTTAAGAACAAATCACATCAAGACATGGACATAAAGGCAATCATTTTAGAAGGCTTGGACTGCATATACAAGTTGATCATGGAACTAACATAGTTTAGCTTATGCAGTTCAAGAATTATACTCCCTCCGTCCCAAAATAAGTGACTCAACTTTGTACTAACTTTGTACTAAAGCTAGTACAAAGTTGAGTCACTTATTTTGGGACGGAGGGAGTACTTGACATTGGAACGCTAGCACATGGAAATTGGAAGAACTGAAACTGCATCCACCGGGCAGAACCATCTGTGCATGGCTGTTGCAGCGGAAAAAGACTACTTGAGTCAACCTATTATTTTGCTTCGGATGAAGATGATCTACAAAAATGAGTAAGATATTATTTGTATCAGCTGAACTAGCAGTAGTGCATCTAACTGAGATACGGATAAAGACAGGTAAAAGCTGAGACAAAGTAGCTACTGGCCTGCTACATCAAGGAATCTCTCTCTATCTCTCTGCTTGCATGTTTTCAAGCACACGAGGGAAAACTAACAAGCTACCAGTACAAACCTAATTAACTAACAAGCTACCTATCTCTCGCTTGCATGCATATGGATCAAGACAAATTAACTAACAAGCTACCAAGTACATCCCTTGAGGTCAAGCAGCTCAAGATGAGGCTCCACGTCGCGTGCACAGCTACAAATTAACGCATGCATATGGATCAGTACAGGAACGCCCCAACTAAAAGCGGAATGGAAGGATCAGAGTAAGCAAGAGCCTGACTTGGTGCCTCGAACCGGACAAAGAAGGTGGAAGATGGCTGCGTGAGAATCCTCTCGGTGCCGCCGCCTCCTAGTGAGTGCAGATCCGGGGCCTCACTTGGTCACGGCGGATGTGTCCCTTGTCGAGGACGTGGCCGACAGCCGCGAGGACGAGCCGATGCAGCTCGTCGTGGATGCGGGAGGGCGGCTGCGTCACCGCCGATCCGGGAGCGCCGGTGGTGCGTGCACTGCGTGAGGAGGAAGACACAAGACGTAAGGAAAAGGATGGGAAGCCGAGGGAGAACAACCGAATCGACAGATTGCCTTACCTATCTGAAAGCGAAGCACGCGGATGGCGTCGTCGGCCAAGGGGATACAGCCAACTCGCCATGGAGATGGAGCACCAGGTCCAACCCATGGGCGGATCTGGAAGCCGACGCCATGGAGGAGATGAGCTCCAGGTCCAGCCCCTAGGCGGATCTGGGAGCCACTGCCATGGAGATGGAGCTCCAGGTCCATGCCCTTGGCGGATCTCGGAGCCGCCACCTGACCTGCTCGCCTGACCTGCTCGCACGTACGGTACAGGGCGGTGGCCGAGGAAGGATCGACGGCTATGGCCGGGGAAGGATCGACGGCGGTGGGGGTGAGACGAGGAGGAGGAGAGGCGTCGCGAGCGAGCGCTAGGCAGGGGCGGCGGCGCTGTGGGTCTCTGGTTCGTTGGGGAGAGAGGAGATCGTGCGGGACGGGTCGAAGGAAAGAAAGAAAGGGAGGCGGGGGTGTAGAAGGAAAAACGCCAAGGTGAGGGCAGATGGGGGCTAGGGTTTCTTTTCGTGTGAGAGAGATGGATTTTTTTTCTTTGGTAATAGGAGATGGGAAGGCAGCCAGCCAATGGCATGCGAGTCCACGGATCCATCCCCAAGATCAAATCCTGGCCATCCACTTCTCTCGCATCCAATGGTCCAAAACTCTCCCCTCGTCCAGCACTCCTCTCTTTTTATTTTTTCTCTTCTTTTTGATTCAATCGGTTTTCTCTTTGCCTCTCTTTTTGCGGGCAAGAGCGGGCAGAAATCTCGGGGCTTGGAGCGGGTGAAATCGAACCAAAAATTCCGTGTTGGGGTGAGTCGCTACCACGAAGGAGGATGTGAAGGATATAGGTGTGGGTGATAATGGGCGTGGTGGTTTTTGCGCGATGGCGGCGGGTGCATGTGGTGACTCATGAGCAATGGTGCGGTAGGGCCGCACGTGTGCGATCAAGCCGAGGCGTGGTCAAGACGGGTGATGGCACACTATTGTCAAAATGTTGGAATGATCATGGCACAATTTTGTTAGCCTAACACATTCATGGCATAGTTTGTTCAAATGATCTAATATTGTGCACAAGGGTGCATCTTGGAATTCCAAACAATGTTGCCTAAGGAAGTTTTCATTTTCTTTGCACGAAAAATTCATTTTCATTTTCCGAGTGCGAAATGAGGTTTTTTGTGAAGGAACTACCAAATAATTGTTGCACAAATGGACCAAATCAATTTTATAAAATACTAGGCCATATATAATGCACAATTGGCAAAATGGTTGGGTGAAAAAGTTTTGATCCACCTCGATGAAAAAGACAAATTGTCGCCGATTCACCGAAACAGGTCAAATTTGAACTGTAGCTGCCTCATAGTTTGCTCTTTATTTTTTCCATAAATCATTTCTAGGTACATAAGTATCTATTTAATCATAGAAACACCAAAAAAATTCCAAGATTCAACCACTAGCTAGGAACGGTCAAGCCCGCCGTTTTAACCGCATTTTGAAACGGGCATAAAAAATTCAAAAAAAATCAAAAAATCAGAAAACCTTCGCATTGTGTCATTATATGTGACCAAGTTTCCAGGAAAAATAATAAACTTGTAATACGGTAATTATTTTAAAAAAGTGTTCTCAGAAATGAGCTATCAAGTGTGAAGATTCATGGCTTTCAAGCCAAATGATCAATCTTATGGCCACATTCATGGCATAGTTTGTTCAAATGATCTAATATTGGGCACAAGGGTGCATCTTGGAATTCCAAACAATGTTGCCTAAGGAAGTTTTCATTTTCTTTGCATGAAAAATTCATTTTTCATTTTCCGAAAATTCGAAATGAGGTTTTTTTGTGAAGGAACTACCAAATAATTATTGCACAAATGGACCAAATCAATTTTATAAAATACTAGGCCATATATAATGCACAATTGGCAAAATGGTTGGGTGAAAAAAGTTTTGATCCACCTCTGATGAAAAAGACAAATTGTCGTCAATTCAGTTGGAAACGGGTCAAATTTGAACTGTAGCTGCCTCATAGTTTGCTCTTTATTTTTTCCATAAATCATTTCTAGGTACATAAGTATCTATTTAATCATAGAAACACCAAAAAAATTCCAAGATTCAACCACTAGCTAGGAACGGTCATGCCCGCCGCTTTGACCGCATTTTGAAACGGGCATAAAAATTCAAAAAATCAAAAATCAGAAAACCTTCGCATTGTGTCATTATATGTGACCAAGTTTCCGGAAAAATAATAAACTTGTAATACGGTAATTATTTTAAAAAAGTGTTCTCAGAAATGAGCTATCAAGTGTGAAGATTCATGGCTTTCAAGCCAAATGATCAATCTTATGGCCACATTCATGGCATAGTTTGTTCAAATGATCTAATATTGGGCACAAGGGTGCATCTTGGAATTCCAAACAATGTTGCCTAAGGAAGTTTTCATTTTCTTTGCATGAAAAATTCATTTTCATTTTCAGAAAATTCAAAGGAGGTTTTTTTGTGAAGGAACTACCAAATAATTGTTGCAAAATTGGACCAAATCATTTTTATAAAATACTAGGCCATATTTAATGCACAATTGACAAAATGGTTGGGTGTAAAAGTTTTTGATCCACCTCTCGTGAAAAAGACAAATTTCTGCCGATTCAGCTGGAAGCGGGTCAAATTTGAACAGCAGCTGCCTCATAGTTTGCTATTTATTTTTTCCAAAAATCATTTCTAGCTACATAAGGACCTATTTAATCATAAATACATGGTTTGGTGGCGATACGTCGAGGTTTGGGCGGTGGCCGAGGGCCCCAACTCTAGAGCGCGTAAACTCGCATGCCCGTCGCATGGTCACCTCGTGACCGTGGCGTTGCCATGTGTTCTGGGTGGCCTAGGCATGTCTAGTGGGTTGGGCACTCCCTAGGTTGGTGCTAGGAAGAAAATTACAACATAAGATTCTCACGAGGAGACCGATCGATGCTCAAACATGAATTAGCAGCCAAGTGTTTGATTAGCGTGCACGGAAATGTACATGGCTAATGGGCGTGAGTTTTGGTGAGGATGATCGGCCATTAAGAAGACCGTCTTCACAAATTTTCAGCTCAAAAGGAGGAGCCTAGCTGGTACTTGCTTTGCAAACCACCACTTTGGACATAAATACGAATGTTGAAGCTTGGCTGAAAATAATGAATGGATTGAGCTGGCATTTGGTGGAGGATGGTTATTTGGGCATAGGAAAGCATCAGAGAAAATAGATACTATTTGGACATGCCAAAGTGGTACTTCCTTCACAAACTGTTACTATGAATGAATAGGAAAATGAATATTTTTGAATTATTTTGAACTAGGCAAGGAAGGTTTTACATATTTGACGAAGATATGACCCAAAGAATTTATGAGATTTTTTGGGAATTTTGGGAATGACAGAAATATAGGTTGCTTCACAACCTAGGGCAAAACTGCCACATGGACATGCCACATAGGCAAAACCGATGAGGTGGCGCCTAGTCATAGCAACCCACCACAATTTACAAGGCTATGACCATTTATATTGGTCGTTAACAACTAGAAATAAGGCAGCGGACTAGCGCTATTTGCTTTATGACCTTTTCGTGTGAGGAAATTACGACCTTCGACCAAAATGGTCGCAATAGTTTAGGGTTTGGAGCCCCCAACAGCTTTTGACCAATTGGTCTGAAATGGTCATAAATTTATGACCAATTCTTCGAGGGTCACTGACAGAAGGTCATAAGTTGACATATTTCTTGTAGTGCATAGCCAGTTCGGCCGCCCTGTGGAGTTCGACCAACTGCTTCAGTTGGTCACTCAGAGGCATCGGTGTTCGCCCAAAGATATCTTTGGGACCGAACAACTTCTCCGTTGAGTTCCCCTCCTGGGCACGGTAGAACTCCGCAGCGTCTGATACGCTGCATGGCAGATTTGTGAATGCCCCTGGAGAGCTCCGAATTCGAGTAAGTAAAAGAAACGCCTCCTCCACATGTTTGCTTTGCATAAAGAACTTCTTACCCGCTGCTATCTTCTTGGCCTCCTAGATCTCCTGCTGTGCTTTCTCGGCTTCGGCCTTGGCGTCTTTTAAGATCATAAGGGCCTTCGCAAGCTCGGCCTCTTTCGCCTTCAGATCATGCTCCACGGACTCGCATTTCTTGCCGAGGTCCTGGAGCTCTCGCCTATACCTCACCTACCCTAGCACTTTGCTTTTCGCGCTCCTTACACCCGAGGCCGCCTTGTCTTGACCTCGGACAACGCTTTCTTCAGGCCGCCACTTGGTGGGGCCCTCATACACGGTCACGACACTTAGTTGTTAGACCCACCAATTCGCCTATCCTTAAATATATAAGAACGGGAATTACTTACCCTTGTTCTCTTCGAGCTGCCTCTTCGTGAGGTCGAGCTCTCCCTGCGCCTGCTCCAGGTCTCATTTCAGATCGGCAACCTCGGCAGTACGGGCAGCAGCAGCAAGCAGCACAACCTGCTTATTCAAAATAATAGTTATGATTAGCCTCCTGCGGATTTTAATTGACCCTCTGCTCGGCTTTTCTTTCCGAACGCCAAACAGAGTATCAGGGGCTAATACCTATCAGGTGGTAATTTTGCACATATTTATTACTTACCTCAAAGCCTGTTAGGAGGCTAGTGCAAGCTTCGGTTAGTCCGCTCTTGACGGACGAAACCTTCCGAATCACCGTACTCATAAGAGTACGGTGCCCTTCGTCCAGGGAAGCGCCGCAAAGCACTTCCAGCAGACCGTCCGGTGCCTCATGCACAATGGAAGTCCGCGACACAGACGGCTCGCCCTCCTTAGCGAGGGGTCGCCTGCCTGATTCCGGAACCATCGAAGGTTCCGGAATTGTGTTCGGCCGAGAGCCCGGCTGGCCGTGGCTCTCGTCGACACGATCCGCAGGGATCTTGAACCCCACGTGCCCAACGACTGGGACCCCACCTTGGGGCGTCTCTAGAGTCACCTCCCCCTGCTCTGGGAGCCTTTGGTACAACACCTCCATGTCGTCCGCAGGTTGAGGAGTGGTGGCCGTCGGAAGCGAATTCATCTCCGAATTGCTCAGGGACCCGGAGGAGGATACGTCGGGGTGATCCCTGGCCGGACTGCACATATGTTCGGCATTATAAATACAAAACCTGTGAAGTGAAGTCATGATAGAGTGCAAACACTTACGATCGTGCTAGGGGCTTCCCCCTGGGCAGCCACCCCTCCTCGCTGAGAGCCGCCGTGGCGGAGTAGTCCAGAAGGGGCCCCTTCCCCTTCTTGGACGCCCCAGCCTCCCCTCCTGGGGCGGCTTTTCTCTTCTTCCCCTGGTGGGGGAAGGTAGGATCTCTTCCTGATTCCCCCCGCCTCTGCGGGAGGAATCCGACTTGTCATCATCGGACGACAGGGGAATGACGGCCCTGCGTCGAGGACCTTTTCTGGCCCCCGAGTCCGCCTTCCTAGACCCCTCATCCTTTCCGGATGGGGCTTCTTCTTCTTCTTCCTCCTCTCCTTCGTGGGAGGAGTCCGCCTCGTCATCTTCGGACGAGGCTTCCGGCACAACCTTACGCTGGAAACCCTTTTGGATCCCCGGGGCCTTCTTCTCGGCCTTCTTCTCTGGCACCTTGTATGGCGCCGGGACCAGCATCTCCGTTAGGAGAACATCTGCTGGGTCTTCTGGCAGCGGAGCCGGGTAGTAAACCTGCTCCACTGTCTCCATGTAATCCTGGAATAAATATACATAACTACTTAAGGCACTCCCGTGAATATATCGGGAAGAACTGTGTCCGGTGTCGGTCTAAGAACTCACCGGCCTAGGAGCCCGCGATCCTCGGATGTCGGAGGAGGCACTTCGGAGGCCTTGAACAGCTCCTTCCATGTGCCTTTGTGCGTCATGTCGTAGAGCCTCTGGAGCATCCGATGCTCGGTGGGGACGAACTCCCACAGATTGACTGCCCGCCTCTGGCAGGGCAAGATTCGGCGAACGAGCATGACCTGGATCACGTTGACGAGCTTGATGTTCTTGTCCTTCATGCTTTTGACGCATGTTTGGAGTCCGGCCAGCTCCGCGGAACCGCCCCAGGATAGGCCCTTCCTCTCCCAGGAGGTAAGCCGCATGGGGGCTCCGGATCGAAACTCGGGGGCCGCCGCCCAGTTGGCGCTGCGTGGCTCGATGATGTAGAACCACCCCGATTGCCATCCTTTTACGGTCTCTGCAAAGGAGCCATTGAGCCATGTGACTTTGGGCATTCTGCCCACCATGGCCCCTCCGCACTCCGCCTGTTGGCCTCTTACCACCTTCGGCTTCACGCAGAAAGTTTGCTGGCATAGGCCGAAGTGAGGCCGAATGCGGAGGAAAGCCTCGCACACGACGATGAACGCCGAGATGTTAAGGACGAAATTTGGGGCTAGATCGTGAAAATCCAGCCCGTAGTAGAACATAAGCCCGCGGACGAAGGGATGGAGTGGAAATCCCAGTCCACGGACGAAGTGGGCGATGAATACGACCCTCTTGTGGGTGCTGGGGTCGGAATGACCTACCCGGCGTCTGGTAGACAGTGCGCTATGTCCGCGGCCAAGTATCCGGCCGCCCGAAGATTGGTGATGTGCTTCTCCTTGACGGTGGAAGCCACCCACTTGCCTCCAGCTCCGGACATGTTCAGCTGTGCGGGGAAGACTTGGGCTTGGGCGCTTGAGCTCGAGGGGGCAAGAGTGGGCAAAGGAGGAAGAAGGCGTGGGTGAATATGGGGAAATCCAATCCCTTTATAGAGGCGCCGGAAGCGGTGCACCTCCCCACTTGCCCGTTGGGAATCGCTTGTTTCCCAAACGCCACGATTAATGGTGTGGTGAGATTACCCATACCCGTATTGATGAGAATAATAAGGGGACACGATCTCTGCTTTGACAAGACGTGTCACAGAAACAGCCTCGTGATATGCGTTGTAGCTGGTTGTGGGGAAACGGTTCGAATAATGATCCGACCGTAATAACACGTCACGTCGTCAGAAAAAGTTGTCAGCAGATTGCATTTGTGAAATATCATTCTCTCTACGGTGGTATGCGAAGATCATTTCTCACATCCGGACATGATTTGGGTATTCGATAATTACTTTGGAGAATTCGGAGGAGGAACCCGCCTTGTAATGCCGAAGACAATACTGCACAGTGGACTCGTCGTCATTGAAGCCTGGTTCAGGGGCTACTGAGGGAGTCCTGGATTAGGGGGTATCCGGACAGCCGGACTATGTGCAATGTCCGGACTATTGAAGCGTGAAGATACAAGACTCAAGACTTCGGCCCGTGTCCGGATGGGACTTTCCTTGGCGTGGAAGGCAAGCTTGGCGATCCGGATATTATATTTCCTTCCTTGTAACCGACTCCATGTAACCCTAGCCCTCTCCGGTGTCCATATAAACCGGAGAGGTTGGTCCTTAGAAGGACGATCACAATTACATTCATACCATCATAGGCTAGCTCCTAGGGTTTAGCCTCTACGATCTCGTGGTAGATCTACTCTTGTACTACCCATATCATCAATATTAATCAAGCAGGAAGTAGGGTTTTACCTCCATCGAGAGGGCCCGAACCTAGGTAAACACCTATGTCCCTTACTTCTTGTTACCATCAGCCTTGATGCACAGATCGGGACCCCCTACCCGAGATCCGCCGGTTTTGACACCGACACCTGGACTTCATCAGCAGCCTCCCCGATGACATGCTGCTCGTCATCATCGGCCTCCTCCCCACAATATCTGCCGTGTGGACCACCCTGCTCTCCCAGCGGTGGCGGCCCCTCTGGCGTCGCGTCCCCATCAACCTCGTCGTCGACAGCTACCTCTGTGATGGGGATTACAAACGCATGGCCACAATCTCCAAGATCCTTTCATTGCACCCTGGGCCAGCCAGACGCCTTGACATCCACATGTTTAATACCAACTGCAAGGTCCAATCCAAGTTCAATGAGTGGTTCTTATCCCTCGCCCTAGATCAGCTTGAGGAGCTCAGCTCTGAAGTTGGATGATGTCGCTCTCTGCCGCCGTCTGCACTCCGCCTCATGCCAACGCTGCGTCGCGCCAGCTTCAGCTCCTGCTCTTTTCCCCAGATTAATCTCGCGCCCGCCCTTCTTCTCCCTCAACTCAAGTAGCTCGACCTCTTCGACGTTGGCATCTTGAAGAAGGCTATGGAGCACCTACTCTGCAGCTGTACTGCGCTCGAGTACCTTTGTCTTCGGCAGATCCACGGGTTCATTAGCCTCCACATCGCCTCGATGAATCTCCAATGGATTTATGTGTCTTGCTGGCCCCACAACAAGACATCAATTGGGAAGAGACCACTCCAGCTATTCCACGTTATGGTCATTGAGAATGCGCCTTTCCTTGAGAGATTGCTTGTATCTGATCTAGAAGGTCCAACAAAAATCAGGGTCATTGACGCGCCAAAATTGACAGTGTTGATGTACTCGTCTGCCAAATTCTCCATACTCTTTATTGGATCCGTAATCGTTCTGGTAAAACACTCATATTCTTCTCCGTCTTCTTGAAATTCACATTTTTTAATTTATTCTTGACGTATTTACTACTATCATCTAGAAAATAATTCCCATAAGCTTAACCCAACCTGTGCGCACAGTGAAGATCTTGGCAATAAAATCTATCGGCCCCAATTTGGATCAAGTTGTTCGATTCCTTGGATCCAACGGGGCACGGGCCATCATCGCGGCCGCGGACGATGCCGCCCGCATGGCTCTGGTCGCCAGAACGTTGTGGAAGCTCATGATCTCCACCTCCTCCTTCGCACGTGTCCATCCCATCTCCTGTCCGTGTTGGTACGGGCAGATCGGCAGCAGACAAACCAATCGTCGTGATACCCTTCTTCTTGGGAAGCATTATGATGAAGATGTTGAAGAAACTGACGCGCTAAACTGCTAGATCAGGTTTGCACAATGCTACCTCTTGAGCACTGCGTTGGATTTCCCCGAAGAGGAGAGGATGATGCAGCAAAGTAGCGTAAGTATTTCCCTCAGTTTTTGAGAACCAAGGTATCAATCCAGTAGGATACCACGCACAAGTCCCTCATACCTACACAAAATGATAGCTACTCGCAACCAATGCGATTAGGGGTTGTCAATCCCTTCACGGTCACTTACGAGAGTGAGATCGATAGAGATGATAAATAATATTTTGGTATTTTGATAGATAGATGCAAAGTAAAAGTAAAAAGCAAAGTAAAAGCAAAGCAAGTAAATAAAGCGATAGAGATTGATATGATGAGAACAGACCCGGGGGCCATAGGTTTCACTAGTGGCTTCTCTCAAGAGCATAGATATTCTATGGTGGGTGAACAAATTATTGTCGAGCAATTGATAGAACTGAGCATAGTTATGAGTATATCTAGGTTATGATCATGTATATAGGCATCACGTCCGAGACAAGTAGATCGAAACGATTCTGCATCTACTACTATTACTCCACTCATCGACCGCTATCCAAAGATGCATATAGAGTATTAAGTTAAAACAGAGTAACGCCTTAAGCAAGATGACATGATGTAGAGGGATAAATTCATGCAATATGATAAAAACCCCATCTTGTTATCCTCGATGGCAACAATACAATACGTGCCTTGCAACCCTTTCTGTCACTGGGTAAGGACACGGCAAGATTGAACCCAAAGCTAAGCACTTCTCCCAATGCAAGAACTACCAATCTAGTTGGCCAAACCAAAAAGGATAATTCGAAGAGACTTGCAAAGATAACTCAATCATACATAAAAGAATTCCGAGAAGGATCAAATATTTTCCATAGATAATGCTGGATCATAAACCCAGAATTCATCGGTCTCAACAAACACACCGCAAAAAGAAGATTACATCGAATAGATCTCCACGAGAGAGGGGGAGAACATTGTATTGAGATCCAAAAAGAGAGAAGAAGCCATCTAGCTACTAGCTATGGACCCGAAGGTCTGAAGTAAACTACTCACACTTCATCGGAGGGCCTATGGTGTTGATGTAGAAGCCCTCCATGGTGGATGCCCCCTCGTGAACTCTAACAGGCCCCAAGATGGGATCTCGTGGATACAGAATGTTGCGGCGGTGGAATTAGGTTTTTGGCTCCTGTTCTGATCGTTTGGGGATACGTAGGTATATATAGGAGGAAGGAGTACATCGGTGGAGCAACAGGGGGCCCACGAGGTAGGGGGCGCGCCCAGGGGGCGCGCCCTCCACCCTCGTGACCGCCTCTAGCACTTCTTGGAGTAGGGTCCAAGTCTCCTGGATCACGTTTGGTGAGAAAATCACGTTCCCGAAGGTTTCATTCCATTTGGACTCCGTTTGATATTCCGTTTCTTCGAAACACTGAAATAGGCAAAAAACAGCAATTCTGGGCTGGGCCTCCGGTTAATAGGTTAGTCCCAAAAATAATATAAAAGTGGAAAATAAAGCCCAATATAGTCCAAAACAGTAGATATAGTAGCATGGAGCAATAAAAAATTATAGATACGTTGGAGACGTATCAGGCATCCCCAAGCTTAATTCCTGCTCGTCCTCGAGTAGGTAAATGTTAAAAAAGAATTTTTGATGCGGAGTGATACTTTGGCATAATTTCAATGTAAATCTTCTTAATTGTGATATAAATATTCAGATTCGAAAGATTCAAGACAAAAGTTCATATTGACATAAAAAGTAATAATACTTCAAGCATACTAATCAAAGCAATCATGTCTTCTCAAAATAACATGGCAAAAGAAAGTTCATCCCTACAAAATCATATAGTTAGGCTATGCTTCATTTTTGTCACACAAATATGTTCCCAACTTCTATACCCCCGATGACAAGCCAAGCAATTGTTTCATACTTAAATAATCTCAAACTTTTTCAACCTTCACACAATACATGAGCGTGAGCCATGGATATAGCACTATGGGTGGAATAGAATATGATGATGGGGATTGTGTGGAGAAGACAAAAAAGGAGAAAATCTCACATTGATGAGGATAATCAATGGGCTATGGAGATGCCCATCAATTGATGTCAACATGAGGAGTAGGGATTGCCATGCAACGGATGCACTAGAGCTATGAATGCTCAACAAAAGAAAACTAGTGGGTGTGCATCCAACTCGCTTGCTCATGAAGACCTAGGTCATTTGAGGAAGCCCATCGTAGGAATATACAAGCCAAGTTCTATAATGAAAAATTCTCACTAGTATAAAAAGACAACTTATGAGACTCACTACATGAAGAACATGGTGCTACTTTGAAGCACAAGATATGGGACTCACTTCATGAAGAACAAGGTGCTACTTTGAAGCACAAGTGTGGAAAAAGAGATAGTAGCATTGCCCTTTTTATTTATTTTCTTTTTTTTGGGCCTTTCTTTTTTTCTTTTGGCCTTTCTTTTTTTTGTTTGGGCAATGCTCTAATAATGATGATCATCACACTTCTATTGATTACAACATAAGGATTACAACTCGAAACTTAGAACAAGATATGACTCTATATGAATGCCTCCGGCGGTGTACCGGGATAGTGCAATGAATCAAGAGTGACATTTATGAAAATAATGCATGGTGGCTTTGCCACAAATACGATGTCAACTACATGATCATGCAATGGCAATATGACAAAAGTAATGTATGTCATGATGATGATGATGGAAGTTGCATGGCAATATATCTCGGAATGGCTATGGAAATGCCATGATAGGTAGGTATGGTGGCTGTTTTGAGGAAGATATAAGGAGGTTTCTGTGTGATAGAGCATATCGTATCACGGGGTTTGGATGCACCGGCGAAGTTTGCACCAACTCCCAAGGTGAGAAAGGGTAATGCATGGTACCGAAGAGGCTAGCAAAGGTGGAAAGGTGAGAGTGCGTATTATCCATGGACTCAACATTAGTCAAAAGAACTCATATACTTATTGCAAAAATTTAGAAGTCATCAAAAATCAAGTACTACGCGCATGCTCCTAGGGGGATAGATTGGTAGGAAAAGACCATCGCTCGTCCCCAACCGCCACACATAAGGATGCACAAGCTAGGTACACTTCATGTTTCAAATTTGTTACACAACTTTAACCATACGTGCATGCTACGGACTTGCAAACTTCAACACAAGCATTATTTGAATTCATAATTACCCAACTAGCATGACTTTTTATATTATCACCTCCATATCTCAAAACAATTATCAAGCATCAAACTTATCTTAGTATTCAACACACTCAAAAGAAAGTTTCACATATATTGAACACCAAGTATATTAACATTAAGCAAATTACCATGCTATTAACGACTCTCAAAATAATCTAAGTGAAGCATGAGAGATCAATAGTTTCTTCAAAACAAATCCACCACCATGCTCTAAAAGATCTAAGTGAAGCACTAGAGCAAAAATTATCACGCTCAAAAGATATAAGTGAAGCACTATGAGCAAAACTATCAAGCTCAAAAGATATAAGTGAAGCACTATGAGCAAAACTATCAAGCTCAAAAGATATAAGTGAAGCACATAGAGTATTCTAACAAATTCCAATTCATGTATGGCTCTCTCAAAAAGTGTGTACAGCAAGGATGATTGTGGTAAACTAGCAAGCAAAGATGCAAATAATACAAGACGCTCCAAGCAAAACACATATCATGTGGTGAATAAAAATATAGCTCCAAGTAAATTACCGATGGAAGTGGATGAAAGAGGGGATGCCTTCCGGGGCATCCCCAAGCTTTGACTTTTTGGTGTCCTTGGATTATCTTGGGGGTGCCATGGGCATCCCCAAGCTTAGGCTCTTGCCACTCCTTGTTCCATAATCCATCAAAAGAATTCACCCAAAACTTGAAAACTTCACAACACAAAACTCAACAGAAATCTCATGAGCTCCGTTAGAGAAAAAAAAACAAAGAATACTTAAGGTACTGTAATGAAATCATTCTTTATTTATATTGGTGTTAAACCTACTGTATTCCAACTTCTCTATGGTTTATAAACTATTTTACTAGCCATAGATTCATCAAAATAAGCAAACAACACACGTAAAACAGAATCTGTCAGAAACAGAACAGTCTCTAGCAATCTGTAACTAATGCAAACTTATGGAACTCTAAAACTTCTACCAAAATAGGAAGTCCTGGACAATTTATTTATTGAACAGAAGCAAAAAGAATCAACGCAAAATCGCGTTCCTGTGATTTAACAAAATTATATTCGTGCACGCAAAGTTTCTGTTTTTCAGCAGAATCTAATCAACTATCATCGTAGGTTATCCTATAGGTTCTACTTGGCACAAACACTAATTAAAACATAAAACCACATCCAAACAGAAGGTAAATGGATTATTTATTCCTAAACAGAAACAAAAACAAAAAAACACAAAATAAAATTGGGTTGCCTCCCAACAAGCGCTATCGTTTAACGCCCATAGCTAGGCATAAAAGCAAGGATAGATCTAGGCATTGCCATCTTTAATTTTCATTTTTTTGGCGGATTCATGCTCGAATCCGGGGGATTCTTTCCGCTTCCCTTCATACTCGGAAATTTTTAGATCTAAAGAATCCAACCGCTTATTACAAAGAGTAATCAACATATTCATGCAGTGAAGATTTCCGCTAACCCTTTTAAGAGGCTCAAGAGACTTTTGTAAAAATTTTGTTACTTCACAAATCTTCTCAAACACTTGGGTTTCTTCCTGGGTAGGATGAGATCCTCCCTTTTGGGGTAGTGTTCACACTATTCCTTCTATAATTTCATGCGCAATACTGGGATCAATCTCAATGATATTTCCCTTGGCAATGCAATCCAAGAGTTGTCTATGCGTCATATTTAACCCAACATAAAAATTGCGAAGAAGAATTCTAAAGTTCACCTCTAGGGTGCACTTACGATAAGATTCCATCATCCTATACCAAGCATCTTTTAAGTTTTCTCCTTGCCTTTGCTTGAAGTGAAGAACTTCAAACTCGGGAGACGTAGGAGCGGATAAGGAATTAGACATTACGACAGGCAAGCAAACTAACACACGAGCAAACAAAAAGGCAGCGGGAAAAAGGCAAACGAAAAAGAGAGGAGGAGATTGGGAAAGAGAGGGCGAATAAAATGGCAAGGGTGAAGTGGGGGAGAGGAAAACGAGAGGCAAATGGCAAATAATGTAATGCGAGAGATATGGATTGTGATGGGTACTTGGTATTGTTGACTTGCTTGCGTGAGCCTCCCCGGCAACGGCGCCAGAAATTCTTCTTGCTACCTCTTGCGCACTACATTGGATTTCCCCGAAGAGGAGAGGATGATGCAGCAAAGTAGCCTAAGTATTTCCCTCAGTTTTTGAGAACCAAGGTATCAATCCAGTAGGAGACCACGCACAAGTCCCTTGTACCTACACAAAACGATAGCTACTCGCAACCAACGCGATTAGGGGTTGTCAATCCCTTCACAATCACTTACGAGAGTGAGATCTGATAGAGATGATAAATAATATTTTTGGTATTTTTGATAGATAGATGCAAACTAAAAAGTAAAAAAGCAAAGTAAAAGCAAAGCAAGTAAATAAAGCGATAGAGATTGATATGATGAGAATAGACCCAAGGGCCATAGGTTTCACTAGTGGCTTCTCTCAAGAGCATAGATATTCTACGGTGGGTGAACAAATTACTGTTAAGCAATTGACAGAATTGAGCATAGTTATGAGTATATCTAGGTTATGATCATGTATATAGGCATCACGTCCGAGACAAGTAGATCAAAACGATTCTGCATCTACTACTATTACTCCACTCATCGACCGCTATCCAGCATGCATCTAGAGTATTAAGTTAAAAACAGAGTAACGCCTTAAGCAAGATGACATGATGTAGAGGGATAAATTCATGCAATATGATAAAAACCCCATCTTGTTATCCTCGATGGCAACAATACAATACGTGCCTTGCAACCCTTTCTGTCACTAGGTAAGGACACTGCAAGATTGAACCCAAAGCTAAGCACTTCTCCCATTGCAAGAACTACCAATCTAGTTGGTCAAACCAAAAAGGATAATTTGAAGAGACTTGCAAAGATAACTCAATCATACATAAAAGAATTATGAGAATAATTAAATATTTTCCATAGATAATACTGGATCATAAACCCACAATTCATCGGTCTCAACAAACACACCACAAAAAGAAGATTACATCGAATAGATCTCCACGAGAGAGGGGGAGAACATTCTATTAAGATCCAAAAAGAGAGAAGAAGCCATCTAGCTACTAGCTATGGACCCGAAGGTCTGAAGTAAACTACTCACACTTCATCGGAGGGGCTATGGTGTTGATGTAGAAGCCCTCCATGGTGGATGCCCCCTCCGACGGAGCTCTGGAATAGGCCCCAAGATGGGATCTCGTGGATACAAAAGGTTGCGGCAGTGGATTTAGGTTTTTGGCTCCTGTTTTGATCGTTTGGGGATATGTAGGTATATATAGGAGGAAGGAGTACGTCGGTGGAGCAACAGGGGGCCCACGAGGTAGGGGGTGTGCCCAGGGGGGCGCCCTCCACCCTCGTGACCGCCTCTGCCACGTCTTGGAGTAGGGTCCAAGTCTCCTGGATCACGTTCTGTGAGAAAATCATGTTCCCGAAGGTTTCATTCCATTTGGACTCCATTTGATATTCCGTTTCTTCGGAACACTGAAATAGGCAAAAAACAGCAATTCTGGGCTGGGCCTTCGGTTAATAGGTTAGTCCCAAAAATAATATAAAGTGGAAAATAAAGCCCAATATAGTCCAAAACAGTAGATAAAGTAGCATGGAGCAATCAAAAATTATACATACGTTGGAGACGTATCACACAACCTCTCTCAGATCCCCTACCTGGCGCGCCAAAGATGTCAGGGCAATGACACCTATGGGACCACACGGATCCCTTCTACGATCTGGCAGGGAAAGAGGAGTGCATAGAGAGCAGATCCAAGGATCAACATGAGGGACTTTTACCCAGGTTCGGGATGCTGAGAAGCGTAAAACCCTAGTCATGCTTTTAGTGTATTGAGTGTTCTTGAGCTTCGGCTAGCTGCTGCAAACTGGGTCAGAAAGTCCAAAAGTCCTCTCCTTCTGTATCGCCTTGGGCCTCCTTTTATACAAGGGCTTACCACACTGGCATACAAGCATGCATGAGGTGTAAAGTTGCTACAGTGCGCATACTTATCTCTGTCGTCTTAGGACAAACACATTTAATGTGTCGTTTACGTGTCCCTAACTATATCGGGGATGAAAACAGAGCCTGTCCCGTTCGTCGCTGCCTCACCTCATCTTGACACGCATCCAGGATGATGAGGCATGCAATGTCAGGCTGGCTGGCTAGCCGCTGCGCTGGAATGGTGGCAGGATCTTCACGAAGATCTACATGCCACCATGCAGGCGCTTGCCAGGCCGGCAGGCTAGTCACCATGCTGAAACGTTGATAGGGCGGGCAGAGGCTTGCCGTGCACGAGCCTCACCGCGGGCCCGCGAACATTCCTGACAAGAATCTTGTCGGGGCCTCGCAAACATCCCCGACAAGAATCTTGCTGGGAACTTTGCCTTCCAGTCTTCACAAAGATCTGCATACCACCACGCAGACGCCCCTGGGTCTTGGTCTTGACATTGTCGATGGTGTCAGATCTCTCAACCTCCAGGGTGGTGGTCTTGTCGGGGCTTTGCTTCACAAACCACCCTGGCAAGGATCTTGCTGGGAGCCCAGCTTGTGGCCAACTGCCCGTGCACAAGTATGGGGTACTAAAAAGGCCCAAACTTTAGTACACCGACACTGTGTTTGAATTATAACAATTGCTAGACACTTTGAAATATTCTTATCTTGATGAGAAAAAGATATATCCTGTTATTATTAGTGCTAACCTTTCTAACATGAAGAAGAAAGATTATTGAAGGTTCTGAAGAAGCACCGAGCTGCCATTGGATATACTCTTGATGATCTTAAGGTCATTAGTCCCACTCTCTGTCAGCACAAAATTAATATGGAACCTGATGCTAAACCCATTGTTGATCACCAACGACATTTAAATCCCAAAATGGAAGAAGTGGTAAGAACAGAAATACTGAAGCTTCTTGAAGAAGGTATAATCTATCCCATAGGTGATAGTAGATGGTAACGCCCGTTCATTGTGTCCCTAAAAAAGGAGGTATTACCGTTGTTCCTAATGATAAGAACGAACTTATTCCACAAAGAGTTGTTACTGGCTAGGATGGCAATCGATATTAGAAAATTAAATAAAGCTACTACAAAATATCATTATCCACTGCCTTTTATCGATCAAATGCTAGAAAGATTGTCAAAGCACACACATTTTTGTTTCCTTGATGGATATTCTAGTTTTTCTCAAATACCTGTCTCACAATTTGATCAAGAGAAAACCACCTTTACTTGCCCTTTTGGAACATATGCTTATAGACATATGCCTTTTGGTTTATGCAATGCACTTGCTACCTTTCAAAGGTGTATGACTGTTATATTCTCTGATTTTTGTGAAAAGATTGTTGAGGTTTTCCTGGATGACTTTTCCGTTTACAGAACTTCTTTTGATGATTGCTTGAGCAACCTTGATCGAGTTTTGCGGAGATGTGAGCAAACTAATGTCTTGAATTGGGAGAAGTGCGACTTTATGGTTAATGAAGGTATTGCCTTGGGACATAAAATTTCTGAACGAGGTATTGAGGTGGATAAAGCTAAAGTCGATGCAATTGATAAAATGCTATGTCCTAAAGATATCAAAGGTATTCGTAGTTTCCTCGGTCATGCTGGTTTCTATAGGAGGTTTATTAAAGACTTCTCTAAAATTTCTAGGCCTCTTACAAAACTTTTACAAAAGGATGTTCCATTTGTTTTTCATGATGATTGTGTAGAAGCCTTTGATACACTTAAGAAAGCCTTAATTTCTGCACCTGTTGTTCAACCACCTGATTGGAACTTGCCTTTTGAAATTATGTGTGATGCTAGTGATTATGATGTTGGTGCTATTCTAGGACAAAGAGTTGATAAGAAATTAAATGTTATTCATTATGCTAGTCAAACTCTCGACAGTGCCCAACGCAACTATGCTAGTACTGAAAAGAATTCTTAGTAGTGGTGTTTGCTTGCGATAAATTTAGATCTTACATTGTTGATTCTAAAGTTACTGTTCACACCGATCATGCTGCTATAAAATATCTTATGGAAAAGAAAGATGCTAAACCTAGACTCATTAGGTGGGTTCTCTTGCTACAAGAATTTGATTTACGTATCACTGATAGAAAAGGAGCTGAGAACCCCATGGCTGATAACTTGTCTAGGCTAGAAAACATTCTTGATGACCCACAACTTATTAATGATAGTTTCCCCGATGAATAAATAGCTACAATAATTGTTTCTCATAACACTCCTTGGTATGCTGACTATGCTATTATATTGTTGCTAAATATATACCACCTAGCTTCACATACCAACAAAAGAAAAAAATTCTTCTATGATTTAAGACATTACTTTTGGATGATCCACATCTTTATAAAGAAGGAGTAGATGGTATTATTAGACGTTGTGTACCTGAGCATGAACAGGGACAAATCCTACGGAAACGTCACTCCAATGCCTGCAAGTGGGAGAATATGTTCTTTTATACAACTCTCGTTTCAAATCCTTTGCAGGCAAACTTCTCTCCAAATGGGAAGGATTGTATGTTATCGAGGAGGTTTATCGATCTGGAGCCATCAAAATAAATAATGCTGAAGGTACTAACCCGAAGGTTGTCTACAGGAAAAGAATAAAATAGTATATCTCAGGTACGCCCATTAATGTTGAAAGTAATATTATCCAAACTATGACACCGGAAGAACACATAAAGGAAACCTTCCAGAATACCCCAGAATCATGAAAAAAGAGGAGCTACATGATACGGTAAGTAAACAGACTCCAAGAAATCCACAAAAATATTATATGTCAGTTTTGGAATATACTAAAAATTGGAAAATAAGAACAGCCAGTAAGGTAACCCTGGAGGGCACAAGGCGCGCCCAGGTGGGTTGTGCCCGTCGGTGTCAAAACCGGCAGATCTCGGGTAGGGGGTCCAGAACTGTGCGTCTAAGGATCGAAGGTAACAGGAGGCAGGGGACACGATGTTTACCCAGGTTCGGGCCCTCTTAATGGAAGTAATACCCTACTTCCTGCTTGATTGACTTTGATGAGTATAGGGGTTACAAGAGTTGATCTACCTCGAGATCGTAATGGCTAAACCCTAGATGTCTAGCTTGTATGATTGTCCTTGTCTCTACGGACTACACCCTCCGGTTTATATAGGCACCGAAGGGGATTAGGGTTGTATAAAGTCGGTTTACAGAGGAAGGAAGCTATACATCTGGATGCCAAGCTTGCCATCCACACAAAGGAGACTCCCATCCGGACACGGGAGAAGGCCTTCTATAGCGTATCTTCACGGCCCATCAGTCCGGCCCATGTCACATAGGCCGACTCCCCGAGGACCCCACAGTCCAGGACTCCCTCAGTAGCCCCTGAACCGGGCTTCAATGACGATGTATCCGGCATGCAGATTGTCTTCGGCATTGCAAGGCGGGTTCCTTCTTCGAATACTCCAAAGCAGTCCTCTGCACATAATAGCTGTATCTGGCTCTGTTTAATTACAACCTTAAGATGTAAGGGCAAAAATACTCAAAACAAAGTAAGTCACATCCATAGGCGATTTTTCCGGCGAGGTGTTATGTCCTGGCCTTGTTAGTATTCTGAACCATTTTACAGCCCCCGCTTCATGTTTCGAGGCACGGTCATAGGCACGTCTTATCAAAGCAGGGATCGTGTCCCCTTATCACGGGATTCTCATCAATAGGGGTTTGGGTAATCCAAGCGTGACATTCACATGACCCCTTGGGAATAGGCGAGATTTAAGGCTTATGAGGGGATGCTTGATATTCACTGCCTTTATAAGAATATAAGGATCCGTATTTTTACCCCACGCCTTCTTCCTCCTTAGCCCATATGCCATTCGAGCTCCAATGCCCAAGTTCCAATCTTTTCCATTGCCACCAAACACTCTAGCCATGTCCGGATCTGGAGCGCAGGGCAAGTGGATGGCTTCCTCTGTTATAGAGGATAACATCAAGGAGCTCTGGGAAGCTTGGTACTTGGTCGCGGACATAGTCCACCGGCTCCCTGCTGAAAAGCAGATCATTCCCACCCCAGAGCCTAATGAGAGGGTAGTGTTCATCCCCCATTTCCTTCGCGGACTAGGGTTTCCCCTTCATCCTTTCGTCCATGATCTCATGTTTTACTATGGGTTAGATTTTCATGATCTAGCCCGAAATTCCTTCCTCAATATTTCGGTGTTTATCATTGTGTGCGAGGCATTCCTCCGCACCCCCCCCACTTTGGCCTGTGTCTCAAGGTCTTCAATGTGAAGTCGAAGGTGGTTGACGATCACCACACGGAGTGCAGCGGTGCCATGGTGAGCAAGCTTCCCAACGTCACTTGGCCCAAGGGGACCTTCGTGGAGACCGTTAAAGGGTGGCAGCGGTGGTTCTACGTCACGGAACCCTGTGACGCCACATGGGCTGCCGCTCCCGAGTTCAAGTCTAGGACCCAGATGCAGCTTACATCCTGGCACAATAAGATCATAGATTGGGAGACGTCCGACGAGGTGACAACGCTGCAGAGTCGTGTCAAGGGTATGATAAACAAGAACAGCGTCTCGCCAGTGTGATTCAGGTGATGCTTTTTTGCCGGATTCTCCCTTGCCAACGCCGGATTCTGTATATGTGGGAGTCGACCCGGCCAGTCCTTGGACCCTGCAGCGGTTCTTCGGCATGACGCACGAAGACATATGGAAGCTGCTTCTCAAGGCTCAGAAGTCGTGGCCGGAGACGACCGAAGACCTTGGCCTCGACTGCACTCTTCCGGCCACTCCCGTAAGTTTTCTAATGACCTCAATTTGTAAATCCAAGGAATATACTGAGCTTTCCATCCTTCCCATAGGGTTGGACAAAGAAGGCGGAGTGGATCCAATGTCCTGCTCCACTACCCAAAGACTCAGCCACTCCTCTATTGACGAGGATGCTGGTGCTGGCGCCGTATCAGGTGCCAGAAAAGAAGGTTAAGAAGAAGAGCAAGGAGACCAGAGGTGGCCTCTGCAGTAAGGGCGCTTCAGACGTCGTGTCCGAAGACATCGAGACTCTCTCCTCTCATGATGAAGATGTAGAGGAGGAAGAGAGCAACTCTCCCCTTAAGGGGGGGAAAGAAGAAAAGGGCGGCTTCTGCGGATCTAGAGGCGAAGGCGTCCAAGAAGGGGAAACTCTCCCTTTCGGATGATTCCGAAACGGATGCCGATGCCATCCCCGAGTGGTACCCCAGGACGAAACCCCTGACCAAATCGTAAGTATCCAAAGACACCATTCATATATCCGGTTTCATGCCTTGTGGTTCTAACATATTGAATTGCGCATTGCAGCCCAGCTCGTGATCTCCCCAACAATCATCGTCATCTGGGAACTCGCTAGAGCCGAACGTGATGGAGAGCGAGTCGCCTCTGCAGGTCTCTCCACCCACCGCTATGGACAACACCGAAGTGTTGTCCCGAAGAACCTCTCCAGGTCATGGGGAGGTGCAGGAGGTCGTGAAGGTGGCGACGAAGGGTAATACCTCTGTTGCCGAAAAGAGGGGGAAATCGACCCCCATGGAGACCGACGACGGGGGCCATGCTCAATTCGGCCCCCAACAGAATATTATTCCAGAGATCCATACGGCTCCGGAATCGGGCGAGCTACCTCCTTCGAGAGAAGGGGCGCGACATCTCCACCGGCGTCCTCTATCCATCCGGAGGCGCCGGACACTTTGGTGGAAGCACTTCAGAGTGCTTCCATTATGGAGGAACACCGTACCCTTATTGGTACGGTGGTTGAAAGGTTTGATCCGCTAAAAATGGATTGAACGAAGCCTATACCAGCCTTTTAACAGACTTTGAGGTATGTGTCATAATATATTTTTGGCTGTTTGCAAAAGGAATGCCTGTGTACAGATAGTAGCCCATTAGACTTTGTTCGGCGTTCGCGAAGAAAGGCCGAACAAAGGATTGAATAATGCTTCGCAGGAGCTAACATATATGTCTGTTTTGATGAACATGCTTCGATGGTAGCGGCAACCTCAGATGCCGCCGAAGTGTCTGAACAAAAGCGGAAGTTGGAGGAAAAGCAAGGTATGCGATACCAAAGCATATCTGAAATGATATGAGTTTCGATTTGTTATCTAAATGAGCTTTATGATTATGCTAATAGTTGACGCGTCTGAGGGTGAGGCCCTCAAGAGCGCGCTGGCGAGGCCAAGAAGGAGGCGGACGAGGAGCGAGCTGCCCACCAAAAACATGAAGTGAGGTTGGATGAAGTCCTACAAGAGCTCACGGATGCTATAAGCAAATGTGAGTCCTTGGAGCGCAAGGTGTCGGATCGAGACTCCGAACTTGCTACAGCGCTCCAAAGTGCGAAGGAGGCCCGGGTTGAAGCCCAAGGCGCCTGCCGGGAGATCCGAGAGGCCAAGAAGATCACGGGGGTTAAGGCCTTTAATATGTAGAGCAAATTTGTAAGGAGAAAGTACACCTTACTGACACGCATTTGGAGTTCTCCAGGAGCATTTGCGGATCGACCCCAAAGTATAGCTGATGTTGCAGCTTTCTTCTGAGCCGAAGAGGGGAGCTCAACAGAGAAGCTGTTCTAGTCGCAGTACCTTGCGCCAAAGCATCCTGTGCCCCTCAGTGATCAGCTGAAACAGCTGACCGAGTTGCATAGGGTGGCCGAACTGGACGAGAAGGATGTTTTAGTCCGTCTTTGGCTAGCCGAACCCATACCCAGTAGCTACTTTGGGCATGTGAAGTGGCTAGTCGATGCCTGCCCACGGCTTGACGCTATAAAGTGGTCAGTCTGTATCGAAGGTGCCCGGATGGCCTTCGCCCGTGTCAAGGTGCAGTGGGTAAACATGAATGCCACCAATCGTGCAATCGAGGGACCTCCCTCAGGCAAGGAGGATCGTACGCCGGAGCGGTATTTCAACGACGTCCTTGAAGGATCCCACATTGTAGAGGGCCAGTGTCTGAAGGACATCATTTTTGAATGAATGTATCTGTGCTGCCCAAACTTTGTATTATGAAAACAAGGCTTTTGTATAGTATTTTTCTTGTTTCATCTGAAATTATTTTCCCTCTGTTGCGGCCATTTATTTAATATGAGAGTTGGCCAATCATCGCTTCAGCCCCTCACATAGATAGTACGGGGGTGTTCGGAACAACATAAAAACACACTTAACCCAACGACCTGGTCCTTGAAGGAGGTGATAGTGCGGCAAACCAGGCAATCAGACTATGCGGCTTTATTACTCTCACTTAGCCATAGGAGTTTGACAATAAGATTGTAGGCGCATCCCTTGGTATTGTTCAATGGTCCGAACATGGGTGCTGTAGATGCCCGTCACGGTGAAGTCCGGTCTGTCGCATAACGCGGAAAAAGTTGCAAGAGATTTTTAATTAGTCGTCGAATAGCTGACCAGCTCTCCTCGCATCATGACAGTCAGTTTTTGGCTTTCTCTACTGAGGTGTTTGTCCGGATGATCCAGAAACACAATCGCAGTAGTTCTCCCTTTACTACCTTAGCCGAATAAGGGGAACGTAAGGTAGTAACCACAGGAGCCGGGCAACCCAACTATTGACCAAAGACATGATTCAGAGCCGATGCATATAATGCTATATTCGGGACGCCGAATTGTACTACAAAAGTGTTCGGACTTATTGTATTTTTAAGAAGTGTACGCGACTGAATGGAGCCCTTGGTGATTTAAGTTGTGCCGAGGTGTACATGACAATCGGACTAAAGAAAAAGAGGGAATACAGATTAAGAAATAAGTCAGTACCAAATAGGTTGGGTGAAAAATTGTTTCCAGTATAGTCTGATTGGTACGAAAAAATGTATTTGTACAGATAATGCTATAAGCATCGAGGCTATTTTACATGCCGAGCACAAGGGAAAGTTGTGTACAGGTACTAAAAAGGGGAAGAGGTGATCTTTGAAGATCCTTTAGATACTCTGCCATGCATCTGCGCTGCTTTTCGCCTTGGTGTGTGATCCTTTGAGAGGATCACTTAGAAGGTTTTCATAAGGGGTCGGGAAAAGGGCCCTTGGCACAATAAAAAGGTGATGTGGGTTGTAGGGAACCAGAAGAAACAAAGATAAGAAAAAAGTAGATATGAGGGTCCAGGTACGGTCGAGCCGTATTATGGATTTTATCCTTGATATGCCTCCATCGTCGCCCATGGTACCTTTAGTGCGTAGTTATGTGCACGCGGTACATACGCCGTAGTTCGGTTGGGGCTAAGACAGAGGTCGAATTGCTAATCAAGCTCCTGACGAGCTGGAATGTCATTCTGCAGGGTAGTCCGGACTCATTTGACAGGGTCCGGGGGCTTGACTGCCGATGTAGAGTTTGGCTTGATAAGTCTGACATGTACTTCTGCTATGAGGGTCGCGGTGTGTTCCTCAGTACGGAGGGAGCGATCCATGTTTCCATGGACTATTATAACACCGCGTGGTCTTGGCATCTTGAGTTTTAGATAGGCATAGTGCGGGACCGCATTGAAGTGGGCAAACACAGTTCGTCCGAATAGTGCGTGATAGCCACTGCGGAAAGGGACGATGTCGAAGATCAAGTCTTCGCTTTGGAAGTTGTCCGGCGAACAGAAGACGACCTCCAATGTGATTGAGCCCGTGTAGTGGGCCTCTACACCAAGTATTACTCCTTTGAAGGTAGTTTTGTGGGCTTGATTCTTGACGAGTCAATACCCATTTTGCGGACTGTGTCCTGATAGAGCAGGTTAAGACTGCTGCCGCCGTCCATGAGGACTCTTTGAGGTGGAATCCATCGATAATTGGGTCGAGGACCAATGCGGCTGAACCTCCATGGCGGATATTGGTCGGATGGTCTCTGCGATCGAAAGTGATCGGGCATGCTGACCATGGGTTGAATTTTGGGGCGACTGGCTCTATCACATAGACGTCCCTTAACGCACGCTTGCGCTTCCTCTTGGGGATGTGAGTAACTTATATCGTGTTCACCGTTTTGACATCGGGGGGGGGGAGGATTTCTTCTGTCCCCCTGTGTTTGGTGGGCGAGGCTGCTCGTCGTCCTCCTTGTTGGGGGACCCTTTCCCCGTGCTCAGTGTTTAACTTACCGGCCTGTTTAAAGACCCAACAACTTCTATTGGTATGGTTGGCAAGCTTGTCAGGGGTGCCGTGGATCTAGCAAGGTCGATTGAGTATTCGGTCCAGGCTAGATGAACCGTCTTTGTTTCTTTTGAATGGCTTCTTCCGCTGACCGGGTTTGGAGCCACTGAATCCAGCGTTGACTGCCGTGTCTTCGGCATTGTCAGTGTTGCTCGACGCTTGTTTTGTTGTGTAGGGGCCTGCCTTTGTTGTTTCTGGCTTCAGAAGTGCCAGGGTTGCTGGTACTGTTGCTGCTACGGGCTAGCCAGCTATCTTCACATGCGCAAAAGCGGGTCATGAGTGATGTGAGGGCTGCCATGGACTTCGGCTTTTCTTGGCTGAGGTGTCGGGTGAGCCATTCGTCGTGAATGCTGTGTTTAAAGGCTGCTAGAGCCTCGGTGTCCGGTCAATAAAAAATTTGGTTTTTTAAATTAGGAACTGGGTCCAGAATTTTCTGGCTGACTCTCCAGGCTGCTGGACTATGTGACTGAGGTCATCGGCGTCCGGAGGCTGGATATAAGTGCCTTGGAAGTTGTCTCTAAAGGCATCCTCCAGGTCTTCCCAGCTTTCAATAGAGTTTTCTGGGAGGCTGTTTAACCAGTGCCGAGCTGGTCCCTTAAGTTTTAGGGGGAGGTATTTGATGGCGTGTAAATTGTCACTGCGAGCCATGTGAATGTGGAGAAGAAAGTCTTCAATCCATACTGCGGGATCCGTTGTGCCATCGTATGATTCAATGTTCACGGGTTTAAACCCTTCTGGGAACTGGTGCTCCATTACCTCATTGGTGAAGCATAGGGGGTGTGTGGCACCTCTGTATTGGGCAACGTCACGATGCAGTGCGGATTGAGTCCGTATGCGATTTTCGGCCTGGGTGAAGGTGTACTTGTCGCACCAGGCCTGATGTCCGTCTCCTTGCACTGGGGCACGCCCCCTTGATCCATAGATTGATCTGGTCTGACCGGCTCTATTATCCTGGTCCTGTCATAGGTCATAAGTGTATCCTGCAGCCGCTGTCTCTCTACCTTTATGGCGGGGTGGTGCAGGCTGGTGTTCGGCTTGAGTTGCTGCTCTGTCCCGGCCACGTGGTGATCGGTCAGGTCCGTCGGCAGCGTTACGCGTTGGCGGTATAGGCTCTGGGGCCTCATCGTCGAATTGGGGTAGCAGCTTGCGCTTCAGGTAACTCTTAGTTGGGCGTTCGAGGCCGTATTCCTTGGCTAACAGGACATTAGTCCATCTGTCATTGAGCAGATCCTGATCAGCTTGAAGCTGTTGCTGCTCTTTTTCAGGCTTCCTGCAGTGGCTATTAGCCGGCGCTTAAAGCGCTCTTGTTCGAGGGGTTCCACTGGCACGATGAAATCTCCGTCGCCGAGGCTCTCGTCCTCTTCAGAGATTGGTAAGTAGTTACTATCCTCCGAGCCCTTGTTCCCAATAGGATTGTCGGGGTTGACTTGCCCATCCTCCCAATCATCATGCTCGGATGTTAGTTCGATAGGGGCTTCTTGGTCTTCGGCATTATCGGGAGTATTGTTGTCTCCGGTGCTAGTATTGCTGTCTTTTTTGCGACGCGATTTCGAGCGGCGCCGCTGACGTCGATGCTTTGGTGGTGCCACGGGAGGCTTGTCCTCGACTGGATCCTTCCCACCATCGCCATCATCCTCTTTGGGTGTGTCCACCATGTACACGTCATATGTGGAAGTGGTCGTCCAGCGTCCGATAAACGGCGGGTTCTGGCTTTGCTCTTCTCCGGCATCATCGTCCATGACGTCGATGTCTTCAGAAGCATAATCGAGCATGTCGGTTAAGTCCTCGACAGTGGCTATGAAGTGGGTGGTGGGTCAGATGTAAAATTCCCCGCTCTTAGCCCCTAGTGTGGGCTGGGCGTAGTTTGGCAGCGGTTCTTCGGCAATGGCGCACTACAAAAAAAAGACACATCCGTGACATTTTGGGCCGAACGAAATTTTTTTGTCATACATATGACACTTCTATGATGATAATTGTGACGAAACTCAGTATCATCATAGATGTCGTGGGCTCCTACTTCTACGACAAAAAATCATGACAGAAAATGGGCATTTCGTCCTGGGCGGGCGGGAGACGCAGCTGCATGACATTCTTTGGGCCGGCCATGACGGAAAAAACCGTGGTAGAAGCAAGGGGGAGGAAAATTTCGGGGAGTTGCCAGTTACGGTGGGAGGTCGAGGCGGAGCGATGCGCGTTTTCTCGACGCACGTCTGTGGCGTGTGTGCGGCGTTAGCTCTAGCCGAGCGAGGCGTTGGTGTAGGATCGAAAGTATGTCTAGAGGGGGGGTGATTAGACTACTTGACAATATAAAAATTCTGCCTTTTGATAAAGAACAGTTTTTGGCAGATTCACAATTATGATCAAGTCAAGCATCACCCTACACATGCAATTCTAGAGTATAGGCAGCGGAAAGTAAATTGCACATGTAGTAAAGAGAGGTGGAGAAGAGCAAACGCAATTTTGGAGACGCGGTGATTTTTCTCGTGGTTCCGATAGGTGGTGCTATCGCACTTCCACGTTGATGGAGACTTCAACCCACGGAGGGTAACAGCTGCGAGAGTCCACGGAGGCTCCACCCACAAAGGGTCCACGAAGAAGCAACCTTGTCTATTCCATCATGGCTCACGCCCACGGAGGGCTAGCCTTACTCGGGGTAGATCTTCACGAAGTAGGCGATCTCCTTGCCCTTACAAACTTCTTGGTTCAACTCCACATCTCGACGGAGGCTCCCAAGCGACACCTAACCAATCTAGGAGGCACCACCCTCCAAAAGGTAATAGATGGTGTTGATGATGATGAACTCCTTGCTCTTGTGCTTCAAATGATAATCTCCCAACACTCAACTCTCCTCACTGATTTGGCTGTGGTGGAAGAAAGGATTGAGTGGAAAGCAACTTGGGAAGGCTAGAGATCAAGCTTCATATGGTGGGAGTGGGGCAACTTGATCTCAACACAAGGGTAGGTAGTTCTCTTCTCGAAATGTAAGGTAGGAGTGGTAGTTCTTTCGATGGCTCTCTCCACGAATGAAGAGGGGTGGAGGGTATTTATAGCCTCCACACAAAATCCAACCGTTACACACATTTGAGCAATCTCGGTGGGACCGAAGTTGACAACTCGGTGAGACCGAAAGTTCAAATAATGTGAGCGTTGGGATTTTCGTGGGACCGAAAATACAATCTCGGTTAGTCCGATTAGTGCAATGACAAGAGCATGCCAATTTCGGTGGGACCGACTTCATCATCTCGGTGACACCGATTTGATGATGAAGGTTCTGAAGCTTGGCAACTCATTTTCGGTGAGACCGAGTTCGTAATCGGAAAATCCGAGTTTGCTAGGGTTTGGCTTTATGGCTGAGGTGGTTCATCTCGGTGTGGTGAGTTTGGAAAATCGGTGGGACCGAGACTACTTATGAGTGTATATGGCGGTGAAAGTTCTTGATAGTTTAGGAGATGTATCACTAAGCACTTGAGCAACAGATCATCATCATAACCTCATCCTTTTAATAGTATTGGCTTTCCTATGGACTCAATGTGATCTTGGATCACTAAACCAAAATGGAGTCTTGAGCTTTTGCCAATGCTTGCCTTAGCATTTTGAGGGTCCACTTCTTCAGTCCTTGCCATACCCATATCACTAAACTTTCGAAATGATTCTCAAGTAACTATTAGTTCAATGATATATATGTTGTTATTAATTACCAAAACCACCCGGGATTAGTTGCACTTTCGGTTGGGCTCTAATTGAACCCGGCGATTGCCTTTGAAGGCTACGCGTTCTTGAACCCGAGCGATCGATCGATGGTTGTTAATCGAACCCGATGGAGCGATTCGCCGATCTGCTGCTAAGCTGAAGCCGATCGATTGGATGAGCGATGGCGTTGCGAGGGGGTTGGATGAGCGATGGCGATGGCGTTGCCTCTGGATGAACAGGAACCCGTGGTGTGGAGGGCTTGATGAGCGATGAGACGGTGGAGGGTGGCGTTGAGGGTGGTTGAGCAGGACCCGTGGTGTGGATGGCTGGATGAGCAGTGAAGCGGTGGAGGGTGCCCGTGGAGGGTGGTTGAACAGGACCCCGTGGTGTGGAGGGCTGGATGAACAATAGACGGTGGAGGGCTGGATGAACAGTAGACGGTGGAGGGGTGGTTGAACAGTAGCCGGTGGAGTAGCGCGCGGTGGAGGCTGGATGAACAGGAGCCTGCGGAGGCTGGAGGAGGTCAATGGTAGCCCGTGGAGGCTGGAGGAGGTCGACGGTGGAGAGGAACAGTATCCCGTGGAGTCCCGTTTTGCGGTACGCCACCCCCCCGTTTCGACCGTAGCGCTCCAACACAAGTCCGTTTTGTCCGTTTTGCGGTACGCCACACCCCTCCCGATCAACAGGACCCCCATTTCGACCATAGGAGGTCTGTTTCCTCCGTTTTGCGGTACGCCACACCCCTCCCGATCAACAGGACCCCCGTTTCGACCGTAGGAGGTCCGTTTCCTCCGTTCTGCGGTACGCCAGGCCTCGTTTCCATCGCCTGTTCCGTCCAAGCCGGTTGGCTCCCACGCGTTCCGTTGCCTCCCTATGAACACGACGCCTTCCGTTGCATCCCCATGAACACCACGCATTCTGTTGCCTCCTGATGAACACGACGCATTCCGTTGTCTCCCCATGAACACGACGACGACGCTGTTTCTTCGTTCCGACCCAGCCATGTATGTATGCGCGAGTAGGCGTTTGAGACCCTGCCCGTATGTACGTACGTGGCCGTATTTTCTTTCTTGCACCCTCGCTGCTGTACGTACGTGTACATGCTACGTGCACGCCTCTACTACGACACGTGCGCGCCTCTACATCGACCAGTATGTACGTACACGTTCGCGACCAGAATGACAATGGTACGTATGCTTCGACCAGGTGGGTCCTGACTGTCAGGCACTTCCTTGCCTGCGAAGATGTAGCTGGTGGGTCCCAGCAGTCGGGGGGCGAATCGTTTTGGGTTTTTTTTGCCCGGACGCACTTCCTTGCATGCCAAGATGTAGCTGGTGGGTCCCAGCAGTCAGGGGGGCGAATCGTTTTTTTTCGGACGCACTTCCTTGCGTGTGAAGATGTAGCTGGTGGGTCCCAGCAGACAGGGGGAAACGTTTTTTTCACGAAATAGGGTGGCCCGTCCGGTGGGTCCCTGCTGTCAGGTGGAGGAATAATTATTTTGCGTGTAATAAGGAGGCACTTCCTTGCTGCAGCCGTGGACCCAGCTGTCATCCTCTCCACGTACAGTCCATGTCCGATGGAAGCCATTCCTTGACCACGTTGACCACGCCGCGCCAAGAGCACCAGGGCGGTGGACGACGGCGAGGCCTAGGAAGGGGACGACATGGAGCCGGGGAAGACGCGGTAGTGGATGCCCACGTGTAGAGGACTATGAGGGTTAACTCGTTCGGCCGCGGTGTGAGGCTTCCGTCGCCGCAGAATAACAGGGGGGTGTGGGTGCGTAGAGGGATGGCCTGGCAGCGGTGGGAGTAGTAGGGGGCGGTGAGGCCTCCGCGGCATCACAACCGGCCACGGGCGGCAGGAACAGGCGGTACGACCGGTGCTGCTTTGGGTGGCTGGAGCAAGAAGACCAGAGGTTGAAGAAGCACTACAGCCGTTGGATGGACATCGTACGGTCACTAGAGCTAGAATCGTTCATATATTGACTAAAGTTGACAAAGGCCTCCGTCCCAGTCAACTTAGTAGGCCCACAAGTCAGCCTCCCACCAAGGTTGGTCCCAGCTAGCAGGGGTTATTCATTTTTTTGTGCGTAATAAGGAGGCACTTCCGTGGGTCCGAGCCGTGATGGGGGGAACGTTTTTTGCGGAATACGGTGGCCCGACACTGATGGGCCCCAAAGCAATCAAGGGGAAACGTTTTTTCGCGAAATCTGGTGGCCCGTCCGGTGGGTCCCGGATGTCGGTGGAGGAATAATTATTTTCCGCGTAATAAGGAGGCACTTCCTTGCGGCTGCCGTGGACCCGGTGTCGGCCTCTCCACGTCAAGACTCTTCCGATGGAAGTCGGTCGTTGACCACATTGACCACGCCGCGCCGAGAGCACCACGGCGGTGGATGACGGCGAGGCCTAGGAAGGGGACGACGCGGAGCCGGGGAAGACGCGGTAGTGGAAGACCGCGCGGAGAGGAGTACGAGGGTTCACCGGTTCGGCTGCGGTGTGAGGCTGACATCGCCGCAGAATAACAGGGGGTGTGGGTGAGTAGAGGGATGCCCTGGTGGGAGTAGTAGGGGTGCTTTGAGACTGCTGTGTAGCACAGCCGCCACGGAGGTGGGATTAAGCGGTCCCTGCCGGCTGCTTTGGCGGTGGAGCAAGAAGATCGAGATTGAAGAATGACGACGGCCGTTGGATTGACATCCAACGGTTATGTCTACTAGAATCGTTTGTTGACATAGTATATAATAACTAAAAAATCTTGCATCTGCGTCAACTAAACAGCCCACAAGTCAGACCACTCCCTCTTTTTTAATAATTTATATATAGCTCATGGCAACTTCTTATGCAATTTATTGCGATGTTTTTTTGGTTGGCTAGGCCAATTTCGCATATTTCGTGGGTTCCAAACTATTTTAATACCGAAATGTCGAGCCAGATTTAAAGTACTTTGAAGATATATTTGAATTAGGTTAATGCCTAGTGAAATAGGAATCTGAAATGTGAAAAAATCAGAAATTATAAAGTAATTGCCAATTTGTCATCTGTTTTTATATTTACAACCCATTTCATATTACTTTCAAGGCGTAGAAAAATAAGTAGGCTTGGATTGGGTATTCTTCAGAAAAAAATAAACTGGGCTCATTTGCACAAAAAAATAGCTGGGCTGGTCACATGGTGAACATAAAATATAATCCTGGGCTAGACGGGCCACAACCCAGTTCAAACCCTGCTCCGTCTCAACAATACCAAACAAAAAAATACTGCTCGAGTAGCTACGTCCCAGGTGTCAGCCGATCTTGTGTTGTTCTCTTGTCTATTGACTATATATGCTCACAATGTCGTGGGTCCCAGATGTCAGGAAAACACTAGGAGGAAGCATTTTATTTTTCCATACGCTGACGTGGTGGGCCCCTACTGTCATCCTCTCCATGTACTTTTGCCGATTCCTGTTGTTTGTTGACCATGTTGACAACGCGAGAGGGCGGCGCCGCGGCGAGCGCACCAAAGCGCGCGGAGGACGTCGGTGTTAACGATTTAGGAGACGGTAGGGCGGCGATGCGTGCGCTGAGGCGCAGCCACCGTGGAGGCGGAAGAAGCGCCCCCTTGATCTTTGGTTTGGTTTTGGCGGCTAGAGGAAGATAGGACTGAAGAAACACGACAGACTGTAAAAGCAGCAGGAGTACTTAACAACCTTAACTGAAACCACCAGGGGCACTTAACAACCAAAGCTGAAAGCAGTATGATTACTTATATAGGTTCAACCGTACAAAGCACGCCTCGAACAGTGCTACTTTGCCTACAATTAACCAAGGGTGAGGCTGCCAAGCCCCAGGACAAGGCCCAGGCGCCACCACACGCATCCACAACCTTCTGAAAGTGGCTTCATCTTGCAACATGGTCAATAAACAGGATATTCGCTTTAGAGCCATGGAAAAGCATGTACATAATCTTCTGTCCTATTCTCCAAGATGGACGGGCCTTGATTATCTGAGACCACCCACAAATAAGTATCTTTTCGCCTCCAAGGGGAATTGAGTAGGTCGACATAAACATCATGTTGTGACCAAGCGCAAGTCTGACCCGACCATGGTCAGTCATCTGTATAGGAACAATAGAACTCGGCAGTTCCTGTTTCAAGAAGACACAACTGTAAAACTGTGTATAAGCAATAGTTTATGAACAACATATATAACAGAAAACAGCTCGTACCATAAGTTTCTCGACACAGTTGGACCTGTTCAATGAGTGCAGCAGTGGCACACATATCCCACGTGGCCTTCCACCATTGAAACGCCCCACAAGGACCTCAAGACGATCAATAAAGTGTAGGAACATGTGGATGTCGATCCAGCCAACTTCAGTGCCATTAGTAACAGCCGAGTTATTACAGAGTAACAAACGAGCAGACTGCTTAACTCTGAAAAAACCTACACGTGCCACCAATTATAAGACAATATTAGTTAGAAGTAGCATCTTCGTGAGAGATTCGTTGCTACTTCTAAAGTTAAATTGTGATTAGTTAGACAGAATAGGTGGATTAAGAAGTAATCGAGGCAACAAGCAAGAACCAGATACCAAACTAACATGGATGAACAATTGGAACGACGTCGGGGTGGAAGATCGCAGTGAAGATGAGACCAGGTTCTGCCATTTCCATCAACATTCGTGCGCCAGCTTTCAGTCTGTAACACTTGAGAAAGTTTATCCAAGTTCGGCCTAAAAAAGCAGCGATCTTCTTGGTTCATGAACCCAACTCGAAAGCAATATCCATGGATTGTCTTCACTGTGACCATTAAAGTAGTGTATTCAGTTATGGCAAGGCCGAGCATCTTGAGTACATGTGTTCTGGCAGAGCAAATAATACACTGCAGGAAAAATAATATGAGAACACAACATGTTCAAAAAAAACCACCCTCCCGGATAGAGAAGAGGATTCTAGGAACATACTGTGCGCGTTTCAAGATGCTGTGGTAGGATGAGAAGGAAGAAGTGTGGCGTCTCGCCATGGGCGCAGAAATCTATAGGGTACTCGCACTTTGGGCACTGCAACTGAAACACACTAGATTCAGTACAAAGAAAAATGCATCAACGGCGACGGCTGCCATGCTAGGATTACCTGCGACCAAGGGACTTGGATTTATCGGGGATGGATGAAGAATTCGTACCTGGTTCTCCATGAGAAAACCCTATGCAATCGCCGAGTGGAGGTTTTCTCTGAACAAGCAGACGAGGGAGAAGGGGATTCGGGCCTACTGAAATATTGCCGCTTCGTCCGTCCAGCTTAATGCTAAAGCTGGAAAGGGGGGTTGGGATTTGACAGCTCATTGGGCATTACTGCGGCGCTACGACCGGGGTGTGTCTACCGTGAAGTTGTGCACTCTAATTTGTGCATATGGCACGTGGACCCCATTGCCGGTTGCCCCACATATCAGTGAAAGGAGTAACTAGTTACACATAAATATATTTTTTGACAGAGAGATACTCCCTCTGTAAAGAAATATACAAATCTTTTATATCACAGGCTCACCTTGCCAAGAAATATACTCCCTCTGCAACGCACGGGCATTATGGGGGTTCAGCTTTTTTTATGGGGGTTCAGCTGAGAATATAATACTCAGATAGGCTCATGGTTCTGGACTTTGGGCCGCAGGCCGACCCTGCATGTTTGGGGGCCCATGTGTTCTACCTCAGCGCTTTTCATATTGCAAGCGATCGGTACTGCGCTGGTTTTAGATGTTGTCGCCAGGCGAATACACAAAATTGAATAAAGCACGGTAGCTGTTGGAATGAAATCGAACGACAGTTCCTAACCAACAATCAGAGTTGCAATTCTATCAACGATATACCATGTGATAAATAATACTATCGTACTACTTATACATACATGACACTTGTTTCACCATGCCAGATTATTACATCAAAATCTCTCGGAGGATAGATCAGTTCGGCGATTATGTCGTTGCCATCAAGAATTTCAAAGTTGATTTGGACCAGCTCTCCTTGCCGAGAAAGTTCGATTTTGACATCATCCCCTACCGCAAGATATGATTTAGATTTGAACCTTGACCATCCTTTAGCATCAATCATCATGCGACCATCCTTTGTACTTACGGTATATTGAGCAGGTTCATTCACACCAAGGCTGCACATGGTAAGAGAAACTTGGCCGCGGTCGCCTGGATTGTTGAACGACTCCCGCGTTGCTCTAGGAATTCTCTGTTTGAAAACAAGAAGACATACCCAAACAGTTAGATCAACACAGTGAATCATGTGAAACAACATGGAAAGAAAAAAGAACGAAGCACTTGGGCGGCCAATGCTTACCAAGAAGGTGGACATGTTGGTTTTTGTAAGGACTTTGGTATATGAAGTGCGAACTGCTGCCCAGTCTGTTGCCGGTGCAACTGCACGGGCTGGACCAAATGCAAGTGCAAGTGTTGGTGCAGGTGCCAAAGCCGCCGCTGCTACTACCGGAGATGGTGCTCCTTGTAGAGCTGGTGCCGGTGTCGATGCCCGATCCTCCGGTAGACTGATCCGCTGACACGGTCGGTGCCCAATCCTCAGCTGGATCAGACTGAGTTGCTGCCGCTGTCAGTGCTAGAGCAACTGCCGGTGCTCAATCTGTGCGAGACAGTGGCGATCGTGTCTGGTCTGCTATGATCAGCTTTCTAACTTGACTAGGATCCGTGACCGTGATCCAGTTTTTTTCTTAATTTCTTTTAAACGCGAGAAGGACTAATTGTGGCATTTTTGTTAAACCAAACTACAGTTCATCATAGGGATTCAGCTTGTACTCAAACAATGATCGATCCAATTTTTTCCAAGAATATAAGTGATGGGCAATGCCTTCTCAGCATGCATACACGACATAAGAAGTGAAACCTGCAAAAATAGCCATCGTAGAGCAAACCAAACGGTTTATTCTGTGATGAATGTCACATGGCAAAACCTGCATCATAAAATTGCAGGAAAAGAAAGAAAACATGACATTAAATCAATAAGATTTAGACAGTAAATCAATAAGATTTACTTGATGTGACACGAGCGAATCCTTACCAGGAAATTACTATGTTGAAGTACTAAACAGAAGATTGATCGTCCAACTATGTGTGGCATGCAGGGCCCCTGCCTACTCCCACAAGCAGGACAGTCCAAAGGTCGTGACAAATCGTATGGACCGAACATCCATGAGACTGGAAATCCTGGTGGGTGCGATAAACCCTGCAATGCATATAGATATTGGAGTGTAACCATAATTGATAAACCGTCCTCACAAATAATATGATCTGGATACTTCAAAATGTACAGACTGAATTGAGTGGACAGACATTAACATAGACCGTTCTCAGGACTGACCACACACCAAAAGCGGCAATACTAATAAACAATGCAGGGTTCACAAACACAAATCAAGTACTGAACAATAGTGCTTACTACAGACAAGCAAATTTGCACTAACTAAACTCTGCAGACTATTTCTTGCCACCGACCTATGGGATGAACCCCGCATAACTGACTAGGCCATGGACTTCGTGTGAGATGTCTACATGCACCATCACCATCTTGTCAACCTTGGAGAACCTAACAGAGTGGTCTTTCCTCTCATAAAAATGATGATGAAGACAGGCGCATCAGATTTGTTGGGAAGCTTTACAAGAACCACACCCTTCGTAATCGAAGGCACAGCCAGGAAATTGTTGTGGTCAAGTACAGCCTCGAGAACACCCCTGACAACAATGCCACAGGAAAACACTAGTTCAGGACACGTGGCAACAAGGACACATCAGCTGGATAGTTCAGCAGTAGAACTCATCATCAGGTCTTCCAGTTCACACGGCATAACTTTGAGAACTTCATCTCCACCGCGGACCTGGTTCTAATTCAAACAGAAACCATATTTCATTACTACCTCCATTCAGAAATATAAGATGATTTTCGATATTATACTCCATATATGACTACATATACGCACAGAAATGAGTGAACAAAGACACTAGAACATGTCTTCAAAGGCATGAGAGCAGAGGGATTACATGCAATATTGTAGGATCGGAGGTATGTCTAGAGGGGGGGTGATTAGACTACTTGACAACTTAAAAGATTAGCCTTTTGATTAGGACAAGTTTTTAGCAAGTTCACAATGATAACCAAGTCAAGTATCACCCTACACATGCAATTCTAGAGTAATGGCAGCGGAAAGTAAATTGCACATGTAGTAAATAAGAGGTGGAGAAGAGCAAACGCAATTTGGAGACACGGAGATTTTTCTCGTGGTTCCGATAGGTGGTGCTATCGTCAATCCACGCTGATGGAGACTTCAACCCACGGAGGGTAACGGCTGCGAGAGTCCACGGAGGGCTCCACCCACGAAGGGTCCACGAAGAAGCAACCTTGTCTATGCCATCATGGCCTCACGCCCACGGAGGACTAGCCTTACTCGGGTAGATCTTCACGAAGTAGGCGATCTCCTTGCCCTTACAAACTTCTTGGTTCAACTCCACATCTTGACGGAGGCTCCCAAGCGACACCTAACCAATCTAGGAGGCACCACCTCCAAAAGGTAATAGATGGTGTTGGTGATGATGAACTCCTTGCTCTTGTGCTTCAAATGATAATCTCCCCAACACTCAACTCTCCTCACCGATTTGGCTGTGGTGGAAGAAAGGATTGAGTGGAAAGCAACTTGGGAAGGCTAGAAATCAAGTTTCATATGGTGGGAGTGGAGCAACTTGATCTCAACACAAGGGTAGGTAGTTTTCTTCTCGTAAATGTAAGGTAGGAGTGGTAGTTCTTTCGATGGCTCTCTCCACGAATGAAGAGGAGGTGGAGGGTATTTATAGCCTCCACACAAAATCCAACTGCTACACACATTTGACCCATCTCGGTGGGACCGAAGTCGACAACTCGGTGAGACCGAAAGTTCAAATCTTGTGAACGTTGGGATTTTCGTGGGACCGAAAATACAATCTCGGTTAGTCCGATTCTTCCAAAGTCTAGGGTTTGCCATTCTCGGTGGGACCGACTTTCTCATCTCGGTGACACCGATTTGAGTCTGTATGTTACTGAAGGTTGGCAACACTAGTTTCGTATGACCGAGTTTGGAATCGGAAAATCCGAAATTCTAGGGTTTGGGTATATGGTGAGGTGGTTCATCTCGGTGTGACTGAGTTTATGGAATCGGTGGGACCGAGATTACTTATGAGTTTATGTTGGAATGAAAGATTGTCGATAGTTTGAGAGATAAATCACTAAGCACTTTGAGCAACCAGATCATCATCATAACCTCATCCCCTTTAATAGTATTGGCTTTCCTATGGACTCAATGTGATCTTGGATCACTAAACCAAAAATGGAGTCTTGAGCTTTTGCCAATGTTTTCCTTAGCATTTTGAGGGGTCCACATCATCAGTCATTGCCATACCCATATCACCGAACTTTCTGAAATATTCTCAAGAAATAATTAGTTCAATGATATATATGTTGTTATTAATTACCAAAACCACCCGGGATTAGTTGCACTTTCAATCTCCCCTTTTGGTAATTGATGACAACATATAGATCAAAGCTTCGACAAATGATATAATCAATGAATAACATCGTCGCTTTGAGAAGTATGTGATAAGCAAGAGCTCCCCTAAATTTGTGCATTATTTAAGATTTGCGCTTGAATGCAAATGCACAATCGATTAGGATCATGGGTCACTCTTCCATGTCACATACATCTTGGTGGAGCGCACAAAATGATAAGAATGAATAGCATGCACCCAATCACCAAGACATGAGTAAATGATCATACAAGATATGAATAGAATATGATAAGCATTAAGCACACATTAAGCATAGTATGATCAAGCACTCATCAAGATAGAAGCAAACGTAGTATCAAACACACGAAATGTCTCAAGAACTCAAAAGTATCTCAAGGAAAACCGCAAACGAAAGAGCAAAACGAGCACTCTCTCTCGAAGTCCTATGATCTATACATTTTCCCCTTTGGCAACAAGTTACCAAAAGTTCGAAAGGTATAGAGCTAATCGTCACTAGGGACTCGCTGGCGGCTCTGTCTGCGCCGATGGAGTGGAGATAGCTGCATCTGCAAAAGCTTCGCTGAAGTCTGTGGAGCTGGAGGAGTGGATACTTTGGAGCTGGAACCGACGGAGCTGTAGGAGGTGCTTGATGTTGTAGCCCTGGTGTCTGCCATCGAATAGCAAATGATCTGGGCTTTTGGGCACCGCAGCAGGCTGCTCATAGTCATCTGGACTAGATCATCTTCCATCTCCTTCATGAGCTCGCCTTCTCCTTCTTCGCTTCCTCGATGTCCGCCTCAAGCTTGTTGACGGTGACTGCACTTGATCCACTTGACATCCGAGCATGGAACTTGTCTTCAACTATCCTCTCAAGACTCTCCCGAGATCGCACTATGCTGGCCAGGCGTAGTTCAATCCTCCGAGTGGCTTCAAGAAGTTGTTCTCCAACGCTCTTTGGTTTCTTTGCTCGCCGCTTCCTTCTCACTTTAGCTTGTTTGGCAGCTTCAGACTTAGCTTGTCCTTCACAGATGTGGGATCATCCTCACCATTACAACTTCATTATCTTCATGTTCAGGCTGCAATGGCAAGTGGGGTCTATCCAACAAGTAGGTGCCCGTGCCAAACTTGGCATTGATGAGCATCTGAATGTGCGGGCAAACCCACATGACCTCTTTCTCGTCACTTTGTCCTCTTGATAGTCTCAACTATCGTGTCCATCACCTTAAAAGGTGTCTTCGATCTAGAATGTGCAGCATGTTGATAGAATAGCCTCTTATCATGCGGTGGTCTCGACTTGGGCATCAAAGTATGCCTCGTAATAGTGTTAGTGGTTGGGAGACCTGCCTGAAGATGATATACTGATCCAAGCTTCCATATCTCAACATCTTTGGCTGGTACCTCATTGTACATGTTCCTCATAGACTCGTGATTCTTCTTGGGTATTCCATAAACATCAACATCATCATCTCTTGATCTTTGGAGCATTGAAGTGCTGCCCACTCTTCAACTGTTGAAGAGAATCTCTCGCCTTCACCATCCATACAATTCGCCATCCGGATAGAAGTGTGCGGTGGCATAGAACCGCATGATCATTTCATCATTCCAAGCAAGTCAACCGACCAACGAACTCTGCAACTCCACATGCGGTGAAGCTCTCATGCACATGTGGGAAGTAGTCTTTGTGCTCTTCATTGTCGATGTAATCCCAATCAACATATCTCCGTGTCAAGAATAATTGGCTTCTTGTCCATGAGCACTGCCTCATAGAAATCTTGTTGCTCTCTAGTGTGGAACCTTGAGTCAACAATGTCCTTCTCCGGTGGCATATGGATCAACTTGCCTCCATAGCCTCGAGACCTTTGTCCTTCCTTTCCTTCATATTTTCTCGCCGAGGATGAGCATCATTATGGAGTGGCGTTTTCATCTAAGTTTCAAAGAACACATGTGCCTCTTCATCGATTCAGTGGTGGCACATTGTCCTTCTTCTTCTCTGAAGCAGGAATATTTCTCACTGTTTTCTTAGGCTTGGCAGCAGGTTTGGCTTGGGCTGCCTTTGCTGGAGCTGATGGCTTAGATTTAGTGGGTGCTCCTGCCCTGATGGCATCTCCCATCAACTTTTGCTTCTGAGGAGGCTGGGGTGCTTCCTCATCAGAGTCATCATCAGCTTCATCATGAACTAGCCTCTTCCTCTTGGAAGTTTTCTTTATCTTGCTGGAGGTTTCTTCTTCCATGCTCAGTTTCTTAGCAACTGTGGACTTCTTCTCTTTGCTGGTGCCTTTCTTTGTATGTTGCCCTTGATAGCCTTTGGCAACCACTTTCCTTTTAGGCTTGGATGTAATCTCCTCATCAGCAACAAAGTCAGAGTCCTCCTCATCAGAATTCCTCTTCTTCCTGGCCCTGGTGGCAGCAGGAGGCAAACCACTTGGAGTGCTCCTCTCTCCATCATCTGAAAAACTGCTTGCTTCAGGACTTGTAATCGCCTCGAATCTCAATGGGTGATTCGACTGTTCGCTGTCACTTGCATCCGATATGACCGACAACCTGTGAATAGAATAGGTATAGGCAGAATAGAAGAGTTATCACAAACTGCAGAGGATTTTGCAAAAAGAATGAGTTCAAACTTCAGTTTTAGGTTTTCACAGAATGCATTTCGGTCTGGCCGAGTCTAAGATTCGGTGAATCCGAAGTGTCTAAACCTAACCATTCACACCACTTTCGGTTGGACCGAAATTGGTTTCGGTCTAGCCGAGAACACTAGGGTTTCACTAAATCCTCATTTCGGTCTTACCGATTTGCACAACTCGGTTGGACCGAAAAGTGCAGTGCAATGGCCAGAGGCCAAATCGGTCAGTCCGAGAATGTAGAATCGGTCACACCGAGATGTGTTCGGCGGAAACCTAACCCTAAAATTTTCACTCGAATTTTGTTCTAAGAACTAATCTGCTGGATAGGAAGATTTCAAACTTGGCAAGAAGCTAGGCAAAATCTATCGTGCATTGAATCAGAGGTTGAAGCACGAAAGAAAACGAAACTCACCCAACTAGGTGGAGTTTCACTACGGCGGCAACGGCGCGATGAGATAGACCATTGACGGCGATGGAGACCCGCGGCGAGGGCGCACAGGCGACGGCGGAGACGATCCGTAGACCACGGCGACGGCAGTTGAGGGTTTGAGGGCGAGACGTTTTGAAGGAATAATCAACGCGTGCTGCCCTCGGTATATATACCCTTCGGCTGTCGGTGGGACCGAGTTGGAAAACTCGGTGGGACCGAGATGGTTAACTGCAAGCAGTTACTCACATCGGTCACGCCGAAATCTGCAACTCGGTTTCACCGAGGTGAAAACCTAGATCAATCCAAGTGATTTCGGTCTGTCCGATTTGAGTATATTGGTTTGACCGAAAATACTTAGAAGGTTTTGGAATTTAAGCTTTTGACGGATCGGTGGCTCGAAAGTGCTCCTCACTCGGTCTCGTCCAAAAAGTCTTGTTCAAAGTTTGTGATATAAGCATGAATAGAGTTTGAGACAAGAAAGCATAGATAGCTAGGGGAGGAACTTAGGCATTCTTGTCCATCCATTTGGTCAAAAAGAAAAATCCAAAAGACCAAAGCAACAAATGGATGTCCTCGAATGGATAAAATCATGCATCCAACATGCTCACACAATAAGATAGCAAATAAAACATGTGTCAAACATGCACAAACAAAACACTAGCAACTAGCACACAATTTGGCGATGACTAGGTCATCTATATATGAGTATATTGACTTAGGAGTCAAATGAGAACATTTGATCATAGGTCATACTCATCGCTTAAGCACAAGTGGGGTTACCACTTTTACATAAAGCATTAATGTGTTCACATCATTTGAAGATGCTTTAGCTCATTTTTAAGAGCAAAGCTCCCCTTGATGTGAGAACCCTTTTAAAGGGTCAAACTAACCTTGGGTTGTCGTTGAAGACTTCATGTAGATGTTGAAGATGTGGATGCTCAATGTTGATGAAGATCATCAAGAGTTGGGAGCAATCCTTTGGATTCGGCACTTTCAATACCTACATGGGTTAGTCCCACAAGGAACAAACAAGGATATCCATGGACATAGATTGAAGTACACAATAGATGATGTCCATGAAAGCAATGATTACCTTGTCCCTTGACTTACCAACATGAGGGTTTGTGACTCCATGAACTAGTGCAAGATGTGGAAGTTGATTGCACAAGTTCTTGCCAAAATGAATGTGAGTGAAGTATATTATGAGTCACCTCAAGAACTCTCTAGTTCTTCTTCTTGGGATCCACATCATCTTGATGGGAATCCTTGGGGTAGTAGTTGAGCTTGTCAAGTAGAACTTGAAGTTGCCTTGGGAACCCACTTGACCATGGCCTTGGGTGCTTCAATGAATGCATCAATCTCCTCTTGAAGCTTGTCCTTGCCTTTTAGCTTGTGGTCTTGTGGTGGAAGGTCATCTTGAGCTTGTTCCACATTGGAAGAAGTAGGATCATACTTCTCCTTTTGAGAAACAAACTTTGGAGTGGGATATTGACCTTCTTCCCATTCAACACCTTCGGCGTTGAACCTTCGCTCAAAACCAATTCCTTGATTCTTCGGTGTCTTCCTTGCTTGTAACAATTTCTCAAAGTTCTTGCTTCCGCAAGGCTCTTGTAGACACCTTTCTATAATCCCTTTCAATAGACTATTTTCTTGCTCAAGTGAAACTTGGCTTGAAACATTGTTAGTGGAATCAAGAGAACTACTAGAAGCAACAACATTGGATTTAGCATGAATATTGTTACTACTAGATGAAGAATTTTTCTTGTGCTTGTCATGCTTAGTTTTAATAGGTGGCAAGAAATTAGACAAGAGAAGTCGTTTGGCAAGATATGAAGAACTCTTCTTTTCGAAGATCGTCATTGATAGCTTTTAGAAACTCATGTTCTTGCTCTAGATTGAGCTTCTCGAAGCGTAGCTTCTCATGAGATCTTAGAAGCTCTCTATGATCTTCTTGAGTTGTTTCATGAGCTAACTTAAGAGTGTTTAGTTCTTTAGTTAGACGCTCAATCTCCTTCATAGCATTGTCATTCGACTCTTCTCGACTATAAAGACTACTAGCATGTTCATCATTACTAAGCTCACTAGATTTGTCATGTAAAAGCTCATCTTCACCAAGCAAGTCATCTTCATCACTATCAAAGTCAATAAACTCAGGTGTGATACCTTGGGGCCTTTTGCCATGAAGCATCTTCCAATTCCCTCATTTGGTGAATCAAACAAGTCATAGGAGTTGGAGTTGGAGGATACGAGAGCAAGACCGCAACACCTTCATCTTGATCAGTAGTCGGAGTTGGAGTGATAGCTTCTTTCGAGTGATTGTCTGAGTCGGAGCCGAGACCCATTCACCAACATGAGCTTGATGTTTTCTTCTTGTGTAGCTCCTTGATGACTTGTCTTTCCTTTCCGAATCCTTGCTTCTCCGAGAGGATCTTCGTTCATAACGATCATCTCTACTCCTTCTCTTTCCGAGGTGACTCTTCTCTTGAGCTTCTTCTTCTTGGAGATTCTTCTCTTCTCTTGTGGGGAGTCGAACACTCATTTGAGTAGTGTCCGGGTCTTCCACAATTGTAGTAGTTTCGATCACGACTAGAAGATCTCTTTTCATCATATGATCTAGACTTTGAGCTTCTTTCCTTGCTTCTACTCTTGTAGAATTTGTTGAAGTTCTTCACCATGAGACTTATCTCTTCATTGGAAACCAGCTTGTCACTTGAGGTTGTGGGAGCTTCAACTGTAGCTTTGTAAGCACCACTTGACTTGTTGTGAAGCTCTTCCTTATCTTTAAGTGTCATCTCATGAGCAACAATTCTTCCAATGACTTCGGTAGGCTTGAGATTCTTGTAGTTTGGCATCATTTGGATCAAAGTGCACACGGTGTCATACTTTCCATCCAAAGCTCTGAGAATCTTCTTGATGATGAATCGGTTGGTCATTTCTTCACTTCCTAAGCCAGCAATCTCATTGGTGATGAGAGCAAGCCTAGAGTACATTTCAGCGACTCCTTCACCTTCCTTCATCTTGAACTTGTCAAGTTGACCTTGAAGAACATCTAGCTTTGATTCCATCACGGACTCGGTACCTTCGTGCATTTCGACCAAAGTATCCCAAATCTCTTTTGCATTCTCAAGACGGCTGATCTTGTTGAACTCCTCGGGACACAAAGTATTGAAGAGAATGTCACAAGCTTGAGCATTGTTCAGAACATCCGCAACTCATCCGCAGTAGCTTCGCGATCCGAACTTTTCCTTCCTCAAGAACTCACCTTGCAAGCCAACACAAATAATGCCCCATGCGGCGGGGTTATGTCCAAGAATATGCATTTTCATTTTATGCTTCCAACTAGCAAAATTTGAACCATCAAAGTAAGGACCTCACGGAAATTACCTCACTAGACGCCATACTCTCCTAGGTTGTGAAACCAAGCTTATGGAGTCCAATGCAATGGAAACCAATCCAATGGAGACCAAAGCTCCGATACCACTTGTAGGATCGGAAGTATGTCTAGAGGGGGGGTGATTAGACTACTTGACAACTTAAAAGATTAGCCTTTTGATTAGGACAAGTTTTTAGCAAGTTCACAATGATAACCAAGTCAAGTATCACCCTACACATGCAATTCTAGAGTAATGGCAGCGGAAAGTAAATTGCACATGTAGTAAATAAGAGGTGGAGAAGAGCAAACGCAATTTGGAGACACGGAGATTTTTCTCGTGGTTCCGATAGGTGGTGCTATCGTCAATCCACGTTGATGGAGACTTCAACCCACGGAGGGTAACGGCTGCGAGAGTCCACGGAGGGCTCCACCCACGAAGGGTCCACGAAGAAGCAACCTTGTCTATGCCATCATGGCTCACGCCCACGGAGGACTAGCCTTACTCGGGTAGATCTTCACGAAGTAGGCGATCTCCTTGCCCTTACAAACTTCTTGGTTCAACTCCACATCTTGACGGAGGCTCCCAAGCGACACCTAACCAATCTAGGAGGCACCACCTCCAAAAGGTAATAGATGGTGTTGGTGATGATGAACTCCTTGCTCTTGTGCTTCAAATGATAATCTCCCCAACACTCAACTCTCCTCACCGATTTGGCTGTGGTGGAAGAAAGGATTGAGTGGAAAGCAACTTGGGAAGGCTAGAAATCAAGTTTCATATGGTGGGAGTGGAGCAACTTGATCTCAACACAAGGGTAGGTAGTTTTCTTCTCGTAAATGTAAGGTAGGAGTGGTAGTTCTTTTCGATGGCTCTCTCCACGAATGAAGAGGAGGTGGAGGGGTATTTATAGCCTCCACACAAAATCCAACCGTTACACACATTTGACCCATCTCGGTCAGACCGAAGTCGACAACTCGGTGAGACCGAAAGTTCAAATCTTGTGAACGTTGGGATTTTCGGTGGGACCGAAAATACAATCTCGGTTAGTCCGATTCTTCCAAAGTCTAGGGTTTGCCATTCTCGGTGGGACCGACTTTCTCATCTCGGTGACACCGATTTGAGTCTGTATGTTCTGAAGGTTGGCAACACTAGTTTCGGTATGACCGAGTTTGGAATCGGAAAATCCGAAATTCTAGGGTTTGGGTATATGGCTGAGGTGGTTCATCTCGGTGTGACTGAGTTTATGGAATCGGTGGGACCGAGATTACTTATGAGTTTATGTTGGAATGAAAGATTGCCGATAGTTTGAGAGATAAATCACTAAGCACTTTGAGCAACCAGATCATCATCATAACCTCATCCCCTTTAATAGTATTGGCTTTCCTATGGACTCAATGTGATCTTGGATCACTAAACCAAAAATGGAGTCTTGAGCTTTTGCCAATGTTTTCCTTAGCATTTTGAGGGGTCCACATCATCGGTCATTGCCATACCCATATCACTGAACTTTCTGAAATATTCTCAAGAAATAATTAGTTCAATGATATATATGTTGTTATTAATTACCAAAACCACCCGGGGATTAGTTGCACTTTCAAATATCCATAACACAAGTTACTGAGGCAAATATACCCTCTTAAAAGGTAGCATTGATGTTCATAAAGTACTGCCTCCATCCCAAAATTCTTGTCTTAGATTTGTCTAGATACGGATGTATCAAGTCACATTTTAGTATTAGATACATCCGTATCTAGACAAATCTAAGACAAGAAATTTGGGACAAAGGGAGTATTTGAAAGTAATCTATAAGAAATCAGTGTTAACCTCTCGCATGTTTTGGTCAAAAGAGGAATTTAGAACCGTCATTTGGCACACCAAAATCACATGCAAGATCACCCAGAAAGTTGTACTACCAGTACTAGTACTGCGTGTTAGATGAAAAAACACGATTAAGATCGAGAAAAAGATCGTCAACAAGAGACATTACCTGGACTTGCTTAATGAGGGATCCCGGAGAGGGGGGTTTGGACATGGCGATGGCTTTGAGCTTGTCTGCGGTAGTCTCGGCGGGGTGCTTGCGCTTCTTCGTACCATGAGCCTCGACGGTTTTGGCCAGAGCCATAGACATCACGTCGGCCGGTGCTCCGGCGTCCATCCAAGAGAGGAAGCTGAGAGAGAAGAGTGAAAGGAGGAACGAGATGAGGGAGAAGTGAAGCGAGTGGGGGTTTTCTTCAAGAGAGGAAGCTGAGAGAGAAGAGTGAAATGATGGTTGCTTCGTCCGTCCAACTTACTGCTGGAAAGGAGGGGGCTTTATGATTTGACAGCTCATTGGGCATTACTACGGCGGTTCGATTGGGGTAGTCTACCGTCACTCTAGTACGGAGTAATTTAGTGCATGGCTGGTGGACCCAGGTGCTGGCTGTCCCACACGTCGGCGAAAGTGAGTAATTTAGTGCATGGCTGGAGGAGGATCCGCACGGTAGAGCGTGTCCACTGTTTTTCATTCTGAAGAAAAAATGATTACAACAAGCATTTCCACTCTTACGACGGAGGAGTGCGAAACACGGCAGCCACTTGAACATACACAGTGCTCCTACTACTAGGCATGTGCAGTGGTTCATACGTCAGTACTACACAATCTTGTTGCTATGTTGTGCGCATGTCAACTACTCCTATATGTAACATAGTACCGCTTTTTCGACTGTCCGGTCGAGAATGAACGGTGAGATCGATGTTAACAGAACTAGGTCCACAGCGCACAGAGAGTACGGTGCTACAGTACTCCACGAAACATGAACCATATGAAGCACATCCTATAGTGTTAGACAGAGTGTATGAAGGGTGCACGGGATGGGAGCAAAAGTTCCCTTCTCGACCCACTTTTGGGTGTTTGGCAGAGTGCATGAGTCCACACTAGTAGGTTGACAAAAATACACGAAGAGGAAACAACTATATTGAGATGAGAATGCAACCAAACACACCCACACGCTTTGTGCTACAGTGATGGATCTGCAGCATCTGAGTTTGATCCAACGGTCATGTTGCGCCGAGACATGGACATGCCCATGCAGAGGGCACCTAAACACCACTGAAGTCCCTCTGCTTCTCGAGGCGCATGACGTTGGTGATGCAGGGTGCAACCGCCCGCAGAGCCCGCTCCCGGTCGACGGGAGCCAGCTCGTCAAAGACGGCGTCCAATGGCACGAATGGATTCCGGTGACGGAGCCCTGAAAGGATTCGCCCGGCAATGGCGACGGCAGCGCGCAACCCCTCCTTGTTTGGCTCATCCCCCACCATTGCGCGGAGATGGCTCAGCTCCTCGGAGATATAGGTGAAGAAGGAGACCAGGTCAGGAAGCCGCAGCTCATTGAAGTCGACCGGGTGGTCGAACGGGTTTAGCCCGACGGCAGGCATCGTCGCGCTGGCACGACTGTAGGCATCGCGCAGCCGCAACACGTGTGTGGCAACTTGGTTCACCAAGTGGTGAGGCGATCTCGACCTCGCCACGATCGGCCGCTCGCTCTCACCAGCTCCCCGACGGCCTATCGTATCTCCCGCTTTCTGCAGCAACGCCACCGACGCCTCGAGCATCTTTGTGGTGGACGCCTGCCGCTTTTGAAGCTCCGTGAACTCCCGCACATAATGGAGGAGTATGGCACTCCTCTCCTTCTTGAGCTCACGGAGCTCCACGTCCTTGGCCCTGAGCTCTGCATCCTTGGCATGGAGCTCCTGTGTCAGGCGCCTCACCTCGGACTCCGTGATCTGCTGCGCTGCCATGGCACCAGGTAGAAGCAATGGGGAGAGGAAGCAAAGGGGGAGAAACGGCTGAAAGTCAGTGCAATCTACGGGAAGGCAAAGGGAGCCAGCCGAGGAGCGGGGAATCTTTTGGTTTTCACCATGGTAAAACACCAGTCGACGACTTCTCACATCAGGGAGCAGTGGGTTTTTACAGGCGGAGTCATCATGACTAATTGCTACCGTGCCTGCTCCTGTCAATCAAAAAATTTAAAATCCTGCCATGCCTGCTCCCGTCAATCAAAAAATTTAAAATCCTGTCACACCCAAACACTAGAGCAACACCGCGGTGGATATTTAAATTTACCTGCCGGCAAGTAGATAAAAAAGGGGTGAAAAAACAAATGTGGCGGCGGCCTAGCTAATCGGTCGAACTAGCCCAACTAGCTAGCCACCGTGCTTCACTGATGTACTCGGCGGGAAAGGTGGTCTTTCGTGATTTGACGACTCATTTACTTGCTTCGGCACTACGACCGAGGAGGACCCAGAAAACGCGTGGTAGGGTGTCCCACATCAGGAAGAATATATGCGTGCACCACCCGGGAGGACCCCGAAACCGCGCAGTAGGGTGTGCCACGTCTCGGCACGGAGGAAAAATGTGCGTGTAAAAATATACTGTATCAGACGTAGTACCTATGGTTCTACCTCGGGACCCAGCCAGTCGGTCGAAAACACCCCACTAGCCACACAGCTTCATCATGCAAACGTGGCACGGTTAGCTCCGTCTCGACCAGCCGCAACGTCTCTTGTTCTAGGCGATTCTTCTATTTTCCAAGTTCTTTTTAGTTGTAATAACACCACAACAAGCTAGCGCCGCTCTTCGTGTGTGCCCGTGCAAAGGTTAGATGACGGAGAGAAGAGAGATTGAGATTGCAGACCTGGGACCACCCGTAAGTGAGACAATGGTCATGCACGTGTTGACGAGGCACTCCCTCTACTCTACTCAACGCAAGTACTGTATAAAATCAAGTTATGGGACAAGGCCAACAACCGTTTGCTTTTTAAGGCTATCGACTTACGCTTTGTAGTCCAGGTTGCCAGTTTGAATCTTGTCTTTCAGATTTGTTAGTTTTAGGTTCAAATTTGATTAATGACAAGTGGGACCCCCGTGTGTTGTTCCGATATTTCAGTGTAGGATGGTTTTTTTGAACAAACACTTTGCGCGGTTAGACAAGTAACGACATGAGTTACACGTATTTTGCAAGTTTACGAACAAAATGACAATGCATAGAATATCACATCCACCCCGCAGCTTAGATACTATGGTGATACAAGTTTTTACACCGTTGGAAGTGAGATCCAATGGCTTGGGAGTAGTCTTTGTAATTATGCGCAATTTCCAAACTCTCCAAAGTTTTTTTGCAAATAAAACATTCAGGCCTCGTGTGTGCCGCTGCATCTTCGATCCAACGGCTCCCCGGTGCTAATATTAGGTGCTCCCCGTAGCTTAATTACCCGCTACGGTGATATGAGCATCTAGGTCGTATGATCAGTGATCAGATGGCACATGCATAGTACTTGTACTTTTCAAGATTTCCCAAACTCTATCGGCCGTATATTGCAAAAACATTCAAACCTCCTATCGTGGGCGTTAGATCTCGGTGAACTCGTATCACCATAGATTCTACGGCAAGGGAGCACCTCATACTCTCTCGTGCGAGAAAACATAAGGTGCTATCGCAGCTTGGATGCTACGGTGATACGAGCTTGGAGGTCGTTTGATCTGAGATCCAATGGCATCTGAGTAGTCGTTGTGCTTGTAAGCAAAGTGGCGAACTCTTTGGGGATTTTTCGCAAAAACCATTGAACCACCGAGGAGGTGTTGGGTCACAAATCCAACGCCCAAGAGCTTGTATCACCAAAGCATCCAAGGTGTGGTGGCACATGATATTCTTACATACAGGAGAATATGATGTCCTCCTTCATCTTAGATGCTATGGTGATACGAGCTTCGAGGTCGTTGGATATGGGATCAAAGGGCATCTAAGTAGTTTTTGTACAAATTGTGTGCAATTCTCAAACTCATCAAGGTTTCCTGCAAAAAAATTAAGACACATCATGTGAGCTGCTATATCTCGATCTACAAGCTCCAAGCAACTCAGACGGCATATAGCATGTAAGGTATGGGGCACATGATATTCTCCCGGGAGGAGGGGTGGGGTGCACAACCAATCGGTGGTTGGGAGGGTGGGAACAAATATAATCTAAACAACCCTAAACAGAGCTCCACAGTTTTATCTAAGGTCGAGGGTTGACCCTCGACAATCATAGCTCGCCTAAACACAACATTTGCATGTATTGTAGTACTAGACTTAATATTCATGTTTCAGTTTCATGTTCATTTTAAATATTGAACTGAGGACCATGGATGTCTTACATTTTACTCCCTTCGTTCCTAAATATTTAGTCTTTTAGAGGCTTCAAATGGACTGGCACATACGGATGTATATAGACATATTTTAGAGTCTAGATTCACTCATTTTGCTCCGTATGTAGTCACTTGTTGAACTCTCTAAAAGACTAATATTTAGGAATAGGAGGAGTATTTTTGAACTCGTGTCATACATGCATGGGTTGGAAAAATAGATGCACTATACTTATTGGATTGTTGTTGTGTTCGTGTGTGTGTGTGTGTGTGTGTGTGTGTGTGTGTGTGTGTGTGTGGTCATATGCTTGATACATACAAAGTTTTCTCACCTCCATATTGTTCATCTTTTAAATTTGAATTTGCATTGGAAAACTTACTAGGGATACCATGAAATGTGAAATCCACGTTGAGATCATTATATCACAAATTCACTCTAATTCAACGACTCGTCATAAATCAATTACCACGTTGAGATTAGTATTTGCAAGGAAAATACGGGTATTGTAATACACATAGATTCGTTCGGCAATTTAAAAGGTTCCTTTCGTATTCTCAAATGGTAGGACCCAACGGCGTACCAGCCAGACCTTGGCTCGTGTTGATCCTAAAAAAAGGGCTCGTGTCCTTCGGTGGCGTGCGTGGTACGCACATTAGGCAACCCCAACTAGTCGAGCCTCAGCGTTTCAAGTTGAAATATCTGGCGGCCAGAATTCTAGCCCTAGGAAATTCGCCTCATGTCCCCGGTCCATAATGACTACCGATGAACAACGGAGGGATGCTTTAGTAACTAGACAACGTTACCTACCGTGCCGAGCACGGTTCAATTCCCTCGGTCGCCGCTTGTCAATGTCACCCGTCAACTGCATTGCCTAGTACTACTACTACACCAGGATGAGCACAGAATTGAGCCCGTTTGTTCGTGCCTAGTACTTTTTTGTTCGTGCCTAGTACTTGAGTTAATATATCAGGCAATGCACTGGTACGGAGGGATTATCCTTTCCGGTTTATAGGGCTTATCTCAAAATTTTAGTTTTCCCATTTTATAAGTCTCAATTTGGTTGTTCCCCATCACATGTTCAGATTTCAAGGTGCAATAAATCATTACATGCAAGTATTAAGAGAAAATTGACCAATGCATGTACTTTATGCATGCATGCATTGCAATTAATGCATTCGTAAACACAATTTTTGAGGAAAACAAGCGCATTAATTGAGTGGTTTTGCAAACTACAACAATTATTCCACCACTCACCATCTACCTTGGTTGGTGAGATTTTTGAATTGAGCCCTATAAACCGGAAAGGAGGTTTAACTAAGCAAAATGTTTGACCAAATCCTTTCTTAAGAAATACAACAGGACAGATGTACGGCTTGAAAATTTATTGCATGATGCAGCTTATGATATTGTTTTGAATCCTGGGTCTTAAATTTCAGAAAATCCAAAAGGGAGCATAAATTCTTGAAACTGAGCATGGTCACGTGATATGGCACAAATATTACTTCGTAAGTTTTTTCTTCAATTCGAGACAAGCTGCTTATGACAAGTTGCACAAATGAAGAGCCAAGGTATTTTGGAACAAAGACCTGTCAGGTTTTTTTTGTGGGAAAAGACCTGTCACGTTAAGGCGAACGCTTTCACTATTGAAACCGTGGGCATTTACGTGCCGCCACGAGTCCCCGATTCTCATCGGCATGTGCCGTCCCAGCAAGCGTGTGAGTCGACGGGAGGCGTGCGAGCAGACCGCTGCGCCGGCTATCAGGGAGGCATGCGAGCAGACCGCTGTGCAGACTCACCGGGAGGCAAGCCCTTTGACCAGGCTCCGCCGCCCACCGTCGTCCAAACTGCTCCCACTTTTAATGTCGCCGGCGCCGCAGTTTAAAATCAACCCCGCACTACCCGGTATCACTACAATCCTCTCTCTTCCTCTCCGATTCTCCTGTCGTCTACCTCCAACTAGCCTGACCTAAACGTACGCCATGCCGCATCACGATGGTTTGCCCTTAGTGTTCCAGTTTCATGAGGAAGACACCTAGCTGGAGTCTCAAGAACATAAGACGCTTTGGGACGAACTTGAACTGGCCTTGCGGGAAGACGCCGCGCCTGTCCCCGCTCCCGTTCCGGCTCCCGTCGCCCCGACTGCGCCAGCGCCCATCCCCGTGGCATTGATGGGTTGGGAGCCGCACATTGTCACCGAGCTTGATGCCACGGGGTTCCACGAGGTCCCCGCCGACTTTCACGCGCCCGTGCACTGCGCCAACAGATGCGCGTGCTGCAGCACCGACGCAAGACGCTGCGTGCAGTGCCTGCACTGCCGGCGATGCGCTGGCGTGAATCGACGTGCATGCCCATGCCGGTGCCCATGCACACGAACGTCTCCGCCGCGTCGTTGACATCGCCTGTCCCCGCGCGGGTGCCAGTGCCCCCCTCAGCGGCATGGATGGCCGTCGTCGACCGCTTCCTTGCACCAACGCCAGTCGCCTCCTCCCGCCAGTTAACTCGCTCCGAAGTCCAGAACATTTTGGCCTTCCTTGAAGCTAGGCCAACGTCCAGGAGTACGCCAACAACGGCGCAAGACACCGCCGTCACCGTCTGTCAGTGGCCCCACGACACACAGAGCACGGCAGAGGAGCCGCTTCCCACCGCGAGACGCCCCCGCCACCGCCGCTAATCTAAATTTTCCATGAAAAACGTTCGGATTGCCATGCTTAAAATCCAAACGTTTATCATTTCCGTTTATTTTATATCGATCGCCATATAATTTAAAGTCGGAGTCAGACTGAACGAAATGTATGGTTTGATCGATTGAATGTTCTACTAGAGCCGTATCAAATTAAATATAAAACGTCATCAAGCCACGTGTATTCCTTGTCATCCAACGACCTAGACTGCTTCAATGTCGAGCGCTCAACACATTTAGCTTGTAGTTAATTTCATGCCAAAAATAGTGCTAATCACATGACAGCACGCAAATAATATCCTAGTAGTTAATATCTGCATGCACTTAATATACTTCCAAATTAACGTGCATTGCACGCATAATAACCGACTAGTGCTGCTAGTACGTGAAACTGGTGCCGTGACTTGTGAGTTGTGAACGCGTCCAGATATGGTCAACGGCAACATCGCCCGCGAGTTCTTCCTGTTTGCCCGTGCGTCTAAACGCAGAAGGGGGAGAGAGAGAGAGAGAGCACACATGGAACCCACCAGTAAGTGAAGGCGAATAGTACTAAAAATAATATTACATGTTATCCATTAATTAGGCTGTGGTAATATAAAAACATTATGTGCACAAAGGGGGTACAACAAACATTGCTATTCTACGTATGTTGCCTATTGACGTGCGGCTTGAAGGCCCGGTCGCATGTTCGATCCTCGTCCTTTATTTTTTAATTTGTATATGGGTCCAAATTCGTTTCATGACATGTGGGCCCCTTGGTGTGTAGTTTGTAGCACTTTAATTTGTGGGTTGAAATTTGTTCCATTCCAAGTGGACTATCGGTGTGTAGTTTTGTAGCTTATTTATAATAATTAAAGAGAACAACATAGTTTTTCAATAATACCATGGTGCGACGTTGAAGGTGAGAAAGGACGTGCGAGAGAGCGATGACCGAGCCAGAGGGAAATCAACTAGGGGGTTGCGTGGGTTGCAACGGCGTTTGGAATAGTTGTGGGCCGAATGCTACAAAAATATAATCTAGACCGACTGGAATAAATGCCTACACAAATTAAACCAAGGTTGGTGTGCCCCTCGCAATGTAAATAGCTCCGGCTTTGCGAGGGATGGAGAGGTAGTAGCTTCAACGCGTGGAAAGATACGGTATGAGAAAGCGAGGTCAATCGAGAGACATATAGATAGAGAGACAAAGTGAGTGTGGTCCGACATTCATTGAACAAATATATATGCTCCGGAGAGATATTGTCCGACTGAGCTTTTGGTAAGGGTGAGGGCTGTAAGATAGAGCTTGAGAGATGATCCAGTCACAGACGTGTAGATATATTTTTTGTGTGGGAGGAAGCAAGGTCAACCAATCACATAGGGTCGTCGTGTGATCGAAAGAGTGAGACGGGTTGGAGAGAGTGACCTAGATAGACGATGTTCGTGAGAGAGTATACAATGTGAATAGGTCGAATTGGGCTCAAACATGGTAATATATCGTTTTTGTCCGAGAAAGAGCGAGGTAAATCGAGACATACACACACACACACACACACACACACACAGAGAGAGAGAGAGAGAGAGAGAGAGAGAGAGAGAGATTGAGTGAGCGTGTCCCACCATAAGGTCAAAAGAGTGGCGGCGGCTTGGATGGACTGACCTAGATTGACAATCTGCGTGAGAGAGTATAGAGTGTGTCGATCGAGGCCCGAACAGGGAGATATATCATTTGTGTGTGAAAGAAAACGAGGTTAAACGAGACTCAGATAAAGAGAGTGAGATTGAGAGAGTGTGGCCCGCCGTGCGGAAGAAAGAGTGAGACAGTCTCGAGGGAGTGACCTAGATATACAACGTGCATTTGTGTGCACGAGAGGTTGGGGGGCTAGATAGGCAATGCATGTATTTAGCGCGAGAGGGTGAGAGGGAGAGGGGGGAGAGAGAGAGCTCGGCATGGGGTGCAATGGCGGGTGTGTGAGGTAAATACATTTGGTAACAGGAGTGGAAAAAGGGGTTGTGTAGTTGAGAGACTTAGAGATCGAAACATGGAGAGAAAGAATGAACGTGTGCTGGAAACCGATAGCTAGCTAAGGTGGTTAGGAGAGGAAGATTGACCGATACAGGAAGTATGTAGCATTTGTGCGCGGGGGGGGGACTAAAAACAACATTTGAATGTACATAGTACGAGACTTAATATGAACTCATTGAATATCCTTAGTACTAATGATGATTGCTCTAGTCATGATGAAAATATATCTTATGAGCATGTCAACTTTTGTGGAGTGCATGTTTGCATGAACACACCAAATAGAGAAGATATATATTGCAAGAGGCATAAGTATTTAGAAACTAAGAAGTTGCAAGAAAGACTAGATAAGAGTGCGGAGAATTTAAGATATCTTTTCCGTTATGAATTTTGCAATAAACAAGATCATTTACATCTCCAATGCAAACTGTTTCATTATCGGATCGTGTCCAAAAATTGTGATGATTTGATTTCCCTTTCTCATTACAATGAACTTAGGTTGCTTTGGGTTGTGAAGAGTTGAAACGTTTAACTAAGCCTATTCCAGAATTTAATCTTATGCATTTTCTTGATATTGATCTAGAAAAGATTTATATGTTTTGTGCGGAGAATTGCATTGAAAATCCTTATATTGCCAATTACCTAAAGAAAAGAAAGCAAATAGAAGATGATGAGAATACTAATGAAAGGGAAGAGACTTCCCAATCTCCTCCTATTATTTCTTATGATGAATCAGGTAACGAGGAGGAGCTTTCTATTCAACCAATCTTGTCAATAAGGAGCTCAAAAAGGAAGGTTGAACCCACACATAATGTGAAGAAGAAAAACAAAAGGAGAAACAAAGGTAGAAAGGTATCCCTCCCAAATGATGTTGCTCCTACTACTCATTGTGATGATGATAATTGCTATACTATTGGTGCTATCAATATTTTTAATGATGAGAGTGACTATGCTTATGGTATGAAAAGGCCCAAGCTTGGCGAAGCTATGTTTGATGAGGATGACATATTTGAGAATATATTTGCTGAAATTAATGTTTGTCCCAAGCTTGGGGATGCTATGTTTAATGAAGATGATATTTTTAGCATCCTAAGTTTTGATATGCAAAGTTGTTATGATGATAGCATGCCTCCTACTTATGATGATTATATTAATGAAAGTGGGTTTGGAAGAGTGTCAATTTTAGGAAGTAGTGATCCCACTATTTTGGAGGATGTAGAATTTTATTGTGATGAATACGAAAGTGGATTTGGAAGAGTGTCAACTTTATTTAGTGATTCCACTATCTTGGAAGAGGTTTCAATCGATTATGATGAGAACGAAGTTGCTACTTATGATGATTATTGTGATGAAACTTATGCTATAAAAAGTAGTGATGATTATATTTATAGATCTTGTCATGATTATGATTACCCTTTTTCTGAACATTACTCTTTTAATGTGGAAACAATTTTTAGTGTTCAAGTTTCTTATGATACTCCCACTATTCCGAATAAGAAGAATTTTGCTTATGTGGAGAGTAGTAAATTTTCTATGCTTGTAGATCATGAAAAGAATGCTTTAGGTGCTGGTTATATTTTTGAATTCATTCATGATGCCACTGAAAATTATTATGAGGGAGGAATATATGCTTGTAGGAATTGCAATAATGTCAAGTTTCCTCTCTATGTGCTTAAATTTTTGAAGCTATGCTTGTTTTACCTTCCTATGCTAGTTGATTATTGTTCCAATAAGTTGTTTGCTCACAAAATCCCTATGCATAGTAAGTGGGTTAGGCTTAAATGTGCTAGTCATATGCTTCATGATGCTCCCGTTATGTTTCAATTTTTATCTTTTATGTGAGCATCATTGTCATCATCATGCCTAGCTAGAAAGGCATTAAAGAAAAGCGTTTGTTGGGAGACAACCCAATATTTATCCTTACTGTTTTTGTGTGTCCACATGATTATTCTACTGTAGTAATCATGTTTTATAGCTTTTGTTTCAATAAAGTGCCAACTAAGACCTTTAGGATAGCTTACGGTGATAGTTGTGTTGATCCTGCTGAGAATCAGAAACTTTTGCATCCAGTAAATTAGTTTTGTTAATTCACAGAAACGTTATATTGATCTGATTCTTTTTGCTCTGGATTGGTACACAAATTTCTTAGGACTTCCTAATTTGGTAGGATTTTTGGAGTTCCAGAAGTATATGTTTGATACAGATTACTACAGACTGTTCTGTTTTTGATAGATTCTGTTTTCTATGTGTTGTTTGCTTATTTTTGATGAATCTATGGCTAGTATTAAGTGGCATGAACCATAGAGAAGTTGGAATACAGTAGATATTACACCAATATGAATTTATAATGAGTTCATTACAGTACCTAAGTGGTGGTTTTATTTTCTTATACTAACGGAGCTTACAAGATTTCTGTTGAGTTTTGTGTTGTGGAGTTTTCAAGTTTTGGGTAAAGATTCGATGGACTATGGAATAAGGAGTGGTAAGAGATTAAGCTTGGGGATGCCCAAGGCACCCTAAGGTAATATTCAAGGACAACCAAGAGCCTAAGCTTGGGGATGCCCCGGAAGGCATCCCCTCTTTCGTCTTCGTTCATCGGTAACTTTACTTGGAGCTATATTTTTATTCACCACATGATATGTGTTTTGCTTGGAGCGTCATTTTCTTTTGTTAGTGTTTGCTTGATGTTATTTAGAATAATGTTATTTAGAATAATGTTTTGCATCTTTAGAATAATGTTTTGCTTATTTTGCTAGTATACATGTTGCTGTTTGAAAACAGAAAGTTTACCGCTGTTGCAAAAATTCCCTATAAAAGTCAGAGAATGATATAATGTTGAAACTTTTTGCATAATGAGATTTGATAAATTTACTACAGTGGGAATTTTATTTCATAATTTTTGGAGTTAGGTAAGTACTGATACTCTTGCATTCTCTACAGACTGTACTGTTTTGGCAGATTGCTGTTAGGTTTGCATTGTTTGCATATGTTTGCTTGTTTAATGATTCTATTTGAGGATAGGAGTATTAAATATGCAGAGGCATTTAGTATGCGATGTGGAATAATAATTTTAGTGATTTTTTACAGTAGAAAATGATAAGGTTTTGCATTGGTTTATACAAACCTACCTCACGAGTTCTTGTTGAGTTTGGTGTGGATGAAGCTTTTGATAAAAAGAGAAACCATGATATGAGAGGAATTAAGGAGACACAAAAGTTCAAGCTTGATGATGCCCAAGGCACCCCAAGATAATATTTCAAGAAGCCTCAAGCATCTAAGCTTGGGGATGCCCCGGTAGGCATCCCACCTTTCTTCTTCAACAACTATCGGTTAGTATCGGTTGAGCCTAAGTTTTTGCTTCTTCACATGAGTTGTGCTATCCTTGCATTGTCATTTTGTTTTGTTTTGCTTGCTGTTTGAATACAATACCAAGATCTGAAATTCCTTAATGTTAGAGAGTCTTCACATAGTGGCACAATTATTAGACTACTCATTGATCTTCACTTATATCTTTCGGAGTAGTTTGTCATTTGCTCTAAGTGCATCACTTATATCTTTTAGAGCACGGAGGTGGTTATATTTTGTAGAAATTGCTAGTCTCTCATGCTTCACTTATATATTTTTGAGAGTCTTTTAGAACAACATGGTATTTGCTATGGTTTTAAAGTTGGTCCTAGAATGATGAGCATCCAAGTTGGGTATAATAAAAACTATCATAGAAAGTGAATTGGATGCTATGATCAATTTGATACTTGATAATTGTTTTGAGATAGGGAGGTAGTGATATTAAAGTCATTCTAGTTGGGTGACTATGAATTTAAAGAATGCTTGTGTTGAAGTTAGCAAGTCCAGTAGCATGCAAGTATGGTTAAAGTTGTGTAACAAATTTGAAACATGAAGTGTACCTGGCTTGTGCATCCTTATGAGTGGCGGTCGGGGATGAGCGATGGTCTTTTCCTACCAATCTATCCCCCTAGGAGCATGCGCGTAGTACTTGATTTTTGATGACTTCTAAATTTTTGCAATAAGTATATGAGTTCTTTTGACTAATGTTGAGTCCATGGATTATATGCACTTTTACCTTTCCGCCATTGCTAGCCTCTTCGGTACCATGCATTGCCCTTTCTCACCTTGAGAGTTGGTGCAAACTTCGCCGGTGCATCCAAACCCCATGATACGATACGCTCTATCACACATAAACCTCCTTATATCTTCCTCAAAACAGCCACCATACCTACCTATTATGGCATTTCCATAGCCATTCCGAGATATATTGCCATGCAACTTTCCACCGTTCCGTTCATCATCATCATGACATACTTTACTTTTGTCATATTGCCATTGCATGATCATGTAGTTGACATCGTATTTGTGGCAAAGCCACCATGCATTATTTTTCATACATGTCACTCCTGATTCATTGCACCATCCCGCATACATCACGGAGGCATTCATATAGAGTCATATCTTGTTCTAGTTTCGAGTTGTAATTCTTATGTTGTAATCAATAGAAGTGTGATGATCATCATTATTAGAGCATTGCCCAAAGAAAAAAAAAGAAAAAAAGGAAGGCCTAAAGAAAAAAAAGAAAAAAAAGAAAGAAAAAAGAAAAAAAGAATATAAATAAAAGGGGCAATGTTACTATCTCTTTTTCCACACTTGTGCTTCAAAGTAGCACCTTGTTCTTCATGTATTGAGTCTCATATATTGTGCTTCAAAGTAGCACCATGTTTTTCATATAGTGAGTCTCATAAGTTGTCTTTTTCATACTAGTGGGAATTTTTCATTATAGAACTTGGCTTGTATATTCCTACGATGGGCTTCCTCAAATGCCCTAGATCTTCGTGAGCAAGCAAGTTGGATGCACACCCACTAGTTTTCTTTTGTTGAGCATTCATTTATAGCTCTAGTGCATCCATTGCATGGCAATCCCTACTCCTCATGTTGACATCAATTGATGGGATCTCCATAGCCCGTTGATTATCCTCATCAATGTGACACTTTCTCCTTTTTTGTCTTCTCCACACAGTCCCCATCATCATATTCTATCCCACCCATAGTGCTATATCCATGGCTCACGCTCATGTATTGCGTGAAGGTTGAAAAAGTTTGAGATTATTTAAGTATGAAACAATTGCTTGGCTTGTCATCAGGGGTATAGAAGTTGGGAACATCTTTGTGTGATGAAAATGATGTTGGGGAACGTAGTAATTTCAAAAAATTTCCTACGCACACGCAAGATCATGGTGATGCATAGCAACGAGAGGGGAGAGTGTTGTCTACGCACTCGTGAGACCAAGCGAAGCGATCACAACGTAGAGAAAGTAGTCGACATTCTCCTCGCGATCCATACGATCCCAGCGCCGTTACATTCGGCGCCCGAGTTCTTGACACACGACAGCTCGGTGACGCTCCTCGGGCTCCGATCCAGCAAAGCTCGGGAGAGAGTTCCACAAGACGACGGCGTGGTGACGATCTTGATGTTCTACCGATGCAGGGCTTCGCCTAAGCACCGCTACGATATTACCGAGGTGGAATATGGTGGAGGGGGGCACCGCACACGGCTAAGGAACGATCTCAAGGATCAACTTGTGTCTCTATGGGGTGCCCCTACCCCCGTATATAAAGGAGTGGAGGAGGGGGAGGGCCGGCCTCTCTATGGCGCGCCCTAGGGGAGTCCTACTCCCACCGGGAGTAGGATTCCCCCTTTCCTAGTCCAACTAGTAACCCTTCCATGTAGTAGGAGTAGGAGAGAAGGAAAGGGAAGGGAAAAGGAGAAGGAAGGAAGGGGGCGCCCCCCCCCCCCCCTCACTAGTCCAATTCGGACTAGTCCATGGGGAGGGGTGCGGCCACCCTTATGGCCCTTTTTCTCCTTTCCCGTATGGCCCATTAAGGCCCAATACGAATTCCGTAACTCTCCGGACTCAAAAATACCCAATCACTCGGAACCTTTCCGAACTCCGAATATAGTCGTCCAATATATCGATCTTTACGTCTCGACCATTTCGAGACTCCTCGTCATGTCCCTGATCTCATCCGGGACTCCGAACTCCTTCGGTACATCAAAACTCATAAACTCATAATATAATTGTCATCGAAACCTTAAGCGTGCGGACCCTACGGTTCGAGAACAATGTAGACATGACCGAGACACGTCTCCGGTCAATAACCAATAGCGGACCTGGATGCCCATATTGGTTCCTACATATTCTACGAAGATCTTTATCGGTCAGACCGCATAACAACATACGTTGTTCCCTTTGTCATCGGTATGTTACTTGCCCGAGATTCGATCGTCGGTATCCAATACCTAGTTCAATTTCGTTACCGGCAAGTCTCTTTACTCGTTCCGTAATACATCATCTCGCAACTAACTCATTAGTTGCAATGCTTGCAAGGCTTAAGTGATGTGCATTACCGAGAGGGCCCAGAGATACCTCTCCGACATTCGGAGTGACAAATCCTAATCTCAAATACGCCAACCCAACAAGTACCTTTGGAGACACCTGAGAGCACCTTTATGATCACCCATTACGTTGTAGACGTTTGGTAGCACACAAAGTGTTCCTCCGTAAACGGAGTTGCATAATCTCATAGTCATAGGAACATGTATAAGTCATGAAGGAAGCAATAGCAACATACTAAACGATCGTGTGCTAAGCTAACGGAATGGGTCATGTCAATCGATCATTCAACTAATGATGTGACCTTGTTAATCAAATAACAACTCCTTGTTCATGGTTAGGAAACATAACCATCTTTGATTAACAAGCTAGTCAAGTAGAGGCATACTAGTGACACTGCTTGTTTATATATTCACACATGTATTATGTTTCCGGTTAATACAATTCTAGCATGAATAATAAACATTTATCATGATATGAGGAAATAAATAATAACTTTATTATTGCCTCTAGGGCATATTTCCTTCAGTCTCCCACTTGCACTAGAGTCAATAATCTAGATCACATCACCATGTGATTAACATCGATAGTTCACATCATCATGTGATTAACACCCATAGTTCACATCGCCATGTGACCAACACCCAAAGAGTTTACTAGACTCAGTAATCCAGTTCACATCGCTATGTGATTAACACCCAAAGAGTACTAAGGTGTGATCATGTTTTGCTTGTGAGAGAGTCTTAGTCAACGGGTCTTTCACATTCAGATCCGTTATGTATTTTGCAATTTTCTATGTCTACAATGCTCTGCACGGAGCTACTCTAGCTAATTGCTCCCACTTTCAATATGTATCTAGATCGAGACTTAGAGTCATCCGGATCGGTGTCAAAACTTGCATCGACGTAACCCTTTACTTATTTAACCTTTTGTCACTTCCATAATCAAGAAACATATCCTTATTCCAATAAGGATAATTTTGACCGCTGTCGATGATCTACTCCTAGATCACTATTGTACTCCCTTTCCAAACTCAAAGGCAGGTATACAATAGATCTGGTACACAGATGGCATACTTTATAGAACCTATGGCCAAGGCATAGGGAATGACTTTCATTCTCTTTCTATCTTCCGCCGTGGTCGGGTTTTGAGTCTTACTCAATCTCACACCTTGTAACACAGGCAAGAACTCTTTCTTTGACTGTTCCATTTTGAACTACTTCAAAATCTTGTCAAGGTATGTACTTATTGAAAAAACTTATCAAGCGTCTTGATCTATCTCTATAGATCTTGATGCTCAATATGTAAGCAGCTTCACCGAGGTCTTTCTTTGAAAAACTCCTTTCAAACACTCCTTTATGCTTTGCAAAATAATTCTACATTATTTCCGATCTACAATATGTCATTCACATATACTTATCAGAAATGCTGTAGTGCTCCCACTCACTTTCTAGTAAATACAGGCTTCACTGCAAGTCTGTATAAACTATATGCTTTGATCAACTTATCAAAGCGTATATTCCAACTCCGAGATGCTTGCACCAGTCCATAGATGGATCGCTGGAGCTTGCACATTTTGTTAACACCTTTAGGATCGACAAAACCTCTTGGTTGCATCACATACAACTCTTCTTTAATAACTCCATTAAGGAATGCAGTTTTTTATCCATTTGCCAGATTTTATAAAATGCGGCAATTGCTAACATGATTCGGACAGACTTTTAAGCATCGATACGAGTGAGAAAATCTCATTGTATTCAACATCTTGAACTTTGTCAAAAACCTTTTTCGACAAGTCTAGCTTTGTAGATAGTAACACTACTATCAGCGTCCGTCTTCCTCTTGAAGATCCATTTATTTTCTATGGCTTGCCGATCATCGGGCAACTCCACCAAAGTCCACACTTTGTTCTCATACATGGATCTCATCTTAGATTTTATGGCCTCAAGCCATTTCGCGGAATCTGGGCTCATCATCGCTTGCTCATAGTTCGTAGGTTCATCATGGTCTAGTTACATGACTTCCATAACAGGATTACCGTACCACTCTCAGTGCGGATCTCACTCTGGTTTACCTACGAGATTCGGTAGTAACTTGATCTGAAGTTACATGATCATCATCATTAGCTTCTTCACTAATTGGTGTAGTAGTCACAGAACAAATTTCGTGATGAACTACTTTCCAATAAGGAGAAGGTACAATTACCTCATCAAGTTCTACTTTCCTCCCACTCACTTCTTTCGAGAGAAACTCCTTCTCTAGAAAGGATCCATTTTCAGCAACGAAAATCTTGCTTTAGGATCTGTGATAGAAGGTGTACCCAACAGTTTCCTTTGGGTATTCTATGAAGACGCACTTCTCGATTTGGGTTTGAGCTTATCAGATGAAACTTTTTCACATAAGCATCGCAGCCCCAAACTTTAAGAAACGACAACTTTGGTTTCTTGCTAAACCACAGTTCATATAGTGTCGTCTCAACGGATTTAGATGGTGCCCTATTTAACGTGAATGCAGCTGTCTCTAATGCATGATCCCAAAACGATATTGGTAAATCGGTAAGAAACATCATAGATTGTACTATATCCAATAAAGTACGGTTATGACGTTCGGACACACCATTATGATGTGGTGTTCGGTGGCATGAATTTGTGAAACTATTCCACATTGTTTGAATTGAAGACCAAACTCAGAACTCAAATATTTGTCTCCGCGATCGATCGTAGAAACCTTATTTTCTTGTCACGATGATTTTCCACTTCACTCTGAAATTCTTTGAACCTTTCAACTATTTCAGACTTATGTTTCATCAAGTAGATATACCCATATCTGCTCAAATCATCTGTGAAAGTCGAAAATAACGATACCGCCATGAGCCTTAACATTCATTGGATTGCATACATCAAGATGTATTATTTCCAATAAGTCATTGCTCGCTCCACTATTCCGAGAACGGAGTCTTAGTCATCTTGCCCATGAGGCATGGTTCGCAAGCATCAAGTGATTCATAATCAAGTGATTCCAAAATCCCATCAAGATGGAGTTTCTTCATGGGCTTTACACCATTATGACCTAAACGGCAGTGCCACAAATAAGTTGCATTATCATTATTAACTTTGCATCTTTTGGTTTCAATATTATGAATATGTGTATCACTATGATCGAGATCCAATGAACCATTTTCATTGGGTGTGTAACCATATAAGGTTTTATTCATGTAAGCAGAACAACAGTTTATTCTCTTACTTAAATGAATAATCGTATTGCAATAAACACGATCAAATCATATTCATGCTCAACGCAAACACCAAATAACATTTATTTAGGTTCAACACTAATCCCGAAAGTATAGAGAGTGTGCGATGATGATCATATCAATCTTGAAACTACTTTCAACACACATCGTCACTTCACCCTTAACTAGTTTCGCTTATTCGCAACTCCGTTTGAGTTACTACTCTTAGCAACCGAACCAGTACCAAATACCGAGGGGTTGCTATAAACACTAGTAAAGCACACATCAAACACTGTATATCAAATATACCCTTTTTCACTTTGCCATCCTTCTTATCCACCAAATATGTAGGGCATTTCCGCTCCGGTGACCATTTCCTTTGCAAGTGTAAGCACTCGGTTTCGTGCTTTGGTTCAGCTTTGGGCTTCTTCGTGGGAGTGACAACTTGCTTGTCAATCTACTTGAAGTTCCCTTTCTTTCCCTTTGCCCTTTTCTTGAAACTAGTGATCTTATCAACCATCAACACTTGATGCTCTTTCTTGATTTCTACCTTCATCGATTTCAACATCACGAAGAGCTCGGGAATCATTTTCGTCATCCCTTGCATACTATAGTTCATCACGAAGTTCTACTAACTTGGTGATGGTGACTAGAGAATTCTGTCAATCACTATCTTTATCGGAAGATTAACTCCCACTTGATTCAAGCGATTGTAGTACCGCATAACTGAGCACATGCTCACTAGTTGAGCGATTCTCCTCCATCTTTTAGCTATAGAACTTGTTGGAGACTTCATATCTCTCAACTCGGTATTTGCTTGAAATATTAACTTCAACTCTGGAACATCTCATATGGTCCATGATGTTCAAAACATCTTTGAAGTCCCGATTCTAAGCCATAAAGCATGGTGCACAAAACTATCAAGTAGTCATCATATTGAGCTAGCCAAACGCTCATAACGCCCGCAGACCGCTCTCGCAATAGGTTTGTCACCTAGCGGTGCATCAAGGACATAATTCTTACGTGCAGCAATGAGGATAAACCTCATATCACGGATCAAATCCGCAATATTGCTACTAACATTTTTCAACACAACTTTTCTAGGAACATATCAAAACAAACATATGAAAGCAACAACGCAAGCTATTGATCTTACAACATAATTTGCAAAATACTACCAGACTAAGTTCATGATAAATTTAAGTTCAATTAATCATATTACTTAAGAACTCCCACTTAGATAGACATCTCTCTAGTCATCTAAGTGATCACGTGATCCAAATCAACTAAACCATAACCGATCATCACTTGAGATGGAGTAGTTTTCAATGGTGAACATCTTATGTTGATCATATCTACTATATGATTCATGCTCGACCTTTCGGTCTCCGTGTTCCGAGGCCATATCTGCATATGCTAGGCTCGTCAAGTATAACCTGAGTATTCTGCGTGTGCAAAACTGGCTTGCACCCGTTGTAGATGGACGTAGAGCTTATCACACCCGATCATCACGTGGTGTCTCGGCACGACAAACTTTGGCAACGGTGCATACTCAGGGAGAACACTACTTGATAATTTTAGTGAGAGATCATCTTAAAATGCTACCGTCAATCAAAGCAAGATAAGATGCATAAAGGATAAACATCACATGCAATCAATATAAGTGATATGATATGGCCATCATCATCTTGTGCTTGTGATCTCCATCTCCGAAGCACCGTCGTGATCACCATCGTCACCGGCGCGACACCTTGATCTCCATCGTAGCATCGTTGTCGTTTACGCCATCTATTTCTACTACGACTATCGCTGCCGCTTAGTGATAAAGTAAAGCAATTACAGGGCGTTTGCATTTCATACAATAAAGCGACAACCATATGGCTCCAGCCAGTTGCCGATAACTTCGGTTACAAAACATGATCATCTCATACAATAAAATATAGCATCACGTCTTGACCATATCACATCACAACATGCCCTGCAAAAACAAGTTAGACGTCCTCTACTTTGTTGTTGCAAATTTTACGTGGCTGCTACGGGCTTAAGCAAGAACCAATCTCACCTACGCATCAAAACCACAATGATACTTCGTCAAATAGACTCCGTTTTAACCTTCTCAAGGACCGGGCGTAGCCACACTCGGTTCAACTAAAGTGAGAGAGACAGACACCCGCCAGTCACCTTTAAGCACGAGTGCTCGTAGCGGTGAAACCAGTCTCGCGTAAGCGTACGCGTAATGTCGGTCCGGGCCGCTTCATCTCACAATACCGCTGAACCAAAGTATGACATCTTTGGTAGGTAGTATGACTTGTATCGTCCACAACTCACTTGTGTTCTACTTGTGCAAAACATCAAACCATAAAACCTAGGCTCGGATACCACTGTTGGGGAACGAGTAATTTCAAAAATTTCCTACGCACACGCAAGGTCATGGTGATGCATAGCAACGAGAGGGGAGAGTGTTGTCTCACGCACCCTCGAGACCAAGCGAAGCGATCACAACATAGAGGAAGTAGTCGACGTTCTCCTCGCGATCCAACCGATCCCAGCGCCAGCACTCGGCGCCTCCGAAGTTCTTGACACACGTACAGCTCGGTGACGCTCCTCGGCTCCGATCCAGCAAAGCTCCGGAGAGAGTTCCACGTCGACGACGGCGTGGTGACGATCTTGATGTTCTATCGATGCAGGCTTCGCCTAAGCACCGCTACGATATTACCGAGGTGGAATATGGTGGAGGGGGGCACCGCACACGGCTAAGGAACGATCTCAAGGATCAACTTGTGTCTCTATGGGGTGCCCCTACCCCCGTATATAAAGGAGTGGAGGAGGGGGAAGGCCGGCCTCTCTGGCGCGCCCTAGGGGAGTCCTACTCCCACCGGGAGTAGGATTCCCCTTCCTAGTCCAACTAGTAACCCTTCCATGTAGTAGGAGTAGGAGAGAAGGAAGGGAAGGGAAAAGGAGAAGGAAGGAAGGGGCGCCTCCCTAGTCCAATTCGGACTAGTCCATGGGGAGGTGCGCCACCCTTATGGCCCTTTTTCTCCTTTCCCGTATGGCCCATTAAGGCCCAATACGAATTCCCGTAACTCTCCCAGACTCGAAAAATACCGAATCACTCGGAACCTTTCCGAACTCGAATATAGTCGTCCAATATATCGATCTTTACGTCTCGACCATTTCGAGACTCCTCGTCATGTCCCCGATCTCATCCGGGACTCAACTCCTTCGGTACATCAAAACTCATAAACTCATAATATAAGCATCATCGAAACCTTAAGCGTGCGGACCCTACGGTTCGAGAACAATGTAGACATGACTGAGACACGTCTCCGTCAATAACCAATAGCGGGACCTGGATGCCCATATTGGTTCCTACATATTCTACGAAGATCTTTATCGGTCGAGACCGCATAACAACATACGTTGTTCCCTTTGTCATCGGTATGTTACTTGCCCGAGATTCGATCGTCGGTATCCAATACCTAGTTCAATCTCGTTACCGGCAAGTCTCTTTACTCGTTTCATAATACATCATCTCGCAACTAACTCATTAGTTGCAATGCTTGCAAGGCTTAAGTGATGTGCATTACCGAGAGGGCCCAGAGATACCTCTCCGACATTCGGAGTGACAAATCCTAATCTCGAAATACGCCAACCCAACAAGTACCTTTGGAGACACCTGTAGAGCACCTTTATGATCACCCAATTACGTTGTGACGTTTGGTAGCACACAAAGTGTTCCTCCGGTAAACGGGAGTTGCATAATCTCATAGTCATAGGAACATGTATAAGTCATGAAGGAAGCAATAGCAACATACTAAACGATCGTGTGCTAAGCTAACGGAATGGGTCATGTCAATCAGATCATTCAACTAATGATGTGACCTTGTTAATCAAATAACAACTCCTTGTTCATGGTTAGGAAACATAACCATCTTTGATTAACAAGCTAGTCAAGTAGAGGCATACTAGTGACACTGTTTGTTTATATATTCACACATGTATTATGTTTCCGGTTAATACAATTCTAGCATGAATAATAAACATTTATCATGATATGAGGAAATAAATAATAACTTTATTATTGCCTATAGGGCATATTTCCTTCAAATGAAGCATAGTCTAACTATATGATTTTGTAGGGATGAACTTTCTTTTGCCATGTTATTTTGAGAAGACATGATTACTTTGATTAGTATGCTTGAAGTGTTATTATTTCTTTTATCAATATGAACTTTTATTTTGAATCATTTGGATCTGAACATTCATGCCACAATAAAGAAAATTATATTATGAATTATGCTAGGTAGCATTCCACATCAAAAATTCTCTTTTTATCATTTACCTACTCGAGGACGAGTAGGAATTAAGCTTGGGGATGCTTGATACGTCTCCAACGTATCTATAATTTTTTATTGTTCCATGCTATTATATTACCCCTTTTGGATGTTTATGGGCTTTATTTTACATATTTATATCATTTTTGGGACTAACCTACTAACCGGAGGCCCAGCCCATATTGCTGTTTTATTGCCTGTTTCAGTATTTCGAAGAAAAGGAATATCAAACGGAGTCCAAACGGAATGAAACCTTCGGTAGCGTGATTTTGGAAGAATATGATCTGGGAGACTTGGAGTTCATGTCAGAAGATTCCCGAGGGAGCCACGAGATAGGATGGCACCCCCCCCCCCTACAGGGCGCGGCCCCCTGTCTCGTGGACCCCTCGAGCACCCCCCGACCGACTTCTTTCGCCTATATAACCCTACGTACCTTAAAAACATCGAATATCAAGATAGATCGGGAGTTCCGCCGCCGCAAGACTCTGTAGCCACCAAAAACCTTTCGGGAGTCCGTTCCAGCACCCTGCCGGAGGGGGAACCCATCACCGGTGGCCATCTTCATCATCCCGGCGCTATCCATGACAAGGAGGGAGTAGTTCACCCTCGGGGCTGAGGGTATGTACCAGTAGCTATGTGTTTGATCTCTCTCTCTCGTGTTCTCTCTATGGCACGATCTTGATGTATCGCGAGCTTTGCTATTATAGTTGGATCTTATGATGTTTCTCCCCCTCTACTCTCTTGTGATTAATTGAGTTTCCCCTTTGAAGTTATCTTATCGGATTGAGTCTTTTATGAGAACACTTGATGTATGTCTTGACGTGCTTATCAGTGGTGACAATGGGATATCATGTGCCACTTGATGTATGTTTTGGTGACCAACTTGCGGGTTCCGCCCATGAACCTATGCATAGGGGTTGGCACACGTTCTTGACTCTCCGGTAGAAACTTTGGGGCACTCTTTGAAGTACTTTGTGTTGGTTGGATGAATCTGAGATTGTGTCATGCATATCGTATAATCATGCCCATGGATACTTGAGGTGACAATGGAGTATCTAGGTGACATTAGGGTTTTGGTTGATTTGTGTCTTAAGGTGTTATTCTAGTACGAACTCTTGAATAGATTGATCCGAAAGAATAACTTTGAGGTGGTTTCGTACCCTACCATAATCTCTACGTTTGTTCTCCGCTATTAGTGGCTTTGGAGTGGCTCTTTGTTGCATGTTGAGGACTTGTTATATGATCTATCTTTGTTATTATTGTTGAGAGAACTTGCACTAGTGAATGTATGAACCCTAGGCCTTGTTTCCTATCATTGCAATACCGTTTACGCTCACTTTTATCATTAGTTACCTTGCTGTTTTTATTATTTCAGATTACAAATACCTTTATCCACCATCCATATTGCACTTGTATCACCATCTCTTTGCCGAACTAGTGCACCTATACAATTTACCATTGTATTGGGTGTGTTGGGGACACAAGAGACTCTTTGTTATTTGGTGAGGTTGCAGCAGCGACTAAGCATATATGGTGGCTAACATACGCAAATAAGAGCGAGAAGAGAGCAAATGGAACGGTCGTGAAGCTAGCAATGATCAAGAAGTGATCCTGAACTCCGACTTACGTCAATCATAACCCAAAACCATGTTCACTTCCCGGACTCCGCCGAGAAGAGACCATCACGGCTACACATGCGGTTGATGCGTTTTAATTCGTATCTGGTGTCAAGTTATCTACAACCGGACATTAACAAATTCCCATCTGCCACATAACCGCGGGCACGGCTCTCGAAAGTTTATACCCTGCAGGGGTGTCCCAACTTAGCCCATGATAAGCTCTCGCGATCAACGAAGGATATACCTTCTCCCAGGAAGACCCGATCAGTCTCGAAATCCCGGTTTACAAGACATTTCGACAATGGTAAAACAAGACCAGCAAAGCCGCCCGCTGTGCCGACAAATCCCGATAGGAGCTAAATATCTCGTTCTCAGGGCACACCGGATGAGCAAGACGTCGGGTTGGCATAGACCCTGGTTGCCCAGGGGGCGCCGGACATCGCTCGGTTTGGACCAACACTTAGACAAGCATTGGCCCGGGGGGCTAAAATAAAGATGACCCTTGGGTTAATTACTCCCAAGGGAAAGGTAGGTGGTGGTGAGGCAAATGGTGAAACCAAGGTTGGGCCTTGATGGGGGAGTTTTATTCAAAGCGAACTGTCAAGGGGGTCCCATAAATCACCCGACCGCGTAAGGAACGCAAAATCCGGGAACATAACACCGGTATGATGGAAACTAGGGCGGCAAGAGTGGAACAAAACACCAGGCATAAGGCCGAGCCTTCCACCCTTTACCAAGTATATAGATGCATTAATTAAATAAGAGATATTGTGATATCCCAACATAACCCTGTCCACCATAGAGCAATCTTCAACTTCACCTGCAACTAACAACGCTATAAGAGGGGCTGAGCAAAGCGGTAACATAGCCAAACAACGGTTTTCTAGGAAGGGTGTCAAAGGTTAGAGGTTCATGGCAATTTGGGAGGCTTGAAGAACAAGTTATAGGAAGCGCAACATAGCGATAGAACGAAGCAACTAGCATAGCAATGATAGTAGTGAGATCCAGGGTAGCGGTCATCTTGCCTGAAATCCCGCTAGGAAGAAGAACGAGTCCATGAAGAAGATGAAGCCGCGAAGACGAACCAAGCGTAGACGAACGAATCCTCACGATCGCAACGAAACGGGAACTATCGAGAAGAAGCACACAACATGGTAAACACACCACACATAGACAGGACATGATGCACAACCAAGCATGATGCATGACAAAGCTATATGAGGCTACTCATGGCAAGAGATGATGCAAACAAGAACAACACATCAAGGCAAGTTTAAATGAGGCCGGGAACAACATATATTAATTCCGGTAAGTCCTCATATGCAAATTTAGAAATTGGTCCAGAACTGAATAAACATTATGTTCAAGTTGTTAAACAGCAAGTTAAGATGCACCAAGATGATCTACACGAGATTCTAGTCAAGTAACATATAAAGTTCATTAGATTTGGAGCTACGGCCTAGAAGATATGAGCAAAACAAGTTAAACATGGCATTGATGCAAAATGCATACAAACATCAAACAAACACCTCAAAACAAGGATGCAACATGATAATATGAAAGTACATGCAAAATCAAGCAAGTTTCATATAGAGCACACTCAAAACGGAGCAACGGTTCAACACATACACTATACAAGTTTAAAGGACAAGCTGTCCAAAACAGCAACTAGGCATATTGCAAGCACAAAACAACATGCTACAGCATCTCAACATAATAACAGAAGGCATGGGCATGAAGTACAGGTAAAGCATGACAAAACATGAACACTGAGCTATCTCTAGAAGCTACTAGAACATGCTCAAAAGAACATGGCAAGATTGCAAATAATAACAGTTTGAGGCTTAGCAGAAATAACATCAGGTTGCAATATTTAGAGCTATCAAACAACACGTTACAGGAACTTAACATGGCAAACAAAGGCATGGCATGAATCTACTAATGGCATATAACAAAAGTCCCTTACTGACCAAGAGCCAAAAAGGAACAGAAGATATGATGGCACCCATGTAAACATGGCAAAAGATATGACAGATTCATACATGGCAGGAACAACAATAAGTAGGCATGTTGGTGAGCTTGAACCACTCACCACAGAGCAATACATGGCATGGCAAGGCAACCAACTGTAAGAAGACATATTTATAAAGCTAAGCATGGCAAGAACAAGTTCATAGGGTACATGGATCACTAGCAACAATCATGGCAACATTGAACTTAATGTTAACAGGCTGACAGCAACATTATTTAGCAAATTGAGAGCAAGATAACAACATGTTACAGCAGGATATAAATGCAACCAGGGGCATGAATGGATAGGTCATGACATGTATAACAAAACATCCTTAGTGAACATCTCCAGATTATGCACAGAATGACTTGTAGCAGCAGGTTTACATAGCAACAAAATATAACAGAATCAGTCAGGAAAACAGCAACAGTAAGTACCCTCCTTAACAAGCTTGATGCACTCAGCACACAACTCACAAAAATACATGGATTGCACCTCTGTAAAGATGGCATGACGTAGATCAAAACACATGTAGACATCAACCTCATAGGATGCACACATCAAACATGGCAAAAATGACAAATGAGCATGTTATAACAGTTTCAGCAGATTAACATCATATAGCACTCTTGCAACGATGATTCAGGCATCAAGATGGACTCAAATGAACATGATGCAATGGAATGAAATGAAGTACTCGTCGAGATGAACAATTTGACATATTACACGCATGAAACGGAGCTATGGATGCAGAGTTATGATGCGTTGAACATGACACCAGAATGCTGAGAATCTCAGGGACTTGGTAAAAAATATACCTCCGCGAAAGTCAACGCGGGACGGAGGCGTGCGGGACGAGGGGATCCGGGGCGGGGACGGCGCATTTGGTTGTGATCCCTATGGATCTCGTCCAGATCTGGCCGGATGCCAACTTCGGCGAGGAGGAACTCCGGCGAGGCGACGGGAAGAGCGGCCGAAGGCGCGGGACGGCGGAGGAGCTCCGGCCGGACGGGGCACGGAGGGGCGCTGGTCTGGCGCGGCGTGAAAGAAAGCGACGCAGCACCGTGAGGAGATGGGGAGGCGGCGCCGGCGGCGGTGGTGGCTATGGCGGCGAGGCCTTGGCGCTTGGGGCGGCGGTGCCATGGCCGGACGCCCGGCGGCGGAGGGAGGCGCGACGAGGAGGACGGCGGAGGAGCGGGCGCACGGAGGCGACGGGCGACGCGGACGGCGAAGCGGGCGAGGCTTCGAAGGGCGGCGAAGCGGGCGAGCCCGCCGGCCGGCGGCGCTGGGAACCGCGGGCGAAGCGGCAGTGGAGCTTGAGGCGCCGGCGGCGGCGGGCGGGCCTCACGGGCCCGACTTCGGGCCCGTGGGCGGGCGGCGCGACGCCATGGAGGCCACGTGGCAACATGCGGTTGGCCGGGGGCGCAGAAGCGGACATGTCCGGGCGCGGTGGGAAGAACGTCCGGCGACGCGAGGGGAAGGAGGCTAGGGTTCATCCGCGAATTTTGGAGAGGGTTGCACATATTTATAGGTAGAGGGAGCTAGGAGAGTCTAAATGAGGTGCGGTTTTCGCCCACACGATCGTGATCAAACGACCGAGAGCATGGAGGGGGTTTGGATGGGTTGTTGGGCCACTTTGGAAGGGTGTTGGGCTGCAAGACAAAAGAGGCTTTTGCGGTTACCCGGTTAACCGTTGGAGTACCAAACGACCTCCAAATGGCACGAAACTTGACAGGTGGTCTACCGGTGCTATACCAAGGCCGCTTGGCAAGACTCGTGCCATTCCGAGAAAGTTTAATACCCTCTCACAACAGGAGACAAAAGGGGAGCGCCGGATGATATAGGAGTGCCGGATTGCAAAATGGACAACGGGGAAAATGCTCGGATGCATGAGACGAACACGTATGCAAAATGAAATGCACATGATGACATGATAAAATGCAACACGCAAGCAAATGACATGGCAACAACGACGAATAACTGGAGGACACCTGGCGCATCGAATCCGGGGTGTTACAACACTCCTCCACTAACAAGAGATCTCGTCCCGAGATCTTAGGACCGAGACGGAAGGGAAAAAGGGATGAGGTGAAGCAAGAACTCAAGAGAAGAAGCAAAGAATCGAGAGCACTCGAGAAGAAGAGAGGAACGACGAGGATGAAGAGAATCGAAAGCTCACGGAATTAGATAGACCATGAAACCACTCCGGTTAGACCGAGATAAGAAACGAATAAGACTGAAAGGATTTAGGCAGCATTCCGGCTGAAACATGGAGGAATAGAACACGATCTTCACCCAATGAGATGGCACTTGACGAGATGAACAATGCAATGCCTCTGGAAGAATTGATAGAATTGAATGAAAAGAAACTTAGAAGGAAGGATTGAACGGAGTTGTTGAGAAAAAATCAACAACGAAAGAATAAGCTTGTTGTGGTCTTATAGGTAACATCTCAAGATCATAAGGTGATAACTGGCCACAAACGGAAATGATTGGATAACTGAGAAGAACAAAGAAATGCAAAACTCCACTTCAAAAGAATACGAAGAATTAATTGCACTTCGAGATGCAAGGAGAAAAGGTACTTGAATTTCTCCAACAAAATGTTGATGAACTCTTGAAGAATGAATCAAATCATGAAGATCCACCATGAAGAACTCCGGTGACAAAAAGATGATGAGATAGAATGAAGGAAGAAAGAATAAGATGAGCCTTGCGGTGATTTAGATGGAGGTTCCGACGAAATGGCCGAGGAAAATTTGAACTCCGGAAAAGAAAAGATGAAAACACTTGGAACTAGAATTTATTCATCAAGAACAAACTCCAAAGGAAGGGATTACTCGCTTGGATGAAATAAGAATAAGATTTATTGTATGCTTATCCTTCATCAAATTAAATTGATGACACAATGGATTTTTGCATATTACTTATTCTTCTTGAAAAGGATTGAGAAGTGACATATCGCAAACTTGAGAAAGTCTTCATGAATCACCGGTAGGATTGAAAAGAACAAATGGATTAATATGATAAACAAGGAAAATTATCTTGAATGAACCACCGTGAGAATTTGAAAATGACTGATGAAAGAGACTTAATCACCGGGAAGAATTAGAAGAACAAATATGCTTGATGGGGATTTAGATGCAAAAGAACAAAGAGATCATGGGCTGATTAAAGAACACTTGAGCGAAGCACCGGGATAATTAGAGAACGATAACTGGAATGATGGCCTCTGGTGAAATGAAAAGAAATCAACTCCTGAAATACTCCGGATGGGTAAGAAAAGAATATCTGACAAATGGAATAATTCGAGAGGGTAACATGAAGCTAGAACCACGAATCTTCGAGAGAACAGACAAGATTTAGAGGAAAAAACTCTTCTTCAATCTTCAAATGACGACGAGAAACACCACCAAAATAACTGAGGTACTCTGGTAGAATGAAAAGCAAAGAGGTTGAGCCAACAATGAAAAGAATTTGAAAAGGATCTTGGAGAAAGCATGTGACTGATGAAATCCATTCTTACGTCAAACTTGAAAAGAATTGAGAATAACTCCGGGGGAATTAGAAGAGTCAGGTAAGATCCTGGGAAAAGACCTGTGGGTTAGGGCCCACTAAAGAAAACACCGTTGGGAAGGGATGTTGAACAGATAAAAGAAGCACCGGAACAATTGAAATATTTGAATGAGGTGACAATCTCGAATTAATTCAAACATAGACGAATCTCCTGAGATGTCTTGAACACTCCGGAAGGATAAACTGGCGAGAGGCACACGAGCAGGGAAAACACTTGAGCTGAGGGAAAGAATATAATCAACACCGAAAAACTTGAATTGAATCCATCGGAAAAGAAAAAGAGATGAAGAATGACGAACGAGACGAGAATTCACCTGTTGGAACAACTGAGGGCAGACTGAAGAGGCTCCGCACGAATGAAATTGATGCTCGAAAGAGACTCAATCTTCGGGAAGAAGAGGGTGGGAGGGAGGGAAAACAAAGGCAACTTGGAAGGGGAAACCGACGAATATCTCGAAGAGAGAACACCGGTTGAAATCATTAAGCAAAGACTTCGCACGAGTATGATGGATACTCGATTACAGGCTCCGGCTCCAAGAAGAAAAAGGGAGGGCGGGTGGGAAAAGAAGACAACTGAGGATTGAACTTGACAAAGATGAAGAGGCTTGAGTCAACTTGATGAGAAATGCACTGGATGAAAAGAGATGAGAAACAACGATCGGAAAACCAACTGCGTGAACCTAAAGAAAATTTTGAAGGGGAAGAGGAGTAGTTCCAAACACCTACGTCAAGATTCATTACCAGAACGACGAAGGGGCTGAGGACTAAAAAGAATTCCTACTCTCCGATATAACTAGACTCCGAAAATTAGTTTTCTTCTAGACTCGACAACGACCAAACTACACGATCAATCAAGGGGGCTCCTAAGGTCGGTCGAGGCTCTGATACCAACTTGTCACGCCCAAGATGCGACCCTATCCAAAAGGAACTCGAAGGTCCCACCAAGGATAGACCCGCATATTGAAACGCTTTTGCAAGGTGGATATCATTACATCAACATTACATAATAGATGGGGATACATACAAGAGGCATACAATGCCACACGAATACAACAATACATCATACATAAGATCAACATCCGAACTATGGATGAAACACAAACAGAAACTCAAACAACATCCACCCTGCTAGCCCAGGCTGCCGACCTGGAACCTATCCCCTGATCGAAGAAGAAGCAGAAAAAGAACTCCAAATCAAGCAAACATCGCTCTCGCGTCATGATCATCGCATAATATGTACCTGCAATTGTTGTTGTAGTAATCTGTGAGCCACGAGGACTCAGCAATCCCATTACCATGGGTATCAAGACTACCAAAGCTTAATGGGAAAGGAAGGGGTAAAGTGGTGAGGTTGCAGCAGCGACTAAGCATATATGGTGGCTAACATACGCAAATAAGAGCGAGAAGAGAGCAAATGGAACGGTCGTGAAGCTAGCAATGATCAAGAAGTGATCCTGAACTCCGACTTACGTCAATCATAACCCAAAACCGTGTTCACTTCCCGGACTCCGCCGAGAAGAGACCATCACGGCTACACATGCGGTTGATGCGTTTTAATTCGTATCTGGTGTCAAGTTATCTACAACCGGACATTAACAAATTCCCATCTACCACATAACCGCGGGCACGGCTCTCGAAAGTTTATACCCTGCAGGGTGTCCCAACTTAGCCCATGATAAGCTCTCGCGATCAACGAAGGATATACCTTCTCCCAAGAAGACCCGATCAGTCTCGGAATCCCGGTTTACAAGACATTTCGACAATGGTAAAACAAGACCAGCAAAGCCGCCCGCTATGCCGACAAATCCCGATAGGAGCTGCACATATCTCGTTCTCAGGGAACACCGGATGAGCAAGACGTCGGGTTGGCATAGACCCTGGTTGCCCAGGGGGCGCCGGACATCGCTCGGTTTGGACCAACACTTAGACAAGCATTGGCCCGGGGGGCTAAAATAAAGATGACCCTTGGGTTAATTACTCCCAAGGGAAAGGTAGGTGGTGGTGAGGCAAATGGTAAAACCAAGGTTGGGCCTTGCTGGAGGAGTTTTATTCAAAGCGAACTGTCAAGGGGGTCCCATAAATCACCCGACCGCGTAAGGAACGCAAAATCCGGGAACATAACACCGGTATGACGGAAACTAGGGCGGCAAGAGTGGAACAAAACACCAGGCATAAGGCCGAGCCTTCCACCCTTTACCAAGTATATAGACGCATTAATTAAATAAGAGATATTGTGATATCCCAACATAACCCTGTCCACCATAGAGCAATCTTCAACTTCACCTGCAACTAACAACGCTATAAGAGGGGCTGAGCAAAGCGGTAACATAGCCAAACAACGGTTTTCTAGGAAGGGTGTCAAAGGTTAGAGGTTCATGGCAATTTGGGAGGCTTGAAGAACAAGTTATAGGAAGCGCAGCATAGCGATAGAACGAAGCAACTAGCATAGCAATGATAGTAGTGAGATTCAGGGTAGCGGTCATCTTGCCTAAAATCCCGTTAGGAAGAAGAACGAGTCCATGAAGAAGATGAAGCCACGAAGACGAACCAAGCGTAGACGAACGAATCCTCACGATCGCAACGAAACGGGAACTATCGAGAAGAAGCACACAACATGGTAAACACACCACACATAGACAGGACATGATGCACAACCAAGCATGATGCATGAAAAAGCTATATGAGGCTACTCATGGCAAGAGATGATGCAAACAAGAACAACACATCAAGGCAAGTTTAAATGAGGCCGGGAAAAACATATATTAATTCCGGTAAGTCCTCATATGCAAATTTAGAAATTGGTCCAGAACTGAATAAACATTATGTTCAAGTTGTTAAACAGCAAGTTAAGATGCACCAAGATGATCTACACGAGATTCTAGTCAAGTAACATATAAAGTTCATTAGATTTGGAGCTACGGCCTAGAAGATATGAGCAAAACAAGTTAAACATGGCATTGATGCAAAATGCATACAAACATCAAACAAACACCTCAAAACAAGGATGCAACATGATAATATGAAACTACATGCAAAATCAAGCAAGTTTCATATAGAGCACACTCAAAACGGAGCAACAGTTCAACACATACACTATACAAGTTTAAAGGACAAGCTGTCCAAAACAGCAACTAGGCATATTGCAAGCACCAAAACAACATGCTACAGCATCTCAACATAATAACAAAAGGCATGGGCATGAAGTACAGGTAAAGCATGACAAAACATGAACACTGAGCTATCTCTAGAAGCTACTAGAACATGCTCAAAAGGACATGGCAAGATTGCAAATAATAACAGTTTCATGCTTAGCAGAAATAACATCAGGTTGCAATGTTTAGAGCTATCAAACAACACGTTACAGGAACTTAACATGGCAAACAAAGGCATGGCATGAATCTACTAATGGCATATAACAAAAGTCCCTTACTGACCAAGAGCCAAAAAGGAACAGAAGATATGATGGCACCCATGTAAACATGGCAAAAGATGATAGATTCATACATGGCAGGAACAACAATAAGTAGGCATGTTGGTGAGCTTGAACCACTCACCACAGAGCAATACATGGCATGGCAAGGCAACCAACAGTAATAAGACATGTTTATAAAGCTAAGCATGGCAAGAACAAGTTCATAGGGTACATGGATCACTAGCAACAATCATGGCAACATTGAACTTAATGTTAACAGGCTGACAGCAACATTATTTAGCAACTTGAGAGCAAGATAACAACATGTTACAGCAGGATATAAATGCAACCAGGGGCATGAATGGATAGGGCATGACATGTATAACAAAACATCCTTAGTGAACATCTCCAGATTATGCACAGAATGACTTATAGCAGCAGGTTTACATAGCAACAAAATATAACAGAATCAGTCAGGAAAACAGCAACAGTAAGTACCCTCCTTAACAAGCTTGATGCACTCAGCACACAACTCACAAAAATACATGGATTGCACCTATGTAAAGATGGCATTACATATATCAAAACACATGTAGACATCAACCTCATAGGATACACACATCAAACATGGCAAAAATGACAAATGAGCATGTTATAACAGTTTTAGCAGATTAACATCATATAGCACTCTTGCAACGATGATTCAGGCATCAAGATGGACTCAAATGAACATGATGCAATGGAATGAAATGAAGTACTCGTCGAGGTGAACAATTTGACATATTACACGCATGAAACGGAGCTACGAATGCAGAGTTATGATGCGTTGAACAGGACACCAGAATGCTAAGAATCTCAGGGACTTGGTAAAAAATATACCTCCGCGAAAGTCAATGCGGGACGGAGGCGTGCGGGACGAGGGGATCCGGGGCGGGGACTGCGGGTTTGGTTGGGATCCCTGTGGATCTCGTCCAGATCTGGCCGGATGCCAACTCCAGCGAGGAGGAACTCTCGCAAGGCGACGGGAAGAGCGGCCGAAGGCGCGGGACGGCGGAGGAGCTCCGCCGGACGGGCGCGGAGGGCGCTGGTCCGCGCGTGCGGGGCGAAGCGACGCACCGGTGAGGAGACGGGCGGCGGGCGACGGCGTCTGGATGGTCATGGCGGCGTAGGCGCGGCGCTGGGGCGGCGGTGCCATGGCCGGACGACGCGGCGGAGGGCGGCGCGGACGAGGAGGACGGCGAGGAGCGGGCGGGCGCGGAGGCGGATGGGGCGACGCCGGACGGCGAAGCCGGGCGAGCGCCGGGCGGCGGCGGCGCTGGGAACGCGGGAAGAAGCGGCGGCGAGAGCGCGCGTGAGGCGGCGCGGGGCGCGCGGGTTCGACTCGGCCCCGGGCCGGGCGGCGCGAACGGCGGCGGAGGCCACATGGCAACGTCGGCGGTTGGTCGGGGGCGGAGAAGCGGACATGTCCGGGCGCGGTGGGAAGAACGTCCGGCGGCGCAAGAGGAAGGAGGCTAGGGTTCATCCGCGAATTTTGGAGAGGGTTGCACATATTTATAGGTAGAGGGAGCTAGGAGAGTCTAAATGAGGTGCGGTTACCACACGATCGTGATCGAACGATCGAGAGCATGGAGGGGTTTGATGGGTTGTTGGGCCACTTTGGAAGGTGTTGGGCTGCAAGACAAAGAGGCTTTTGCGGTTACCAGCTTAACTGTTGGAGTACCAAACGACCTCCAAATGGCACGAAACTTGACAGGCGGTCTACCGGTGCTATACCAAGGCCGCTTGGCAAGACTCAGGCCATTCCGAGAAAGTTTAATACCCGCTCACAACAGGAGACAAAAGGGGAGCGCCGGATGACATAGGAGTGCCGGATTACAAAACGGACAACGGGGAAAATGCTCGGATGCATGAGACGAACACGTATGCAAAATGAAATGCACATGATGACATGATAAAATGCAACACACAAGCAAATGACATGGCAACAATGACGAATACCTGGAGGACACCTGGCGCATCGAATCCGGGGCGTTACATCAGCGTATCGCAAAACGGACAAAACGGACTTGTGTTGGAGCGCTACGGTCGAAATGATGGTCCTGTTCATCAGGAGGGGTGTGGCGTACCGCAAAACGGGACTCCACGGGATACTGTTCATCTCCACCGTCGACCTCCTCCAACCTCCACGGGCTACCGTCGACCTCCTCCAGTCTCCATGGGCTCTCGCTCATCCGGCCTCCACCGCCGCTACTCCACCGGCCATCGCTCAACCACCCTCCACCGTGATAATCGCTCATCCAGCCCTCCACCGCTCACTGCTCATCCAGCCCTCCACACCACGGGTCCTTTTCAACCACCCTCCACGGCCACCCTCCATCGCTCATCGCTCATCCAGCCCTCCACACCACGGGTCCTGTTCATCCGATGCAACGCCACCGCCATCGCTCATCCAAACCCCCGCAACGCCATCGCTCATCCAATTATTGGCTTCGATTAGCAGCAGAGCTAATCGCTCCATCGGATTGATTAACGACCATCGATCGATCGCCGGGTTCAATAATGCATAGCTCGCAGCAGCAATCGCCGGGTTCGATTAGAGCCCAACACCTCGCCGGGTTCGATTAGAGCCAACGCCGCACCTGCGCCGCCTACATGTACGAGAAACGCGCATCGCTCGCCCCGACCTCCCACCGTGAACCGCAAGTCCTCAAATTTTCCTCCCCTCGCTTCTACCATGGTTTTTCCGTCATGGACGGCCCAAAGAATGTCATGCAGCTGCGTCTCCGCCCGCCCGGACTTAAAAGCCCATTTTCTGTCATGATTTTTGTCATAGAAGTAGGAGCCCACCACATCTATGATGATACCGGGTTTTGTCACAATTATCGTCATAGAAGTGTCATATGTATGACAGAAAAAACATTCGTTCGGCCCAAAATGTCACGGATGTGTCTTTTTTTTGTAGTGAGGGCATTTGGAGCACTTTTATTTTCGAGATATTTTTTATTGCACGGATAAATCAGAAAACAGACAGATAATAATATTTTTGCTTTATTTAAAATAACAGAAAGTAAAAAGAGGGTATAGAAGGTTGTGCCTTCTAGTTTCATCCATCTCATGATCATCAAAATGAATCCACTAACAAGGTTGATCAAGTCTTGTTAACAAACTCATTCAATAACACGTAATCGGAGAAATTTCGAATAACACTAAGTTACCTCAACGGGGATATGAACATCCCCCACAATAAGAATATCATACTTTTTCTTGGCAGTAGGAAGAGGAAATTCAAAACCTCCAATAATAATAGCTGGAACTTTCCCAATAGAATTGATACTATGAACTTGAGGTTGTTTCCTTGGAAAGTGTACCGTATGCTCATTACCATTAACATGAAAAGTGACATTGCCTTTGTTGAAATCAATAACAGCCCTGCGCAGATTCAAAAGGGTCTACCAAGGATAATCGACATACTATCGTCCTCGGGAATATCAAGAATAACAAAGTCCGTTAAGATAGTGACATTTGCAACCACAACAGGCACATCCTCACAAATACCGACATGTATAGTAGTTGATTTATTGGCCATTTGCAAAGATATTTCGGTAGGTGTCAACTTATTCAATTCAAGTCTACGATATAAAGAGAGAGGCATGACACTAACACCGGCTCCAAGATCACATAAAGCAGTTTTAACATAGTTTATTTTAATGGAGCATGGTATAGTTGGTACTCCTGGATCTCCAAGTTTCTTTGCTATTCCACCCTTAAAAGTATAATTAGCAAGCATGGTGGAAATTTCAGCTTCCGGGATCTTTCTTTTATTTGTAATGATATCCTTCATATATTTAGCATAAGGATTTACTTTAAGCATATCAGTTAAGCATACGTAAGAAGATAGGTCTAATCATTTCAGCAAAGCGCTCAAAATCCTCATCATCCTTTGTCTTGGATGGTTTGGGAGGAAAAGGCATGGGTGTCTGAACCCATGGTTCTCCTTCTCTATCGTGCTTCCTAGCAACAAAATCTCTCTTATCATAACGTTGATTCTTTGATTCTGGGTTATCAAGATCAACAGCAGGTTCAACCACTACTTCATTATTATTGCTAGGTTGAGCATCAACACGAACATTACCACTAACATTATTACTAGGTTCATGTTCATCACCTGATTGTGTTTCAGCATCAGAAATAGAAATATCATTGGGATTCTCAGGTGTGTCTACAACAGGTTCACTAGAAGCATGCAAAATCCTATCGTTTTTCTTTTTTTTCTTTGAAGAACTAGGTGCCTCTAAATTATTTCTCTGAGAATCCTGCTTGATTCTCTTAGGTTGGCCTTTAGATACAAAGGTTCCTGAGTCATTCTACCCGTTCTAGTAGCCACTCTAACAACAAAGTCATGTTTATTATTTAATTCATCGAGCAAATCACTTTGAGCTTTAAGTACTTGCTCGGCTTGAGTGGTAACCATCGAAGCATATTTTCTAATGAGTTTAAGTTCACATTTAACTCTAGCCATATAATCACTCAAGCATCCTATCTCAAAGCATTATTCTTTAATTCTCTACCAACATAAGCATTAAAACTTTCTTGTCTAGCCATAAAGTCATCAGATTCATCTAAGCATGGGCTATGAAATTTAGTAGAGGGAATATCAACTTTATCGTATCTATAGAGAGAATTTACCTTTACTACCTATGTCGGGTTATCAAGACAATGTGGTTCTTCAACAGGCGGTATATTAAGACCATGTATTTCTTCAATAGGTGGTAAATTCTTAACATCTTCAGCTTTAATACCTCTTTCTTTCATTGATTTCTTTGCCTCTTGCATATCTTCAGGACTGAGAAATAGAACACCTCTCTTCTTCGGAGTTGGTTTAGGAATAGGCTCAGGAGTTGGCTCAATTGGCTCAGGAATTGCCTCAGGAAGAGTCCAATTATTTTCAATTGTCAACATATTATTCAATAGTAATTCAGCTTGGTCGATTGTTCTTTCCCTGAAAACACAACCAGCACAACTATCCAAGTAGTCCTTGGAAGCATCGGTTAGTCCATTATAAAAGATATCAAGTATTTCATTTTTCTTAAGAGGATGATCAGCAAAGCATTATAATCGGAGAAGCCTCCCCAAGCTTGTGGGAGACTCTTCTTTGATTTGCACAAAATTATATATTTCATAAGGCGACTTGTTTCTTATGAGCAGGAAATATTTAGCAGAGAAGTAATAAATCATATCCTGGGGACTACGCACACAACTAGGATCAAGAGAATTAAACCAAGTCTTAGCATCACCCTTTAATGAGAACGGAAATATCTTAAGGATATAATAATAGCGAGACTTCTCATCATTAGTAAACAGGGTGGTATATCATTTAACTTGGTAAGATGAGCCACAACAGTTTCAGATTCAAGGCCATGAAAAGGATCAGATTCAACCAAAGTAATTATTTCAGGATCAACAGAGAAATCATAATCCTTATCAGTAACATAGATAGGTGAGGTAGCAAAAGCGGGGTCAGGTTTCATTCTAGCATTAAGAGATTGCTGCTTCCATTTAGCTAATAACTTCTTAAGATCATATCTATCTTTGCAAGCAAAAATAGCTCTAGCAGCTTCCTCATCCATAACATAACCCTTGGGAACAACAGGTAATTCATAATCAGGAGGAGAACTTTCATCATCACTATGATAACCCACAAGTATAGGGGATCGCAACAGTTTTCGAGGGTAGAGTATTCGACCCAAATTTATTGATTCGACACAAGGGGAGCCAAAGAATATTCTCAAGTATTAGCAGCTGAGTTGTCAATTCAACCACACCTGGAAACTTAGTATCTGCAGCAAAGTGTTTAGTAGCAAAGTAATATGATAGTAGTGGTAACGATAACAAAAGTAAAGACAGCAAAAGTATGTTTTTGGTATTTTGTACTGATTGTAACAGCAGCAATGAAAAAGTAATAAGCAAGAACCAGTATATGAAAAACTCGTAGGCACCGGATTAGCGATGGATAATTATGCAGGATGTGGTTCGTCATGTAACAGTCATAACATAGGGTGACACAGAACTAGCTCCAGTTCATCAATGTAATGTCGGCATGTATTTCGTATATAGTCATACGTGCTTATGGAAAAGAACTTGCATGACATCTTTTGTCCTACCCTCCCGTGGCAGCGGGGTCCTATTGGAAACTAAGGGTTATTAAGGCCTCCTTTTAATAGATAACCGGAACAAAGCATTAGCACATAGTGAATACATGAACTCCTCAAACTATGGTCATCACCGGGAGTGGTCCCGATTATTGTCACTTCGGGGTTGCCGGATCATAACACATAGTAGGTGACTATAGACTTGCAAGATAGAATCAAGAACACACATATATTCATGAAAACATAATAGGTTCAGATCTGAAATCATGGCACTCGGGCCCTAGTGACAAGCATTAAGCATAGCAAAGTCATAGCAACATCAATCTCAGAACATAATGGATACTAGGGATCAAACCCTAACAAAACTAACTCGATTACATGATAAATCTCATCCAACCCATCACCGTCCAGCAAGCCTATGATGCAATTACTCACGCACGGCGGTGAGCATCATGAAATTGGTGATGGAGGATGGTTGATGATTTCGACGGCGACGAATCTCCCTCTCCGGAGCCCCGAACGGACTCCAGATCAGCCCTCCCGATATAGATTAGGGGTTGGCGGCGGCTCCGTATCGTAAAACGTGATGATTTCTTCTCTCTGATTTTTTTCTCCCCGAAAGCCAATATATGGAGTTGGAGTTGGCGTCGGAGGGCCACCAGGGGGCCCATGAGGTAGGGGGGCGCGCCCAGGTGGCGCCCCCCACCCTCGTGAGCAGGGTGTGGCCCCCCTGGTCTTCATCTTTTGCGAGGATTTTTCTTTATTTTTTCTAAGGTGTTCCGTGGAGTTTAAGGACATTCCGAGAATTTTTATTTTCTGCACGAAAAACAACAACATGGCAGTTCTGCTGAAAACAGCGTCAGTCCGGGTTAGTTCCATTCAAATCATACAAGTTAGAGTCCAAAACAAGGGCAAAAGTGTTTGGAAAAGTAGATACGATGGAGACGTATCAACTCCCCCAAGCTTAAACCCTTGCTTGTCCTCAAGCAATTCAGTTGACAAACCGAAAGAGAAAAAGAAAAACTTTACAAACTCGCTTGCTCTTGTTGTTGTAAACATGAAAAGCCAGCATTCAAGTCTCAGCAATTATTATGAACTAACCATACTCACAATGACACGTAGGTCTCACAATTACTCATATCAATAGCATAATCAGCTAGTGAGCTATAATAGCAAAACTCGGATGACAACACTTTCTCAAAATAATCATAACGTGATATAACACAATGGTATCTCGCTAGCCCTTTCTGAGACCGCAAAACATAAATGCAGAGCACCTTTAAAGATCAAGGACTGACTAAGGTGAAAGAGATCTAGTCAAGTCATACCCAATATAAACCAATAATAATGAATGCAAACGACAATGTGCTCTCCAGCGGGTGCTTTTAATAAGAAGGGTGATGACTCAACATAAAAGTAAATAGATAGGCCCTTCGCAGAGGGAAGCAGGGATTTGTAGAGGTGCCAGAGCTCGATTTTGAAATAGAGATAAATTGTATTTTGAGCGGCATACTTTCATTGTCAACATGACAACTAAAAGACGACGATATCTTCCATGCTAAACAGATTATAGGCGGTTCCCAAACAGAATGGTAAAGTTTATACTCCCTTCCTCCACAAGCATCAATCCATGGCTTGCTCAAACAACGAGTGCCTCCAACATTCAATGGGTCCCAAGGGAGTTTTGTTTGCGTTATTTTGATTTAGTTTGCACAAAGCATGGGATGGGCATCCGGATACCATCCATTTTCTCGTGAATGAGGAGCGGACTCCACTCCTCTTGAGAATAACCCGCCTAACATGGAAGATAAGGGCAGCTCTAGTTGACATATGAGCTATTCGAGCATGCAAAATAGAATGTTTATTTGAAGGTTTAGAGTTTGGCATATACAAATTTACTTCGAACGGCAGGTAAATACCGCATATAGGAAGGTATAGTGGACTCATATGGAATACCTTTGGGGTTTAAGGAGTTTGGATGCACAAGCAGTATTCCCGCTTAGTACATGTGAAGGCTAGCAAAAGACCGGAAGCTAATTAATCGAGAGAGCGACAACAATGTAAATATGCATTAAAATTAATTCACACCGAGTACAAGCATGAGTAGGATATAATCCACCATGAACATAAATATCATGAAGGCTATGTTGATTGGATTCAACTACATGCGTGAACATGTGCCAAGTCGAGTCACTCAATGCATTTAAAGGAGGATACCACTCCATCATACCACATCATAATCATTCTAATAGCATGTTGGCACGCAAGGTAAACCATTATAACTCATAGCTAATCAAGCATGGCACAAGCAACTATAATCTCTAAATGTCATTGCAAATATGTTTACTTCATAATAGCTGAATCAGGAATGATGAATCATCATATTTACAAAAACAAGAGAGGTCGAGTTCATACCAGCTTTTCTCTTCCCAATAAGTCCATCATATATCATCATTATTTCCTTTCACTTGCACGACCGAACGGTGTGTATAATAATAAGAGTGCACATGCATTGACTAAGTCGAATCGCAAGCATTCAACTCAAGAGAGAAGAAAAGTAATATGGGCTCTAAGTTAAATAAACAATCATGCATATAAGAGCCACTAAGCATTTTCAATATGGTCTTCTCGACCCCCCAAAGAAAGGAAAAGAAATAAAAACTATTTACACGGCAAAGCTCCCAACAAGTAAAAAGAAGAACGGGAAATATTTTTGGGTTTTCTTTTTAATTCTACTACAAGCATGAAAAGTAAACTAACTAATTTTTTTTGGTTTTTCTTAAGGTTTATCAAGCACACAAGAAGAAAGCAGGAAAAAGAAATTTAAACTAACATGGATATTACAGTGAAAAAGTATGAGCACCGACATCTAGCAATGAGTGTGTGTGAACATGAATGTAATGTCGGTGGGAAATACATACTCCCCCAAGCTTAGGCTTTTGGCCTAAGTTGGTCTATTGCCGAGGATGGCTGGCGGATATCCGTAGGTGAAGCCGGGTCGATCGTGACGATGGCTATCGCCACCGAGCAGTAGCGTGAGTCGAGCAGCCTCCACTCTCCTTTCGTACTCATCCGCCTCTTCTCTGGTAATAATATATCTTCTTTTGCATGTGAATCAAAGAAAGGGAGCAGGGAAGAGCAATACGGACTACACGACGTCATCAAAGATTAGTCGACATCGAGAGGTGGTTCAATCCTCTCAACGAACTGGTGGGAAACCATAGAATCAAAATCTAAATAAGAAGGGGGTAACTCCATGTCACCCTCACGAATGTCTACCTCAAGAAAATTAGCTAAGCGGGTTGCCTAAATTCCTCCAAAGAAATCTCCGCTATGTCTATTCTGATGCAACCTGCGAGCTACTATGGCTCCCAAATGATAAGATTGGTCTCCTAACACAGCACTCCTGAGAATACTGAGATCAGGGACACACATGTGACATGCTTCATCCTTAGCATTTATGCATCTACCTATGAAGAGAGCAAAATAATGTATAGCAGAAAGTGAATGCTCCCTATAGTAGCTATGCTATATCTCTAGATTCCCCACGTTATTCTAGCAAGAAAGTCTCTATATTCAGATTTAGGGGGATCCCTGACATTACCCCAAGATGGAAGTTTGCAAGCAGAAGTAAAATCCTCTAAGTCCATGGTATAAGATTTATCATAAAGGTCAAACATGACTGAAAGAGAATTTCATGAAGTTAAAAACTCAAACCTCCTCACAAATGAACTTGTGAGATCATGATACTGGGGGTATTTGTCAGCTTCAAAGTCCTCAAGACCGGCGTTACTCAAATATGTGCTAAATTCTTCTTTGATTCCCACTTGATTCATAAAATTTTCCGACGGCCATTCACAAGGCCTCACAGGAGCGCCTCTTGGTGGTTCCTCGTCAGCATCATGAATTGCAAGTCTGGGACCTTGCTTCCTTGAAGGACCACCTTGGAACATCCTCCTAAGCATATTGTTTCCTCTGAAAAATTTCTGAAATTTTTAGTAACCTCAAATAAAAGTGAACCAACTTCAATAAAATTGATAGTAACAACTCCCACAAGTGCCTAGGGCCTATATAAAGCATTGGAACTACTTGGAATCATAAAAATCTGTCATGCAAGCTCAAGAACATGGTCACCTATGCAGCACAAATTTGCAATGAATAAAGCACTAGAACAAAAACTAATTGGACCAATGGAGGAGTCACATACCAAGGAACAATCTCCCCAAGCAGTTTTGCGAGAGGTGCTTTGAGCAAGGAGATCAAAAATCACAGCAACGGGGGCTGGAACTCGTGCTTGAGTTGGGTTTTCGTGTTTGTGTGAGACAGAGGGAGAAGATGGGTGTAGGAATAAGTGGAGGAGGGCCACCATGGGCCCACGAGGCAGGGGGGTGCACCCAGGGGGTAGGGCGCGCCCTCCACCCTCGTGGCCAGGTGGCAGCTCCCCCGCCGGTGATTTTTGCACAGTAAATTCTTAAATATTCCCGAAAAAATCATATTAATTTGGCATGGCATTCTGAGGACTTTTATTTTCGGGAAATTTTTATATTGCACGGATAAGTCAGAGACAGACAGAAAAATATTATTTTACTCTATTTCTACTAATTAATGAAAATATAAAGAGGGTACAGAAAGTTGTGCTTCTAGTTTCATCCATCTCGTGATCATCAAAATGAACCCGCTAACAAGGTTGATCAAGTCTTGTTAACAAACTCATTCCGAATAATCCTGGAACCGGAGAAATTTCGAATGACACTAAGTTACCTCAACAGGGATATGAAAATCCCCAACAATAAGAATATTATACTTTTCCTTGACAGTAGGGAGAGGAAATTCAAAACCTCCAATTATAATCGATGGAACTTTTCCAATAGAGTTGATAATATAAACTTGAGGTTGTTTCCTCGGAAAATGTACCGTGTGCTCATTGCCATTAACATGAAAAGTGACATTGCCTTTGGTGCAATCGATAACGGCCCCGCAGATTATGAAAGGTCTTCCAAGAATAATAGACATGCTATCATCCTCGGAATATCAAGAATAACAAAGTCCATTAAAATAGTAACGTCGCAACTACAACAGCACATCCTCACAAATACCGGCTGTGTATAGCAGTTGATTTATCAGCCATTTGCAAAGATATTTCAGTAGGTGTCAACTTATTCAAATCAAGTCTACGATATAAAGAGAGAGGCATGACACTAACACCGGCTCCAAGATCACATAAAGCAGTTCTAACATAACTTCTTTTAATGGAGCATGGTATAGTAGGCACTCCGGGATCTCCAAGTTTCTTTGGTATTCCACCCTTAAAAGTATAATTAGCATGGTGGAAATTTCAGCTTCAGGTATCTTTCTTTTATTAGTAATAATATCCTTCATATACTTAGCATAAGGATTTGTCTTGAGCACATCAGTTAATCGCATACGCAAAAAGATGGGTCTAATCATTTCAGCAAAACGCTCAAAATCCTCATCATCCTTTTTCTTGGATGGTTTCGGAGGAAAAGGCATGGGTTTCTGAACCCATGGTTCCCTTTCTTTATCATGTTTCCTAGCAACAAAATCTCTTTTATCATAATGTTGATTCCTTGATTGTGGGTTATCAAGATCAACAACAGGTTCAACTTCTACATCATTATCATTACTTGGTTGAGCATCAACATGAACATTATCATTAACATTATCACTAGGTTCATGTTCATCACCTGATTGTGTTTCAAAGATCGTAAGCAGAGATATCATTTGGATTCTCAGGTGGTTCAGCAATAGGTTCACTAGAAGTTTGCAAAGTCCTATCATTTTTCTTTTTCTTCCTCTTAGAAGAACTAGGTACATCGATATTGTTTCTTTGAGAATCTTGCTTGATTCTCTTAGGGTGGCCTTCAGGATACAAAGGTTCCTGAGTCATTCTACCAGTTCTAGTAGCCACTCTAACAGCATAATCATTTTTCTTACTACTCATTTCATCAAGAACTTCTTTCTGAGCTTTAAGTACTTGTTCTACTTGAGTGGTAACCATATAAGCATGCTTGCTAACAAGTTTAAGTTCACCTCTAATATCAGCCATATAATCACCCAAGTGTTTAATCATAAAGGTATTCTGTTTTAATTGTCTACCAAAATAAGCATTAAAGTCATCTTGCTTAAACATAAAGTCATCAAACTCATCCAAGCACTGGCTAGCAATTTTAGTAGGAGGGACTTAGCTTTATCATATCTATAGAGAGAGTTTACCTTTACTACCTCTGTCGGGATATCGGGAGGTTCTTCATTAAATAAGTAATTGAGATCATATACTTCTTCAACAGGCGGTAAATTAAGACCATGTATTTCTTCAATAGGAGGTAAATTCTTAACATCTTCAGCTTTAATACCTTTTTCTTTCATAGATTCTTTTCCTCTTGCATATCTTCAGGACTGAGAAATAGAACACCTCTCTTCTTCGGAGTTGGTTTAGGAATAGGCTCAGTAATTGGCTTAGGAACTGGCTCAGGAGGTAGCTCAGGAGGTGCCCAATTATTTTCATTAGCCAACATATTATTCAATAGAAGTTCAGCGTCATCCGGTGTTCTTTCCCTGAAAAGAGAACCATCACAACTATCAGGTAATCTCTTGAAGCATCAGTTAGTCCATTATAAAAGATATCAAATATTTCGTGTTTCTTAAGAGGATGATCAGCAAAGCATTATAATCTTGAGAAGCCTCCCCAAGCTTGTGGGAGACTCTCTTCTTCAATTTGCACAAAATTGTATATTTCCTCAAAGCAGCTTGTTTCTTATGAGCGGGGAAATATTTAGCAGAGAAGTAATAAATCATATCCTGGGGACTTTGCACACAACCAGGATCAAGAGAATTATACCATATCTTAGCATCACCCTTTAATGAGAACGGAAAGATCTTAAGTAAATAAAAGTAGCGCTCATTATTTGTAAACAGGGCAGCTATATCATTTAACTTAGTAAGATGTGCCACAACAGTTTCAGATTCATAGCCATAAAAAGGATCAGATTCAACCAACATAATTATATCTTGATTAACAGAAAAATCATAATAATCCTGCTCAGGCACACAGATAGGCGAAGTAGCAAAAGCAGGGCCGGGTCTCATTCTACCTCTAAAAGATTCTTTACTCCGTTTAATTAGCAACCTCTTACGTTCAAGTTTATCCTGGCAAGCAAGAATAGCTTCAGAAGATTCAACATCAAAAAGATAACCCTCAGGAATAGCAGGCATATGTTCATCATCACTAACATCATCGTGTTCAGGTTCAATAATTTCTTTTTCTCTAGACCTAGCAACTTGCTCATCAAGAAATTCACCAAGTGGCACAGTAGTATCAAGCATAGAAGTAGTTTCATCATAAGTATCATGCATAGCAGAAGTGGCATCATCAATAACATGCGACATTTCAGAATCAATAGCAGTAGTAGGTTTAGGTGTCGCAAATTTACTCATAACAGAAGGAGAATCTAGTGCAAAGCTAGATGGCAGTCCCTTACCTCCCCTCGTAGTTGAGGGCAAAATAGCAGTTCGATCATCTTTCAAGTTCTTCATAGTGTCCAGTAGATATAAATCCCAAGTGACTCAAAGAATAGAGCTATGCTCCCCGGCAACGGCGCCAGAAAATAGTCTTGATAACCCACAAGTATAGGGGATCGCAACAGTTTTCGAGGGTAGAGTATTCAACCCAAATTTATTGATTCGACACAAGGGGAGCCAAAGAATATTCTCAAGTATTAGCAGCTGAGTTGTCAATTCAACCACACCTAGAAACTTAGTATCTGCAGCAAAGTGTTTAGTAGCAAAGTAATATGATAATAGTGGTAACGATAACAAAAGTAAAGACAGCAAAAGTAATGTTTTTGGTATTTTGTAGTGATTGTAACAGCAGCAATGGAAAAGTAAATAAGCGAGAACCAGTATATGGAAAACTCGTAGGCACCGGATTAGTGATGGATAATTATGCAGGATGTGGTTCGTCATGTAACAGTCATAACATAGGGTGACACAAAACTAGCTCCAGTTCATCAATGTAATGTAGGCATGTATTCCGTATATAGTCATATGTGCTTATGGAAAAGAACTTGCATGACATCTTTTGTCCTACCCTCCCGTGGCAGCGGGGTCCTATTGGAAACTAAGGGATATTAAGGCCTCCTTTTAATAGAGAACCGAACAAAGCATTAGCACATAGTGAATACATGAACTCCTCAAACTATGGTCATCACCGGAGTGGTCCCGATTATTGTCACTTGGGTTGCGGATCATAACACATAGTAGGTGACTATAGACTTGCAAGATAGGATCAAGAACACACATATATTCATGAAAACATAATAGGTTCAGATCTGAAATCATGGCACTCGGCCCTAGTGACAAGCATTAAGCATAGCAAAGTCATAGCAACATCAATCTTAGAACATAATGGATACTAGGATCAAACCCTAACAAAACTAACTCGATTACATGATAAATCTCATCCAACCCATCACCGTCCAGCAAGCCTACGATGCAATTACTCACGCACGGCGGTGAGCATCATGAAATTGGTGATGCAGGATGGTTGATGATGACGACAGCGACGAATTCCGCTCTCTGGAGCCCCGAACGGACTCCAGATCAGCCCTCCCGAGAGAGATTAGGGCTTGGCGGCAGCTCCGTATCGTAAAACGCGATGATTTCTTCTCTCTGATTTTTTTCTCCCCGAAAGCCAATATATGGAGTTGGATTTGGCGTCGGAGGGCCACCAGGGGGCCCATGAGGTAGGGGGCGCGCCCCCCACCCTCGTGAGCAGGGTGTGGGCCCCCTGGTCTTCATCTTTTGTGAGGATTTTTCTTTATTTTTTCTAAGGTGTTCCGTGGAGTTTCAGGACATTCCGAGAATTTTTATTTTCTGCACAAAAAACAACACCATGGCAGTTCTGCTGAAAACAGCGTCAGTCCGGGTTAGTTCCATTCAAATCATACAAGTTAGAGTCCAAAACAAGGGCAAAAGTGTTTGGAAAAGTAGATACGACAGAGACGTATCACACTATCATCAATAATAGCATCTTCAATAATTTCATTCTCTCTAACCCTAGCAAGTTGTTCGTCAAGAAATTCACCTAATGGCAAAGTAGTATCACACACAGAAGTAGTTTCATCATAAGTATCATGCATAGCATAAGTGGCATCATCAATAACATGTGACATATCAGAATTCATGAAGTAGCAGGTTTAGGTGTCGCAAGCTTACTCAAAACAAAAGGAGAATCTAGTGCAGAGCTAGATGGTAGTTCATTACCTCCCCTCGTAGTTGAGGGAAAATCTTAGTTCTTTCGTCTTTCAAGTTCCTCATAGTGACCAGCAGATATAAATCCCAAGTGACTCAAATAATAGAGCTATGCTCCCCGGCAACGGTGCCAGAAATTAGTCTTGATAACCCACAAGTGTAGGGGATTGCAACAGCTTTCGAGGGTAGAGTATTCAACCCAAATTTATTGATTCGAAACAAGGGGAGCCAAAGAATATTCTTAAGTATTAGCAGTTGAGTTGTCAATTCAACCACACCTGGATAACTTAGTATCTGCAGCAAAGTATTTAGTAGCAAAGTAGTATGATTGTAATGGTAACAGTGCCAAAAGTAAAGATAGCAGTGTTGTAGTAATTGTAATAGTAGCAACGGAAAAGTAAATAAGCAAAGCACAATATGTGAAAAGCTCGTAGGCATTGGATCAGTGATGGAGACTTATGTCGGATGCGATTCCTCATGTAATAGCTATAACATAGGGTGACATAGAACTAGCTCCAGTTCATCAATGTAATGTAGGCATGTATTCCGAATGTAGTCATACGTGCTTATGGAAAAGAACTTGCATCACATCTTTTGTCCTACCCTCCCGTGGCAGCGGGGTCCTAGTGGAAACTAAGAGATATTAAGGCCTTGTTTTAATAGAGAACCTAAACAAAGCATTAGCACATAGTGAATACATGAACTCCTCAAACTATGGTCATCACCGAGAAGTATCCCGATTATTGTCACTTCGGGGTTGTCGGATCATAACACATACTAGGTGACTATAGACTTGCAAGATAGGATCAAGAACTCACATATATTCATGAAAACATAATAGGTTCAGATCTGAAATCATGGCACTCGGGCCCTAGTGACAAGCATTAAGCATAGCAAAGTCATAGCAACATCAATCTCAGAATATAATGGATACTAGGGATCAAACCCTAAGAAAACTAACTTGATTACATGGTAAATCTCATCCAACCCATCACCGTCCAGCAAGCCTACGATGGAATTACTCACGCATGGTGGTGAACATCATGAAATTGGTGATGGAGGATGGTTGATGATGACGATGGCGATGAATCCCCCTCTCCGGAGCCCCGACGGACTCTAGATCAGCCCTCTCGAGAGAGATTAGGGCTTGGCGGCTTCGTAAAACATGATGGAACTTTCTCTCTGATTTTTTCTCCGCGAAACGGAATATATGAAGTTGGAGTTGAGGTCGGTGGAGCATCAGGGGGGCCACGGGACAGGGGGCGCGCCCAGGGGGAGGGCGCGCCCCCCACCCTCGTGGACAGGGTGTGGGCCCCCTGGCCTTGATTCTTTCGCCAATATTTTTTATATTTTCCAAAAGTTATCTCCGTGGATTTTCGGGTCATTCCGAGAACTTTTGTTTTCTGCACAATAAACAACACCATGGCAGTTCTGCTGAAAACAGCGTCAGTCCGGGTTAGTTTCATTCAAATCATGCAAGTTAGAGTCCAAAACAAGGGCAAAAGTGTTTGGAAAAGTAGAGACGTTGGAGACGTATCACCGATGCACAGGAAGAGAGTTAGACTTCGTTGTTGCACGATTTACGTTACTTTGTGCTCACTACTAAATTACAAATCATTGTTAACTAAAATTGGCTTTGATATACCTTGGGATCCGGGTGGATCCATTACTTGAGCACTATATGCCTAGCTTAATGGCTTTAAAGAATCGCTACCAGGGAGACAGGCCAGAAGTTTTAGAGAGTCATTTATTTCTGTTGAGTGCTTTTATTTAGTTTGAAAACAAAAAAAATAAAGAGGGGAACCCAAAACTTTTCAAAAAGGAAAGTGAAAGTGAGAAAGACAAGCATTGTTGAAGTGGGAGAGCTCCTTGAACTTTGTTCATGCTCACGGAAACTTTGTGAATCTTAATTACAGAAACTTTTCATCAATATTATTCCCTTCTACAATTCCATTGTATTATAAAAATAATGTGCCAAGGTTTGCCTTTAGGATGTTTACAATGCTTGTTGATTTGTACAGTGTAGGACAGAAACTTTGGCTGTAGTGCGTGATTTTACATTTTTTACTGGAACATAAAATGGTTCTGATTCCTTTTGCACTGTCTTTCTATACAAATTGTTTATATTTCCTAATTTTGGTAGAATTTTTGGGGTAACATAAGTATGGTGAATGTTCATATTGCTACAGACTGTTCTGTTTTTGACAGATTCTGTTTTTGATGCATAGTTTGCTTGTTTTGACGAATCTATCAATTTCTATCAGTGGATTAAGCCATGAAAAAGTTATATTACAGTAGACACAATGCAAAAACAAAATATGAATTGGTTTGTAACAGTACTTAGAGTAGTGATTTGCTTTATTATACTAACTGATCTTACCGAGTTTTCTGTTGAAATTTTGTGTGGATGAAGTGTTTGATCGAGGATGACTCGATATGAGGAAAAGGAAGAGAGGCAAGAGGTCAAGCTTGGGGATGCCCAAGGCACCCCAAGTAAATATTCAAGGAGAATCAAGCGTCTAAGCTTGGGGATGCCCCGGAAGGCATCCCCTCTTTCTTCAACAAGTATCGGTATGTTTTCAGATTCGTTTCGTTCATGCGATATGTGCAAGTCTTGGAGTGTCTTTTGCATTTAGTTTTCACTTTTATTTTATGCACCATGTTGGTATGAGATAGCCCTTGGTTGATTTATAGAATGCTCATCGCACTTCACTTAAATCTTTTGAGTATGGCTTTATAGAATGCTCCATGTGCTTCACTTATATCATTTGAAGTTTGGATTGCCTGTTTATCTTCACATAGAAAACCGCCATTTGTAGAATGCTCTTTTGCTTCATTTATATTTGTTAGAACGTGTGCATATCTTTTGTAGAAAGAATTAAACTCTCTTGATTCACTTATATCTATAGAGAGATGACAAGAATTGGTCATTCACATGGTTAGTCATAAAATCCTACATAAAACTTGTAGATCACTGAATATGATATGTTTGATTCCTTGCAATAGTTTTGCGATATAAAGGTGGTGTTATTAGAGTCGTGCTAGTGGGGTAATTGTGAAAATGAGATACTTGTGTTGAGATTTGCAAGTCCAGTAGCATGCACGCATGGTAACCCTTGTGTGACAAATTTGAAGCAATGGGGTGTTCTTTGATTGCTTTCCTTATGAGTGGAGGTCGGGATAGCGCGATGGTTAACTCCTACCAACCCTTCCCCTAGGAGCATGCGTAGTAGTACTTTGCTTCGAGGGCAAGTAGACTTTTGCAATAAGTATATGAGTTCTTTATGACTAATGTGAGTCCATGGATTATACGCACTCTTACCTTTCCGCAATTTGCTAGCCTCTACGGTACCGTGCATTGCCCTTTCTCACCTCGAGAGTTGGTGCGAACTTCACCGGTGCATCCAAACCCCGTGATATGATACACTCTATCACACATAAGCCTCCTTATATCTTCCTCAAAACAGCCACCATACCTACCTATTATGGCATTTCCATAGCCATTCCGAGATATATTGCCATGCAACTTCCATCATCATCATATACATGACTTGAGCATTCATTGTCATATTGCTTTGCATGATCGTAAGATAGCTAGCATGATGTTTTCATGGCTTGTCCGTTTTTTGATGTCATTGCTATGCTAGATCATTGCACATCCTGGTACACCACCGGAAGCATTCATATAGAGTCATATCTTTGTTCTAGATATCGAGTTGTAACATTGTGTTGTAAGTAAATAAAAGTGTGATGATCATCATTATTAGAGCGCTGCCTCAGTGAGGAAAGGATGAAGGAGACTATGATTCCCCCACAAGTCGGGATGAGACTCCGGACTTTATGAAAATAAAAGAGGCCAAAGAAGCCCCAAAAAAAGAGGCCAAAGAGGCCCACCAAAAAAATAAAAAAGAAAGAAAAAAAGAAAATAAAAAAATGAGAGAAAAAGAGAGAAGGGGCAATGTTACTATCCTTTTACCACAATTGTGCTTCAGAGTAGCACCATGTTCTTCATATAGAGAGTCTCTTGAGTTATCACTTTCATATACTAGTGGGAATTTTCATTATAGAACTTGGCTTGTATATTGCGATGATGGGCTTCCTCAAACGCCCGAGGTCTTCATGAGCAAGCAAGTTGGATGCACACCCACTTAGTTTCCAGTCTTAGCTTTCATATACTTATAGCTCTTAGTGCATCCGTTGCATGGCAATCCCTACTCCTCGCATTGACATCAATTGATGGGCATCTCCATAGCCCGTTGATTAGCCGCGTCGATGTGAGACTTTCTCCCTTTTTGTCTTCTCCACACAACCTCCATCATCATACTCTACTCCACCCATAGTGCTATGTCCATGGCTTGCGCTCATGTTTTGCGTGAGGGTTGAAAAGGCTGAAGCGCGTTAAAAAGTATAAACCAATTGCTTGTCTGAAACCGGGGTTGTGCATGATGGGAGCATTTTGTGTGACGGAAATGAAGCATGGCCAAACTATATGATTTTGTAGGGATAAGCTTTCTTTGGCTATGTTATTTTGATAAGACATAATTGCTTCATTAGTATGCTTGAAGTATTGTTGTTTTTATGTCAAATGATAGACTATTGCCTTGAATCACTCGTGTCTTAATATTCATGCCATGATTAGATTACATGATCAAGATTATGCTAGGTAGCATTCCACATCAAAATTATCTTTTTTATCATTTACCTACTCGAGGATGAGCAGGAATTAAGCTTGGGGATGCAGATACGTCTCCGTCATATCTATAATTTTTGATTGTTCCATGCCAATATTATTCAACTTTCATATACTTTTGGCAACTTTTTATACTATTTTTTGGGACTAACATATTGATCCAGTGCCTAGTGTCAGTTCCTGTTTGTTGCATGTTTTATGTTTCGCAGAAACCCAATATCAAACGGAGTCCAAACGGGATAAAAACGGACGGAGAATTATTTTGGAATATTTGTGATTTTTGGGAGGAAGAATCAATGCGAGATGGTGCCCGAGGGGGCCATAAGGCAGGGGCGCGCCCTAGGGGGGCAGGCGCACCCTGGACCCTCGTGGGCACCCCATAAGGAGGTTGACGCTCTTCTTTTGCCGCAAGAAAGCTAATTTTATGAGAAAAATCTGGGCGAAAGATTCACCCCAATCGGAGTTACGGATCTCCGGATATAAAAGAAACGGCGAAAGGGAAGGATCGGGGAACGCAGAAACAGAGAGAGACAGGGAGACAGATCCAATCTCGGAGGGGCTCTCGCCCCTCCCAAGCCATGGGAGCCAAGGACCAGAGGGGAAACCCTTCTGCCATCTAGGAAGAAGGTCAAGGAAGAAGAAGAATAAGGGGGGCTCTCTCCCTCTTCCTTCCGGTGGCGCCAGAACGCTGCCGGGGGCCATCATCATCACCGCGATCTACACCAACACCTCCACCATCTTCACCAACATCTCCATCACCTTCCCCCATCTATATTTGGCGGTCCACTCTCCCGCAACCCGTTGTACCCTCTACTTGAACATGGTGCTTTATGCTTCATATTATTACCCAATGATGTGTTGCCATCCTATGATGTCTGAGTAGATTTTTGTTGTCCTATCGGTGATTGATGAATTGCTATGATTGATTTAATTTGCTTGTGGTTATGTTGTTGTCCTATTGTGCCCTCCGTGTCGCGCAAGCGTGAGGGATTCCCGCTGTAGGGTGTTGCAATACGTTCATGATTCACTTATAGTGGATTGCTAGAGTGACAGAAGCTTAAACCCGAGTAAGGGGATTGTTGCGTATGGGATAAAGGGGACTTGATATGTTAATGCTATGGTTGGGTTTTACCTTAATGATCTTTAGTAGTTGCGGATGCTTGCTAGAGTTCCAATCATAAGTGCATATGATCCAAGAAGAGAAAGTATGTTAGCTTATGCCTCTCCCACATAAAACTGCGGTCTAGTAAAATAGTCAATTGCTTAGGGACAATTCCACAAACTCCTACCACCACTTTTCCACACTCGCTATATTTACTTTATTGCTTCTTTATCTAAACAGCCCCTACTTTTTATTTACGTGCTCTTTATTATCTTGCAAACCTATCCAATAACACCTACAAATTACTTCTAGTTTCATACTTGTTCTAGGTAAAGCGAACACTAAGCATGTGTAGAGTCATATCAGTGGCAGATAGGACTTGAGAGGATATTTGTTCTACCTTTAGCTCCTCGTTGGGTTCGACACTCTTACTTATCTAAAGAGGCTACAGTTATCCCCTACACTTGTGGATTATGAGGGTGCCCTAGACGAAAGAGGTCACTTCGGAGCCACATTCCATTGTGGTGAAGCTCTGGGGTTTCGTTGGGAGCCTCCAATTAAGTTGTGGAGAGAGCCTCAACCTTGTTTGTAAAGGTCCGATTGTCGCCTTCAAGGGCACCAATAGTGGAATCACGGCATCTCGCATTGTGTGAGGGCATGAGGAGAATATGGTGGCCCTACTGGCTTCTTGGGGAGCATTGTGCCTCCACACCACTCCAATGGAGACGTACTTCCCCTGAAAAGGAAGGAACTTCAGTAAGACATCCTCGTCTTCACCGGCTCCACTCTTGGTTTTCTCGTGCCTTTACTTGTGCAAGCTTATTTGTGTTATATCCTTGCTTGCTTGTGTGCTTGTTGTTGTTGCATCATATAGGTTGCTCACCTAGTTGCATATCTAGACAACCTACTTTGATGCAAAGTTTAATTTGGTAAAGAAAAGCTAAAAATTGTTAGTTGCCTATTCACCCCCCTCTAGTCAACTATATCGATCCTTTCAATTGGTATCAGAGCCTTGTCTCTCTATTAAGGACTTTGTCATCCTAAGAGTATGGTTGACACCATAGATGGTGTGGAGGAGCACTCCGGTGTGAAACTGGACTCTTCTACGGACGATGGGGGAACCGCGGTCTCTCATGAGGAATTCAATGTGGCTTTGGACACATTGAAAACCTCCACGACGACCGAGGTTGAAAGCATGTTTAATAAATTCATAGAAGGGCTTAAATTATCCACCGCACCGTTGAAAGTGGGTGATCCCACTAACAAGGTGATGGATGCTAACTCCGACAAGGGGGAAGCTACTAGTGAAAAGGCTCCTTCTTCTAGTGGTAAAAATGGCACTGGCATCTTTGCCCATGTGGAACCTCCACTTGTTTATGGTGGACTGATTCCTTCCACCCATTTGAATCATGCCGGTCCTCCCCCTAAGATTGTGAAAAATGAGGACTTTGATTCTTAGGTTTATCGCTTTAAGCGTCATTTAAATCATGTGAATACTAATCTTTGGAGAATCATTGAATAAGGTTTATATCCACATGACCGAAGCAACTTCACCCCTAGAGAAGCCGCGGATAATCAATTCAATGAGAATGCTCTCTTCATCATCCAAGATGCAATTTTACCCGAAGATCTCCCTCATCTTCGACCCTTCGCCATGGCCATAGACGCATGGCATTGTGTTGTTTCTCTCTACAGGGGAAGCGCAGGCATTCAACGCTCCAACTATGAAGTGGTGCAAGACGAAGCCGGTGAGTTTGCAATGAAAGAACATGAAGAACCTCGTGAGCTCTATTGGAGAGTAACCAAACTCGCGGTCTCACTCTGAGATCATGGGAGCAAGGACACGGATGACAATTGGATCAAGCACAAATTCTTCAAGGCAATGATGCCTTACCACAAGGCCATGTCCTCAGTCATTCGTCAAAGGCCGGACTTCCACACCCTGTCCTCAAGTGAAGTGTTGGATGAGTTTGTGGCTATGAGCATCTTGGACAAGACCGCCGACAATGCGGTGCTTCGTTCTCAAAGAGCAAAGAAACCCAACCTTGCGTTGAAGTCCAAGGTTAGTGTGGAAGAAGAAGAAGAAGAGGAAGAAGAGGAGAGCAACCCCGAAGATACAAAGTATGCCTATCATGAGCACATGGCTCTTGCGTCAAGGCAATTTTGGAGCAAGAAGAACACAAGGCCCAACTTCAACAAGAACAACTCAAGTGGTACGAAGGTCAAGCAACGAGTGAGGTCTTGCTATAACTGTGGTAATGTGAGTCACTTTGTTGCAGAATGTACTTACGAGAAGAGGGAGCACAATGGTGGCAAGCTCATCCGAAAGGACAAGGCCAAGTCTTTCCCCAACAAGAGCAACTTCACCAAGAAGACTCCTCCCAAGGCGTTGGTGGTCCAAGAAGAGTACAATGTTGATGATGATGATGATGATGATGATGATGATGAAGATGGTGAGTCGGTTGCCGTGGCCTCCATTGCCATTGCAACAACTCCACGGGTGTCTCTCTTTGACTCACCAAATGAGAACATCACCGCCAAGTGCCTCATGGCTAAAGCCACCAACAAGGTAACCTCCAACATCAAAACTACCATCACTAATAATCCTTCTTTGACAGATTGCATTGATAAACATGAGGCGTGTAATGTGGAGGAGAATGAATTTGAGTCTTTTATGAGTAAGCTTAAGGGTAAATCCAAGAAGCGCTTTGTTGCTCTCTTGGAACAACTTGGTGGAGCCAATGACATGATCGAGGCTCATGAAGATACCATCTCTAAGATGGAAGGGCATAGTCATGACTATGCCGATGAGATTTTGGATCTTTCCAATGCTCTTGAGGAAGAGCGAGGTACTCGCTTGGCTCTTGAGGAGTCATACAACGATGACCACGCTAAATTAAAGAAAGATCTTGGTCATGCTCTTATCGTATCTCATGTGCTAAATTCCGAGAAAGCCAAACTTGGGATTGATCTTGCTAGACTCAAGGAGGAGTTTGATATACTTGACAAGGCTCACAAAGCCTTGAAGAGTAGTCATGCTAGTCTTAAAGAGTCTCATGATCAACTCCAAGTGAAGCTAACCAAGGATAAAGCCACGTTTCCTCACATGGTTTTAATTGATAATGCAAATGCTACTAATCCTTGTTGTGAGCATGTGCATCTTGTTGAGGAGAATGCAAAGTTGAAGGAGCAACTTGAGAAAGGCCTTGTGTCATGCATACAAGGTGATAAGAGCCTTAACGACCTTTTGAGCAATCAAAAGGAAGTTGTGGCCAAGGAAGGGATTGGGTTCGCACCCAAATCCAAGATCAAGAAGAAGAATGACAAGACCAAACGACATCCTCCTCTCAAGCAAACTTTTGGAAGGAGGGAGAGGGTGCTCCCAAGGAGAAGAAGAATAAAAATGGGAAGATTGGTGATGCCAAGAAGGGCAATGCCACTCCTTCCAACAAAGCCGGCGACTTTAACCCTTCTTATGTGTTGTGCCGTGCTAGTGATGGGCATGTTTATGCCAAATTTGTTGGTTCTCCTCATGAGTACATTGAATGGTCTATTTGGGTTCCTAAGACCCTTGTTACTAACATTAAAGGACCCATTACAAAATGGGTACCTAAAGCCAAGAATTAATTCCTTGTAGGTGTTTGCTTCCGGTGGGGGATCATGGTTGCTCGACAGTGGAGCCACAAATCATATGACCGGAAGCAAGGACTTGGTGGTGGACGTTCACAAGATTCCATCTATGCCCACCAATGTCGAGTGGGGTGATGCCTCGTCCTCTAAGGTATTGGGACTTGGCAAGGTTGTCATTTCTCATGATCTCACGATCGAGAAAGTCATGCTTGTTGAGTCCCTTGCGTACAATTTACTTTCTGTTCGTCAACTTGCACTCATGGGCTTTGCCACTTTCTTCGATGTTGATACCGTGGCCCTCTTGTGGAGCAAGACTCTTAAAGTAGCCTTTGTTGGGCATGTTGAGAATGGCTATGTGATTAACTTTTTGGAGCGACCCACTAAGACTGCGACATGCCTAATGGCTAAAGTTGACGTGGGATGGCTTTGGCATCGCCGTTCAGCCCATGTCAATATGAGATCTTTGCAAAGTCTTCTCAAGGGGGACCATGTCCGTGGACTGACAAATGTTAGTTTTGCTAAAGATCGTGCTTGCAGTGCTTGTATCGAAGGAAAGCTACATGGAAAGGCTCAACCTCCCATGACTATCATTTACTCGAAGAGGCCTTTGGAGCTCCTTCATTTAGATCTCTTTGAGCCTCCATCCTTTGATAGTCTTGGGGTAGAAAGCATTGCTTGGTGATTGTGGATTACTATTCAAGATACACTTGGGTATATTTCTTCAAGAGGAAGAGCGAGACCCAACAAACCGTCATTGACTTTGCAAATGAAGCCCAACGTCAACACAATGCAAAGATCTTGACAATAAGAAGTGACAACGATACCGAGTTCAAGAACTACACCTTGGATGAGTTTCTTAGTGATGAGGGGATCAAGCATCAATATTCCGCACATTACACCCCTCAACAAAATGGTGTAGCAGAGAGGAAGAACCGGACGTTGATGGATGCGGCAAGGACCATGATGGCGGAGTTCAAGTCTCCATACAACTTTTGGGCCGAAGCCATCAACACCGTGTGTCATGCATCAAATCAGCTCTATCTCCTCAAAGGCTTGAACAAGACTCCATATGAGATGCTCACCGGTAACAAGCCCAACCTCAAGTACTTTCGGGTGTTCGAGTGTAAGTGTTTCATTCTCAAGAAAGGTGTTTGTTTGTCTAAATTTGAGGCTAGAGCTTATGAGGGCATATTCGTTGGTTATGCTACAAACTCTCATGCTTACTGTGTCCTCAATAAGTCCACGAGACTTATTGAGGAGACACGTAACGTGGAGTTTGATGAGAATAACGGCTCCCAAGTGGAGCAAAGTGGCACTTGTGATGTAGGTGATGAAATTCTTCCTCAAGCCATAAGAAGAATGGGAGTTGGTTTTATTCTACCCATTGAGGAACCCCTTGTGGCCTAAGGAGAAGGACAATGCTCCACTCAAGTGGAGCCATCACCAACCCAAGGCCCACACGCTTCCGAAGAACAAAGTGAAGGCCCTCAACCTCAAGAACAAGACCAAGGGCAAGATCAATCTCAAGTCGGTGTTGAAACACCAAGTGATGCCCAAGGTCAAGTTCTCTCCTCCGGGCAAGTTCAATATCAAGAGCAAGCTCAAGATTAAGAACAAGCTCAAGTCGGCGCTCAAGAAGATCAAGTGACCGCTCCTCAACTCACCCCCGAGGAGGAATTGGAGTGTCGTGCCGCCAAGATTGCATCCAAGCTCTCTACCAAGGGTCATCTCATGAAGAATGTGCTTGGAAGCATTCAAAAGGGGGTAAGCACTCGTAGAAAATTGGCAAACTATTGTGAACATCACACGTTTGTCTCTTGTGTTGAACTCCAAAAGGTATATGAGGCGCTCGAAGATCCGGATTGGCTCAATGCCATGCATGAAGAACTCAACAACTTCGAGTACAACAAGGTGTGGAGATTGGCGCCAAGGCCATTGGGGAACCACAATGTCATTGGAACCAAGTGGATATTCAAGAACAATCAAGATGCTCATGGGACCAGCGTTCGCAACAAGGCAAGATTGGTAGCATAAGGCTACTCCCAAGTCGAGGGTATCGACTTCGGTGAAACCTTTGCTCCCGTTGCTCGCCTTGAATCCATTTGTTTGTTGATTGCTTATGCTTCTCATCATAATTTCAAGTTGCAACAAATGGATGTGAAGAGTGCTTTTCTTAATGGTCCTATTAATGAGTTGGTATACGTCAAGCAACCCCCCAGGTTCGAGGATCCCTACTTCCCCGATCATGTGTATCAACTCGATAAGGCACTCTATGGCCTCAAGCAAGCCCCACGTGCGTGGTATGACCACCTTACCGAGTTGTTGCAAGATCGTGGATTCGAAGTTGGGCAAATCAATCCCACTCTTTTTACTAAGAAGGTCAAAGGGGAGTTGTTTGTGTGCCAACTATATGTTGATGATATTATCTTTGGTTCCCCTAACAAATCTTTCAATGAGGAATTTGCCGCTCTCATGACCTCTAAGTTCAAGATGTCTTCGATGGGAGAGTTGAAGTTCTTCCTCGGTTTCGATGTTAAACAAAGAAGAGAAGGAACCTTCATCAACCAAGCCAAATACACTCAAGACATGCTAAAAAGATTCAAGCTAAGTGATGTCAAGCCGGCTTCCACTCCAATGCCCACCAAGTGCCAACTTGACATTGATCCCAATGGTAAAGCGATGGATCAAAAGGTATATCGCTCTATGATTGGCTCCTTCCTTTACCTTTGTGCATCTAGACCGGATATCATGTTGAGTGTGGGAATTTGTGCACGGTTTCAAGCCACACCTAAAGAAAGTCACTTTGTGGCGGTCAAGCGAATCTTTCAATATTTGGCTCATACCCCAAACTTTGGCTTATGGTACCCAAGAGGATCCAACTTCAACCTTGCAGGCTATTCGGACTCTGATTGGGCGGGAGACAAAGTGGATAGGAAGTCCACTTTCGGAGGGTGCCAATTTCTTGGTTGCTCTTTGGTGAGTTGGTCCTCCAAGAAGCAAAGTTGTGTGCCTCTCTCGTCCACCGAAGCGGAGTATGTGGCGGCCGGTAGTTGTTGTGCACAACTTCTTTGGATGAGGCAAACTTTAAAGGATTACGGTGTCATTTGTGAGAAAGTGCCTCTTTGGTGTGATAATGAAAGTGCCATCAAGATTTCTCTCAACTCGGTGCAACACTTCAAGACGAAGCATGTTGAGATTCGGTATCACTTCATCCGGGATCACATTAGGCGAGGGGAGATCGAGCTCAACTACGTCAACACTCATGATAACCTTGCAGATATTTTCACAAAGCCCTTGGATGAAGCAAGATTTCGCGAGTTAAGGCATGAGCTAAATATCATTGATTCAAGCAATGTTACTTGAATCCTTGCACATCCCACCATACTCAACTTGTTATCTTGTTTAGGTGTAGGCATGGACATAGGGGGAGTGTTGGTATCTCAATGAACTCTTCCTCCCACCATTATGCATAAATTGATCAACTCTTTCACATTAGCCATTATTAATGGTACTTGTGCTTCAAAGACGAGTTTTGGTCATGGGCCCAAGGATAATTCTTCGCGGTGCCATACCCTTTTAACTCAAACATAGGTGGCTCCGGCCACCGCCCTTGAGCTTAGGTGTTTTTCCTTGTTGTGTGTTTCTTTTTGCCTAGCTCTTTTCGGTCTCCTAGATGTTTGAATTCTCTAAAGAGTGGTTTTTCTTGTTTGATTCTTGCACTATTGAGAGTCTTCTTCATCATATTATAGTGTCTTCTTTCCATCCTAAGCCTCCTCATCCCAAGCCATCTTTTCCAAATGTACACAAGTTTGATCTCCCCTTGTGCTTGGGCTGTTGCAACCTGGTGGTACAACCGATGGTCAGACCGGTTCTACCGGTCTTCCTTCTATTGTCTGCCTCGTGAGTATTTCGGTCCTGCATGAGCGATTCTACCGCTCCTGCCTGTACTAGTATCTCTGACCGATACTACCGGTGCTTAGATGCGGTACTACCGCTGCTTCTGGAGCGTAAGTACCGCTATCAACCACCAGGTAGCTATAGGACTGGTACTACCGCTCCTAGGAGCGGTACTACCGGTTGACATCTGGGGCCTATATAAGGGGAGCGGGCAGAAGGGGTATTTCTTTCCCCTTCGTGCTCATCCCTCCTCTTATCCCTCGCCGTCGGTTCCTTCGTCCTTCGCCCTGGAGTGCCCTCAGGCTCTCTGGATCGGTCGGTCCTTCATCGTATCCGCTCCGTGGAGGCCGCCTCCTCTTCGATCTCTTCCATGGATACCGGTAATGCCCTATTCTTCTCCTTCTTAGGGTTCCTCATTTTGAATCCAACTCTAGGGCATTGCTTGTATTCCCACATTTTTGGCCAAATGGTTGGTGGGAGAGATCCATATAGCCTCCTTCTGCTTCCTGTGCGTATGTAGAGATAGGAATATGGCATATAGATTCGAGAACGGGTGGTTCCCGTTCTTCCACTCGGCGGATTCACTCCCAGCGGTACTACCGCCCGGGCGGTACTACCGGTGGGTCCAACCGGAACAACCAGTTTCTATGAACCTATGTGCCCTGTTTCTCTTCTACCCACTTACATGAAACATATTCCTCTTATCTTGTGTACATTCCTCTCATCTTTGTTGGGGTTTCTGTGTGCTCTCTGTGTGCGTCTGCAGGTGGTTCTAGTTCCTGTGCTGCTCGGAAGCCTCAAAACACCAAGAAGAGGGCCCGTAGGGGAAAATCGTCCGATGACAACGAGGACTCTCATGAGGTGGTGATTCCTACCAAGGCCACTTGTCGGGAGAAGTCTGTTGCTGCCAAGCAACGAGTTGCGGTGCCCGTGCACAAATGGAAGATGTCAGATTGGCAAAAGCTTCGTTTCCAGGATCCCTACACTATTGCATTGAATCCTCGTTGGAAAAACCCTCAGTTCTGGAATGAGTTACAGATGACGATTGTGTCAAAAGTGTTCGAGCATCACAAGAACAAGTTCACTCGGATGTGGTCCATTAACATCGATCATTGGAGGGACCACCCCGATTACTTTGGAGAAGCTTTGGCGATCTGTGAAGAGTTTGATTTGATCAAGCTCATGACCGTGAACTGTGATTTCGATGTGCAGCTCGTCCATCAGTTCTATGCTACAGTCCACTTCGGCCCTAATGCGAAACACCATCTCTCCTTTATGTGCCGTGATGAGTTCTTTCATGTCCCGTGGAGCGCTTTCTGCAATGCTCTTGGTTATGAGGATACCGGGATTGAGGGTCAAGGTGGCATCCGTCCTCACGACCGTGCTCACCCCATGGACAAGGTGAAGCTTGCCCCTCTATACATCCCTGGACATGGTATTGTGGGCAAGTCCAATGATGTTTTGCTAGTCTATGACATTATGCATCGTGTGTTCCGTTGTGTGCTGCTTCCCAAGGTTAGGAATCAAGATGATATCTATGGTTATCTAGTGGATTTGCTTGTGGCCATGAAGACCAAGAGGGGATCCGGTGCCACGTTTGATGTCTCCAAGTGGCTATGGGAGGAGATGTACAATATGGTGTTGTACCGCAAGGTACCAATATATGCTCCTTTTGTGATGCAGTTTCTGAGCACAGTTTGGGCAATCCGTAGGCCAGGCAAGCCTCTCACCACCCCTGACAACCTCCCGGAGCATGAGGTTAAGGAGCTAAGGAAAAAGAAGCATAAGACCCCTCGCTTTGCTTCAGGCAATCAGGAGTGTTTGCTACCTCGGATGACGAGGACTTTGAGCTAGAGCCTGGGGTCCAGCCTCGTGGGTTGAGAAGCTGGCTTCAAAGATCAAGAAGACCTTTTGCCTGCAGACTCACATTCAGAAGAAGCTCTACAAGGCTCATGTTGCTGAGAAGATGGCGTGTCGCCGGCAGATTCAGTTGATGAGGCACCTCAATGTGCCGGATGTGAAGAATGGCTCCGAGAAGACCATCACTCCTGAAGATACATGGTGCTTGGAGAACTGTCGGTGGTCTGATGAAGCACCTGCTTCTTCCTCTGTCCGTGTTCCTGGGGCAGCTACTGCGAGGTCTGAGGAGTCTAATGAGGCTCAGGATCCTAATGATGATATTGATGATGATGTGTCTGACAGCTCTGCGGCTACTGGCGAGGAGGTCTATTGAGCCCCGGGACACTAGCTTTGCCCTTTTCCTTTTTGGTGTTTCGGTGCCAAAGAGGGAGAGAGCTCCATTAGGTCACGGGAGTTGCATGGGTGGTTATTTGCAGTTGGTCCTTCTAGTTTATTTGCTTGCTCTTCCTAGTGCCCTTTGTTTTTAGTACTCTATGGACTTATTCTATGCTGTGATCTCGTGCATGGTGTAAGACATGCGTCGTTCTAGTTATCTATGCACCCTTCCTTCAGTAGAGTTTATTATATGTTGCTGGTGTCCTTCCCTTGTCTCTACTGCTTTATGTTTATTGCGGTTGTTTTGCTGTCTCCGGTTGGTCTCTAAAATCCAGGGGGGGCATTCCCTAGTGTGCGCACTTTGCATTCCAAAAGCAAACTCTAAATAGTGCTCACACTTAGGGGGAGCCCCTCCTTTATTTTTTAGAACTCCCGGACTAATTATGTGGTTGTCATCATCCACCAAAAAGGGGGAGATTGTAAGGGCAACCTTTGCCTTAGGGTTTTGGTGATGATGACAACACACGTGGACTAATTATGCGCCATAGTTTTCTCAGGTACACTTTGTGTGGCGCAAGATGGTTAGGTTTCCCTCTGTGCAGAAAAGATCGAAGACGGAGTTTTCGACGTTTTATTTCCTTTGGTCGTAGGATATCCATACTATTAAGAGGGAATCCACATCGGAAGGTATTAGGTGAATCCTTCACGCACACATTCTCTACACCCACCATATACCCTCCATTCGAGTAGAGAGAGGTTCCCCATCCTCTGTTCTGTGCAGTCCTGCTCTTGGCGGTTGTACCGCTTCTTCGAGCGGTTGTACCGCTGGCCGGTAGATCCGGTCTTACCACGGCCCGTAGTACCGCTCTGGGGTGACTCCCTTCTGTACCGGGTGTGGTTGTAGACCGGTGGTGGAACCGTAGTTCCGGTTTTTCTTGATAAACCGGTACTATCGGTGTTCACGGCAGTAGTACCATCTCGGACCCCACCGCCCAGGAACTGCTGGCCCAGCGGTAGTTCCAGTCCAACCTCCGCTCCAACTACCGGCCCGAGGGGTTTACTTTCTATATATGGCCCTATAGTTGAGTGGTGGTTGTGCGGTAGTTCCAGTTTGTTTCGATAAACCGGTACTACCGGGTGCGCCACCGGAAGTTCCGCTCCTATGTGTTTCTGCACATAACAGTTGGATCTTGGGGGGGGGCCTATTTAAGGAGGTGCTTCTCCTACCTCCCACCTACCTCTTGCCTCTCTCTCTCCTCCATTACTGCCATAAAGCTCTCTTGCCCGATCTCTCTCTCTAGCCACTCAAACTCATTGATTTGCTAGGGATTGAAGGAGGAGACCTATATCTACACTTCCACCAAAGGATATTTGATTCCCCCATACTTTCTTGTGTGGATTTAGTTACTCTTGGGTGCTTGGGCGCCCTAGACAGAAGAGGTCCCTTTGGAGCCACATTCCATTGTGGTGAAGCTCCAGGGTTTCTTTGGGAGCCTCCAATTAAGTTGTGGAGAGAGCCTCAACCTTGTTTGTGAAGGTCCGGTTGCCACCTTCAAGGGAACCAATAGTGGAATCACGGCATCTCGCATTGTGTGAGGGCGTGAGGAGAATACAGTGGCCCTAGTGGCTTCTTGGGGAGCATTGTGCCTCCACACCGCTCCAACGGAGACGATTCCCTCAAAGGAAGGAACTTGGTAACACATCCTCGTCTTCACCTGCTCGACTCTTGGTTATCTCGTGCCTTTACTTGTGCAAGCTTATTTGTGTTATATCCCTTGCGTGCTTGTGTGCTTGTTGTTGTTGCATCATATAGGTTGCTCACCTAGTTGCATATCTAGACAACCTACTTTGATGCAAAGTTTAATTTGGTAAAGAAAAGCTAAAAATTGTTAGTTGCCTGTTCAACCCCCCCCCCTCCTAGTCAACTATACCGATCCTTTCAAAACTACTTACATATTAGGCATCAAGATCTATAGAGATAGATCGAGACGCCTCATAGGTCTTTCACAAAGCACATACCTTGATAAGATATTGAAGAAGTTCAATATGGATCAGTCCAAGAAGGGGTTCTTGCATGTGTTGCAAGGTGTGAAATTGAGCACGGCTCAATGCCCGACCTCGGCAGAAGATAGAGAAAAGATGAGTGTCATCCCCTATGCCTCAACAATAGGGTCTATTATGTATGCCATGTTGTGTACCATACCTGATGTGAACCATGCCGTAAGTTTGGTGGGAAGGTACCAAAGTAATCCCGGCATGGAACAGTGGACAGTGGTCAAGAATATCCTGAAGTACTTGAAAAGGACTAAGGATATGTTTCTCGTTTATGGAGGTGATGAAGAGCTCGTCGTAAAGGGTAACATCGATGCTAGCTTCAACACAGATCTGGATGACTCCAAGTCACAAACCGGATATGTGTATATTTTGAATGGTGGGGTAGTCAGCTGGTGCAGTTGCAAGCAAAGCATCGTGGCGGGATCTACATGTGAAGCAGAGTACATGGCAGCCTCGGAGGCAGCACATGAAGCAATCTAGATGAAGGAGTTCATTACCGACCTAGGAGTTATTCCCAATGCGTCGGGCCCGATGACTCTCTTCTGTGACAACACTGGAGCTATTGCCCTTGCCAAGGAGCCCAAGTTTCACAAGAAGACCTGCATATCAAGTTGCCGCTCAACTCCATTCATGAAAATGTTCAAGATGGAGACATAGATATTTGTAAAGTGCATACGGATATGAATGTCGCAGATCCGTTGACTAAATCTCTTCCACGAGCAAAACATGATCAACACCAGAACTCTATGGGTGTTTGATTCATCACAATGTAACTAGATTATTGACTCTAGTGCAAGTGGGAGATTGTTGGAAATATGCCCTAGAGGCAATAATAAAATGGTTATTATTGTATTTCCTTCTTCATGATAATTGCCTATTGTTCACGCTGCAATTGTATTAACCGGAAACCGTAATACATGTGTGAATACATAGACCACAACATGTCCCTAGTGAGCCTCTAGTTGACTAGCTCGTTGATCAATAGATGGTCATGGTTTCCTGACCATGGGCATTGAATGTCATTGATAACGGGATCACATCATTAGGAGAATGATGTGATGGACAAGACTCAATCCTAAGCATAGCACAATATCGTGTAGTTCGTTTGCTAAAAGCTTTTCTAATGTCAAGTTCATTTCCTTAGACCATGAGATTGTGCAACTCCCGGATACCGTAGGAATGCTTTGGGTATACCAAACGTCACAGCGTAACTGGGTGACTATAAAGGTACACTAGAGGTATCTCCAAAAGTGTCTATTGGGTTGGTACGAATCGAGATGGATTTGTCCTCCGCATGACGAGAGGTATCTCGGGCCTACTCGGTAATGCATCATCATAATGAGATCAAAGTGACTAAGTAGTTAGTCACGGGATCATGCATTACGGAACGAGTAAAGTGACTTGCCGGTAACGAGATTGAACGAGGTATTGGGATACCGACGATCGAATCTCAGGCAAGTAACATACCGATTGACAAAGGGAATTGTATACGGGATTGATTGAATCCCCGACATCATGGTTCATCCGATGAGATCATCGTGGAACATGTGGGAACCAACATGCGTATCCAAATCCCGCTGCTGGTTATTGGCCAGAGAGATGTCTCGGTCATGTCTGCATGATTCCCGAACCCGTAGGGTCTACACACTTAAGGTTCGGTGACGCTAGAGTTGTTATGGGAATTAGTATGCGGTTACCGAATGTTGTTCGGAGTCCCGGATGAGATCCCGGACATCACGAGGAGTTCCGAAATGGTCCGGAGATAAAGGTTTATATATGGGAAGTCCTTATTCGGTCGCTGAAAATGTTCGGGGTTTATCGGTATTGTACCAGGACCACCGAAAGGGGGTCCACCGGGAGGGTCCACCTGCCCCGGAGGGCCCTATGGGCTGAATATGGAGGGGAACCAGCCCCTAAATGGGCTGGGCGCCAGACCCCCTAGGGCCCATGTGCCTAGGGTTGGGGGGACCCTAAAGGGGGCGCCCCCCTTGGCTTGGGGGGCAAGCCTCCCCCCTTGGCTGCCACCCCCCTCTAGATCCATCTGGAGGGGGCCAGCCCCCTCTCCCTTGCCCCTATAAATAGAGGGAAGGTGGGTGGGCTACTGCACCCTTCCCCTAGCGCAGCCCTCTCCCTCCCCAACACCTCCTCCTCCATAGTAGTGCTCGGCGAAGCCCTGCCGGAGAACTGCAAGCTCCTCCACCACGCCGTCGTGCTGCTGGAGCTCTCCCTCAACCTCTCCTATCCCCTTGCTGGATCAAGAAGGAGGAGTCGTCCCCGAGTTGTACGTGTGTTGAATGCGGAGGCGCCGTCCGTTCGGTGTTAGGTCGGATCTTCCATGATTTGAATCGCCGCGAGTACGACTCCCTCATCCGCGTTCTAGTGACGCTTCCGCTTAGCGATCTTCAAAGGTATGAAGATGCTCATCCCCTCTCTCTCTTGTTGCTAGAATCTCCTAGATGGATCTTGGTGTTGCGTAGAAAATTTTGAATTATTGCTACGTTCCCCAACAGCTTCACCCAAAGTAATTCCCGTAAAAGTACCACCCGCGGCGGAATCTAAAATATTTCTAGAAACAAAGTTCAATCCCGCATAATTTTTTTGTATGATCATCCAAAGTTTTAAACCATGTGTAGGACAACTTCTTAGTATCAATTTTATTCTTTCCCAAGACTGTGCAATATGTTCATGCTCAAGTTGCTTAAAATTCATGATCTGAGTTCTAAGGGAAATAATTTTCATGGGCGGAAAATACTTAGTAATAAAAACATCTTTGCACTTATCCCATGAATCGGTACTATTGCAAGGCAAAGAAGAGCACAAATTTTTGCACGATCCCTCAAAGAGAAAGGAAATAATTTCAACTTCACAGTATCATTGTCCCCATTTTTTTTCTTTTGCATATCGCATAATTCTATGAATGTGTTTAGATGGGACGCGGCATCCTCATTAGGAGTACCGGAAAACTGATCTTTCATAACAAGATTAAACAAAGCGGCATTAATATCACAAGATTCCACACTGGTGGTGGGAGGAGCAATACGAGTGCTAATAAAATCATTACTATTGGTATTGGAAAAATCACACAACTTGGTGTTTTCTTGAGTCATCATGACTACGCAAACAAGATTGCACACAGAAACAGATCTGACAAAAAAGCGGACGAAAAAGAGGCCGAATAAAACGACAAATTTTTGTGAAGTGGGGGAGGTGAAAACGATAGGCAAATGGCAAATAATGTAAATCGTAAGGAGATGAGATTTGTGATTAGGAACCTGATAGATGTTGATGATGCCTCCCCGGCAATGGCGCGAGAAATTTCCTTCTGATAGCTCGTATCCACGTTAGTATTTTCCCCAAAGAGGAAGGGATGATGCACCACAGCTCCGGTAGGTATTTCCCTTAGTTATGAAACCGAGGTTATCGAAGTAGTAGGAGAACCAAGCAACACTATGTAAACGGTACCTGCACACAAAGAACAAATATTTGCAACCCGACACGTAAGAGGGGTTGTGAATCCCTCTCGGGTAAAAGATTGATAAATAGATAGGTTGATAGATGCAAATGGAATATCGACAAATAAAATTCAGCGAGGTATTTTTGAGTTTTTGATAATATTTATCTGAAAATAAAATATGCAAATAAATAAAAAGGCAAATAGCAATATAGATCTGAAAATATATGATGGGAATATAGACCCCGGGGCCGTAGATTTCACTAGTGGCTTCTCTCGAGAAAATAGCATACGAGGGGTAAACAAATTATTGTTGGTAAATTGATAGAACATCGAATAATTATGACGATATCCAGGCAATGATCATTATATAGGCATCACGTCCAAGATTAGTTGACCGAGTCCTGCCTGCATCTACTACTATTACTCCACACATCGATCGCTATCAAGCATGAATCTAGTGTATTAAGTTCATGAAGAAATGGAGTAATGCAATAAGAATGATGACATGATGTAGACGAGATCTACTCATGTAGGAATAGCCCTCATCTTGTTATCCTTAATACCAACGATACATGTGTGTCTTGTTGCCCCTTCTGTCACTGGGAAAGAACACCGCATGATCGAACCCATCACAAAGCACCTCTTCCCATGGCAAGAAAAATTGATCTAGTCGGCCTAACTAAACCAAAGATTTGAAGAAAAATTGTGAGACTATGAGTAATCATGCATATAAGAGATCAAAGAAAACTCAAATAACTTTCATGGATATATATCTGATCATAAACTCAAAATTCATCGGATCCCAACAAACACACCGCAAAAAGAGTAACATCAAATAGATCTCCAAGAGACCATTGTATTGAGAATCAAGAGAGAGAGAGAGAGAGAGAGAGAGAGAGAGGAAGCCATCTAGCTACTGCATACGGACCCATAGGTCTACAATGAACTACTCACGCATCATCGAAGAGGCACCAATGAGGATGATGACCCCTCTGTGACGGTGTCTTGATTGGATCTTGTAGTTCAGGAACTTGCGGCGGCTAGAACTGTGTTTCATCAACTCCCCTAGGGTTTTTGGAATATTTGGGTATTTATAGAGTGAAGAGGCGATGCAGGAGGCCACCGTGGCGAGCACAACCCACCAAGGCGCAGTTGGGCCTCCAGGCACGCCCAGGTGGGTTGTGCTCCCCTCGGGGCACCCCTCTGGTACTTCTTTGGCCCAAGTTGTGTCTTCTGGTCCATAAAAATTCTCCAAAAAGTTTCACTGCGTTTGGACTCCGTTTGGTACTGATATTCCGTGAAGTAAAAAAAAACAACTGCCACTGGGCACTATGTCAATGGGTTAGTCCCAAAAAAATGATGTAAAGTTGCTATAAAATGACTGTAAAACATCCAATAATGATAATATAACAGCATGGAACAATCAAAAATTATAGATACGTTGGAGACGTATCATTGAGCATTGAAGTCTTCATGTCAAATATAGACTATTTCTTTGAACCATCTAAAAGTTCAAATGTCCATGCTACAAAAGAAAATAATATGTGATGAACATGTTAGGCACCATTCCACATCAAAAAATCTATTTTTATCATTTACCTACTCGAGGACGAGCAGGAATTAAGCTTGGGGATGCTGATATGTCTCCAACATATCTATAATTTTTTATTGTCCCATGTTGTTATATTATCATTCTTGGATGTTTTACAATCATTTTATAGCAACCTTATATCATTTTTTGGGACTAACCTACTGACATAGTGCCCAGTGCCAGTTGCTGTTTTTTGCTTGTTTTTTACTTTGCAGAATACCCTTATCAAACAGAGTCCAAATGCAGCAAAACTTTTTGGAGATTTTTTTTGGACCAGAAAACAACTTGGGAGCCAAATAAGCACCAGAGGGGAGGCCCGTGGAGCCCACAAGACACCAGGGCACGCCAGAGGCCCTTGCGCCCTGATGGGTTGCGGGGCCCACGGGGTATCCACCGCCTTTCAGCTCTGTAAATACCCAAATATTCCAGAAACCCTAGGGGAGTCAACGAAACAAAATTCCATCCGCCGCAAGTTCCAAAACCATGAGATCCAATCTAGAGCCCTATTCTGGCACTCTACCGGAGGGGAACACGGTCATCGAGGGGTTCATCATCCTCATTGGTGCTCCTCCGATGATGCGTGAGTAGTTCACCATAGACCTACAGGTCCGTAGGCAGTAGCTAGATGGCTTCTTCTATCTTTTTGATTCTCAATAGAATGTTCTCCTCGATTATCTTGGAGATCTATTTGATGTAGTGAATTTTTGCGGTGTATTTGTTGGGATCTGAGGAATTGCGAGTTTATGATCAGATCTATATCCATGAATATTATTTGAGTCTTCTTTGATCTCTATATGCATGATTATTTATAGCCTCGTATTTCTTCTCCAAAACTTTGGTTTGGTTTGGCCAACTAGATTTATTTTTCTTGCAATGGGAAGAGGTGCTTTGTGATGGATTCGATCTTGTGGTGTCCTTATCTAGTGACAGAAGGGTAGCGACGCATGTATGTATCATTGCTATTAAGGATAAAACATGGGGTCTGTTCCTACATGAATAGATCTTCTCTACATCATGTCATCGTTCTTATTGCATTATTCCGTTTCTCCATGAACTTAATACACTAGATGCATGTTGGATAGCGGTCGATGTGTGGAGTAATAGTAGTAGATGCGGACAAGAGTCGGTCTACTAATCTTGGACGTGATCCCTATATTGATGATCATTGCCGTGGATATCGTCATAATTATTTGCTCTTCTATCAATTGCCTAACAATAATTTGTTTACCCACCGTATGCTATTTCCTCGAGAGAAGCCACTAGTGAAATCTACGACCCCCGGGTCTATCTTTTATCTTTTCAGATCTATTATTCCAAAATACCCAAAAATACCTTGCTGCACTTTTTCTTTACTTATTTTATTTCGTGTTTTATTCAGATCTATTTATCCAATCTCATACAATTTAATCTATCTTTTTACCGAGGGATTGACAACCCCTCTTACGCGTCGGGTTGCAAGTATTTGTTCTTTGTGTGCAGGTACCGTTTACATAATGTTGCTTGGTTCTCCTACTGGATTGGTAACCTTGGTTTCATAACTGAGGGAAATACTTATTGTAGCTGTGTTGCATCCTCCCTTCCTCTTTGGGGAAATACTGACACAGTCTCAAGCCACGTCAGTCACTGGAAATCCCAAATGACCTCCAACAGCGTCGTCATGAAAAGCTGCCAAGATGCACTATTGGAGTCCCGGGACACCTTCGAGCCAAATTCTTTTTCTGATGTTTGATAACCTTGGTTCTCTACTATTCTACATCACCCTTCCTCTTCGGGGAAATCCCAATGCCTATCACAAGTAGCAAGGTCCTAGTAGTGTTGATTGCATCTTGTAGTTCATGCTAGTTGATTTAATTGGTGGAAGATTGTATGTTCAGATTATTAATCACTTATTTATACCCACTGCTCATGATCCATACGATGAGCTGTGAGTAGTTCTATTGTTCTTAAGGACATGGGTGAAAGGACCATGATGTCGCCTAGAGGGGGGTGAATAGGCGTTTTAAAATCTTAGACGGATTTGGCTATATCCTAATGCGAAAATAAACTAAGCGGATACTTTTCAAGCACAAATCCTAAATATACCAGGCTCACTAAGTGCACCAATAACTTAGGATAAACAAGATGAGAACAACGAGGATATGAGTAAGCACAAGTAAGTTACACAAACTTACTCAATGTATATCACAATATATGTAAATGAATAATACACACAACCACAAGTAAGCAATACAAGCTTACACAAATTGTATCACAATATATGGAATTGAATGATACAATCAAACTCAAGTAAGCACTACAAGCTTACACAAGTTATGTCACAAGATATGGAAATGAATGCTTCAAGCTAGCAATTCACACTAAGCACACGATAGAACAATAGTAGCAAGTATGAATTGCGGACTATAAAGTGTTGGCCTAGATAATCTCTACGATATGGTAACCAACACAATATAATGAGGACAACAAGATATAGTGAATGCAAGGTCAAGGGAACAAAGTAAACCACAAGTAGTGGCTAGTTAGAATTAACCGAAGACATGGAGACGAGGATGTATCCCGATGTTCACTTCCTTGGAGGGAAGCTAGTCACCGTTAGAGAGGTGGATGTTACCACGAAGGCACACCAACGCCACGAAGGCTCACCCTATTCTCCTTGAGATATCACCATGAAGGCGATTCTCAATCACTAGTGGTAGACCTTGAGGCGGCCTCCAAACCTTCACAAACTTTTCGGGGGACAAATCACAAGTTGATTCCTCACCGGAGCACTCCTACCGCCTAGGAGTCTCCAACCTCCAAGAGTAACAACATCAAGGGGGAAATGCTCAAGACTTGCTCAAATCACGAATTGCTTTGGTCACAAGAGGGAGAGGGAGGGGATCTATCTTTTGATTGGAACAACTCTCAAGAACACTCTAATCTCTCCGGGATCTAAGATTTGGTGTAGGATAAGTGAGAGGGAGCCACTTGTGTTCTTGGGGTGATTTTGGATGGAGTGGTCAACCCTCTCCCGGAGTAGGAGAGGGATATTTAGACCCCCAAGAAAACAGAGCCGTTTCCTGTAGTTGTTGACCTGCCCGGATGATCTGGACGCATACCAGGATGATCCGGGCAATGCCCGGATGTCCGGGAAGGTCAATATACAATGTGGTTAAGTAGATACCCAGATGTCCGGGGACATATAGCCGGATGATCCGGGCAATTCCCGAATGATCCGGGTGGGTAGCCGGATAATCCGGCTAGCAGAATAAGTTTCTTGATGAATTTTTCGAGTAACCCGGATGATCTGGCCTGGAACCCGGTGTTGGGGAACGTTGCAGAAAATTAAAATTTTTCCTACGGTTTCACCAAGATCCATCTATGAGTTCATCTAAGCAACGAGTAACGGGAGAGAGTTTGCATCTACATACCACTTGTAGATCGCGTGCGGAAGCTTGCTTGGTGATGATGGAGTCGTACTCGAACGTGATTCAGATCACCGATGCCAAGTGCTGAACGGACAGCACCTCCGCGCTCAACACACGACGGGACGAGCGACGTCTCCTCCTTCTTGATCCAGCAAGGGGAAGGAGAGGTTGAGGAAGACAAGACCACCCGCAAAGACGACGGCGTGGTGATGGTGGTGAAGCAAGACTCGGCTGTGGCTTCACGAGCTCACGGAGGAGGAGATGTGTTGGGAGGGAGGGCTGCGCCTTGGGAGATGTGTACAGCAGCCCCCCCCCCTTTATATAGGCCCCTGGGGTGGCGGCCCCTAGAGATCCAATCTCAAGGGGGCGGCGGCAAGGGGTGGAGTGCCCCTGCCGGTGGGCGCCCACCCCTAGGGTTTCAACCCTAGGCGCTAGGGTGGGCCTAGGGGCGCACCAGCCCCTGTGGGCTGGTTCCTTCCCTATGGCCCATGGGGCCCTCCGGATGGGTGGCCCCACCGGTGGACCCGGGACCCTTCCGTGGTCCCAGATTTTGCCAGAACCCCGAAACTTTCCCGATGGCGAAACACCACTTCCTATATATTATTCTTTACCTCCGGACCCTTCCGAACTCCTCGTGACGTCCGGGATCTCATCCGGACTCAACAACATTCGTATTCACATACTAGTCTTCCTACTAACCCTAGCGCCACCGAACCTTAGTGTGTAGACCCTACGGGTTCGGGAGACACGCAGACATGACCGAGACGACTCTCGGGCAATAACCAACAGCGGATCTCGATACCCATGTTGGCTCCCACATGCTCCTCGATGATTTCATCGGTTGAACCACGATGTCGAGGATTCTATCAAAACCTCAGATGCAATTCCTTTGTCAATCGATACGTTATTTGCCCGAGACTCGATCGTCGGTATCCCAATACCTCGTTCAGGTCTCGTTCGCAAGTCACTTTACTCGCATCAGTAATGCATGATCCCGTACAACACCTTGGTCACATTGAGCTCATTATGATGATGCATTACCGAGTGGGCCCAGAGATACCTCTCCGTCATACGGAGTGACAAATCCCGCCTCGATCCATGTCAACCCAACAGATACTTTCGGAGATACCGTAATGCACCTTTATAGTCACCCGATTACGTTGTGACGTTTGATACACCAAGGCACTCCTACGGTAACCGGAGTTACACGATCTCATGGTCGAAGGAATAGATACTTGACATTGGCAAAGCTTCTAGCAAACGAACTATACGATCTTTTATGCTATGCTTATGATTGTCTTGTCCATCACATCATTCTCCTAATGATGTGATCCCGTTATCAACGACATCCAATGTCCATAGTCGAAACCATGACCATCTATTGATCACAACGGGCTAGTCAACTAGAGGCTCACTAGGGACATATTGGGGTCTAAGTGTTCACACGTGTATTACGATTTCCGGATAACACGCTTATAGCATGAACAAAAGACAATTATCATGAACATTGAAATATAATAATACTTTTATTATTGCCTCTAGGGCATATTTCCAACAGTCTCCCACTTGCACTAGAGTCACTAATCTAGTTACATTGTGATGAATCGAACACCCATAGAGTTCGGTGTTGATCATGTTTTGCACGCGAGAGAGGTTTAGTCAACGGATCTGCGACATTCAGATCCGTGTGCACTTTGCAAATCTCTATGTCTCCATCTTGAACATTTTCACGGATGGAGTTGAAACGACGCTTGATGTGCTCTGGTCTTCTTGTGAAACCCGGCTCCTTGGCAAGGGCAATAGCTCCAGTGTTGTCACAGAAGAGTTTGATCGGCCCCGACGCATTGGGTATGACTCCTAGGTCGGTGATGAACTCCTTCACCCAAATCGCTTCATGCGCTGCCTCCGAGGCTGCCATGTACTCCGCTTCACACGTAGATCCCGCCACGACGCTTCGCTTGCATTTGCACTACCATCGCTCCACCATTCAACATATATACGTATCCGGTTTGTGACTTAGAGTCATCAGATCTGAGTCGAAGCTAGCGTCGACGTAACCCTTTACGACGAGCTCTTCGTCTCCTCCATAAACGAGAAACATGTCCTTTGTCCTTTTCAGGTACTTCAGGATATTCTTGACCGCTGTCCAGTGTTCCTTGCCGGGATTACTTTGGTATCTTGCAACCAAACTTACGGCAAGGTTTACATCGGTCCGTACACAAAGATGGCATACATAATAGATCCTATGGCTGAAGCATAGGGATGACACTCATCTCTTCTTTATCTTTTGCCGTGGTCGGGTGATCGAGTGAGCTCAATTTCACACCTTGTAACATAGGCAAGAACCCTTCTTGGACTGATCCATTTTGAACCTCTTCAAAATCTTATCAAGGTATGTGCTTTGTGAAAGACCTATGAGGCGCCTCGATCTATCCCTATAGATCTTGATGCCTAATATATAAGCAGCTTCTCCAAGGTCCTTCATTGAAAAACACTTGTTCAAGTAGGCCTTAATGCTGTCGAAGTTTTGTATCATTTCCCATCAAGAGTATGTCATCTACATATAATAGGAGAAATGCTACAGAGCTCCCACTCACTTTCTTGTAAACGCAGCTTCTCCATAAGTCTGCAGAACCCAAACGCTTTGATCATCTCATCAAAGCGTAATGTTCCAACTCCGAGATGCTTGCACCAGTCCATAAATGGATCATTGGAGCTTGCATACTTTGTTAGCGTTCCGAGGATCGACAAAACCTTCCGCTGCATCATATACAGCTCTTCCTTAAGATGTCCGTTAAGGAATGCCGTTTTGACGTCCATCCGCCATATCTCATAATCATAGTATGCGGCAATTGCTAACATGATTCGGACGGACTTAAGCTTCGCTACGGAGAGAATGTCTCGTCAGTAGTCAATCCCTTGAACTTGTCGATAACCCTTAGCGACAAGTCGAGCTTTATATATGGTAACATTACCATCCGCGTCCGTCTTCTTCTTAAAAATCCATTTGTTTTCTATCGTCGCCGATCATCGGCAAGTCTCACAAAGTCCATACTTTGTTTTCATACATGGATTCTATCTCGGATTTCATGGCCTCAAGCCATTTGTTGGAATCCGGCCCGCCATTGCTTCTTCATAGTTCAAGGTTCATTGTTGTCTAGCAACATGATTTCCATGACAGGTTGCTGCACCACTCGTGCGGAACGTGTCCTTGTGGACCTTCAAGTTCAAGAGTAACTTGATCCAAGTATCTTGATCATCATCAATGATTTCCTCTTGATGGGTGTGGGCATTACAGAACGGTTTCTGCGCGGCACCACTTTCCCGCTCGAGAGGTAGTACTTCATCGAAGTTCTACTTTCCTCCCACTTACTTCTTTCGAGAGAAACTCTTTCTCTAGAAAGCATCCGTTCTTGGCAACAAAGACTTTGCCTTCGGATCTTAAGTAGAAGGTATACCCGATAGCTTCCTTAGGGTATCCTATGAATACGCATTTTCCGACTTGGGTTCGAGCTTTTCAGTTGAAGTTTCTTGACATAAGCATCGCATCCCCAAACTTTCGAAACGATACTTAGGTTTCTTCCCAAACCATAATTCATACGGTGTCGTCTCAACGGATTTAGACGGTGCCCTATTTAAAGTGAATGTAGCTGTCTCTAGAGCGATCCCCAAAATGACAAGATGGTAAATCGGTAAGAGACATCATAGACCGCACCATATCCAATAGAGTGCGACACGACGCTCGGACACTTTGTTTACCGAGGTGTTCCAGCGGCGTGAGTTGTGAAACGATTCCACATTTTCTTAAGTGTGTGCCAAATTCGTGACTTAAATATTCTCCTCCACGATCCGATCGAGGAACTTTATCTTTCGGTCACGTTGATTCTCCACCTCACTCTGAAATTCCTTGAACTTTTCAAAGGTCTCAGACTTGTGTTTCATTAAGTAGACATACCCATATCTACTCAAGTCATCGGTGAGAGTGAGAACATAACGATATCCTCCATGAGCCTCAACGCCATTGGACCGCACACATCGGTATGTATGATTTCCAACAAGTTGGTTGCTCGCTCCATTGTTCCGAGAACGGAGTCTTGGTCATTTTGCCTAAGAGGCAAGGTTCGCATGTGTCAAACGATTCATAATCAAGAGACTCTAAAAGTCCATCAAGATGGAGCTTCTTCATGCGCTTGACAACAATGTGACCAAGGCGGCAAGTGCCACAAGTATGTGGGACTATCGTTATCAACTTTACATCTTTTGCATCCACACTATGAACATGTGTAATATTACGCCGAGATTCATTAAGAATAAACCATTGACCATCGGAGCATGACCATAAAACATATCTCTCATATAAATCGAACAACCATTATTCTCGGACTTAAATGAGTAGCCATCTCGTATCAAACGAGATCCGGATACAATGTTCATGCTCAAACTTGGCACTAAATAACAATTATTGAGGTTTAAAACTAATCCCGTGAGGTAAATGTAGAGGCAGCGCGTCGACGGCGATCACATCGACTCTGGAACCATTCCCGACGCAAGATCGTCACCTCGCCCTTCGCCAGCCTCCGCTTATTCCGCAGCTCCTGCTGTGAGTTACAAATATGAGCAACGGCACGGTATCAAATACCGGGAGTTACTACGAGTAATCGGTAAGGTACACATCAATTACATGTATATCAAATATACCTTTGGTATTGCCGGCCTTCTTATCCGCTAAGTATTTGGGGCGTTCCGCCCAAAGGACCCTTCCCTTGCAATAAAAGCACTCGGTCTCGTGCTTGGGTCCATTCTTTGACTTCTTCCCGCAGCAGACTTACGGGCGGCAACATCTTTGCCGTCCTTCTTGAAGTTCTTCTTACCCTTGCCCTTTTTGAACTTAGTGGTCTTATTGACCATCAACACTTGATGTTCCTTTTGATTTCAGCCTCTGCTGACTTCAAAGATCGAGAACACTTCAGAATGGTCTTTACCATCCCTCGCATGTTGTAGTTCATCACAAAGCTCTTGTAGCTTGGTGGGAGCGATCGAGGATTCTGTCAATGACCGCCTCATCGGGAGGTTTATGTTCACTGGGTCATACGGTTGTGCAACCTGGACATCTTGAGGATGTGCTCACCGATGTAACTATTTTCCTCCATCTTACAATCTGTAGAACTTGTCAAAGACATCATATCTCTCGACCGGGCATGAGCTTGGAAAACTAGTTTCAGCTCTTGAACATCTCATATGCTCCGTGATGCTCAAAACGCTTTTGGAGCCCGGTTCTAAGTCTGTAGAGCATGCCGCATCGAACGAGGGAGTAATCATCGAACGAGTCCGCCAGACGCTCAAATCGTCTTGCAAATCTTTGGGAGAACAGTGGGTCACCTAACGGTGCTTCTAGGACATCTTGTTTCTTGGCAGCTATGAGGATGATCTCGTGTTCGGACCCGATCCGTATAGTTCTTGCCATCATCTTTCGACTTGGTTTTCTAGGAGCAGCGTTGAAGTTCATGTTGACATTAGCGTTGGCCATTGATCTACAAGACATATTTGCAAAGGTTTTAGACTAAGTTCATGATAATAAAGTTCTAATCAAAATTATGAACTCCCACTTAGATTAGACATCCTCTAGTCATCTAAGTGTTACACGATCCGAGTCGACTAGCCCGTGTCCGATCATCACGTGAGACGGACTAGTCATCATCGGTGAACATCTTCATGTTGATCGTATCTTCCATACGACTCGTGTTCGACCTTTCGGTCTCCGTGTTCCGAGGCCATGTCCGCACATGCTAGGCTCGTCAAGTTAACCCTAAGTGTTTATTGTGTAAAACTGTCTTACACCCGTTGTATGTGAACGTAAGGATCCATCACACCGATCATCACGTGGTGCTTAGAAACGATTTAACCGTAGCAACGGTGCACGTTAGGGAGAACACTTCTTGAAATTTTATAAGGGATCATCTTATTTACTACCGTCGTCCTAAGTAAACAAGATGCATAAACATAATAAACATCACATGCAATTATATAGTTGTGACATGATATGGCCAATATCATCAAGCTCCATTGATCTCCATCTTGGGGCTCCATGATCATCTTGTCACCGGCTTGACACCATGATCTCCATCATCATGATCTCCATCATCGTGTCTTCATGAAGTTGTCACGCTAACGACTACTTCTACTTCTATGACTAACGCGTTTAGTAATGAAGTAAAGTAGTTTACATGGCGTTCTTCAATGACACGCAGGTCATACAAAAATAAAGACAACTCCTATGGCTCTCGCCGGTTGTCATACTCATCGACATGCAAGTCGTGAATCCTATTACAAGAACATGATCTCATACATCACAATTCATCATTCATCACAACTTCTGGCCATATCACATCACGTGATCAATCGCTGCAAAAACAAGTTAGACGTTCTCTAGTTGTTGTTGCATCTTTTACGTGGCTGCGATTGGGTTCTAGCAAGAACGTTTTCTTACCTACGAATCACCACAACGTGATTTTGTCAACTTCTATTTACCCTTCATAAGGGCCCTGTTCATCGAATCCGCTGCAACTAAAGTGGGAGAGACAGACACCCGCCACCACCTTATGCAACTAGTGCATGTCGATTCGGTGGAACCGGTCTCACGAAGCGCACGTGTAAGGTTGGTCCGGCCGCTTCATCCCACAATACCGCTGAGCAAGAAAAGACTAGTAGGGCAAGTAAGATGACAAGATCAACGCCCACAACAAATTTGTGTTCTACTCGTGCAATAGAGAACTACGATAGACCTAGCTCATGATGCCCTTTGTTGGGGAACGTTGCAGAAAATTAAAATTTTTCCTACGGTTTCACCAAGATCCATCTATGAGTTCATCTAAGCAACGAGTAACGGAGAGAGTTTGCATCTACATACCACTTGTAGATCGCGTGCATGAAGCTTGCTTGGTGATGATGGAGTCGTACTCGAACGTGATTCAGATCACCGATGCCAAGTGTTGAGCGGACAGCACCTCCGCGCTCAACACACGTGACGGGACGAGCGACGTCTCCTCCTTCTTGATCCAGCAAGGGGAAGGAGAGGTTGAGGAAGACAGCACCACCGCAAGACGACGGCGTGGTGATGGTGGTGAAGCAAGACTCGGCAGGCTTCGCCGAGCTCTACGGAGGAGGAGATGTGTTGGGGAGGGGAAGGGCTGCGCCTTGGGAGATGTGTACAGCAGCCCCCCCCCCCTTTATATAGGCCCCCAGGGGGGTGGCCGGCCCCCTAGAGATCCAATCTCAAGGGGCGGCGGCCAAGGGGGTGGAGTGCCCCCCAAGCCAGGTGGGGCGCCCCCCCACCCCTAGGGTTTCAACCCTAGGCGCAGGGGGTGGGCCTAGGGGGGCGCACCAGCCCCCCGTGGGCTGGTTCCCTTCCCCCTATGGCCCATGGGGCCCTCCGGATGGGTGGCCCCACCGGTGGACCTCGGGACCCTTCCGGTGGTCCCAGATTTTGCAGTAACCCCAAACTTTCCCGATGGTCAAACACCACTTCCTATATATTATTCTTTACCTCCGGACCCTTCCGAACTCCTCGTGACGTCCAGGGATCTCATCCGGACTCGAACAACATTCGTATTCACATACTAGTCTTCCTACTAACCCTAGCGCCACCGAACCTTAGTGTGTAGACCCTACGGGTTCGGGAGACACGCAGACATGACCGAGACGACTCTCGGGCAATAACCAACAATGGATCTGGATACCCATGTTGGCTCCCACATGCTCCTCGATGATTTCATCGGTTGAACCACGATGTCGAGGATTCTATCAAAACCTCAGTATGCAATTCCCTTTGTCAATCGATGCGTTACTTGCCCGAGACTCGATCGTCGGTATCCCAATACCTCGTTCGGTCTCGTTACGCAAGTCACTTTACTGCATCTGTAATGCATGATCCCGTACAACACCTTGGTCACATTGAGCTCATTATGATGATGCATTACCGAGTGGGCCCAGAGATACCTCTCCGTCATACGGAGTGACAAATCCCGCCTCGATCCATGTCAACCCAACAGATACTTTCGGAGATACCGTAATGCACCTTTATAGTCACCCGATTACGTTGTGACGTTTGATACACCCAAGGCACTCCTACGGTAACCGGAGTTACACGATCTCATGGTCGAAGGAATAGATACTTGACATTGGCAAAGCTTCTAGCAAACGAACTATACGATCTTTTATGCTATGCTTATGATTGGGTCTTGTCCATCACATCATTCTCCTAATGATGTGATCCCGTTATCAACGACATCCAATGTCCATAGTCGAAACCATGACCATCTATTGATCACAACGGGCTAGTCAACTAGAGGCTCACTAGGGACATATTGGGGTCTAAGTGTTCACACGTGTATTACGATTTCCGGATAACACAGTTATAGCATGAACAAAAGACAATTATCATGAACATTGAAATATAATAATACTTTTATTATTGCCTCTAGGGCATATTTCCAACACCCGGATGATCCGGGCAAAGCCCGGATGCTCTGGGAGGGAACCCGGATGATCCAGCCAAACTATACTACTGCAGCCTAGAAACTGAAACAGGCATAACTTTTACATCCGGACTCCAATTTTGATGATCTTGGTCTCGTTTGAAGCTATGGAAAAAAACCCAGGTCCTCACATAGAGAACCACCCAAGATCAACCAAAAGGAGGATGCCAAATATGCAAAGGTTTTATCATATATTTGGGTAACCTATTCGGCTTTGGATTTTCTTTGGTATATAGGATAGGAGTGGAATTGTGTAGAGAAGATGTTGACTTGAGCAAATCTATCACGAACCCCTTTGATCCCCTCTTAATAGTGCGGGATACCTATAACTCAAGAATCATAAAAGAGCTACACTACATAGCTATCAAGAATCCATTCTTGAGTGTATGTATTCCTTCGATGTTCATCACTCCACAACACTAACGTCGAAGGAACTAATACCTTTGACTCGAGCCTTTCACTTGAGCTTGAAGTCGAAGTTTCTTCTTGGCTCAAGTTGAATGGCAAGACATTGGTGAAGTCTTCAAGTATCTCCCCCATACACAATGTGGGAAGCTTTGCTTTGTATTTATCTTCACGTGTCCATCATGTGATCATCCACAAGCTTCAAGCATGTAATCCTTCGGGATAGTTATCTTGAACTTGCCCTTGTCAACCATGATCATCAACACTTGATGTCATCCTCTCATAGACACTTGAAATCTCTCTCTCGATGCGAGCCCATGAGAATCTCCTAACCCTCAAAAACATAGGCAACACATATTATGGGTTAGTACACAAAGCACAATTGACAAATTCTTACCATACCACAAGATCTCATGTGGCACATGATTTGTGCTTGTGTTTTGACCATCTTTGAATTCAATCTTTGATCTTCATCTTGGTCAACCTTTATATTTGCTCCATGATTAATCTTGATGCACAATTATATGTATATGGCATTCATTCTGAATCCATTCAATATCCTTCTTGCATCACCCATGGAACAAACCTTCCTATATAACTTGATGTCATTGTTTCTTCATAGGAATTGTCATTCAATATCAAGTCTCAATGCATATATTTATGTTGATGGATTTCATCCACCAATTCATCCAATATTCTTCATGCATTGCAAATGGAACTTTCCTTCAAATGTATATCTCAATGCAAACATTAGTCCATTAGGATTGTCATTGAATTACCAAAACCACACATGGGGACTACATGTACTTTCAATCTCCCCCATTTTGGTAATTGATGACAATCTCAACAACAGGGTTTATATAATGCTTTTTAAACAAGCATGCTATTTATCCGAGGATAAATTATATACTTGGGATGGTTGTATTATCATCAAGATACTACACAAGCATTTGATGATAGTACACCCATAGTATATAGAGCAAACTCCCCCATAATATATGCATGTGTGAATGAACTTTGAATGTCATTGCAATACTCATCCATGTATTAAGAATATATAACAAGGGTAGATATGCATGAGTGATAACAAGAACTACAAAAGATATTTGTCTTAAACCCTCTAAACTTCTCCCCCATTGGCAACAAATGCCAAAATGGAAGACAAAACATCTAGCCGACCAATATAGTATGAGTTCCTCCTTGATGTGTGCATATCACAAAATGTGACTAAAAACAAATGCACATATTTAAATGATGAACAATTAAACAAGCTCGGAATCTATAGAACGCAATCCGATACGAAGATGTGAACTTTTTCATGTAACTTTTTTTAAGTGGCCAATAATAATCATGATATGTATCCACAAATAAACTCGTATACACAAAAAGAAAGATTGCAACTGATAAGAACATGATATCCACAAGTGAATCCACTATTATACAACTTGAGCCTAGTCATAATAGCAAGCCACATGGCACAAAGCACATGGCACAAATTGATCTCTTTTGCATAACACAAAGTGAAGCAAGTAATCAAAAGATCCGATGAGCCAAAAGGATACAAGAATATTACGATTTGGGTAAAGGAGTGTTCTAAGGAAAATAGAGAAGCTCCCCATGATTTGTGCACTATTTAGAATTTTTGTATTTGGATACAAGTGCAAAAAATAGATCATGACTCTCCCAAAATCAATAGGAACACAAACAATTGCAAGCAAGCATAGATAAGAAAAGAAGCCTAGCATTTGCAACAAACATATGGTTGAGCAACATGAAAATGATGCAACCTAAGAATAGGCACAACCAAAATGATGTGTGTGAGTCATGTCAAAGAACTTGAGAAGACTAGTATAAGGATGAGAATTAAGCATCAACATAGCCTTGAGTAAATTAGATACAAGGTGCAAGACATGTCCTTCCCACACACACGAAGTTAAGAAGGACACACACACATCAAGCAAATGGGTTCACAAGCTCACTAATAGCAAATTAAAAATCAAAGCTTGTGACAACCCATGATGAAGATAGGAAATAATAGGCTTGTCAAGACAAGCACGAGGACAACAATCTTCACCAAACATGAGTGCACTAAGATGCAAAGAGGTAAGACACGCACTCATACAACAAATGCTTCCACAGAGCCACCAAATATGTAAAAAGAGAATGAAATGGTGGACATGAAAGAATAGGGATATCAACTAGAGATGTAACTTCTCTCACGTGTACAAGATTCTAGGTAGATGACAATCATGATGATATATATCCACAAAGAAGGATGTACACATGAAATAGTTACAAAAGGAAAGAATAAGATACCCAAACAGGAGACATAAAATATACCAATGAGATCTTTGCTTGAAAGTATAGCACATGGCTTAATATAATCTTATCGTATATTAATGAACTCCAAACACACAACCATCAAAGACATCACAACTAGCAACAAGAGATCATTGTTGAGATGCTTTGAGAAAGGAAACAAGTATGACAAGAATGAGTCAAGAAATTCATGCCATGATGCAACCTACACAAGGTTGAATGCAAGAAATGTATGCATGAAGTAAATACTTGTTACCGAGATAGCATTGAATGTGTAGTTGGTAATGGTTCAAGATTGGCTCTAATTTCCTCATAGTGCCACCACCTTCATGAATAAGCCAAGCACCCAATGCTTCTCAAATGTACCTAAAACAATTTAAGTACAATATGGTCCACAAACTTATTGGGTCCGAAGTAGTTAGTATAACTATAAAACATAGGGTAAAATCACTTAAATATGTGCATATTGATATGAATTTGAATTTCATGCACATCAATTAAGAATTTTTATGGATTTACCGTATATATATTGGATCAAATAAAACAAACAAGGCATGTGAATTTACACATAGTAAATATGCATGCACAAGCCTACCAAAATCCAGGGAGATACAAATTTGACAAATGAACATATAGCCATTAATACTTCTAATAACATCACTAGTCATTCATGTTGTCCAAAATGACACAAAGTGACAAATCAACATATGATAGCACAAAAAGTTCAACATATGAACCAAGGAAAACCAATGAGCATATAAGATATGCATTGCACACATACTCATGGGAATATCTCACTAAAGAAGATATATGACACTATAAACAATGAGATAACAAACTATCATAACTCCATACAAACCAATAAGATGAACTCGAACAAAATGGTGTTTCGAGTTGTCATTCGGTGTAGAAACCAAATAAGTACATGATAATCTATACTAACACAAGCATAACATGAGAGTTTAGAAATAAACACAATGCTTGGATAGCATATTATTAACATTCCAATTAGATAGATCATCATGCAAAGCAACAATTGGAATGGCTTTATTCAAATGATTTTCCAAATACATTTTTTAAGATAACCATGGGCAAAACCCCACAAGAATTCCATACTAAAAAAAACATTGCATGCCACAGAGATATAAGATAATCTCAAATATAAATTCTAAGTGGCAAACTAGCAAACCTCTATCGTTAATGTTCACACGAGAAGTGATATGCACAAAGTATATCACTCCCCCATAATGTGATAATCCATGTATTATCCACACGAGGCAAATGAAACCCAACTAAGGATAATTAATGGACGAGGATTTGAGTTTCAAATGAACTTTACATACCACATAGTAACTAGATAATATTGCACTAACAATACTAGGTGGTATCCTACATATATACACATTTAAGGTTTGTGATATGCGTAAAACATAGCACTCCCCCATAATGTGATGATCAATTAATATCTCAAAAGAGCCAAGGAAGATTCAACTAATGAAGCAATAAAGCTCGAAACCACACATACAACCATATGATGTGCATAACAACCTACACAAGCTAGATAACACGAATCAAGCATATTAGGAGGCACAACATATACAAACACATGCTAGGAACAAAACCTAAACATGCATGGGGCTAGTAACTTTCAATGTAGACAATATAAATACAAGTTACCGCCACGAGGAGCATTGGAATGACAAATATGATGATAATTCACTTGACTTGGTTTGAACCATAATGAATGGTGAGAATCATTTTTGTTCATGAACTAGCGAAGTCTCCAATGCCCTCCACACACCTATTGATCAATTTTGAACTCGATGGTCCCCAACCACATTGGATCCTAAGAAGTTAGTAACAATAGGCTTGGCAACCCAAATGGTCTTATCCACTTTCAAACCACTTTGGGCACCAACATACTTGGCAAACATATTACCATCAATATCCTTCCTAAGTGAATAATGATCATTGATAATTGGAGGCTTAGAGATGTTACCGTTTGGACATGATGAAGCTATGTGTCCCTTCTTACGGCAAATATAGCAAAATGTACTCCCCCGTCTCTTCTTCTCTACTTTCTCAACTTGGGAAGCAATAACATGGTTCATCATGGATAGTGCCCGTTCTTCAACTTGAGGTTGAACTTGAGATTGAGCTTGAGGCCGCTTCCCATGTAGCTTCCCTTTATAAGCCCTTTTCTTTAGTGAACAATATCTCACGTGATGTCCAACCTTTTTGCATTTAAAGCAAGAAATGTTGGGCTCATTCTTGGCTCGGTCTTGGCCCCTTTTCTTGTTCATGGATTTCTTCTTGTTGGAGTGAAAACTATGTCCATCATCGCACTTTTCCAAGTCTTTCTTCAAACTAGTGACTTGGGCCTTGAGCTTATTAATTTCCTCTACATGGTTAGTTTCAAGAATAGAAACAAGGGGAGTAGTGGAAGTAGAAACTTCATGGTTAGAGCAATAAGACAAGGTGAGCAATTCATCATGAGGTGTACCAATATCATGTAGAGAGGAATTGCAAGGACTAGCACATGGCAATAAGGCATTTCGAGTAGAAGATGTGCTAATATCCACATGAGACTCACATGATTTTACCTTGGTGACCATAGCCTCATGAGATAACTTTAACCCATCATGAGAGATTAGAAGATCCTCATGAGTGCCTGAGAGTTTTTTTATGAGTTTCTTCCAATTTCCCATAATTGCTAGTTAGCAAATCAAGTTGAGTCCTTAGCTCAACATTTTATTTCAATATCGATGCTTCACACAAGATAGAGTTAGTAGCACAAGCATCATTATCAATATCAGAGGATCATGTAGAAACTAGAGACTCCGCATGAGTAGCTTGAAGTTCCTCGTGAGACTTAGAGAGTTTGGTGAGCTCTCCTTTGACATTCTTGTAGCCAAGGTCAAGGTGCTCAAAATCCTCTTTAAGTTTACAATGAGTAACTTCAATCTCTTCTTTTAAAGACCTCAAGTCGCTAAGACATTGATGAGCCTTAGCAAGTTCATGTTCAAGTTGTTCACTTTTCGCTTGCTCGTTAAGAAATAAGTCATTACGTTTTTCAAAGCAAGCAAGAACATCTTGGAACCTTTTATAAGTGTTATTTTCAGCTCTATGAAGAGTTTTCCCAATCTCATAGAGATTTTGAGTCAAGTCATCATCATCATCATCATTACAACTATCATCATTATCACTAAGAGAAGATGATACCTCGTCATTACCTCTTGCCATGAGGCACATGTGAACAAAGGGGGTGGATGATGATTCTTTTGAAGAAGAGGGTTCTTCATAAATCAAGCATGCCTCATCTTTCTTGATTTCCTCTGCATGGTTAGTCATAGAACAACTAGAGGAAACCAATGCATTTCTATCATGGCAACATGGGAGATCAATCATATCATCACAAATGATCTTAACACCATCATCACAAGATATTTCTTCACTCACCATGTCATTACCTTGTGGCATGCCACATGTTGGTGAAGTGCAAGATATTGAAGTGTGCAAGTAATCGGAGGTGGAAGTAATAGAGAGCTCTTCATGATTTAAAAATGTGGAGAACTCCTCCATCAAATCCCCAAATAGAATATTATCTTCATCAAGATTGGACCCACCATATATATCTTCAAGTTTGGTCCAAGTCTCATGAGTCGACTTGCAAGTCGTGACTTCCTTAAACACTTCAAAGGTTAAAGCTTGATGAATGACAAGAGAAGTATCACAATCAAGATACATATCCTCAATAGATGGAGAATGTCCATCCTTAGCAATAGAAATTCCTATAAGAACAATTCACAAAGCATTTGGACCCATGGCCTGAAAGTGACAAAGCATGCGAATTCTCCATAGGTGATAATTTGTGCCATCCAAATCAAAAGTGTTATTGTGCACTAGTTCACTAGTCGACATCGTTACTCTCTAGGCGGTGAAGCCTAATAAGGAGAGACCGGGATTGATACCAATTGAAAGGACCACGATGTCACCTAGAGGGGGTGAATAGGCGTTTTAAAATCTTACACGGATTCGGTTATATCCTAATGCGAAAATAAACTAAGCAGATACTTTTCAAGCACAAATCCTAAATATACCAGGCTCACTAAGTGCACCAACAACTTAGGATAAACAAGATGAGAACAACAAGGATATGAGTAAGCACAAGTAAGTTACACAAACTTACTCAATGTATATCACAATATATGTAAATGAATAATACACACAACCACAAGTAAGTAATACAAGCTTACACAAATTGTATCACAATATATGGAATTGAATGATACATTCAAACTCAAGTAAGCACTACAAGCTTACACAAGTTATGTCACAAGATATGGAAATGAATGCTACAAGCTAGCAATTCACACTAAGCACACGATAGAACAATAGTAGCAAGTATGAATTGCGGACTATAAAGTGTTGGCCTAGATAATCTCTACGATATGGTAACCAACACAATATAATGAGGACAACAAGATATAGTGAATGCAAGGTCAAGGGACCAAAGTAAACCACAAGTAGTGGCTAGGGTTAGAATTAACCGAAGACATGAAGACAAGGATGTATCCCGATGTTCACTTCCTCGGAGGGAAGCTAGTCACCATTAGAGAGGTGTATGTTACCACGAAGGCACACCAACGCCACAAAGGCTCACCCTATTCTCCTTGAGGATATCACCACGAAGGCGATTCTCAATCACTAGTGGTAGACCATGAGGCGGCCTCCAAACCTTCACAAACTTTCTGGTGGACAAATCACAAGTTGATTCCTCACCGGAGCACTCCTACCGCCTAGGAGTCTCCAACCTCCAAGAGTAACAAAATCAAGGGGGAAATGCTCAAGACTTGCTCAAATCACGAATTGCTTTGGTCACAAGAGGGAGAGGGAGGGGATCTATCTTTTGATTGGAACAACTCTCAAGAACACTCATTAATCTCTCCGGGATCTAAGATTTGGTGTAGGAGAAGTGACAGGGAGCCACTTGTGTTCTTGGGGCGATTTTGGATGGAGTGGTCAACTCTCTCCCGGAGTGGGAGAGGGATATTTAGACCCCAAGAAAATAGAGCCGTTTCCTGCAGTTGTTGACCTGCCCGGATGATCTGGACGCATACCCGGATGATCCGGGCAATGCCCGGATGTCCGGGAAGGTCAATATACAATGTGGTGAAGTAGATACCCAGATGTCCAGGGACATATCCGGATGATTCGGGCAATTCCCGGATGATCCGGGTGGGTAGTCGGTTGATCCGTCTAGCAGAATAAGTTTCTGTGATGAATTTTTCGAGTAACCCGGATGATCCGACCTGGAACTCGGATGATCCGCGCAAAGCCCAGATGATCTGGGAGGGAACCCGGATGATCCGGCCAAACCATACTACTTCAGCCCAAAAACTGAAACAGGCACAACTTTTACATCCGGACTCCGATTTTGATGATCTTGGTCTAATTTTGAAGCTATGGAAAACCCCCAGGTCCTCACATATAGAACCACCCAAGATAAACCAAAAGGAGGATGCCAAATATGCAAAGGTTTTATCATATATTTAGGTAACTGGCTTTGGATTTTCTTTGGTATATAGGATAGGAGTGGAATTGTGTAGAGAAGATGTTGACTTGAGCAAATCTATCACGAACCCCTTTGATCCCCTCTTAATAGTGCGGGATCCCTATAACTCAAGAATCATAAAAGAGCTATACTACATAGCTATCAAGAATCCATTCTTGAGTGTATGTGTTCCTTCGGTGTTCATCACTCCACAACACTAACGTCGAAGGAACTAATACCTTTGACTCGAGCCTTTCACTTGAGCTTGAAGTTGAAGTTTATTCTTGGCTGAAGTTGAATGGCAAGACATTGGTGAAGTCTTCAAGTAGCTCCCCCATACACAATGTGGGAAGCTTTGTTTTGTATTTATCTTCACGTGTCCATCATGCGATCATCCACAAGCTTCAAGCATGTAATCCTTCGGGATAGTTATCTTGAACTTGCCCTTGTCAACCATGATCATCAACACTTGATGTCATCCTCTCATAGACACTTGAAATCTCTCTCTTCATGCGAGCCCATGAGAATATCCTAACCCTCAAAAACATAGGCAACACATATTATGGGTTAGTACACAAAGCGCAATTGACAAATTCTTACCATACCACAAGATCTCATGTGGCACATGATTTGCGCTTGTGTGTTTACCATCTTTGAATTCAATCTTCGATCTTCATCTTGGTCAACCTTTATCTTTGCTCCATGATTAATCTTGATGCACAACTATATGTATATGGCATTCATTCTGAATCCATTCAATATCCTTCTTGCATCACGCATGGAACAAACCTTCCTATATAACTTGATGTCATTGTTTCTTCATAGGAATTGCCCCTAAGTGTGGTTTTGGTAATTAAATGACAATCTCTATGGTCTAATGTTTTCAGTGAGATATATTTGAAGGTTTTGTCCATAGATAGTTCCTCAAGGATATTGGACAGAATCAAGGATGAAGTCATATATGAAGATAGTGCCTCAAGGATATTGGACGGAATCAAGGATGAAGTCCATATATATATATGAAGATAGTGCCTCAAGGATATTGGACGGAATCAAGGATGAAGTCCATATATATGAAGATATATTTGCCCTATGCTTTGGTATTAAATGACAATTCCTATGGAGCATCAAGTGCATTGAATCTTATATGAAGATATGTTCCATAGTGATACTTGAAGTGCATTGGGTTGTTTTGTGAAGTCTGCCATCAAAGCATCCGAAGAAGTCCTCATGGTATCCTTCTCTGGATACCCCGTGCACACGGGCTTGTACCGTGCACACGGGGTCGAGTGTCAACTCTCTGGATACCCCGTGCTCACAGGGCCTAGGTGTTGGCTCTCAAGATCCCATATCCAGTGAGGTTTCAAGTTGGTCTTCGGGTACTTCTATTGAAGCCATCAAGATTGGTTCCTAATCTAATTGTGTTCATGATGGAGTGCATTGGAGGATCTCAAAGATTGATATATTTGGGCTTCTGAGGATCAAGGCTTGAGAGAGTAATCAAAGAGAAGAATTCAAGTTATGGTTTCAAGACAAGATCATGGTGAGCTCATGTGTTGGGTTTAGGTTGATCAAGTCTTGAAGCAAACAACTAGAGTGAAGAATTCATTGTGCCTCTCAAGATATTATGATGGAGGGCTTTTAAGGATCAAGGGCTTGAGAGAATAATGAAAGAGAAGAATTCAAGTTATGGTCTCAAGACAAGATCATGGTGAGCTCATGTGTTGGGTTTGGTTGATCAAGTCTTGAAGCAAGCAACTAGAGTGACGAATTCATTATGCCTCTCAAGAGATTGTGATGGAGTTTTAGAAGGGCAAGTGGTGACCAAGATGATATTCATAGTGGAACTTGATATGGTCATGGAAGAGTCTTTGGTGATATTGTCTTGAAGCAATGAAGGGAAATGAAGAGTTCATTGTGGCTTTCAAGAAACCAATATGGAGCTTCGAGTAAAGATGTTGGTTGACCAAGATGAAGCTCGAAGATTATATCTAAGTGGTCAACTCTCAAAGCACAAACATTGTACCACGTGAGATAAAGTGATCTAGTGGTATGGTAAGTAATTGTGAATTGTGCTTTGTTACCTAACCCATGCTATGTGTTTTGTATGTCTATGTGGGTTAGGTGTTTCTCATGGGCTTGCATCAAAAGGAAAGATCTCAAGTAGCCTATGTGTGGATGACATCAAGTGGTGATGGTCATCGGGTTCGAGGAGTCCAAGTGCAAGATGAGAAGCCGGACGTTATATGCTTTTAAGCTTGCGGTCCACATCATGATAATGCTCATGTGAAGATGGGCTTAAGTTAAGGCTTCCCTCATTGCAATATGAGGAATCAATTCAAGCATCTTCACCAAGTGGTTGTGGACAAGAAAGGGATTCCAACTTGAGACAAGCATTGGAGTCATCACCAAGCTCAAGTTGAATATGCAAGGCAAAGGTATACCTTAGATAGGTTTTCCTAGTTTTGCCGGTCTCATGGTGCTTGGAGGGAGACTGGATTATAGGTTTGATAGCCGTACTATCAAGAGGGACTCTCGGGCAAGTAGCTTGATCATGTCGCATGTAGAGAGCTCAAACCTTTGCATTACTTGCATAATTATTTATTGTTGATCTTGGGTGGTTCTCTATGTGAGGACCTTGGGCTTTTCCATAGCTTCAAACGAGCCCAAGATCATCGAATTCGAGTCCGTATGCCAAAGTTATCACTTTTTTAGTGGGTCTGCTGCAGCAGTTGTTACAGGTACCCGTGGACACGGGGTTTTTGACCCCCGTGAGCACGGGGCCCCGTGCACACAGGCTTGTACCGTGCGCACGGGGTCTAAACCCCCGTGGGCACGGGGTGTCCAGGAAGTGTCTGTTGGAGCCCCAACGGCTAGTTTTGGAAGTTGGCTATAAAAGAGCCCTTCCTCCCCACCGGTTTGTGGGTTGTTCATTCACATTCTAAACATCATTTTGAGCCTCTTACCACCTCTCCCAAACCCCTATCTCCCTTCTAAGTGAAGGGGGATTTGTGGATGGATCTTGGAGTCACTTGTTGATTTCCTCCATTGCATCCCCTCTCTTCAATCTCCCACTTTCTTGAGTTGCATCTTGTGAGATTGAGAGAGTGAGTTGAGCATTTGTTGCTTGACCTTGCATTGCATTTGTTGCATTGGTTTGAGCTCCCCGCATCGATTTGTTCGTGTGAGAGCCCGTGAGTTTATTACTCTTGGAGGCTTCGCCTCCTAGACGGTTTGGTGATATATTGAGAAGATTGTGAAGAGGCCTATGTGGCCAAGGTTCCCCCGGAAGCTTCCTTTTGTGGTGTGCTCCGAGGAAGGGTGTTCAAGTGGCCTAGGTGGTCAAGTTCCTCCGGAAGCTTCCGTGGTTGTGGTGTGCTCCGGAGAGGTTTGTAAAGGTGTGGTGGTCGCCTTCAAGACCAACCCCGAGTGAATCGAGGCTCATCCGTTGGGGGTGACTCGAAGGAGAATCGGTGAGTCACTTGGTGGCGCCCGGAGCTTTGGCTCTGCACCGCTTTAACGGAGATTAGCACTCTCACGAGTGTGAACTTGGGATAAATCCGCGTCCCGACTCACTTGTGGTTATCTCATACCCACACCTTTACTTTCCATAATTCATACTTGCCCATATTGATATATCTTGTGATAGTTGAATTGCTTAGTTGTTCCTTCATTTCCATATCTTGTGATATAGTTTGTGCTTGCTAGTTTGCTTAATTGCCTATCTTGTTTAGCATAGGTTGTTGGTGCACTTAGTTGAGCCTAGCATATTTAGGATTTGTGCTTGAAAAGTATCCGTTAGTTTAATTCCGCATTAGGATAAAGCCAAATCCGTAAAAGTTTTAAAACTCCTATTCCCCCCCCCCCTCTAGTCGTCATCTAGATCATTTCAGTAATCATGTGAAGTTGATCATTGTTCAATGTTTTGATATTATGTTGTGTTGTTCTTCCTCTAGTGGTGTTATGTGAATGCCAACTACGTGACACTTCACCATCTTTGGGCCTAAAGGAAGGCATCGGTTGTTTTGTAGATGATGGGTTCCGGTAGTGACAGAAACCTAAACCCCGATTTATGAATTGTTCTATGAGGGCCTGTTTTGGATCCACATGTTTAATGATATGGTTAGGTTTATCTTAATTACTTCTCTTGTATTTGTGGATGCTTTCATATGGAGGGTATAATCATAAGTTGGTATTTGTTCAAGCAAGAACAATACCTTAGCTCCAGTCCACCCACATAGCATATATCAAGGTGACGAACATTAAGTCAATGAATCATGGTGAAAGTAGCTTGGCGATATTCGTGTGTGTCCTCAAGAGTGTTTTACTCACTGTAAGAAGTATTACCGGCTTATCCTTAGTAGAATTAAGGATTGGGCCGCTTGTTGTACCTTTATATTTTTGTTCTTTGTTATCAATTATCTTGTTATCAAACTATTTATCAAAACTATCTTAGAACACTTGCAGTGAAGTCCTTGCTAAAAACCGCCTATCAATTCTTTATGCTCCTCGTTGGGTTCGACACTCTTACTCATCGAAAGGACTGCGATTGACCCCCTATACTCGTGGGTAATCATGGGGAAATGTATAACCTCTCCCAAAATCAAACTATTGGCATACTGGAGACCCCATGTGCACGGGGTGTCCAAATTGAAAACCAGCTAACCCCATGTGCATGGGGGTAGACCCTGTGTGCATGGTACAATCCCGTGTACACGGGCTATCTAGTTGGTTTTCCACTCCCTCATGTGCAAAGGGGTAGCCAACCAATGGGCCAATCTTATATTAGGGTACATACTTTGTTAGTGGATAAAATTTGGTATGCTAGTTTATATGGTTTGTATAGTGCGGTTGTTCTATGATTGAAATAAACCAAAACCAAAACTTCGATTCATGAGAGAACCACATCTTTTCCCTTTTTGAAGTGGGTGGGGGTCAGCCATCTACTTTATAATAACCTCCAAGGGACCAATGACTTGAGATAAACTTTAGCAACCATTATTAGCTCCACTAACCACATTGTCATCACACCAAAAATCATTCAAGGATAAAATGCACTTTCATAAGCACTCCCTAATCAAATGCACAATGGCCAAGTGTGTGTGGTCTTTGGTAGATGAAGAACTTGTGGAGCACCTGGTAGAAGTAATCACACTAATTAATGCACTCTGGTTGATCGAGCTCTATGAATCAATGGGGCAGGAGGTCTTTGTGAAAACTTCGGTGACGTTGTGCTCTATTTGGTGGGCTTGCTGCAGGGCAATGAAGAAGAATTCCAGTCACTCCTAACAACATTCTTGTTCATTAAGAACTATTGTCATACTTAGAGAGGTGCATACAAAGCAAACAAGAGCTCGACCCCAAGTCTTTCTTTAAGGGCTGAAGATGATAACTCTGAGGGAAGGCTTGGTTAAATTTCATGCCGATGTAGTTGTTGGTAGACACGATGACAAAGGTGCTATAGCAATCGCCTAACAGGATGAGATATGGCATTTCTTGGGGTCCACGATGATCTCCATTGATGATGTCGTTAATCTCATGGTTTGCAATGAAGCCCTCTTGACTGCAAACGGATATTGTGTGCTAGAGAATTGTTGTGGCAATATATTGCTCAATGCGACGAGGCGTGTATTTGGGATCATGTCGAGTCAATCCAAGAAATTAAAAAGAAGTTGGAAGGCTTTGCATGGGTGGAGATTATTCATGAGAAGCGCAAGATGAAATGTCGAAGCTCACAGTTTGGCTAAATCTGTGACCACTTTAGCATATGGACCACTTGTTCGGTTTACTAAATGACCATATATTATATGTATTCCCCAAAACATTATGATTGAATAAAGTATTTTATAGCCCTAAAAAACCTTAGGGAAATGACATACTTTTTCTCACCAAAAGTGGAAAACGGTAAATTGAGGCAATTTATGAGTAAAGAATAAGGAAAACAATACCTTATGGAAAAAACAGAGTACAGAAAAATCAAGGAGGATGGTACACCTTAGCTATTTTTTTGTGTGTCCACCCCAAAAGACTCGATAAACTATAGTGCGCATATATTTTGTTAGTTAGAGGAATCTTTATTTTGTTACCCCCTAACACTCCTAGGTATGATTTGATTCAAAAGAATTTCATAGGATTTTCTAGAGATTACAATTCTTAGTTTATATATTGATTGTTTGATCCGTACGACTGAATCCTACCAGATTTTTTCCTCAAGAAATAATTTGTAGTACATTTCATAGGAAATCTAGGATCCTTGTCGATTTCTTGGAAGAAATCATTTGTTTTCCCTGCTATGCACTTTAACAAACTCAAATCATGTAGGTTCCAATGAGCATTACAATTCAATCACATTTTTTCTATTCTTGTGTTTTTACAATCATGCGAATCAAGAAAATACCATATCTCATGGAACCAAGTCTTTTTTTTGTGAAAACCACGTTTGAAAGTTTTTTAAAAAATCTAAAAAAACACATGACGTTAAGAGGGTGATGTTCTATTGCCATGCGAAATTCCAAGTTCAAACACATTACTTTTTTTGCGAGAAACTTCCAATTTATTCATCTTCAATCATGACAGTACAAAGAACAATAGAGGCAATAAAAATTACAACCATGTTCGTGGACCACCTAACGACGACTACAAGCACTGGAGCGAGCCGAAGGCACGCCGCCGTCATCGCCCCTCCCACACTGGGTCGGGCATACTTTGCTGTAGGAGACAATCAGAGTGTCGTCGTGCTAAGACCCCATAGGACCAGTGATGCGGAGCATCCTTCGGTCATCCCCATGGACCTTCCATCGCCTCACCAAGCACCAAGAGGACCCATGACTAGAGCACGAGCTAGAGCTCTCGAGACCGAGGTGACTTCTCTCCTTAGTGATATCTCATATGATCCTCTCGAGACATGGCTACTACCTAAATCCGGAATGTTGTGCATGATTAGGTACCAAGAGGACCCTCCCGAGGATGCACATGAAGATGGTCAAGACCCCAAGTCCATGGAAGAAGAGAACCAATGTAAGAAGGCAAGAACAGCCTCTAGGCACCGGACATCCGGCTAGGACCCCGGACATCCGGCCCCTGGAGATATACACGACCAGCCCTCTGTAGAAGAAACTCCAGCGACCGGACATCCAGCGTCCAGCCCGGACATCCGTCCAAAATCCCGGACATCCGGCACCGGCATCTAGGGAGCACATAAGCTTGCCTCGTTAGCCCGGACATCCGGCGATCGCTCCGGACATCCGGTGCCTCCCGAAGCAGCGGACATCCAGCCCCTCCGAGCGGACATCCGGCGTCGCCCATCCAGAGAGCGGAATAGCCATCTGCGCCAGCCCGGACATCCGGCTCCTCAGCCCGGACATCCGGCGCCTCGCGAGCCACTGGACATCCGGCCTTCCCAGTGCCTACGCGCGCGTGTTCAGCTGAGCCCATGTATCCCTTCGCCCTAGACTATATATACTCCATCCCCACCTATGTTTTAGGGTTAGCATTGTGATACCTCATCTAGATATAGAGCTCTGCTCATCCGTACCGGATCTACTCCACGTGAGGGATCGTGCCTCCTCGGAGAAGATCCATTCGGATTCAAGGCCTCCATCCAGAGAAGACAATCAAGACCTCCTCACGGAGAAGAACGGTTCCCCCTGTATCCTTCATTTGTTGATTTTGGACCATGTGTTACCTTATGCTTTTGGTGATCTAGCCCTTGTGTGATCGATTACTTATCGGTTGAGTGATTCTCTCGTTTCTCCCCGTGTTTTCCCTTGTGTTTTCCGCGCGTTCTTCGTGTCCCCCCCGTAGGATCCACTCCAAACATGAAAGATCGGCCCCTAGGGTTCCGCCCTACATCATCTTGGTATCATGAGCCACGTTGATCACGTTTTTGGAGCCCCTACCCCTCGTTTTCTAGCTTGATTTTGTTGTTTTCGTCCTAAATCCGAAAATTTCCCACCAAAAATAGCCCCAATTTTTTTTTGTGATTTGTTGGTGTGATGAAGTTTTGTTGGATTTGATCCGCGGATATGCTTTTGCATCGAGTTGATCTAGCTTTTCCCCATCTTTCCCGCGATTTCCATCCACCAATTCGTCCTAATTTTGCCCCGGAGTTGCAATTTTTCCCGTGGAGTTCATCGTGTTCGTCCTTGATCCAGAGCCCGGACATCCGCCCCATGTCCACCGGACATCCGGCGTTCCGGACATCCAGCAGCTGGCCCGGACATCCGGCCCCTAGGAGTAGCAACTCCATCCCCCGCGCCCATTTCCGCATACTTTCGCCCAATTTTGCCCCGGTGCCCACGCTTACTTCCGCATACCCCCAACGCTTTCCACAAACACCACCACCACTCACCGCTACCTCCTATGTCGATTTTGACACGTTTTGGTCTTTGAGATTTTGAGTTGTGGTTCCCGCGTCCTATTGTGTTTCGGCTATATAGGTACGGTTCGACGTCAACATCACCACCGCTCATCTCCATCGACTACTCAACATCGCCAAGAACGGTAACCTCGACGACATCTTTGTCATACCTTGCAATTGCATTGATACCCCACATGGCCTTACTTTTGCGTAGCTTACCCATCGAGACTAGCCATTGAGTATTGCCGGCAACGTGACTCTTGCACATTAGTGATCATACTCCATAGCATACATACCATGCCACCGTGGTGAATATCTTGGCATCAACTTGTGTGTCACAAAGTTGTCATAGCATACACAATTGCTATCTTGGTTCATGAAGTTTTGCATGAGGAAAGAGCTCAAAAGTGAAAGAGCCACCCAAGCTTTTAAGCAAAGAGGAAAGAGAAGCAAAGAGCTTATAAGCAAGAACCATAGCATCATACTACATTAAGATTGTCATATAAGATCATCTTGGATCATAGCACCGAAATATCATACATATAGCATACTTGGGATAAAGATCGTTGCATTTTTGCCTAGTAGGTTGTGCACAAGCTCCGTATCCGCCTATTGTGCAATCGTGCTAGCGTCTCTCTAGTATTGTGCAACAAGAGCATTTTCGTGGATTCCATATTTTGGCTCACTTCTGGTTTGCACAATCCCATTGATCTATTTGCGTGTGTGTTTCCGTGTACCACTACTTGCTTGGTCTACTTGTTGCATTTGCAAATTTGTGAATCTTTTCCAACATTATTGAATCTCACTTTCAATTGCATCAAATTTTGTGCCACCATCCTAACCAAGATCCACCATAAGCTCTTACTTGTGTAGGTGTGAGAACCGACAAGAATTGGTACCAATAGTGCTATTTCATTGTCCGCATTTGAGTGAACTTGATTCATCATCAACATCGGTCAAGATACATTGGTATAAGTTCTTCTCCTTCTACCACTCACATTTTGCTTGGAATGATGGATAGGCCGAGTACTTCTACCAACCCACTCTTCATCAAGCAAGACGACGACATGTCATCATACATCACCAAGAGCCACCTCTTCGGTGCACAATGAGTGTTGCATCAAGAGCAACAAGCAATGAACGATCGCATCGACAACCTCGCCACCGACTTACGACTCTCTAAGCAACGTACAAGAGACTACTTCGACAACAAGCTCGACGCGCATAGGCAAGAGAACGATGCAAGAATGGACGAGATCCGCGCCTTGTTGGTGAACGGCCTCCTTCTACATCGTCATACTCTAGACGGAGCCACTCAAGTCGACACTTCGATGACTCCTTCTCCGGCTCAAGTACACCGTCATCGAACACTCTTCGACAAGCCGCGCGCCAAGACCGTCAGGCATCTCGCAACCCGCTACACGACAAGCATTCACAAGAGCAAGCCGATGAGCAAGTCCCTCGTCCTCAATCAAACCAAGTCGCTTTTGCTCAAGCTCAAGAACGACAACATCTTCGTCGCCAAGAAGAAGAAGAACGAGTGCATCTACACCAAGAGCAACAAGACGCCGAGGCTCAACGTCTTCAACAACAACAATGAGAAGCGCAAGCTCTTGAGGCGCAACGTGCCCTTCAAGAATCAAGTCGACCTATCGCCAACCGCAATCGCGAACGGCGCAATCAAGAGGAAGCCCTTCGAGAATAAATCCAAGAGAGGAACTATCACCGCATGTGCAACGTCAAGCTCCACAAGCTCGTCAAGCTCCACCTCAACCTCGAGTTCAACAAGAGCAAGTTGATCATGGACTTCCTCCATGCCAAGAGCAACATGAGGATGATTACCCTCACCGTCAAGGGCGTCATCATCACCATCGCCAACAACACAATGAAGAGCAACGGTATGGCAAGCTCAAATTCACAATGCCCAAGTTCAATGGAAGCAATGATCTGGAAGAGTACCTCTCATGGGCATTGAAGGTCGACAAAATCTTTCGTTTGCACAACTATGAGGAAGAGAAGAAGATCGCTATGGCATCACTTGAGTTCCAAGACAGTACTCATATGGTGGGAACAAGTCCTTGAGCGCCGACAAGCAAGAGGTGAACCTCCAATCACCACTTGGGCTCAAATGAAGGATGTCATGCAAGCACGTTTTGTGCCCACATACTACAACCGCGATCTCTTCAAGAAGCTACAACTCCTCAAGCAAGGAACAAAGAGTGTTGAAGAATACTACAAGGAAATGGAGATAGCCATGATTCGAGCCAATGTCACGGAAGATGATGAGCAAACAATGGCACGATTCTTGAATGGACCCAATCATCCCATCAAGAAGATCGCCGACTTCCAACCCTACTCCAACCTCATTGAGCTCGTGCATCAAGCTACAAAGGTGGAACATCAAGTGCAAGATGACTTCAAGTACGCCAAGTACTCATCCAAGACCTACGGCTTCTCCAACATCCAAGCTTCAACAACTCCTCCAACATGTACATCAACCAAACCTTCTCCAAGCAACGACGACAAGTCAAATTACAAGAAAACTTCGGCAAGTTCAAGTCGTCTTCCTCCTACTTCAAGCAACTTCAAGCCGCGTGCTTCTTCATCTACTCCGACCGATGAGATAGTCAAGACAAGCTCCTTCAAGTGTTTCACTTGCGGCGGCCGAGGCCACAAGTCCTATGAATGCACAAACAAGCGCACCATGATCCTCAACGACGATGGCACATACGACTCCATGAGTGATGAGGAGATGGAAGCTCTTGAGCAAGTGGCCATGCACCGACGCGTGAATGAGGATGAAGATGATCAAGTCTTTTGTGATGAGGATTCGAGCCTCGCTCTTGTTGTCTCCAAGGTCTTGACTCTTCAACATCAACAAGAATAAGACCAAAGATGCCACATCTTCCACACTAAGGCCGGCATCAATGGACGATCCGTCAAGGTCATCATCGATGGAGGTAGTTGCCACAACTTGGCAAGTGAAGAACTATGCTCCAAGCTTCAATTGGTAAAGAGGAAGCACCCGCACCCCTACAAGGTTCAATGGCTAAGTGACTCCGACACTATACGAGTTGAGCATACGGTCCAAGTCTCCTTCAAAATTGGTGCATATGAAGACAATTTGGAGTGTGATGTGGTCCCCATGACCGTTTGCCACCTCCTTCTTGGTAGGCCATGGCAATTCGACCGTGGTGTCATCCACAACGGGCGCACCAATCACTATAGCTTCAAGATGAAAGGGAAGGAATATGTGCTACGACCTATGTCTCCTAGTCAAGTGATAGCCGACAAGCAAGCCACCCATCATGGAGAGAAGAGTGAGAAAGTGATCCACCCAAAAGTGAGTGAGAGCCACAAGCCAAACTTGAGCGCCTCTTCGCCTAGAGAGAAAAACCTAGTCCTATTTGCCACAAAAAGTGAGATGAGAGAAGTGTGTGAGAACCTATCGAGTGTTATGCACTTTGTCCTTGTGTGCAAGGATGGAGAACCAAAAACTAACACCTCTCACGAGCTACCTTTAGTGTTTCAATCTCTTTTGCAGGAATTCCAAGATGTTTTCCCCGATGAGCTACCTCCGGGTCTACCTCCTCTTCGAGGTATTGAGCATCAAATCGACCCTCATCCCCGGAGCGCCACTTCCAAACAAAGCTCCATACCGCGACAACCCCGAAGAAACAAAGGAGATCCAACGGCAAGTACAACAACTAATCGACAACGGTGTACGTGAAAGCTTAAGCCCTTGTGCCGTTCCCGTTATACTTGTGCCTAAGCCCGATGGAAGTTTCCGCTTGTGTTCCGATTGTAGACCTATAAATGCTATTACCATTCGCTATAGGCATCCCATTCCTTGCTTAGATGATATGCTTGATGAACTTAGTGGAGCCAACTTTTTCTCAAAAATTGATCTTAAAGTGGCTATTATCAAATCCGCATACAAGTGGGTGATGAATGGAAAACTGCTTTCAAAACAAAATTTGGCTTATATGAGTGGTTAGTCATGCCTATGGGTTTATCGGAGGCTCCCGGTACTTTCGTGCGACTCATGCATTATGTGCTTCGCCCTTATATTGGAGTCTTTGTTCTGGTTTACTTCGATGATATTCTTGTGTTTAGCAAAACCATGAAAGAGCATATTAATCATGTTAGGGCTGTTTTGCAAACCCTTCGCAAGGAACGTCTTTATGCGAACATGAAAAAGTGCACATTTGGTGTTGACAAAGTGATTTTCTTGGGTTTTGTTGTATCTTCCAAGGGTGTCCATGTTGATGAATCTAAAATTGAAGCAATTAAAACTTGGCCCCAACCCACCAATTTGCAACAAGTGCGTAGTTTTCTTGGTCTAGCAGGTTTTTATCGTCGCTTTGTGAAAGACTTTAGCACTATTGCCGCTCCTTTGCATGCTTTGAGTAAGAAGAATGCTCCTTTTGTTTGGGGATCTTTGCAATCCACCGCTTTTGATGAGCTCAAGTCTTTGCTCACTCATGCTCCGATTCTTGCTTTACCCAACTTTGACAAAACTTTTGAGGTTCATTGTGATGCAAGTGGTACCGGAATTGGCGGAGTTTTGATGCAAGAAAAATGAGCCATTGCATATTTTAGTGAAAAACTCTCCGGTGCTCAACTTAACTATCCCATCTATGACAAAGAATTGTATGCTTTAGTGCATGGACTACATGTTTGGGAACATTATCTTAGACCTCATGAGTTTGTCATCCATACCGATCATGAAACGCTTAAGTACTTAAAAGGTCAAACTAAGTTGAACAAGCGTCATGCCAAATGGAGTGAATTTATTGAATCTTTTCCCTATGTGATCAAGTACATTAAGGGTAAGGAAAATGTAGTTGCCGATGCACTTTCACGCATATGCACACTTGTCACTAAACTTGAGTTGAATGTTATTGGCTTTGAGCACATAAAAGACTTGTATGCTAATGATCCATCTTTTGCGACTCCTTATGCTAAATGTTTGATGCATACATCTTGGGAACAATATTACATCAAGGATGGTTATCTTATGAGAGCTAACAAACTATGCATACCCGAGTCTTCTCTTCGTTTGCTCCTTTTGCAAGAGGCTCATGGAGGCGGACTCATGGGACATTTTGGATGCGACAAGACATTCGCCATGCTCTCCAAGAACTACTTTTGGCCCAAGATGTTCCGCGACGTATCACGCTTCACCACCCGATGCTCTACATGTGGCAAAGCTAAGTCTAAAGCTCAATCCCATGGTCTTTACATGCCTCTTCCTATTCCTTATCAACCTTGGGAAGACATTAGCATGGATTTTGTACTTGGTTTGCCTAGAACTCAAAATGGCAAGGATTCCGTGTTTGTTGTTGTGGACCGATTTTCTAAGATGGCACATTTCATCTCTTGCAACAAGATAGATGATGCTTCACATATTGCAAATCTCTTTTGTAGGGAAATCTTGCGTCTCCATGGAGTACCAAAGACAATCGTCTCCGACCGTGACGTCAAGTTCTTGAGTTACTTTTGGAAGACCCTATGCGCCAAGCTCAGAATCAAGCTCTTGTTCTCATCCGCATACCATCCTCAAACCGACGGCCAAACAGAGGTGACGAACCGTACACTCTCCACTCTACTTCACGTGTTGATCGAGAAGAACATCAAGGAGTGGGAGGAGTGTCTACCCATCACCGAGTACGCCTACAACCGCGCAAGACATTCGACGACCAGCAAGTCCCCCTTCGAGGTCGTCTACGGCTTCAACCCCTTGTCCCCATTGGACATTCTACCTCTCCCTCTACAAGAGCGCACCAACCTCGACGCAAGTGCCCGTGCAAGCTACATCAAGAAGATGCATGAAGATACAAGGCACACCATCGAGCGCCAAGTACAACGACTCGCGACCAAGCTCAACGTCAACAAGCATCCCATGATATTCAACATTGGAGACCTCGTGTGGCTACACCTCCGCAAGGACCGCTTCCCCAGCGAACGCAAGTCCAAGCTTCTCCCTCGAGCCGATGGACCCTTCAAGGTGCTAGCACGCTACAACAACAACGCTTACAAGATTGATCTCCCACGCGATAAGTACAACATGAGCGACATCTTCAACGTCTCCGATCTCTCCCCATACCATGGTGATGAGGATTTCGATCCGAGGTCGGATCTTTCCCAAGGGGGGGGGGGAGATGATGCGGAGCATCCTTCGGTCATCCCCATGGACCTTCCATCACCTCACCAAGCACCAAGAGGACCCATGACTAGAGCACGAGCTAGAGCTCTCGAGACCGAGGTGACTTCTCTCCTTAGTGATATCTCATATGATCCTCTCGAGACATGGCTACTACCTCAATCCGGAATGTTGTGCATGATTAGGTACCAAGAGGACCCTCCCGAGGATGCACATGAAGATGGTCAAGACCCCAAGTCCATGGAAGAAGAGAACCAATGTAAGAAGGCAAGAACAACCTCCAGGCACCGGACATCCAGCCAGGACCCCGGACATCCGCCCCCTGGAGATATACACGGCCGTCCCTCTGCAGAAGAAACTCCATCGACCGGACATCCGGCGTCCAGCCCGGACATCCGGCCCCCACCGGAAATCCGGCCAAAATCCCGGACATCCGGCACCGGCGTCCAGGGAGCACAGAAGCTTGCCCCGTCAGCTCGGACATCCGGCGATCGCTCCGGACATCCGGCGCCTCCCGAAGCAGCGGACATCCGGCCCCTCCGAGCGGACATCCGGCGTCGCCCATCCAGAGAGCAAAACAGCCATCTGCGCCAGCCCGGACATCCGGCTCCTCAGCCCGGACATCCGGCGCCTCGCGAGCCACCGGACATCCGGCCCGACGCCCGGACATCCGGCCTTCCCAGCGCCTGCGCGCGTGTTGGGCTGAGCCCATGTATCCCTTCGCCCCTAGACTATATATACTCCATCCCCACCTACGTTTTAGTGTTAGCATTGTGATAGCTCATTTAGAGATAGAGCTCTGCTCATCCGTACCGGATCTACTCCACGTGAGGGATCGCGCCTCCTCGGAGAAGATCCATTCGGATTCAAGGCCTCCATCCGGAGAAGACAATCAAGACCTCCTCGCGGAGAAGAATGGTTCCCCTTGTATCCTTCCTTTGTTGATTTTGGACCATGTGTTACCTTATGCTTTCGGTGATCTAGCCCTTGTGTGATCGATTACTTGTCGGTTGAGTGATTCTCTCGTTTCTCCCCGTGTTTTCCCTTGTGTTTTCCGCGCGTTCTTCATGTCCCCCCCGTAGGATCCACTCAAAACGTGAAAGATCGGCCCTAGGGTTCCGCCCTACATCAACCAGCGCACCAGAGTAGCAACCATCGCCGATGAAGAAAGTCGTAGACCAAAAGGATCAAACCCGTAAACACCTAAACCAAGACGAACGGAGACCAGATCCAAATAGATCCACCGAAGACCAACACCGACCGAATCCCGCAAGATCCAACGGAGACAAACCTCCACACGTCCTAGACACACCATTGGGGCGGGGATAGAATGTGGAAGACATTATTCCTATTAAGGGACATCGCCGCCGCCACACAACCCCAACCAAGATGCTGACTCTAACAAAAACGAGAACGGGGTCCCTCCCGCACGACGGGGGACCGAGATCCTCCGCATCTCTATGACCTAGAGGCCATCAGAGATGGGACAGACCAGCGGCGACGCCAATGGAAGAAGTAGAGCTTTTCTTCAAAACACATTACTAGACACTATTCATTACTGAATTTGTTCTTTTCATAGCTTGTAAATGGCAATGTGTCTGATCTTGGAAATTTCACGTGCTAATATAACATCACACTTTTAACATCCCATGTTTCTTGAGATTTTTTTTGAAACTTCAAAATATCGTTTTCACGTGGTTTTCATCGGTTTCACCCGAAACTTGGTCTTCATGTGATATTCTCTCAATCAAAAACCCTTACATATAGGATTGGAGAAAAATATGTATACCTGTCAAAGGAACATTATGTGTGCCTGTTTGTGATAAGTTTCAAAGGAGATAAACGATTCAGAGAATTATCACTACCAAAAAATCTTGAAAATGCATGCTGCACGCCTTATTTAAAATGCTAAATCAGTGTATTGTTCTTGTGACTAGAGCATTTATGTAGCACGAAAAATGACACAGCGAAAGTTGTATACTGCAGAAAATGCGAAAGTTGTACTACTGCGAAATGACGTGGCCTCATCGAGGCCGCTGAAAGCAGTAAAATCAAGGGCTCACATCAGGGCAGGAGTGAGTACTAGAAGGCTCGGCGGTGCTGCGAACCAAACAGGGCTGTGTGGGCTTTCAGACGGACCTCGCAACCTAAACCGCAAAACCCTTTTCCCTCCTCCCCCCCTCCCCTCTCGGCCTCTTCCTTCTCGCGCCGCCCAGATCTCTCGCCTCACTCCAAACCCTAGCTCCGCCTCCGCGCAGCCACCAGCCATGTCGTCGATGATGGTAAGCTCCTCCCACCGCGAAACCCTGATCCATCCGCGCCGCGCCGCCGCCTCCCCCTCTCTCGCAAGCAAGCAAGCTTGGGATCGATCCATGGTTCTGACTCGTTCCCCTGGGGTTTCCGTTTTCCGCAGCAACCGCAGATCATCCTGCTCAAGGAGGGGACGGACACGTCCCAGGGCCGCGCGCAGGTCGTGAGCAACATCAGCGCGTGCACGGCGGTGGCCGACACGGTGCGGACCACCCTGGGGCCCCGCGGGATGGACAAGCTCATCCACGACGACAAGGGCACCACCATCTCCAACGACGGCGCCACCATCATGCGCCTCCTCGACATCGTGCACCCCGCCGCCAAGATCCTCGTCGACATCGCCAAGTCTCAGGACTCGGAGGTATCCGTTCGTCTGCCTGATCTACTGTTACTCGCTGTTTGCTGTCGTAGCAATGACGCCCCTCAGGGTCCTCTCCTCGATGCATTTCTGGTGCATTGGGGTTTGACGCTGTTCATGGTTCAATAAATCGAGTCCGATACAGCTGCTCCGTAGCTTGATCTTGTTTTTTTATATTGTACCAAACCATGCTTTGTTGTTTGCGAATGGAACTCTGAATAAATCTATTGTCGCATTGCCACTTATTAATCCGCCTAGTAAGTTCGTTAAAATAAAATGGTCTACTCTGTTTGATCTGGGGACTGACTCATCAGCTCACAATTATCCCAGGGATGAACCCTGATATTCTCCGACGTGAAATACCCAGCTCAAACTATTGATTATGGGCATCTGAGACTGCCACTGGGTGATATACCGATTTCTGCTGTTTGAACTCAAATTTGTCCTCTGTTTTATCCACGTTTTCACACAAAGGGGTATTCTTAACTTTGGTTCGATCAACATTTCTCATGTTGTATATTGTATATGTGTACTTTACATTGCAATCTGTGTACTTGTTTGTTTTGATTTTTTGTCTTCTCTGATGTTCAAGTTCTTTGCTTCCCTGGTAACTAGTTAGCTGTGAACTACCAAGGAATTGTTTTCTGACTTTCCTACCAGAAGAATCTATTTCCAGTTTTCAGGTTATGCCTTTCTCGCAATGAGTGCATTTTCTAGAATTGGTGCCTAATTCCTTGGTAGTAAGAACTGAAAGTGTCCTGAACCGCAACAGTTGCTTTTTACCGCTGGTCTTAATTTCTACCACAGCACTATCTGAGTGACCTATTACTTTTAGCCTTTATTTTCTTGTTGGGCCGTTTTAGTAACATCAGTTTTATTGTTTACTTCAGGTTGGTGATGGCACAACTACAGTGGTGCTTCTTGCTGCAGAATTCATGAAGGAAGCTAAACCTTACGTGGAGGATGGAGTGCATTGCCATAATATAATCCGTAGTTATAGGAGCGCTGGCAACATGGTCCGTGACCACCATTACTTTTCTATCTTTTGAATGGCCGAGCTTTTGACTTGCCTGTAAACTCTGAAGCTGATTCTGTTAACCCTGAAATTTGCATCAGGCGATTGAAAGGGTTAAAGAGCTGGCAGTCAGCATAGAAGGAAAAAGCCTGGAAGAAAAGAAATCATTGTTAGCAAAGTGTGCTGCCACGACACTCTCGTCGAAATTGATAAGCGGAGAGAAAGAGTTCTTTGCTTCTATGGTTGTGGATGCTGTCCTTGCTATTGGCCATGATGACAGACTTAACCTTATTGGAATTAAGAAGGTAATTTCCTGCAATTGTCACTTCGGTAGGATATATGCTTTTCTCTTCTACTCATCCATATTTCAGTCTTCCAACACGCTAGAAATGACATTAGTATATAACACTGAATTGGTTTCTTGCTATAAGATATTAAAGTTTGTCATTGTGATACATTGGTTGAATTAGGTTCCTGGAGGTACCATGAGAGATTCCTTCCTTGTGAATGGCGTTGCTTTCAAGAAGACATTTTCTTATGCTGGATTTGAGCAACAACCAAAGAAATTCCTGAATCCAAAGATTCTTTTGTTGAACATTGAGCTAGAGTTGAAGTCTGAGAAAGAAAACGCAGAGATCAGGTATGTAGCTTCATTCAAGCGTATCTATTGTATGTGTTATCCATCTGTACTGATGTTGCTTTTTGTTTCCCCTTCCCTTTTGTTTCCCCTTTATCTACAGATTATCAGACCCTCTGCAGTACCAATCAATTGTTGATGCTGAATGGAACATTATTTATGACAAGCTGGACAAGTGTGTTCAAAGTGGCGCAAAAATAGTTCTGTCGCGGCTAGCTATCGGTGATCTTGCAACACAGGTATGCTCATCTTGTCACGTTTTTCAGCCATTGTGCAACATTTTTGTAGCCTAACTAAGTTCACTTTCCTTTTTATAGTATTTCGCGGATAGAGACATTTTCTGTGCTGGTCGGGTCACAGAAGAGGATTTACAACGCCTGAGCTCAGCTACAGGTGGAACTGTTCAAACCTCTGTCAACAATGTCATTGATGAGGTGCATACCTATTTGTGAATTGTTTTGGTTCCTGTTGGATATTGAGCATGTTTGGATTATGTTAGTTGCTGGCATGAAACGTAAGCTGATAATCTTTATCATTATTATTTTGGTTGAAGATCCTTGGCACATGTGAGATTTTTGAGGAAAAGCAAGTAGGCAATGAAAGGTTCAACATATTTAGTGGCTGCCCTTCTGGTCAGACAGCAACTATTGTTCTTCGTGGTGGTGCTGACCAGGTCTTCTATCAATATCATATTACCTCTTTTTAATCAAGTTCACAAGCCGAAGGTAACTATAGCTAACTATTTTCTGCTGTTCTAGTTCATAGAGGAAGCTGAAAGAAGTCTCCATGATGCCATCATGATTGTGAGGAGAGCGGTTAGGAATTCAACAGTCGTGCCTGGTGGTGGTGCCATTGATGTATGTTAACAAAGTAACTAATCAAGCTAAAATAATTCAACCTGCCATACAACTTTACGCTGATTTTATTTATTTCTTGTAGATGGAGATAAGCAAGCATCTCCGCCTGCATGCACGGAGCATAGCTGGAAAGTCTCAAGTTTTTGTAAATTCATTTGCTAAAGCCCTTGAGGTAAATCTTCGTGTCTCCTCTTTTCTGTTTTGTTCTTTCCTGAATTGTGCTTGTGCTGTTTGTGTTGCACTTAAGGATAAGCTAGAATTGGTCCTTTTTTGTCTGTTTCTGGAGGCCATAACATTCTACTTTGGTAAATTTATACTGTGTACCACACACCATTGTGGAAAATTTCCATTGCTAGATCTCAGTGGACTGTGTTGTATAGACGGTTATTTCACATTTAGATTTCGCCAACAATCTGCTTGCTATGAAGAGGCCATAATAAGTTACAGGAGATACATAAGTATAGTAATTAACAAATAAGATGGTTTTTGGTTTGAGGGATCACCTCATCCTGGGATAGTTTTTGCTGCTTATGAGTGGTGAAGTGGTGATGGGCCAACCCATTACATTCCCCAAGCCAAAGAAATGGCTCATGTTTGCAGTTAGGGCGTGATGGTCTCTCACGGTCTCACCATCTGGTACGTCACACCAAAAACGCCATAAGTTAGGAAGTTTGAGTCATCCATGGCCTTCTGTATGCAAGAACGTGTAACTGACAGAAATGTATATGACACATTTTTCTGAAAAGAGCTCATGAGCTGTTGTTTGCTAACTTTTGCTAGCTGTTGTTCGTTTGGCCTATGCTGACACACAAACCAAGCAAATTAACTTTGCGTCGATAAATCTTGAACTGTAGTCATGTTTAATTGTATCTTCCTGCCTGTGTTACATCTGCTCATTTTAAACAAACTTACGCAGGTTATTCCTAGGCAACTTTGTGATAATGCTGGATTTGACGCAACTGATGTGCTCAATAAGCTCAGACAGAAGCATGCAGCTGGTTTGTTCTCTTTATCATTGTTATGAGTTGCTTGTACTGTTATCTACTCCCTCCGTTCCTAAATATTTGTCTTTCTAGAGTTTTCAACAAGTGACTACATACGGAGCAAAATGAGTGAATGTACACTCTAAAATATGTCTATATACATCCGTACGTGGTAGTCCATTTGAAATCTCTAAAAAGACAAATATTTAGGAACGGAGGGAGTACAAAGTTGTGAACCAGCAAAGTGTCTAGTGTCTAATGCAATTTTATGATGTACCAGATGGTGGTGCTAATTATGGTGTTGACATCAACACTGGTGGAATTGCGGATTCCTTCGCTAACTTTGTGTGGGAACCTGCAGTCGTGAAGGTAATTGGGCTTTTCCGTTTGGTTTTTTAGCATTTCTGTATCCTGATATTCTTATGCTAACTTGATGTTGATAACCTCTTTTTTTTTGTTCAGATCAATGCAATTAATGCAGCAACCGAAGCTGCCTGCCTTATTCTGAGTGTTGATGAAACAGTGAAAAACCCAAAGGTAAGAGCTGTAAATACCTAGTGGGCATTAGTGAAGCCCACAGAATATTTTCTGTTGTATCTGGAGTTGCAGCCCTCATTTTTCTTTTGCCAGTTCACTTTGTATGCTGCCTAACATGCTCATCTTGTGTACTAAAGTACCCTTGTGCTGAGGAGACTAGCTGATTTGAAGGAAAAACGATAATATAAATGCATTCCAGTTAGGGATTAAAGGAACTTATATCTAAACCTCCATTTACCGTCTTAATGGTACTACCAAATCGATTAAGCTCTGAGAAGTCGAGTGAGATCATATGATTGGTCTTTATATGGCACGACTAATGATCATGACGGCCTTGTCCTAATCTATTATGCTCTATATGCCTGTTGTTATCTTTTGGTACTTGTGTTCAGTTCTTGTATTGGCTATACGTCTGGATTGCAATTTTGAGCAATAACTTTTCAGCACATAGTTAATTTGCTCTCAGTATCGTGTCTTAGTTTGGGTACATTTCATGTTGCATTTACAAAAGATTGTGCATCATCTAACTGTCATTTTTTTGTGTCATACCTTAGTCGGAGAGCGCACAAGGTGATGCTGCTGCGATGGGTGGCCGTGGTGGAGGGGCAATGCGTGGCCGAGGCGGCAGGGGAATGCGCAGGCGGTAAATTCTAGTCAGCTCCGCCCTGTAACCTTATGCTGCCCTGGCGGGGTCAGATTTTGAGTTCCCTCTGTTCGGGCTGTTGGTCCTGGCATTACCCGCATTCAGGTTTTGCGGAATTTGTATGTCCGATGTGAGAGTTTCTAGTGTTAAGAATGTGCTAGCCTTTTGTTTGAGAACATGGAAGACATGGCAGGCGTGTGTTTATCTAGCGGTTACCGGTTGTGGTATTATAGCACGAACTATGTTCTTGTTTTGGTGATTCGTCTTACCTATTGGTTTATGTGATGTTTGTGAGGCATTGCCCTGCTGGTTGAGAACTAACTTTGCTATTCACACAAAAAAAAGAGATCTACCTTACCTAACTGTAACTCTCCGATGTTTATTGGCGTGTTGTTTGAAATGCTGATATCGGTAGTAGTAACTTACCAGTCAATTTAACCGAAAACAAATTTATAATGTACTCCCTCTGTTCCTAAATATTTGTCTTTCTAGACATTTCAAATGACTACTACATACGGATGTATGTAGACATATTTTAAAGTGAAGATTCACTCATTTTGCTCCGTATGTAGTCACTTGTTGAAATGCCTTGAAAGACAAGTATTTAGGAACGGAGGGAGTATAAGATAATAAAAGCGCATGTGATGTGGCCACTTCCCAACGGCGCTGGATCCCCTTTCATTTTTGAGGGAAAGAGACGGGAGTTCCTATTCACCGGTGGATCCTATTTCTCGTGTAGGTCGGCGAGTACCGATCAAAGGTGCATCCCCGCGCTTGTTCTTCGCATGGGTCTGCCCATTCTGGGGTTTTTCCCCACCAGTTGAGGGAATGTTCCTTTTTTTCTAAACTCGTGTTTTTTCGTAAAATCAGAATTTTTTAATAAAATCACGAAGAAATTTTTATTTCCTGTACATCTTTGAAAATCATGAAGAAAATACAAATTCATGAAATTATATAAAAGTTTTGATCATTTTTGAATTCAAGATTTTTTTTGAAATTCATGACTATTTTTTTCAAAGCCGCAAACATTATTTCGAAAGCAGTGATTTTATCAAACTAACAAGTATTTATTGAAATGCATGAACATTATTTGAATTCATGGATATTTTTTGGAATTCGTGACCATTTTGGAAGGTTCTTTTTTCTTTTATAACAAAATTTCGTGATTTTTCATAAAATCAGTATTTTTTAAATAAAATTACTAATTTTTTTTATTTCGTGTACATCTTTTAAAATCACGAAGAAAATACAAAAATCATGAAATTATTTAGAAGTCTGACCAGTTTTCGAATTCAAGAATAATTTTTGAAATTCATGATTTTCTTTTTCAAACTTGCCAACATTATTCTGAAAGCACTTATTTTTTTATTTCAATTTAACAAGCATTTTTAGAAATCCATGAACATTATTTGAATTCGTGACCTTTTTTAAACTTGTAATCATTTTTTGAAATTAGTGAACATTGTTTGAACTCAGGATTTTTTTTGAACTGTCATGACCATTTTTTGAAAGCCATAAACATTGTTTCAACTAATGATTTTTGTTTTTAAATTCATGAGCATTTTTTTGAATTCACGAACTTTTTTACACTTCATGAATAATTTTTAAATCCAATAACTTTCTTTAATTTCATGAGCATTTTTTGAATGCACGATTTTTTTTCAAAATCATGTTCTCTTTGAATTTTCAATATTTTTTCAAATTCATGAACAATTTTTTTGAATTCGTGATAAAATTTTCAAGTACTCCTTTAGATCTTATTAATTGTTGCTGACTTAGAACAACTTCAGTAGAAAGTTGTATTAAGTCACCGACAATTAATATGGATTAGAGGGAGTACATGGACATTTAAAAAAAATCATAACTATTTTGAAATCCTAAACAATTTACATAAGCAAAAAACAAAAACAGAAAAAACAGGGGTCTCCTACCCCTCATATGAGCCGGCCCAAAAGCGCCCGCTGAGGGGGAGCGTACATGGGGGTGGGGGTGGGGGTGGGGGAGGGGGTGTGCTAATATGAAAAATGTCCACGACTCAAAAAATGTTTGCGAATTGATAATTGTTCGTCATTTCAAAAATATTCATGATTTCCAAAAATGGTAATAAATTCATTTTTTGTGATTTCAGAAAAGTTTACAATTTGAAAAAATGTTCACAAATTTGGAACAATGTTCGCAGAATGAAAAAGAAAAAGAAAGGAATCAAATAAAAAGGGAAAGGGAAATAGACATGAAAAGAAATGGATATAAATAAACTAAAGAAAACAAAAAGGCCGGAGCTTACCAAAACCGGAAAAGCGAGATCGGGCTACTTGCTTGGGTCGACCCAAATACACGTCACGACCAACGGTGTGTGTGTGTGTGTGGTGGTGGTGGTGGTGGGGCGTTTGGTCGACAACCGTCGACCTATGCGTTGAATTGGACCCCCTGATGGACACCTCGTGTGGCTTTCTCCTGGGGCCGCTGCGTTGATGCAAAATTGACGCTGTCGTTGGAACTCCAAAGAAAAGTATGAAAAATTTATGTTCTGTTTCTAAATCCAATTAGAGAAAAACAAATGAAATAGGACACTTATGAAAGTTATCCGCCAATCAACAAACATATGAGAGACATGTGCCTAGGTGTCGAGAGTAAATATTGTTTTCATGTTTGCCGTGGTGCTCCAATTGTTGGCTTCTACTCCCTCCATTCCAATGAATAAGCCAGACGTGCATTTTAAAACTAAAGTTTGACATAAATTAGACCAATCAAATGCGGGTTATATGTGACAAGAAATATACCGTTAAATTTGTATTTGAAAATAGTTTTCAATGTTATAATTTTCAATTCATAAAATATATATTATTGGTTTAATTTATGGTCAAAGTAAGATTTTGGGATGCTTGTGCGGCCTATATTTTTGAATGGAGAGAGTATGTTATATACTTGAGACTTCTGTAGTCAATTTGTTGTATACACAAAAAAAATTGCTGTATGACAATGTTTTAAATGTTGCTACGTTTTTTTTCATGTATTAAAATACCTTACAAGAAAAATGTGGCGGCGGTTTGCAAATGTGTAAAAAAAATGTTCCACGCGAGACTTTGATTCAACAATAGTCAGACGGTTAGAATATCATATTTAAGATGATCATATGGCATGGGAGTTAACCAATCGAGGGTTGCCTCCGCTCCTTTGATACCTAACATGTCCCAAAATTTTAAGGAAACAATCTAATTCAGCTGGGCGTTAAATGTCCCGGGTCGGCCACCTCCAGCGTTGGGCACATGTCCCGTGCATGGTCAGATCATTCAACGTAGACACATCCTTATATGTGGCTAGAGTCGCCCGTACTCTCATTTCCTCCGCCCGCGTAAGTTGTTACTTCTTCCTCTTCCACTTTCTCGTGGCGTACGGCCATGCCAAAGTAATAGAGGCTCGAGGATTTCAACACCCGTGCATCTACCTCATACAATTTCCGGGTGCTCCAAGACCGCCCCACAACTCTACATCCCTGACCTCTTAGTGTTGTAGGACATGTGGCAATGTTGTCAGGGTAGCTGCCGGTGCTACAAGGCTGATGCTTGATGGAGCTCGATGCTGCAAGAGGCACTACGGGTGCTTGAAGGGTTGTTGTCGGTGGGCCGTGAGCTGCTGTGATCAACAACCATCAGTGCTACGGCATTGTTCATCCAAAATCACAAAAACTGACCTAGCTTTCAATACAAGTAAATCATCAAATAGTGTTATTCACCTGTTAATTTGCATCAATTTATGTTCCATACACAAGGAATCTCGACACGAAAAGGATAAGAAAATAATATGCAACATATAATAGAACTAGAGAAGAAAGGCATATATTATGTAGAACATTACATGGACCACATTATCCTACTTATAAAAGTTGGAGTTGGTGGTGAGTTCACATGTGGGACCACACACATAAACAAATGCACTTCTACCCACATGTGGGACTAGCAACCTTCCAAGAGACATCAGTAAACAAATGTTACTTTTACTAGGTGTGAGACATATCCCCAATAGGCAAATACACTGCTACACTAATGAAGTAATGTGAGAATAACACTCCTTGTAAAAACACAAATTGTAAATGCAAGTATGCCACTCCAATTCAAAACCATGATCTTGATTTTAGTTTTTCTGCCCAACCAATTCTTTTGGTTCCATGTCATAGCAGAAGAGGGCAAAGAAATTACAATTCAACGCGGCGGTAGATGTTGTCCTCCTATCTAATCCACGATCTTGTGCATTCAGCTTACTCACACCCATTCTCCTATGTTCCAAATTCAAAATGTTTGCTCACTATAAATCTTACAAAGGACCAACTATGGTTGCTCGAGACACTTTTTTTAACTATCCGCTCGAGACACTTTAGCGACTGCAAGATATCTTTTATTATATTCACACACTCTTTAATCATGAACCATGCAATAGCTACAAGAAACCATGATCTTTTGACGACCTCCTAAGCAAGTGATAATTACTTGTTTTTTATGGCTTCTTAGTACGTAGCAACACACGAGCTTTGTGCTAGTAAATCCATATCATTTGTTGTCTTCCGTTGTGTCGTAACAAACCTTCTCTTTAGGGCATCCCCAATGCTCGTCTCTTAGAATGGTTTCATATACAGATGTTGAGGCGACACAATAATTAAACAAGAAAGAGGGGCGTTGTATGTTAGTGAAGATACGACTCTTAGCTTGTTTCCCTATGTCCAGTTGTAGTTTCTTATCATATGTTTTTTTCTTCCCTTCTCTGAATAATCAGCCACAATGTTGAGACACAAACATATATAATCCCTAAACCAACTAAATACAACATCACTTATATACAACACCTAAAAGACATTGGGAGTGCCCGCAATGCATTGGCTCTTAGCACGTCATCCTAGGTAGTGGCAAAAAGAATACTTCCTCCGTCTTGGTTTATTAGGCCCCTCACATTTTGCGCTAGTCTGACCATACATGTGCATAACAAAATATGAGTTATATGCAACAAAAAGATATGAGTTATATTTAGTTGCGTAGTACTTCTTGACCGCAAAAATTACACAAATATGATCGCAATCATGATGGACACTCATCCTCTATAACACTAAACTTCCTATTTTTAAAGGCCTCACAATCAATTGAGGTATCCAATTTGGAATTGGTCATCCATTTTTGACCGAGTCAACAATTTCACAAGGAGCTCTCATTCATTCTTTTTAATACACTCTGCTTCCTAATTTTGGAGCTCTCCCATTCGATTGAGGTATACAATTTTAATCCTTGACTTAACTTCCTCAATTCTTAGTTGTGGCCCAATGAAATCTCTAACTTCATTAAGCCCCTAATTTTCAAGCCTAAAAGGATCGATATGGTTGACTAGAGGGGGGAGGGGTGAATAGGCAACTAACAATTTTTAGCTTTTCTTCACAAATTAGGTTTAGCACGAATAGATTGACTAGATGTGCAACTAGGTGATAAACCTATATGATGCTAACAACAAAACAACAAGTGCAAGCAAAGGATACAACACAACAATAGCTTGCACAAAGTAAAGGAAAGAGATAACCACAAGTGAAGCCAGTGGAGACGAGGATGTGTTACCGAAGTTCCTTCCCTTTAAGGGGAAGTACGTCTCCGTTGGAGCGGTGTGGAGGCACAATGCTCCCCAAGAAGCCACTAGGGCCACTGTATTCTCCTCACGCCTCACACAATGCGAGATGCCGTGATTCCACTAATGGTGCCCTTGAAGGCGGCAACCAGACCTTTACAAACAAGGTTGGGGCTCTCTCCACAACCGAATTGGAGGCTCCCAACGAAACCATGGAGATTCACCACAATGGAATGTGGCTTCGAGGTGACCTCAATCGTATAGAGTGCTCAAACACCCAAGAGTAATAAAAACCACACAAGAAACTATGGAGGAATCAAATTTCATTTGGTGGAAGTGTAGATCTAGGTCTCCTCCTTCAATCCCTAGCAAATCAACGAGTTTGAGTGGCTAGTGAGAGAGATCGGGCAAGAAAGCTTGAAGGACATTAATGGAGGAGAGAGAGGCTAGAGGTAAGGGGGTTGGAAGAAGAAGCCCCCTTTCTATAGGCATCCCAAAATTCCAACCGTTACAACAGTTATTACACTACATCGGTACAACCGCTCCTGACCCCGGTACAATTGGGATTCACGGGTACGCTGCAGAAACCCTAACAAGCGGTACGACCGGTTGTTTGAGCGGTAGTACCGGTTAACAAGAATAACTGGACTAACTGCTCGCCTACCTCTCAACAACCGCCTTGGAACAGACGGGAGTCACCCCTATGGGCGGTGGTTGAGCAGTAGTTGCACCGAAACTACCGCCTGGCCCTAGAACCGGAGATGGGTAAGTCCAGAGCGGTAGAACCACTCTGGACACTGGTAGTACTGGTAAGCAAAGCATAACCGGGACAACTCGGCCACCACCGCACAAGCACCGCCCCATCACAGAACCTAGTCCGGTGGTCGGGCGGTACCCGGCCGGCACAACCGCCAATGTGGCCACTCCTGTGTTTTCCCAGCGCAGTGGCGGTACCACCGCCCGAGGGCAGCGGTACAACCACTGGGCATGTACCTGGGAGGTGCAACCCCAGGGTATCACCCCTGGGGCGGTGGTTGAGCCAGTATAACAGGGCCAACAGTACAACCGCCCTAGTGGGTGGTACAACCGCTATAAGGAGAAGGCATTGATTCAGAATGGAAGAAAGGGACCTCTCTCTTCAAAGAACGGAAGGGAATGGTGGGTGACGAGAAGTGTGTACATGCAATGATTCACCCAATACCTTCCTATGTGAATTCCCTCTTAATAGTACGGGTTTCCTACGACTAAAGAAATAAACACGCAGAAAACACCGTCGTCGATCTTTTCCGTCCAGAGAGAATGTCTAACCGACTTGTACCTAAGGATAGCGAACCTGAAGAACTTGGCACACGATTAGACCACAAGGAGAGTTGTCATCATCACCCAAAACATAAAGATAGGAAATGCCCTAACAATCTCCCCCTTTTTGGTGGATGATGACAACCACAAGATTTGTATAGAAGGTCTAGAAAATGTAGACGGGCCCCCCTAGATGTGTGCACTATTCGAATTTGCTTTTGGAATGCAAAGTCACACATTAGGATAAAAGCCCCCCCCCTAGATTTCATAGACCGACAAACCACTATGAACAAGCAAATATGATGGAAAATAAGCATACCACAAATAAGCATAGGATAGACAATAAGCATACCACAAATAAGCATAGGATAGACAATAAGCATAGATAGAAAGCATGTCTCACACCATGCAAAGAAACGCACCACAAGGTTCACACACTGAAAGAAAACAAATGAGACCAAGTTTAACTCTCAACACAAAGCAAATAACCAACCCATGCAAATCCCGAGACCTAGTAGACCTCTCTCCCCCTTTGGCATGAAGACACCAAAAAGGAAAATAGCGATGCTAACACCCCAAAGCTCTGTAGATCTTGTCTGACCCCTTGGTCTCATCTGAATCATGATCTTCAGACTCCTCATCTTCCTCCATGGTATCATCAACAACAACCGAAGTGGAGGTAGCAGGATGGCTAGATGCCTCAGCCTCATCATTAGTCTAGGCGCTATACGCAGAAATTCACTTGTCCTCTGGAGTGATGCTCTTCCCAGATCCACTCTTCACAGACATGTTTAGGTGCTTCATCATGGCAATTTGGCAGCACCGAGCAAGCTTCTCATTAACTTGTGCCTCATACATCTTCTTCTGAATGTGTGACTGAAGGCAAAAAGTCTTCTTTACTTTAGAAGTGAGCTTGTTCACTCAGGAGGGCTTGGCACCCGACTCCATCTCAAAGTCCTCATCATTTGAAGTGGTATAAAAATCCTTGGGGTCATCGGCAGGAAAGTAGGGCTCGACATGCTTCTTCTTATTAAGCTGCTTGACCTCATGCATGGTGAGGTTATCTAGCAAAGTGAGAAGCTCTCCAGGACGGCGAACAACCCAAACTGAGTGCATAAAGCACATGATGAATGGTGCATAGATGGGAACCTTTCTGTATAGGACCATGCTGTACATCTCCTCCAAAAGACACTTGGACACATCAAACATGGCACTGGATCCCACTTTAGTCTTCATAGCAACAAGCAAGTCAACAAGATACCCATAAATCTCATCCTGATTTCCAACTTTGGGCAGAAGCACATTGCAAAACACATGATGCATGCTATCATAAACATTATCAAGATCCTTGGACTCACCAATAATGCCTCGCCCATGAATGTACAAAGGAGCTAGTTTCTCCTTAGGCATAGAGTGGGGACGGTCGCGAGGACGAATGACACCATTCCCTTCGAGACTGGTATCTTCATATCCAAGAGCATTGCAGAAAGCTCTCCAGGGCACGTGAAAGAACTCATCACGGCACATGAATGAGAGAGTGCGAGCATCATCTTCCCCAAAGTGAACAGTTGCATAGAACTAATGAATAATTTGAACATCAAAGCAACAGTTGATAGACATGAGTTTGACCAAATCAAACTCCTCACAAAGAGCCAAAGCTTCTCCAAAGTACTCCATGTTGTTCCTCCAATGGTCAAGGTCAATGGTCCACTGCTTGGTGTACCGTTCATGTTATGCTCAAAAAGCTCATGGACAAGCCTCACTTGCATCTCATTCCAGAACTGAACAGTGGTCCAACGAGGCTCAATGGGAACCATATACGGATTCCTTTTTCGGTAGGCTTCCCACTCCTTGGCTTTCCACTTGTGCAAATTCATGACCACACGTTGCTTGGTAGCAGCAGACTTTTCACGGCGGGTTGGCTTGGAGGGAATCACAACCTCCTCCTCCCCATCACTCTCAGTAGGGCGCTTGCATCTTTGAGCTCGCTTCTTGGTCTTGGCACGAGGGGCAAAACGTGAACTAGAGCCACCTGCAAACACATACGGGAAGCACACAAGAGACCCAACAAAGGTGAGAGGATTGCAGACAAGATCAAAAGAATATATTGCTTGTGAATCAAAGAATGTAAAACAGTGCCACTTGGTTCAGGAATCCAGGTTGTATCGGTTCTTTAACCGGTGGAACAGCTCAAGCGGTTGTTTCGCCCATAAGGGTGGTTGTCACGCCCAATATGCGATACTATCCTAAAGAGACTCGAAGGTCCCACCAAGGATAGAACCGCATATTGATACGCTTTTGCAAGGTGGATATCATTACATCAACATTACATAATAGATGGGGATACATACAAAAGACATACAATGCCACACGAATACAACATCATCTTACATAAAAGCACCATCCGACTACGGATGAAACACAAATAGAACTCAAACGACATCCACCCTGCTATTCCAGGCTGCCGACCTGGAACCTACCCCCTGATCGAAGAAGAAGCAGAAGAAGAACTCCAAAACAAGCAAACATCACTCTCGCGTCAAGATCATTGCATAACCTGTACCTGCAACTGTTGTTGTAGTAATCTGTGAGCCACAAGGACTCAGCAATCCCATTACCATGGGTATCAAGACTAGCAAAGCTTAATGGGAAAGGAAGGGGTAAAGTGGCGAGGTTGCAGCAGTGGCTAAGCAAGTAAGGTGGCTAACATACACAAATAAGAGTGAGAAGAGAAGCAAAGGAACGGTCGTGAAGCTAGCAATGATCAAGAGGTGATCCTGAACTCCTACTTACGTCAAACATAACCCAGAAACTGTGTTCACTTCCCGGACTCCGCCGAGAAGAGACCATCATGGCTACACACGCGGTTGATGCGTTTTAATTCGGATTTGGTGTCAAATTATCTAGAACCGGACATTAACAAATTCCCATCTGCCACATAACCGCGGGCACGGCTCTTGAAAGTTTATACCCTGTAGGGGTGTCCCAACTTAGCCCATGATAAGTTCTCGCGATCAACGAAGGATATTCCTTCTCCCAGGAAGACCCGATCAGTCTCGGAATCCCGGTTTACAAGACATTTCGACAATGGTAAAACAAGACCAGCAAAGCCGCCCGCTGTGCCGATAAATCCCGATAGGAGCTGCACATATCTCATTCTCAGGGCACACCGGATGAGCAAGACGTCGGGTTGGCATAGACCCTGGTTGCCCAGGGGGCACCGGACATCGCTCGGTTTGGACCAACACTTAGACAAGCATTGGCCCGGGGGGCTAGAATAAAGATGACCCTTGCGTTAATTACTCCCAAGGGAAAAGTAGGTGGTGGTGAGGCAAATGGTAAAACCAAGGTTGGGCATTTTTGGAGGAGTTTTATTCAAAGCGAATCGTCAAGGGGTCCCATAAATCACCCAACCGCGTAAGGAACGCAAAATCTGGGAACATAATACCGGTATGACGGAAACTAGGGCGGCAAGAGTGGAACAAAACACCAGGCATAAGGCCGAGCCTTCCACCCTTTACCAAGTATATAGATGCATTAATTAAATAAGAGATATTGTGATATCCCAACATAATCTTGTCCATCATGGAGCAATCTTCAACTTCATCTGCAACTAACAACACTATAAGAGGGGCTAAGCAAAGCGGTAACATAGCCAAGCAACGGTTTGCTAGGAAGGGTGAAAAAGGTTAGAGGCTGACATGGCAATTTGGGAGGCTTGAAGAGCAAATGATAGGAAACGCAGCAAAGCGATAGAACGAAGCAACTAGCATAGCAATGATAGTAGTGAGATCCAAGGTGACGGTCATCTTGCCTGAAATCCCGCTAGGAAGAAGAACGAGTCCATGAAGAAGACGAACGGATGAAGCCGAACCAAGCGTAGACGAACGAATCCTCACGATCACAGCGAAACGGGAACTATCGAGAAGAAGCACACAACAAGGTAAACACACCACACATATACATGACATGATGCACAACCAAGCATGATGCATGACAAAGCTACATGAAGCTACTCATGGCAAGAGATGATGCATACAAGAACAACATAGCCAAACAAGTTTAAATGAGGCCGGACACAACATATAACTAATCCGGTAAGTCCTCATATGCAAATTTTGAAATTGGTCCAGATCTGAATAAACCTTATGTTCAAGTTGTTAAACAGCAAGTTAAGATGCACCAAGATGATCTACACGAGATTCTAGTCAGGTTACATATAAAGTTCATTTAATTCGGAGCTACGGCCTAGAAGATATGAGCATAACAAGTTAAACATGGCATTGATGCGAAATGCATACAAACATCAAGCAAACACTCTCAAACATGGATGCAACATGATAATACGAAACTACATGCAATTCTAAGCAAGTTTCATATAGAGCACACTCAAAACAGAGCAACTGTTCAATACATACACTCTATACAAGTTTAAAGGACAAGCTTCCCAAAACAGCAACTAGGCATCTAGCAAGCATCAAAACAATATGCTACAACATCTCAACGTAATAACAGAAGGCATGTGCATGAAGTACAGGTAAAGCATGACAAAACATGAACACTGAGCTATCTCCAGAAACAACTAGAACATGCTCAAATGGACATGGCAAGATTGCAAATTATAACAGTTTCAGGCTTAGCAGAAATAACATCAGGTTGCAATGTTTAGAGCTATCAAACAACATGTTACAGAACCTTAACATGGCAAAAAAAGGCATGACATGAATCTACTAAACACATCGAACAAACTGCCCTTACTGAACATGAGCCAAAAAGGAAAAGAAGATATGATGGCACCCATGTAAACATGGCAAGTTGTATGACAAATTCAAACATGGCAGGAACAACAATAAGTAGGCATGTTGGTGAGCTTTAAACACTCACCACAGAGCAATACATGGCATGGCAAGGCAACCAACAGTAAGAATACATGTTTCAGAAGCTAAGCATGGCCAGAGCAAGTCCATAGGGTGCATGGATCACTAACAACAATCATGGCAACATTGAACTTAATGTTAACAGGCTGACAACAACATTATTTAGCAAGTTTGGAGCAAGATAACAAGTTACAGCAGGCTACAAATGCAACCAGGGGCATGAATGGATAGAGCATGACATGTATAACAAAACATCCTTAGTTAACATCTCCAGATTATGCATAGAATGACTTGTAGCAGCAGGTTTACATAGCATCATGATATAGCAGATTTAGCCTAGCAAAACAGCAACAACAAGTACCCTACTTCACGAGCTCGATACACTCACTACAAGACTTACAAAAATACATGGATTGCACCACTGCAAAGATGGCATGATGTAGTACAAAACACATGTAGAGCTCATGCTCATAGGATGCACACATCAAATGCAACAAAAATGACAAATCACCAAGTTATAACAGTTTCAGCAGATTAACATCATATAGCACTCTTGCAACGATGATTCAGGCATCAAGATGGTCTCAAACAAACATGGCATAATGGAATGAAATGAAGATCACATCCTGATGAACATTTTGATATATTACACGCATGCAACGGAGCTATATGCATGGAGTTACACTAGGTCAAACTAATGCACATGATGTGAAATCTCCAGGGACTTGGGGAAAAAACGACCTCGAGGGAAAAGTCAACGCGGGCGACGAGCTCCTCCGGCGAGCTCGGGATGCGACGGCGGGCTCCTCCGAGCCGGATCTCGCCGGATCCGCGCGTGGTGAAGAGGCGAGGCAGCGGGGGCCGCGGGTCGCCGGATCTGGCGGCTCGGGGCCGACGAAGAGAGGCGCGCCGGCGAAGCTTTGACGAACTCCGCAGGGGCGGTGGCGAGGGAAGGCGGTGGCAAGTGGGGAGGCACCGCGGGCACGGCGCATGGCGGGGCGAGGGCACGCTGGGCGCGATGGCGGCGGGCGGGCGGCGCGCAGCGCAGACGGGCGATGAGGTCCAGACGGCGGCGGGCGAACGACGGCGGGGTTGGCGAGGGCCCGGCGATGGAGGGAGCCTGGCTGGAGCGGCTAGGTGGCAGCGGGCGGGCTCGCGCAGAGTTCGCGATGGGCTCCATGGGCCGCGCGGCGGGCGCGGTGAGGTCGCGGGCGGTGGTTGGTCCAGGAGGCGGCGGGGGTGACATGGCGGCCTGTGGTTGGACGAGGCGACGTGTCCGGCGGACACGTCCGGCGGCGGCGATTTCATCCGGCGGCGCGAGGAGAAGGGGCTATGGTTTGGACTGCGCGAAAAATCGGGGAGAGGCATATATATAGGTAGGGGGAGCTAGGAGACTCCAAATGAGGCGCGGTTTTTGGCCACGCGATCGTGATCGAACGACCGAGAGGATGGAGGGGGTTTGGATGGGTTGTTGGGCCACTTTGGAGGGGTGTTGGGCTGCACACAAAAGAGGCTTTTACGGTTTCCCGGTTAACCGTTGGAGTATCAAACGGACTCCAAATGGCACGAAACTTGACAGGCGGTCTACCGGTGGTGTACCAAGGCCGCTTGGCAAATCACGGTCCATTCTGAGAATGTTTAATACCCGCTCACAACAAGAGACAAAAGGGGGACGCCGGAGGACATAGGAGTGTCGGATTGCAAAACGGACAACGGGGAAAAAGCTCGGATGCATGAGACGAACACGTATGCAAAATGAAATGCACATGATGACATGATAAAATGCAACACGCAAGCAAATGACATGGCAATGACGGCGAATAACTGGAGGACACCTGGCGCATCGAATCCGAGGCATTACAGTGGTAGAGCCGCTAGAAGCAAGAAGTACCACCAAATTGAGAACAAATACCTACGAGATTTGAATCAACCTAGCAATATTCTAAGTTATAAGGACTCACAAACAATAGTAGAAGCAAATATAGATCTCTTCCACCCAATAGTTTGGACAGTAAACGCGGAATATCAAGCACTGCCCTAAGGAGAAGGAATCAAAGAAACCCTAGAAAAAGGAGGTGGGGCATTACCGGTATCCATGCGAAGACATCGGGAGGGAGGGGGACTCTACGAAGGAGATCCAAGGAGGGCCCATGGATCCGGAGCGCCGGAGGGCTCTCCGGGGCAAGGGCGACGCCGAGTGGCAGCTAGGGCAGGTGAGGGGAATGGGCACGAAGGGAGGAAGAAGATACCCCTTCGACCCGACCCCTTTATATACCCGCAGACCGTGAAGTGGTTGTGCCACTCCCTGGGACATGCCCGCGGTTGTAGGCGGTACTTCTGTTGCCTAGGAGGCGGCGGTAGTACCGCTTGCAACTGAGTGGTAGTATCGTCCAGGAGCTCAACCCGGGGAGCCAGTGGTAGAATCACATAGACTTCCCTGGTGGAACCCCTCGGACGATACAACCGAATGATCTAGAGGTTGAACCGCCAGGAGCACCGATTGTACCGCCCAGTCAACATCACCCACACCAAGAACAACTTGTGTGCAAATGGAGAAGATGGTGTAAGGGAGGAGAGGCTTGGGATGGAAACAAGTCACTAGAATATGGTGAGGTAACCTCCAAGAGTGCAAGAAACAAACAAGAAAAACCACCACTTGGAGGTCACAACACCCAGGTCCTAAAGATCTAGCAAGGGCCAACAAGAACAAAAACAACCCTTTTTAAGAGAAAGGGCGGTGGCCGGAGCCACCTATGTTTGAGTTAATTGGTATGGAAGCATGAAGATTTTAACCTTGGGACCATGACTAAAACTCATCTTTGAAGCACAAGTACCATCAAAATGGCTAATGTAAAAGATTTGATCAATTTATGCATAACGGGGGGAGGGAGAGTTCATTGAGAGAACAACACTCCCCCTATGTCCATGCCTACATATAGAGCAAGATACAATGATGAGTGTGGTGGGGTGTGCCTAGACACAAGCCACATTGCTCAAATCAATGATATTTAGCTCATGCCTTAACTCGCGAAATCTTGCTTCATCTAGAGGCTTCATGAAAACATCTGCTAGTTTCTCTTGAGTTTTGATGTAGATGATCTCAATATCTCCATGCTTGATGTGATCCTAAATGAAATGACGACGAATCTCGATATGCTTCGTCTTGCTATGTTGTACAGGATTGTGAGAGATCTTGATAGCACTATCAATTTCACATAGAAGAGGCACTTTATCACATGTGACATTGTAATCCTTTAAAGTTGCCTCATCCATACCAATTGTGCACAACAACTTGCGGCGGCTACATACTCATCCTCGATGGGCGATAGAGATAGACAATTTTGCTTCTTCGAAGACCAACTCACCAAAGAGCGACCAAGGAGTTGGCACCCTCCGGAAGTTGACTTCCTCTCCACACAATCTCCCGCCCAATCCAAGTCTGAGTAACCCATGAGATCAAAGCTTTCTCCTTTGGGGTACCATACGCCAAAGTTTGGGGTATGAGCCAAATATCGAAAGATTCGCTTGACCGCCACATAGTGGCTTTCCTTAGGTGCGGCTTGAAACCATGCACAAATTCCCATGCTCAACAAGATATCCGGTCTAGATGCACAAAGGTAAAGCAAGGATCCAATCATGGAACGATATACCTTTTGATCCACCGCTTTACCATTGGGATCATTGTCAAGCTTGCATTTGGTGGGCATGGGAAACTTGACCGGCTTGACATGATCTAGCTTGAATCTCTTGAGCATGTCTTGAGTATACTTGGCTTGGTTGATGAACGTTCCTTATCTTCTTTGCTTGACTTCGAAGCCAAGAAAGAACTTCAACTCTCCCATCATAGACATCTCAAACTTCTCGGTCATTAGTGCGACAAACTCATCATTGGAAGATTTGTTAGGAGAACCAAAAATGATATCATCAACATATAGTTGGCATATTAACAAATCCTCTTTGACCCTCTTAGTAAAAAGAGTGGGATCGATTTTCCCAATTTCAAACCACGATCTTGCAACAATTCGGTAAGGTGCTCATGCCACGCACGTGAGGCTTGTTTAAGGCCATAGAGCGCCTTTTTGAGTTTGTATACATGAGCGGGGAGCTTGGGATCCTTGAATCCTAGAGGTTGTTTGACATACACTAACTCATTCAAAGGACCATTAAGAAATGGACTTTTCACATCCATTTGTTGCAATTTAAAATCGTGATGAGATGCATATGCAAGCAATATGCGAATAGATTCAAGAGGTGCAACAGGGGCAAAGGTTTCAACATAGTCGATACCCTCGACTTGGGAGTAGCCTTGTCCCACCAATCTCGCCTTGTTTCGAACAACCACACCGTTCGCATCTTGCTTGTTCTTGAAGATCCATTTGGTCCCAATGACATTGTGTTCCTCCCTTGGACTTGGCACTAATTCCCAAACTTGATTGCGCTCAAAGTTGTTGAGTTCATCATGCATAGCTTCAAGCCAATCCTCATCATTGAGCACCTCATGTACCTTTTGGGGTTCAACACACGAAGCAAATGCGTGATGCACAAAAGTTTGGCAATTGTTTATGAGTAGTTACCCCTTTTCTCAAGCTTCCAAGCACATTCTCTATGGCATGTTGTTGCCGCTCGAGCTTGGAAGCCACCTTAGCGGCACAACGCTCCAAAAGTTCCTCAATGGGCATTTGAAGATCATCTTGCACATCTTGAGCACCGTCTTGCGTTTGCTCTTGATCTTGAGCTTGCTCTTGACATTGAGCTTGCTCTTGATCTTGAGCAAGCTCGGACGCATGAACTTGATATTGGGCATCATTTGGTGCATCACCATCTCCATGGGGTTGATCTTGCCCTTGATCTTGTTCATTGATTTGAGGGCCTTCACTTTGTTCTTCAGAAGCGAGTGGGTCTCGCGTAGGTGATGGCTCCACTTGAGTAGAGCATTGTCCTTCTCCTTCGGCCACAAGGGGTTCCTCAATGGGGAGTATTTGACCAATCCCCATTCTTCTTATGGATTGGGGAGGAATTTCATCACCTACATCACAAAGACCACATTGCTCCACTTGGGAGCTATTATTTCCATCAAACTCCATGTTACACGTCTCCTCAATGAGTCTGGTGGATTTTTTGAGGACACGGTAAGCATGAGAATTTGTAGCATAACCAACAAATATGCCCTCTTGAGCTCTAGGTTCAAATTTAGACAAACAGACACCTTTCTTGAGAATGAAATAGTTACAACCGAACACCCGAATGTACTTGAGGTTGGGCTTATTGCCGGTAAGTATCTCATATGGAGTCTTGTTCAAGCCTTTGCAGAGGTAGAGCCTATTGGAAGCATGCCATGCGGTGTTGATGTCTTTGGCCCAAAAGTTGTATAGAGATTTGAATTCCGCCATCATGGTCCTTGTCACGTCCATCAACGTCCGGTTCTTCCTTTCTGCCGCACCATTTTGTTGAGGGGTATAGGGTGCAGCATATTGGTGCTTGATCCCCTCGTCACTAAGAAACTCATCCAAGGTATAGTTCTTGGACTCAGTGCAGTTGTCACTTCTAATTGTCAATATCTTTGCTTCATGTTGTCATTGAGCTTCATTTGCAAAGTTGATGACGGTTTGTTGAGTTTCACTCTTCCTCTTGAAGAAGTATACCCATGTATATCTTGAGTAGTCATCCACAATCACCAAGCAATACTTTCTTCCACCAAGACTATCAAAGGATGGAGGACCAAAGAGATCCACGTGAAGGAGCTCCAAGGGCCTCTTCGAGTAGATGATAGTCGAGGGTCGGTGAGCCATTTCATGAAGCTTTCCTTCGATACAAGCACTGCAAGCACGGTCTTTGAAAAAACTCACATTTGTTAGTCCATGAATGTGGTCCCCTTTGAGGAGACTTTTCAAAGATCTCATATTGACATGGGCTAGTCGGCGATGCCAAAGCCAACCCACATCAACTTTAGCCATTAGGCAAGTCACGGTCTTAGTGGGTCACTCCGAAAAGTTCACGACATAGAGACCGTTCTCGATATGCTCAACAAAGGCTACTTTAAGAGTCTTTCTCCACAAAAGGGCCACGGTATCAAGATCAAAGAATGTTGCAAAGCCCATAAGTGCAAGTTTACAAACGAAAAATAAATTGTATGCAAGGGACTCAACAAGCATGACCTTCTCAATAGATAAATCTTGAGAGATGACCACCTTGCCAAGTCCCAATACCTTAGAAGTTGAAGCATCACCGAATTGGACATGGGTGGGCATAGATGGAATTGGATGCACATCCACCACCAAGTCCTTGCTCCCGGTCATATGATTTGTTGCTCCACTATTAAGAAACCATGACACTCCACCAGAAGCAAACTCCTTGTTGATACCTTTGGCCATGAGACACTTGACAATGGTGTTTTCGTTGGGGGCGCTGAAGAGAGACACCTTGGAGGGGGAAGATGTTGCAATGGCAATGGTTGTCGTTGCCATTCCTTCTCCACTTGTATCTTCCTCATCATCAGAGGGGTACTCTTCATGTGCCACCAAGCCCTTTGGAGGAGACTTCTTGGTAAAGTTGTTCTTGCTAGGGAAAGACTTGGCTTTGTCTTTACAAATGAGTTTGCCACCATTATCTTCCCTCTTCTCGTAAGGGCAATCTGCCACAAAGTGACTCACACTGCTGCAATTGTAGCAAGTCCTTACTCATTGCTTGTTCTTTGACCCACTTGAGTTGTTCTTGGTGAAGTTGGGCCTTGAGTTCCTCTTGTTGCTCCAAAATTGCCTAGATGCAAGAGCCATGTGCTCATGGTAAGCATATTTGGTGTCCTTGGGGCCACACACCTCTTCTTCTTCCGGAATGGCCTTGGCCTTCAAAGCAAGGGTGTGAGTGCTTTTCTTTGACCGGACACGAGCAAGAGCATTGTCGGCGGTCTTGTTCATGATGTTCATGGCAATAAACTCATCCAACACTTCACTTGAGGTTAAGGTGTGAAAATCCAACCTTTGACGAATCATAGAAGACATAGCCTTGTTGAATGGCATGATGGCCTTGAGAAACTTGCGCTTGATCCAAGTATCATCCGTATCCTTGCTCCCATGGTCTTGGAGAGCAACCTCTAGAGTAGTCACCCTCCGGTAGAGGTCACGCGAGTCCTCATCTTCTAGCATCACGAATTCATCGGCCTCATCAAGGACCACTTCAAAGTTGGACCATTGGATACTTGAGCTCCCCTTGTACATAGAAACAATGTGCTCCCAACAATCCTTTGCCCGAGTGAAGGGACGTAAGTGAGATAGATCTTCGGGTGGGACCACTTCTTGAAGGATGAATAAAGCGGAGTGATTGTATTGATTGTCCACTCTTCTCTTGGGGTGAAGTTGTTTGGATCATGCGGGTAGAAGCCTTGCTCAATGATTCTCCAAAGGTTAGTTGAGCAATGATTCAAATGAGATTTAATGTGAAAGACCCAATTAGAAAAATCACCCTTAACAAGCTTGGGAGGAGGACCATAATTATTAATGTGAGGTGTAGGGACCGGTCCTCCATAGACCGGGGGAGGGGGAACCGAGGCAAAGGTTCCCTTCCCATTCTTGTCATGAGAGGAATAAGTTTGAGTACCTTTTAGCCGCTTCCTTGCCGGAATTGGCCTCCGACTCTGATGCGGTGGGATTAACCACAAGCAACAGATCAGGAGTGGCTTTCAACCCCTCGAGTAGCTCTTTAAACATAGATTTGACCTCGATCATCATTGATATCTTAAGTGAAGCCATGGCTTCATTTAAGTCATCCCGAGTGATTGAGTTCAATTCCACGACCTTGGGCACTTCATCCCCAACACCACCATCGTCAACCATACTCTTCAGATGATGAAACCCTTAATAAAGAGACAAGGCTCTGATACCAATTGAAAGGATCGATATGGTTGACTAGAGGGGGGGGTGAATAGGCAACTAACAATTTTTAGCTTTTCTTCACAAATTAGGTTTAGCACCAAATAGGTTGACTAGATGTGCAACTAGGTGAGCAACCTATAAGATGCTAACAACAACAACAAGTGCAAGCAAAGGATACAACACAACAATAGCTTGCACAAATTAAAGGAAAGAGATAACCACAAGTGGAGCTGGTGGAGACGAGGATGTGTTACCGAAGTTCCTTCCCTTTGAGGGGAAGTACGTCTCCTTTGGAGCGGTGTGGAGGCACAATGCTCCCCAAGAAGCCAACCCTATTCTCCTCACGCCCTCATGATGACTCACAAGTATAGGGGATCTATCGTAGTCCTTTCCATAAATAAGAGTGTCAAACCCAACGAGGAGCAGAAGGAAATGACAAGCGGTTTTCAGTAAGGTATTCCCTACAAGCACATAAATTATCGGTAACAGATAGTTTTGTGATGAGATAATTCGTAACTGGTAACAAGTAACAAAACTAACTAAGGTGCAGCAAGGTGGCCCAATCCTTTTTGTAGCAAATGACAAGCTTGGACGAACTCTTATATAAAGCAAAGCGCTCCCGAGGACACATGGGAATTATTGTCAAGTTAGCTTTCATCATGCTCATATGATTCACGTTTGTTACTTTGATAATTTGATATGTGGGTGGACCGGTGCTTGGGTCTTGTCCTTCCTTGGACAAGCCTCCCACTTATGATTAACCCCTCTCACAAGCAAACACAACTATGAAAGAAGAATTAAGGTAAGCAGAACCATAGCATGAAACATATGGATCCAAATCAGCCCCTTACGAAGCAACACATAAACTAGAGTTTAAGCTTCTGCCACTCTAGCAACCCATCATTTACTTATTACTTCCCAATGCCTTCCTCTAGGCCTAAACAATGGTGAAGTGTCATGTAGTCTACATTCACATAACACCACAAGAGGAAAGATAACATACATCTCATCAATATCGAACGAATACCAAATTCACATGATTACTTATAACAAGACTTCTCCCATGTCCTCAGGAACAAACGTAACTACTCACAAAACATATTCATGTTCATAATCAGAGGGGTATTAAAAGAGAATTAAGGATCTGAACATATGATCTTCCATCGAATAAACCAACTAGTATCAACTACAAGGAGTAATCAACACTACTAGCAACCCACAGGTACCAATCTGAGGTTTTGAGACAAAGATCAGATACAAGAGATGAACTAGGGTTTGAGAGGAGATAGTGCTGGTGAAGATGTTGATGGATATTGAACCCCTCTCGATGAGAGGAACGATGGTGATGATGATGGTGATGATTTCGCCCTCCCGGAGGGATGTTTCCCCGGCAGAACAGCTCCGCTGGAGCCCTAGATTGGTTTTGCCCAGGTTCCACCTCGAGACGGCGGCGCTTCGCCTCAAAAGCTTCCTTCTTATTTTTTCAGGTAAAAACACACAATATAGCAAACGATGAGCGTCGAGGCCTGCCAGGAGCCCCACAAGAACGGAGGGCGCGCCCTCCATCCTTGTAGATGGCAGGTGGCCCCCCTCCGGTGCTTTCTTCGCCCAATATTTTTTATATTTTCCAAAACTATTATCTGTGAAGTTTTAGGACTTTTGGAGTTATGCGGAATAGGTCTCTAATATTTGCTCCTTTTCCAGTCCAGAATTCCAGCTGCCGGCATTCTCCCTCTTCATGTAAACCTTATAAAATAAGAGAGAAAGGGCATAAGTATTGTGATATAATGTGTAATAATAGCCCATAATGCAATAACATCAATATAAAAGCATGATACAAAATGGATGTATCAACTCCCCCAAGCTTAGACCTCGCTTGTCGTCAAGCAAAAGCCCATATCGAAAAATATGTTGATGTGTTTAGAGATAGAGGTGTCGATAAAATAAAATACGAACATGAGGGCATCATAATCATCTTTAGAACAATAACATATATTTTCATATAATTTCTTATGCTAAAGTAACAATACATTCACAAGGTAAAGTATGAATCAGAAACTTCATTGAAAAACTAACAAACTATGATCTCAGTCATTGAAGCAACTGCAATTTATCATAACATTGTAAAGAGTCAATATAAGAGCTTTTCAGCAAGTCCACATACTCAACTATCATTTAGTCTTTCACAATTGCTAACACTCAAACGATACTTATGGGCACAAAGTTTCACTCGGACACAGAGAAAAATAGGGGCTTATAGTTTCGCCTCCCAACCTTTTACCTCAAGGGTAATGTCAACAATAATACTTTATGAAAACCTACATCTGAGTGGATATATATATATTCGGATCTCTCCAACACATAGTGCTTGCCAAAGGAAAAAGTGTAAAAAGGAAAGGTGAAGATCACCATGACTCTTGTATAAGGGTAGAAGGTAAAAATAAAAGATAGGCCCTTCGCAGAGGGAAGCAAAGGTTGTCATGCGCTTTTATGGTAGGATGCACAAAATCTTAATGCAAAAGAACGTCACTTTATATTGTCGCTTGTGATAAATAACTTTATTATGCAGTCCGTCGCTTTTATTTCTTCCATATCACAAGTTCGTATAAAGCTTATTTTCTCCACACTAATAGATCGTACATATTTAAAGAGCAATTTTTTTGCTTGCATCGATGACAACATACTCAATCCATAGGTAGGTATGGTGGACTCTCATGGCAAAGCTGGGTTTAAGGGATGTTTGGAAGCACAAGTAGTATCTTTATTTGGTGCAAAGAATTTGGCTGGCATGAGAGGGAAATGCAAGCTCAACATGTTGGATGATCCATGACAATATAACTTCTATTCAGATATAAGTGAACATAACCCATTATGTTGTCTTCCTTGTCCAACATCAACTTTTTAGCATGTCATATTTTAATGAGTGCTCACAATTACAAAAGATGTCCAAGATAGTATATTTATATGTGAAAACCTCTCTTTCTTTATTACTTCCTATTAATTGCAACAATGACCAAAACTATGTTTGTCAACTCTCAACAACTTTTATTCATCATACTCCTTATATGTGAAGTCATTAATCTCCATAAGATCAATATATGATCTTTTTATTTCTTTTTCTTTCTTTCTTTAATTCCCTCAAGATCATAGCAAGATAGCAAAGCCCTCAACTCAAAACTACTTTTTATTATATATAACTCACGGACTCGATTACATAGATAGAGATCGAAACAAAACTCAAAGCTAGATCATACTAAAACTTTATTCTACTAGATCAAGATATAACCAAAAGGATCGAACTAAGAAAAACGATAAAAGTAAAGGTGTGATGGTGATACGATACCGGGGCACCTCCCCCAAGCTTGGCAGTTGCCAAGGGGAGTGCCCATACCCATGTATTTATGTCTCTTTCTTCAAAGGTGGTGATGATGGAGTTGTTGATGATGTAGGGTTGTCGTCCATCTTCCAGGGCACAAGCTCACCATCGTAGAAGGATGAACGAGTCTCCGGGATCCTCAAATCTGTAGCCAAACTCATCCTCTTGAATCTATATTCATACTCACAGTTTTGGTTTTGCAGGTCATAGATCTGGGTTTGGAGATGCTCGATTTTCTCATGAAGCTTGAAGATGGGCCTCCCCAATGTTCTTGGCATCCAGCTTGTGATTGTTAGTGAACTCCACGATCATCATGTGATCGGCGTTGAGTCCACATTCCACCATCCCTTGGCACTTGAAAACTTGTTGCTCCATTGCTTCGAGTCTTGTCTCCATGCTTCTGGTCTTCTTCAGCCCCTCAACATCGCGGATGTGCAGCACCCCCGCACGCATCTCAATGGTTTGAGGGTGTTGCAGCACCTCCGCGAGGTAAGCGTTGATGACCTTCTCGAAAAACTTGTCCTTGGGGGTGCTTGGAGACGTCATGGTGATCTAGATCTATCAGAAAAACAGCTCGAAACAAAAACAGAGGATTTTGTCGTGGTATGGTGGTCAGAACCTTCGGGAGATTATATAATGAATTTTTACCGACCAAAAGAAGTATTGTGCAAAACGGAGTTCGAAGGGCTCGTGAGGTGGCCACAAGGCAGGGGGCGCGCCCTCCACTCTTGTGGTCTCCTTGTGTCTCTTTCAGACTACTTTTAATTTTCCTAAATTTTTAAATATTCCAAAACGGAGAAAAATTGCTATTAGAACAGTTTTGGAGTCGGTTTACTTACCGTACCACATACCTATTCCTTTTCAGAGTCTGAAACATTCTGGAAAGTGTCCCTTATGTACTCCTCCGGTGTTATGGTGTCAATTATATTGGTCTCAACATTTATGGGATTACCTAGATATAATGTTTGATTCTTTGACCGTTTAGCACCTTCGGATTTGTGCCTTCGGCGTTGTTGATTTCTATGGCACCGAAATGGTAGACCTCCTCGATAATGTAAGGACCTTCTCATTTAGAGAGAAGTTTTCCTGCAAAAAATCTTAAACAAGAGTTGTATAGCAAAACATGATCACCTGCATTAAACTCACGCTTTTGTATCCTCTTGTCATGCCATATTTTAACTTTTTCTTTAAACAACTTGGCATTCTCATAGGCTTGGGTTCTCCATTCATCAAGCAAGCTAATGTCAAATAACCTCTTCTCACTGGCAAGTTTGAAATCATAATTGAGCTCTTTAATAGCCCAATAGCCTTATGTTCTAGTTCGAGAGGTAAGTGACAAGCCTTTCCATAAACCATTTTATACGGAGACATACCCATAGGATTTTTATAAGCAGTTCTATAAGCCCATAATGCATCATCAAGTTTCTTAGACCAATTCTTTCTAGATCTATTAACAGTCTTTTGCAAAATCGATTTAATCTCTCTATTACTCAATTCTACTTGACCGCTAGACTAAGGATGATATGGAGATGCAATTCTATGGTTAACATGATACTTAGCAAGCATTTACGAAAAGCACCATGAATAAAATGTGAACCACCATCAGTCATTAAATATCTAGGGACTCCAAACCTCGGAAAATAACTTCTTTAAGCATCTTAATAGAAGTGTTATGATCAGCACTACTAGTTGGAATAGCTTCTACCCACTTAGTAACGTAATCAACAGCAACTAGAATATGTGCATACCCATTATAGGAAGGAAAAGGTCCCATATAATCAAAGCCCCAAACATCAAATGGTTCAATAACAAGCGAATAATTCCCAGGCATTTCCTGACGTCTCCTAATATTACCAATTCTTTGGCATTCATCACAAGACAAGACAAACTTACGAGCATCCTTGAAGAGAGTAGGCCAACAAAAACCGGATTGCAATACATTATGTGCAGTTCTATGTCGAGCGTGGTGTCCTCCGTAAGCCTCAGAGTGACACTTGTGTAGGATCTATTCCTGTTCATGCTCAGGTACACAAATCTAATAACACCATCTACTACTTCTTTATAAAGGTGTGGGTCATCCCAAAGTAATGTCTTAAATCATAGAAAAACGTTTTCTTTTGCTGGTACGTGAAATTAGGTGGTATAAATTTAGCAACAATTAGCATAATCAGCATACCATGGAGTATTATGAGAAGCATTTATGACAACTAATTGTTCATCAGGAAAGCTATCATCAATAGGAAGTGGGTCAACAAGAACATTTTCTAACCTAGACAAGTTGTCTACAACGGGGTTCTCAGCTCCCTTTCTATCGATAATGTGCAAATCAAATTCTTGCAGCAAGAGAACTCATCTAATAAGTCTAGGTTTAGCATCTTTATTTTCCATAAGATATTTAATAGCAACATGATTAGTGTGAACAGTTACTTTGGAATCAACAATATAAGATCTGAACTTATCACAAGCAAAAACAACTGCTAAAAATTGTTTTTCAGTAGTAGCATAATTTCTCTGGGCACTGTCTAGAGTTTTACTAGCATAATGAATAACATTCAATTTCTTATCTACTCTTTGCCCTAGAACAAAACTAACAACATAATCACTAGCATCACACATAATTTCAAAGGTTAAATTCCAATCAGGTGGCTGAACAATAGGTGCAGAAATCAAGGCTTTCTTAAGTATTTCAAATGCTTCTACACAATCATCATCAAAAACAAAAGGAACATCTTTTTGCAAGAGATTAGTGAGAGGCCTAGAAATTTTAGAGAATTCTTTAATAAACCTCCTATAGAGACCAACATGATCAAGAAAACTTCTTATACCTTTGATATCTTTAGGACAAGGCATCTTTTCAATAGCATCTACTTTAGCTTTATCAACCTGAATACCTCTTTCAGAAATTTTATGGCCGAAGACAATACCTTCATTAACCATAAAGTGGCACTTCTCCCAATTCAAGACAAGATTAGTTTCTTCACATCTCTGCAAAACTCGATCAAGGTTGCTTAAGAAATCATCAAAAGAAGTTCCATAAGCGGAGAAATCATCCATGAAAACCTCAACAATCTTTTCACAAAAGTCAGAGAATATAGCAGTCATACATCTTTGAAAGGTAGCAGGTGCATTGCATAAACCAAAAGGCATACGTCTATAAGCAAAGGTACTGAAAGGGCAAGTAAAAGTGGTCTTTTCCTGATCGTCTTTTGACACAGGTATTTGAGAGAAACCAGAATAACCATCTAGAAAGCAAAAAATGTGTATGCTTGGATAGTCTTTCTAGCATTTGATAAATAAAAGGTAGAGGGTAATGATCTTTTCTAGTAGCTTTGTTTAATTTGCGAAAATCAATTACCATTCTATAGCCTGAACAATTCTTTGTGGGATCAATTCATTCTTATCATTAGGAACAATAGTAATACCTCCTTCTTAGGGACACAGTGAACGGGACTTACCCACTGACTATCAGCAATAGGATAAATTCTACCTGCCTCCAGAAGCTTTAGTATTTCATTTTTTACCACTTCTTTCATCTTAGGATTTAACTATCATTGATGATCAACAACTGGTTTAGCACCAGACTCCAACTTAATTTTGTGTTGACATAGAGTGGCACTAATGCTCTTAAGATCATAAAGAGTATATCCAATAGCGGCACAGTTCTTCTTCACAGCTTTCAGTAATTTCTCTTCTTCATGCTCTGGAAGGTTAGCACTAATAATAACAGGATATATCTTCTTTTCATCGAGATAAGCATATTTAAGAGTATCAGGTAATTGTTTAAGCTCAAACACGGGATCACCCTTGGGTGGAGGAGGATCCCAAGGATTTCAATAGGAAAATTGTGTTTCAAAATAGGGATAATTAGATTTATACCCCTAGTTGTGTCCCACTCGTCTGTTTTACCCCTAATTCCCAAAAGTCACCGGTTCTGTCCAAGTCACTTTGCTCCTCTTATGCTTTTGCCCTTTGATCGTTTGACCATAAGTTTGAAAACTTCATAACTAATTCATACTAAATCAGAAAAATGCAAATAAGATGCCAAAATGTTCAGAAAAACATCACCTATATGTCAGTGTCATTTGCATTCATGAAAAAAGTGTTGGAAAGTGCCCATCCGAGTTTTAGCTCTTATGCTACCACCATGAATAGTAAAATCTAAAAAGTACAAAAAAATTCAAAAAAAATTTGGTGGCAAAGAATGACAAATGTTTTAAGTGCCTGCTAAGTTTCATCAGGGAATAACATTCGTTCGTGCCGTGGCAAAAAAAACAATCAGCACTCCAAAATAGATTATTTTTTTGCCACGACTTCCATGAATGTCGTTCCCTAATGAAACTTTGCAAGCACTTAGAACATTTGTCGTTCTTTGCCACCATATTTTTTTGAATTTTTTTGGATTTTTTAGATTTTACTATTCATGGTGGTATCAAAATACCTAAAACTCGGATGTGCACTTTCCAACACTTTTTTCATGGATGCAAATGACACAGACATATAGGTGATGTTTTTTTGAACATTTTGGTATCTTATTTGCATTTTTCTGATTTAGTATGAATTAGTTACGAGGTTTTCAAACGGACGGTCAAACGGTCAAAGGGCAAAAGCATAAGAGGAGCAAAGTGACTTGGACAGAACCGGTGACTTTTGGGAATTAGGGGTAAAACAAACGAGTGGGACACAACTAGGGGCATAAATCTAATTATCCCTTCAAAATAGGTCCTTGATTAAAGAATATTTCATCTATTTCCCTTCCTTCATTCATAAACATATAATTTTCATGGTCTAGCAAATATTCATCTAAAGGATCAATAGGAGGCACGACAATAGAAGCAAGACCAATAATTTAATCCTTACTAGGCAATTCTTTATCATGGTGTTGTCTACGAAATTTAGAGAAATTAAAATCATGAGACATATCCCCTAAACCAACTGTAACAATATCTTTTTCTCGCAGTCTATCTTAGCATTAACAGTATTCAAGAAAGGTCTACCAAATATAATGGGACAAAAATCATCCCGTGGGGAAGCAAGAACAAGAAAATCAGTAGGGTATTTTATTTTCCCACACAAGACTTCATCATCTCTAACAATCCCAATTGGTGATATAGTATCTCTATTAGCAAGCTTAATAGTAACATCAATGTCTTTTATCTCAGTAGGTCCAATATCATTCATAATTTCTTTATATAAGGAAAAATGAATTGCACTCACACTAGCACCCACATCACATAAGCCGTGATAACAATGATCTCCTATTTTAACAGAAACAACAGACATGCCAACAACATGTCTATGTTTATCCTTAGTATCGGGTTTAGCAATTTTAGCAGCTTCATCACAGAAATAAATAACATGCCCATCAATATTATCTACCAAGATATCTTTAACCATAGCAATACTAGGTTCAATTTTAATTTGTTCAGAGGGTGTAGGTGTTCTAGTATAACTCTTACGAACCACAGTTGAAGCTTTAGCATGATCCTTTATTCTAATAGGAAAATGTGGTTTCTCAATATAAGCAGTAGGAACAATAAGGATCAACATTATAGGTAATAGTTTCTTCTTCAACTTTAATAGGTTCTACTACTTTCACTTCAATGGGAGGATGATATTTAAACCACTTATCCTTAGGGAGATCAACATGAGTAGCAGATGATTCGCAGAAAGAAGCTACTATCTCAGAGTCAAGTCCATATTTGGTGCTAAAATCACGAAAGGCATCGGTATCCATAAAAGATTTAACACAATGAAACTTAAGGTTTATACCTGACTCCTTACCTTCGTCAAGTTCCCAATCTTTAGAGTTGCGTTTAATTCTTTCCAATAAACCCCATCTGAATTCAATAGTCTTCTTCATAAAAGAACCAATACAAGAAGTATCGAGCATGGATCGATCATTATGAGAAAGCCGAGCATAATTTTTTTGAATAATATTTTCTCTTGGAAGCTCATGATTGGGGCATGAATATAACATTAACTTAAGCCTCCCCCAAGCTTGAGTGATACTTTCTCCTTCACGAGGCCAAAATTATATATATAATTCCGATCACGATAAACTAGATGCATAGGGTAAAACTTCTGATGAAATTCCAATATTAATCGGTTGTAGTTCCATGATCCAATATCATCACATAGCCTATACCATGTCAATGCCTTTCCCTTGAAAGATAAAGGTAAGACCATCTTCTTGAAAACATCCTCGGGCATACCTGCAAGTTTAAATAATCCACAAACTTCATCCACATAGATTAGGTGCATATCGGGATGTAATGTTCCATCTCCCGCATAAGGATTAGCTAGCAGTGTCTCTATCATACTGAAGGAATTTCATAATAAATATTTTCAGTAGGTGCAGTAGGTTGAGGAGCAACTCTTTGCTCTTCTGGTCTAGGTGAAGATACCCTGAACAAGCCCCTCAAAGGATTATTTTCCATAGTAACAAGTGACAGTAAATTTTAGCACACTATATAAATGTTTCCTTACCAAACTCCAATTACCAAAGGCTCTTCACTCCCCGGAAATGGCGCCAGAAAAGAATCTTGATGACCCACAAGTATAGGGGATCTACGTAGTCCTTTTGATAAGTAAGAGTGTCGAACCCAATGGAGATCAGAAGGAAATGACAAGTGGTTTTCATTAAGATACTCTCTTCATCAAGCACTGAAATTATCGGTATCAAATAGTTTTGTGATAAGATAACTCGTAACGGGTAACAAGTAGAAAAAGTAACTAAGGTGGAGCAAGGTGGCCCAATCCTTTTTGTAGCAAAGGACAAGCCTGGACGAACTCTTATATAAAGCAAAACGCTTCCGAGGACACATGGGAATTATTGTCAAGTTAGCTTTCATCATGCTCATATTATTCGTGTTCGTTACTTTGATAATTTTATATGTGAGTGGACCAGTGCTTGGGTGCTATCCTTCCTTGGACAAGCCTCCCACTTATGATTAACCCCTCCGCAACCACGAAAGAAGAATTAAGGTAAAACCTAACCATAGCATGAAACATATGGATCCAAATCAGCCCCTTATGAAGCAACGCATAAACTAGGGTTTAAGCTTCTATCACTCTAGCAACCCATCATCTACTTATTACTTCCCAATGCCTTCCCCTAGGCCCAAACAATGGTGAAGTGCCATGTAGTTGACGTTCACATAACACCACTAGAGGAAAGACAACATACATTTAATCAAAATATTGAACGAATACCAAATTCACATGATTGATTATAACAAGACTTCTCCCATGTCCTCAGGAACAAACGTAACTACTCACAAAGCATATTCATGTTCATAATCAGAGGGGTATTAAATATCATTAAGGATCTGAACATATGATCTTCCACCAAATAAACCAACCAACATCAACTACAAGGAGTAATCAACACTACTAGCAACCCACAAGTACCAATATGTGGTTTTGAGATAAAGGTCGGATACAAGAGATGAACTAGGGTTTGAGAGGAGATGGTGCTGGTGAAGATGTTGATGGAGATTGACCCCCTCTCGATGATAGGATCGATGGTGATGATGATGTCGATGATTTCCCCCTCACGGAGGGATGTTTCCAAGGGAGAATAGCTCCGCCGGAGCCCTAGATTAGTTCTGCCCAGGTTCCGCCTCGAGAAGGCGGCGTTTCGTCCCGAAAGCTTCCTTCTTATTTTTCTCAAGTCAAAACACACCATATAGAATAATATGGGTGTTGGGGGCACGTTAGGGGGCCCACAAGGACAGAGGACACGCCCAGGGGGTAGGGCACGCCCTCCATCCTTGTGGATGGCAAGTGGCCCCCCTTTGGTGCTTTCTTCGCCCAATATTTTTTATATTTTCCAAAACTATTCTCCGTGAAGTTTCAGGACTTTTGAAGTTGAGCAAAATAGGTCTCTAATATGTGCTCCTTTTCCAGTCCATAATTCCAGCTGCCGGCATTCGGCCTCTTCATGTGAACCTTATAAAATAAGAGAGAAAAGGCATAAGTATTGTGATATAATGTGTAATAACAGCCCATAATGCAATAAATATCAATATAAAAGCATGATGCAAAATGGATGTATCAACTCCCCCAAGCTTAGATGTTGTGATTCCACTAGTGGTGTCCTTGAAGGTGGCAACTGGACCTTTACAAACAAGGTTGGGGATCTCTCCACAACCGAATTGGAGGCTCCCAACGAAACCATGGAGCTTCACCACAATGGAATGTGGCCCCGAGGTGACCTCGACAGTATAGAGTGCTCAAACACCCAAGAGTAATAAAAAGCACACAATAAAGTATGGGGGAATCAAATTTCCTTTGGTGGAAGTGTAGATCTAGGTCTCCTCCTTCAATCCCTAGCAAATCAACGAGTTTGAGTGGCTAGAGAGAGAGATAGGGCAAGAATGCTTGAAGGGCATTAATGGAGGAGAGAGAGAGGCAAGAGGTAAGGGGGTAGGAAGAAGAAGCCCCCTTTATGTAGGCATCCCCAAATTCCAACCGTTAGAGCATTTATTACACTGCAGTGGTACAACCACTCCTTACCTCGGTACAACCGGGATTCACGGGTACGCTGCAGAAACCCTAACAAGTGGTACAATCGGTAGCTCGAGCGGTAGTACTAGTTAACAAGAATAACCGGACTAACCGCTCGCCTACCGCTCAACAACCGCCTTGGAACAGACAGGAGTCACCCCTATGGGTGGTGGTCGAGCGGTAGTTGCACCAGAACTACCGCCTGGCCCTAGAATCGGAGATGGGTAAGTCCAGAGCGGTAGAACCGCTCTGGAAACCAGTAGTACCGGTAAGCAAAGCATAACTGGGACGACCAAGCAACCACCACCCAAGTACCTCCCCATCACAAAAGCTAGTCCAGTGGTTGGGCGGTACCCGGCCGATACAACCGCCGATGAAGCCACTCCTCGATTTTCGCAGCGCAGGTGGTACCACCGCCTGGGGGCAGCGGTACAACCGCTGGGCATGTACCTGTAGGGAGGTGCAACCCCAGGGGCGGTGGTAGAGCCGTGCTACTTCTTGAGCTTGCGTTGGTTTTCCCCTTGAAGCGGAAAGGGTGATGCAGCAAAGTAGAGATAAGTATTTCCCTCAGTTTGAGAACCAATGTATCAATCCAGTAGGAGACAACGCACAAATCACCAAATACTTGCACAAACAATCAATCAAACTTGCACCCAACACGATAAAGGGGTTGTCAATCCCTTCACGGTTACTTGCAAAAGTGAGATCTTATAGAGATAGATAAATGATAAAGTAAATATTTTTGGTATTTTTGGTTTATAGATCAAAAAGTAAAAGATTACAAAATAGTAGATCGGAAACTAGGATTGTTGATCGGAAACTTATATGATGGAAAATAGACCCGGGGGCCATAGGTTTCACTAGAGGCTTCTCTCAAGATAGCAAATAATACGATGGGTGACCAAATTAATGCCGAACAACTAATAGAAAAGCGCAAAGTTATGACAATATCTAAGGCAATGATCATGAATATAGGCATCACGTCCGTGTCAAGTAGACCAAAACGATTCTGCATCTACTACTATTACTCCACACATCGACCGCTATCCATCATGCATCTAGAGTATTAAGTTCATAAAGAACTGAGTAACACATTAAATAAGATGACATGATGTAGAGGAATTAACTCAAGCAATCTGATGAAAACCCCATATTTTTATCCTCATTGGCAACAATACAATACGTGCCTTGCTGCCCCTATTGTCACTCGAAAAGGACACCGCAAGATTGAACCCAAAGCTAATCACTTCTCCCCTTGCAAGAAAAACCAATCTAGTTGGCCAAACCAAACAGATAGTTCGAAGAGAATTACAAAGATACCAAATCATGCATATAAGAATTCAGAGAATATTCAAATAAAATTCATAGATAAGCTGATCATAAATCCACAATCCACGTTGTATTGTCTTGGATCATCCAACATGTTGAGATTTCCTTTCCCTCTCATGCTAGCCAAATTCTTTGCACCAAGTAGAGATACTACTTGTGCCTCCAAACATCCCCTAAACCAGTTTTGCCATGAGAGTCCACCATACCTACCTATGGATTGAGTAAGATCCTTCAAGTAAGTTGTCATCGGTGCATGCAATAAAAATTGCTCTCTAAATATGTATGATCTATTAGTGTGAAGAAAATAAGTTTTATACGAACTTGTGATAGGGAAGAAATAAAAGCGACGAACTTAATAATAAAGGTCTTTATCACAAGCGGCAATATAAAGTGACGTTCTTTTGCATTAAGATTTTGTGCATCCAACCATAAAAGTGCATGACAACCTCTGCTTCCCTCTGCGAAGGGCCTATCTTTTACTTTTATCTTCTACCCTTATACAAGAGTCATGGTGATCATCACCTCTCCTTCTTACACCTTTTCCTTTGGCAAACACTTTGTGTTGGAGCGATCCGGATATATATATATATATATATATATATATATATATATATATATATATATATATATATATATATCCACTTGGATGTAGGTTTTCATAAAGTATTATTGTTGACATTACCCTTGCGATAAAAGGTTGGGAGGCGAAACTATAAGCCCCTATCTTTCTCTGTGTCCGATTAAAACTTTGAACCCATAAATATCACATGAGGGTTAGCAATTGTGAAAGACTAAATGATAGTTGAGTATGTGGAGTTTGCTAAATCAAAGCTCTTACATAGACCCTTCCTGAAAATAAGATGAATTGCAATTGTTTGATGACTAAGAGCATGGTTTGTTAGTTTTCAAGAAAGTTTATGATCTATACTTTAACATGTGAATAGCTTGTTACTTGATCATGAGAAGTCTTATGAGTTGAGCTACTGTTATGATATATAATGATGCTAGAAAAAGTGGTTGAAACTATCATTGATCGAACTTATGCACTTGCTAGCATTCACACTTCATAAATTATTTATTTTATCATTTACCTACTCAAGGACAAGTAGGAATTAAGCCTGGGGATGCTGATACGTCTCCAACATATTTATAATTTATGAAGTATTCATGTCGTGTTTATAGTATTTTTACATGATTTTGGTATGATTTGATTAGAACTAACCCGGACTGACGATGTTTTCAGCAGAACTACTGTGGTGTTGTTTTTGTGTAGAAATAAAAGTTCTCAGAATCGCTGAAAATCAACGGAGAATATTTTTGGAAAATATAAAAAAATACCAGAACAAAAATCTACTAGAGGGGAGTCTCGAGGGCACCACGAGGGTGGAGGGCACGCCCCCTGCCTCGTGGACTCCCCGAGCGCCCCCTTGATGTGAAATTGACGCTAACCCTTCCTATAAATCCTAAAAACCCCGGAATAGAAGAGATATCAGAACTTCCACCACCGCAAGCCTTTGTAGCCACGAGAAATCAATCTAGGCCCTCTCTGGCACCCTGCCGGAGGGGGCCATCATCACCGGAGGCCATGGGGGAGGATATCGGAGGGGCCATCATTGCCATGGAGGCTAAGGACCAGAGGGAGAACCTCTCCCCATCCAGGGGGAGGCCATGGAGGAGGAAGCACAAGGGGGAGAACTTCTCCTCCTCTCTCTTGGCGGCGCAGGAGTGCCATCGGGAGGGGAATCATCGCCACGGTGATCGTCTTCATCAACATCACCATCATCATCATCATCATCATCATCATCATCCTCATCTCTTTTCAGCAGTCCACTCTCCCGCACCTCGCTGTAAGCCCTACTTGAACATGGTGCTTTATGCCACATATTATGATCCAATGATGTGTGGCCATCCTATGATGTTTTGAATAGATATCCTTTGTCTTTGGGTTGATTGATGATCTAGATTGGTATGAGTAGTATGTTTTATTTTGGTGCTGTCCTATTGTGCCCTCCGTGTCACGCAAGCGTGAGGGATTCCCGTTGTAGGGTGTTGCAATATGTTCATGATTCGCTTATATGGGTTGCTTGAGTGACAGAAGCATAAACCCGAGTAAGGGGGTTGTTGCGTATGGGATAAAGATGGACTTGATATGTTAATGCTATGGTTGGGTTTTACCTTAATGATCTTTAGTAGTTGCGGATGCTTGCTAGATTTCCAATCATAAGTGCATATGATCCAAGAAGAGAAAGTATGTTAGCTGATGCCTCTCCCTCGTATGAAATTGCAATAGTGATTACAGGTCTTGTTAACAATTGCCTAGGATAATTCCACACACTGACCCATCATTACTCCACACTCGCTATTTATAATATTTAGTAATATATTCTAACTTTATGATAACAACACCTACTGAGGGAGTCCTGGACTAGGGGGTGTCCGGATAGCCGAACTATCATCATTGGCCGGACTCCAAGACTATGAAGATACAAGATTGAAGACTTCATCCCGTGTCCGGATGGGACTTTCCTTGGCGTGGAAGGCAAGCTTGGCGATACGGATATGTAGATCTCCTACCATTGTAACCGACTCTGTGTAACCCTAACCCTCTCCGGTGTCTATATAAACTGGAGGGTTTTAGTCCGTAGGACGAACAACAATCATACCATAGGCTAGCTTCTAGGGTTTAGCCTCTCTGATCTCGTGGTAGATCTACTCTTGTACTACCCATATCATCAATATTAATCAAGGAGGAGTAGGGTTTTAACTCCACCGAGAGGGCCCGAACCTGGGTAAAAACATCGTGTCCCTTGTCTCCTATTACCATCCGCCTAGACGCATAGTTCAGGACCCCCTACCCGAGATGAAGGAAATATACCCTAGAGGCAATAATAAAGTTATTATTTATTTACTTATTTCATGATAAATGTTTATTATTCATGCTAGAATTGTATTAACCGGAAACATAATACATGTGTGAATACATAGACAAACATAGTGTCACTAGTATGCCTCTACTTGACTAGCTCGTTTATCAGAGATGGTTATGTTTCCTAGCCATGGACAAAAGAGTTGTCATTTGATTAACGGGATCACATCATTAGAAGAATGATGTGATTGACTTGACCCATTCTGTTAGCTTAGCACTTGATCGTTTAGTATGTTGCTATTGCTTTCTTCATGACTTATACATGTTCTGTAACTATGAGATTATGCAACTCCGTGCTACGGAGGAACACTTTGGTACTACCAAGCGTCACAACGTAACTGGGTGATTATAAAGGAGTACTATAGGTGTCTCCGAATGTCGGGGCGCTCTGTGGCCACAAGCACCTATGGGGCAGGGGGCCCTTCCGTCCGACAAGGAGGCGGAGGGCGTCGTGAGAGAGATCGAGGTCGGGCGCGCGGGGGAGACGGGCGATTTTTACCCAGCTTCGGAGCTCTCCGGAGAGATAAGACTCCTACTGCTGCTTTGTGTTTGTATTTGCTCTTGCTCGAGGGCGCGAGCGTATAGCGGTGTTGGATCTACGAACTGCGAAACCCCAGTGTGGAAAAGTTCTGAACCCCCCCCCCCCGAACCCCTTCTACGTGCGCATGGGCCTCCCTTTTATAGTCTAAGGGGGTCACCGACAGGTGGCAGTGTAGGAAGGGGGGGGTAGAAAGGTAAAAACGCAGGTTGGTACAACAATGACCAACAGTGTCCCCTACCTAACTCTGACGGCAGGGGACAAGGGCATTTAATGCCCGTCCGGTCGCCCCAACAGTGCAAAGAAACGACCGTTAGGTGCGCCACCGATCGCCACGATGGCCTCCTTGTCAGCTCCGCTTGCCACCTCACACCGCATGGCTGCGCAGTGCCTCGCCACGTGCTCCTGGGACGGCCCTGGGGTGACACGTCGTCGGATGTGCTGGAGTGCAGGGTGGCAGCCTTGCCGCGGCAAGTGCTTTGCCGCGGCCCTTCTCTTGTTGCGCCGGCAAGCTTGTCGGCCGCCGGGCCTTGCCGGGACGCGTGGGGCGTCGCGGCAAGTTCCTCTGGAGTGCCTTGGTTGGCCTTCCCGGCAAGCTCCTCTTGCCGAGGCCTTTGTCTTCTTAGTTGATACTTTGTTCTTGAATGGCAGTAATAGGAAATGACGGAGGGTCTTGGCGGGCGCCGACAAGCCTTGCCCTTGGGGCTGCGTTGCCGTGCAGACAAGTTCGGGTACTAAGGTACCCCTACTTTAGTACACCGACAGAGCCCCGGCCTGGGCCATACGGTGCGGCGTTGTTGGGCCAGCCCAAATCGTCTGCAGACACGAGTGGCCTGGGTCCAAGCTGAATCTGCTCCAAATCCACCGCACCCTCCCGTAACGGCACGCGTCAATCGCGGCGTCGTGGGAGGCGTAGGTGGTGTGTGCGATTTTCGAGGCACCCACCCCTGTGATCACGGGGCAGGGTGAGGTCACTTCATCTGTCGCCCCAGCTTCGCCTCCCCGCCACGCGGCTCCCATGCGCGTGGGGTCGTGGGTGGTGAAGGTGGGAAACCGAGCCGTCACAGGCGGAGATGGTGGGTCGGCCCGTTCCTCTGCTCTCCCGTGCTCGATTGGCTGGCTGGGGGGGCGAGCCCCACCTCGCTCATAAAAAAGGCGGAAGGGGCGCAAAATCCCGCACTTCCTCCTCTTCTCCTTTCTTCAACTTCGCTACTCTTCCTCTCACCCGCCATGGAGGAAGGAACCTGAGTCCTTCATCGGTGGCGGCAAGGGTCGCCACCCAGTAGCGCCTCTCCTATCCGCGTCGGTGGTGGCGGAGCCAGCCACGAGGGAAGAGGCGAGTCGTGGGCAAGGTCGGCGTGGTCGGGCGCTCGGGAAGAGGCGGCCGGGCGGTGCGCCACCCCGCCTCGCCGGCAGCTCCTCTCCTCGGCGGTCCACACCGGGACGATCTCTGGGAGTTCTTCGTCAAGCTGCGCGGGCACCTCGTCGTCGCCTCTGTCTTCCGGCTCCGTTTGCGGCGCGATGGAGCGGACCCGCCCGAATCTTTGGAATTGCGCGTGAGGGCTGTGGGATTAGCGGCACGCGAGTTAGTGTCATATCCCAGCCCGGCGTGATGTATTCGATCGAGGTGGAAGGCGTTCGCCGCATCCACAGCTTGGCGGCGGGGTTCACCTCCATTTTAAGTTAATGGAGGCGAACTTCTCGCCGTCAAGGTCTTCGAGACTCCGGCACCGGGCGAGATGTTGCGTGGACAGCTCCTTCGACAATAAGACTCCCCTCGAGCAAGAGTGGCGAGGAGGAGAGCGGCAGCGACAGCGAGGACGGCGGTGGGTCCGACTAGGCGTCGGCCGTCGCCTCAAGCGCCACCGGCGACCCCATCATCCGGTCGCCGACCTTCAACTCCGGGGTCGTCTCCTTGGCGGCTGGCGTAGGAAGGCTGCGGAAGAGGAAGAGGGGTGGCGGCAAGGCCGTCAAGTCGGAGTACGAGGGCGTGGTGCCCTCGACAGCGTGCTGACGTCCTGCCGCCCCGTCTTCGAGCTCTGCTTCCGGCGCCTCCGTCTCCGCCAAGCCCCTGGCCGGCCCCCGGGATGTTCTCTTGGTGTCTTCTGGCACCCGTAGCTCACCTAGGCGCCCCTTTTGCCCTTCCCGACAAACTTCTCTTGCCGGGGCCTCCTTGACCTACCTCCTGAAGAGAGAAACATGAGAGGGATTACGGGCATCTTATCTTTTTTTAATTTGTAAGCCTTCGGGCCTTAGCTGCATTTAAAACTTGTAATCCTCTCTTTCATGTTTTTCATCCTCTATGGACTTGTCTTTGAAATGGGATGTTTTTAATGAAAAGAGGGGAATGCTTGCCGGGTTATATCCTTTACTTGATTCTGTGCCTTGTATGTTTCCACCCTACGCTTTGAGGGAACTTGCCGGCGCAAGCACACTTGCTGAGTGCGGAACATCAGCAGCCCGCTGGCGGTGCTGTTTCCGGCAAGAAACCTTGTCGGGCCAGTTGCAGCGCACTTGTATTGTTGAGCGGACTCGAAAACAAATCAAGGGCACAACTTAGCCGCGATTCGGCTCCTCCGCGCACATGTTTTTCCATACAAGGCACGCTCGTTCAAGGACGCGGCCTCTCATTCTCCAGTCCATAAGAGGATGCATGATGAGGGATGAAAAACTTATCTGATATCACAGCCCCCGGCAACTCTGGCTTGTCGGGACATAGGAGCCTGCGCCCTTTTCTTTTGCTCTTGTCGCTGGCATTGCAGCCCCCGGCGACCCTGGCTTGCCGCGGAGGGACCTTGGTGCCTGCAGCCCCCGGCAATGCGTGTCTTGCCGGGGCTCAGGTGCCGGTGCGCCTTCTTGCCCCTTCCTTATCGCTGTTATTTTAGTTATGAGAATAACTTAGACAGCACCGCAATAAGTTACTTTTTGCAACGTAACTTCATGTTGGGCAATGCAATGCTATGTTTCGCCCTTTGTATGTTCATACTCTACGCTTTTAGGGGACTTGCCGGTGCATACACGCTTGCTGAGTGAGGAACATCAGCAGCCCGCTGGCGGTGTTGCCTCCGGCAAGAAACCTCGTCGGGCTAGTTGCAGCGCGCTTTCATCGTTGAGCGGACTCGAAAACAAATCAAGGGCGCAACTTAGCCACGAGTCGGCTCCTCCGCGCACAAGTTTCTCATACAAAGGACGTCCCACGGCAAGGCTTGCTACGTTACATCCTTTACCCCATCACATCCCTTGTATGTTTTACCCTCGCCTTGAAACTTGCGGCGCTAACACACTTGTTGAGTGCGGAACATCAAGCACCATTGGCGGTCTTGTCTCCGCAAGAAACCTTGTCGGGCGATTCTGCGCAAGACTTTCATTGTCGAGCGGACTCGAAACAAAGCAAAGGCGCAACTTAACCACGAGTTGGTTCCTCCGCGCCTGAGTTTTCCATACAAGGCACGAACGTTCAAGGAATATAACATGGAAATTTAAAACTGAAAGTGTTCTGTACTCAAACTTGGGCAACTTAGCTTTTCCGTCTTCTGCGCTTCGGCAGGGCCGCACTTCTCCCTTGATTCCCTCCCTTGTACGTTTTCACCCTCACGCTTTCAGGGAACCCGCCGGTGCAAACACACTTGCTGAGTGCGGAACATCAGCAGCCCGCTGGCGGTGTTGCCTCCGGCAGGAAAAACTCGTCGGGCTAGTTGCAGCACGCTTTCATCGTTGAGCGGACTCGAAACAGATCAAGGGCGCAACTTAGCCACGATTCGACCCCTTTGCGCACAGGTTTTTGTACAAGGCACGGTCCTTCAAGGAATGTGACTCAAAAGTTTGGAGCTGAGTGCTTTCTTTGCTTTACTTGCCGGTAGAGCTCGATGGCACGTCCTCGACGGTAGCGCAGCACTCCGGAAAGGTGTGCTTGCTGGAGTAGGCACCAGAGCTATTCCTGCCGGACTTAGTCTTTGGTGAAACTGCTTTTGCCTTTTTGCGCTTGCCGGTGGAGCTCGATGGTGCGTCCTCGACGGCAGCACAGCACTCCGGAGAGGTGCGCTTGCCAGAGTGGGCATCAGAGCTGCTCTTGCCGGACTTGGCATTCTTCTTCCCCCGGGGAGCTTCAGCGGCAAGTGGCTCGCGCTCTGCTGCGGCTGCTGCTTCCCGGTAGATCTTGTCGGTGCAGATAAGTGCATCTTTCTTGTCGCCTTGAACAGAAATGACACTTATCGGACCAGGCATCTTGAGCACATTGTAGGCGTGGTGAGAGGCTGCCATGAACTTGGCGAGCGCTGGACGGCCTAGTATCCCATTGTAGGGCAATGGGAAATCAGCAACATCGAATGTGACTTTCTCTGTTCTGAAATTCAGCTCGCTGCCAAACGTCACTGGCAGTGTGATCTTCCCCTTGGGCTTGCTCCTTCCTGGATTTATCCCTTGAAAGGTACCAGTTTCTTCGAGCTCGCCGTCGGGGATCTGGAGCTTCTTGAGCACTGCGGAGGAAATCAGATTCAGGCCGGCCCCGCCGTCAACCAGCATCTTCGTGACCTTGAGGTTGCGGATTGTTGGCGAGACCAACATTGGCAAGCACCCGACCGCAGTGATGCGATCAGGGTGATCCTCAACATCGAAGATGATGGGCGTGCTGGACCATTTCAGAGGCTTGCGCGACTCGACGGACGGCTCCGCTGCGTTCACTTCGCACCCCTTTGCTTGAGTTGGCGGTGCGAGGTGTGCAGAGAGGCACCGCCGTCGATGCACAACACCTCCGTTGCCTTCTGAAACTCTTGGTCATCAGTCTCATCTTCCTCCATCTCATCATCCTCATCTTCATCTTCGTCCTTGTCGCGGCCACGGGAAGGCCTGTCTCCTTGCCGCGGTGCCCTCCCCGGGCGGGAAGCTTCTTGCTGGATCCTCCTCCACCTCCCTGGGCTCTCTCCTTGTCGCGGCGCTCGTACTCAGCTTTCTGTAGCTCCGCCATCTGCTTGACTTTCTTGCAGGTTTGGAGGTCATGGCCCTTGGTGCGGTGGATCTTGCAATACCGCTTGCCGGAGCCATCCTGCTTGTCGGCGGCTACCACAGCCTCGCCGGAGTCATCGGCTTTGGCCTTGTCGGAGCCGCCTCCGTTGCCGGAATGCTCGACAGCTAGTACATCCTTAGCCTTTCTTTTTCTGTTGTTCCGCTTCCGGTTTTTCCTTGCCGGGGCGGCATCCTCACTGTCAGATCCTTCTGCTCCTGCAGTCTCTCCCTGGATTTTCCTCCCCTCCTCAGCCCGTGCACACTTGTCGGCCAGAGCGTACAGCTCGCTGACATCTCTGATCTTGCACATCGCCATCTCCTCCCTCATCCTGCGGTTACGCATGTTCTAGTGGAACGCGCTGATAACATGGCAGGCGGATGTGCAGGATATTCGCGCACTGGCTGAATCTCTGTATGTACTTGCGCAGGGGCTCTCCTCATACGGGCGAGTAGATGCAGATCGCTCTCTCGCCATGGGGTTTGTGGCGCTTTGTGAAAGGCGCCGACAAACTGATGACCTGAGTCCGCCCATGAAGAGATGGAGCCGTCCGGCAAGTGCATGAGCCAAGATCGGCGTTGGGCTTGAGCACCGCCGGAAGTAGTTGGCGAGGATCTTCTCGTCGCGCCCTCGGCAGCCAGCACCGCGATGGTGTAGATCTTGAGGAACTCCGGCAGATGTATCCTGCCATCATACTTCTCGAACGCGTCGGGCTTGAAGTTCTTGGTCTTGGGCCCCTGGACTTGCCGCAGCTCACGGGTGAGCGCAAGGCAACTGCCGATATCTGACAAGTCGCTGGTTCCCGGGCGCATGCATATCGACGATGGGCCCAGCACGCTGGTCAAATTGACGTCGCGCTTCCCTTCTGCGCTCGATGCGAGTGCGAGCGTCTTCATGCCGTCCTTCTTGGAGAACGTGGCATTGATCGCGGCGGGTTCGCGGGTCCGACGACGCGGTGGAGTCGGCGTCAAAGTTGGCCCGACGAGCTGGCGACCTCGGCCTTCAGGGCTGGGAGTGCACGGAGGTGGCACCCCAATGGTCTTGTCGGTGTCGGCTCGCGCTGGGCGCCTGCGAGGCTTCGATGCGCTTCGGTTGCGGGGCTTATCGCCGTTAAGCGAAGCCGATGAGGCTGTAAATGGCCATCCTCGATCGTCAATCTTGTGTGGCGCCGAGGGTAATCTAAGCAGGTGGGCTTGGGCGGCGCTTCCTCTGCGATCTTAGGTGGTGGTGGCGGCGAAGCGGCGTGAGGCGGGATGTCTCGGACTCCCAAGCTGGATTGGAAGGAGCAACACCCGTCCGGCGGCCAGTACCTCACTCGCGCAAAGCATCTTTGGCGTGCATGCTGGTCTTGAGCGTCGCGCGACCCACCAGCTCGGCCTTGCTCCAATGCGAGCACGGTGCTAGGAGCACCGAGGCGTTGTCGACCTTGCACCTCTGGGAAGGTGTGGTGTCTGCGCGATCGCCCGGCGCTATGGGCCTTGTTTTTGGACCTGGTGACGGCGTGAGTCCCGTCGGCGCCCGCCGGCGTCCACTCCACCGCCCGTTTGCTCTGGCGGTGGTGGCGTAATCGATGTAGACGGGCGGCCACCTCGAAGGCTTCTTCTTTGGTGGCATGTTGATGAAGGCGTTGATGTGCGCGCGAGACGGATCGGATGCTCACGACCTCGACCGCCCCTACGGCGCGCCAAAGATGTCGGGCGCTCTGTGGCCATGAGCACCTATGGGGCGGGGCCCTTACGGTCGACAAGGAGCGGAGGGCATCTGTGAGCGGATCGAGGTCGGGGCGTGGGGGAGGCAGGCGATTTTACCCAGCCGGAGCTCTCAGGAGAGATAAGACTCCTACTTCTGCTTTGTGTTTGTATTTGCTCTTGCTCGAGGGCGCGAGCGTATAGCGGTGTTGGATCTACGAACTGCGGAACCCCAGTGTGGAAAAGTTCCGAACCCCCCCCGAACCCCTTCTACGTGCGCATGGGCCTCCCTTTTATAGTCTAAGGGGGTCACCGACAGGTGGCAGTCTAGGAAGGGGGGGGTAGAAAGGTAAAACGCAGGTTGGTACAACGATGACCAGCAGTGTCCCTACCTAACTCGGCGGTGGGGACAAGGGCATTTAATGCCCGTCCGGTCGCCCCAACAGTGCAAAGAAACGACCATTAGGTGCGCCACCGATCGCCACGATGGCCTCCTTGTCAGCTCCGCTTGCCACCTCGCACCGCATGGCTGCGTAGTGCCTCGCCACGTGCTCCTGGGACGGCCCTGGGGTGACACGTCGTCGGATGTGCTGGAGTGCAGGGTGGCAGCCTTGCCGCGGCAAGTGCTTTACCGCGGCCCTTCTCTTGTTGCGCCGACAAGCTTGCCGGCCGCCGGGCCTTGCCGGGACGCGTGGGGCGTCGTGGCAAGTTCCTCTAGAGCGCCTTGGTTGGGCTTCCCGGCAAGCTCCTCTTGCCGGGGCCTTTGTCTTCTTAGTTGATACTTTCTTCTTGAATGGCAGTAATAGGAAATGACGGAGGGTCTTGGCGGGCGCCCGGCAAGCCTTGCCGCGGGGCGCTGCGATTGCCCGTGCACAAGTTCGGGGTACTAAGGTACCCCTACTTTAGTACACCGACACCGAAGGTACATGTTGAGTTGGCGTATTTCGAGATTAGGTTTTGTCACTCCGATTGTCGGAGAGGTATCTCTGGGCCCTCTCGGTAATGCACATCATTATAAGCCTTGCAAGCAATGTGACCAATGAGTTGGTTACGGGATGATGCATTCTGAGCGAGTAAAGAGACTTGCGGTGACGAGATTGAACTAGGTATTGGATACCGACGATCGAATCTCGGGCAAGTAACATACCGATGACAAAGGAACAACGCATTTTGTTATGCGGTTTGACCGATAAAGATCTTAGTAGAATATGTAGGAGCCAATATGGGCATCCAGGTCCCGCTATTGGTTATTGACGAGAATAGTTCTAGGTCATGTCTACATAGTTCTCGAACCCGTAGGGTCCGCAACAAGGTTTAGATTGTGATTATATTATGAGTTTATGAGTTTTGATGTACCGAAGGAGTTCGGAGTCCGGATGAGATCGGGGACATGACGAGGAGTCTCGAAATGGTCGAGGCGTAAAGATCGATATATTGGACGACTATATTCGGAGTTCGGAAGGTTCCAGTGATTGGGTATTTTTGAATACCAAGAGTTCTGAGAATTCGCCGGGAGAAGTATTGGGCCTTATTGGGCCTGCTGAAGAGAGAGAGGGCTGCCTAGGGCAGGCCGCGCCCCAAGGCCTAGTCCCAGGTGGACTGGGGAGGGCCGCACCCCTCCTTCCTTCCTCCTCTCTTCCCTTCCTAGTCTCCTACTCCTACTACATGGAAGGACCCCTAGTTGGACTAGGAAAGGGGAATCCTACTTCGGTGGGAGTAGGACTCCCCATGGCGCGCCCCTCCTAGGGCCGGCCTCCTCCTCCCTCCCTCCTTTATATACGGGGGCAGGGGGCACTGTCGTGGTGATGTGGGAGCACGAGCACCTATGGGGCAGGAGGCCCCTTCTTGTCCCGACAAGGGAGGCGGAGGCGTCTGTGAGCAGATCGAGGCGAAGGCACGCGGGATTTTACCCGGCTTCGGAGCTCTCCGGAGAGATAAAACTCCTACTGCTGCTTTGTGTTTGTATTTGTTCTTGCTCAAAAGCGTGAGCGTGTTGTGGAGTTGAATGTGTCGAATGAACCGAACCCCTTCTACGTGCGCATGGACCTCCCTTTTATAGTCTAAAGGGGTCACCGACAGGTGGCAGCATGGAAAGAGGGGGTAAAAGAGTAAAAACGCAGGTTGGTACAACTACTACCAACAGTGCCCCCTACCTAACTCTGATGGCAGGGGACAAGGGCATTTAATGCCCGTCTGGTCGCCCCAACAGTGCAAGGAAACGACCGTTAGGGGCGCCACCAATCGCCACGATGGCCTCCTTGTCAGCTTTGCTCGCCACCTCGCACCGCATGGCCGCACAATGCCTCACCACGTGCTCTGGGATAGCCACAGGGTGACACGTCGTTGGATCTTATTTGGAGCTCGAGTCAGAGTGGCAGCCTTGCGCTGCCGTTGTCTTGTTGCGCCCGTGAGCTTGCCGCCGCCGGGCCTTTTGTCGGGGACGCCGCAGGCGTCGCGGCAAGTTTCTAAGTGCCTTGGTTGGCCTTCGGCAAGCCCCTCTTGCGGGGTCTTTATCCTTCGGCAAGCTCCTCTTGCGGGGTCTTATCCTTCCGGCAAGCTCCTCTTTGGGGCCTTGTTTTCTCAGTTAATACTTTGTTCTTGAATGGCGGTAAATAGGAATGGCGGAGGATCTTGGCGGGCGCCGGCAAGCCTGCCCTTGAGGTCTTCTGTTGCCGTGCACAAGTTCGAGGTACTAAGGTACCCCTACTTTAGTACACCGACAGAGCCCCGGGCTGGGCCATACGGTGCAGCGCTGTTGGGCGGGCCCAAAGCGATCTGCAGACACGCGGCTGAGTCCAAACCGAATCCTCCATATCCACGCGTCCTCTCGCAGCGGCATGCGTCAATCGCGGCGTCGTGGGAAAACGTGGTCAATATAATTCGAAATCGTAACCGCATCCCCGTTTATAAGCGAGAAGCGGGCGTTCCCCACCTTCGCTACTTGCAGTTCCTTCCTCCGAAAGCCCCGCCGCTCCCCTCCGCTTCCCAAGCCGAAAGAGAGCAGCGCTCCGCCGCCCGTCGCTGCCGTCGCCGCCGTCGCCCTCGCCTTCCCCCATCGCTTCCGCCATGGCTCCGAAGACCGGGAAGGCTGCGAAGGCTGTGAAGGCTGCGAAGTCGGCCGAGGCGCTGGAGCTCGAGGCGCTGCGCAAGAATCAAGCGCTTTTCTCCCCCGAGCTCACCCCGAAGGCGCTGCGGGAGGAGTTCTACCTCTTCTGGTCGACGGAGACGCGGGCTCATCCGCGCACGCTGGCGCTTTCCGCTGAGGCTTCCAAATTGAAGAAGTGCCCCAGAGGGTACTACTTCTTTCCTCTGTTATTCTATTGCGGGCTCTGCCCACCCTTTTCCGATTTTCTCTGTGACATCATGAACACATACGGGTTTCATCTTCTCGACTTCACCCCCAACGCCGTTCTGACAATGGCGGTTTTCGCACATCTCTGCGAGAACTTTGTTGGCATCCTCCCCAATGTCGCTCTTTTTAGTCATTATTTCTCCCCGGGCGAAAGGAGCCAGGTGGCGGAATCGCTGGACCTCCCGGATTGGCATGAAGGAGGTGTACTTGCCAGGCGAGCTCCGCGGCAAGTGGGGCGAGTGGAGGCGGAGTGGTCTTTGGATCTGTGGCGCCAATCGCAGCCATTCACCAAACTGCGCCCGGACCGGGTGGTGCATGGTGGCGGCAGGCGCTCTGTCGCGGACGACGCTAAGGCGAGATTGCCACCACGAATCCTCGGCTCGGGCATCTTTGGGCTCCTGGCGAGGCGGTTGGCGGATTTCCTTCGCCGTCGCATCGCCCCTCTGCGAAGAGGCCCGCTGGCTGTTTGGCGGCCGGCGGATATCATGAGGCTGCGTCGGGCCTCAACTTCAACTTCACCGTTACGGAGCTTGGCGGGATGTTGAGGAGCTGTTCAAGCATGGCGCCAACCACGGAGTGGTTCGAGGTTGCGCGGTGTCGTCCTTGTGCAACAACTCGGTAGCGATCGCATCTGCATAATGATGCCAGTGCGACTTCGCCGGGATAAGTGCAACTGGATAGAGCCACTTGCCCGGTCGTGCAGCAATTCTTTGATAACTTGCGGAGGTAGCGATCAACTCTGACGAGCGAAGCTCCTCACCGCACCACCACCGACAACGAGATCTTGTACATCGCCCGGCGAGGGCGAAGGCGGCGGCAGCTGCTGTGGCGAAGTTGGCTTCGTTGGCGGAGGCGGATCTGGTGAGGCGGCAAGCCTTGCCGATCGGGAAGATCTTGCGGAGAAGTCGATGGCGGGGGCCGAGGTCGGGCAGCGAGCCAGCGCGTATGGCCAGCCGTCTTCGAGCAGCTTGCAGGTGGAGCCCAGCGCAGCCCCAATTCCAACGAGAAGGCGCCTCCGTCGAGTTGGAATCTGGCGAGGAGCAGGCCGACCAGCAGCCATGGCGCCGTGGGACACGCTCCACCGCGGCAAGTACCATTGCCACGGGAGGGTCCTAGGCTGTGCCGGCAACTGAGGCGGGGTCTTCTCGGGCCGCCACGCCTGATCCTGCCGCAGCCTCCGGCAAACACCAAAGGGAACCTACTCCTCCGCCACACAGCGAGAGAGGTGCAGGAATTCGACCTCTCCGCGCTGATCTTCGATGATGATGAAGAGGAGGAGGAGGAGGAGTAAGACTTTCTTCTCACTTGTCCTTGATTTTCTTTGATCCTTGTTGTTGTTTGTCTTGTATCTAATTAAGCTTCTCTCTGAATTCTGTTCTATTTCAGGACTTTGGCGGAGAAGGCGGCGAAGAACCAAGGTCCCTCTGGTTGACATCGAGGGCGATCTGCCGTGGCCAATGAAGATCGTCGAGACCACCTCAACGGACCGGTTCCTTCTCCTCAAGAGCAGCCCCAGCCTGATCCCAGCGTAAGTGTTTGGTTCACATCTGTTGTGGGGCGGCGCATGGGTGCTTCTTCTTTTCTTGACATCTTGATTGCTAATCCATTTGTGTAGGAAGCGAGCGGGCCCATCGAGGGCAATCGAAACCGCCCGGTCTTTATGCCTTGACTCGCCGCCAAAGGCGATTCCCGGCAAGGAGGGTCCCGGCAAGGGGCGGAATCAGCGAGCCCTTGGTGGAGGCCCATAGTCCTTGAGCCAGCCACAGGTAACCTTCCTTGTCGGAAATCTTCCCTTGGGTTCTTCTTCTGATCTTCTCTCTTTTTTTTTGGATATTTGCTTGACCTTTCTTTCCTCCTTCCATCTTCAGATCCCCCTCTCGTAGACCCGATGGAGACCGAGGCGCCCGGCGATGAAGGCGCCTGCAGCTGCCTTGAAGATGCCGCTTGCTGGCGAGGAAGAAGCCCGCTGATGACCCGCCCGACGAGAAGCCGCCAAGGCTCTTTGGCGCGAGGCCCGCGAGGGTCGATGATTGCCACTGACGACCGAAGGGCCTTGAGGAGCACAAGCGCTACATCGTCCACCGACCCCTCCGCCCGTGATCTGCGCCAGACTCGAGGAGCCCCAACCGAGCGCATACTTGAAGGCCAGCGAGGTATACATCAAGCTTCCCTGGCGTCGAGCTCAGGCGCCGGTGGAAGGAGGAGTTTGTGAGGAAGTGCTCGCCTCTGCTGAAATTTGGCGATGGTCGTCGCCCAAGCAGCGATGGCGATTCGAGGAGGCGGCTGCCCGGCTGGTGTCACTCTACGCGCCCGACAAGCGAAGCTTGAGTCGAGAAGCGCTCGTCGCGCAAGCGGAGTTGACATAGAAGCATGCGGAGGAGCTCAAGAGCGCAACTGGGAGGCCCTCGGTCCATTCTTTGAGGAGAGGCGAGCTCGGCGAGGCGAAGAAGGCGTTCATCTGGAAAAGGCTGAAGCGAAGAAGCGTGAGGCTCGCCGCCGAGAGCTGTCAAAGCGGGACGGTGAGCTGATCTGAGAAGAAGGTGAACTTGGACAGCCACGAAGAGGCTTCGCCGTCAGGAGCAATCACTTGGCGGGGCACTCAAGGAGGCGAAGGATCTGCCTTGCTGCCGAGGCTGCCAGAAGAATTAGAGTGAAGGTAACACAGCTGGAGGCGGACATGAAAAGGAAGAGCGAAGAGCTTGCCGCACTCCAGTATGAGCGAAGGACGCCGCGCCCATGGCGATCTGCAAGTTTAGCTTGTCGAGAAGATCAAGGAGCTGAGCGCCGCCAAGGACTCGAGTCTTGATCTGGAGCTGAAGTGGCCACCTTGGCGGGGGGCGCTGGGCGCCGCCAAGAAGCGAAGATGACTTGAAAAAAGGAGCTCAAGAGCAACGAGGAGCTGCTGATGAGGGCAGCCGAGACCAGAACACCTTCAAGACCATGGTGGAGCTACGGGCCGGAGGCGTCGTCAACATCGCCGCGATCCATCGGCGAGGGCTGGCGGAGCTGGACTTAGTGGGCCGGGTACTCCAGCGAGGAAAATCTCGGCCAGCGCCAAGCTCGCTTTTCTTCAAGGGTGTGGTGGCGGCTCTCCAGCAGCTCGGGAAAGAATCCCGAAGAAGCTGGCCGGCGAGTCGTGCACGATCTGCGCAAGGGTCTTGGAGAAGGTGTTGGTGAAGATACTCTTCGCAACCCGAGCATCGACCTCACCGTGTCACCAAGAAGCTGCCGGTGGTGCTGCTCTTGAAGAACTCAAGGCCATTGTCGCACCCATTGTGGACAAGGTGAATGAGGTCAGGAGGGTCGACGGCGAGCGCGTGGATTAGGCCACCCTTCTTCTCCCTTTTTCTTGCCGCTGCCGTTTTAGTTATGAGAACAATCTAGTCAGTGCCACAATAAGTTATTCTTGTAATATAACTTTATTCTGGGAAACGCTCGCTATGTTATATCCTTTACTCTATTACATCCCTTGTATGTTTTTACCCTACGCTTTGAGGGAACTTGCCGGCGCAAACACACTTGCTGAGTGCGGAACATCAGCAGCGTGCTGGCGGTGTTGCCTCCGGCAAGAAATCTTGTCGGGGCCAGTTGCAGCGCACTTGCATTGTTGAGCGGACTCGAAACAAATCAAGGGCGCAACTTAGCCGCGAGTCGATTCCTCCGCGCACAGGTTTTTCCATACAAAACGCAGACGTTCAAGGAATATAACTTAAAATTTAAAATTGACTATGCTCAAACTTTGGCAACTTAGCTTTTACGTAAATGCTGCGTTCGTGAGGCTAGATTCCTTTGAGCGATGCTGGTCCACACCTTTATCTTCTCCTCCCCCCGATGAACTTGTGGGCGGAGGAATCTTCTTTTTGAGAAGAAAGAAGAGAAAATAATGATACGGAACCTTAAGGTTCGCTATTGCTTACCGGGGGTAAGTGCTGCACAAAGTGTCAGATATACATGCAAAAAAATAAAGATGCATTGAATTTGACAAGATGTGCGAGGCACATAAACTTTATTTACGCACGGGAGCTGCGCCCGGCTTTGTACAAAGGGTTACATGCAACAGCGGCAAGGCTTGTACAAAAGGTGGTTGCCGGAACGGGGCCCAGCAACCGCGCCTTATGGGTAAAACTTGTGAAGATGCTCTATGTTCCAGGAGTTGCTCACCGGAATGCCATCTTCGGTCTCAAGGCGGACAGCGCCGGGCCTAGTGACTCATTTCACCCGATAAGGGCCTTCCCACTTCGGCGTCAACTTGTTGGAATTCTTGGCGGATTGAACACACCGAAGAACAAGGTCGCCCTCCTCGAAGCTTCTGGCATTAACTTTGCGGCTATGGTAGTGGCGCAAAGCTTCTCGGTAGTGAGCAGCTCGCCTGACAGCTGAAGGCGATCCTCCTCGAGGAGCAGCGTGTCATCTTGCCGCAGCTGCTCTTGCTCAAGCTCATCATAAGCGAGCACTCGAGGCGATCCGTATCTGAGTTCCGTGGGGAGAAGCGCCTCTGCTCCGTGAGCAAGAGCAAAGGGTGTGCGGCGATGGCTCGATTTGGCGTTGTTACGATCGACCAAAGAACCTTTGGCAGCTACTCGATCAATTTCTTCCGCTTTTCGTGCAGCTGTCGAGATTCTGGTCTTGAGCCCGTGCAGCACTTCAGCGTTCGCCCTCTCCGCTTGACCGTTGCTTCTCGGGTGAGCAGCGAAGCAAAGCAGATCTTGGTGCCAAGATCTTGGGCGTCTTGCATGAAGGTGCGACTTCGAATTGTGTGCCATTGTCGGTGATGATCTGTTAGGGATTCGAAGCGCAAACAATTGACTGAAGAACTTATTTGTTATTTGTCTTTGTCACCTTCCTCACTGGTTCCACTTGAGGCCACTTTGTGAACTTGTCGATTACAGCGTACAAGTACTCAAAGCCCCGACAACTCGGGGAAAGGGGCGAGGATGTTGAGCCCCGGACGAAAATGGCCAGGATAAAGGGATTGTTTGGAGAGCTTGAGCTGGTTGTGAATCTGTTTGGAGTGGGCCTTGCACGCTTCACACTTGGTTACTTGTGCGGTTGCATCTGAAGGGCTGTCGGCGAAGAAACCTTGTCGGAAGGCTTTCGGCAAGTGCTCTTGCGCCAATGTGGTGACCACATATGCCTCCATGTATCTCCGCCAACAGCTTCTGTCCATCTTCCCGGGGAATGCACTTCAATTTCACTCCGTTGAATCTTCTTACATGCGATATGTCATCGACAAACTGATACGATATGATTGCCGGGCTACTTTCTCCGCTGCTTCTTGCTCCTCGGGAAGTTCTCTGTCTGAAGGAAATGGATGATCTGCTTGTGCCCATGCGAAGCTTGTGGCTCGGCGACAAGGACTAAAGGCGCCAAATGCTGCTGCTGGGAACATCCGCTTCTACGGCAGAATGCTGGGATTCTGCCGGGCGTGATGCTCCCGGCAAGCGTGTCGGGACACAACTTGTCGGGGCGTCGCTTCAATGAAACAAACCCTAGGGCTTGTCGGAGCAGATCGCCCTCGGCGCTCTCTGTGTTGATCACGGAGACCTTCTTGGCGGCGGCTCGGGGAGCTCTCACGGAAAGTAGTCGCCCGATGACCAACTTTCTCTTTTGTTCATCCGGTGATGATGTGACAGATGGTTGAGTCAGCTTGAGCACAAAATCCCTGGTTCCACAGGTAACTTGAGTGCGGCACACTTTGACAGGCCATCTGCAATGTCGTTCTGAGCTCTTGGAACATGTTCCATCTGCAGGCCGTCAAAATGTTCTTCTAGCTTCCTCACTTCATCGATGTATGCTTCCATCAACGGACTCTGATAATCTTTGTTAACTTGGCGGACGACAAGCTATGAGTCACCTCTGACAATGAGCTTCTTGATCCCAAGTTCTGTTGCTATTCTGAGTCCGGCAAGCAAGCCTTCATACTCTGCAGTATTGTTTGTTGCTTGCTCCTTGGGAAAGTGCATTTGGACCACGTACTTGAGGTGCTCTCCGGTGGGTGCGACAAGTAGTACGCCCGCACCGGCGCCTTGCAGCGAGAAGGCACCATCAAAGTACATGATCCATTCTTTGCTCGCTTCCTTGACGGGGATGCTCCTCTCCGGAGTTTCTTCATCTGGTGTTGGCGTCCACTCTGCTATGAACTCTGCCAATGCTCGGCTCTGAATAGTTGAAGTACTTTCAAACTTGAGGCCAAAGCTTGACAGTTCCAGTGCCCACTCGGCGATTACGCCTGTTGCTTACGGATTCTGCGTATCCTCTTCAGCGGAAAGCGAGTGACAAGCTGTGATTTCATGTGCTTGAAAGTAATGGCGCAGCTTCCTCGAGGCCATAAGAAGGCGAAAAGCAACTTCGCACACACAGTACCTTGATCTAGCCCCTGCAAAGGGAACCGAAAGTAGGTGGGGCGCTGCACCATCTTCTTCTATTTTTCTTCCGGCAACTGCACAGGTCCATCCTTGCCGGAGCCAGAACTTGTCGGGGAAGCCCCCTGCTTGTCGTTGGACTCGCTTGCCGCAGTTGCTGGCTCACCATCTACCTCCCTCTCTGCAACTAACGCAGCACTAACCACTTGATTGGTTGCCGCCAGATACAACAGCAACTTCTCTTGTGGCTTAGGTGCAACAAGTGTTGGAGTAGAGGATAGGTATCTCTTCAGGTTCTGCAGCGCAGCCTCCGCTTCCGGAGTCCATTTCATTGGACCTGCCTTTTTCAAAATTTTGAAAAACGACAGGGCGCGCTCAGCAGACTTAGAGATGAACCTACCGAGAGCGGCAACACAGCCGGCAAGTCTTCGCACATCCTTGACTCGCTTCGGTGCTTCGATCTGTTTGATGGCTTTGATCTTGTCGGGATTGGCTTCGATCCCCCTCTGAGATATAAAGAATCCGAGAAGCTTGCCGGAAGGGACTCCAAACACGCACTTCTCGGGATTCAACTTGAGATTGATCTTGCGCAGATTTGTGAAGGTCTCGTCCAAATCTTGGATCAAGGTTGCTCTGTCTCTGCTCTTGACCACTATGTCATCCATGTAAGCTTCTACATTTCTATGCAACTGTGGCTCAAAAGCATGGCTGACTACTCTTGCAAATGTTGAACCAACATTCTTTAGTTTGAAAGGCATCCGTACAAAGCAGTACGTGCCACATGGAGTAATGAATGCGGTTTTCTCTTCATCCTCTTCTGCCATGAAGATCTGGTGATATCCTGAGTATGCATCAAGGAATGAAAGCAGATCACATCCTGCCGTGGAGTCGACAATCTGGTCAATGCGCAGCAAGGGAAATGGATCCTTGGGACAAGCTTTATTAACATCAGTGAAGTCAATACAAAGCCTCCACTTCCCGTTTGCCTTGCGCATGACTACTGGATTGGCTAACCACGTTGGATGGAGTACTCCTCGGACCAGGCCTGCTGCTTCCAATTTCCTGATTTCTTCTGCTATGAACTCTTGGCGTTCCACCGCTTGCTTCCTGACTCTCTGCTTGACGGGCGGCGTGGGGACAGACGGCAAGGTGGTGCTCAATTACTTTCAGGAACAGGGGATGTCGGAGGTTGCCATGCAAACACATTGACATTCGCCCGCAAGAAAGCAACAAGCGCGCTTTCCTATTTAGGATCAAGTGTGGCACTGATGGTGAAGGTACCACCAGTGCCGTCCTCCTTGGCGGCCACCTTCTTGGTCTCTGGTGAAGCTGTCTTTGCCTTCTTGCACTTGCCGGTGGAGCTCGATGGTGCGTCCTCGACGGTAGCGCAGCACTCCGAAGAGGTGCGCTTGCCGGAGTGGGCATCAGAGCTACTCTTGCCGGACTTGGTCTTCTTCTTCTTCCCCTCGGGAGCTTCAGCGGCAAGTGGTTGGCGCTCTGCTGCGGCTGCTACTTCCCGGTACAAATAAGTGCATCCTTCTTGTCACCATGGACAGAAATGGCACTTATCGGACCAGGCATCTTGAGCATGTTGTAAGCGTAGTGAGAGGCTGCCATGAACTTGGCAAGTGCTGGACGACCGAGTATCCCATTGTAGGGCAATGGGAAATCAGCAACGTCAAACGTGACTCTCTCTGTCCTGAAGTTTAGCTCACTGCCAAACGTCACTGGCAGTGTGGTCTTCCCCTTCGGCTGGCTCCTTCATGGGTTGATTCCTTGGAATGTACCAGTTTCTTCGAGCTCGCTGTTAGGGATCTGGAGCTTCTTGAGCACTGCGGAAGAGATCAGGTTCAGGCCGGCCCCGCTGTCAACCAACATCTTCGTGACCTTGAGGTTGCGGATGGTTGGTGAAACCAACATCGGCAAGCACGACCGCGATGATGCGATCGGTGATCCTCAACATCAAAGATGATGGGCGTCTTTGGACCGCCGAGGGCTTCGCGACTCGGCGGATGGTTACGCGCGTTCACTTCCGCACCCATTGTTTGAGTTGGCGGTGCGAGGTGTGCAGAGAAGCACCGCCGTCGACGCACAACACCTCTGTCGCCTTCTGAAACTCTTGCTCGTCGGTCTCATCTTCCTCCATCTCATCATCTTCATCTTCGTCTTCGTCCTTGTCGCGGCCACGGGGAGGTCTGTCTCCTTGTCGCGGCGCCCTCCCCGGGCGGGAAGCTTCTTGCCGGATCCTCCACCACCTTCCCGGGCCTTCTCCTTGTTGCGGCGCTCGTATTCAGCTTTCTGTAGCTCCGCCATCTGCTCAACCTTCTTGCAGGCTTGGAGGTCATGGCCCTTGGTGCGATGGATCTTGCGATCTTGCTTCTTGGAGCCGTCTGCTTGTCGGCGCCACCACAGCCTCACCGGAGTCACCAGCTTTGGCCTTGTTGGAGCCGCCTCCGTTCTTGGGACTGCTCGACAACTAGCACATCCTTAGCCTTTCTCTTTTCTGTTGTTTCGCCTCCGTTTCTTCTTTGCGGGAGGGCATCCTCCTCTTGTCGAGATCATACGCTCCTGCGTTCTCTCCGGAGTCTCCTCCCTCTTCATGCGATGCACACTTGTTGGCAGGCGTGAGCTCGTGACATCTCTAATTTTGCACATCACCATCTCCTCCTCATTCTCTGATTACGCGTTACGATGGAACACACTAATAACCATGGCGGGGTGGGCGTGCAGGATGTTCGCTGCACTGGCTGAATCTCTGTATGTACTTGCAGGGGTTCTCCTTCCTACAGGCGGCAGATGAAGGTCGCTCTCTGGCCATGGGGCTTGTGGCCGCCCGTGAAGGCGCCGACAAGCGATGGCACAGTCCGCATACGAAGAAATGGAGTTGTCCGGCAAGTGCATGAGCCAAGATCTGACGTTGGGCTTGAGCACCCCGGGAAGTAGTTAGCGAGATCTTCTCGTCTCGCCCCGCAGCTGCACCGCGATGGTGTAGACGGCGAGAACTCCGGCGTATGTATCCTGCCATCGTACTTCTCGGGCACGTCGGCTTGAAGTTCTTGGTATTGGGCCTTGGACTTGAGGCAGCTCACGGGTGAGCAGCAGGCAACCTACAGCGTCTGACAAGTCGCTGGTTCCCCTGGCGCATGCATATCGACGATGGGCCCAGCGCTGGTCAGATTGACGCTTGGCGCTTCTCTTGACCTTCGATCACGAGTCGCGGCGTCTTCGTGTCGTCGTTCTTGAAGAACTTGGCGTTGATCGCGGCGAGCTCGTGGGTCCGATGACGCGGTGGAGTCGGCGTCGAGGTTGGCCCAGCGAGTCGGCGATCTTGGCCTTCGGGGCGGGGAGTGCACGGTAGTGGCACCCCCAGCGGTCTTGTCAGCGTCGGCTTGCGCCTGGGCTTCTTGCCGGGGCTTCGAGGTGCTCGGTTGCCGGGGCTTGTCGCCGTTGGCGAAGCCGATGAGGCTATAAATGGCGGCCCTCCAGTCCTTGATCTTGTCTGTATTGGAGGTAATCTAGAAGCAGCTGGGCTCGGGCCAGCGCTTCCTCTGGAGTCTTGGGCGGCGGTGGTGAGCGACGCGAGGTGCGGGACATGCTCAAACTTCTAACAGTGTTAGAAGGAGCAACATCTCGTCCAGGCGACCGCACCGCGCTAGTGCCAGCGTGCTGGCGCGCATGCTGGCCTTGAACGTCCCGCGACCCACCAGCTTGGCCTTGCTCCAACGTGAGTACGGTGCTAGGAGCAACGTGGCATTGTCGATCCTGCACTTCCGAGAGGGGTGCGGTGGATGTGCAGATGCGGAACCTTGCAGGGCCTTGTCTTTGGACCTGGTGACGATGTGAGTCCCCCCGCTGGCGCTCGCTCCTCCACCGGCGTCCACCCCACCGCCCGTTTGCTCTGGTGGCGGTAGGACGGTCGCAGACGGAGCGGCCACCTCCGAAGTCTTCTTCTTCGGTGGCATGTTGATGAAGATGCTGATGTAGCACGCGCAGACGCCGGATCAGATACGCACGACCTCGACGTTCCCCTCCCTAGCGCGCCAAAGATGTCGTGGTGATGTGGGAGCACGAGCACCTATGGGACAGGGGGCCCCTTCTTGTCCGGCAAGGGAGCGGAGGGCGCACGCAGAGCAGATCGAGGCGAAGGCACGCGGGGGATTTTTACCCAGCTTCGGAGCTCTCCGGAGAGATAAAACTCCTACTGCTGCTTTGTGTTTGTATTTGTTCTTGCTCAAGAGCGTGAGCGTGTTGTGGCGTTGAATGTGTCGAATGAACCGAACCCCTTCTACGTGCGCATGGGCCTCCCTTTTATAGTCTAAAGGGGTCACCGACAGGTGGCAGCGTAGAAAGAGGGGGTAAAAGAGTAAAAACGCATGTTGGTACAACTACTACCAACAGTGCCCCCTACCTAACTCTGACGGCAGGGGACAAGGGAATTTAATGCCCGCCTGGTCGCCTCAACAGTGCAAGGAAACGACCGTTAGGGGCACCACCGATCGCCATGATGGCCTCCTTGTCAGCTTCGCTCGCCACCTCGCACCGCATGGCTGCACAACGCCTCGCCACGTGCTCCTGGGATAGCCCTGGGGTGACACGTCGTTGGATGCGCTGGAGCTCGGGTGCAGAGTGGCAGCCTTGCCGCGGCAAGCGCCTTGCCGCGGCCGTTGTCTTGTTGCGCCAAGCCGAAGCTTGCCGCCGCCTGGTTTTGCCGGACGCACGAGGCGTCGCGGCAAGTTTCTAGAAGTGCCTTGGTTGGCCTTCCCGGCAAGCTCCTCTTGCCGGGGTCTTTGTCCTTCCCGGCAAGCTCCTCTTGCCGGGGTCTTGTCCTTCCCGGCAAGATCCTCTTGCCGGGGCCTTGTTTTCTCAGTTAATACTTTGTTCTTGAATGGCAGTAAATAGGAATGACGGAGGATCTTGGCGGGCGCCCGGCAAGCCTTGCCGCGGGGTGCTGCGACTGCCCGTGCACAAGTTCGGGGTACTAAGGTACCCCTACTTTAGTACACCGACAGGCACCCCATAGACACAGAAGTTGATCTACGGATCGTTCCCTAGCCGTGTGCGGTGCCCCCTTCCACCATATTCCACCTCAGTCATATCGTCGCGAAGCTTAGGCGAAGCCCTGCGCCGGTAGTACATCAAGTTCGTCACCACGCCGTCGTGTTGATGAAACTCTCCATCGACACTCGGCTGGATCGGAGTGCGAGGGACGTCATCGAGCTGAATGTGTGCTGAACTCGGAGGCTCCGTACGTTCGGTGCTTGGATCGGTCGGATCGTGAAGACGTACGACTACATCAACCGTGTTGTTCTAACGCTTCCGCTTACGGTCTACGAGGGTACGTGGACGAACACTCTCCCCTCTCATTGCTATATCATCACCATGATCTTGCGTGTGGGTAGGAAATTTTTTGAAATTACTGCGTTCCCCAACAGTGGTATCAGAGCCTAGGTGTTATGCGTTGATGTTATATGCACGAGTAGAACACAAGTGAGTTGTGGATGATATAAGTCATACTGCCTACCAGCATGTCATACTTTGGTTCAGCGGTATTGTTGGATGAAGCGGCCGGACCGACATTACAGCGTGCGCTTCGCGAGACTGTTTCTACCGCCGTGCTTTGCACACGGTGGCTGGCGGGTGTCAGTTTCTCCAACTTTAGTTGAACTAAGTATGGCTACGCCCGGTCCTTGCGAAGGTTAAAGCGGAGTCTATTTGACAAACTATCGTTGTGGTTTTGATGCGTAGGTGAGAACGGTTCTTGCTCAGCCCGTAGCAGCCACGTAAAATTTGCAACAACAAAGTAGAGGACGTCTAACTTGTTTTTGCAGGGCATGTTGTGATGTGATATGGTCAAGACGTGATGAGATATAAGTCTTTGTATGAGATGATCATGTTTTGTTGAAGTTATCGGAAATGGCGAGAAGCCCTATGGTTGTCTCTTTGTTGCATAAGATGCAAGTGCCAAATAATTGCTTTACTTTATCGCTATGCGATAGCAATAGTTGCAAGAGCAATAGTTGGTGAGGCGACCATGTGACGACACATTGATATAGATCAAGATGATGAAGATCATGGTGTCGTGCGGTGACGATAAAGATCATGACATACTTTGGAGATGGAGATCAAAGGCGCAAGATGATCATGGCCATATCATGTCACATATTTTGATTGCATATGATGTTTATCATTATACATCTTATTCTTGCTTTGATTTACGGTAGCATTTTAAGATGATCTCTCACTAATTATCAAGAAGTGTTCTCCCGAGTATGCACCGTTGCCAAAGTTCGTCGTGCCTGCAGACACCACGTGATGATCGGGTGTGATAAGCTCTCGTCCATCTACAACGGGTGCAAGCCAGTTTTGCACACACGGAATACTCGGGTTAAACTTGACGAGCCTAGCATATGCAGATATGGCCTCGAACACGGAGACCGAAGGTCGAGTGTGAATCATATAGTAGATATGATCAACATAGTGATGTTCACCATTGAAAACTACTCCATCTCACGTGATGATCGGTCATGGTTTAGTTGATTTGGATCACGTGATCACTTAGATGACAGAGAGATGTCATCTAAGTGGGAGTTCTTAAGTAATATGATTAATTGAACTTTAATTAATCATGAACTTAGTCTGGTGGTATTTTGCAAATTATGTTGTAGATCAATAGCTCGCGTTGTTGCTTTCATATGTTTATTTTGATATGTTCCTAGAAAACTATGTTGAAAATGTTAGTAGCAATGATGCGGATTTGATCCGTGATCCGAGGTTAATCCTCATTCTGCACGGAAGAATTATGTCCTTGATGCACCGCTAGGTAGCGGACCTATTGCAGGAGCAGATGTAGGCGTTATGAGCGTTTGGCTAGCTCAATATGATGACTACTTGATAGTTTAGTGCACCATGTAACGGCTTAGAATCGGGACTTCAAAGGCGTTTTGAACGTCATGGACCATATGAGATGTTCCAGGAATTGAAGTTAATATTTCAAGCAAATACCCGAGTTGAGAGATATGAAGTCTCCTACAAGTTCTATAGCTAAAAGATGGAGGAGAATCGCTCAACTAGTGAGCATGTGCTCAGTTATGCGAGTACTTCAATCGCTTGAATCAAGTGGGAGTTAATCTTCTAGATAAGATAGTGATTGACAGAATTCTCTAGTCACCATCACTAAGTTGCTAGAACTTCGTGATGAACTAAAGTATGCAAGGGATGACGAAAACGATTCCCGAGCTCTTCGTGATGTTGAAATCAACGAAGGTAGAAATCAAGAAAGAGCATCAAGTGTTGATGATTGACAAGACCACTAGTTTCAAGAAAAGGGCAAAGGGAAAGAAGGGAACTTCAAGAAGAACGGCAAGCAAGTTGTGCTCAAGTGAAGAAATCCAAGTCTGGTCCTAAGCACGAGACTAAGTGCTTCTCTTGCAAAGAGATGGTCCTTGAAGCGGAACTACCCCAATTGATTGGTGGATAAGAAGGATGGCAAAGTGAACATAAGTATATTTGATATACATATTATTGATGTATACTTTACTAGTGTTTATAGTAGCCCCGAGTATTTGATACTTGTTAGGTTGCTAAGATTAGTAACTCAAGCAGGAGTTCTGAATAAGCAGAGACTAGTTGAAGGAAAGTGACGATGAGTGTTGGAAGTAGTTCCAAGATTGATATGATCATCATCGCACACTCCCTATATTTTCGGGATTAGTGTTAAACCTAAATAAATGTTATTTGGCGTTTGCGTTGAGCATGAATATGATTTGATCATGTTTATTGCAATCTGGTTATTCATTTAAAATCGGAGAATAATTGTTGTTCATTTACATGAATAAAACCTTCAATGGTCATACACCCAATGAAAATAGTTTGTTGGATCTCGATCGTAGTGATACACATATTCATAATATTGAGGCCAAAAGATGCAAAGTTAATAATGATAGTGCAACTTATTTGTGGCACTGCCGTTTGGGTCATATTGGTGTAAAGCTCATGAAGAAACTCCATAAAGATGGATTTTCGGAATCACTTGGTTATGAATCATTTGATGCTTGCGAACCGTGCCTTTTGGGCAAGATGACTAAAAACTCCGTTCTTCGGAACAATGGAACGAGCTACCGACTTATTGGAAACAATACATACTGATGTATGCAGACCAATGAGCGTGAAGGCTCGTGGCAAGTATCGTTATTTTCTGACCTTCACAAGATGATTTGAGCAGATATGGATATATCTACTTGATGAAACATAAGTCTGAAATAGTTGAAAGGTTCAAAGAATTTTAGAGTGAAGTGGAAAATCATCGTAACAAGAAAATAAAAGTTTCTGTGATCTGATCGCGGAAAGGAATATTTGAGTTACGAGTTTGGTCTTCAATTAAAACAATGTGGAATAGTTTCACAGCTCACGCCACCTGGAACACCACAACGTTATGGTGTGTCCGAACGTCGTAACCGCACTTTATTGGATATGGTGCGATCTATGATGTCTCTTACTGATTTACCAATACTATTTTGGGGTTATGCATTAGAGACAGCTGCATTCACATTAAAAGGGCACCATCTAAATCCGTTGAGACGACAACATATGAACTGTGGTTTAGCAAGAAACCCAAGTTGTCATTTATTAAAGTTTGGGGCTGTGATGCTTATATGAAAAAGTTTCATCCTGATAAGCTCGAACCCAAATCGGAGAAGTGCGTCTTCATAGAATACCCAAAGGAAATAGTTGGGTACACCTTCTATCACAGATCCGAAGGCAAGATATTCATTGCTAAAAATGGATCCTTTCTAGAGAAGGATTTTCTCTCGAAAGAAGTGAGTGGGAGGAAAGTAGAACTTGATGAGGTAACTGTACCTGTTCCCTTATTGGAAAGTAGTTCATCACAGAAATCAGTTCCTGTGACAAATACACCAATTAGTGAGGAAGCTAATGATATTGATCATGAAACTTTAGATCAAGTTACTACAGAACCTTGTAGGTCTTCTAGAGTAAGATCCGCACTAGAGTGGTGTAGTAATCATGTTCTGGAAGTCATGTTACTAGACCATGATGAACCTACGAACTATGAGGAAGCGATGATGAGCCCAGATTCCGCGAAATGGCTCGAGGCCATAAAATCTGAGATATGATCCATGTATGAGAACAAAGTATGGACTTTGATTGACTTGCTCGATGATCAGCAATCCATGTTAAATGAATGGATCTTCAAGAGGAAGACGGACACTGATAGTAGTATTACTATCTGCCAAGCTCGACTTGTTGTGAAAGGTTTTCAACAAGTTCAAGGTGTTGAATACGATGAGATTTTCTCACTCATATCGATGCTTAAGTCCATGCGAATCATGTTAGCAATTGCCACATTTTATGAAATCTGGCAAATGGATGTTAAAACTGCATTCCTTAATGGATTTATTAAAGAAGAGTTGTATATGATGCAACCAGAAGGTTTTGTCAATCCTAAAGGTGCTAACAAAATGTGCAAGCTCCAGCGATCCATCTATGGACTGGTGCAAGCATCTCGGAGTTGGAATATACGCTTTAATAAGTTGATCAAAGCATATAGTTTTATATGGACTTACGATGAAGCCTGTATTTACAATAAAGTGAGTGGGAGCACTACAACCTTTCTAATTAGTATATGTGAGTGACGTATTGTTGATCAGAAATGGTGTAGAATTTTTCTGCAAAGCATAAAGGAGTGTTTTAAAGGAGTTCTTTAAAAGAAAAGAAAAGACCTCAGTAAAAGCTACTTACATATTGAGCATCAAGATCTATTGAGATAGATCAAGACGCTTGATAAGATTTTCAATGAGTACATACCTTGGCAAGATTTTGAAATAGTTCAAAATGGAATAGTCAAAGAAAGAGTTCTTGCCTGTGTTGCAAAGGTATGAAATTGAGTATGACTCAAATCCCGACCACGAGAGAAAATAGAAAGAGAATAAAGTCATTCCTATGCCTCACCATAGGTTCTATAAAGTATGCTATGCTATGTACGGACCTATTATATACCTTGCTCTGAATTTGGCAAGGAGTACAATAGTGATCTAGGAGTAGAACACTTTGGACATTGGTCAAGAATATCCTTAGTAAGGACTAAGGAGATGTTTCTCGATTATGGAGGTGATAAAAGAGTTTGTTGTAAAAGTTACATCGATTGCAAACTTTTACACCGATCGAGATGACTCTAAGTCTCAACTGGATACATATTGAAAGTGGAAGCAATTAGCTAGAGTAGCTCCATGCGAGCATTGTGGACATAAAATATTTGCAAAATACATACGGCTCAATGTATGCAGACCCGTTGACTAAGCTTCTCTCACGAGCAAAACATGATCACACCTTAGTACTCTTTGGGCGTTAATCACATAGCGATGTGAACTAGATTATTGACTCTAGTAAACCCTTTGGATGTTGGTCACATGATGATGTGAACTATGGGTGTTAATCATATGAGATATGAATATTGGTGTTAAATCACATGGCGATGTGAACTAGATTATTGACTCTAGTGCAAGTGGGAGACTCAAGGAAATATACCTAGAGGCAATAATAAAGTTATTATTTATTTCCTTATTTCATGATAAATGTTTATTATTCATGCTAGAATTGTATTAACGGAAACATAATACATGTGTGAATACATAGACAAACATAGTGTCACTAGTATGCCTCTACTTGACTAGCTCGTTTATTAGAGATGGTTATGTTTCCTAGCCATGGACAAAAGAGTTGTCATTTGATTAACGGGATCACATCATTAGAAGAATGATGTGATTGACTTGACCCATTCCGTTAGCTTAGCACTTGATCGTTTAGTATGTTGCTATTGCTTTCTTCATGACTTATACATGTTCACGTAACTATGAGATTATGCAACTCCGTTTACGGAGGAACACTTTGGGTACTACCAAACGTCACAACATAACTGGGTGATTATAAAGGAGTACTACAGGTGTCTCCGAAGGTACATGTTGAGTTGGCGTATTTCGAGATTAGGTTTTGTCACTCCGATTGTCGGAGAGGTATCTCTGGGCCCTCTCGGTAATGCACATCATTATAAGCCTTGCAAGCAATGTGACCAATGAGTTGGTTACAGGATGATGCATTATAGAACGAGTAAGGGTGTGTTTGGTTGAAGAACCAACTGTAATGGAATGGAATGGTTCCATTCCAGAGGAACGGGTCGGTTCCGTTCCTGTGTTTGGTATGAGCAAAAAAGTAGAATGGAATGGCCTCATTCCTATGTTTGGTTTGAAAGCATGGAATGAAAAACGGAATAACAAAAGTTCAAAATTTCGGCAGCATTTCATTTGTACTTCAAAAAACAACATAAGACTTTACATTGACAAGCATAATACATATATGAGATCACATATAGCACAATTTTCGACAATAATATTATAATATAGCAAGTTCATTTTCCGTGTGAATATACAAACATACACCACAATACTTCTCAGCGGCAATCAGGATCTTCGTCGGCGTTTTCTTTTCTGTGGACATGACGCCAAAGGTAAAGAAAAACACTGATTCGGTATTGGCTAACTCTGAGCTGATTTGATCTCAACAAATGTATGCTGGCTTCTTTGGGATAATTTGTGCATTTGGCTTCAGTGTGGCATCCTGCCTTGGAGCAGCAGCAGCACGCTTGACCAATGTATGAGGTAGATTGTAGAGGTTGCAGCAACAAAATCTGAAGGCGGAGAGAGGAATAAACACTATCAAAAATATGGCTACCAATGACTTGTACTAGGGATTTAACACATCAACATATATTGCAAAGATGAACTGTACAACATGTATTTCAGTAGAAATTAGGAAAAGATCCTCTTCGTTTGAACAGTATAAAGAAACAAAATCAATCAAAAGACAACCATGAGTCCATCTCTCCATCTCTCTCGGCTGGGCAATCTCCATGACTGCAAAGTGTAACAACGGCTGCACTAGTTTGAACAACACAGAGCACATACAAGGGGTAAGGAAGAGAGGTCGCACCTTGAGGAGAGGAGCCTCTGCCGCCGCTGTTAGCTCGCCGGAATCACGCCTACACCGCCGCCCCGCTGCAACCCCTCTGCAAAACTACCGCCACGCAGCTCCAGATCGAGAGAAAGGATGGCCTGCTTCCCTCATGTGCTGCAGATCGAGAGGGGAGGAGTCAGCTGTGGCGAGGGAAAGAATCGGGGGAGGAGGGCGGGGCGGGGCGGGGCGGCGCAGATCGAGGAAGAGAGGGAGAGAGACGAGGGGGAGGCGGCGCAGCGAGGAGAGGCGATAGGGCTGGGCGTGCGAGAAGAGAGCCGGTTCCGCGTCGTCCGCTCGTTTTGGAGGTATCACCGGTTCCGCATCTGGGCCGAATATTCGGTTCCTGGGAACGAGGGGGTGACCGTTCCATCTCCCTACTGAACACGAGAACGATGCTCGGGAATGGGTCGGACCCGTGACGTTCCACGCCGTTCCAGCAACCAAACACACCCTAAAGAGACTTGCCGGTGACGAGATTGAACTAGGTATTGGATACCGACGATCGAATCTCGGGCAAGTAACATACCGATGACAAAGGGAACAACGTATGTTGTTATGCGGTTTGACCGATAAAGATCTTCGTAGAATATGTAGGAGCCAATATGGGCATCCAGGTCCCGCTATTGGTTATTGACCGAGAATAGTTCTAGGTCATGTCTACATAGTTCTCGAACCCGTAGGGTCCCTGACGCTAAGGTTTTGATGGCGGTTATATTATGAGTTTATGAGTTTTGATGTACCGAAGGAGTTCGGAGTCCCGGATGAGATCGGGGACATTACGAGGAGTCTCGAAATGGTCGAGGCGTAAAGATCGATATATTGGACGACTATATTCGGAGTTCGGAAAGGTTCGAGTGATTCGGTATTTTTTTGAGTCTGCAGGAGAGTTACGGAATTCGCCGGGGAGAAGTATTGGGCCTTATTGGGCCTGCAAGGGAAAGAGAGAGGGCTGCCTAGGGTAGGTCGCGCGCCCCAAGGCCTAGTCCGAATTGGACTAGGGGAGGCGCCGCACCCTCCTTCCTTCCTTCTCTCTTCCCTTCCTAGTCTCCTACTCCTACTACATGGAAGGACCCCTAGTTGGACTAGGAAAGGGGGAATCCTACTCCCGGTGGGAGTAGGACTCCCCATGGCACGCCCCTCCTAGGGCCGGCCTCCTCCTCCCTCCCTCCTTTATATACGGGGGCAGGGGGCACCCCATAGACACGGAAGTTGATCTACGGATCGTTCCTTAGCCGTGTGCGGTGCCCCCTTCCACCATATTCCACCTCGGTCATATCGTCGCGAAGCTTAGGCGAAGCCCTGCACCGGTAGTACATCAAGATCGTACCACGCCGTCGTGTTGTGAAACTCTCCTCGACACTCGGCTGGATCGGAGTTAGAGGGGCGTCATCGAGCTGAGCGTGTGCTGAACTCGGAGGCTCCGTGACGTTCGGTGCTTGGATCGGTCGGATCGTGAAGATGTCGACTACATCAACGCGTTGTTCTAACGCTTCGCTTCGGGTCACGAGAGTGCGTGCGAACACTCTCCCCTCTCGTTGCTATATCATCACCATGATCTTGCGTGTGCGTAGGATTTTTTTTGAAATTACTGCGTTCCCCAACACGAGATCCGCCGGTTTTGACACCGACATTGGTGCTTTCATTGAGAGTTCCTCTATGTCGTCACCTATAGGCTCGATGGCTCCTTCGATCATGAACAACAATGTGGTCCAGTGTGAGACTTTCTCCCCGGACAGATCTTCGTATTCGGCGGCTTTGTACTGCGGGCCAATTCGCTTGGCCATCTGGAGCAGATCGAAAGCTACGCCCCTGGCCATCAAGTCAGATTTGGAAGTTTGAACTATACAACCGACTTCCACGGAGACTTGATCTTCGACAGATTCGAGCCACAGCCAAGTGGGCCGCACTGTCACGATGGGCATGATTTAGATCTGCTGCCGGACAGTGCCCTGGAGGCCGCACAAGAGTCCGCTCTGACCCTTAGCTCGGAGCCGACGGCGCTGATCGAGGATGGGTGGCTGGACACCACCTCGGGGGCTGCTACCTCTACGGCGATAGAGCCGAATACCGACCCTGTCCCTTGTGAAGCTCGTGACTCCAAGGTGTCGGACTCCTCTCCGGACCCCGAACCTTCCGCGCCCCTGCCAATCGAATCCGATTCGGCGCCAATCATGGAGTTCACCGCTGTGGACATCTTTCAGCACTCGCCTTTTGGCGACATCCTGAATTCGCTAAAGTGCCTCTCTTTATCAAGAGAGCCCTGGCCGGATTATGGTCAGAACGGTTGGAATGCGGACGACGAAGAAATTCAAAGCCCACCCACCACCCACTTCGTAGCCACTGTCGATGATTTAACCGACATGCTAGACTTCGACTACGAAGATATCGACGGTATGGACGACGATGCCGGAGATGACCAAGAACCAGCGCCTATAGGGCACTGGAAGGCCACCTCAACTCACGATGTTTATATGGTGGACACACCTAAAGTAAGCGATAACGAGGAACAACGGGACACGGCGAAGGACAACTCCCTCGAAAAATAGTCGAAACGGCGATGCAAGCGCCACCTAAAGTCCCGCCTCGACAACGACAGCACCCATATGGACCCAACCATAGAGCAGGACGAACCGGTGGACGACGAACATGCCTCCGAGCAACCATCCGAACAGGATAAATTGGATAAACAATCCATCCCCGATGAAAACAACAGTCCGGATGATCTCACGCCGGACACATCGTTGGAACAGAAGAATCTCCAAAAAAGACTCATCACCACTGCACGATGTCTGAAGAAGCAGAAGCGGAAGCTCAAAACAGTGGAAGACGTACTTAGGATGAGATGGAGCAAAGTACTCAAGGCCGCAGACAAATATGGCGATAGTCGCCAAACAAAAAGCTACCCAAAGCGCAAACTACTGCCCGAATTTGACGAAGAGGCCGTAGAGCCCCCACAATCAAAGAACAAAGAGGCCGCCCGGTCGGATAGACGACCACATGACAAACAAAGAGCGACAAGCGGCACCGCACAGAAGCCGGCACGCGATCCACATAAGGATCCTCACAAAAGGATGGCCCGATCAGGTCCATCTATGGGCCAAGAAAGCAAGCCCCAGAAAGCAATACAATAGGTCGAATATTCGAGCATCACGACACACCCAAATACAGGGGCGCCGCACACCCCTTATCTTTCACCGATGAGGTGCTGGATCATGAATTTCCAGCGGGATTCAAACCCGTAAACATAGAGGCATACGACGGAACAACAGACCCTGGAGTCTGGATTGAGGATTACATCCTGCACATACATATGGCTAGAGGAGACGACCACCATGCCATAAAATACTTACCCCTCAAGCTCAAAGGGCCAGCTCGGCATTGGCTCAAAAGCCTCCCAGAAAATACCATTGGAAGTTGGGAAGAGCTCGAGGACGCGTTTCGGGCGAATTTTCAGGGGACTTATGTCCGCCCTCCTGATGCAGACGGTTTAAGTCACATAACTCAACAGTCCGGAGAGTCAGCCCGCAAGTTCTGGAACAGGTTCCTCACCAAAAAGAACCAGATAGTTGACTATCCGGACGCTGAAGCCTTAGCAGCCTTCAAACATAATGTCCGGGACGAATGGCTCGCCAGACACCTCGGCCAGGAAAAGCCAAGGACAATGGCCGCACTAACAAGCCTCATGACCCGCTTTTGCGCGGGAGAAGATAGCTGGCTGGCAAGATGCAGCACCAGCGACCCAAGTACATCTGAGGTCAGGGATGGAAATGGGAAACCACGACGCAGAAAGGACCAGCGCCAGACTAAGGGAAACGGCCCAAAGAGCACGGCAGTTAACGCCGGATTCAAAAGCTCTCGGCAGAACAACAAAACACTGCCTCTCAAGGACAACAGCAACGTGCTATCCAACCTAAACAAAATCTTGGACAAAATATGCCAAATCCACAGTACCTCCGGGAAGCCCGCAAACCATACCCACAGAGATTGTTGGGTCTTCAAACAGTCTGGTCGACTTAACGCCGAACACAAGGGGCTCGAAACACCAAGTGAGGACGATGACGAACTCCTCAAGCAGAGCAACGGCAAACAAAGGAATTTCCCACAAGAGGTCAAAACAGTAAACTTACTTCATGTGACAACAGGCAAAATTAGAGCGGTGCCCATTAAAAAGCGCGCCGCACGGTCCACCCCAGCGGAGTCCAGACACTGGATGTCAAAACCAATCACTTTCGACCATCAGGATTACTCCGGAAGTATCCGGAACGTAGGATGGACTGCCCTGATATTAGATCCTATAATCGACGGACTGCAATTTACACAAGTCCTAATGGACGGCGGGAGTGATCTAAACCTACTATATCAGGACACAATCCGCAGAATGGGGATAGACCCAACCAAAATACGCCATAGCAACACTTCCTTTAAAGGAGTGATGCCAGGCCCATATGCCCATTATACAGGCTCTCTACCACTAGAAGTTGTGTTCGGCTCATCCGACAACTCCCGTCACGAAAAGCTAGTCTTCCACATCGCCCCATTTAAAAGTAGCTATCAAGCACTATTGGGACGCGAAGCTTCGCCCGCTTTAACGCAATACCGCATTATGCATCTCTTACACTTAAAATGCCCGGTCCACGCGGCATAATCTCATTAAAGGGAAACCTCGAGTGTTCCTCGAATAAGGAAGAAAGTGAGACTGCCTTGACAACCACACATTAATCCGGCTTTGCCGATCAAAGCCCCCAAACAGGTCATCCAAACCCCGGACACGGTTAGGCGAGTCCGGCGCAAATAAACAAGGGGCTTACTAGCCGCGTCCCCCCTTACAAGGGGCTGCATGCATGAACAATAAGAGACAATAAAGCTCAATTTTATTCGTTTTTTGACTTACATTCTGTCTATACATTTTTCGCACGACCCCTTTTTTCGAACTAAGTTCTTCTCTTTTACACATGAACACCGTGCTCGCCTGGTCGAGATCGACACAACGGAGACACGCGCATAAGCGTGTAGGGACCCGTTACAAGGATTCTTTTCAGATTTAGACCCTGCGTAAACCTTTCTTACTGTCTCTTGTTGATACACATCCCCCGGTTCCTCACTATAACCGAGGAGGAGGCTGGCGTTTTGGCATCGTCCGCGTCAGAAATCTTTGCGCGCACCTAGACACTAGGGGCTTAGGGCATTGTTCTGCCCGTTTTCATAAAGACCGAATACCTTAGGGAGTGTTCGGCGTCCCGAGTTAGGCCTTATATGAATTAGCTCCGAATCATGTCTTTGGTCAAATGTTGGGTTTGCCCGGCTCCTGTGTTTTGCTGCCTTACGTTCCGCTCTATCGGCTAACGCGGCACCAGGAGAACTACTGCGATTGTGCCCCGGTTCGTCCAGGTGAGCACCTCAGTAGAGAAAGCCAAAAACTGACTGTCATGATATAGCGAGAGACTGGTCAACCACTCAATCGACCACCGGAATGTTTAGAATTCCTCCGCTTTAAAGAAGGACCGTTTCCTGGTCAGGCACATACGCGCCCCGAAATTCGGAGAGCGCAGTGCCCCTAGGGGCTATATAGTAGCCCCACCATTGAACTCCTATGGCTAAGTGAAAGTGATAAAGCATTATAGTCCAGTTGCCTAGTTTGCTACGCTATCACCTCCTTCACAGGACCAAGACGTTGGATTAAGTGTCAGAATGTGCTCTTTTTTTTGCAAACACCCCCGCACTATGTGCGTGGGGGCTGAAGCCGAAGACTGCCATCTTTCAGGTTCTATACACATATACGTTAACGGCCGCGTAGGAGGAATTTCAACACTTGAACGCACAAGTATAAAAGGCCCTTATATTACATTTGAAACATGGTTTCACAAATCATACATGTCATTTGAACATAACATCTTTTGAGCACCGCGTCTCTATTAAACGAGCGCCCTGCAGGACTTCCTCAAAATAGTGTTCGGCTGGTAATCGGCTTCTTTCCGAATCCTGGGATGCAACGTCGGTGGCCTCCATCTCTGCCCAGTATGTTTTGACACGGGCAAGTGCCATCCGCGCACCCTCTATGCACGCCGACCGCTTCATCGCCTTGATATGCGGCACCACATCAAGGAACTGCTGCACCAAGCCAAAATAACTCTTCAGCTCGGGCCTTTTCGGCCACAAATGAGCCACGACATCCTTCATGGCAAGTCTGGACAACCTATTCAGCTCAGCCCATTCGCCTAACCGATCGGTCAATGGAAGTGGACGCTCCGGACTATGGAACTGTGACCAAAAAAGCTCTTCCATTTCGTGATCCTTTTGGCCTCGGAAGTGTGTGACTGCGTCTCCGGCACTGACCGACAAATTCAGATAAGCATCCTCCGCACCCCACAACTGGCCCAACTGAGCATACTTCGGATCCGTGAACTTCCTACGCAGCAGAAAGGGCTTTCCAGCCGCAATATCCCCGGCCTGACGTAGCTCCTCCTTTATAGCTCTCATCGCAGAGCGGGCATCCTTGGCTTCGGCGGTGGCCTTCTTCAGGTCCTCTTGCTCCACTTGGCGTTCCCTTTTAAGAAAATCGCAGCGCTCATTAGCATCCTTCAGCTCCATGGCCATCTTGGCCATTTCCTCCCTGCTTCGGCAGTGAGCAGCCTGTTCGGCTTTCAGCTCTTCGGCCGCCTTCAAGGCAGCCGCATCACTTTTTCTGGCTTGCTCCTTGGATCGGGCAAGCTCTGCCCGAAGATCCTCCATAGCAGCGGCACCATCTGCATTAAGCATACATGTAGTAAGGCACGGGCGTCAAGCTCCCTTACCAAGTGTCCATGGGGAAGCCACATACCTTGTGACTCGTCAAGTCGCTTATTGACCAGCGCGATATCCGCATCCGCAACGTCAAGTTGCCGCTTCAGTTCGGCAACTCTATCAGTCCGGCTGGCCACCGAACGCTCCGCCCCCTGAATAGGAAGGGCGACATCTTAACACTGAGATTATGATCCTCGGCACGCCGTCGCTTTTGACAACGTACCGAGTCTCACGGGCTACTATCTATACAGGGCGCATTCTATATGCAAAACTGTCAGAAGGTATATCATTTTCGCGTACCTCAAACCCCGTCAGTAAACTTCTGACGGCTTCATGCAATCCGCTTTCAGCGGATGAAATCCTTTCAATCACTGTACCCATTAACGCACGGTGATCTTCTGAGATAGATGCTCGCCCGAGCAGATCCTTTAGCTCCTCCGACCGTACACCAGTTGGTGCCGGACCACCCCCGGCCCCGCCGGACTCGGGGAAACCCTCCGCGACGACACCTCAGGGTCGTCAGCCTCGCCTGATGGCGCGGCAGATGGACATGTTTCACTCTCCATCATCTCCGGACAAAGATCCCCCGAAGATGAGCTCTGCTGAGAAGGGCTGAGATCCGAACTACAAGGTAAAACTTTGGTTATCTTCAGAAATAAAAACAGGGATGTCCCTTATTATAAAACTCCCCTTTCTACTTACGGCACGATGGAGGGCTAATTCCCTTGGGGAAATAGTGCGGCCGGGGCCTCTCCTGGCGCAGGACCCTCTGGTGAAGATTTCTTCCCCCGCTTTGAGGCCTTGACCTCCGGATCTTCAGAAGCGGTCCTCTTCTCCCCTTGGAGGGGGGATTCTCGATCCCCCTTCCTTAAAATCCTCCTTAGCGGAGGCGGTAGCTTTCCTGTTCCCCCTTCGCCCTCTTCCAAAGGTGCAACCTCCAGCATCTTGGTTAACACGGGATCCTGCGTGGTCTCAGGGAGGGGGGCCGGACACCTTATCAGTTTTGCTTTGGCTATCCATTCCTATTCAAGGGACAGCTCTTTAAAGGGCAAGTTTACGATAAATGTACGGATAGCATGTCCGGGCACAGGACTACTTACTTGGGTATCCGGGCGATTGTAGCTCAGACCCGCGTCCTCGGTCAAGACCGGACACATCTCTTGTGATCCGAAGAACAGTTTATACATCTCCACGGGCGTCGCACCCATGAAGTGCTGGAGAGCTCGCGGTCCCTCCGGATTGAATTCCCACAGGCGGAGGGGGCGACGTTTGCAGGGCAGAAGGCATCGAATCAGTATGACTTGCACCACTACAACCAGATTGATCTCCCTCTCTTGGAGGTCTCGAATATGGCCCTGCAACAGCGGTACGTCCTTGGACGGCCCCCAGTCAAGCCGTTTGTTGACCCATGACGCCAACCGTTGTGGAGGGCCCGAGCGAAAGGCGGGCGGCGCCACCCATCTGGTGCCCCTGGGAGCGGTGATATAGAACCACTCCCGTTGCCACAAACCAAGCTCCTTTTGAAAAGAACCTTCGGGCCATGGAGCGTCAGCCCTCTTGCTTATGACTGCCCCTCCGCACTCTGCCTGCCGCCCCTCGATCATCTTTGGCTCCACGTTAAAAGTCTTGAGCCACAATCCAAAGTGAGGGGTAGTGCGGAGGAAAGCTTCGCATACAACAATGAACGATGAGATGTGGAGGATGGACTCCGGATCCAAGTCATGGAATTCTAACCCATAGTAAAACATGAGCCCCATCACGAAGGGGTCCATCAAGAAGCCTAAACCTCGACGGAAGTGAGACACGAACACCATGCTCTCACTGAGCTCGGGAGTAGGAATGACTTGCCCTTGGGCGGGCTGCCTATGCGAGGTTTCGCTGGTTAGATACCTGGCGTCTCTCAGCTTTAGCACATCTTCTTCCGTGACGGAAGAGGGCATCCACCGGCCTTGTAGGTCGGAGCCGGACATTGTCGAAGGTCCGGAGCGCCTGAATCTGGGGCCTTGGGTGTTGGAACTCGAGGCAAGGGGCGGATTCGATTGAGATTGAAGAAAAGGAACAGGCCTTGGTCTCGTTATAAGGGGGTTGAATACCAAGAGCCGTCCCCGTGACCGTTTGGGACTCGCCTTCGATGGAGGGGGCGTGCCAATGGGCACGGTTGGGTTACCCACGCCCGTATTGATGAGAATCCCGGAATAAGGGGACACGATCTCTGCTTTGACAGGACGTGCCAAGGAAACCGCTTTGCTAAACGCGCTGAGATGGAACAGTTAAAACGATTCAAATAAAGGCTTGGCTGTGGTGTGATGTCATGCCACAAGATACGTCAGCACATTGAGCCTGTGTAAATATTATTCTCTCTACGGTGGTACATGGAATTTATTTTGCAAAGCCGGACACTATCCTGGTGTTCGAAATCTTCTATGAATTATTGGGAGGAGGAACCCACCTTGCAATGCCAAAGACAATATGCGCGCTGGAGTTGTCGTCATTGAAGTCTGGTTCAGGGGCTACTGAGGGAGTCCTGGACTAGGGGGTGTTCGGATAGCCGAACTATCATCATTGACCGGACTCCAAGACTATGAAGATACAAGATTGAAGACTTCGTCCCGTGTCCGGATGGGACTTTCCTTGGCGTGGAAGGCAAGCTTGGCGATACGGATATGTAGATCTCCTACCATTGTAACCGAATCTGTGTAACCCTAACCCTCTCCGGTGTCTATATAAACCGGAGGGTTTTAGTCCGTAGGACTAACAACAATCATACCATAGGCTAGCTTCTAGGGTTTAGCCTCTCTGATCTCGTGGTAGATCTACTCTTGTACTACCCATATCATCAATATTAATCAAGCAGGAGTAGAGTTTTACCTCCACCGAGAGGGCCTGAACCTGGGTAAAAACATCGTGTCCCTTGTCTGCTGTTACCATCCTCCTAGACGCACAGTTCAGGACCCCCTACCCGAGATCCGCCGGTTTTGACACCGACACCTACTCTTATATTTTAGCTCTCCGATATCATGCAAAGTTATCCCCTTCATACCCACAACATAGTTTTATTTCTCGTTTCTAGTTGGAAGCAAACGTTCGGTGTACGTAGAGTCGTATCAGTGGTAGATAGGACTTGAGAAAATATTGATCTTACCTTTAGCTCCTTGTGGGTTCGACACTCCATACTTATCACTTCCACCTTTGGGAATTGCTATGATGATTCCTCGCACTTAGGGATTATCAGTGTCCACCTCGTGGATCCTCCGACTTCATCTACAAGTCTCCTGGTTGACTTCTGGTCCAAGAAAAATCATCATGAAGGTTTCATTCTATTTGGACTCCGTTTGGTATTCCTTTTCTGCAAAACTCAAAAACAGGGGAAAAACAGGAACCGACACTGGGCTCTAGGTTAATAGGTTAGTCCCAAAAATAATATAAAATAGCATAATAATGCATTTAAAACATCCAAAAACAGATAATATAATAGCATGGAACAATAAAAAATTATAGATACGTTGGAGACATATCAAGCATCCCCAAGCTTAATTCCTGCTCGTCCTCGAGTAGGTAAATGATAAAAACAGAATTTTTGATGTGGAATGCTACCTAACATATTTATCCATGTAATTTTCTTTATTGTGGCATGAATGTTCAGATCCTTAAGATTCAAAACAAAAGTTTAATATGGACATAAGAACAATAATACTTCAAGCATACTAACAAGGCACTTATGTCTTCTCAAAATAACATGGCCAAAGAAAGCTGATCCCTACAAAATCATATAGTCTGGCTATGCTCCATCTTCATCACACAAAATATTCAAATCATACACAACTCTGGTTTCAGCCAAGAAATTGTTTCATACTTTAGTATTCTAAAACTTTTTCAACTTTCACGCAATACATGGGTGTGAGCCATGGACATAGCACTATAGGTGGAATAGAATATGGTGGTTGTGGAGAATACAAAAAGAGGGAGATAGTCTCACATCAACTAGGCGTATCAACAGGCTATGGAGATGCCCATCAATAGACATCAGTGTGAATGAGTAGGTATTGCCATGCAACGGATGCATCCAACTTGCTTGCTCATGAAGACCTAGGGCGATTTGAGGAAGGCCGTCGTTGGAATATACAAGCCAAGTTCTATAATGAAAAATTCCCACTAGTATATGAAAGTGACAAAATAGGAGACTCTCTATCATGAAGATCATGGTGCTACTTTGAAGCACAAGTGTGGAAAAAGGATAGTAACATTGCCCCTTCTCTCTTTTTCTCTCATTTTTTTTGTTTTTTTCTTTGGCTTCTTTGGCCTCTTTTTTTTCTCACATGGGACAATGCTCTAATAATGATGATCATCACACTTTTATTTACTTACAACTCAATACTTAGAACAAAAATATGACTCTATGTGAATGCCTCTGACGATGTACCGGGATGTGCAATGAATCAAGATTGACATGCACGAAAGAATTATGAAAGGTGGCTTTGCCACAAATAAGATGTCAACTACATGATCATGCAAAGCAATATGACAATGACGAAGCATGTCACAATAAACGGAATGGGGGAAAGTTGCATGGCAATATATCTCGTAATGGCTATGGAAATGCCATAATAGGTAGGTATGGTGGCTATTTTGACGAATATATATGGTTGGTGTATGGTACCAGCGATAGTTGCGCGGCACAAGAGAGGCTAGCAATGGTGGAAGGGTGAGAGTGCATATAATCCATGGACTCAACATTAGTCACAAAGAACTCACATACTTATTGCAAAAATCTATTAGTCATCGATACCAAGCACTATGCGCATGATCCTAGGGGAAGGGTTGGTAGGAGTTAACCATCACATGATCCCGACCTCCACATAAAGGATGACAATCAAAAAAATACATCATGCTCCAACTTCGTTACATAACAGTTCACCTTACGTGCATGCTACGGGAATCACAAACCTCAACACAAGTATTTCTCAAATTCACAATTACTCCACTAGCATGACTCTAATATCATTATCTTCATATCTCAAAACAATCATAAGGAATCAAACTTCTCATAGTATTCAATGCTATTTATATGAAAGTTTTTATTATATCCCTCTTGGATGCCTATCATATTAGGACTAAATTTATAACCAAAGCAAATTACCATGATGTTTAGAGACTCTCAAAATAATATAAGTGAAGCATGAGAGTTCAACAATTTCTATAAAATAAAACCATTGTCGTGCTCTAAAAAGATATAAGTAAAGTACTAGAGCAAAATTGCCTAGCTCAAACTATATAAGTGAAGCACATAGAGTATTCTAATAAATCACGATTCATGTGTGTCCCTCTCAAAAGGTGTGTACATATAGGATGATTGTGGCAAACTAAAAAGCAAAGACTCAAATCATACAAGACGCTCCAAGCAAAACACATATCATGTGGTGAAATAAAAATATAGCCTCAAGTAAAGTTACCGATAGACGAAGACAAAAGAGGGGATGCCTTATGGGGCATCCCCAAGCTTAGGCTCTTGGTTGTCCTTGAATATTACCTTGGGGTGCCTTGGGCATCCCCAAGCTTAGGCTCTTGCCACTCCTTATTCCATAGTCCATCAAATCCTTACCCAAAACTTGGAAACTTCACAACACAAAACTCAACAAAAAATCTCATAAGCTCCATTAGTATAAGAAAATAAATCACCACTTTATGGTACTGTTGTCAACTCATTCCTTATTTATATTGGTGTAATATCTACTATATTCCAATATTTCCATGGTTCACACCCCCCGATACTACCCATAGATTCATCAAAATAAGCAAACAACACATAGAAAACAGAATCTGTCAAAAACAGAACAGTCTATAGCAATCTGTAACTCTCGAATATGTGACAGCCTTGTTTTGCCTTCTCTCCTTTTCCGGACTTCTTTTGCCTCTGCTTTGGATTTGGAATTTTGAATCAATTCAAATGGACTTTAACATTTGGGCATGTCCTTGATTTTCACACAAGTGACCCACCCATCCCTAACCCATCTTTCTTTCTCTACAAAATCCGAAAAATGACCCAAGGAATATTTTTCATAAAGGAAAAATATTCATTTTCTTCTCTGAAATTCACTTCAGAGACATATGCTCCAAAGAAACCCTCATTTTTATTGCTCCAAAAATCTTGAGAAAATTTCCAAATATTGTTTGAACCCTAGGGCACCTCTCTGAGCAAAAATATTGCATAACTTTTTGGGATATTTTTGCTACAGAAAATTGTTTTTGTTCTGGACAGAATAGGCACTTTACACAACAAGTATGTTTTTCCTTGATCCAACGAGGCTAATCTTTCTTGCGCTTCATTACCTTCCTAAGAAATTGCTAAACCCCAAAGCCCAACCTTAAACTCTTACTGGTTCACTCACAGTTAACCTCACAAGTTACTATCCAGAAACTTACCATGAAGTAAACCAAGCACACACAACTCCTGGGTTACTCTCGAAGTGTTGGAACCACTCAAACCACCAAGGACTACGCGTCAGACATGAAGTTTAAGCTTAGCGCGTCCTGATGTCATAGTTCATGTGGTGACCGCGTTCATCCAGGCGTGCTGGCCTGCTGCCGACGCGCTTTGCGACGCGCCCGAGCTGCTGTTGAGCTCATGCTCGCTTCCCCGACCGCCGCGCCTTGCCAAACTTCGCCACGATCTTCGTCCCGACTCCCTTAACTCCTCCTAGTGCTCGCCGACGCTGGAGCTCGCCGCAGCGAGCACGGGAACGGCGTGGCCAGGCAAACAGTGTGCCCATGCCACTGTGCTTGTCGCCATCCTCGCTCCTCTGCTCGTCTCCGCCCTCCCATAGTGCTCGCGTGAGCTGCGTCGCCTTATCCCCCTTTTGCTGACGCTGTTCGTTGCCAGGCACCGTGTCCAGAAGCTTTCCGACGGAGCCCGATCCCCTCCTCTCGCTCGCCTATAAATACAGCCCCCTCCCAACTCCTCGACCATCACCACTCACTCCCTCAACCTCCACAAGCTCGTTGTTAAGCCGTAGCCCGGCCTGGCAGGCCTGTGGCCGCCGCCCTAACCCAAGCTCACCGGTGATTCCCCGTAGCCCCTCCACCTCACTCCAGTGCTTCCCGAGCTCGACTCACTCCTCAGGAGGCTTGCTGGTGGTTCACTGGTCCCGTCCGACCCTGTTGGAGCCCTTCGTGCAACCCCACGTCATCGTCGTCTCCAACTCCGGCGACCTTTGCTTCCTGCCGCTGCTGGAGAGGCCCGTTTCGACCCTGTCTGACCACCCCTAGCCAAACTACGGGTACAAGCAGGTGCGCCTTGACCCCCTATCTCTTTCTATCCCTCTGGTTCTAGCCGACGGGCACTCCTCACCAGAAAACACGCCGTCGACGCGCCGCCCGCCTTTGTTCTATCTCTCTTCCCCCGACATGGCTAGTGGGGCCCGCAATCAGCCTCTCATCCCGTGCCCAAAGCAGTATGAGTGGTGGCGCATTCCTGGAAGTGCGCCATCAATGTCACCCCCTGGTTTTCTTTTTATTCAAATTCAAATCAATTTGACCTGCTGTAACTTTTAAACCACAAGTCCAAATGAGTTGATGCTTTTTGCATTGTGTTCTTACTGAAAAGATCTAGCAGCACACCAAAGAAGATAATTTTCTCTGCTGTCTAGGTTTTCTGGTAATTTTCAGAAATGTTCTTGATGTTTTCTTTTTGTCATTTTAATTGTTTTCAGAAGGAGAAGCTTGTCTTGAAGAGATCCAGGAGGAGTGTGAAGCTCCTCTGAACTAAGGGAAGCCACACCAACATTTTCATGGTGTCTTTGCAATATCCATGATTTTCCAACTTGAAAATAAGTTATTTCCTGCATTAAATTATTTAATGAATAATGCTTGTTTTAGTTGTTTTGTCATGAGTAAAATGCTTAGTTTACAGAAGTGAGAACTTAGACTAGTGTGATCTAGCATGAGTAGTTTGACTATGTGTTTTGCTATGACTATGGTATGGCTAGTATCGGAATTATTTTTGTATGTGAATGCTTGATTTTACATGGTAAATGATGAAACTAAAAATGATAAGTGCTAATAACCAGTGAGAAGGAATCAGTAAAGTCTAATGATGATTTGTGCAAGCAGAACTTTTGATGAGGTTCATTTAGTTATTCTAGTGATACGTAAAGCATGTCGTATGGTTGCATGATCATGGCATATGGTTACTTGAGAATTTTTTTTTCAAGTTAAGCCTGATGTTAATTGAACTTGAACTTAAAGTTGATCGGGTCATGGTGCCACAGTGCAACCACATTTGCCTTTATGGGAAAGCCTTTAGTCGGTTTGTTGTCATGCCTCTGGTCGGTGCCTCCAACGAGGGAAGGTTATGGGTGTGCGGTACCCTGGCCCGGTAAGTAGACATAACCTTGTGTGCTCGTTGTTTTGTTGTTGTTGTTGTTGTTGTTGTTGTTGTTGTTGTTGTTGTTGTTGTTGTTGTTGTTGTTGTTGTTGAGATGGTACCTTGTTGGGACCGTTTGAGTTTTTGCCACGACGGTGGCCGTTGATGCCTTTGGTAGGCACGGGGCCACCCATGACTTAGCCCAGTGGGGAGTTAGTCGAAGTGGCCGAGAGAGTGTCATGGCAATGGGGGAGTTCCGTCAGAATGCCGTTGGTCCACCTGAATGGGAGTGTGAGGCCATGTGTTCCATGGTGTGGGTACAGTGCGCTACCTCTACAGAGTGTATTTAATCTATCGATAGCCGCGTCCTCGGTTACGGTCACAACTCATAAGTAGGTCACACCATGGATCAACTTTTATAAAGTAATCTTGCACACTAAGTTATTTGCATGGCACTGGTTGGGTGTTGATGATGTCGGTGAGACTGATCGTTGTGGGAACCAAGTGTGGTTTCGTTTGTGATCCGTGAGTGATCACCGTTTGGTTACGAGGTAACCCGTTGGACCAAGTGTGGTTTCGTTTGTGATCCGTGAATGATCATCGTTTGGTTAAGAGGTAACCCGTTGGTAAGAGAGTCTGAGGGACTCGGTGCACAAGTTTGGTTGCATGGCCCGAGTAGCATATTGTTATTTGCATTCAACTTGATTAAATGTCATGATATTGTTGCTCATTATGTTTATGCTTGTTGTGAGCTTGCAACTACATTCAATGTACTGACCTGGCGTGTTATGCTAGATTTTAGGAAAGTCTAACCGGATCGGAGTGCTACCGTGTCTAGATCGTGTCCACATTGGTGTCCCTGTGCTATGGAGTCCCGCTTCGTCGTCGTTCCGCTACCGCGTAATTGTCGTGATCGAGGCCCCTTTATGTTCACTAAATAATGTTCATATTTTTTAGCCGCACCAGGTGTGCCGCTTGGCCTCGCTACTTGATGTAATATAGCACTATGTTCCGCTAGCATCAATAAAGCGGTTGTTTTCAGTACCAAGATGTTGTGTGTTGCCAGAAGACTTGATCTCTGGGTTGGCAATGCAAGGTAAACCGGTTGCTCTGAGCCGGGGTGCCACTACGCTTGGTATCAGAGCCGCGCTAATTGTAGGATACGATAGACCCCGACATGTTAGTTGAACGGTAGCTAGCTTGCTAATGGAGTGCCGGTAGTGTTTGCATTTGGATGCTGCATTGCATGCATTTGGTTTATTGTTATGTCTAACCGATTAATGGTTGTGAGTGTAGATGGCTCCAGTGCCGTATCCATTCCAGTTGGAGCTATTTCCATACACTTCGCCACATCTTCTTCGGAATGTATGGCGTGTACTTTACCCTCATGGTGACGACCGAGCGTACTGGGTGTAACGGGAGCGTCTAGCCGACTCAGTGTACGAGTATCATGTCGTGGTTACTCTGCGCACCAGTTCGTCATCAGGCTCTTACACTCGTACCTCTCGGAGGAGTTATGCTTCCACCGCCGCTCAGGCCGTTCAGTTTGCTGCGTTCGAGGTTCTCGTTGAGTTACGCTATACCGTGGTTCGGATGCAGACTTACCTAGGTTTTCGATACTACCCCTCTTTGCACAACGATGATCGTGTCCACTTTCCTGTCATTGATCCAGCGTCCGATAGTGACACTAGACACCTTTCTTGATATATCACTGCTAGTTATCTTCTGATGCACGACCTGGCTTAAGAGCTGACTCGTGCTCGCACTGCTTTAGTCGCCGCTAGGTCCTACCCCACTCCACCTTCTATGGGATTTACCCCTTATATTATGCCCGGTTCTAGCTCGCCTATTTCCCCAGTTACTTCTCCGAGTAGCTCGGGCACCTCAACTGTGACTCCACGCAGTGCCCCTGCTGAGTGGGCGTCCCTTCTCGCTACCCCCGCAGCTCCCATGCTCCCTTCTCATCCCACGCCTACCCCTGAGGGAGAGCCCTCGAGGCAGCACCGTCGTGTTACCTTTAACCCGGAGGTCTCGGTTAACATCGTCAGTTCAGGATCTGAGGCCGACCCAGGAGAGCACCCAGCAGCGCTGGCAGAGCCCTAGAGCATCTGAGTATCCGCAGTGGTCATGTGATGTACAGATGTAGTTGTATGAGCCATGATGTATCATTTCATGTATGCGAGTAGTCGCACCGTCATGATGTCTACTTTTCATGTACGAGTCTATGTATAATTATGTTGGAACTTTTTATTGTTCGTTGTGTTCTTGATATTTTGTTTTGCTTCTTTCGGGTCTGTCGCTGTCTTTTCTTCCCATTTTTGGATGTTGCTCATCGCGGTTGCTTTTATTGGAAAAAACAAACAGTAGGATGACGCGGGGAGGCAACAGCACGCAGGCTTGTGAGGATGTCCCTGTTCTTCGCTCAGCAAGACAGGCAGGACATTCCCCCGAGCCGTATCCGCAACCACCACCTCCACCGCCACATCCGCCCTCCATTGAACAAATTATGCGCATGTTTGAAGAAAGAAGGAACAATGATCTGACTGAACTGTTAAAAAGTGTGCAAGCTATGGTTGGGTAGAATGGAAATCAGAATGGTCATCACTCAAAGCTTTCAGATTTTCAAAGGACTAAGCCTTCCAGTTTCAGTCAAGTGGTTGATCCTTTGGACGTCGATGATTGGTTGCGAACTATTGAGAAGAAGCTTGAGATTGCTCATACTGAAGAAGCCGACATGGTTCCGTTTGCTACACACTATCTCAAAGGAGATGCTGCTATATGGTGGGATAATGCTAAAGCTATGCGGCTTGCGGGCGAAGAAATCACTTGGACTAATTTCAAGGACCATTTCCGCAAGTACCATATCCCCGCTGGTATCATGAAGGTCAACCAACGCGAATTCCTTGTTCTCACTCAAGGAAATCTGTCAGTAAGTGAATATTTGCACAAGTTCAACTATTTGTCCTGCTATTCTCTCTATGATGTGGCCATAGAAGAAAGGAAGATCGACAGGTTCCTTGGAGGATTAAACTAACACCTCAGGTGTACTCTTAGTATGCTCGACTTTCCAGACTTTCAGACTTTGGTAAACAAAGCCCTCATTGCAGAGAGGGAGCACAAGCCTGTGCATGACAACCAACCCGCGAATAATGACCACAAGCGTAAATTCGAGCCTAAAAAAGGACGGACAACCAGTGCAGAAGGCCCGTACCTGGCAGCAGACTCAAGTGGAATACAAACCAAATTGGCACCAGAATGTGAACAAGACCACTACTCAAGTCAAGAATGTCGTGACCAGTCCAGTGCGCAAAGAGTGTCAGCGCAACAACTCCTGCTTTAATTGTGGGCAAAGCGGACATTATGCCAGAAGTGCCCCAAGAGCGGCAAGTCAAATGCCCCATTCTGGTCGCAAGTCAGCCAAATGGGGCCGTACCCTGTCCAGAGGACCATCCAAGGGCAAGTTCATCACCTCTCTGCAGACGAAGCCCAAGAGAGCCCAGAGGTCGTCATTGGTATGTTTCCTGTTAATAACATACCTGCAATAATTTTATTTGACTCTGGAGCTTCCCACTCTTTTGTTTCTCGGAGTTTCGTTGCCCAAAACAAATTTCCTTGCTCGATTTTGGGAAAAAGTATGATGGTTCAATCCCCGGGATCCGTGCTCAGAAGCAATCTGGTCTGCCATAATTTGGAAGTTGATATCAAGGGAGTATGTTTTCCAACTTCTTTGATAGTCATCGAGTCTACCAAGTTGGATGTTATTTTGGGAATGAACTGATTGACCCAATATCAAGTATGCATAAATTGTGCGACCTGAGAAGTCACCTTGACAAGTTGGGAAGGGCAATCCACAAAATTCTATGCCCATAGAAGCACACCCAAGAAAGAACTGGTCTTCACCACTGTAGTTGAAGAATTGGATTTAATTCCTGTGGTCAGTGAGTTCCCCGATGTATTCCCCGAGGAATTACCAGGAATGCCGCCAGACTGAGAGCTTGAGTTTGCAATTGACCTTGTGCCCGGGACAACACCATTATACAAGAAGTATTATCAGATGCCTTCGTCCGAACTCGTGGAATTAAAGAAACAACTTGATGAGATGCTTTAGAAAGGATATATCCACCCAAGCTCTTCACCATGGGGATCACCCACAATATTTGTGCACGAGAAAGACGGCAGTCTCAGCATGTGAGTGGACTACCGTCGATTGAACGATGTCACCATCAAGAACAAATACCCGCTGTCGAGGATTGATGATTTGTTTGATCAACTCAGTGGTGCAAAAGTATTTTCCAAGATTGATTTAAGGACCGGATACCATCAGCTCAACATCAAGGAAGATATTCCTAAGACCGCATTCACTACCTGATACGGTCTTTACGAATATACGATGATGTATTTCGGTCTCAGGAATGCCCCTGCCTTTTTCATGCATATGATGAATAAGGTATTCATGGATTTCTTGGATAAGTTTGTGGTGGTCTTCATTGACGACATTCTCATATACTCAAAAAGTGAAGAAGAGCACAAGAACACCTCAGAGCAGTCTTGCAGAGACTCCATGATCATCAGCTATATGCAACATTCAGCAAGTGTGAGTTTTGGCTCAAACAAGTCGGATTTTTGGGACATGTTCTATCAGCAGAAGGCATAGCTGTGGATCCCAGCAAAGTGAAAGATGTGCATGACTGGGTAGCACCCATGACTGTATCCGAAATCCGAAGTTTTCTTGGATTAGCCGGATATTATCGCCATTTCATCGAAGGTTTTTCCAAGATTGCCAAGCCAATAATAGAGCTCCTCAAGAAAGATAAGAAGTTTGAATGGACTGAGGACTGTGAGAAGAGCTTTAACGAGCTCAAGACCAGATTAACATCAGCACCAGTATTGACTCTCCCAGACATTTATTGCAGCTTTGATGTGTATTGTGACACATCCAGGAAAGGTATTGGATGCATACTCATGCAAGATGGCAAGGTTGTAGCCTACGCATCTCGCCAACTACGACCCCACGAAGGAAATTATCCTACGCATGATTTGGAGTTGGCCGCAGTTGTGCACGCTCTAAAAGTTTGGAGACATTACCTCATTGGAAATAGGTGTCAGATATTTACTGACCACAAGAGTCTCATATATATATTTACTCAGCCAGACTTAAACCTTCGACAATGAAGATGGCTCGATTTGGTCAAGGACTATGATCTGGGAATAAATTATCATCCGGGTAAAGGCAACGTGGTTGCTGATGCCCACAGTCGCAAGCCTGCCAGTTTAAATGCCATGATGGAGTCCTTGCCTCCTGAACTCCAACACGAGATCGCTCAGCTCAACTTGGTAATTGTAGACGCCGGCCTTGCAAATATACTGGAAGTAAATCCTACTCTCGAGGATGAGATTCGCATGGCCCAGGCCGGTGACTCAATTCTACAAGGCCATATTAAATGTCTACAAGAAGGAAAGATCTAGGATATCTCCAAGGATCCACAATGTACACTAAGGTTTCAAGGACACATATGTGTGCCTGAGCAAGCAGACTTAAGAAAGAAGATTTTGGCAGAAGCACACAAATCCTCGTATTCAATTCACCCCAGAGGTACTAAAATGTACAAAGACCTTCGACAGATATTTTGGTGGGATCGAATGAAAAAGGACATGACATACTTTGTCGCTTGTTGCGATATATGCAACAAAGTAAAGGCAGAACACCAGAAACCTGCCGGACTTCTCCAACCATTACCCGTCCCGCAATGGAAATGGGATGATGTTTGCATGGACTTTGTCACCGGTCTACCCAGGATTCACCGAGGCAACAATGCAATATGGGTCATAGTGGACATGCTGACTAAGGTGGCTCATTTTATTCCCATCCGCACCACATATCGAGCCGATCAACTTGCACAATTATATGTGTCCCGGATTGTCAGTCTGCATGAGTGCCAAGAACAATCACTTCAGACTGAGGTTCACTCTTTACCTCCGCATTCTGGTCCCGACTCCATCAAGCCTTGGGGACCGCCCTCAAATACAACACAACCTATCACCCGCAGACCGGTGGTCAGACCGACCGAGTAAATCAAATCATTGAAGACATGCTTCGAGCATGTGCTTTAGCCCACGGACCCAAGTGGGAAGATTGTGTGTCATATGCAGAGTTCTCATACAATAACAGTTTCCAGACCAGTCTGAAGATGTCACCGTATGAAGCTTTGTATGGCTGTAAGTGCCGCACTCCACTAAGTTGGTCCCAAACCGGAGACAACCACATTTTTGGAACTGATTTAATATTGGAGGCTGATACGTCTCCAACGTATCTATAATTTTTGATTGCTATTATATTATTTGTTTTGGACGTTTAATGGGTTTATTATGCACTTTTATATTCTTTTTGGGACTAACCTATTAATCGGAGGCCCAGTCCAAATTGCTGTTTTTTGCCAATTTCAGTGTTTCGCAAAAAAGGAATATCAAACAGAGTCCAAACGGAATGAAACCTTCGGGAGAATCGTTTTTGGAACAAACGCAATCCAAGAGACCTGGAGTGGACGTCAGGAAGCAACAAGGTGGCCACGAGGGTCCAGGGCACGCCCTACCCCCGTAGGCGTGCCCCCACCCTCGTGGGCCGCTCGTGGCTCCCCTGACCGACTTCTTTTGCCTATATATACTCATATACCCTAAAAACATCGAGAATCACCGTAGATAGGGAGTTCCACTGCCGCAAGCCTCTGTAGCCACCAAAAACCAATCGGGACCTTGTTCCGGCACCCTGCCGGAGGGGGGATCCCTCACCGGTGGTCATCTTCATCATCCCGCCGCTCTCCATGACGAGGAGGGAGTAGTTCACCCTCGGGGCTGAGGGTATGTACCAGTAGCTATGTGTTTGATCTCTCTCTCTCTCTCTCTCTCTCTTGTGTTCTTGATTCAGCACGATCTTGATGTATCGTGAGCTTTGCTATTATAGTTGGATCTTATGATGTTTCTCCCCCTATACATTCTTGTAATGGATTGAGTTTTCCCTTTGAGGTTATCTTATCGGATTGAGTCTTTAAGGATTTGAGAACACTTGAGGTTTGTCTTGGATGTGCTTATCTGTGGTGACAATGGGATATTCACATGATCTACTTGATGTACGTTTTGGTGATCAACTTGCGGGTTCCGTGACCTTGGGAATCTATCCATAGGGGTTGGCACACGTTTTCATCTTGACTCTCTGATAGAAACTTTGGGGCACTCTTTGACATTCTTTGTGTTGGTTGAATAGATGAATCTGAGATTGTGTGATGCATATCGTATAATCAAACCCATGGATACTTGAGGTGACATTCGAGTATCGAGGTGACATTAGGGTTTTGGTTGATTTGTGTCTTAAGGTGTTATTCTAGTACGAACTCTATGATAGATCGAACGGAAAGAATAGCTTTGTGTTATTTTACTACGAACTCTTGAATAGATCGATTAGAAAGGATAACTTTGAGGTGGTTTCGTACCCTACAATAATATCTTCGTTTGTTCTCCGCTATTACAGACTTTGGAGTGACTCTTTGTTGCATGTTGAGGGATAGTTATATGATCCAGTTATGTTATTATTGTTGAGAGAACTTGCACTAGTGAAAGTGTGAACCTTAGGCCTTACTTCCTAGCATTGCAATACCGTTTACGCTCACTTTTACCACTTGCTACCTTGCTGTTTTTATAATTTCAGATTACAAATACTCATATCTACCATGCATATTGCACTTGTATCACCATCTCTTCGCTGAACTAGTGCACCTATACAATTTACCATTGTATTGGGTGTGTTGGGGACACAAGAGACTCTTTGTTATTTGGTTGCAGGGTTGCTTGAGAGAGACCATCTTAAACCTATGCCTCCCACGGATTGATAAACCTTAGGTCATCCACTTGAGGGAAATTTGCTACTGTCCTTCAAACCTCTGTACTTGGAGGCCCAACGACGTCTACAAGAAGAAGGTTGTGTAGTAGACATTGTCGGTGTCAAAACCGGCGGAACTTGGGTAGGGGGTCCCGATATGTGCGTCTAAGGCTAATGGTAAAAGGAGGCAAGGGACACGATGTTTTACCCAGGTTCGGGCCCTCTCGATGGAGGTAAAATCCTACTTCCTGCTTGATTGATCTTGATGATATGAGTATTACAAGAGTTGATCTACCACGAGATCGTAGAGGCTAAACCCTAGAAGCTAGCCTATGATGATTATGATTGTTTCTCTACGGACTAAGCCCTCCGGTTTATATAGACACCGGAGGGGGCTAGGATTTACATAGAGTCGGTTACAAAGAAAGAGATCTAATATCCGGATCACCAAGCTTGTCTTCCATGCAAAGGAGAGTGCCATCCGGACACGGGACGAAGTCTTGAGTCTTGTATCTTCAAGGTCCAACAGTCCGGCCAAAGTATATAGTCTGGCTGTCCGGATACCCCCTAATCCAGGACTCCCTCAGTAGCCCCTAAACCAGGCTTCAATGACGATGAGTCCGGTGCGTAGATTGTCTTCGGCATTGCAAGGCGGGTTCCATCTCTGAATACTCCAAAGTAAACCTCGAACACTTAAATTGTGTTTGGCTCTGCAAGGCGACTTCCACACTCCATCGTAGAGAGAATAACACTTCACAGATCTGATCTGCTGACAATTTTTCTTACGGGGTGCCCTTACGCCGCGGCCTGGCTCAATACGAACCGGTTTTCTCGGCCTGCCTCAACACGCGTTGCAAGGTAGTTTTATTGGCACGCCTTGCCAAAGCAGAGATTGTGTTCCCCTTATCGCGGGATCCTCCATCAATACAAGCGCGTGCAACCCCATGACGCCTGTTGGTATGACTCCGTGTTTTTAGGTGAGTCCCAAGCGGTTACACTGAGGACGCTTGATATTCACCCCCTTTATAATAGAGGGGCCGAGGCCTATCCCTCGTTTCTACCACACTTGCGCCTTTCCGCATCTCGAGTTCCAACACCCGAAGCCCAAGCTTTAAGCACTTCAGACCTTCAATCATGTCCGGATCCAACCTTCAAGGCCAGTGGATGGCCTCCTCTATCACAGATGAGGACATTGCGAAGCTTAGGGAGGTCAGATATCTGACCGCCGACATCAAGCACAGGCTTCCTGCTCCAGGGCAGGTCATCCCTACTCCCAAGCCCAACGAGAGCGTCGTATTCGTTTCTCACTTCATCCGCGGTTTAGGCTTCACCCTTGATCCCTTTGTGAGAGGGCTCATGTTCTATTACGGGCTAGATTTCCACGATCTAGCTCTGGACGCCATCCTTCACATCTCGTCGTTCATCGTTGTGTGCGAAGCCTTCCTCCACATCACCCCACACTTCGGCTTATGGCTCAAGACCTTCAATGTGAAGTCGAAGATGATTGAGGGGCGACACTCGGAGTGCGGAGGGGCTGCAATAAGCAGGAACGCCGACGCCCCATGGACAGAGGGTTTCTTCCCGGAGGTGTCCGATCTATGGCAGCGGAGGTGGTTTTACATCACGGCTCCCAGAGGCACAAAGTGGGTGGCTGCCCCCGACTTCCGTTCGGGCCCTCCGCCTCAATTGGCGTCATGGGCCGATGTGGGACTAGATTGGGGGCCTGTTAATGATGTACCAACATTGCAGAGCCGCATCCAGGAGCTTCTTGAGAGGGACATTAGCCTTGTCAGCATAATTCAGGTAATGCTAGTCCGACGGATGCTGCCGTGCAAACGCCGGCCTCTCCGGATGTGGGAGTTCAATCCGGAAGGTCCGCGGACTATTTTGCACTTCTTCGGCATGACGCTCGAAGGGATGTGTAAGTTATTCTTTGAACCACAAGTAAAGTGTCCGGACACCACCGAGGATGCAGGCCCGAGCTGCAACCGCCCAGATACCCAAGTAAGTAACCCAGAAACCGAACACTTTGTTTATATTTATCATAACATTATTCTGAAAACCATCCGCGGCCAGGAATGGCTCAGCAAGGCGGAGAGAATCAGGTGTCCGGCGCCACTTCCCGAAGGCTCGCCTAGTCCTGCCATAGCCAAGATGCTTAGTCGTGTGCTAAGTCAAGTGCCCTCGGGGAAATACGAAGGGAAGAACAGAGAAGCAGAACTTCACACATTGCACATCCAAACCGGGGGAATTACTACCTCCATGAAGGAGGATAGTCGGGGAGGGGAATCTAGGGTCTCCTCCCCCCGCGGGAAGATGAGGGCCGTCTCCGAAGACTTGGAGACGGAGGTGCCCAGACAAGGGAAGAAAACTTCCCCAGGGGGCCCTGCCCCGAAGGGTGCCCTCACCACGGCATACCCGTAAACGGGCCAGCCCTCAGTCGAGCTGTAAGTTAATCTTAAATGCAAAGCTACTGCTCCCTCCTCCGAGAACAATAATCAGGATCCATCCTTTGCAGTCCGGCTAGCAGCTCTTCTCGACAGAGTTCATCTTCAGGGGATCTCCTTCCGGAGATGATGGAGAGTGAAACCCCACCAGCCTCTCCGTCTCATGGGGCGGGCGACCCCGAGGTGTCTTCACGGAGGGGTCCAGATTTGCCGAGGCCAGAAGCTAGTACTTCGGTCGCCCTAAGCCCGGAGCGTTCGGCTCCCACGGGGGGCGATAAGAAGGGTCTGGCACAGTTCGGCGATCAACCGGACATGCTGACGGGCCTTCTGGAGCAAGCTGCTCTCTTGGAGGATCACCGTTCATTAATGAGCACAGTGCTTGAGAAGATTTCATCCGCCACAAGCGGATTGAATGAAGCTTTTACTAGCCTGCTCAAAGGCTTTGAGGTATGTAATGAACTACGTAATTTTTTTTATTGTGGCGCACACGCTAGGTGTGCTCCATATGGATAGTAGCCCCTGAGACTCTGGTTGCTAGCCTTAGGCGGCAAACAGAGGATCACATTGTTGAGTAATGATCGCACTGTATTCATGCGCAAGTGGCTAAGGGTCCATCAGCCGACCGGTCGGTTGAAGCCGCCGAACTGAGGCAACAGATTGAAGGTGTGGATGCTGATATCACACTTGTGAACGAGTGGCTTAACGAGTCACAAAGTATGTGCTCTGCTTTCCTTATAGAAATATTAAGAGGAGCATAATGTTAATGTGATATGCTTGGACTGTAGGCTGGGCTGCTACCGTGGAGGCCCTGAGGGCGGAACTTGCCCTAGCCAAGGAACAAGCCCAGGCTAGCAATGCGGCTGCCCTAAAGGCGGCCGAAGAGTTGAGAGCCGAACAGGCTGCTCATCGCCGAAGCGAAGATAAGATAGCCGAGATGGCTGTGGAGGTGAAAATGCCGCCAATCGGTATGAGCTCCTTAAAAAAGAGAATCAGGCTAACTTGGCTGACCTAAAGAAGGCCCTTGATGCGGCCAGGGAGACACGTTCCTAAATTAGGGATGCGCGGGAGGAGCTTCGACAAGCCGAAGAAATCGCGGCTGGAAACCCCTATTTGTTGCGGATGAAGTTCTTAGATCCAAAGTACGCTCCTCTGGATCGATGCTGGAGCACTGCAGACACGTATGCGGATCTGGCGAAGAGTACGGCTGATGCGGCCAAGTTTTTCGAGGATCAAAAAGATAATGAAGTGGAAAAGCTGTTCTGGTCACAATTCAGTGCTCCAACGCGCCCGTTGCCATTGAGTGAGAGGATGGCCGTTGTGGCCGAGCTCCATAGGTTGTCCGGTCTTGCAATGAGGTCTGTAATAGACCATTATGGCCGAAGGGGCCGAAGCCGGACAATTATTTTGGTTTAGTGCAACAATTCCTTGGTGTCGTATCGCGAATCGATGCCATGAAAAGGTCGGCGTGCATAGAGGGTGCGCGGATGGCTCTTGCCCATGTTAAATCATATTGGACAGATATGGAGGCCACCATCATTGCGACCCATAATCCAGCGGGAAGCTAGGATCCAGCCGAGCACTACTTGGAGCAGGTAACAGAAGGTGCTCGTTTAATAGAGGCCCAGTGCTTGAAGAATGTCATGTTCGAGTGACAAATCGTTTTATTGTAAAAACAATTTTATTTTAATTATGGAGGCTATGCTTATACTTTTCGCCCGAAAGTGTTATTGCGCCTCCTGTGCGGCCGTTTGATGATGTATGTAATCTGAAAGTTAGCAGTCGTTGGCTTCAACCCCCACGCATACAATGCGGGGGTGTTCGCAAGAATATGCGTAATCACACTTGATCCAATGTCTTGGTGCATTAAGGAGGTGATCGCATGTCGAACTAGGCAACCAGACTATATAGCTTTAACACTTTCACTTAGCCATAGGAGTTTGACGGTGGGGCTACTATGTAGCCCCTGGTACCTTTGCGTGCATCCGAATACGGGCGCGTGTGTACATGACCGGGAAACGGTCATTCGTTAATGCGGAGGAATCCGAAAGATTCCGATGAGTCCTCGAGTGGTTGACCAGTCACTCGCTATATCATGACAGTCAGTTTTCGGCTTTCTCTACTGAGGTGCTCATCCGGGATAACCAGGGCACAATCGTAGTAGTTCTCCTTTGGCTGCCTTAGACGATAAGAACAGAACGTAAGGCGGCAAACCCAGGAGCCGGGCAAACCCAACATTTGACCAAAGACATGATTCGGAGCTGATGCATATAGGGCCAAACTCGCGACGCCGAACACCCCCGAAGGTATTCGGACTTTAGAACATATACTGGGCTGAAGAACGCCCTTTATTATGAACCCTGTATTTCCAGGTACGTGCATTAGTCTATCGTAGCAAAATACCAAAAACGGCAGTATCCCCTATGGGTGTAGTACCCATGGGATGTGTAAGCAACAAGAGACAATAAAGAAGGTTTACAGGGGCTTAATCTAAAGAGAAACCTTTGAGCGGGGCCCTGCTGCATGTCTGCGCCTTTGTCTCTGTTGTGCTGTGTCCTGGGAGGGTATCGCACGAATGGTGACTGTAAAAAGGAAAACTCATGTAGAAGAGTATGATGTGAGTGTGCGAAGAGTTGGCTATTATCAATGGATAGTAGAAGTGTAAGACATTGGCCTGTTAATACGGTCAAGCCAAAAGGTGGGCTTTATTGAATATTTATAGCCCCTGGTGTCCTCTATGGGATTACATGTATAGCGCTCAGCTCAGGTTTATCTGGGCTGCCGGGCTCGTCCAACCGTGTCCGTGGTCTTAACGACCGATCATGCGTTCTGATATTAGAGGCCGCTTAGTGTTCGGCTGCTAAAGCCGTCGCATACTCTTCCGCGCGTAAGGAACGCTCTATATTTCCATTAACGGTGATGACGCCACGTGGACCGGGCATCTTGAGTTTAAGGTAGGCGTAGTGCGGTACTGCGTTGAAGCGGGCAAAGGCCGTTCTCCCGAGCAATGCATGATAACCACTTTGAAGGGGAACGATGGTGAAGAGCAGTTCTTCGCTTCTGAAGTTGTCTGGGGAACCGAATGTCGGCTCTAGTACGAGGGAGCCCCTGCAGCGGGCTTCAACGCCTGGTATCACCCCTTCAAAGGTGGTGTTACTTTGGCTGATTCTGGATGGGTCTATCCCCATCCTGCAGACAGTGTCCTGGTATATTAGATTGAGACTACTGCCGCCGTCCATGAGGATGCGAGTGAGATGGTATCCGTCGATTATTGGGTTGAGCACCAAGGCAGCTAATCCTCCGTGCTGCATACTAGTCGGGTAGTCCCCGTGATCGAAGTGATCGGGCAGGCCGACTAGTGGTTAAGTTTGGGGGCGACAGGCTCTACAGCGTATGCGTCTCTGAGCGCGCGTTTGCGCCTTCTCTTGGGTATGTGAGCCGCATGGATCATGTTTACTGTTTTTACCTCTAGTGGAAATCTTTTCTGTCTCGCAGTGTTCGGCTGGCGAGGCTCATCCTCGTCTCCGCTTGGTGTTTCCCTTCCCTTGTGTTCGGCATTTAACCTGCCGGCCTGCTTAAAGACCTAGCATTCTCTGTGAGTGTGGTTCGCGGGTTTTTCGGGGGTGCCATGAATTTGGCACAGCCCGTCCAGGACTTTGTTCAGGCCAGATGGTCCCTCTTTGCTGCCTTTAAATGGCTTCTTTTGTTGATCGGGTCGAGAGCCCCTGACTCCGGCGTTGACCGTTGTGTTGTCCGGACTTTCTTCCATGTTTCGACGTTTGTTTTTATTGCGCTGTGGCTTCCCGTTGCCATCCCTGATTTCAGATGTGCCTGGGTTGCTGGTGCCTCTACGGGCCAACCAGCTGTCTTCACCCGCGCAAAAGCGGGTCATAAGGCTTGTTAAGGCTGCCATTGTCCTCGGCTTTTATTGGCCGAGGTGTCTGGCGAGCCACTCATCCCGGATAGTGTGCTTGAAGGCCGCTAGGGCTTCGACATCCGGACAATCTACAATTTGATTCTTCTTAGTGAGGAATCTATTCCAAAGCTTGCGGGCGGACTCTCCGGGCTGTTGGATTATGTGACTTAAATCGTCAGCGTCCGAAGGTCGGACATAGGTACCTTGAAAATTGGCCCTGAAAGCATCCTCAAGTTCCTCCCAACTTCCGATTGAATTTTCGGGGAGGCTTTTCAACCAGTGTCGAGCTGGTCCCTTCAACTTGAGGGGAAGGTATTTGATGGCGTGGAGGTCATCCCCACGAGCCATGTGAATATGCAGGATAAAATCCTCAATCCAGACCCCAGGGTCTGTCGTTCCGTCATATGCCTCTATGTTTACGGGTTTAAAACTCCATGGAAATTCGTGGTCCAGTACCTCTTCAGTGAAGCATAGAGGGTGAGCAGCCCCTCTGTATCTGGACGTGTGGTGGCATGCTGTCGGCTGTTGTTGTGTCTGGTGCTGATTCCGAACTAGTATTCGATCAGCCTGATCGTTTTGGTAACCATGATCCTCCGCCGGAGCGTGTCCTCTAGATCCGTAGATGGACCTCGTCGCACCAGCCCTTTTGTCCAGGAGCTCACATAAATCGCGTGCAGCGTTGGTAGCTGCTCTGTCGCGGTCATGAAGTGTTTGGTCCAGCCTATCGGTCGTATTGTTCTTCGGCGGAATGGCCTCATCGTCGAATTCTGGCAGCAGCTTACGCTTTGGGTAGCTCTTTGTGTGGCGACCGTCGCCGTATTTTACTTTAGTGTCTAGAACTTTATTCCATCTGCGGTTGAGCGTTTCCTACGCAGCCTTGAGCCTTTGCTTCTGCTTATTTAAACTTCTTGCATTTGCCATAAGCCTTCTATGGAGGTTATCTCGTTCCAAACGTTCTTCCGGTATGATGAATGCATCATCGTCCGGACTGTGCTCCTCTCCCGGGGCGGGTTGATGAATTCGTCCCTTGGGATCACTGTGATCGGGCGTCTGCTCCGGGCTGTATTCGGCGTGACCTGGCTCACCCTGCTCCATCGCTGGGTCCATATGGTCGTCGCTGCCTTTGGAGTTGACTGGGGTGTTGAACTTCTAGCGCTGTTATCGCTGTTTTTACTCTGGCTGGACTTAGAGCGGCGTCTGCGTCGTCGTTTTGGCTTTTGTCCGGGGGTTTTATCCTCCGTTTTATTGCCATCGTCCTCCTTAGGCGTGTCCACCATGTATATATCTTATGACGAGGTGGCAGTCCAGTGCCTCGTGGGTGGTGGTTCTGAATCGTCTCCTGCGCTGACGTCCATGTCGTCGGTACCATCGGAGTCGAAGTCAAGCATGTCTATAACGTCATCGACAGTGGCTATGAAGTGGGTGGTGGGTGGGCAACGAATTTCTTCGTCGCCTTCTTCCCCCTTGAGCCGGACATAGTTCGGCCAAGAATCTCCTAACAAAGAGAGAGACTTTAATGAGTTCAACATGTCGCCAAAGGGCAAGTGCTGGAAGATATTCGCAACGGTAAACTCCATTACCGGAGCCCAACTAGATTCGGCGGGCTCGGGGGTGTGCGGTCTGGAACCTACAGCCGGACACGAGTCCGGGGGTCCGGTGACACAGGCTTCCTTGGGGGGGGGAGGTCTGTGTTCGGCTCTACCGCCGATGAGTGTGCGGCCTTCGAGGCGGGGTCTATCCACCCTTCCCCGGACGACGCAATCTGCCCCGGATTTAGGTCTGGAGCTCCTACAGGCGCGATATCCCAAGTATTGTCCGACAGCAGGTCTAAGCCGTGCTCGTCGTGACTGTTCGGCGCTCCTGGCGTAGACCCGAATCCATCAAAGATCAAGTCTCCGCGAATATTGGCTGTGTAGTTCAAGTTTCCGAACCTGACCTGATGGCCAGGGGCGTAGCTGTCGATCTGTTCCAGATGGCTGAGCGAATTGGCCCGTAGTGCGAAGCCGCCGAACACGAAGATCTGTCCGGGGAGAAAAGTCTCACCCTGAACCGCGTTGTTGCTGATGATTGAAGGGGCCATCGAGCCTTGCAGCGATGACACAGAGGAACTCTCAATGAAAGCACCAATGTCTGTGTCAAAACTGGCGGATCTCAGGTAGGGGGTCCCGATCTGTGCGTCTAAGGCTAATGGTAACAGGAGGCAAGGGACACAATGTTTTACCCAGGTTCAGGCCCTCTCGATGGAGGTAAAACCCTACTTCCTACTTGATTGATCTTGATGATATGAGTATTACAAGAGTTGATCTACCACGAGATCGTAGAGGCTAAACCCTAGAAGCTAGCCTATGATGATTATGATTGTTTCTCTACGGACTAAACCCTCCGGTTTATATAGACACCGGAGGGGGCTAGGGTTTACACAGAGTCGATTACAAAGAAAGAGATCTAATATCCGGATCGCCAAGCTTGTCTTCCATGCAAAGGAGAGTCCCATCCGGACACGGGACGAAGTCTTGAGTCTTGTATCTTTACGGTCCAACAGTCTGGCCAAAGTATATAGTCTGACTGTCCGGATACCCCCTAATCCAGGACTCCCTCAGACATCAAGATCTTTTCTGGCACCGTTGCCAGGGAGGTGAGTGCTTGAAGGTATATCTTTAGATCGTGCAATCGAATCTTTTAGTTTCTTGTTTTATCACTAGTTTAGTTTATAAAATAAAACTACAAAAAAAATGGAATTGAGAGTTCCTCATATGCTTCATCTTTTTAGTGTCTTCCGTGAAAATAAGGATTCCGATAATTGTGCTTAATTGCTAGAGGAAGAATGCATTAAAATGTTTGGAACTAAATATGTGAATGATGAGCATGATTGCACTGTTGTTAGTCTGAATTATTTGAATACCTATGATGCTAATGATATGCAAAGCCACAAGCTTGGGGATGCTATGTTTGATGAATATGATGTTTTTTGTCCCCCAAGTTTTGATGAGAAAATATATTATGATGATAGCATGCCTCCTATATATGATGATTATTGTGATGACATGTATGCTATAAAGAATAAAGATAAGCATGAAACTTGTCATCATTATTTTAATTTTCCATTGGATTATGCTTCACATGATATTTATTTTGTTGAGTTTGCTCCCACTACTATTGATGAGAATAAATTTGCTTATGTGGAGAGTAGTAAAATTTCTATGCAAGTAGTTCATGAAAAGAATGCTTTAGGTGCTGGTTATATGGTTGAATTCATTCATGATGCTACTGAAAATTATTATTATGGAGGAACATATGCTTGTAGGAATTGCAATAATATCAAGTTTCCTCTCTATGTGTTGAAAATCTTGAAGCTATGCTTGTTTTGCCTTCCTATGCTAGTTCATTATTGTTTCCATAAGTTGTTTGCTCACAAAATCGCTATGCATAGGTAGTGGATTAGAGTTAAATGTGCTAGTCATATTCTTCATGATGCTCCCTTTATGTTTCAATTCTTATCTTTTATGTGAGCATCATTTAAAACATCATCCCTAGCTAGGGGCGTTAAACGATAGCGCTTGTTGGGAGGCAACCCAATTTTATTTTTGTTCTTTTCTTTTTGCTCCTGTTTAGTAATAAATAATTCATCTAGCCTCTGTTTAGATGTGGTTTTATGTTTTAATTAATGTTTGTGCCAAGTAGAACCTTTGGGAAGACTTGGGTGAAGTCTATGCGACCTTGCTGTAAAAAACAGAAACTTTTGTGCTCACGAGATTAGCTACCATTTTTTACTGGAGAGTGCTTTTAGGTTTATTCTTTTTGAAGATGATTAATAGACAAATTCCTCAGGTCCACCAATTTATTTCAGAATTTTTGGAGTTACAAGAATTATTCGAATGATACAGATTACTACAGACTGTTCTGTTTTTGATAGATTCTGTTTTCTATGTGTTGTTTGTTTATTTTGATGAATCTATGAGTAGTATCAGAGGGTATGAACCATAGAGAAGTTGGAATACAGTAGCTATTACACAGTATGAGTTTATAATGAGTTCACAACAGTACCTAAGTGGTGGTTTTATTTTCTTATACTAACGGAGCTTATGAGTTTTCTGTTGAGTTTTGTGTTGTGAAGTTTTCAAGTTTTGGGTAAAGATTCGATGGACTATGGAATAAGGAGTGGCAAGAGCCTAAGATTGGGGATGCCCAAGGCACCCCAAGTTAATATTAAAGGACAACCAAGAGCCTAAGCTTGGGGATGCCCCGGATGGCATCCCCTCTTTCGTCTTCGTTCATCGGTAACTTTACTTGGAGCTATATTTTTATTCACAACATGATATGTGTTTTGCTTGGAGCGTCATCTTATTTTGTTAGTATTTTCTTTCTGTTATTTATAATAATGTTTTGCATCTATATTTTCAATAAAAATGTCAAGGATAGCCTTTACCAGGCTTATTTTGCAAGTATACATGTTGCTGTTTCAAAACAGAAAGTTTACCGTTGTTGCAAAAATTCCCTAGAAAAGTCAGAAAATGATAAAATGTTGAAACTTTTTGCATATTGAGCTCTGATAAATCTTCTACAGTGTATTATTTTTCTCATAATTGTTGGAGTTAGGGAAGTATGATGAATCTTGCATTCTTATAGACTGTACTGTTTTGGCAGATTGCTGTTATGTTTGCATTGTTTGCATATGTTTGGTTGTTTAATGATTATATTTGAGGATAGGAGTATTAAATATGCAGAGAAATTTAGTATGCAATGTTGAATAATAATTTTTGTGATTTGTTACAGTAGAAAATGATAAGGTTTTTGCATTGGTTTATACTAACTTATCTCACGCGTTCTTGTTGAGTTTGGTGTGGATGAAGCTTTCGAGATTTAGGAAACCGAGATATAAAAGGAATTAAGGAGACACAAAAGCTCAAGCTTGGGGATGCCCAAGGCACCCCAAGATAATATTTCAAGAAGTATCAAGCATCCAAGCTTGGGGATGCCCCGGTAGGCATCCCACCTTTCTTCTTCAACAATTATCGGTTAGTATCGGTTGAACCTAAGCTTTTGCTTATTCACATGATCTGTGCTATCCTTGAAATGTCATTTTGTTTTGTTTTGCTTTCTGTTTGAATAAAATACCAAGATCTGAAATTCTTAAATGTTAGAGAGTCTTCACATAGTTGCACAACTATTGGACTACTTATTGATCTTCACTTATATCTTTTGGAGTAGTTTGTCATTTGCTCTAGTGCTTCACTTGTATCTTTTTAGAGCACGGTGGTGATTTTATTTTATGCTTCACTTATATTATTTTGAGAGTCTTAAACAGCATGGTAATTTTCTTTGGTTATAAAATTAGTGCTAATATGACGGGCATCCAAGATGGGTATAATAAAAACTTTCATATTAAGTGCATTGAATACTAAGAGAAGTTTGATTCCTTATGATTGTTTTGAGATATAAAGGTGGTAATGTTAGAGTCATGCTAGTCGGGTAATTATGAAATTGAGAAATACTTGTGTTAAAGTTGGCAAGTCCCGTAGCATGCACGTATGGTGAACTTTGTGTGACAAATTTGAAGCATGGGGTGTTCTTTGATTGCCTTCCTTATGAGTGGAGGTCGGGATCGCGCGATGGTTAACTCCTACCAACCCTTCCCCTAGAAGCATGCGCAGTAGTACTTTGCTTCGAGGGCTAATAAACTTTTGTAATAAGTATATGAGTTCTTTATGACTAATGTGAGTCCATGGACTATGCGCACTCTTACCCTTCCACAATTTGCTAGCCTCTACGGTACCGTGCATTGCCCTTTCTCACCTTGAGAGTTGGTGCAAACTTCGCCGGTGCATCCAAACCCCGTGATACGATACGCTCTATCACACATAAACCTCCTTATATCTTCCTCAAAACAGCCACCATACCTCCTATTATGGCATTTCCATAGCCATTCCGAGATATATTGCCATGCAACTTTCTACCGTTCTGTTTATTATGACACACTCCATCATTGTCATATTGCTTTGCATGATCATGTAGATGACATCGTATTTGTGGCAAAGCCACTTTTCATAATTCTTTCATACATGTCACTCTTGATTCATTGCACATCCCGGTACACCGCCAGAGGCATTCACATAGAGTCATATTTTGTTCTAAGTATTGAGTTGTACTTCTTGAGTTGTAAATAAATAGAAGTGTGATGATCTTCATTATTAGAGCATTGTCCCATGTGAGGAAAGGATGATGGAAGCAATGATTCCCCCACAAGTCGGGATGAGTCTCCGGACTTGATGAAAAATAAAAGAGGCCAAATAAGCCCAAATAAAAAAAGAGGCGAAAGAAGCCCAAATAAAAAAAGGAAAAAATGAGAGAAAAAGAGAGAAGGGACAATGCTACTATCCTTTTTCCACACTTGTGCTTGAAAGTAGCACCATGATCTTCATGATAGAGAGTCTCCTATGTTGTCACTTTCATATACTAGTGGGAATTTTTCATTATAGAACTTGGCTTGTATATTACAATGATGGGCTTCCTCAAAATGCCCTAGTTCTTCGTGAGCAAGCAAGTTGGATGCACACCCACTTAGTTTCTTTTGATGAGCTTTCATACATTTATAGCTCTAGTGCATCCGTTGCATGGCAATCCCTACTCCTCGTATTGACATCAATTGATGGGCATCTCCATAGCCCATTGATTAGCCACGTCAATATGAGACTTTCTCCTTTTTTGTTCTCTCACATAATCCCTATCATCATATTCTACTCCACCCATAGTGCCATATCCATGGCTTACGCTCATGTATTGCGTGAGGGTTGAAAAAGCTGAAGCGCGTTAAAAAGTATGAACCAATTTCTTGGCTGAAACTGGGGTTGTGCATGATAGGAGTATTTCGTGTGACGAAAATGAAGCATGGCCTAACTATATGATCTTGTAGGGATATCTTTGGCTATGTTATTTTGATAAGACATGATTACTTTGTTAGTATGCTTGAAGTATTATTACTCTTATGTCAATATTAAACTTTTATCTTGAATCTTTTCGATCTGAACATTCATGCCACAATAAAGAAAATTACATTGAGAATTATGTTAGGTAGCATTCCACATCAAAAGTTCTGTTTTTTTTCATTTACCTACTCGAGGACGAGAAGGAATTAAGCTTGGGGATGCTTGATACGTCTCCATCTTATCTATAATTTTTTATTGTTCCATGCTATTATATTATCTGTTTTGGATGTTTAATGGGCTTATTATGCACTTTTATATTATTTTGGGACTAACCTATTAACCGGAGGCCCAGTCCAAATTGCTGTTTTTTTTGCCTATTCCAGTGTTTCGCAGAAAAGGAATATCAAACGGAGTCCAAACGGAATGAAACCTTCGGGAGAATCGTTTTTGGAACAAATGCAATCCAGGAGACTTGAAGTGGACGTCAGGGAAGCAACGAGGTGGCCACGAGGTTCCAGGGCGCGCCCTACCCCCTGGGCACGCGACCACCCTCGTGGGCCCCTCGTGGCTCCCCTGACCGACTTCTTTTGCATATATATACTCATATACCCTGAAAACATCGAGGAGCACCATAGATCGGGAGTTCCGCCGACGCAAGCCTCTGTAGCCACCAAAAACCAATCGGGACCTTGTTCCGGCACCCTGCCGGAGGGGGGATCCCTCACCAGTGTCCATCTTCATCATCCTAGCGCTCTTCATGACGAGGAGGGAGTAGTTCACCCTCGGGGCTGAGGGTATGTACTAGTAGCTATGTGTTTGATCTCTTTCTCTCTCGCGTTCTTGATTCGACACGATCTTGATGTATCGCGAGCTTTGCTATTATAGTTGGATCTTATGATGTTTCTCCCCCTCTACTTTCCTGTAATGGATTGAGTTTCCCTTTGAGGTTATCTTATCCGATTGAGTCTTAAGGACTTGAGAACACTTGATGTATGTCTTGCATGTGCTTATCTATGGTGATAATGGGATATTCACATGATCTACTTGATGTATGTTTTGGTGATCAACTTGCGGGTTCCGTGATCTTGGGAATCTATGCTTAGGGGTTGGTACACGTTTTCGTCTTGACTCTCTGATAGAAACTTTGGGGCACTCTTTGAAGTTCTTTGTGTTGGTTGAATAGATTAATCTGAGATTGTGTGATGCATATTGTATAATCATACCCATGTATACTTTAGGTGACACTGGAGTATCTAGGTGACATTAGGGTTTTGGTTGATTTGTGTCTTAAGGTGTTATTCTAGTACGGACTCTATGATAGATCGAACGGAAAGAATAGCTTCGTGTTATTTTACTACATACTCTTGAATAGATCAATCAGAAAGGATAACTTTGAGGTGGTTTCATACCCTACAATAATCTCTTGGTTTGTTCTCCTCTATTAGTGACTTTGGAGTGACTCTTTGTTGCATGTTGAGGGATAGTTATATGATCCAGTTATGTTATTATTGTTGAGAGAACTTGCAGTAGTGAAAGTATGAACCTTAGGCCTTGTTTCCTAGCATTGCAATACCGTTTACGCTCACTTTTACCACTTGCTACCTTGCTGTTTTTATAATTTCAGATTACAAATACTCATATCTACCATCCATATTGCACTTGTATCACCATCTCTTCGCTGAACTAGTGCACCTATACAATTTACCATTGTATTGGGTGTGTTGGGGACACAAGAGACTCTTTGTTATTTGGTTGCAGGGTTGCTTGAGAGAGACCATCTTCAACCTACGCCTCCCATGGATTGAAAAACCATAGGCCATCCACTTGAGGGAAATTTGCTACTGTCCTACAAACCTCTGCACTTGGAGGCCCAACAACGTCTACAAGAAGAAGGTTGTGTAGTAGACATCAGAGGCTGAAAAACAAGTCAATGAGATCTGAGATAAACTACAGTTGGCTAAGTCACGACTGAAGAGTTATTATGATGCCAAACACTGACAAGTCAGTTTTGAGCCCGGAGAACATGTGTATCTCTGAGTCACACCCATGAAGGGAATCAAGAGATTTTAGACCCGAGGAAAATTGGCACCAAGATATATTGGTCCGTTCCCAGTCATGACCAGAGTTGGCACAGTTGCTTATCAGTTGGAATTGCCACCGGAATTGTCAGAAGTACACAATGTGTTCCATGTCTCATAGCTGAGAAGGTGTATTTCACCACCCGAGAAAAGGACTGATATGTCATAAATTGAGCTTGCCAAGGATTTAACCTATGAGGAGAGACTGTTCAGAATATTGGATGAGACAGAAAGAGTCACACGCAGTAAGGTGATCAAGTTTTATAAGGTTTAGTGGGAGCATCACACCGAAGAAGAAGCAACCTGGGAAAGAGAGGAATTTTTAAGGACAGCCTATCCAGAATTGTTTTCCCAAGCAACCGAATCTCGAGGACAAGATTCAACCTAAGTGGGGGAGGTTTGTGACAGTCTGGTTTTGCCTTCTCTCTTTCTCCGGACTTCTTTTGCCTCTGCTTTGGATTTGGAATTTTGAATCAATTCAAATGGACTTGAACATTTGGGCATGTCCTTGATTTTCACCCAAGTGAACCACACATCCATAACCCATCTTTCTTTCTGTCGATGGAAATGACACCTATGGGATCACGGGAATCCCTACTATGGTTGCGGGGCGCGGGGTCGTGAGAAGAGCGGGGTCATCAATCAGCACAATCACATGGGTCGTTTAACCAGGTTCGGGCCGCGAGGATGCGTAATACCATAGTCCTGCTTTGGTGTGTATATTTGTGTTCTTGGAGTTCTTGAGCTAGCTACAATGAGTGTAACTTGTCCAAGGGTCTGAATCCTTCTCCTGGATGCCTCGGGCCTCCTTTTATAGTCAAGGGGATCGCCACAGTGGCACACAGGAGGTGGCATCAGTGTACAGTGGCTAAGCTTATCGCTTAGCCATTATGGGACAAGGCGCATTTAATGTGCCTCTGAAGTGTCCCCTCGCTTTACCGCCGCCTCGCCCTGCTTCGACACGCGCCCGGGCCAACGAGGCGGTCAACGCCATGTAGGCTGGTAGGCTGCTGAGGTAGCGCGGTGGTAGGGCCTTCATGAAGATTTGCATGCCACCATGTAGGCACGCGCTGAGTTGGCCTGAAAGCCTCATGTCGACATGCAAGTGCCTGCCTAGCTGGTGGGCTGGCAGCTGCATGGGAGCGGCGGTGGAAACTTGACGGGCGTGGGCCTGGCTGTGGCCCCACGGATGTCCTCGGCAAGGCCTTGCCGGGGACCCGGCAAGGGCCTTGCCAGGGACTGTCGTCATCCCCGGCAAGAATCTTGCCGGAGGTCTCATGGATGCCCTCGACAAGGGTTTTGCCGAGGCTCGCCGTCTTCTAATCCTCATCCAACAATGTGTTCTTCTTGTCTTCACAAAGATCTGCATGCCATCATGGAGGCGCCTCCCGAGCCTTGGTCCCAACGTGGTTGGTGGTATTGGAAAACCTGGGGCTCAAGGGTGGCGCGCTCCGCTGGCATCAGGCAAGCTGCCCTGGCAAGGTTCTTGCCGTGGCTACGGAGGCTGCCCCGGCAAGGGTCTCGCCGGGGGAACCCACCTCGCCCTCTTGCTCTCTGTGTCTCTGTCTTGGCACTGCTTTGACCATCTTGCGGCTTTGACCCCTCCCTCTGCCCTGCTAAGTGTGGCCGCGGGCGCGGCTCTAACTACCCGTGCACAAGTAAGGGATACAAAGGAGTGCTCCTACTTTAGTACACCGACACTTTCTCCGCAAAATCCCAAAAATGACCCAAGGAATATTTTTCATAAAGGAAAAATATTCATTTTCTTCTTTGAAATTCACTTTAGAGAGATATGCTCCAAAGCAACCCACATTTTTATTGCTCAAAAAATCATTAGAAAATTCCCAAATATTCTTTGAACCCTAGGGCACCTCTCTGAGCAAAAATATTGCATAACTTTTTGGGATATTTTTGCTACAGAAAACCATTTCTGTTCTGGACAGAATAGGCACTTTACACAGCAAGTATGTTTTTCCTTGATCCAATGTGGCTGATCTTTCTTGAGCTTCATTACCTTCCTAAGAGATTGCCAAACCCCAAAGCCCAGCCCTAAACTCTTACTGGTTCACTCATAGTTAACCTCACAAGTTATTGTCGAGAAACTTACCATGAAGTAAACCACACACACACTGCTCCAGGGTTCAACTCAAAGTGTTGGAACCACTCAAACCACCAAGGACTACGCGCCAGACATGAAGTTTAAGCTTAGCGTGGCCTGATGTCATAGTTCACGCGGTGATCGTGTTCATCCAGGCGTGTTGGCATGCCGCCGACGCGCTCTGCGACGCGTCTGAGCTGCTGTTGCGCTCGTGCTCGCTTCCTCGATCGCCGCGCCTTGCCAAACTTCGCCACAATCATCGTCCCGACTCCCTTAACTCCTCCCTGGTGCTCACCGATGCCGAAGCTCGCCGCAGCGAGCATGGATACGGCGCGGCCAAGCAAACCGTGCGCCCATGCCACTGTGCTCATCGCCATCCTCGCTCCTATGCTCGTCTCCGCCCTCCCAAAGTTCCCGCGTGAGCTGCGTCGCCTTCTTCCCCTCTCACAGACGTTGTTCGTCGCTGGGCGCCGTGTCCAGAAGCTTTTCGGTGGAGTCCAATCCCCTCCTCTCGCTCGCCTATAAATACAGCCCCTTCCCGACTCCTCGAGCATCACCACTCACTCCCTTGACCTCCACAAGCTCGTAGTTAAGC